>JAPFRF010000002.1:118806035-120297701 GCA_029282475.1 Phrynocephalus forsythii | reverse complement strand
TGCTTCCCCCCCGCCCCAGCATTGAGTGTGCTGCGGAACACTGGGTTGACACCGAGGTCCCTTTCCTGGTTTGTTATAGAGATTTCAGACCCCATCAGTTTATAAATGTAATTGGGTTTTTTTGCCCCAACATTACACTACTCTGCACTTGCTAATGTTGAAGTTCATTTGCCACTGGTTCACCCACTCCCCCAGTGTCAAGAGATCCCTCTGGAGCTCCTCACAATCTCTTTCAGTTTTTACTATGTGTGTGTTGTGTCGTTACAGTCGTGACTGACTCTTCATGACTCCATGTCCATGGAGTTTTCTTGGCAGGAATACAGGAGTAGTTTGCCAGTTCCTACTCCAGGCGACAGTCACCATAAGACAGAGTTTACATGTGCTTAGCTTCCAAAATCAGGCAAGTTAGGATGTGCTTAAGGCATCTAAGCCCCGTATAATTTAGTGTCATCGGCAGATTTGGCTACCTTGCTATTTACTCCTACTTCTAGATCATTTATGAAGAGGTTGAAAAGCAGGGGTCCCAGTACTGAACCTTGTGGGGGGCACTCTTTACCTCCCTCCACTTGGAGAAGTGTCCATTTAGTGCTACCCTGTGGAGAATCTTTCCCAGCATGCCTCTGTGGCATCGCCATTAACAGCAAGCAGAGCAAGTTTAACACATACGCACTGGCACTCTTAGAAATGTTCAGATACTATGGTTCACATTTAGGTGGAAAAATACTTTGTGATTGGCTGAAGTTACATGGTCTAATCAAGTTCCCAGGCTAAAATCTCACACATGCGCAGAAGCTTAATTATGAACAAACATTCTTGGGCATGCTCAGTAGTGTTAAGTTTTAGACAAAGAAATACCCTTATTTGGGCATTGAGAAATCGTGTAAGCTTTTGATTGGCTAAGAACCTGCTGCAAGGTGATGTGGGTATTGTAGTCCTGTGGTTTTCAATAAAGAGCCTTGCTGGGGTGTGGCAAGCGGGGAGGAATCAAGAATCAAGAGAGACTTGCTCCATTTTGCACCTAAAAACACTTGTCGGAGTCTTTATTTTCCAACCCATCGGGGGGGGGCTTGCTGGTTGAGCTTCCTTTATGGGTTCCCATTTGCTTTCAAGCCTTAAACAGTAAGGCTTCCCTGGATTATTCCTTTATTTGGCAAGAAATCTCTCAAGCCTCGAGGCTTCCCAGGATTTTTACACTACCCTCAGTTTCCTGTCCCTTAGCCAATTGCTGATCCAGGACAAGACCTGTCCCTTGATTTCATGACTGGCAAGTTTATTCAAGAGCATTTGTTGCGGGACCTTTTCAAAAGCCTACTGAAAGTCCAGATAAACAATGTCAACTGGATCTCCTTTATCCACATGGTTGTTGACACGCTCAAAGAATTCCAACAGATTAGTGAGGCATGATTTGCCCTTGCAGAAGCCATGTTGGCTCTCCTTCAGCAATGCCTTCTCTTCTATGTGCCTATTAATTTTATCTTTTAGGATGGTTTCCATCACTTTTCCTGGGACATATATCAAACTGACTGGTCAGTAGTTTCTTGGATCACCTCTGGATCCTTTTTTGAAGATTGGTGTCACATTTGCTACCTTCCAGTCATCAGGCACAATGCCTAATTTAAGGGAAAGATTATATATTTTGGCTAGGACCTCAGCAATTTCATCTTTAAGTTCCTTGACAGCTTGTTGATAGATGCCATCTAGTCCTGGTGATTTGTTAGCATTTAGTTTAACAAGATATCTAATCTCATGTGCTCCCAGAGACATTTGGTGGGGCCACTGTGAGAGACAGGAAACTGGACTAGATGGGCCTTTGGCCTCATCCAGCATGGCTCTTCTTATGTTCTTATGTTCTTAAATTGTGATTCATTGACTCTGATGAATCACAAATCAAAACAAGTCACAATTTTTCTGATTCATTCTCTGTCTCTGCTCATGACCATATTGGAAACTATAACCATTCTAACTTGCCTTAACAGCATTATTAGAGACACTATGGGCTAGTTCAGACTTGATAGCGCAAAACAGACACACAATAAACATTAAATCAGCTGATTTTGAACCTGTTGAATGAGAGAGAGTTGAATGTCCAATCTTTGACTGTGAAAGAGGAGATAAATGATGCAGATAACAACCTGTAATCTTGAAAGCTTCAGGCATGGTTTCCTAGGCTTACTGTGCCTTTTCACCTAAGCACAAAACACTCTGGTCTCTTACAACTAGATAATTTTGACTAGCTTTGACATATTCTATATTCCTAATTCCATCAGACATTTCAAGCTGAGCCTGTTCCAGATTCAGCAGGTTTGTGCTTGCTATCTGAATGATCTGCTTTTCCTACACAATTCCCAGGGACTCAATTTTTGGGCAGGAGAGTGCTCGTATAGCCCAGTGGATTGGAGTGCCAGGCTGTGGATTCCAAGACTAGCCGTTCATATCCTCACTGTGCCTCTTAGGACGGTGCCCAACAAAGTTATCTCACAGTACATGTCACTCAAGGAGTTACATGTCCTACCACCTGTGGAGCCTTGGGGAGAATCAGCAGGAAGGATCACCAGAAAGAGGGACTGATAAGCCACTTCCAAGAGCTTTGTACCTAGAAAACATCGAGAAGGTCACCATAAGTCAGAGTTTACATGTGCTTTTCTGGGGAAGCAGGATACAGAGAAACAGAAGTGAGAGACTCCGGTACATTACTTGTTCTCTTCGAATTATGACTCCCAGAATCCCCTATGCTGCTAGGAATTCTGAGAGCTATTGGCCAAAAAATAATACTTAAACTCTGAGGAGTAATAAAAATGGGAGATTTAAACACTGCCTCTGTGATTGTGTGTCCAGCTATTAGCACAGTAAAGAGACTCTCAAGTTGACCAATTCCTCTTCAGCCTTTACATGAGCCTGCTTCTCTGCTTCAAATGCTACCCTTATGAAAAAGCCTTATCAGAGATTTCCTCTTATTTTAAATTTTGGGTTGCTTTGTAACCTATTGCACTTATTCCTGTTGGCTTTTGTCCCTGGAAATACCAACACAGAGAAATTCAAGTAAAGTGGACTGAAGGCAAGAAACATAAATTTAACTCCAGGATTTCCATCAGTTAATTTATCCCTTTTAAAACAACTCCATAAATACAAGGCAGAAGTGGGTGTGCCGTTGTCTTGAACAAGCACGTATTTAGTATATCAAGAGAACTACTGCATAATGTCTGACATCTTCCAACCTTTTGACCATTAACAAGGATCATTATCTAATTGTAAGATTTACTATCTCCTCTTCCAACACTCTTTAAAGGTTGTTTTTTAATTATGCTTAGAAGGAAGAGATGCATTTTTTCCTTTGTTGGCATTCAAATTACAAGAAAAAGTTTCCCTTTATTATTCCGCTTTTAATTTTCAAAACATTGTTGGTGTCATGACAACAGCAAATTATCCCTTCATTATGGGAGACCTTTTAGCCAGACAAGGTTGAGTGGCTTCTGAAGCCTCATTTATCACTGTCATAAAAAGGTATTGCCCTGTCAAAACCAATGATGAGACGATGTACAAAGTCAGCTGCTTGCCTTTTCTATCTGCAAAATCAGGATCACCAAGTGTGGACAAAGTCAATGGGAGAAGAACACTTCACCTCACCTGTCCACTGTGCTCTTACATATAATTGGGCCATAAATATCAGATACGCAGCTGAGGGTAAAGAAATATCTTCTTCTTTATGTTATATACACTGTCTTGTCACTTATAAAAGTGTTTTGTTCCCTCTAGTGCAGGTACTTGATGGCAATTGTATCTCATTTTAGCAGTTACAGTATATTACCAGCAGAGCTTTGTGCTGTTTCCACTTTCAAAGGCAGTCTGCTTCCAAATTAGAACAGAAAAGACTGTCAAGGTTTGGTTTGGTTTCCTTTTTGGACTAGACATGTTGTGACCATTTTTGTTCTGGTTGTGATGGAACCAGTTTTGGGAAGGGAACCAGCCGTGCAAGCCCCTAGAGCTTTTGATTGACAGAAGAAAGCTGTCAGGAGTGAGGAGAAAGAAAATGGGCAAATTAATCAGCAAACAAAAATTACTAAATATGTTTGTGATTTCAGTTCATTTTGGTTTGCTTTTGACAAACCTGAATTAACCTGAACCTTTGAACCAACAATTTTTGAGACTTCGTGGTTTGTTTGTTTTTATTCCACAAACAGGCCTAAAACCTTTCTCTAGAGGCAGACTTTCTCTCAAAAACTGGCTGCTTGAGAGGTTTTTTGTTGTGTTAATGGGGCTATTGTGTTTTTTGTTGTTTTTAATGAGTTTTTAGAACTGTTTTTAATATTCTGTCTGTTTAACCATTTTTTTTTTTAGCTTCTAGCACTATTAGGTTTATTTTAAGTAGCTCTGGGACCTCTTCAGGAGAATGACATATTTCACTTAAATAGGGAAAGGAGTAAAGGAGAGCAAACCCGGGAAGGTGTGGCGGGGAAAGAAAGAGGGATGAGGAGAAAAAAGGAGGGAAAAGGTTGCTCAGTGGGAACAGCACTGAGAAAGGAAAGGAAGAATCTGTATGGGACGGGCAAGGCATACCGGCTGTTTGCATGTGACTGTGTCATTGATGTAGCTGAGATAAACAGGGTGTGTTCTCTGTGTTGACATCCTGGGTCTAGAATGCTCTCTGCAAGGTTCTTGCACAAATATTGCCATTTTTTTTAATTATAGGGAAAGACCTTTTTTATTCTCTCAGTCATTCAATGGATAATTTTGACATGGATAGATGCTGATTTTTCATATATGTTTTGGTTGCTACGCTTATTGGTATCATTGTTAGTGTTCTCCATTAGTTTCTAGTGATATCTGTATTTTAAAATGGTTTTGTGGGCTCCCTTCATGGCTGTAGCTGAATGGCAGAATGGAGACCTTTAACATCACTCAGTAAAGAGTGGTTCAGACAAATTCTTTACCTCCGATGAACCTCAAAGAAGCCCTATCTTTAAAAGACAAGAAATTGGGATTAGCCAAGATTTCTTGAATTTGGTTTGGTGAATACCACTGTACTTCATAATGACATCTGTTTGAAGTTTACCATCAGGAAGAATATATTTATTCTCTGGAGCTAATGTTGCCCACATGGCATTTCAAATCAAAATTTGAAAGGGAAAATTAACAACATGTTTATGTATCACTATGGTTTCTCTTTATGAAAGAAATCAGATTAATGAAGATAGTTCTAATTAACCTTTAAATTCATTGGGTGAAAAAAAGCATTGTAAGCAAAGGGCAGGAAGAAACAGTTTGCTACAGAATTAATTGTTGGGAAGACTCAGTTTTGGAAACACATAACTCAAGCAAAGTAATTAATTATTACTAATTAATCTGGGCAATATTTTGCATCCATCTTAAAATTTACTCCAGAACTGCTGAATTTCTCTTCATGAATATCAGACTTGTAATGCGGAGGAAGCTAACACTAATGGGAAGCAACGTTGCCTCGTGACTTTTTCCAGACTTTTACTGTCTGCCATCACATCTTTTTTGGAAGCCCACACTTTAAAAAAAAAGGGGGGGGATCAACTTGACAAAAAAATGGAGGAAAACAATGAGCTGCCAGCTGGCAATATTCAGTAATTTTGGTTTTAAGGGGTACAGTGTTGAATTATTATATCATGACTTTCTTACAGGGAGCATAAGACAGTGTGGTTCTCCCCCCCCCATTTTTTTCCTCACAACAATTGAGTAAGGTCAGGTTGAGAGAGAGAGAGGCTCAGTGGGAACTAGAACCTATTCTGTAATTTCTAAACTGAACGCCTGGACCACTACAATTGGGCATATTCAGAAAACCACAAGGTCTTGTGAGAAGTGATACAATTTTATTGCAATGCAGTCAATAATCAGCATAAAGAGAATCACCTGTACAACTTTCATTGATAGTAACTTTGTTAGATTTGGTGGTGACTGACTTACAGTAATTCCCAGTGATTTCAACAGAAACGTGGCATGATCATTATGAAGGACAAGAAAGGTTACTCGTTTGGATCACAAATCCCAGAACACTCCAGTTGAACACTCCAATCCCAGAACACTCATGCTAACTGGAGATTCTGTGAGATATAGTCTGTAAGTTCTAGCCAGAGGGCCCTCCTGAAAGAGCCATCCCTCAAGGAGGTGAAAGGAATGGCTTGTAGGAACGGGGCCAGATAAAAACATTCCTGTTCAAGAAGTCTTTTTAACTGATTATTGTGGGTCCTGATGGTGATTTTAGTGCAGTGTTTTAATATATTGTATTTATTGTATTTAAATGTTTCATTGTTTTAATTCTATTGCAATTTGATGTTTTAATTGTCTAAGGGCGTTTATACACGACCCCTAAACTCCGGGGCAAATGGCTCCCAGCTCCGGAGATTAAAAATGTTTACTCACCAGCTCTGGAGTTAACAGGAAATTAAGTGCGACCCCGCCCACTTTAGCGCGCCCCAGCGCAGCTTTCAGGTACCTGCTTTTTGGATGTGAAAAATATTTGATCCGGTGTAAGGATAGTGAGTGCGGGCCTCTCCTGGCTTCTGTTTGTTGTTTTTCTGCCCCCCGCCCCTTTAAGAGATCTGAATGATGCCGGGAACAGAACGGAGGTAAGCCGGCATTCTTTTCTTTCTTTTTTCTCCCTCCCTCACGCAGCCAGCAACCAGGAAGTGCGGAGGGGGTGGGGACAGAGGAAGAGCGACAAACCCCTAAGATCTCTGGTCTGAATTTAAGTGGCCAGCGGATCTTAGGGGTCATGTAAAAAGGCCCTAAATTGTTTACTTTGATTGTGAGCCACCCAGAGACCTTTGGGTAGTGGGCGGCATACAAGCTATATAAATAAATAAATAACAAGTAGTGTTTTCCATATATTAAATGTACATTTTGTCAAAAACAGTTGATTCAATACTGTTGAGTACATAAGCCAGTTAAGTTTAATGAATAGAGTCCTAGACTAAACTAAGCAGATGTGTTCAAATCCTTGCTTAGCCACAGAAACTCATTGGAAGGTGGCAATGGGCCATGGGCCAAAAGAGACTTGACCCATAACCACAACCTATGAGCACAGGATTGCAATTTCAGCCACAAAACTAGTATTTTCATGGCTGCATTTCCACCTTTTCTTATTTCCCAGTTTTCTAGCGGGCAGATTCATGCACAATTCTTCAGCACAGTGGTTCTCTGCCTCTTGTGTCAGATAAAGTCAATGCAGCCTTGCTACCTGACAGCTCTGCAGGAGAAACAGGAATCCATGGCCAAGTGTGGGCTGAGTGTAACACAGCAATTTGAAGTAACCAGCAAGCTCTTGGATAGAATTCTACTTGTCATGCATCAAATCATTACTCAAAATTCTTGTTTTGCAATTCTCCCTGTTTTATTTTGGTACTGAAATGGCAGGTGAATAGTCCTCACTGTTTGTAAAACATCAGAGAAGAAAGGTGGACTTTCAAGGCTTCAAGGATTGTTCGGCAGGCTGGAAATAACTGAAGCTGGGAGTGGAGAGGGGAAAGACAAAGAAAAGCCTGGCATTTATCCTGGTTATTGTCTGGAAATCTCAGTGGGTTGCCACTGAGCCAGAGGTTGGGTCTTGGTCCAGTATGTCCAAGAAGAAGAGCCAGCCTGGGTAGCTTTGGACAAGATGGACAGTTCCAGGACACCCCCTAGATTAGAAGAAGAGAATGGTAAACTACCTCAGGGTACTTTGTATCCAGAAATCTAAGTAGGACAGAATTGAATTCAAGCATGTAATTGTTAACTATTGGATTGCAAAGTCTGTCAAAGTCAAAGATGGGGAATGCAGAATCAGTTTTAGATGTGTTGGCATCAGGTCACACTTTAGGGAACATAGTCAATTAAGGTCCCCACCCCATCTCTGCAGGTGGTGGTGGTGGTGGTGGTGGTGGTGGTGGTGGTGGTGGTGGTGGTGTGTGTGTGTGTGTGTGTGTGTGTGTGTGTGTGTGTGTGTGTGTGTGTGTGTGTGTGTGTGTGTGGTTGATAGTGCAAAGTCATGCACCTGGATTTTGCCCATTATATAATGTGGTGGTCAGAGTGTTATTACCAGTGTATGTTTGTGTAATTATGTAAGCCAGAACTTGAAATTGCTGATTTATTTATTTATTTATTGGATTTTTATCCCGCCCATCTTCCAGGACGGAACTCTGGGTGGCTTCCAAATAGCTGAGCGAGTCAGCAAGCAATACAATATAATACAATAACAAAACAATGACAATGGTAAAACGGCATTTAAACAACTAGGGCATCTTAGCATTAAGACTTATGGTCGCAGCACAGCAGCAATAGTGGTGACACATGTATAGCTGGCGGGGGGGCCTTAAGTTGCGCCACCGTAAGCCTTGCTAAGCAGTAGGGTTTTTAGTGCTCGGCGGAAGGCTGACAGGGACTCTGCAGAGTGCACATCAGATGGTAAGCTATTCCAAAGCGAGGGAGCAGCCACCGAAAAGGCCCGATTGCGAGTGGTGGACTTTCGGGCCTCTTTCGGGGTGGCGACTCAAAGCTAGTGCGCTCGCGACAGCCGGACTAGACGGGCCGAGGTTGATCGCTGGATGATACGCTCTGACAGGTAGTCCGGGCCCAGGCCATGGAGGGTTTTATGGACTAAAACCAGGACCTTGAATCTGAACCGGGATGCAACGGGTAACCAGTGCAGGCGAGCCAGAACCGGGGTGATATGGTCATAACGACGCACACCCGCCACCAGTCTGGTCACTGCATTCTGTACCCGCTGCAAACGCCGGAGGAGAGTCAAGGGCAACCTCATGTAGAGAGCGTTGCAGTAGTCCAGCCGCAAGATCATTAAGGAAATGCTGATTACATTCTTGGGCCTGCTCACACAACTGGCCACAAGACCAGGAATACAACCAGCACCTTTTTTTAATGAAAAACAATTTGACACTGCAACTTATGCAATTTCCCATTCACAAGTGTAAGTCAACAGTAGGATTCTGGCCAACATGAAGTGGAATCATGATCATTATTGCAGTTCATTCCATCTTATTCTCTATCTTGTTTTGGTTTAGTCATGTGAGAGACCACATCCCTACATTTGAAAGCATTCTCAACTTAAAGGTCTCTCCAGTTCTAATGCAGTTTCAAGATAAACAGACTCCAAGAAGGGAAAATATGGGTCCTCAAGTTGTCATCAACAGAATGAACAGCATATGAATGGTAAAACGGCATTGAATGAACAGCATATGAATGGTAAAACGGCATTTAAACAACTAGGGCATCTTAGCATTAAGACTTATGGTCGCAGCACAGCAGCAATAGTGGTGACACACGTATAGCTGGCGGGCGGGGGGGCTTAAGTTGCACCACCATAAGCCTCGCCAAGCAGTAGGGTTTTTAGTGCTTGGCGGAAGGCTGACAGGGACTCTGCAGAGTGCACATCAGATGGTAAGCTATTCCAAAGCGAGGGAGCAGCCACCGAAAAGGCCCGATTGCGAGTGGTGGACTTTCGGGCCTCTTTCGGGGTGGCGACTCGAAGCTAGTGCGCTCGCGACAGCCGGACTAGACGGGCCGAGGTTGATCGCTGGATGATACGCTCTGACAGGTAGTCCGGGCCCAGGCCATGGAGGGTTTTATGGACTAAAACCAGGACCTTGAATCTGATCCGGGATGCAACGGGTAACCAGTGCAGGCGAGCCAGAACCGGGGTGATATGGTCATAACGACGCACACCCGCCACCAGTCTGGTCACTGCATTCTGTACCCGCTGCAAACGCCGGAGGAGAGTCAAGGGCAACCTCATGTAGAGAGCGTTGCAGTAGTCCAGCCGCGAGATCATTAAGGAAATGCTGATTACATTCTTGGGCCTGCTCACACAACTGGCCACATGACCAGGAATACAAGCAGCACCTTTTTTTTAATGAAAAACAATTTGACACTGCAACTTATGCAATTTCCCATTCACAAGTGTAAGTCAACAGTAGGATTCTGGCCAACATGAAGTGGAATCATGATCATTATTGCAGTTCATTCCATCTTATTCTCTATCTTGTTTTGGTTTAGTCATGTGAGAGACCACATCCCTACATTTGAAAGCATTCTCAACTTAAAGGTCTCTCCAGTTCTAATGCAGTTTCAAGATAAACAGACTCCAAGAAGGGAAAATATGGGTCCTCAAGTTGTCCATCAACAGAATGAACAGCATATGAATGACACTCTGGTGAGACAAATTATGTTTCTATGTAAATTATTATCATTAGCCTAAATGCAAATTTTAATCCCACAAATAAATGCAGCTTAAATTAATATTGATTTGCGATGTTGCCCTAGGTTTATGCTGGCAGAGACTAACAATTATATTTAGGATATATTATTAAATGTGCATCTGCATACATACATCAGCAGGGTGACACTATAGTCACATATATGTTCTCTTTTGCTCTCTTTTCCTCTTATGGGAATCTGTCACTGGTATATAGAACCAGTGGCATTTCTGCTTAGCAAATTTATTGATCTGAATTGTCTGTATATGGGAGCTGTCCTTCTCTGATAATACCTCCAAAGACTCAGCTTCTGTCTTTAATACTGAATCAAATGAGATATCTAAGAGATGTGGATGTTTTCTACAACAAAGTCTGCTTTCACATGATCACTAAAATTGGCTGTCAATTTAAATGCGGATCCCCCCCAACCAGCGATCACATGGTTGTTGTCGTGGTTCCTGTGTTCCCACCCTCTGTACTCCGATTCTGTTCTTTCTGTCTGCTACTCTGCTGTGGATTAATGAGGGGAGGGAGAGAAAAAAATGCAGGCTCACCTCCATCTGCCCAACACGTTTCCTCCAGTCAGCAGCAGCTAATTGTAGCAGGACAGGAAGCCCATTAGCAATTCCTGTCTGTTAAAGCGGGGGGTGGGGGGAGAACATACAGAAGGCAGAGGAGGGCCAGACATGCACCACATGGGGCAGGGAGTCCTTGCTTGCTATGCAAATGTGACGAGTAGGTTTCTCCATACCGGTATCCCATAGTGGCCAGTATAAAATAAATAAATAAATAAATGAAAGCGGCAAAAGGGTTTTTGTGCGGATTTCCCCTTTTCCCACAGACTCGTATCCTGCTTTAAAATCCGCATTGCAACAGTGACAAAAATTTTACCACCTCGAGACCAGGTACTTGTAAACTGCGCGGGGTTGTGCTTAAGTGGGCGTGGTTGCACTTTTTTTTAAAGTCCACTGCTTGTGGGAAAACAATTTTATGCTCCGCCTCTGCAAGCACTTTGCAGTGGATTTTAGTGGTCATGTGAAAGCAGCCTTTTGTCAGACATCCTGTCTCGACTAGTTTTTCTCCTGTTGTCTATTCTGAAACACTGACTGTGGGATAAAGATGTGGTCAAGAAGTCCCTACGCCTTCCACTAGAAGCCTTTTAAAAGAATAGCTTCTTTCCCCATCTTTAACATGAAGCATTGAATTTTCCCTTTTGGATGATGTGAAGGTTCGTCGAAGTTTATTAAGCGATCGTTAGATGATTGAATGTTCAGACGATGATTATTGGAAAAATCTAATAAACTTTTATTGAACATCTCGCAAAGCGGGTTATTTTCTTTTCTGTTTTCAACTGTTACAACATTGGGAGTTAACAAAGGCAAACTTTCACTCACAGATTCAACATCAGAACGAACATTGTTGTCTTCAATGAAGGGGTTATTCCTTCCTTTCACACTCTGGAATATCGACCCCTCCCTAGACCGCCATGGGGTTTCTGGATAACCGGGGGAAGGGCTTGTAAGGGGTGATCCCATCCCCATCCAGGAATCCATCCTGGTGGGTTAGACTGAGAATATTCTCCTTGGGATCTACTCCTTCCTCCTAAATATCTTTGAGAAGGAGTGTATGTCGATTCAGGAGAAGGAAGAGGCAGACCAATCTCTTTCCTCTCTATCGATCCCCCCTCCGTCTGGCTCTCCCTCTCTCTATATATCGTTATTCCCCTAACGGTTCCTGCCTCGCGCTCTCTCTCCTCCGTCCCCCTCCCTTCCGTCCTCTCTCGTGCGCGCCCTTCCACTTGTATTGCTACCATCTTCTTTATGACTTCCCTTTCTGTTTGTGTCCCTCTATCAATTACCTGCTTTTCCTCATCTAACTTCACCTGAACCCCGATATGCCAAGATTTCCCTACAATATACTTATGCCTAATTTCTCCAACTTGTACAGCTTGATTTATCATTTCTCTTTTCACTATGCCTATAGTCTGAACACTCACAGACCTTCCTCCCTCCTTTAAACTCTCTGTTTGAATGCTTGAATCTTTATGTTCTCTTCTCATATCTAACTCACCAGTTGTTTGTGTCCCTATGTTCTTAACTTCCCATGACCTCTCATCCCATTCATCTTTTATCATTTCCCAAACTTCCACTTGTCTAACTACTGCCATATATCCCTCCATAACTGTTCCCATCGGTTTCTTCTCTGCTTCTGCTCTTTTGTTCGATTCCCCAGTCCCAAAGAATAACTCCCCTGGCTGACCCTCTGTGACCAATTTCTCTGTTCCCTGTTCTTGTCTTATTCTGTGTATGGAGTCATCATCTGCGGACGGATCAACGTTCATGTTGGTTTCCTCTCTTTTGCCGGGCTCACAGATGAACAAAGAGGAAAAAAGTTTGAAGAAAGTAAGATCAAAGAGAGCCAAAAAAAAGTATGACTTGGAATATCAAATGTGGCGTAGTGGATAGAGTGACGAACTAGGCCTCAAGGGGGCAGGGTTTAAATTCTGACTTTACCATGGAAACTCACTGACTGAGGGTGTAGAAGTGGTAAAACTACTCTTTAAATGTCTCAGTTATGTTGAAAGCCCTACTGGACTCACTGTAACTTAGTTCTGAGTTGACAGCATAGTACAAGCAACAAACTGGATGACTTACTGTTATTGCTGCAGCTGTTGTCAATTTGGTGTGATTTATGCCCTGCCCTTCCTCATTAGCATTCAGTATTCAGCTAACAATTCATGTAAAAACTTAGGTAAAATTCACAGATGTCAATATATCAAAAATCCAACATCACAAGTAACACATACTTAAGAACAGAGGTCTAAAATAGCAAATGGCAGACATTTAAAACAGCAAAACTCTGAAATACAGACTGATGTGTTTGCTAAAAAGGCAAAGGCAATAAGACAAGCAGCAAAGATCAATGGAATACAGTACTTGCTTATTCCCTGAAAGCCTGCACAAACCAATCTTATATGGTGCCTGGAAAATAAAATTTGTGAGAAACTACCCAATCTTCAATAGAAATGAGCTCTGTGATTTTTTTGCTAACTTGCTACCACTGAGGAAACCCCAAAGACTGGCTTTCATTTTCTGACTTTCAAAACATGCAAGAATGTGTGTAAACCGGTTTGAAAATATCACAAAAGAAGCATGTATGTAAGCATGCCTGACAATCATCTTTACAATCTTGAAATGACAATGACAACAATTTAAGCCAGCTCGCCATGTCAGCAAGATAGAGGACAACTGCCTCCCAAAACGTATTTTCCACTGAGTGATGGACAAAGGAACAATTTGAGGATACACTGAAGACAGTATTGAAGGAATTTAATCTGATCACATCAGTTGAGAACCTCTCACTCAAAATCAAAATGTCGGGCAAAATGCTGTCAAATAGGGATGGGCTTTTTATTTCAGAAGTGGTCAGCTTCTGAAACGAAATGCGGAAGCCCAGCTGACATTTGGAACCAGAGGAATGAAATCCCTCAATCACTTACCTTGCGCTGGGGTGACATGGGGCACAACTCCAATGAGGAAGAAGCCTCCGACGCATCATCTTGCCTTCTCCCTGGCGCTGGCCAATCAGGAGCTCTACAGGGGAATGTATCATCCCGCCTCCCTGTCTGACTGGCCAGCATCAGGGAAAGGGAAAGATGATGCAGCAGAGGCTTCTTCCTCGGAGTTGTGCCCCGCACCACCCCAGTGCAAGGTAAGGGATTGGGTGATTTCATTCCTCCAGTTCTGAATGTCAGCTGGACTGCCATGTTTCATTTCGGAAGCTGACCACTTTCGAAACGAAAAGCCCATCTCTACTGTCAAACAAAGGGCTAAATAATTTGAAATAAAAAGATCCAAGGAGGCACAGAAGAAGAGAGACCTGAGAAAGCAAGGATGTAACATCTTGACAGCCCAGCTCACCTAAGGGCAGCTAACCTTCCCTCACCATGTCCATTTCTTCCTGACTTATATTAGATTAGTCACTCATCTGTGTGTCCCTAAATGGGCTACTGCTCAACCTCAACTTCTCACTTCTGGTTCCCCTAAATGGTGAGTGCGACGGAGATGGTCCTCTTTGAAAATGAAAATGTTTTGCTTATATACCGCCCATAGCACTTCAAGCACTCTCTGGACAGTTTAAAATTTTAATTGTGCAGGCTACACATCCCCCCATAGCAAGCTGGGTACTCATTTTACTGATCTCGGAAGGATGGAAGGTTGAGTCAACAATGAGCCGGCTACCTGGGATTGAACCCCAGGTCATCAACACAGTTTTAGCTGCAGTACAGGCATGTAACCACTGCGCCATGAGACTCTTGTGAAGGATGAAAGTGAAGTATTAATTAACTGGTGGCAAACAATTCCTTAAATCCATAATATTTGTAATGGGAGAAAACTTCAGGAGAAGAAAAAACTGAAATGATGGTCAAATAGCCACACCGAACAGTTTTTTTCAGGGGAATGATAAATCACTTTTGCCCTTTCTCAAAATTTGGGAACAGAAATATTCAAGTCCACATTTCCCATGAGTCATTCATCTAACAGCAAACAGAAAATATTAGCATTGAATTTAGCAGCTCAAATCCAAAGCACATGGACTCTTGTTCAGGCACATATGCATATTAAGAATAAATTTGTGAGTATGTAGTGAGACCTTGAAGCAATTCAAGAACACACATATTCCCCATGTTTGGGGCTTCTCATGATTTTGAGAATTATTGAGAATTATATATGGGATGACAATAGAATACTTTTTGTTTTTTGTTTTTTTTAATTTTGTTGTTCAGTCGTTCAGTCGTGTCCGACTCTTCATGACCCCATGGACCAGAGCTCGCCAGGCCTTCCTATCTTCCACTGCCTCCCGGAGTTTTGTCAAATCCATATTGGTTGCATCGATGACACCGTCCAACCTTCTCATTCTCTGCCGTTTTTTAATTTAGCTGTTGGCTGTTTCTTTTGTATTATGTAACAGTATATGTTGCAAACTGTGCCTCAAAATATTTTTGGAGAGACATTTTTTTATATTCCAAATGAACTAGACCTTTATATTTGTAATGCTCACAGAGAAAATAGAGGGTTGAAGTTGTTACTGCCTGCATTGTTCTTCATACTGTATGTTGAACCAAAGAAGAAATAGTGTTTACATTGCTTGCTGTTATTGTTTTTTTGGGTGCCAAATCACTGGGTCTCCAGCATGTGTATGAACCTTATCCCAGTTGTTTCTGTTTCTTGTCTAGTTCTATAGTGCTTGTTTGCTTTTCTTTGTTCTTGTTTTGGTAAGACAGCCACTTTCAGGTCATCCATAAACTATCACGGTGGTCTGAAAAGTTCAGAAACAGGTTTTTGTGTTGCACATGCATCCCCCTGAGAATCGTAGCAGAGGTGGGTTGTTTGGCAGGGAGGAACAGATCCAATGTTAGGTAGTATGAACATGATTAAAGACATTATGTTACTTGTTCCCCGGCAATGCCACCATCTTCCAGGTCTGAATTCTTTAGTCTTAACACATGGGGGTGGGGATTCAAACATGCAGTCTCTTAAGGGGCAGAAATAGACTTGAACAGATTGTCCTTATTTACTGGCAGTTATCAGAGCAGTCAGCACTAGTAGCAAGTGAGGGGATCCAAATAAGAACTTAATCTCCCTAATTTTCTCAGTACTGAATTATAGTTTCTAGAGAAAAGAATTTAAAGAAGATATTAGATTCAAAATAAAACAGTATTTCTCAGCCCAAGTTCACACTGCTACAATTAATAGCTTAATTCAATGCTGCTTCCAGGCAGAAAGGAGAATCTAGGCCTTGCTTTGATCTCCCAGCAGAAAGAAGAATTCTGGGGATTTTGAAAAGCTTACATACTTTTTGTGACATCACAAAAGAATCCAGAATCCATCATTCCACAGAGGGACACCTGAGACAAGAGATATGCACATTTTAAACCCTATCTCAGTGGACTCAAAATAAGCCCAGGTTTTTAGGTCATTATAAAATATAAAATGTTCTGCTGTATCTGATTCAGTTCCCAACTGTATTTCCTTACTATCTTCTAGTACAGTGATGGCGAACCTTTTAGAGACCGAGTGCCCAAACTGTGATTTAAAACCCACTAATTTTTTGCAAAGTGCCAATACAGCAATTTAACCTGAATACAGGTGGCTGTGAAGGGGCGATTCCAGGTGCCCACAGAAAGGGCTCTGAGTGCCACCTTTGGCACCCATGCCATAGGTTTGCCAACACTGGTCTAAATCAAGGGAAGTGATAGTACCACTCTATTCTGCTCTGGTCAGACCTCACCTGGAGTACTGTGTCCAGTTTTGTGTGCCTCAATTTAAAAAGGATGTTGACAACCTTGAGCGGGTGCAGAGGAGGGCGACCAGGATGGTTGAGGGTCTGGAGGAAATGTCTTATGAGCAACAGCTTAGGGAACTGGGAATGTTTAGCCTTTCAAAAAGAAGGCTGGGGGGGATATGATAGCTATGTTTAAACATTTGAAAGGATGTCATATTGAAGAGGGAACAGGTTTGTTTTCCGTGGCTTTAGAGACTAGGACATGGGGCAATGGTTTCAAACTACAGGAAAAGAGATTCCATTTGAACATTAGGACGAACCTCATGACAGTTAGAGCTGTTTGGCAGTGGAATATGCTGCCACGGAGGGTGGTGGAGTCCCGTTCTTTGGAGGTTTTTAAGCAGAGGCTGGATGGCCATCTGTCGGAAATATTGTGATGGGGTTCCTGCATGGCAGGGGTTTGGACTAGATGGCCCTTGAGGTCTCTTCCAACTCTATGATTCTATGATCCTTCCAACTTCATTATTCTATAAAATCCATAGAGTGGCTAATGAGAAAAAGATGGCCATATTACTGTTTAAGTCTAGCCTATTAGTTGTGAAATATGTTCGGAGAGTAGTACTTCATGTCAGTTCAGCTGCACCTAGTTAAAATTAATTTTCTCCAGTTAATTTGCACCGATTTTGTGACTATCATTTGATTCTCTGGAATTAAAGGAGATGGACAATACTTATGCTTTTCATTTTTATAATAGTAACTACAGCATAACTGAGACACATTATTTATCAAGAACAATTTTAAAATATTTTCAGTAATTAAGACGATTTTATTTTTCTTGCTTCTGGGCTACTGAAAAAAAACCCACTCAATTTGTATGTTTATAGCTGGGAGGATAGTTAAACGATTCCTTATGAAGCTGTTCTGTTTCCTTTCTGCTAGATTTGTTCTCTTCCTCTCTAATCAATAGTTCTTCCATCTAGAGTCTTGTGATGAGAAAAAACAAATAATGAAAAACAATGCATAAAAAAGCAAAACTCTTCATGTACTTTCTTGCTTCTAGCTTAGTACCACCTCAAAAGCCCCAAAGATACCCATTGCCCGATGGTTTCTGTTCCTTATCTATCGCCAGAGATCCATTTAGTCACGAGTCATTGTTATTGTTGACATTCTGCTGTTATTTGTCTGAAGAAGTGAGGTGTCCACGCATCGTTACATTAAAATATGAAAGTTAGTCTTTAAGGTGCCATGTTTTGTATCTTTTGTTTTTCTTTGTTTTTCTTTGATTTTTGCCTGAATATCAACAGGGGTTTTAAAGGTTCTTGCCAGGTCAACAACATATGCTTAAATGCATTCTCTGGTTTGGCATCATATAGAAATGTACTGTATAAATATTTGCCATGTGTTTGCCATCAAGGAGGTTGATTTGTCTTTATGTTTGCTTGTTTTCCCCATCTGTTCATTTGCCGCCATCTTGCACTCTTGCATTTTGTATTTTGTATTTTTGTATTGGTATTCTTACTGGATTCGGACTAATGATGCTTTTATATGCTTTAGTTGCGGATCCGTTTGCCTGCTTTTATTACTTTTTACTTAATATTGTTCAACACCCAGAGTTCCTTTGGGAAAATTGGGCAGTATATAAATATAAATATAAATAAATAAATAAATAAATAAATAAATAAATAAATAAATAAATAAATAAATAAATGTAGCCCCACTCTTAAAATAGCCAACAGCAAAATTAAAAAACAAAAAACAAAAATTATCTTATTGTTTATTGTATGAGAAGCCCATACATGGGGAATAAGTGCATTCTTGAATTCCATCAAGGTATCATTAAATATACACACTCACAGATTTATTCTTAGTATGCTTATGAGCCTGAACAAGAATCCATGTGCTTTGGACTTGAGGTGCTAAATCCAATGCTAATATTTCCTGTTAGATGGATGGGGAATATGTAGACTTGAATATTTCTGTGTATTCTGAAAGGCTTTCACTGCCAGGATTTGATAGTTGTTGTGAGTTTTTCGGGCTGTTTGGCCATATCCTGGAAGTTTTTCTTCCTGACGTTTCGCCAGTCTCTGTGGCTGGCACCTTCAGAGGGCAAGTTGCTCAGGGAGCTAGGAGTTCTCTCTGTGCTCTGGGGCTTCTAGTTCCCTGAGCTCCTTGCCCTCTGGAGGTACCGGCCACTGAGACTGGCGAACCGTCAGGAATAAAAACTTCCAGAACACGGCCAAACAGCCCAAAAGACTCACAACAGCTATTGAATATTTCTGTTCCCAAATTTTGAGAAAGGGCAAAAGTGATTCCTTGCTTTAACATTCACCTGAATGTCCACAAAAGCTCATATTATATAGCTGATAGTCTTCAAGGTGCTACAATATTTTGGTCTTCTTTATTTTTCTTTTCTTTTCTTTTTGCCTGATACAGTTGTGGCTGCTTCTCTCCCCCCTCCATTTTATTTCTCACAGGGAGGGAGAGCCTTGACACTCTACCCCTGGTAAAAAGGCAAAAAAGAATGGGGATAGTTTGAGCCAGCACCCCACTAGTCCTAATCAACCAACCTCCGCTCTGTGTCTTAGGGTCAGCAGCCGAGCTCATGGTGGTATCCTATTTTAGTTCTGTGACTTTCCCTAACCTAGAGTGACATTCCTACCTGATATAGATCACTGCCCTCTTCTCCAGTTCTGCATTCAGCTCCTGTTTATAATCTCTTACCTATGACCTTTGTACCCTGCCTTTAGCAGGACTTGATGGCCTTACAAGCCAAGTCCATTATTCTATGATTCTATGACTCACTTTCTCTGCTTGCTATACAAGATTTTAAAATGATTCAACCAGGCACTTCCTCAGTGCTCTGTGTTTGCACTCCTCCCCTTCTCTTGGATTCTGGTTATTACTTGCCCTAACCTATAGTCTATTGATTTTCTTTATGTATTCCTTAAAACTAGCAATCTTGTTTTCTCACCAAAATTTCATTCCAGTGTGCCATTTTCACATCCCCATTAGGTACTCTACTGCACAGTCTTACAGGCAGAAGATCCTGTTTTTCAATGTCTCGGCATGAAATCAGAAAGGACAGACAATAATGTTTCATTGAAGGTCAGCAAATATTTAACAAAAAAAGGACATTAACAAATTTTTGAACAAAGGCAGTGGACTCCAACACTGTGCAAGTGGATGTCTGCTCATGTTGTGAGTTCTTCTTCCTTATGTCCCTCACCCACCTCTGACCATCTATTGCAAAGGGCCCTTAGTGCTCTAGACCACATTCTAGGGATGACATGGGAGGTGGGGGAAATTGCTACTCATTTACCCGTATATACTCGAGTATAAGTCGACCCAAGTATAAGCCGGGCCCCCTAATTTAAACCCCCAAAACTGGGAAAATTTATTGACTCAAGTATAAGCCTAGGGTGGGAAATGCAGCAGGGCCTGGCAACTCCTCCTTTGTGAGCTGGGTGTGTGTGTGATGTTTAAAATGACTTTTAGCCACCGAGGCAAGTGCTTGAGTTGGTGGCTAAAAGTCATTTTAAACATTGTTTTAAAATGACCTTTTAAAAAGTCATTTTAAACATGGGGGGGTCAGGAGAAGTGCCTCTTTGGCTAGAAGTATTGACCTGCATATAAGCCGAGGACCCCTTTTTTCAACCCAAAATTAGGGCTGAATAACTAGGCCTATACTCGACTATAGTAATTCCACTGACAGATCCCATCCAACATTAATCCATGGTTAGCCGGTGAGTTCATTGACCTACAGCTACTATCTTAATTGATTCTAGAGGAGCAAGTATCTAAAGAAGCTGGTACTCCCCACCCCCACCCTCCAGTTTGCTTGACAGAATGTTCAGTATGACACCTATTTAACAAGAAGGCAAATTTCAGAAAGAATAGAGAGCTGGCTAGTAAGTAGAAAGGACTACTTAATATTAATGGTCTGATTGGGAATAGCCAACCAAATAGCTTGTGGGCAGAACTACTCTCTCTCTCTCTCTCTCTCTCTCTCTCTCTCTCTCTCTCTCTCTCTCTCTCTCTCTCTCTCTCTCTCTCTGTGTGTGTGTGTGTGTGTGTGTGTGTGTGTGTGTGTGTGTGCCTACTACTGTGTCCTGTGGGTGGGTAGACCATGGAATATGTAGTCCACCACCATAGCATAGCCTGCTTCCTTGAGTTAAAACATAACTTCTTCAGCGAAGACAAACAAAGATTGTTTCAGCAATCTTTTTGCATATACACAGTTCATAAAGATGAGTAAATGTATATTCAAGTTCAGCATTCTGCAAAGTAACTTTCCAACCTTTAAGATGCAGAACATCCAACATAGGAATCCAGCTTGCATACAGCAATATGTCACCAACGTGACTTGGCACTCATAACAGAGCATTCTGAGCCTTCGCTTTGTGCATGCCATTACGTCTCTCTGTCCATTTCTAACACCTTGGATCTTTCGCTTTTTGCCAAGGTCACTTAGGCATACAGCTTTCTTCACAGGTGTCTTGTAGTAAACATCACTTTGAAACTTCAACCCAGCATGAATATGCTGACATACTGTATGTGCCTATAATGATTGGATAGGGACAGACAGGGCTTAAGTTCTGTAGAGTTAGAAATTGTAATTTGTTTGTTTGTTTGTCTGTTTGTTTCATTTGTATACCGCACATCTTCCTTCAGGAACTCTAGGTGGTTTACAACAAATTAAAAATTAAACAAGTAAACATATGTGAGAATATGTGTAAATTTGACTGTTTCTGAGATATTTAGTTAGGGTATTGTAGTATTAATCAAACAAAGTACTACTTGGTTAACCCATTATATTAAAAGGTAACGGTTCCCCCTGCACTTGTGTGCTAGTCGTGTCCGACTCTAGGGGTGGTGCTCATCTTATTTTTAAGCCAAAGAGCCAGTGTTGTACAAGTCTGTAGCCATATGGCTGGCATGTCTAAATGCATTTCTGCACACGGAACACTGTTTACCTTCCTGCTTTTATGGTGGTATCTCTTTATCTACTTGCATTTACATCCTTTCAAACTGCTAGGCTGGCAGGAGCTGGAGTTAATGGCAGCTCACTTTGCTGCGTGGCACCTGAGATTTGAACCGCCAAGCTGCCGACTTTGCAGCCAGCAGTTTGAGAGCTCTAGCCTGCTGAGCCACCATGCCCCATTAACCCCTTATATACCTTTATGAAACAACTGAATGAAAAGTGTTCTTCATATTTATTTTATTATATGATTTTAATAAACTACTTTTGTGCTTTTCACCCATACATTTCAGTATGAGACTCCAATGATTTTAGAAGTACAGTAAGTGACTAATTAAAAAGGTAGCAGTGTCAATAATGGTGATCATGATTGGGGGGAAGCAGAAGAGTATGGAATACATTTGCCAAAATGTTTACTTGGTACCTAAATTAAAAGGGACACATGCATTTTTAACAAATTGTTATACACCATTTTATATTCCTCTATTGGAAGAATGGTAGAATATTAATAAAGCAAATATTAAAAGTTCCAGGTTCACAGCCTTCAGTCTGTCCAAGGCTTCTCTGGAACACTGGAGAATCCGTGCTAGCCAATATGGACAGTACCGAGCTGGACAGACTTAGGTCTGGCTCAGCCAAAGGCAGTTTTCTGTATTCCCTGTCTCAGCTGTTATGCCGCTCTTAACTTACCTTTGGTAGCAACATCCTATAATAAGCATTTTGTTACAGCGACACTGTATATGTGGGAAAAACCCTGTGCCAACCTATTAAGTCATCATCTGCCATCTTTTCCTGTGTTCTGCCAGCAATTCTGGGCATTTATCTTTACACCAGCAGCTGTTGTTTCTTCATTTAATTTGCTGGTTGTTAATTTAGAGTTTGCATTTTTATTTTTGTAAAGATTGCAACCGTGTTTTATATTTTTGTCTCAATTGCTAGTAATATTGTTTTCCTAATTTACATGCACTGGAGAGGGGAAATGGGCTATACATTTCCATTTAAGTATTTTTTTAAAAACAACAATAGTAATAAAAAGGGAAAATCTAGAATTACAATTGGGGAATATCTGGAGAATATCTCTATTAAGATGAGGGCAAATTCTACTTTTGAGTGCATCAAAATTCTTCACCAGGCTTTCCTAATGTTTCCATTTTCAAACTAGATCTAAACTCTCAGACCTTGGGCACCAAAGTCTGACATTCTTTTAGACTATACTTCTCCCTTCAACACTGGGGTTAGGGGAGCTAGAGCCATGTAATTCAATATCTGTTTATAATGTTTATGCCCTCTAAACATAATTACAAAGCATAAACAGTTGAGTAATCATTTCTATACAATATCACATATACTGAGTCTCAAAGGTCCGTATGACTCCCTGATTTAGAGATGTTGTGTTTGAGGGCAAAGAGACATGGGGGGGTCACTTTGACACCTTCATTTCACTTTGACACTCATGGGGTTTTGGGTGGCCAGGGGCAAAGTAGTTATATGTTGGCTGGTTGGTTGATTTAATTATTGAGTAATTCAGATTCTAAGAGAGCTGCTATTTTGACTTTACATGAGTGTTTCGCTTCAATAATGAACTGGATAAGGATGAACAAAATGAAATTTAACTCAGACAAGACAGAGGTGCTGCAGGTAGGTCAAAAGGGAGAACAAAGGACAGCAATATAACCTGTACTGGATGGGATCACCCTTGAATTGAAAAAAGAGATGTGCAGCTTGGGGATGCTCCTGGACTCATCCTTGAGCCAAGATGCCCAGGTCACAGCTGTGGCCAGGAGCGCATTTGCACAATCAAGGCTAGTATGCAAGTTACGCCCATTCCTTGAGAAACCAGCTCTGGCCACAATGATACATGCCCTAGTGACATCCCGGCTGGACTACTATAATGCGCTCTATGTGGGGCAACCAATGGAAAGTCTCAGGAAACTTCAATGGGTCCAAAATGCAGCACCCAGATTGCTGACTGGTGTGAGTTACAGAGATCATATTACATCCCCACTAAAGCAGCTCCACTGGCTGCCAATCAGCTATCGGGAACAATGTGCTGACCTTAACCTACAAAACACTCTACGACCTGGGTCCAAGCTACCTCAAAGATCGAATCTCACAGTATGAACCAGCTGGGGTATTGAGGTCATCAGGAGAGGCCTTTCTCTCCATCCTGCCACCCTCACAGGTATGTCTTATGGGAACACATGAAAGGGCCTTCTCGGCTGCTGTGCCTAAACTTTGGAACTCCCTCTCACTGGAGGCCAGGACTGCCCCATCTCTGCTGTCTTTACAGAAACAAGCAAAGACCTTTCTCTTTAGGCAAGCTTTCCCTGAGTGATGGACTACCTACTATGTCTTTATATGAATCTACCATACATGGCTGCACAGATTTGGCACTATGTTATCAATTGTTAGTTTTAATGTTGCCTTCTAATACTGTAAGATATCTTTTAATTCCCTGTTTCTCAAACAGAATATGTCTTAAGGATAATGGACTGCATATGTCTCTCCTTACTGTAATCCACCTTGAGTCTTTTTCCAAGGGGAAAGGCAGGGTAAAAATACTCCAAAAATACTCAAAAATACTCAAAAATAAATGAATAAAAATAAAATTTAAAAATTTAAAAATAAAAAATAAAATTAATTAATTAAACAAAATATAAGTTAACAAAATATAAATATAATTATCAAAAACTGTGCTGCTCAGACTTGTGCAGTTCAAAGGAGAAATGTACTCCCCTCCGCACAATCATCTTTGGTTTTTTAGTAAATTCTTGAAGTTAGTGGCTGGAATTATCAGTTACATTTTGACGTATTCAGCTGAACTCTAATTTTCTTGTTTAAGAGAAAATCAACCTAATGAAGGCAATATGTAGAGGAAAAACAGTATAGAGGGAAAAAACCTTATCCCTTTTCTTATTTACTTTTTTTAAACCAGTGTTTGGGATGTTCTTTAAAGAAATATATCACACTTCCTTTTAAGCCAGCCAGATACCTGCAAGGAAAATAAAACCAGTGTTTGGGTGTGATCAGTTAATTATTGACTTAATTAGGTTGTCCTTAAGAACCCACTAGAAGAACACAGGTAAATGTTCTGTAGTTCAATCTAGTGGATAATTCTGAAAGTGTACTTTGAACATTAAAAATCACAAAAGATGATACAAATACTTCCAGTGCCATTCAGGATTGATAAAATAATGGCATACAACTGCAAAATTCTTTAAATACTAAGTGGCCTTGAAACGTAACTTTTGAGTGGAGCTAGAAAATGTTACTCATTATCCTAGTAAAACAAACTTTGTTCCCATTTTTTTTAGTTCTGAAATGTACCTTTGCTACTACATACTTGTTCTCTTCCCCACCCTAAAAATAAATAGTTTCAGGTAGCACTGTTACTTATAATGTTATTTTCAAGCTGCTTTGCCCCTGCACCTTCTCCTCGGGAAGCCTCCTCCTTAGTCACATGTTTGTTTGTTTGTTTGTTTGCTTGCTTCCTTGCTTCCTTGTTTGCTTGTTTTTTTGCAGAAAGAAGAAATTGTCTTGCTTAAGGGAACCATATGCACTACAAGAGAAATGAATCCAGGCCAGCTTTGCTTAATACACTCAAAGTAAGAACATAAGAAGAGCCATGCTGGATCAGGCCAAAGGCCCATCTAATCCAGCTTCCTGTATCTCACTGTGGCCCCACCAGATGCGTCTGGGAGCCAACAAGACTAGATATCTGTCTCCTGATACCACTCCCCTGCATCTGGTCCTTGAAGCACCCCAGTTTTAAGCCTGGAGATTACACATCATCATGGTTTGTAACCTGTGATGGACTTTTCCTCCAGGAATCTGTCCAATCCCCTTTTGAAGGCATCCAGGCCAGATGCCCTCACCACATCCTGTGGCAGGGAGTTCCACAGACTAACAACGTGCTGGGTGAAAAAATATTTTCTTTTCTCTGTTCTTACTCTCCCAGCCCTCAATTTGAGTATATGTCCCCTAGTTCTGGTATTTTATGAGAGGGAGAAGAGCACCCCTCTATCCACTTTACCCATGCCCTGCATTATTTTCTACGTCTCAATCATATCCCCTCAGGCACCTTTTTTCCAGACTAAAGAGCCCCACATGTTTTAGCCTTTCCTCATAAGGGAGGTGCCCCAGCCCAGTAATCATTTTAGTCACTCTCTTCTGCACCTTTTCCAGTTCCACTATGTCTTTTTTGAGATGCGGTGACCAGAATTGTACACAATACTCCAGGTGTGGCCTTACTATCACATAACCCTCCTTTGTCTGTATCCGAATGATGAACTAGGACCTACAATCAAGAGTCATACACAAATCCTCAATCAGTTTTGAACCATGCTGGACTTTAGGCCGGTCATCATCCCTTACTTTACCTCGCTCACAAGGTTGTTTTGATAACTTGCCTATGAAAGGGGCAGAAGAGCGGGCAACCCTGTGCCCTTGCTTTGAGCTCTTTAAAGAGAAGATGGGATGAAAGCGAAACACATCCTTGTCCGCCTAGAAACCAATCATAACTCTTTACTCTTATTTTTATCCTTAAGACTTCTTTTTGTCTTGATTATAAACCAGTAAAACCATTCAACCTGTTTTACTGCTACAGTTTGCCGGCTTTTTTCTTGTGGCAGAATAATGGAAGTCACAGTGTTGTATTTTGTAGTAGTAAGAGAACTTCCACCCCTTGCTTTCTCCACCTCATATGGGCTATAGGCATTTCCATGAATTCCAGCCTCCTTTAAATAAATGTTTGAATTTGGCTGCCTTCAGAATCAATTATTGAATGCCATTTCCTTCTGATGAGTTCATTCCATTTGGCATTGCTCCGATTTCCACATTCTTTAAGTGAGTGGTATAAACAATAAAATGTGGAACAAACTTTGTGGCATTAAACATTTAATACTGAAACTTCATTTTGCACAGCAGAAATAAATGGAACATCAAAAACAAAACAGAACACTGGGCTTTACATTCCCCCCCTTATATATCAAGTGCATCTTTGTTCAGAAATGTTCTATGAAATAAACTTTTGGCGAGCCAAACTTTGTAATGCAATTTTCATCCATCCATCCTCCACATTACATCAAAAATCACGTTAGGTAAAATTTCTAGCCCTCTGTGGCCTTCTCTGGGGGATGCATTTCATCCTCCTTATTCTTTATAGGACCCTGTTGGCCAGTATGCTGTTCAATTTGTTCCCCCAGAGTGGCCTTGCTGCTCAATGGGCAGTATAAAAGTCCAATAAATAAAAAATAACAATTCTCATGAATGAAGCCTCAACTGTGGAAGCTGTCACTGATGTCAACGAGGTGTGTGTTTCAAGTTAAACCAACTGAGGAAAAGCAAAACAAAAGGAGCTCTTTCTTCAGGTTTTGGGTTATTTTACTAGGTTCCAATAGCTGACCATTTTAATGTGGTACTTGTTTGATCCTTTTCAGTATCCTGTTTTTAGCTTCAAATGCTGTGTTTTTGTGATGCAAAGTGCCTTTCTCCTTAAGGAGAAAGGTGGGGAAAATAAAAATAAAAAAATAAAAAATGGCACCAGAAAACTTAAATCTTCAGATTCTGCCCCCCCCCCAAAGGTCCTGAAAACATTGGCTTCTTACAGGGTTCCCTATATGAGTTACCTCTGTATGGTCCGTGGCTGTCAAGCCTTTCCCCTTTTTGTTTTAACTTACCACACCACTGTTCTGCCAGCAATCCTCCCTCTCCTGTCTTGTCCTTGCTTTGACGGTTACTTCACATCCTTCCTCGTTCTGAGAGAACGTTCGTTTCGTGATAACATCATTCACGGTCACGTTGTCTTGTCCTGGTTCTGTCTGCTTCTGTTTACCCATGGGCATGATTGATGGTATTGTGACAACTGTTACTTCACGTCCTTGTTTCGTGACAACATCTGTACTTCCCTGCCTTTGTTTTCCCTCTTTTTTTTGTCCGACCTTCAATTTTTCGATATTTCGATTCTCCGTAACTTTGCCTTTCATGCATTAAGCAGCAGAGTTCAAGGTTTCATGCCTTCTTCCCTCTCTGTGATGCATTGTTTATGCCATTGGGATTGTACTGGAGAATGCAAATTCGCACTCCTGCCACGAGATGGAGAATGTGCACATTGTGTAATGAGCCTTACTTCATGGGTTCTTGTCTCGAAAGAGGAACCGAGACAAGAGAATTCCTGAGGTCAGGGAGAGGTATGGCTCATCACGCTTAAATCCCAGTTCAGGGGCCATGGTCGGGACGAACTCCTGCCATCACGCAATGGACGTGCAGTAACATTTTTTCATACTAGTCCCAAGCGGGATGGCAAACTGCAATGAGAGGGATGTGAAGTAACCGTCTTTGTCACTGCTGTAGGTTTCTTGGCCACTTCTGCAAGGCCTGTGTTTTCCCCCTCCTTCTTTTGCTTCCCCACCACCTTCTGGCAGCCCTCCTTCTCCTGTCTTTCCCTTGCCTGCCACCAGTGCAAATCCCACTTCTTGGCCCTCTCCCTTACTTTTCCATGTTTTGTCTATGCTGGTGTCATGCTGTTTTTGGACTGACATCAGAACCACAAATGAGAGACAACTTAACTAAAATGATCTCACCACCACCACCACCACAATCACAAAAAAGAAAAAGGCTGTTTCAGGTTTACAGTGAGGGCCAGTAGCTGAATGACCAGAAAACTAATTAGGCACACCTCCAGGAAAATCCAAAGCAAAAGAAAACCTGAAAGTTTTTTTTCCTGTGCATATCTCATTTTATCAGATTGCCATAGGACAGGGGTGTCCAAACTTCAGCCCTCCAGATGTTTTGGACCACAACTCCCACAACTCCAAGCCTGTATTGCCAATGACAAAGGACTGTGGGAGTTGTGGTCCAAAACATCTGGAGGGCCAAAGTTTGGACACCACTGCCATAGGAGCTTCTGCAGTTGGAATGCCCCCGCATAAATACTGGGTGCGATGCACCCTCCTTTTTTTGTGGCTACTGACGTTTTGACCTTTTAGAAAAGTACTTCTGCAAATAACAAGGTCTCCTTCTGCCCTCAGCAGGCTTAGTGTATCTCTCTTCTTATTTCACACTGGTTGTGTGTTGACTACAAAGCTGTCAACACTCAACACCATTCAAATCTGCTATCAGAAGGACTAACACGTGGTTGTTGACCACCATGCCCTCTTTATGAGTTGTAACATCAGTGATGACAGTGAAAAGGTAAGACATTCCAGTAGGCCAAAGGGCAGGCAATTTTGACATGCGGCAGAGGCAATATTGCCCTGTTGGGACTTGGTGTAGGCTGCATCCCTCACTCTCATGTCATCAAGTTTAGTGGAAAACCCTCCACATACAACGAAACAAGCAAGAAGTGCTTGTTTAATTATGGCAAACTGAAGACAGGAGTCCTTCAAACTTCTATTTTGATGATATGAGAGCTTCAATCACTGAAGTTATATCAGCGAGAGGTTTGAGGGCCATATCTTAAGAGTACTTGGGGCTCAAATGTGGGCAACTCCACAAAAGGTACTTGGAACATGTTATACTTCTCTGTAGGATAAGCAGTATGGTATTGAACAGCTGCAGTTTCATGCTGAGGCTCTTCCTGCATCACTTTCTGACCACACCTTGTGGTTTACCTGAGAAATGACAGTAATTTACCTCTCTGTGCATTCTAGTACCTTTCTACCCCAGCCCTGGGAGTAGAGATGGGCATAAACCTGGAAAATCATGGTCCGTGATGGTTCATTGTTGGCCATAAAACACATATCACCATGGACCAATCAGAAAACCACACATCAGTTTGGTTTTTGGTTCATGCTGGGTGTGGGGGCAACCTTCTCCCGCTCTGCCACTACCACCACTTTCATTGCGTGATCACTCTTGTTGTTGCTGTCCCAGGGCCTTTTTACACGACCCCTAAGATCCGCTGGCCACTTAAATTCGGACCAGAAATCTTAGGGGTTCGTCGCTCTTCCTCTGTCCCCACCCCCTCCGTACTTCCTGGTTGCTGGCTGCGTGAGGGAGGGAGAAAAAAGAAAGAAAAGAATGCCGGCTTACCTCTGTTCTGTTCCCGGCAGCATTCAGATCTCTTAAAGGGGCGGGGGGCAAAAAAAGAACAAACAGAAGCAAGGAGAGCCCCGCACTCACTATCCTTACACCGGATCAAATATTTCTCACCTCCAAAAAGCAGGTACCTGAAAGCTGCGCTGGGACGTTAACTCCGGAGCTGGTGGGTAAACATTTTTAATCTCCGGAGCTGGGAGCCATTTGCCCCGGAGTTTAGGGGTTGTGTATAAACGCCCCCAGTGACCATGACATGCAGCATGGCCTTCAAGGAGCCTAGGTGTTGCCTTCTCTGCCATACACTCACACACAGAGAGAGAGCTGATTGCTCCCTGAAAGGCAAACCAGTATGCTGTCTCTGAAATATGGTGCCAGTGGCAGCGGAGGAGGAGGTTGCAGGACCAGGAAGGGAGTCAATGAGGACAGCAGGATAAAGCTATGAGGAAAAAAGAAAACCCCAAGGAGAAAAAGGTTTGGTGCTCTTGTTCTATTTTGGCAAAACAGGTTGCATGAACTAACCACAAGTTGTATCTCCAAACCAGCCCAGTTTGTGTGTTTTTTTCCTGGATTCCTAAGTTAGAAGATAAATTAGTGGGTGTATATAGAGATGGATATTGGACTTACAGAATGTAACAGTAAGGAGATGCTATTGTACTAAATTCTTAACTTGCCTTGTAAATAAATATTTGTATAATTAACAAACAATAAAATAATAAAAAATAAAAAATAAAAATTGTTTTTTAATTTGTTCACTGAGAATGAAAGCATACTCTAAATGTTATCTCACTTCTAAAGTGCACTTTGAAAAATTCTGCACATATCCACTGTACTTAGTCTGAAACAACACATGGATTCCAGGGGCCTTGTGCAGTGTTTTAAAAAGCCCTGCCAATAATCAGTTCAAGGGCCTCCAGCACAAGCAACCAAATAAGGGGAGGACTGGTGTACTTATCCCCGTGATTTATGAATCATTCAAAAATGGGAGACATGTAACCATTAAGATTAATAGCAAAACATAAAGTTAGAGATAGCTGGGTGATCAGCCATCATAAATCTGAGAGGAACTATGATCTATGGCACTTCAAAAATTAGTGTTAATCCATGTGGCAACTATTCCTGATAATGTGGAAATACTTACATACTTACTTTGAAAAAAAAGACAAATAAAAGTAAAGTGACTTGGTTTTATAATAATACATCACTACAAGCATTTGTTACAAGCTGCAGTATCACCTGAATACAATGAGTGAGGCTCACCTGTTTTACCAAGTGCAGAAAATAATATCCATAGATATCTGAAGAACTGTAACTAATTGGAAACTTTGAGAACAGAATCTCCCTCTTATTCCTCTGATGAACTAACACTTAAATTAATAGATTAAATGGCTCTCACTGTGACCTCTAGTGGACATGATGGAATAAGGCATGGAAGTTGCCGTTCGTAGAAATTGATCCAGAAGGAGGTGGTTTGTACTCTAGCAGTGGGCACCTGAAAGATCCTGTTTGCTCTTGAATACTTGTGGTCCAGGTCAGATGAGTTATTCCAGGACCAGGCAAGGAGGAATAAAGCATTACCAAGTGACTCAATCAACAGATTCTGACTTAGTTTACCAAGAACAGATAAAACTGTTTCTTAAAAGACGAACAACAGGAGTGGGTCAAGCATGGATTCTTGTTGTTGTTTTTCAGTCATTCAGTCGTGTCCGACTCTTCGTGACCCCATGGACCAGAGCTCGCCAGGCCTTCCTATCCTCCACTGCCTCCCGGAGTTTTGTCAAATTCATTTTGGTTGCATCGATGACACCGTCCAACCATCTCATTCTCTGTCGTCCTCTTTTCCTTTTGCCTTCGATTTTTCCCAGCATCAGGGCCTTTTCCAGGGAGTCCTCTCTTCTCATGAGGTGGCCAAAGTACTGGAGCCTCAGCTTCAAAATCTGTCCTTCCAGTGAACATTCGGGGTTGATTTCTTTCAGAATGGATAGGTTTGATCTCCTTGCAGTCCAGGGGACTCTCAAGACTCTCCTCCAGCACCACAGCTCAAAAGCATCAATTCTGCGGCGATCAGCCTTCTTTATAGTCCAGCTCTCACTTCCATACATCACTACTGGAAAAACCATAGCTTTAACCATCCTGACCTTAGTTGGCAAAGTGATGTCTCTGCTCTTTAGGATGCTTTCTAGGTTTGCCATTGCTTTCCTCCCAAGAAGCAGGCGTCTTTTTATTTCGTTGCTGCAGTCGCCATCTGCAGTGATCAAGGAGCCCAAGAAAATAAACTCTGTCATTGCCTCCATTTCTTCCCTTTCTATTTGCCAGGAGGTGATGGGACCAGTTGCCATGATCTTAGTTTTTTTGATGTTGAGCTTCAGCCCATTTTTTTCACTCTCCTCTTTCACCCTCATTAAGAGGTTCTTTAATTCTTCCTCACTCTCTGCTATTAGAGTAGTATCATCTGCGTATCTGAGGTTGTTGATATTTCTTCCGGCAATCTTAATTCCAGCTTGTGATTCATCTAGACTGGCCTTTCTCATGATGTACTCTGCATATAAGTTAAATAGGCAAGGTGACAGTGTGGATGGATTCTAGGCACAGATATTTTTCAACTCCCTCAAACACTTGCTTTTCATTATGCTGCCTAAGTCTGGTGGGAATTGCAAAATATGTAGATGTTGCATGGACAGCTCAGTGGTTTAGGTATCTGGCTTACTTAGCTAGGGGGTGGGAGTTTGAATCTGCACTATGCACCTTGGAAGAGAAGCCAGGCTGTGCAACCATAGGCAAGTTGCATAGTCCCAGAACAGCACAAAAGAAGGGAATGGTAAATTATTTCTGTGTTCGGTACCTAGAAACCCGTGGAAAGGCTTGCCATATCAGAACTGACTTGATGGCATGATTATTATTCTTATGATTAGGGAATACAAGCTACAGCAAATTGGATGCTTTGAAAACCACTCAAGTCTCTTTCCGATAAGGTGCTTTTAATTGGCTGAAAAATACCCAACTCTGACTCTGCTGAAGTGCCTTCTAGAGTGAAAAATCCAGGCGTCTCTCTGCAGTAAAGGCTGAGCTACATAACATCTTCTTCTGACACATTGATTTAATTATGTCTTTCTAACTGCTTGATAGGGAAAAAAATCATTGAATTGGGTTACCTCCAAGGAGCAGGCATTATCTTTATCAGTTTTCGAAACCGTTTCTTGACAGAAAACAAATAAGCCTAAAGCGTATCTGTGATGTTGTTGTTTCTTCCTGTACATACCAATGTCCTACAGATGTGATGCATTTTTCAAACTAGCATAAAGAAGGTGGAAAGATTAATTTTAAAAAAACCCATAGCATAATGGTAATAAATACAGCTTAGCAGAAATCAAATGCAAGTATAGTGTTGGGGGCTCCCTCCCTCCCTCCCTCCCTCCCTCCTCTCTCTCTCTCTCTCTCTCTCTCTCTCTCTCTCTCTCTCTCTCTCTCTCACACACACACACACACACACACACACACAAAGTAATGGAAAGTGGTGTGGATGGCTGCATCATAAAATGATTTATGACATGTCATTACATAAAAATGAATACAAACCTCAATGCCAATACCAGAAAAAAAGAACGGTGTAAGTGAAATCTAGTAGCGTAACCTATGCTAGTGTTTTGCTTTCCCAAAAAAATTAAAAATAACTAAATAATAATTCTCCTCTCAAAAGGTCCTGAGGCTCCTCCCTTGGGAAACTTTTCATTTTAGAGAAACTGTTGGAGGCTGCAAGGCAAGGGAAGAAGTCTTTAATTACCCAACATTTTCTGTTGGTGGTAAAATCATCCAGGGAGGTGATTTTGAAAAATTTAAGAGTGCACCCACCTACAGCCCCTAGCAACTACTCCATGGTGAAGGGAAACCCAAGTAAAGATTTTTTTTTGGGGGGGGATGGCATTTTCAAACAAACACTATGGCCAATGACATCATCAGCCTTAAGTGGTATAAATTAAAGCAACTTGAGGGGTTAACCTCAATGCCTAGAAACAGCAAGACAGTAGCAGAGACAACAAAAAAATATATGACAGACTCAGTTGCTCATTTTCTATTGCAGTCTATTTACAATATTTACAGTTCACAGGTTCCAATGGTCTTCAGACTTATATCCAGTAGCATAAGGACTTCAGCTACTCTTCATCTTCATCCGAGTCAATACATCAGGTTATTACAGCCAAGACTCCACATCACTGGCTAAACAGCCCCAGCACTCTGGCTAAACAGCCTTGTCTCACAACACCACTTCCATAACAGCAACCTGGGCTAACAGCATCCCCAGGTAGCAGCAAGAACACACTGCCTTATGCACAGTATATATAGATATTCTTTCCAATCATATTTCTATTTTCATACCACATGACATAATGCTTTTTCCTCTCCACACTTCTGAACTTCCTTCTTGCAACCTTGGAGATTAAACCTTCCTCGAGGCACAGTGGTTAAATGCCTGTACTGCAGGTAAAACTGTGCTCACAACCTGGGGTTCAATCCAAGGTAGCCGGCTCATGGTTGACTCAACCTTCCATCCTTCCGAGGTCAGTAAACTGAGTACCCAGCTTGCTGGGGGGCAATGTGTAGCCTGCATAAAACTGTAAACTGCCCAGAGACTGCTCGAAGTGGTATGGGGTAGTATATAAGCAGAACACTTTGCTTTGCTTTTGCTTTTTCCAGTCAAGGCCATCTTCCAAGTTAGCTCCAGTCCTCAGCTGGACTCAATAATCACTTAATTGCAAGCTGAAAAACTCTTTTTTCAGAACATTATAGCAAAATGATCTGTCACAACAGGATTTCCATCTATATCTACAGTGGGCATTAATGCTAGAGACATACAGAGATATCTAGCTGTTTCCATTCTCATTTCCCTGCCTTGTCCTCCCCCTGCTCCAGTGTAGACCGATACTGTACTCTTAAGCATGCCTTCACCTCCTTTGCTAGTCAGTACATTTCCAGTCTTCTCTAAGTAGCAATCTAAGTAACATTCCAATCTTCAACAAAGTTGCTATAATGAAACCCATTTCCTTTTTTACCCCTTTCCTCCTTAATCATGCTTCACTCTCACTGTTATATATCCCCCATTATCCGCTTATACTGTGTGTGCCAGCATATCATTCAAATGCATTCAGCGTCAATTTTTAAGATTTAAGCTGACTGTATTCACAAAATCATACTTCCCCCCCACATTTTATTATACAGTATGCACATGGTAGCCTGCGTTATTCCATCTCCATTTCTTTTATCCCTACACCACCAATGCGGTCCCTTCAAAGGGAGAAAGGCTGGATATAAAGCAAACAACCCCCCTCCCCCGAAGAGGTAGACTAGGCTGCGAGTTAGTCCAGCAGGAAGACATACAGTATGTGGATAAACTATGATCCTGCAGACTCTCTAGAAGGAATCTAGAATCTATACTTTCTCTGCTTTTGTCTTCTTGACTGACTAACGTTGAACATTAGGAAGATGGTTAGAGCTGTTCGGCAGTGGAATATGCTGCCACAGAGGGTGGTGGAGCCTAATTCTTTGGTGGTTTTTAAGCAGAAGCTGGATGGCCATCTGTTAGGAGTCCTGAGATGGGGTTCCTGCATGGCAGGGGGTTGGACTGGATGGCCCTTGAGGTCTTGAAAAGTTGTAATGGAAAATAAAATTAAAATAAACGCGGCAGTTAATTTCCGCGGAAACTCCATAAAACAGCAGGGGTGTGAAAGATAAAACTGTCTGTGCGCCTTAGCCAATCAGCGCCCCCTTCATTAATCAATGCCTAGTTAATTACGGCCGGAAGGGGGCACTCGGCGGGGGACTCGATTGTGTTAGATTCAATGAGCAGATCACCCCAACCAGTTAGAACCGAAGCCTCTGGACCGGAAAAATCTAAAATCCTGCCCGACCTTCGGTTCCAGAGGGGCGGCTAAACTTTGGCAGCGCTAATGGCACGAATTTACCTCCCCTACCCAGCCTACAGCTCCAAAGGCTCAGATAGAGTAACAATGGAGCAGAGACTCATATCACTGTCTCCTAGCCGAGTCTCAGTTCCAGGAAAATCCTGCCTTCTCCCGCCCATTCATTTCTATGGCAGTAGACCTTCCCCCCTTTTCACTTTTCCTCGCTTTTCTGTATCTCTCAATGGCGGTAGACCACCCAGCGCTCCGAAATCAACCGGATAGAATTTCCCCTCTTGCGGGAAACCTTTGGAAACTCATTTTCTCCAGTTCCAAAGCTTCCCGCCAAGGGATGGACAAAGCCCCTTGCTAGCAAATTTGGTTAACCCCTTCTTGGCCAAATTGGACCCTATCCTTTAACCCTTCAAAAGCCAGCCAGAGACGCAGCCCAGGGAACTTTCCCCGAGCTGATGATTTATTTCCATCATGCTTTTGGCTCATGGGAGGATGACTTAAAGCCACCATCCTCAAACCCCAGGGATGCCCTTTCTCTTACTGCTCGCCTCTCTTATTTCCCCTGTCTGTACCCTGACCCTAGCTAGCCTTAGTCCTCTTCCCTCCTGTCTCTCTCTCCCCCTCTCTCTTCCCTCCTCCTGTCCTTCTTTCTCTCTCCTCCGCTTTCTCTCTCTTCTGCTTCCTCCCTCTACCCCACTAACCCTGGGTGTGCTTTAACGAGTTCCCACACTGCTTCTATGCTTTTGGACCTCCACCATCTTGGGCATGAGCACATGGCAAGGGCAAACGGACACCATGATGGCTCCACACAAGGCTGCATCTTCCAGAAGCTGAGTCCATTGTTCATCCTGGCTCCTGCACGTCTCACACCACAGCTGCATCCTGGAATGTATTCAGCCTGAGGCATCTCATTGTTTTGACCTCACACCTTTTCAGGACTGTCTGACAACTTCTGGGCTTATTCCATTGACACTCTGGTTCCCAAAACAATACCCTGCTTCCCCCTTATCATTGGGCCTTTTTACACGACCCCTAAGATCCGCTGGCCACTTAAATTCGGACCAGAGATCTTAGGCGTTCGTCGCTCTTCGGGCGTTCCCACCCCCCTCTGCACTTCCTGGTTGCTGGCTGCGTGAGGGGAGGGAGAAAAAGAGAAAGAAAAGCATGCCGCTTACCTCGTTCTGCCTCTTGTCTCTGTAAAAGTAGCTCTTAAAGGGGCGGGAGCCAAAAAACAACAAACAGAGGCAAGGAGAGCCCCGCACTCACTATCCTTACACCAGATCAAATAATATTCACCTCCAAAAAGCAAGTACCTGAAAGCTGCGCTGGGATGCGCTAAAGTGGGCGGGGTCGCACTTAATTTCCTGTTTACTCTGGAGCTGGTGGGTGAACATTTTTAACCTCAGGAGCTGGGAGCCATTTGCCCCAGAGTTTAGGGGTCGTGTATTAAACGCCCATTGTCACAGCCCTGATGGCCCATTAAGGGACAGATTAGGCCAGTCACACCTGGGAAGATGTCCAGCCCCGGATAATCAAGAATACCTTGGGACCACCCAGGACCACCCCTGGACCAGCCTCTGGACTGCAACTATTGGACAATCCCCGAAGACTGCCCCCACCAGCCCCCAGGGGAGGTGCCACCTTGGAGGGAGAGAAATGGAAGGAAATAAAATGTGTTGCACCATTGTCTTCGGGGGGGGGGGACATCTCTGCACTGTCCTGGTTGGGGTGTTCACCTACTGTTTTCTTTATTGGGCTCAATAAAAGCAGTATTTTCTCTGGGATCTCTCTCCTGTTGGACTCCTCATTGGGTCTTTGGGTTCCAGCAGAACTCAGCGGGACTAGCCTTGCTGAAAATTCAACAGTCTCTTCCAACTCTATGATTCTAGGTCATAGATGCTGGTGATCTGCAACTCTCATGGCCCTAGTCAACACAAAGCAGAAATAGATACTGAAGATCACCCTTAATGAAAGCATATTTTTGCTGGAATGACATGATTCAGGCATACTTTCATGTCTGAAAAATCTGATTTCAGAATAATCCTATGTAGGTCCTGAAGATCCATCACAGAATAAAGTAAACTAATTTGCAAAATGAGTTGTGTGTAAAAGAGAGAAGCTCCTTTTGTTACACTCTCAGTTTCCAATGGTGCAGTGGTTACACTGCAGTGCTGCAACCATGCCTCTGTTCATGGCCTGTGTTGGATCCTGAAGGATTCAGGTAACCAACACAAGAGTAAGTCAGACTTCTATCCTTCCAAGGATAGTAAAATGCACACCTAACTTGCACTGGAGAGGGGCAAAGTGTTGTTTGCATAGTTATGTCATAAATCACCCAGACAATGCTTCAGCTCTGTGCTTCAGCTCTATGGTCAATAAACTGGAACAACAAGTCAGACCTTAAGGATTATGTTTTAGACCAGTGGTCATGAACCTTCAGCACTCCAGAAGTATTAGATCACAACTCCCAGAATTCCGAACATAGACTGTAAATGACAAAGGATTATTGGAGTTGTGGTCCAAAACATCTGGAGTGCCAAAGGTTCGCCACCACTGTTTTAGGCTATTTATCTTGGCCCTTTCTGCCTTGAGCCAATGGCAAGAAGTGATGGGAGTTACAGCCCAGCAGCATTTAGAAAGCCACATTTTGCTTAGCTCTACATTAAGGTGAGTAGAGATTTGAATCCAGGTCTTTGCCCCACATGGCGACTAATTTCCACATTCTGAGCCCTGTGGCGCAGTGATTAAATGCATGTACTGCAGGTTAAACTGTGCTCATCACCTGGAGTTCAATCCCAGGTAGCAGGCTCAAGGTTGACTCATCCCTCCATCCTTTCGAGGTCGGTTAGTACCCAGCTTGCTGTGTGTGTGTGTGGGGGCAATGCGTAGCCTGCATACTGTTATTAAAACACTGTGAACTGCCCAGAGATTACTTGAAGTGGTATGGGGCGGTATATAAGCAGAACACTTTGCTTTTGCTTTGCTTTCTCACACAGAGGCTGATATTCAACTGAATACAGCTGTCTATTCACAAAATACAGGAAGAAACAATGCATTCTTCCAAACAAAAATTTCAGCTTCCGTCATATTATAATTTACAGTAAGCAATACTATCAATAGGTAAACCACTGGTGAAGATGAAGCGGGAAAGAAAAACCAGCAGATATGAGGAAAAAAAGCAAAAAAGAAGCAAAAAAGAGGGAGACCAAGGAGCAAATCACAATTATTACACTGCAAGACCTATAACTACAAAGGCAAAGAAAAAGAAGACTTCTGAACTTTTGTTCTGTCCCTAGTGTGTGCACTACTAAAAATTACTGAAGATACTATTTGCTGTTTCTCAGGAGCATGTTGAAAAAAGAGAGGGGGAACCATAGCAAATTAATGAATGGCAAAGGATGAACGCACTGAAGGGATGGCAAACAGAGAATGAGTCTTAGAATAGAAGGTATACTGTATATGACAGTCTAGGGAAGAGCTGTGGTTTCTGTTTGGTTGCATGCAGCAAGAAGCTAAAATGAATAAACAGCGTGTGTACAAACCCATCTGATTCCCAGATGCTTTAAACAAAAAGAAAGAAAAATAGTGATCAAATGTTTCTGCAGCAGAGTTTGTTTTTTTAAAAGCAAAGCCTGCCCTAGATGATTGTTTGGTTACTGTTTTTAATGGCAATTTCTCACCCGTTCCAAGGCAATTTTTTTCAATGTTCATTTCCCTCCCTCCTGTCAAAAGCTGTGCACGGAATGTGTCCATTTGCCAGTTGCCTTTTCATAAGCATTCAGAACGATACTTCTCCATGCAGTCTTGCCAATGAAAGAATAAAGCAATACAGTATTAAGGATGTAATCACAAAGCCATTTCAGTGCACACACTTGTGATTACAATAACAACATACTAATATTGGCCTTCTTGATAATCCAAACGACCTTGCTTTATTGTTCATATTGTGCTGGAGGGAGGGGTGGGTTGGTGAGGAAACAGGCAGAAAAAAGTCAGGCCCATGATTTTTGTTACCTGAGCCAGAGCAGAAAACGTTCCCCAGTAAGAGAAGTTAGTCAACTCAATCAATCAATCGCCTAGTCAGAGGCAACAAAACCCATTAAAAATTCAAAAGATGCTTAAATTAACCACATGGACATAACTTACAAATAAGTATAGCTTGCCAAATTATTTTGGCACTTGAAGCATAAATAAATAAATGTTGCACATATTTTTCCTCACATCTGCCAGTAAAAATAATCAGTAATAATTCTTGATGTTTAGATAATTGTTAATTTGGGATATCCTGAAGACTCACTAGAAAAGACCACCATGGTGTGCAGCAGGAAAAGTCAACCAAATGTGAGATGGATTAACTCAGTAAACTATGGTCTTCAATTTGCAGGACCTGAGAAGGGTTGTTAATGGCAGCACTTTTTGAAGTCATAAGGTTTTTCCTTAGTTACTATCTGGGAGGCAATAAGTGAGGTGGTTTATATTTTGCTGCTTCTAAATGTTTTTTGTAATGCTTTTACCAAACACACTTGATAACGATAATAATTCTTCAATATTAGAATCATTTCTTCTTCCTAGGTTTTAATTTTTTTTTTCTAATCTGTTTCTCTTTCAAAAGGCAGACTAAAAATATTGTAGATAAAATAATAAATAAATTCTATAGGGTGGCCATCAGTGGGAAGCGATTTACCAGCAGATTATCAAATCCAAAACAAAGCAGTTGCCCTTTTCTGACTTTCACCCATTCCCCGTGGAGGCAATCCGCCTCCGTCTGCCTAATGGTAGGGCCCGCGGTGTTTGCCAATTACAGTAGACTGAAAAGATGAGACAAATTTGGAGTGCTGGTTGGGGAAGGGAGGGCGCGAAAGAGAAATAGAGGCAGAAAATTTTAAAAAAACCAATTGCATGAGGTGGGCCACAGCTTATTGTAGGGGCCGACGAATCTAATTCGGGACCCTGTGTTCAGCGGAGCAAATCCTGCGCCTCGGCTTGGGAATTGACTCTGGAAACCGGTGGAAAGGGAAGAGGAATCCCCTCAGGTGTTCCCGCCAGCGGAGCTGGGGAAGAGCGAGCAAAGAGCACGGGCTGCACAGGCGGCCCCCGCGCGACAGAAGGCAAGGCAAGGCAAGGCAAGGGGAGGCCCGGGAGGAGGGAGGCGTGTCTCTTTTTTGCCCTCCCGCCTCTGCCCTCGCGCCCTCCCGAGCGGCGCTGCCAAAAGCCGGCGGCGCGGCGCGCGGGGCGCCTCGAAAGCTGTCCGGCGGAGGCATCCCGGAGGCGTCCAAACTTGACGGGACTTTTCCTCCTCTCCACGGAGGATGCCCTCTTCCGCCGCCGCGACCGCCGCCGCCGCCGCCGCCCGGAGGCTTCTGCTGGGCGCGGGCGGCAAGCGCAGCGGCGGCGCCTCTTCTTCGCAGGCAGTCGGGGGCGCTCGGCGAGCTCCCGGGGCGGAGAGCGCGGGCTGGCCCGCTGCCTCCCTCCTCTGAAGGCGCCGCCGCCGCCGCCGCGCCTTTCTCGAGCGCCAGGACTCGGGGGCGTTTGTTCGTCGTCTGTGGGTCGGAAGGAGCGCGCGCTGGGCTCTGGAGCAGGATCCGCCGCCGCCGCCCTCCTCGCGAAACTCGCCCAAGGGGCGCCTTGCTTGAACCAAGCGAGGAGGGGCCGAAAGGGCTGGAAATAAAAAGGCAGCCTCCGAAGGTGCCCGCTCTGTGAAGCTCGCCTGAAGAGGAGGAGGAGGAGGAGGAGGAAGAGGAGCAGCAGCAGCAGCGAGGTCCAGCACCGACCGGCCCGCCCGACTTCGCCTTTCCTCACCTCAAACCCGGGCGTGTGGGGGGTGGGTGGGTGGGGTGGGAGGTGGGGTGGAGAGGAGAGGAGGTGGGGTGTGGGGTGTGTGTGGGGGGGTTCGGCCGCCTGCCGCCCCTTTCCTGCCCGCCGCCCCTCCTCCTCCTCCTCCTCCTCCTCCTCCTCCGCTCTCTCTCCGGCGCCCCACTCCGCGCGCGCGCCCCGCCCCGAGCCATGAACTTGGCCCGCGGGGGCCCGCCGGTGGTGGTGCTCAACGTGGGGGGCACGCGCTACTCCCTGGCGCGCGAGGGGCTCAAGGACTTCCCCCTGAGCCGCGTGAGCCGCTTGCACGGCTGCCGCTCCGAGCAGGACGTCCTGGAGGTGTGCGACGACTACGACCGCGAGCGGAACGAGTACTTCTTCGACCGGCACGCCGAAGCCTTCGGCTTCATCCTCCTCTACGTGCGCTACGGCCACCTGCGCTTCGTGCCCCACATGTGCGAGCTCTCCTTCTACAACGAGATGATCTACTGGGGCTTGGAGTGCTCCCACCTCGAGTACTGCTGCCAGCGGCGCCTCGACGACCGCATGTCCGACACTTACACCTTCTACTCGGCCGAAGACCTCCAGGCGGAGATGGCGGGGGCTTGGCACAACGGCGGCGGCGGCGGCGGCCCTGCTCCCCACCCGGGCGGCCCCGGAAAGGGAGATCCCGGCCGGGGCAGCGGCGATCGTGCCGCGCCCCCGCCTGGCGCCGCCGAGAAGAAGTGGCTGGAGCGGATGCGGAGGACTTTCGAGGAGCCCACCTCTTCTTTAGCGGCCCAGATCCTGGCCACGGTGTCCATCCTCTTCGTCATCGTCTCCATGGTGGTGCTGTGCGCCAGCACCATGCCCGAGTGGCGGGCAGCGGAGAACCGAAGCCTGGAGGAGAACAGCAGGTACACAGCAGACTCAATCAGGGAGCCTTCAGGGTAGGAGGAAACGATTAATATTTAACCCCCCTCCTTCTTTTTGGTGATGTCCCTTCCCAAGTGTGTCCAGTCTCGGTCCGTTGTCCTCCTTCACTGTCGCCGCTCCCTCTTCCACGTCCATTGCCGCAACTGCCTTCCTTTGCTGGGGTTCCCCGGGGAGAAATCCCGCACCGGAGGTATCAAACCAGGAGTCATATATTTTCCTCTGCCAAAAGAGGAGAAAGGAAAGAAGCAGAGCATGGAACAGTCCCGGACTAAAAAGTGCCCATGCTGGCGTGTTTTGTGTGCAAAGTAACTTTTCTAGGCTCAGTCTATGGAGAATCAACAACATGGCTTGGTCAGAGAGATAATGTCCTCTTCAAACCGGGGCCAAATACAGTATTTATGTCGTTCTTAGCTGACCGTTTTTATTTATTTATTTAAGGAGCCAGCCCCATCAGTGTAGGTGCCCACCCAGCCTTAGGCAGAGATCAGAGGCAAGGAAGGAAAATCAGTGCTCCCAAAGGATACAAGGAGGGTGAAATTTTCTAGGAACTGAAATTAACAAAAGCTTTTGCCCTTCTCCCTCCTCCCAAATCATGGAAGAGGGTGCAGTGGTTAAACTGCTGTACTGCAACTAAAACTGCTCACAACCTGGGGTTCTATTCCAGGCAGCAGGCTGAAGGTTCACTCAGCCTTCCATCCTTCTGAGGTTGGTAAAATGAGTGCTCTGCTCAGCCTGCATCATTGCTTGTGAACCACCTAGTGAGTGCTTTAAGTGCCATGGGGTGGTATATAAGCAGCATGATTTGGTTTGGTTTATAATCCTACATATATCTTCATAAGAGTAAGCTTCCTCAAATTTGATGGGTCCCTTTTCTGAGTACATCAAACTAAGCTTAATCAGATTTTGGACACCATTTTCACTCCATTTGCCAGGCAGTAATTGGCAAAATCTGCAGATGTTGTAAGGTTTGCTGTAAAAATGACCTGAAGCTTCAGGTTAGCCTTATGTAGATTGAATTTAGGGACTTAAATCAACTTTAAAATAATAATAATTAAGAAGCAGTTCTTGGTTGTCACAGAAGAATTAGCCTAGCCCTTTTATTAGAAGACGACTGGCTTGTCCAGAAAAGCCTTCCTAAACATCTATCAAGGATGCTTGGGTTTAATTACTTTTAAACTATTCTCAGAATCTTAAGACAGTACTTTAGTTCCTTGGGAATTTCTCAAGCTGAGACATCTTGTGGACTAAGATGGAAGGTGCCTTCTCCCGAGCTTTTGAGGAAAGTGTTCCCCTGACCCTCACATGAGTTCTCCTTGTACTTAGGGATATGCAGGACCTCCTCAAGGCGTTTTACAACCTGAGGCAAACATGATCACTAGGTTACTCCCATTGCATATGCAATTGCAGACGTGTCCCCTGATAATGGAACAGTGGCCTTTAAGGTCTGTGAGTTAGTTTGGGGCATTCAAGAGATTGCCTGTTGCTGGCACCACTTTTTCCTTCATTGGAAGGAATAGCTGAGGATGAGAGGAGCTGGGATGGAACTGCCATTTCTGCACGAGGTACTGTGTTTCCCCGAAAATAAGACAGTGTCTTATATTAATTTTTGCTCCCAAAGATATGCTAGGTCTTATTTTCAGGGAATGTTTTATTTTTCCATGAAGAAAAATACGGTACACATTTATTGCTCTCTTATTATGGGGAGGCCTTATTTTCGGGGGATGCCTTATATTTCAGTGTGGGGCAAAACTGTAAGTAGGTCTTATTTTCAGGGGATGTCTTATTTTCGGGGAAACAGGGTAGATGGTAGAATCGGCCATCTCAGTGATATATAGACAGTTGCGACAGCCCAAAAGACAACTTTCACATCTCTGTAGTGCTGTTAGTTTCTGTTAGGCTTTCCCTAGGCCAGTTATGTTATCCCATAGGAGGCAAAAAGGGATGATTTTTGGTGCACTGGGAGAGTTTGGTGGTTCATATGGCAAGCATTGGAGGAACCCTGGGCAGAGAGATCGCTAATTGTGGAGAATGCTCATGACGTTACTTCATAAAAAGCTTGAAAAAAACCTCATTGAAGCAGTAATCATATCCAATAATAATTCTGTGGCCTCAAGCCAATTCTGACTTAATGGTGACTTTTCCAGGGTTTCCTAGGCAGAGAATATTCTATAAACTATAATATTCCCCCAAATGTTGCCAACCTCTAGTAGCCCAGGACAATTGAGATGAGTCTGGTGCTAGGCAGGGCCTCTTGATGTTTAAATGTGGTTCTCAAACTCCACCCCCATGCTGACTAACTGGCTCTATGAACAGCCCGTTTATTTACTGATAGTGGCCAGGTGGGGCACTGTGTCAGGTGCTCTGTGGCACTGCGGACAGTCTAAAAGGGTGGTTACTGCTGCCCCTCAGTATATGAAATGGATTATTAGAGGGAATTCTGCCAAATCTTTGCCTCCATCTCACTCAAAATAGTGCCATAGAACAGAATTGTCAACAAGTCGTAATAATCCTGTTTATTAGATTTTATACCCTTGCAAATTTTTATGTGATAATTTCATGTGAGGTCTTGCAAGGAATCAGGAGCATAATGGAGGGGAGAAATTATAGCAAACTGTACCAATTACAATACATGAGTGATAGAAACAAAATGGAAATGCTTTTGTCAGTATGAAGTGACTCTTTGCAAAGAGGGTTCAGTGGGACATTTCTGTTAACACAGCAAGATTAAAACTAGGGTATTTGTTTGCACTGTAGAAACCCATACTGTCATTTCCAATCACTTCCCGCAGCCCTAGATTTTTCTTTCCTCACTCATTCTTCTGCCTGTTCCGTTGTCTGCCCTCTTCTTCGGATGTTATCTTGCTTGTGACATCAGCTAGGGAAGAAATGGGCAGAAAGAAAACCATTTCTCATGGCATTTAAAGGCACGGCACAAATTTCTGGATAGTAGCCTGACAACCAGGGTTTCAAGTTCATGATTCTGATATAATTGGAAGGTATGGTCCTGCACCAATCCATTCCCCTAAGTCATGCTTAGCCACCGGAAGGCTAAGGACTGCACTCTAAGATAGCCAGAAGGCACCACAGGGTATATAGCAAGCTGCCTTAGGCAACCACACCGGTCTTGTTACATGATGATCATTTGTATGTCATCAAGTCATTTCTGACTTAACGGCAACCCTTTTGAGGGTTTTCCTGGTAGAAAGTACTCAGAAGCGGTTTATCATTCACTTTTTGTGTGTGGAGGTCTTCTAGGATTGTGCAGCTTGCCCAAGGCTGGTTCTCCACTGGAGACACAGTGGGGAATTGAACTCCCGACATCAGGCTCTGCAGTCAGTTACTTAACTCATTTTGCTATCCAGCCAGCTTGTAACAGGATGTGTGTTGTGTTGTTACAGCCGTGACCGACTCTTCGTGACCCCATGTCCATGGAGTTTTCTTGGCAGGAATACTGGAGTGGCTTGCTAGTTCCTACTCCAGGTGCCTACACCACCTGGTATTCCCTGGTGGTTTCCCATCCAAGTACTAACCAGGGCCGACCCTGCTTAGCTTCTGAAATCAGGCGAGAAAGGATGTGCTTAGGGCATCCTCATGCCTAAAGCTTCTTTGCCAAATGACTGCTTGCCTTGCTATTTTCAGAAGAAGAAATATCACGCAACTAAATAACTTACTTTATTTGATCAGTTGCTTTCATATAAACGTAAATATTTAGACACAGAATTATTCACTTGGCCTGATAAAGCTTATTGTGAAACTTAGAAAAGTTTGGTTACTCTTACTAGCAGACTAGTAAGGGCCAACTTACTAGGGCCAACTAAAATATTATTATTATTATATCCCAAAACAAGACAGGGAAGAATAACAGATTTTGCTTGTTTCAAGTGTCCGTCTCTTGCTGCAACAGATTGTTACAATATAAATAACAAACTCCTTTTGATTAGTATCTTATTTTTGACATTTGATCTTGCAGTCCTCCGTTGTTGCTGTGGCTATCACACAAGTCTTGCTTTCAAAGTTTTCATCCTAGCAAGAAGGAAGTGGAGGAACAGCTTTTTTCCACTGCTGTGTTTTTGTCAGTTCCTCTTATTTTCCATTTCTTTGCCTTTCCAGTTGGAGACTTTGCAGGGAATTAAATCACTGCAAGGTTGGATGAAATCAGATATTTTAAAAAAATCAAATCCACCCTGCTTGAAAAGATTATTTCCCCCCTCCACAACTTTTAAGAATTCGCCAACCATGCTAACTGTGAGATTCTGGGAATGTAGTCCAAAACAGTAACTACTCCAATCCCTAATACCTGTATCTTTTATAATATTTAGGCAATGCTCAAGGGAACTTTACCGATGGGTGTTCCTTCTCAATTATGCTTTGGCAGGCCATTTCATTTGAAAAATAATAAAAGGGACATTTGTTTCTGATGTGATTTCAGGGGAAAACTCAGGGAAATCACATTGCCAAGAAAACAGTTACATTATGACATTGTACCTATCTGTTACATACACATTCTTCTTCCTTTGGCACCTACAGTTGTTATTTCTAGGAAGAGTCCTGGTTCAATGAGTAATCGCTTTTAAAGCAGTAGGATTGTTGGAGTGATTTTGCAATAAAATGAAATCACTACAAAACAAATTGCATTTCACATTAAGTAGCCGCTGATATCCTTATTTTGGGTGGTCTCATTGGTATCTATTATCATCAATCAGACCTTAGTTAAACAAACCCATATGGTCTTTTTCTCTTTTGCTCATTAGCATGAACTGCTTGAAAGCTCAGTGGATTTGGTATCTGGCTGCAGAGCCAGTAGCTGGGGTTTCCATTCGCCACTGTGCCTCCCTTCCAGCTCAGCAGTTTTAAGATGATAATGAGGAGGAGGAGGAGGAGGAGGATGTCTCTAGATGCCATTAAATGGCAAAGCATGCTCCTGGATTTTGAGAATGTGATTTGCTATTTTTCAGCTGCATGGGGTGGTTTCTGGAGACCATATCAGGATGCCTGTGGACCACAATTTACCAGTGTGTGTGTGTTGCGCTGTTACAGTTGTGACCAACTCTTCGTGACCTGACCCCATGTCGATGGAGTGTTCTTGGCAGGAATACTGGAGTGGTTTGCCAGTTCCTACTCCAGGTGCCTACAGCACCTGGTATTCCCTGGTGGTCTTCCATCCAAGTACCAACCAGGGCCAATCCTGCTTAGCTTCTGAAATCAGGCGAGATCGGATGTGCTTAGGGTCTCTCATCCAAATATTAACCAGGGCCGATCCTGCTTAGCTTCCGAAATCAGGTGAGATCGGATGTGTTTAGGGCATCTAGGCAGCTCAGTTTACCAGTACACCGGAGTAAACGGATTACCATAATTCCCATAAAAGAGTTGGCTTCTTGATTACTGTATTTGGCATCACATAGAGCAGGGATGGGGAACTTTCAACCCTCCAGATGTTTTGGACCACAACGCCCACTGTCCTTTATCAGTGGCGATATAGACTTGGAACTCTGGGAGTTTCGCTGCAAAACATTTGGAGGGCCAAAGGTTACATACCCCTGACATCAAGAAGCTAACTCTACTATCAAAACCCCAAAGTGTTCTAAGCTCTTTTATTTCTGTTGAGGTGTATTTTCCCTTCACAAATATGTGTGTTTGTTTGATTTTCTTATGGAGTGCCAGGATCAGCCTTAGAAAATTCATAAGAATTCCTACTTTTATGGATCAGTTCACCCTATCCATATAAATTTGCAGAATTCGTTTACGACGTGCAAGTGATCCATTCACAGGTTATTTATACTGGTGGTGGCAGCTAATGTGACTCAGTTATAACATATAATATTTCTACATAGTCATTTTTAAGAGGCATAATAATACAGAAAGTTAATTAACAGAAGGGCATTTAAAAATCTTCATGACTTCCCCATGCAGCTTGGTGCTTAAGTTAACTTGTGGATTCAGCCCTTTGAGACTCAGAATGATTACCTTAAAGGAATCATATCCTCACATCTTTCTAAGCGAATAAGGAAGCTTGTGTTAGATAAATAATCTTGTGGTAAGAAAAGTGATAGAAGTCCTGGTTCTAAGTAAGCTGGAGATGTCAGGAGCCATGGCTACCCCATTAAAACCACCAACAGATGAAGTGAGAATCATTGATTATATCATTATAATGGCATCTGTCAAGGGATGAGATATATTAGGCAGCAGTCAGTATTTGAATTTCATGTGTTGGAGTGAGAAATATAGGCAGGTGGAAAGATCCGAATGGTTTTGACAAAAGCCATATAATGATGGCTAGATGATTGGGTCTGAACATCTCCAAAATAGCAAGTCTTGTGGGGTGTTCCAGATATGCAGTGGTTGGTGCCTACAAAAAGAAGGGCAAGGAAGGAGAATCAGTGAATTGAGGTCAAGGTTGAGGGTGCCCAAGGCTCATGGATACACATGAGGAGCGAAAGCTAGCCCCTCTGGTCCGATCACACAGAACAGCTACCATAGCTCAAATTGTTGAAAAAGTTAATGCTGGCCATGATAAAAAAAAAAAAAGATGTCAGAACACACAGTGCATCACAGTTTGCTGCATATGGGGCTGTGTGCCTACAGGCTGCTCAGAGTGCCCATGATGACTCCCATCCTCTGCCAAAATGCTTACAGCGGGGATGTGAGGGTCAGAATTGTACCATGCAACAATGAAAGCAGGTTGCCTGGTCTAATGAATCACATTTTCTTTGCGATCAGGTGATGGTCATGGGTGTGTGCATAATTTACCTGGGGATGAGATGGCGTCAGAAAGCACTATGGGAAGAAGTCCGGTCAGCAGAGGTAGTGTTATGGGCTGGGCAATGTTCCGCTGGGGAAATCTTGGGCCTCGGCATTCACATGGATGTCACATTGATACGTACTATCTACCTAGACTCTAGAGCAGGCATTTCCAGACTTCAGCCCTCCTGATGTTTTGGACCACAACTCCCAGAATTCTAAGCTAGATTGCCAATGGCAAAGGACTGTGGGAGTTGTGATCCAAAACATCTGGAGGGCCGAAGTTTGGGCAAGGCTGCTCTAGAGTCTATTGCAGACCCCTTTGTGGTCTCTTTCAGTGGGATAATTCACCTTGCCACTCTGCAAAAACTGTTCAGGAATCGTTTGAGGAACATGACAAGGAATTCAGGGAGTTTCCATGGCCTCCAAAATTCCCCAGATCTCAATACAGTAAAGCATTTATGGGAAATGCCGAACGCCAAATCCAATCCATGGATACTACACCTTGCAACTTGCAGGATGTAATGAATCTACTACTGCTAAGGTCTTGATGCCAGATACTGTACCATGGGGCATGTTCAGAGGTCTTGTGGAATCTATGCATCAATACATCAGAACTGTTTTATCAGCACAAGGATAACCTGCATGATATTAGGCAGGTGGTTTTAATGCTGTGACTGACCAGATAGTGGATAGCAACCCTATTTTCTCAATCTTTGCTGCATAAAATATTTTCTGTTGTAGCAGCCTTTCAAAGAGGCAGCCATGTTAGTCTGTGGTAGTTTATATACTGTAGGTCAGGGCTGTCCAACTTTGAACAGGCAGAGGTCTACTTTTTCCGGCCCAAAGTGCCTGAGAGCTACTACACTAAAACCTCTACTTACGAATTTTATCCATTCCGAACACATGCTCATAAGGAAAAACTTTTGTAAGTAGAGCAGCGGTTTCCCATAGGAATGCATTGAAAACCAATTAATCAGTTCCGGAGGGAACCGATTTCAGTGTGTCATGCCCCGCTCGGCTGAGACAGTGGGTTAGCAGACCCAGAACTTTGCTGGGGCAGTGGTGATCCTTGGGATGTGGGAGGGAGGGGTGGAGAACTTATCCCCTCGCTTTTTAAAATTGATGGCTGGCGGGCTACTTTTGAACCCTTCACGGGCTACCGGTAGCCCGCGGTCTACCTGTTGGACAGGCCTGCTGTAGGTAAAGAGTCTCGTGGCACAGTAGTTAAATGCCTATACTGCAGCTAAAGGGGTTCAATCCCAGGTAGCTGGCTCATGGTTGACTCAGCCTTCCATCCTTCCGAGGTCGGTAAAATGACTACCCAGCTTGAAGGGGGTGGGGGCAATATGTAGCCTGCATAATTAAATTGTAACCCACCCAAAGAGTGCAGAACAAGTTAATGAGCCATTATTATTTTGAAAGCTTCATTACTAATGTTATTGTCAGTTTCTTCTTTCCCTCTCGTTTGGTTCCTACTGCTCTACCATGTCATTTGTGTGTATACATCTGTGGCCTTATTGGTATGTGTCACATATCTGAGGAAGTTGGTTATCTTTTAATTCTTAAGGTGGCAATATTTTTGTTTATATTTCTGTCATACATACACAAATATATTATCCAAGTTAAGCTTGAAAGAGTGTTGATGTAACTGTATTCACTAAGTAAAGAGCTAATTTCAGAAGAATACAGTCTGTGAGGTTGTTTCGGGAAATCAAAGGGTGTAGTGGTCCAACTGCTGCTTTTGTCTTTTATTAGTGGAGTTTTTATTGACTTGATACAATACTGCTCCAGCTTGAATAATCTAGATTTCTTTCTTTATTCTCAGGATAGCAGATAACAGTAAAGGAAAAACCATTTTATGGAGTTAGAAGATTATGTTTGTATGCTAGTTTTTGACATTACTGTACAGTGGTCCCCCACTCATTCATGGTTCATATACTGCAGTCCTGCTATATCGTGGGACCGCAGTATATGAAAAAGCCCCCTGGGGTAAGGGGGGAAAGGCCTGTTTCAGGCCTCCCTTACTTACTGGTGCTGCCCCAAACAGGCCAGCAGGGGCCTTCCCGGGCATTCTGGAGGCCCCCAAAGGCCCAGGAAGGTCCTTGCATGCCCATTTGGGGCAGTGCCAGGCTGGGGCTAGATACAAAAGCCCCCAGCTAGGTGCCTCAGGCCTGACCGGATCTGCATCCTCATATTGCGGATTTTCATGTATTGCGGGCTGGATCAGGTCCCTAACCCCCGGAATAGGCGGGGGATCACTGTATTCTCAAGAACAGATAATAGAGTGGAGACTAATTGTCTTTAGGCATGTGGTCTTGTATAGCGATTGTAGAGATATTGTTCAGGAAAAGATCCCAATAGAGAGCAGTGGAAATGACTTCTCAATAATTTATGAAACATTATTGTGTATAATTACTTTATGGTTTCTAAAAATACCTGCTACATGCTTTCACTTGTGGCTGTCTTCTTTTTCTCTCAATCATAATTATATAAAGAAAACATCACATTTCTAAAAACAAAAAAGCAAGGAACATGTGATGCAATTTCAACTGCTGATGTTTATGTTTTCCTAGGCTTCATTAGCAGTTGGAAAATGGCTCAAGCTTTCATTTATTTTCTCATTTATATTCTCTTAATTTAAAAAGTCTCCTTTTTTCTTTCTGGTTTTGGACTTCAAGTGCTTCATACACTATGCTTCCAGTTTTGCTACTCTTTGGCTTTGGTTGGGTAAGAACAGGTACTTTGGAGGAATAACATGTAAGCAATGGAACTAGAAAATAGTTAGTCAATAGTGTCTGGTACGCACAGGAAAATGCAATAGGATGGAGAAAGAGGAATCACAATAGGCTAAATTACACATTATGTTGAAGGTCTTTCTGCATTAGAATCTCAATTTCTTTCTTATCCCAAACAGAGTCCTGTCTTAGACTGGGATTACATTTTCTGCCCCATGACTCATTTAAAAATGGTTTTTATCCCACATTTTAAACCTTAATTTAAAAGGTAAAGGTAAAGGTTCCCTCTGCACATGCGTACTAATCTCGTCTGACTCTAGGGGCAGTGCTCATCTCTGTTTTTAAGCCAAAGAGCCAATGTTGTGCAAGTCCGTGGCCATGTGGCCAGCATGGCTGAACGCATTTCTGCACATGGAAGACTGTTTACCTTCCTGGTTTTTATGGTGGTATCTACTTGCATTTACATGATTTGGAACTGCTAGTTTGGCAATGAATTCTGTTTTGGTTTGGTTTTTTAAGCTCCATTCAGGAAGAGCCTAAATTTTGGGGTGAGAAAATGGCCGGGTTGAGGGGTTAGATTTTGACTTCTGATGTATCTCACACTGTTGATGCATGTGCCCTTTCCCACCGGGTTGGTTCCCCCCCCCCATACTCCTAAATATCCTGGTTTGGACCCCTGAGGATATATGTATCCTAGGTTGCAGATCACTGCCATAGGCTATTTGATACAAATCTTAGTGTATACAACCAGGTCAACAAAGCAAGATTTCTCTGCCCCTTCTTTTCTATAATAGGTTGTCTGTCTAGTCATCTGAAATGCTATACACATGGCCAGTGGACTCCTACATAAGACTGTGAGCCATAATATGAAAAAGACACCTGGGAATCAGGTGCTGGAACAGTTCCCTCTGTGAAGAGGAAGCCCTTATGGTCATGGAAACCACATATTGGACTCATTGGTGGCATCAGTGGTTCCTTCCTCACATTACCAGCTGCAGCAGATCACACAGCTGTGTACTTTTCTTGGCCTTGGCGCCCTCACTACATTGGTCCATGCACTCGTAGTCTCGAGATTAGACTACTGCAGTGCACTCTCTGTGGGGCTGCTTTTGAGATTAATGCGGAGGCTCCAGCTTCTGCAGAATACTGCAGCCAGGTTAATATTGGGTGTTAAAGGCCATCAACATATCACCTCGACACTGGCTGCACTGCACTGGCTTCCGATCTGTTTCTGTATTGATTTCAAGCTTTTGATGTTGACTTACAAAGCCCTAATTGGTGTAGGACCTTGCTATCTGTCAGAATGCTCCTACCTCAAAATACTGCCCGGAACACTGGCTCATTCCAGGCAGGTCAACTGAGGGTGCCAATGCTGAGGGAAGCCCATAAAACAATTACCAGGAATTGGGCTTTCTTGGTGGTGGTACCTCGTCTTTGGAATCAACTCCTCCCAAAGATCTCCCTGGCACCCATGCTGCAGGTCTTTAAAAAGCTCTTGGAGACCTGGCTTTTCAAAACAGCTTTCCCTGGCTGTTTTTACTTTACCTTTGTTATGGCATCTTAGATTGTAATTTTTTTTATTCGGATGTTTTGGATTTTAATTATGATCTATGTATGTTATGTTTTATTGTTTATCTTACACTTTCTGTAAACTGCCCAGAGTGGCTTTTACACCAGATGGTGCAGTAAATAAGTCAAATACATAAATAAATCCATATGTTTTCTGGACCATTTTCCTCTCACACAGATGCATAGTATGTGAAACTTATTGTCAGCTCCCCACCCGCATAAATTATATGTGTAACAAATAAAATTTCATCTATTAAACATGTTTGTCAGCATAGACAGCAAGAAACTGGCAATCTCACTGGTGTGAAATTTGAAATTCGTAATGTGTCAGATTACAGTGGACTCTTGTATAACAAACAGTTTGTATAACATAAAATCTGTACAACATAAAAAATTCCAGAGATAGGGGAAATTTGCTTAACATAATTGCCTATGGGGAGAATCCGTACAACATAAAAATGGGATTGTTTCGTTTTCAATGCATTCCTATGGGAATTTGTATAAAGGAAATTTTGCTTAACATAATTTCATTTGGAACGAATTAATTCCTTTAAACAAGGTACCACTGTATAAGTATTTTGCAGAAAGACTAGACCAAGGTTACAGAAAGGCATCATGACCACTTATTATGCAGATAGTTTTAGGGCAAATCTGTACTGCAGACCTGATTTAATAACTATTAACATGATTAAATAGTCATTCCATCATTTCTGGATTATCTGAAAAAAAGTTGTGAGCTGGGATGCCAACTTCTTAAACAGCCTCTTTAGCTTTGCTTTTAAACAACATTTGGATGTGGATCACAGAATAATGGAGTTGGAAGGGACCTATAAGGCCATCACATTGAACCTTCTGTTCAGTGCAGGAATTCAAATCCAAGTATGGCTAACAGATAGTTGTCAAATTCCATCTTGAATGCTTACAGTGTTGGAGAGTTCCACCTCCTATAGTAATTGATTCTATTGTCATATTAAATCTAATATTTAGGAGGTTTTTCCTGACATTCAACTGAAATCTGGGGGGCTGTAAGTTAAATTCACTGTTATGTGTGTCCTGTACTCTGCAATAATGGAGAATAGAACCTGAATCTTTCAAGTAGTTGAAAAATCCTATCCTATCTCCCCTCAGTCTTCTTTTTTTTCAAAGGTAAACATGCCTAGTTCTTTCAATCTGTTCTCATAAGGATTAATTTCCAGCCCCATGATCATCCTTGTTGGCCTCCTCTGAACTGTTCCAGTTTGTCTATGGCAGTGTGTTCCCAACCTGGGGGTCGGGACCCCTTTGGGGGTTGAATGACTGTTTCACATGGGTTGCCATGAGCCAGTGAAGAAAAAGGCACAAACGGCTTGGGTCTGGAGGAGGAGGGGGAGGAAGGAGGGGAGAAGTGCGTTACAGCTTGATAGGTGGGAGGGGGTGTCAGTCAAAGGCACCGGAGGCTGCTATTGGCTGAGGGTGCCTGTAGAGGGAAGTTCTCTATGGCACTTGCGGCAGTGGCCTGCCAAAGGGGGCTTGTGGCTTCTTCCAAGCAGGGCAATGGAGTCATCACAACATGAATAACTGTATTAAAGGGTTGCATTAGGAAGGTTGAGAAACACTGGTCTATGGCCTTTTAAAAGTTCCATGTCCAGAAATGAACACAGTACTCAGCATAAGATCCAGCCAGTGCCAAACAGAGGGGAACAAACACTTTATGGGATTTGGAGACTATACTTCTGTGAATGTGGTATAAAACAGCATTTGCCTTATTTGTAGCCATATAACTCTCTTGGCTCATATTTAACTTGTGATTTACACCAATTCTTCTTGTATGTATTATTGCTGACCCAAGTGTCCTCTATCTTATGATATGTTTGTTTTTCCCCTAGATGTAGAACTTTTCTCTTATCCCTGTTAAATTTCATTCCGTTGTTTTCAGCTAGTGCTTAAGCCTGCTGAGATATTTTTGAATTATATTTATATTTCCCAAGGTATTAGCTATTCCATCCAATTTTGTCCCTGCACCCATTAATACAAGTAATGAACACTAATATCAATGAGGACTGAGCCTTGTGGTACCTCCACTTGTTACTCTTCCCAATTTTTGAGGAGTCGTTGGGTTATTCAGTAACTAATTGCACACCCACCTGATAGTTGTTTTACCCAGCCCACACCTTGTTAGCTTGCTAATTAGAATATTATGGGGCACTTTGCCAGAAAATTTTCCGGAAGTCAAGATGTTATTATATCTAACATTCCTGCCATCCACTGGGGAGGTTATCCAATAAAAAATGAGATTAAGATTACAGTAAGACCTCAGTATCCACTGGTGATTGGTTCCAGGCCTTCCCGTGGATAAGAGAGAATGCCTGCCCACCCATCCCCAAACTGCTGTTTCCTGACAGTAGCTTGCTTTATGACTGCTGCTTTGAGACAGTAGCTTGCTTTATGTCTTCTATTTGTGACAATAGCTTGCTTTACAGATGCTGTTTGTGACAATAGCTTTGTGGCTGCTGAATTATTTAATTTTTCCCCCTGCCAACCGTGGATAATGAATAAGTAGATACGGGGGTCCTACTGTATTCTGCCAGGGTTTGTTCCTGACAGTTCCATGACGGCGTCTAGTTATTACTTCAATGTTTTCTTGGTATTTGCAGAATCTATTCTTGAATTTTCCCAGGGATTGATGTCAGGCTCACAAAGCTGCAATTCCCAGGTTCTTCCTTTTTGCCCCTTTTTGAACATAGGAACAGTGTTAGCCCCTCTTCCAGTCACCTGGTTTAAAACAACAAACAAATATACAGTAAACATTGGTTCTGAGACTTTTTCGGCCAGTTCCTTCAACACTTTTTAGATGCAGTTCTTTGAACCCTGAAAATTTGAACACATTCAAAGTAATAAGGTTTTCCTTGAGATTTGTTTATCAATCTCAAAAGTGCAGTCCTGTCCCCTCCCTTTGTACTTTTGTACTTCACATTTGCCTTGAGGGTCATAAATTGCCTTTTGAGAGAAGGCCAGCTAATGTAAGAATTGAGCACTGCAGCCTTTCCTTTATTATTTGTTATCATGTTCCATTCTCATTGAGTAGCTGAGCCTCTATTTCTTTTCTCTGACTTGTGCTACACACAAACCAAAAGAATATATTATAGCTTCTCTTGCTAACTTCAGCTCATTCCAGTCTTTTGCCTTCCAAATGCCATCCCTGTATTTTTTTGGTTACTCTTCTTTGGGGCCTGGCCTTCCTTCATTTTTATGTACTCTTCTTTGTACTCTCCATTTTTATGTACTCTTCTTATGTACTCTCCATTTTTATGTACTCTTCTTTGGGGCCTGGCCTTCCTTCAAGTTCCTATATGTGTCTTCTGTTTTGTTTTCTGGCTCATTTAACAATGAAAGGGATTTACAGCATGTACTGTATGTGGATTCCCGCAGGAGTAACTTTATGCTTAAAGGCGCTGTGGAAAGGTTGGCAAGCCAAGTTGTAATAGTTCATTTACTATAGAACTGATGCCTATTACTGGTACCAAATATTGGAATCTTAGTGAAAATTCTGTTAATAAAGATCCTGCTCTGGACTGAAAGGCCATAACTCTTTTTAAAAAACTCGCTCAATTCATCTCCCAATAGATCTTTCTCTTCTATTACTTTCAACTACTGCTGAGTCTTGTCTTAACAAGATATGTCCAAACTACAATAGCCTACATTTATCACTTCTAGTATCAGTTCAGTCTTTGTTTTATTTACAACCCACTGATTTATCTTTCAGGTACCCAGTGGTATCTGTAAAGCTCTCTTCCAACACCACATTTCAAACGAATCATCTTCTCTCATCACCTTTCTTCACTGTCTAACTTTCACTCCACATGTAGTAATTGGAAACATTGCAGTATTATTGGTCTTAGTCTCCACCAAATCTGATTATCTTCCCTTGTTCAAGTATACCTTCCCCTCCAACTCTCATTTCTGATTTCTTGGGTGCAGTTTCCATCTTGATTAGTAATTAAACTGAGACAGAAAATCTTTAACAATTTTGTTTGCTTCATTTTTAACATATGATTTATGTGATCCCTTGGAGTTGACATTTTGATTTCTTAATATCCAGTAATTCTGGTTTTCCTGATCATCCCTTTTTGCGAATAGGCAGGTACAATGGCTCTTGTCTCATATTTCTACCAAAACATCCTATTTCTACATAGTTCCCAAAATCCTGTTGCATATTACTCCTCTGGTAGGGTGATGCTGTCACTGATAGGGAGGACTTTTTGTAATTAAAGAGTCCGTACTTCTGTCCCATAGCTTGGTCTGACCTTGTGTGTAATCCATTTCATTGCATGCAAGCCATGCATGCAACATAACAGTCAACAATTTGTTATGATCTTCATGGCCCTAGGGCAGTGTTGGGGAACCTATGGCACGGGTGCCAAAGGTGGCACTCAGAGCCCTTTCTGTGGGCACCCGACATTGTCCCTTTACAGCCACCTGTATTCAGGTTAAATTGCTGTATTGGCACTTTGCAAAAAATTAGTGGGTTTTGAATTGCAGTTTGGGCACTCGGTCTCTAAAAGGTTAGCCATCACTGCTCTAGGGCAAGCTGAAATTATTTGATATTTACTAATTGCCAATGTAAATTAGCAATATAATTTTAGCATCTCTTCCCTTTCTGAATCAGCTTGAACATCTCACTACTCTGTGTGAATGGTAGAACTCTTTTGTGCAACAATTTGAGCAATACTTTTCATGCAGGGGGAATTAATATCTTATAGTTCCTGCACTCCTTGGTTTCTTCTTCCTTGGTAATTGGAATATATATGGAACATATACAATCTCTGGGCCATTGTTTTGCTTCCTATATATGCCAACATATTGATCTTTCAGCAGCCTTAATCAAAGTTAAAAATTCCCTTTGATTACTTGGATCCTATAGAAGAGATATCTTTTAGAAGGGATTTGTTTGCTATTTTTTATTATTTCTACAAAATGTAATTTAATTCATGACAAGTTATATTTATAACTTTGTTCTCTTCTTCGCTGTCATTAACAATTTGAAAGAGTTTCCTTAGTAATCTATCTAGGCTTTGATGTTCTTATGACTACATAAATTGGGTGTTTGCATTCTTCCCTGATCATATCTTTGATATCAACCAAAGTTGGTAGAGTTTAGTACCTCAAATCTGTTTTTCATATTGTCTATAAATTATTAAGGAATATTTATCAATAATATTTTGGCACTAAGATTATTTTAGCTTCTTCTGCTTTATTCAAACACCCCCAATGGAGCTCTGTGTGAGTGCATGCCTTGCAGCGATGGGATAATAGTGGGGAGGGAATGACAGGATTAGGGGTAAAAATAGGCTGAGAGGGAATGAATGGAATATGGTTAAGAATCGGGCTTGTGTCAGTGGAAAGTGAATGGCAGAAGGGAAAGACTTTTTATATAGGGGACAAATGGAGGAACCATGTTTGAGGAAATCCATATGAAATCCATTTGCAATCCATAAGCTTCAACAATCTGCTTTTTCAGGATCTAATAATTTCAGATGCTTTCAGTCAGGAAGCCACAAAAGGATACAAACTGAAAACATTTTAAGCCTTTTTCATGGATTTTTTTCATTTGAGTCCCATCCCTAATTATTAGTAAGCTATCAATGCACATTAACTGGCACACTGATCATCACCATGTTGGAGCTTTTGGATTTCCACTATATTGCATCCTCTTTCCCCCTGTGTATTGGTGTAAATGTCTGGTTACAAAGGTCATGCTCCATTGCATCTGAAAAGACAAGCTACAACCCACAAGAGCTTATGCCAAATAAAACATGTCAACCTATATGGTACCATAAGACTCCTTGGTTTTTGCTGCAATAAGCTAACATGGCTGCCTCCTTCCTATGGTCCATTATACTATTAAAAAAGAAAGAAAGCCCACCTGCTTTGTGGCAGGTCCTATGGATTAGCAAAATACATACAGAGGGTTGGCAAAGTCAAGAAAGCTAGGGACTTCACTTGGGCTGGTTAGGCACCTGAGTTAGGTAAATGCAAAACAAAATTGTTTGGATGGCAAAGCATGAATTTTTAGCTCCAAATGTTGCACAAAATGTTAGCTTGTTAAATTCTGCAGAGATATTTGGCCCACACAATTGGCATTACCGCTCAATACATGGACAATTATCTAGCCTTTAATCAAAAGGACAAGGAAGATTCTGTACCTTTCCATTTTCATCAGTCTCAGTTCTGAGACTGGCATGTTCCGCCAAGGCAGTTTTGAACTGGCAGTCCATCCAGAAGCTAGCTAGGAAAATGCACAGAGGAATCAATATGGCATCACTTTGGTTCACTTGAATTTGTTAGTCTTTATTAATTCATGGTTTCAACACATCCTGTTTTGGTGTGTGATCAGTTTCCTCCTGGACACTTGCATTAAAATGTTTGATATTTACTTCTGGCTGGAGCATAAACTGTAATGATGGTCAATGTTGATTATTTTCTGAGATGGATGTTATCCAGCTTTGCATTAAAATCCTTTCCACTTATGCTGTATCTTGCTTCATTATCAGCAGAACCACTCTATTTCTTCTGATTTTGATATTTTCCGAGTCCCTGACTTGAGACTCCCTATCACAGGAGGCAGGGCTGGGCCTATCTTTACCTCACTCCACAAGCAGGCAAAGACCTTTCTATTTGGGCAAGCTTTCCCTGAGTGACTGGCTGCCTCAGTGGGATTTTTCAATGCATTTTAAATCCATTTTTAAATAGGTGGTTGTATCCCGCTGCTTTAAACATGTTTTGGTGTTGCTGTTGTTTAGTTTCTTTAGTATGGTATTTCTTTAATCCTTTTTAGTATTTGTATGCTCACAGTTGTTAGCTTTAAATGCTGTCTTTTAATTATGTAAGCCACTTTTGAGTTCTTTTAAAAGAGAAAGACTGGGTAAAGATATTTTAAATAAACATAAATAAAAGTTTTCCTCCTCCTCCTCCTCTTCCACACCATTTTAAAAATGTCAATTAAACTGACTCTTGCACACTCCTTGAGACTTTAACAGAGGATCTCCATTAGTAACTCAATAACATCAAGAACATACGTCTTAATTAACTCTTAACTCCACATACTGGAATAGATGTCAAGCTTGCATTTAACAAACCCCCCGCCTCATCCCACTTGAGCCATACAGTAAGTAGGCTCTTAAGTCACATTAAAATCCCAAAAGCTGCTTCTACAAACCTTATACAGTGGACCCTTGTATAACAAACAGTTTGTATAACATAAAATCTGTACAACATAAAAGATTCCGGAGATAGGGGAAAATTGCTTAACAGAATCGCCTATGGGGCGAATCTGTACAACATAAAAATGGGATCACTTGGTTTTAAATGCATTCCTATGGGAAATTTGTATAAAGGAAAATTTGCTTAACATAATTTCATTTGGAACGAATTAATTCTTTTATACAAGGTACCACTGTAAAAATCTTACAATATCATAATAATGTATTATTATTCTGTTACAGAATTTGCAAAATATACATGGCGGCCTTGCATAAATAAATTGTAAACTGCCCAGAGAGTGCTTTAAGTGCTGTGGGGCAGTGTATAAGCAGCAATCTTTATATGTCAGAAAACCTTTTAGGAGCAAACTTTATATGTCAGAAAGTAGCAGGTTTTCCCTCCCAATCCTCCCTCAACTGTTCCAGGCGAACAGCCAGTTTGGCAAGGCCTATCCTATAGCATGGTGTGTGTGTATGTGTTTGTCTGTCTGTTACATTCTGAACTCCTTTAAATAGGGATCTGTGGGTGGGTAATGAAAACTATGGGTATAACTTTAAACATATGGATATGAGTAGTCCTATGCAATGCTCCTTGCATATTTCAGAAGTCTCATATGTAGACAGAGGGGGAAAACCTATCCATTAATTTATGTTCCTTTCAATTCAGAGAACGTTAGGCCATCTTTATGCCACATTCTAATCAGTGTTCTACTCTGTCTGATTACGGTAAGTCCCATGCAATCCCGATAATGTTAACGAGATGCAACACATGTTACATCCACCATCTTTCTACTGTCCTCCATGCTTGGGGCCATAGTAACTGGACTTGACAGGGCTTGTAGTCCAGCAAATATGGAAGGTACAGAGACAAAATTAAAAAATAATCAACATAAGTATAAAACCCCAACCAAGACCCCATTATCTAACAGATATCACCTAACTCCAGATGGCATAAGGATGTCAGAAATAAAAGTCACTAATTAAATGCTAAATAGTAAACAGTCAGCATAGGGCCATCACAGAAATCCTGGAGAAAAGGTAAATTGAAAAAAAAAAGAAAAAAGTTGTCAAAGGTCTGGGTAAAAAGCCATGTTGTGATTCCTTTCCTGAAGCTAAGGAGGATGTGGGCCTGCCACACCTCTGCTAGAAGGGAGTTCCTTAGCAAAGTGGCTACTACTGAGAAGACCCAGTTTCTGGTTGATGATTTCTGGGCCTCCTGTGGAGTGGCCACCTGTAGCATCAAGGATTGGGTGGGGTCGGAGGTGCTTTGTCAGGAAGCAAGGTCATAAATGGCATAGCCCCATGGCACAGTGGTTAAATGCCTGTACTGCAGCCCAAATGGTGCTCATGACTTGGAGTTCAATCCCAGGTAGCAGGCTCATGGTTGACTCAGCCTTCCATCCTTCCGAAGTCGGTAAAATGAGTACCCAGCTTGCTGAGGGGGAGCAATGTGTAGTCTGCATTAGTGTAATTAAACTGTAAACCACCCAGAGACTACTTGAAGCGGTATGGGGCGGTATATAAGCAGAACACGTTTTTGCTTTTGCTTTGCTTTATAGGGCTTTCTACTTTTCATGATATCTTGGCTGTTCTCTTCAGACCTGACAGCACTGGTCCCCCAACCGGGGACCAGTTGCATGAAAGACAGTTCTTCCATGGACAAGTTTTCTTGCTGTGCAGGGCTTTTTTTTTTTTTTTTGGCGTGTTTGTGAGGGTGAGTGCATGTGCATACAACCCCCCCCCCTCTGGTTCCATCATGACGCCCAATAAATGGTAATGACAGGTGTTCAGAGGAGGGAAAACCCCACTTGGACTGGGGAAAGAAGCAGGTACTCCCACTTGAACACACACTTTAAAGGTTACCCTGCCTTCACACATTTATTAATGTGGCACCGTGTGGCCTGGTTACTAACAGGCCATAGACCAGTACTCTGGATCTCAGGGGTAGAAAAATACCCCCTAGACAGACCAAAAACTGTTTACCCACATATGAGGACAACAGATCACATCATAGACCAGTGTTGGCGAACCTATGGCATGGGTGCCAAAGGTAGCATTCGGAGCCCTTTTTGTGGGCAACCGAGATAGCCCCTTTCTGTGGGCAACCGATACAATACCTGTATTCAGATTAAATTGCTCTATTGGCATTTTGTGAATAATGAGTGGGTTTTGAAATGCAGTTTGGGCACTCAGTCTCTAAAATGTTCACCATCACTGCCATAGACTTAGTTTATGTTCAGTTGAAATCTTCTAGTTTAGCATCAAAGTTGTGGGTTGCATCTCCAGCAGTCACTGATAACAAAACTAGGAGAAAACACTGCTCATTGGTTCGTGTTTGTTGCTCACCATCTTCCAGTCTGACTAACAGTGGATCTCAATGTGTCAGGGAGTGGCTTTTCCATGCTCTCCGATCCACTGTTGCTTATCTGGAGAAGCAGCCTGTAGTTACGATTCTAAGCTATGAGTCCCCAACCTGACATGAAATAGGATCGTGATATTGAAGGCCTGTGGTGTGATCTGTTGTCTTAGTTCTGTTCCAACATAAGACAGCTTTAGCTAACAGTGTGTGAAGAGAAACCATGGATAGTAGAAATGTGGGAGGATGTGGGAAAGATAAGGCAAGTAGGTCAACTGATTGTGTCATGCAAAAGAAACCTCGAATTGTAGGAAGCACTCTCTTCTAGTCAAGTCCAGGGCTCTGTTAGGCTGCTGGGGCTCAAGGAGTAATAAGTGGTGCTCCTCGTCCCCAATTCACAACAGCCTCACAGCTGGTTACCTTTTGTGCCTGTATTTCCTTCCCTTGGATTCTGCCTGCAGCCCTATCCCGTGCTTACCTCCATACTTGTTTCATGTCCAGGGGATGCCCATCATATCTTCTTACAAAGCCAGTGTTTCAGATCCCTATGAAAAGATGCACTGGCCAATTTGTGCAGCTTGCAGTTCATCCCTTGAGCACACATAAGAGTTATGCACGCATGCATGCACACAATAGCTGTGATTTGCCCCCCCTCCTCCTGGGGGGGGATACATGGGGAAGCTGTGTGTGCCTGGAAGATGCTGAGAGGAGCCAAACGGTGAAGTAAGTCAGCAACAACAGTGGCAGGAGGTGGAAAGAAATCAGGATAATATGTCTGTGCTTTTCCACAATGCCTCAGTCAGGGAAAGGGCTTGATCCATCACTGATTGCAGGCCTATGGATGGATCCTCCTTCCTCCCTCTTCTTAAGATTCAGTAAGAATTGCTTCAGCTGAACCACCTCTGGAGAGAATTCAACAATCATGGTGTTCTTTGCTTAAAAAGCCTGTCTTATGTACCCATCTATCTTGTTTTGATGGTACAATGCTCATCAAGGTCTAATGAACACTGCAAATGATCGGTAGGTTCATACAGAGAGAGTGATTAAAGCAACTGGAAGAATGTTTTCAATTGATTTCACTGAGATTTTGTCTGAGTAACAGCTGTAGATGTGTGTATGTGGGTTGTTGTTCATTTTCCACACTCTTCTGAAGCAGAAATAAAAGCATCCTGTTGTACAAATTGATGATGACAAGTTTAATCACATGCTGTCTTGTCTCTTGCTTCCCCCTTCATGTTTCTCGTCTTCAATACTACATTTTATTCAGACATTTAGTGGATGGTCCTTTAATTTTCTATTTCTAGTGCTCAGCAAATTTGTACCAGCCATTTTACATAACTTTGGAAGGGGAAACTTTGCAGCTAAAAGATGCTTTGGCAGCTCAGAATGTAATTGCTTTTAGTACAACAACTAGCCTCATTAATAATTTTTAAAGAATTTCTAAGCAGCTGGAGCCAGTCTATATGTAAAATAGGTAATTCTGCTTGGGTCTTATCAGTCAGAGGAAAAAAATTGAAAGTGATTGGTTTACACAGTAAGGAGAAAGCTGCAAGAAAAGTATATCTTGAAACAAAACAGAAATAATTGCATTAAAATAAGTTTTGTTAAAAGACTGATAAAGTGTCTAAATTGGAAAGTTTTATGGAGGAGGACAAAGTCAATACTGTATTCAGCTCAGGTGCAATGAAGACAAAAGGATATTGAATAGCTGTATGTCTTGGTATACGCAGTTTACGGATTAGAACCTAGCAGTTGAGCGATATTTCAGATTTTCTTAATTTAATCCTAACATTTACCTCCCAGTGCCCCTGAAGCCCAGTGTTTCAAAATCACTTTAGTTGCCCCAAAATTAAACATATGACAGAACAACCTTGTATATGGCTACTGAGAAATAAGTCCCACTGAGTTTGGTGTAGTTTACTCCCACATAAGTGGCTACAAGATTTTAGCCTTATGGTACAACCTTGTACATTGCTTCTGAATAGTCCTAGTGGCTTGTGCTTTTTAGACCTGCTGCTTCCATGTACTGTAATTGTGCTATGGATATATGGAGAATGAGTGCAGCCTTAAAATAGATTAGGTTTACCACCAGTTTTCATTGTTCTGCCCAGCATTGTTCTCCAGCCATGAAAGTTGTTACGGCAATGACACAGTTCTGATTGTGTGTCTGACCAGCCGTTTGTTAAATCGCTGAGACTTCATATGCAGTTCCAGCTCTGGTCACATAAATGCTGAACAGGATACTGGAAATGGAGTTTTGATTGGCACAGTTCATAAGTTTTATAATGGAGATGCATTTCAAAACATCTTTACTTGTGTCTTGCTTAGGAGCATTTAGGAATGTTTGGATGGTCATGTCTGGACAGGACAAAAATTATGCATTTCAGTTTAAATTATGCCTGTTTCACTAAGTCAGTCATTCTGGTTTGTAGGAGAGGAAAGTTCCGAATCTACCAGAGACCACCTTTTTTACAGCCTACTAAATGTGTCTAAAAAGTGGGCAGTCTTGTGCCATTTCCCAGTCTCTAGACATACATTAAAAAAAACATAGACATACATTACAAAAAAAAAGTGGAGGGGGAAGAAGAGAGAAAAGACATATTATATGTTGAAGCCATTAAGTCTGCCTGGTCAGAATTTAGGGATAGAGTGGAAAAAGAGGCACAGAGTTTAATGGCACTACAAGGTGCCATACAACTTTAAACACACAAATAAAATTGTAGGGACAAATAAACATGTACTAGTTGATTTTCCCCATTTTTACAAACAGAATATCCGAGATTATGAAAACAGAAGATTCAAGATCAGCAGATTCATTGCTAGACTTTGGTGCCATGGTAGGTTGAGAAGTAAGTGTAGCTGATATTGCAACTCCTAACAAGGTACTAAGAAATATTGATCATACTCTTTGTGATCCTATAGAATTGTATATTAGACCAGAGCAGAGTGGTAGACCATAGGTTCAATGCCCTAATGCCCAATGAGTGAAGGTTTCAATTCTCTAGGCCTGTAAGAAGTAAAAAAACTCCACCTTGGATTCCTTTATTAGGAATATAAAAAGATAGGGTATAAATAAAATCAAAGGATGAATGGATAAACTTACTTCATGTAGCTTTGTAAGCCTTGTGCAAATTAGCACAGCCTATTATTGGACTTTGAAGGAAATGAGTTGGATGGAAGGCTTCATCAAGAGGCATAGAGGGATTACATCAGTGACATCAAACACTTGTCACAATGATGAAGTTAGCATATCTATGTAGGGTTACATTGATCTCTGTTATCCAGCAAAAGAATCAACATAAGGAAGAATACAGAAATCTACTTCGTTTTGACTCGGACCCTTGCTCCATTTCACCTAGTCTTGACAGCAGCTTTTGAATATTTTCAGGTAGAGGCAGAGGTAGAGGTTGCCCCACATATGTGTGCTAGTCGTGTCCGACTCTAGGGGTGGTGCTCATCTCCATATTCAAGCCAAAGAGCCCGTGTTGTGCAAGTCCGTGGCCACATGGCCAGCATGGCTGCAAGGAAACACTGTTTTACCTTCCCACTTTTTAGGGCAGTACTATTTATCTACTTGCATTTACATGCTTTCGAACTGCTAGGTTGGCAGGAGCTGGGCTTATCAGAAGGAGCTCGCTCCACTGCGTGGCACCCGGGATTCGAACCGTCGAGCTGCCGACTTTGCAGCTGACAGTTTTCAGAAGCCTTAGTCCAATGAGCCACCACGCCCCCTATTTTCAGGTAGAATTATTTTTTTTTAATATCTACCTGGAGATGTCAGGGATTGAATCTGAGACTTGTGCATGAGATCTGCCCCTGAGCAGACTGGTCTCCAAAACCAACTGTTCAATACACTGTTTAATACACTGTTACTTCTGTGTACTGCTTAGAGTCTCTTTGTAGCTCTTCAGAGCCACATTCTCTCTAAGCTGTTTGGGCACATGGGCCTGCAGTGCTGCATTGGATGTGGACAGTTGATCCAGTGTTTGCGTCTGATTGTGGCCAGAACCCTGCATACACAGGGAGGAGATCGCATACAGTGTTCTGGAAAATTAGAGGGAACATTGGTTCAGAGAATTCTGATGGCATTAGGAAAGAGAGTTACCCATCCACTGCTTATGTCTGTGCTGTATTTCGCAGATTTACGAGCACATACTGTATATTCCCAATTATTCATGTGAGTAAAGGAGTAGAAATATTGGAATTTTTCAGGTAAAAAAATGAAAGGAGAGGGGAAGGATTCAAAATAAAACAAAACATTCTGGGTCAAACTACACCTTACTGCCATGATACAGTTAGTAGGTAAGTCTTGCCCTTTTTTAAAAGAAACTTTGCAGTTGTGATCCTGTGTGGATTGGGAGGCAGGCTTGCATTGTGTATTGCCAAAATGTCATGTATGAAACCAAATGGGCTTCTCTTTTTCAATACAAATTGCTGCCATGCTTCTCTCTCCCCTCCTCCCCCAGACACACACACACTCCACATGGAATTGTGCTGGTCAAAATGTTAAAGATCCCTAAATTCCCAGCTAGGTTCCTATTCAGAGCTTGGACTGTGAGGTTGGAATGTGAATTTGCTCCTATTAAACATTAGAAGTTGGGAGAGTAGTGTGTTGTTACTAACATTTATAACCCAAATAATTGGATGTGTGATATTAATGTTATTAATTTGTTAATTAACTCATGAGTGCTGAAACAAATACTATACAGTAGGACCCTCGTATCATTGGTTCCAGGCCTTCCCATGGATAATGAAAACTGCAGATAAGAGAGTACGCAACTCCCCTCCAAAAAAAAAAAAAAAAAAAAAACTGTTGTTTTGCGACAATAGCTTGCTTTACTACTGCTGTTTGTGACAGTAGCTTGCTTTGTGGCTGCTGAAGTATTTATTTGATTTTTTCCCTCTGCCGACTGTGGATAACTAAATCAGTGGTTAATGAGTAAGTGGATATGGGGGTCCTACTGTAGTTGAATTTACAGAGAAGTGTGTGTGGATTGTCACCACTAATCTCTCAGCAGCTCATTTATTATTATTTACTTTAAAACTATTTTTAAAGTTGTCTTTCCCTTTTCCACAAATACATACTACAAATCATCTAATATACTTGTTAACTGAGAGTAGTGAGGCCCAACATTTCTCAAAACAACTGGCAGGTTGAGGAAAACTGTTCTGAATTTGGGCTGTCATCTTCCCACTGCAGAAGAAGGGGACACCAGTATAACTCCAGCAACAGACTAGGGTCAGTACAGAGACCACTTATGTCTTAGACTACTACTACTACTACTACTACTACTACTACTACTACTACTACTACTACTACTACTACTACTACTAATAATAATAATAATAATAATAATAATAATAATAATAATAATAATAATAATAATAATAATAATAATAATAATAATAATAATAAAATTGCAAAGCTGGAAGAGACCCAATGGATCATCGAGTCCAGCTCCTGTAGCAGGGAATCTCTCACTTAACCTCTGGCTCAGAGACCACTGAGCATCCCTGAAACAAGATGCTTTTGCATAGTTATATAGCTCCAAGCAATCTATTTCTTGCCACACCCATTTTCACAGGTCAATTAAATCACTTCTAGTTTCCTATGCCATTTAAGTTAAGTAATGCTTTTAGGAGTTTACATTTAGAGCAGCCTCAGCCTCTGACCTCAAATGGAGGGTTATGCCAAGACAGTTTGCATGGTGCGACCCTAAGCACAGCCATAGAAACTTTTTTGAAGAAGCTAAAGATGAAGCAGACCTCACATTTATACTGTGTAAAAAGCTTCTTAGTCTTTAAAATAGGACTCTGCTTCTGCTGCAGAAAAGTTAATGAAAGACAAGAGCTATCTATTTGGACATTTCCCTAGAGATAACATTTCTTAGGGAATGGGGAAATCATCCCATCTTGAACCTCCTCTTCAGGTTACAGTCTGGTTTTGCTCCAAGGGAAATATTGGGGACCATGACAATCTCAAAGCCAGTACTTTTGTCTATGTGGACATTTCATGGAGGCAGTTGATATGGCAGGAAATTGCATTAGCTTATGAAATAATTCATAAGCTAATGAAACGACAAAAGGAGCATTTCGTTTTCATTAGGATGCCCATCCCTAAAGCCTGAGAATGAGTTCTCCAGTACATTGAGAACACAGGGAAAGTCCTAATTTGTGTATTCACTTCCTGGTTACATTGTTTCTGTAGTTGGTAGGTCTTGACATGGATAAATTTTAGGTTCCTCTTATAGTTTATTTGGAACTTTCCGTCTTTCCCTGTGGTGAGTATCTGGTTAGAAATATACAAGCCCAAGTAGGAAAAGGATTTGCTGACCCACACGTGTGTTATCCTTGAGTGGCTTACTGGCCAATTTTATTGCCTACAATTGTGGTGTAGATAATCTAAAATTATAGAACTACCATTGCTTAAATGTAACACAGAAATAAAAGCATGGCTCATTTTATAATGTTGTCATTTCCTATTTCTGTTAGCTAGAAATAGCAGTGTAGGAGAGCTGTAACAGATAGAAATGGACCAGAGACACAGATACAATGATTTTCCTTTAATGTTCATCCTTTGAACAAGACATTTCCTTTTATTGTTGGTTCTGGTGCGACGCATTCTGCCTAAGTCTGCATTCCATTTCAATGATTTATCTGTGCCTGAGCATGGTACACAGTTAGACTTGGAACAATCAATGCTATTTTAAGGGAGTCATTTCAGTGACTTTGCTGTCACCTGATAGTAAACTTTTTTGGTGCTCTGGTTCAAGGGTGTAGTAACGCAGTGTTCTGTCCAGTTCACTAACTTCAGCTACCTTAGAGGAATGTTTGGTCTGATTTTACAGTTTGCCGGCAATTATTCAACTGAGACAACATTTTAAAAAGAGTCCAGATTAAAATTTCTAGAGGATAATAAAACTCCACGATTTTATTTGAGTTGGCATAGCTCATTGGGTTGGATGGCTTTGGTTGCTAGTTTGAATGTCCATTTTGCATCCCAGGCCAGTCATGGTCACCCACAGCTGATGGGAGGGGGGTTGTTATGTACTCCGTTATCTCTGAAGCCTTGGACAAGCCGCACAGTCCCAGAGTGCCACCTGAAGGAAAGACTGGTAAACAGATTATATGTATTTTACACGCAGAAAATGCTGTAAGTTGGAATTGACTTACTAGCACAGATCAGTTAAATCACTTGATTGAAATGCAGAACACTAAAGCTAATTTTGCATCCATGTACACTGGTACATGCAAACATGTCTCTGAATGGACAGTTTTACATGATGATTCTGCTTTAGTGAAACATTAACCACTGATGTCCAGAAATACTACCACTAGTTCTTATAGCATTTAATTTAGTCAAAGAATAGGAAATTGGACTGAACTTTCCTAGATTTTAGGGTCATTCCACTGACACAACTTAAGTGTTAAAATAATTGTGTGTGTGTGTGTGTGTGTGTGTGTGTGTGTGTGTTGTTTTGTTACAGTCATGACCGACTCTTTGTGACTCCATGTCCATGGAGTTTTCAGCACCTGGTATTCCCTGGTAGTCTCCCATCCAAGTACTAACCAGGGCCGACCCTGCTTAGCTTCCGAAATCAGGCGAGATCGGATGTGCTTAGGGCATCTAGGCAGCTCGTTAAAATAATTACATACTAATAAACCATAATAATAGTCTCTTTTCAAGGAAAAAAAATCCCCTACCTCAATCCCAATTAAAAATGAGTTTTTTATGAATATGTACTTCACTTCTATCTATTAGTATTTTCCTAACATTCATTGGAAAACCAAATCCAGAACACTTTGTTATTTGGCATGCTTGTCCACTAAAAGTCTGAGTCTTTGTCTTGTGTGATAATATCACCCCCCTTTTTAAAAAAATGTGTCAAGCAACAAAAAAACCCACAGACATCCCTCTCACCCCAGACCCTCCGATTTCTACAGGAATGAAATTGTTCTGCTTATGTTTTTCTCTACAGGATCATTGAAGCAATCTGTATAGGCTGGTTCACTGCAGAGTGCATTGTGAGATTCATCGTCTCCAAAGACAAGTGGGAGTTCGTCAAGAGACCCTTGAACATCATTGACTTGCTGGCCATAACTCCCTACTACATTTCTGTGCTGATGACAGTTTTTACAGGGGAGAATTCTCAGCTTCAGAGGGCTGGAGTCACTTTGAGGGTCCTGAGGATGATGAGGATTTTTTGGGTGATAAAACTTGCCCGTCACTTCATTGGCCTTCAGACACTTGGCCTGACTTTAAAGCGATGCTATCGTGAAATGGTGATGCTGCTTGTATTTGTTTGTGTGGCCATGGCCATCTTCAGTGCCCTTGCCCAACTCCTCGAACATGGATTGAAAATTGGGAAACCCAACGAAGGCTATGCCAGCATCCCAGCTGCTTGCTGGTGGGTTATCATTTCCATGACCACGGTTGGTTACGGAGACGTCTGTCCTGTCACTATACCTGGGAGGATTCTTGGAGGGATTTGCGTGGTCAGCGGGATTGTTTTGCTGGCCTTGCCAATTACTTTCATCTATCACAGCTTTGTACAATGTTATCATGAGCTCAAATTTCGGTCTGCTAGGTATAGCAGGAGCATCTCAGCCGAATTCTTAAATTAAGGAATAGCACAAAGGCATTTCATAATAGCACTAAACATATCAATGGAATTGACTGGACCCTCGTCATTCCTTCGCATCATGGTGACTATTATTGAATGACAGAAGAGCAACACTCCCCCCTGCCCCCCAGTAGCTGAGAGTGGCCATGGTGAGAATGAAGTCGTCATTTTGTTAGTCACACCAATCCCGAGAATCTCCAGCCCTTTGGACTTCTGCATTCAGATACACTTTTGAGGGTGAAGCACGTGCATTAAAAATGCCATTATTATTTTTATATTTTAAATAAATAATTGAATCTTCATTTCAAGCATTGTTTTCAGGACCACAGTTGTATTGGATCCAGGGTTAGTGTGTTTAGGTTTAACTCACCGAAATCAGTGGAAAAAAATTAATAATTACTAAGTTAATGTGTGTTACTTATGCCTGAATTTAACCAGTAGTTCATTCCTTTGCCACAGTCCAGAGATACAAGTCACTGTCTTTGTGTTCTCAAGTGTGTATGAATGTATTTTATTTATGTTTAAATGAAAGTTGAATGACAAGCAGCTCATGGAACTGGCTGAAACTGCAAAACCTGGATTTGATTTGGTTTTGGAGAGGGAAAGATTGCTCCCCTAGAGTAAGAAAAGTCAGTAGCTCTACTTACTATGAAAATCCTCTGGGCATGCCAATAAAGCTCTCTGGATTGCAGCATTTGTTTTTAAGTTGTGATTTATGTGGCTTTTAAAATGACTTGGAGCCACCTGTGTTCTGAAAAACATATTTGTCTACCTTCTGGAAATCGGTTGCAAGTAACTCCTTTTTTTTTTTTTTACAGAGAAGAGTTAGAATTACAGTACTTGTAAAATCAGCCTATTGAAAAAAAATAGGTGTTATTTCACAATAATAGCAGCAAGTTAGAATCAAGTGAGACATGGCTACCCTCTTATCTATCAGTAGGTGTTGTGGGTTCCCTGGTTGCAAAAATGTGCAACATGGTTCCTGTTAGCCTTGCCCTTTCACTGGCATATGGCTCAAAGTCAGCAACACTGTCATAAAACTTTTCACCTATGGAAGAACATTACAAATTTGTGCCCCTGGCAAATCCCCATTCCTGTTTTTTATTTGTCTTGCATCCTCCTTCCTCCCTGCTCTTCTCTTGCTTTCTTCCCTCTGTCTTGTCTCTTGTTTGTCTACATGCCATAGGAAGCCACCACAGCTGGATTGGAATTTCAGTAGCAAATGTGGCTGCAGCGTTTTCCATGTAAGGGTTCTGAGATCTCAGTTGCATCTGGGAATTGCCCATCTCTGTGCCCACTACCTATATTGTGCTGCTTCAACAACCTAAAGAAACAATTTCATAAGAGACTTTAGTTTTAAAAAAAAGTCAGTAAGCAATATAGGTCTTCCAGCTTTCCCTTGGAAGGGTCTTTTCTTATTCCACATGAATAAGCCTAAGGATTTTATTAGGCATTCATTCCTCAGTGACAACACCAATAACTGTAAACAAGCAAGGATAGTTAGCGTGCCATTAGCAACAATCTCTGCCTACAGTGATTGATTGAATACTTTATTGCAGTCAACGACCAAATCCAAAGTATATATGTATAAAAATAGTACCAGTTACAGCAAAACAGTGTGTGATCATAGGGGCTTGCTGATACACCTGGAAGGACTGTGGGCCAAATTAAATTGTTAGTCCCACCTAGACCAGTCCTAGCTAATTGAATGGATGGGACTTAATAAGTCAGGTATGTCTGGTAGATTTATTAGGTCTGCTGTGTTTTGGAATAACAATTGTATTCAGCCCACTTCTGTTGTTATTTGTGTAGAGTGATGACAAAATTGACCAGGCCATCTTGGTTTCTGGCATGAACAGGTGCCCTCGCCAAGTTTCTGTCATATACAGGGATTCCTTTGGCAAATGGACAATTTGTGAGGGGATTGTTATTGTTTGGAAATGGTTTTGCAAATATATGAAGTAATTTTCATACAGAAAGCATATATTTGCATGTAAAAATACTGGTAGATAGCTTATTCTGAATCCTGTTATTTTCTGAGGACTTAAAAGCACTGGAGAACTGTGGCTACAGCTAATTTTGACATACTCATTCCAACACATATCCATATACTTGAGGAAACAATTTGACTTTTGTAAAACTATATTAACAAAAAAATCAGATGAGTAGAGTTACTAGTAATTCCTGATTTCCAACAGAGATGGGAACCTGTCCCTATTTCTTTGTGCACATGTTTTTCTGTGGACTTAAAAGTTTTGTTTTGTTTTTTAATCTTTTGGTCTTCTTTACTGTGGCATTCCAGTCCTCAGTATATGTTTGTTATGTGTTGATATGTTAGAGCTTCAGTCTAAATAATTGGGTTTTGGATCAGCAGTAGGTAGGACAGAAGCGGGATACAGTACTATTAAATTCTACAAAATTTAGTTGTTGGTCATGTAGTAGGTATTGAACATCACTAATGGTTTTAATATGTTTCCCCCACTTCATTAGTAATCAAACTACAATAGCCAGAAAGGTATACAGTAGATTATAAAATACTAGGAACTCAGGACCAATTCATACCTAGTCTTTAAGGTCATGGCACCAGGGCAGATCTCTGTGCCTAGCTTAACATCTCACAAGGTGGATAGGTTGTTGAGATACTACACATGGAATTATCTAGAATTAAGTATGGAAAACAGATTAACAATAGGTACATGTGTAAATTGATCTAAAATATGTTAGTCTTTAACCTGCCATGAGGCTCTTAACTGTTTTTCCTACAGTGGTCTCTCTCTCTCTCTCTCTCTCTCTCTCTCTCTGTGTGTGTGTGTGTGTGTGTGTGTGTGAATATGAGAGCGAGCGAGCACTATATATATAGGGCAATCATGTTATATTCCCATATGGCAGGTGAACCCTTGGCACTCCAGCTGTTTTGGAACATAATTCCCACAGTCCCCTCTCATAGGCAATCTAGGCTGAGAATTCTGGGTGTTGTGGTCCAAAACATTTGGAGTGGCAAAGGTTTGCCTCCAGTGCCGTAGGGCAATCATAAATGTTTCATACTTGAGACACAAAATAGATAAATCTCAAAATAAAATGTTGTCAAGGAACTTGGTAATGGAAAAATAGGTATTTCGAAGACAAATGTTGCAGAGCCAGTCTCAAGATGCCATTCCCTCTCTAGGGCGCTTATACACGACCCCTAAGCTGCGCTGCAAATGGCTCCCAGCTCCGGAGCTTAGAAATGTTTCCCCACCAGCTCCGGAGTTTAGAGAAAATTAAGTGCGACCACGCCCCCATAAGCGCGACCCAGCGCACCTTTCATGTACTTGGCTCTCAGCAGGTGAAAATTCCTTGATGCGGATAAGAGTGCCAGGCTCTCCTCGCTTGTCTGTTGTTTTTTTGCCTCCCGCCCCTTTAAGAGCCCCTTGAGAAGGAACCAGGAAGTAACGGGGCTCGTGGCAACTTCGACCGGCACCTGCAGGTTAGTAAAGGCTTCTTTTGTCCTTTTCCCCCCTCCCCTCATGCCGACAGGAGCAGGAAGTGCTGAGGGATGGGGACGCAAGAACAGAAACGAACCCTTAAGATCTCTGGTCCGAATTTAAGGGACCAGCGGATCTTAGGGGTTGTGTGAAAAGGCCCCTAGTTTCTCCTCATTTGGCAGAAACTGCCTATATCTAGATGTCTTCACAACTAGGGCTACTAATGTACTTCTCATTTCTCTCTCTGTCTTTTTTTTAAATGGAGGTTCTCTGGATTATCTTGAAACTTCATCTCAGCCATGTTTCATATAATTAGCAGAATAGCAGACCACTTATATACATCAATCAATGAAATAGGATTTATCTGTGTCTGATAATGATCTATGCTGAAGGAAGCTATTCCAAATTGATACACTTTAATGTAATTTGTTGAAATTAAATTAAAATGAAGCACAGTTCCGCTGCTTTGGAAAAGGAGCTCTTTAGCTGAACATAAGTTTCTCTGTATGTATAAAAGCGGTATGTACAGCATTCTCATATACATAGAACTACAATAAAAGAATTATTGTTCTTATGTAGTACTGCGCAATGATACCATTCATACAACTTGAGAAATCTGCCACATAGATCTATGCTACTAAAACAATATGTGTAGATACAGCTATGCCAATACTGTTTGCTCATTTTATTTATTTAACATATGTTTATCCCGCCTTTCTCCTTTTTATTAACTCACTCAGAACCTGCATAAATTTGGTTTCTTCATACAGTAATTGTGGTAACAATGTTCATGGTTTGTATTTGGATCATCTCTTATTTTAACAGGTTTTAGAAAGGTGACCAAAAATGTGTAGCATGAACAACCAATATTAATTTGTTTTTTATTTGGATAATATTGGCCATCAAGCCAAGTTATCATCACCTTAGGTACAGTTTACCATGCTTATCAGTGGTTTCCCTCTCTGCCTCCAATCCTTCACCATTCTGGGAGTTCAAGGAGAACTTCTGTATGTGTACAAATGGATCAGCATTTTCCTCCCTTGGTTCAATCAATATTATGTATAATTTGAAGAGATCCTAGGTTCTGACCAGTTAAAGAAAACTCAGGAAAGTTTCAAACATTTGAAAGCAATTTTTCCTCTAAGGTCTGTGTGCATGCCTCAACACCCCTCTGTGGAGGGCTTTCCCAACTATGCACACCTGTCACAACAATTTTTGTTATGGTTGTGATGGAACCTGCAGGGGGAGGGGAGCTTCATGCAGAAAAGAGATCCATACAGCGGGGAAAGAAATTAGAGGGCACATTGTCTGTAAGGGATTGGGTGACTGTGTACCCAAAAGTGGTGGTGAGCCTTTGACACTCCAGATGTTTTGGACCATAACTTCCACAGTCCTTTGTCATTGGCAATGTAGGCCTGGGATTCTGGGAACTGTGGTCCAAAACATCTGGAATGCTGAAGACTTGGCACTACTGCCCTAGAGGATAGGATGAAAATCCAAAATAACCTTGACAGATTAGAGTGCTGGGCCAAAGCTTGTAGAATGAATTTCAACAGAGATAAATGTAGGATCTTGCATCTAGGCAGAAAAAATGAATTGCATAGATATAGGATAGGAGACACCTGACTGGAAAATAGTACATGTGAAAGGGATCTGGGAGTCTGGGTGGACCACAAATTGAACATGACTCAGCAGTGCGACACAGCGGCCTAGAAAACCAATGTGATTCTTGGTTACATCAACAGAAGCATAGTGTCTAGATAAAGAGAAGTGATAATACCCCTCTATTCTGCTCTGGTCAGACCCCACCTGGAGCACTGGGTCCAGAGGAGGGCAACTATAGTGTCAACTATAGTTAACACAATAGAAACCACAGATGTTTCAGCAAGTTAAATAAAAATTGTATTATCCAAAATTTTAACTACTGTATATACTCAAGTATAAGCCTAGTTTTTCAGCCCTAATTTTGGGCTGAAAAAAGGGGTCCTCGGCTTATATGCGGGTCAATACATTTAGCCACTGAGGCAAGTTTGGGTCAGTGGCTAAAAGTCATTTTAAACATTGTGCGCCACTTCTCCTGACCCCCCTCCATGTTTAAAATGACTTTTTAAAAGGTCATTTTAAAACAATGTTTAAAATGACTTTTAGCCATCAACTCAAGCACTTGCCTCGGTGGCTAAAAGTCATTTTAAACATCACACACACACCCAGCTTACAAAGGAGGAGTTGCCAGGCCCTGCTGCATTTCCCACCCTAGGCATATACTTGAGTCAATAAATTTCCAAGTTTTGGGGGTTTAAATTAGGGGCCCCGGCTTATACTTGGGTCGACTTATACTCGAGTATATACAGTACGGGTACATAAAAACATTAAACATACAATTGAGATCTGTAAGCATACAGAAGAGAGATCTGATATGCATTGTAGCATTGTCACTGTACTTTATTTCTAGTGTATAAAAACAATATGTATATAATTAGTTTTGCATGATATATTGATATGTATTGGGAATCATATGCGAGCACTGAATAGGAATGGTTTTTTTTTATTTATGACACTGCAAATCCCATAATTCTCAATTTTGGGAGTTCTACCTGACAGACAGACACCTTACAGATACCTAAATGTGATTCATGTTGGAGCAAGGCCTAAACTTGAAGGCTTTAAGGCTTAACTCCACCCAGGCTTCCTGTTCCTGCCATAGCGATAGTTGGGAACTCACTTTCTGAACTCTAAGCTCGACTTGCCTAGCCTTCAAGCCTTCCAGTTTAGGCTCTTATCCCCAGTAAACTATATTGCGATATCTGTGATGCTAAACTCCCAGAAAGGAGAGTTATGGAGTTTATATTCCAACAGTTCCATCCTTGGTAGTGAATCATCTCTAGGTTTAGTCTGAACTTTACAGCAGTTGTCCAAAATTCTCAACCTATCTGATAAGGTTCAGCAGGTTGGCTAGGTCCAATAAAGCTCAGACTAAAATGTGAAGCAAATTCAGTTTTTTTGACAAAGTCATTAATCTCTGTTTGATTTTTCAACAAAAGTTCTCTAGGTTTGTCACACAGAACACACCATTCTCAACCCACTGGAAATTCCACCAGTATGAGGCTAACTGAAATTCTTAGTGTTAAGACTGCTGTTTGATTGCCCAACCCTGAATTTCCTAAGAAATTCCACTTAGGTCAATCTGTTCTGCCCATGAGTAAATGTGAAGAAGTCTGAAGCTGCTCTGGCAAAATTTGCCAGTTGATTGGCTGACTGGACCACTCAGGAAAATACGAAGAATATTGCTGTTCAAGACCAAGCTGCTGAAGTGATTTCCTTTAGCTTACATTCTCTACAAAGAAAAGGGCAACATGCATTTTGAAAACATAAAAATATAAATGAAGAAATATAAATGTGAAGGTGAGGTAGACCAGTGACATGAGAGTGCAGACAATGAAACAGTGACATCACGAGAACATGGCCTCTCACCATGCAAACTCTTAATAAGCTTTCAGTCTATAAGGACAAAGGGTGGAATCCTATATATAACCTTGCCTGCAGATGTGGCATTTAATTCAATGGGAGGTGCTACTAGGATGCCACAGCGAGCTGGAGCATCTGGATATAGAACCAGGGGCTGGGAGTTCAATTCCCTATTGTGCCTTGTAAGGGAATAGCTAGGCTATGTGGTCTCAGACTAGCTAGCTGCACAGTCCCAGAATGTCCCCAGAAGATGCTGTTACACGACTTCTGAATACTCAATATCTGGAAACCCCTGAAAGAGGTTTCCATAAGTCAAAAGTGATGTGATGACATTATCATCATTATTCAGTTTGAAAAGAAAATACATTTGAAATTAAGATATTGCAGAATTGCCTGTCAATTCTAGGATATTACAGAAATGGAAGAAACCCTGAGAGTGCCACTGAAATTAATGGAGCCTGTACAGATTTGCACAAGCCCCGCAGGTTCAGTGAGACTCTCGGCAGTGGTCATTCATCATGAAGCATTGTTTTTAAAAATTCAGTATAAGGATCATAATTAAATCATGATGTAATAAGGATTCATACCAATCCAATGATACCCAAGGGTGTTTTGAGACACTAGAATATGTATGATATGTTTAGAAATAGTTTTAACTTTAGTTAAATTGTAGAATGTAAAATTGTTTCCCTAAGTATATTTCATTTGCTCCCCTATTAAAATGCACTCTAATTGTTGACTAGGATAATATTTCTTTGTTGTGACTGTGCGTATGAGTTCACCTATTTTCACATAGAGAGCAACTACATAGATTAGTGCAAAGGTAGGGACCTTTGGGGTCGGGGACCTCCCTTATGAGGAAAGGTTAAAACATTTGGGACTCTTTAGTCTGAAAAAAGGTGCCTGAGGGGGGGATATGATTGAGATGTACAAAATAATGCAGGACATAAGTAAGTGGATAGAGGGACACTCTTCTCCCTCTCAGAACTAGGGGACATTCACTCAAATTGAGGTTTGGGAGAGTGAGAACAGACAAAAGAAAATATTTTCTTTTCACTAAGCGTGTTGTTAGTCTGTGGAACTCCCTGCCACAGGATGTGTTAATGGCATCTCGCCTGGATGCCTTCAAAAGGGGATTGGACAAATTCCTGAAGGAAAAGTCCATCACAGGTTACAAACCCTGATGGAGATGTGTAGTCTCCAGGCTTAAAACCAGAGTACTTCAAGGGCCAGATGCAGGGGAGTAGTATCAGGAGACAGATATCTACACTCGTGCACTCACAGACACATTTGATGGGGCCACTGTGAGATACAGGAAGCTGGACTAGATGGGTCTTTGGCCTGATCCAGCATGGCTCTTCTTATGTTCTTATGTAGCTTGTAATTGGAACAGGTGACTTTCCCTTACCCTGAAATTCTTCACAACAGGGGTCATGTGCTGAACCTTGTAGCATGGTTATTACTTGTACAACAACAGCACAACAAGAAGAAGGAATAACATCAACAGATGGGACACACTTTGGTGCTGTCGATAGTCCTTGGTACTTTGGGAACAATATCAAGAAATTTTGCACAATATTAAAAGGTGTTGCATATCATACAAACAACACCTTCAGAGCCATAAAATATAGCAATGTTAGCAACAGCACACATAACTGCACTGATATTTAACAGATACTTAGATTTTTTTGTTAAAACTTGTATCTGTTAAACAATACCAGTCAATTTTTTTATAATCTTGGTTGACTGTGCCAGGTATTTTTGAATAATAATAATAGTACTGCAAGGGTGGGAGGGACCCTATGGATAATTGAATCCAGCCCCTCTCAACGAGACAGTGGGAAATCAAAGTCCTAACCTCTCTCTCACTTGGCATCCAGAGATGCCTAAACTCTGAGCTATCCAGCACTGATGCATTGACACCACTGTTCTTTCCTTAAAAAGCAAACATAGCCATACTGGAGGGACTGATGAACTTAAATTACAGGAACGTAGGGTTTGCTTAACCATTAAGATGCTAAAAGTAGTTCAAAGGAATCAAGCATGCAGAGAGCGGTGATGGGGTCTTGCTAGAAAATTTCAAGTAGACACTGTATATAAGCGTGGCTTTTATTTGAGAAAGGGGGTGCCTGCCAAAAAAATATATGGACAGAGGCTCACCCCCATCTTGGTGCTTGAAGTGCCCCAGGCTGGTTCAGGTGACTATCGGGTATGATTTAACTTTACATTTACTGCATGGGAGCAGTCCCCCCCCCACCAAAATAACTTCATCCGCCTTCTGTTCTATGGTTCTAACCATTCTCTTACGTTGGAGCAAGGGGTGACAACTTGGTGCCCTCTCAGTGTTTTGCACTACAATTCCCAGAAGGCCTGACCAATGGCTATGTTGGATATGAATCATGAGACATGTAATCCCAAAGAACAAGAGGGCAGAGTATTACTTTTCCATGTGTTAGATATAATGTTTTTCTTTACGCGGAAAAGTCTGCTTTTTAGCAATTTTAGAACTGAACTGGCAATGAAATTGGGAGAAATTTAACTTAGCAATGAGCTGGAAAAAAAATTCAAGAAGTGCAAAATGCTCTAGATTTTGTTGAAATAAACAAAGCCCTCCACTGGAGCATAAAAGGCAATGGATCAGATAGCAGGATTCAAAATTGACGCCCTAATCATTTTTATTGTAGAAAACAGTCACCACTGTTAACACAGGCACTCATTTCATTTTTAAAAAAGTACAATCTGAAGTTACAAAGTTCCAGAAAAACTATATACTGTACTGCATGAATATCTTCCCCAAAAATAAAACCTTACACTTGTCTATTTAATTCCCATTTATTGCCAGTGTGTGTGTGTGTGTGTGTGTTGTGTCATTACAGTCGTGACCAACTCTTCATGACCCCATGTCCATGGAGTTTTCTTGGTGGAATATTGGAGTGGCTTGCCAGTTCCTACTCCAGGCGCCGACAGCACCTGTTATTCCCTGGTGGTCGCCCATCCAAGTACTAACCAGGGGCAACCCTGCTTAGCTTTTGAGATCAGGCAAGACCGGGTGTGCTTTTAGGGCATCTAGGCAGCTTATTGCCAGAGTAGCCAACTTTAAATCCATTGGTTCCCTGAGCTGGGAGTAGAAGATCAAAGCAGAGGAAAATGAGGAGTGAACTGGGTCACAATTGATGGAAGAAGGAAAGAACCTGGCAAACTTTTGGAGACATGACTTGGAGCTGGATTGCAATTTATTTGTCAGAGACAAGGCAAGGAAGTTATGAAAGTTGTACATGCACAAATGATTTTATGCAGTTGGATTTTTCAAAACGCCAGGAAATGGCCCGATGTTGCTGCACAATATCATGCCTGTAGGAAGCAGGAAAATGGATGCTAAGATGGGAGCTTGAATGTTCATAACATCAATGGCATCAGTCAAGATTATCTATGGTAGTGATGGTGAACCTTTTAGAGATCAAGTGCCTAAACTCGCTGTTCAAAACACACTTATTTTTCACAAAGTGCCAGTACGGCAATTTAACCTGAATACAGTGGTACCCCAGTTTGCAAATGCTTCGGGTGCTACCCTTCGGGAAAGCAAGGATCGAAGAACAGGCTTTTGAATTTCCCACAGCCACAGTGAGGGTGCTGTGGCTGCGGGAAATTCAAAAACCTGCTCTTTGATCCTTGCTTTCTTGAAGGGTAGCACCCCATCTGCCTTTCTAACCTGGGCAGAGAGTCGGATGGGGTGCTACACTGTCGGGAAAGCCAGGGGGAAGTGGTGGTGGCTTGTGGGTCCATTTGTTGCCCCAGTTTAATCTCCAGCCACACTGCTCTGGGTATCCCAAAAGCTGTGTGGCTGGAGAGTAAACTGGGGCTACGAACAGACCCACAAGCCGCTGCCTCCCCTTCGCCCAACTCTCTGCAGGGAGCACAGGGGTGTTCTCCAAGTGGAGGGGGAAGTGCCATGCCTGTGAGGGGGCAATGTCACGTGCCCACAGAATCTATGCCCATGGCCATAGATACACCAACACTGATCTACAGGATACCCTCTTGTGCTCACTACTTGAGATGGGCAGGAACTGCTGGTTCATGTTGGCCTCCTCCAGCAGTTGTCCACTCAGGCAGCTCCTGGAGGAGATGGTGGATTAAGGGGGCTTGCTGAAGGAGATGGGGCTTGGAACCCCCGGACACCAATGGTTTGGGTCCATCTAAATACCATTCATAAATGACAACAAGCAAGAGAAAATCCCAGAAGATGATTCCTTTTTTCATTGGTTTAATTTAAGCACATCTCGCCCAAACACAAAAAAGAAATTATCAGGGTTTGTGGGGTGTTTTTGTTTTTTGTTTTGACATGTGTGAATGGTAATGAGCACAAGATGGTATCCTATGTTTGATGTGTTTTAAATCTGCAGACAAAAGGAGGCTGGTCGCATTTGTGGTGTCATTCTGCAAGCAGGCAAAGACTTTTCAGGCCAGCTACTCTCCAATGACTGGCGGCCTAAGGGGGGCTTTTGAATTGATTGCCACGCCTTTAAATGTGTTTTTGGTGTTGCTTTTGTTTACCATTCCTTACAGTGGCACTTGTTTGATCCTTTTTAGTCTTTATATACTTACTGTTTCAGCTTCAAGTGTTGCCTTGTAATGATGGAAACTGCCTTTGGGCCTTTTTAAGGATAAAAGTGAGGTAAAACATTTTAAACAAAATAAATCTTCCTAGTGTGTCCCCCCCCCTCCCGCAGGTGCCAGACCCGCTTGTCAGATCCTCCTCTCAATGTGGCTCACTGAGGCCAGTGGCCCTTTCCTTGCCAGCGAAGGGGAAGGTGGGGTTGGTGCAGAAGACCCATGCATTTCACTTGGGGATTGGGATAAAATTTAGAAAAGTCCACCAGGTGTAGCCAATTGGATCAAATAAAGAGGAAAGAGATTACCCAGTGTTTGCAGTATTGTCATGTCTCCATTGATGATCCATTTGCCTCTTCCTTGGTACGTATTGGGGGAGGGGGCAGCTCATTCCTGGTATTTCACCTGGTTGGTCCTCCATCCCTCCGGAGGGTATCTGGCTGGTTGGCTGGTGGTGGTGGCAGTGGCAAGGAGGGGATTTTTCTCTCTCTTTCTTTGATGCTGCCAAGCCCAGTGGCTAGGAGAAAGGTGGGGGCACTTTATTCCCTCCTTGCCCTTTGGGGGGTCCCCTTATCACTGCCGTCAACCCGGTTAATGTTTGCTCTTATCTGCAGATTTCACTATCCGTAGGGGATCCCAGAACAGATTCCCCACAGATACAGCAGACCTACTTTATTCGGTTTATATACCGGCTATCTGGCAGAAAGCCACTCTGAGGTTGGCTGAGGAGACTCATAAGATTCATGAAAAACTGGCAGAGATGAACTGGGAGGTTTGCTTTCACCCGGTAAGAGGAAAGGAACTACGTCCAGAAACTTGCCAATAGTAGCATGAAAACAAAACAGCTGAACAACCCAAGGTTTTTGAAACAATACTAAAAATGTAGTCTACGCTGAAATCAACTGATGCTACTATTTATTTTAAGGACCCAATGTAGCTTTGAACTATGAGGAGAGATCTGGGTTTTCTGTTTGTTTTATAAATGATGGCTTCAGAGGGGGTACCACTTTGCATCATTATCTGGAAGTTGAGTCCAGTTGCCATGACTCAACTTCCAGATAAACTCACCTGGATGACTGAGAATCTTCACAGACAACCTGGCATCATTATATTAATTTGTTCTTCTTTGCTTACAGTTGTTTGAGGCAGGACAAGCTACAAGGCCCCTTTTATGTATTCCTCAGAAGTTACGGCAACAGGAGCACATTTGAATAAGAAATTAACCTTGCAAACAATGTGACTTGAATGAGAGAATAAATCTGATTTTTTAAAAAAGAAATTGCCATTTTCAGCATTATGAGTAATGTTTATTCCTGACAAAGGTTTTCAGCTGTTTTGTACTAGATGCTGGAGACTTAATGTTAGGTGCCTATTTTAAATGAGTGTGGTGTGCAGTGATTTTATTTATTTCTCTCTTTAAGTTCCAAGTGTTGGGAAAGACCTCTTCCCATTAAGTGGTGGCAGGGAGTTTTGCATCATATTTACCAAACTGGCCAAGTTTAGACGACAAAATCTCATTTTATTTTTGTCAAGACATGTATTCAACAGACTGTTTTAACTGGAAAATGTACCTGCCCAAGGGGAATTATAGGTTTAAAACAGTGGTTGTGAAGAAATAACTTCTGGTACAAAGTGAGCCAAGTCCCCAAGAGGAAATGACAAAAATATAGCTCTAACCGACCCTCATCAACATTTCATGTAAGACAAGGATACCCCAGCCACAGGACAGCCTTCCTGCAGAGAGGACAGAACAGATTAAATCACCTTATTTTGCTTTTGTATGGCAAGGATTGTCTGGAGGTTTTAGAATGTTGTTCATTTTTGTAATGGAGTCTGCCCATCTTCTACCTTTTCATGGCCCTGGTCCACCAGACAGGATTAGCAGTTGGACAAGATTAAGCTGAAGGCAAAACAGGACACATGGCTGAGAAGGGGGCCAGATCACTTGAGTCAGCCTGACCAAAATTAAATAAAGAGACACTAGTAGCCATATTTACAGTTCTGAGGTGAAGGTTCTACAGCAAATCTTCTGACTGTGTCTGAACCCTGCTGCTGATCCTTGCCAGGGTCTTTTGTGCTGACTTCGTTATTTCTCCGCTGAAATAACAGTCTCAGCCTCCTCAGAAAACAGAGCCAAAGAACCTTGCTAGCCAATGTTGCTTTCCTGCAATCCTGATTTCTGGCAGAGGACCTGTGCTAGTCTGCCTGAGTGGGACCTTGGCCCACCAGTTCCCTTATATTGTTCCAGCTGGAGTTTCAACTCTCTTCAGCTTCAAAACAATTTAATGAGACTATGAGGCAATCTATGTCACCTTTAATCTATCTTTTGGGAATATTTTCCTCACCCATTGGTTGCTCCACAATCTAATCCCCTTCCTTTGTCCGTGTATGTAGTTTAAGGAAAGGGCATTTCTTTCTTATCCTTTTCTGCAAAAAGCATGTGCAGGCACTGCAGAACTTGGCAGTAGAGATGGGCACGAAATGACCATTTTTTCGTTACCGTTCTCCATTATTCGTTCCGTTACATAACGATACGGATAACAACCGTTTCGATGGGGCAGGCTCGAACCGAACACAACCAAGAAAATTTTTTTCAGTTCTGCTTGTTTCCATTACTGGCGCTCGCGATGAAAAATGGAACAGCAGAGGGCGGCGAGAGGGGGCTGGGCCTGGCAGAGCCTCTTTGCCCCCTCCCCGCCGGAGCCGACGCGAGACTTTGCCGGTCTCACAAGAAGAGGTGGGATCCGAGCCCTTATGAGGGCTGGGCTCCGGCATCTCGGCCTCTTTGTCGGCACTCGGCAGGCTTTGGAGGGGAGGATGTTGGAGCTCGGCTGCGCCCGGCGCCATCTTGGCCACATGGCGAAGCGGCAACAGTGCAGCCGGCTCGGAAGCAGGAGCGGAGGGCGTCGGTGGAGCACAGGAGGAGTGCAGTGGCACACCCCCACAGGTTTCCCGAGTCTAGGTCCGGAGGGGGTGCGGGGCGGCAGTCTGCTGGGGCAGTGGCTCCCGGGGCGGAGTGGTTCCCAGGGAGAAGGGCCCCAGTTAGGGCGGTGCTGCGTGGGGCTCCCGCATAGCGACCCAATGGGGGTGGTGGATGGAGCGGTGGAGCGGTCCTTGGGGAGGGGGCCAAGGGAGGGCGGCGCTCGGCGGTGCTCCGGGGGTGGCAGCCTGTTGTGGGTGGTGACCGGAGCAGCACCTGGCTCTGGGAGGGCTCCCCGTGGCCACGGGATTGCTCTCCAGGCAGGCTTGCCACTGGCTTCAGCGGCCCCCGGCCCCGGGAGGGCTCCCCATGACTGTGGGACGGCTCTCCCAGGAGGCTTGCCCCGGGCCCGGGAGGGCTCCCCATGGCCGTGGGAATGCTCTCGCCGCCCGCATGCCTCCGGCTCCAGTGGCAACCAGCCCTGGGAGGGCTCCATGCGGCCGCAGCTTGCCACACCTGAAAAACAAAGAAACGGAAACAAAGCAGGCCCCGGGGGGGCAAAAAACAGAAACGGAACAAAGCAGGGCCCAGGGCCCAAATAACGAACACGAAACACCATTTTGGCATTTCGTGCCCATCTCTACTTGGCAGTAGCAGCCTGAATCCAAGACCCATTCAGTGAGGTGAATTTGCTTCTTCTGTGTCTACACTTTTCAGTTTTAATTATGCACACCGCCTTGAGTTCCTTTTGGGAAGCAGGCGGTATACAAATCTTAAAATAAATACAACAATTATTCATTGTTGTTGAATCATTGCTATTTCCCAATATAAACATTGTGTGCATTTTAATTCTTGAGTGTTCATAATGACAGACTTCCCGCTTCTATGGCAAGGTCATTAAGTGAATTGGTTGTTAAATGAGGAGCTTGATGTGGAGGTCTTGTGGCATGTTGAAGCTGCCCAATTTGCAGGCAGGCTAGAGTGGGCAGGTTCTCTGTGAAGCCATGGGAGAAGCAGAGCAAAAAGGAGGAAAAACTAGAGATGGAGATGACCAACACTCTGCCCCTCTTGGGTCATCCTCCTCCCCGAAGAGGCATTGTGATGCTCACAGCAACACCTGCAGGGGACTCACAGCAGGGGAGGAGGAAGAAGGCAGATCTGACCTTGTAGCCATGCTTCCTCCCCTACGAGCTGCTGACAAGATAGGGGCAGGCAAACAGAAGCAGGCTGGATACTTTGGCCCAAGACCTGTGGGCTGGAACAGCAGGTTCTTCTTGAGGCAGCAGTTTAGGAAGCTTTGGCCTCTGTCACTAGTGGTACGTTTGAGCAGTCATTAAACAGGTAGGTTGTTAAGTGAGGAGTGGCTTTAGTTCTCTAGGTGTCTAGGTATCCAGTCATAGGGAAAAAAACTCAGGGAATAGGGCCCTCCAAAGGGAATATGTTTGATTTTTATATTGTGCAGTAGCTTTTCTTGTGGGCACCCATTTCTACCCACTCTCAACTGGCATCAAGGTTCACAGGCTCAGTACAAAGCCATTGATTTGGGTGTATATTTTGCATATTTCCCTCCCAGACCTTACCTGCTTTGGACAGTACAAGGACACCCCCTCCCAGCCCCGACAGCACAAGTATCTATGGCTAGTTTCAGGTTTGGTCCTGATTCGGTGCTGCTGAGCACACAGTCCTTGCTGAATGGCAGTTGGATAGCAGTGTTTGCTCTTACTAGAATTGCGACAAAGAACGTATTGAGCTACACAGCTCTCTGTAGCCCTCCTTTAGATGGACAAGCCTGTCTGGTCAGGATGACACTGTTGCACAGCCCTTGTGTTGCTATGCTTCTCTGGGTTGCATGTCTGTAGGGGTGCACAGTTGACTGCAGGTGGGTACATTTCCATGAGCACTACAGGCATTACTGGGTGTTAGTTAGCTAGAAAAGTAGGTCATTAGCTAGGTAAGTAGTCTGGATATGTTCATTTTGTTTGTCTTTTTGCTCCCCTGATGCTCCAAAGCCAGGTCAGCAAGTTTTCTGCCAGAGTAGCTCCACTGAATCTGTTCCCAATTCATCTCTCTGCTAGATAGCTCCATATTGTAACTTGCATTACACACAACACAAAAAGCTAACACACCTGGGCTGAAGGAGTTTGAGGAAGGGTGCTGGAACTCAGAAAATGACAGAATCTCTTGGCAAACGTTGGTAAAATGAATGGCAACGCCTTGTGGGCATGTTCCCTTTTCCTCTTCTGACAGCATAAACCCTTTGCTTCTTTTCTGGGATGGGTGAGGGGAAGGCTCCACATTATTCATCTTTTTCTCATGGAAGAAGTTTCACCCAACCTTCAATCTGGAGGAGCTGGCAGATGATGCCTCAATCTGGAGGAGCTGGCAGATGATGCCTCTTGCTCTCAGCGTGCAAATTGCTAGTTAAGGCTCCGCTGTACAATAGACATTTCAATGTATGAAAAATATCACTACCTATCATTTCTTGCTTATCATTCAAAACCTCTTAAATAGCTTCCATTTATGTTCAAATTGATCTATTCTGTATCCTCCCTCCTTTACCCAACAATCCCATGTAATTTTTTAAAGGTCTGCAAACGCCCACAAGTGAATATGCCACTCTTTTAATTGATGTGTTTCCCTTTCTGTTCAAGCACTTATAAAGGAGACATGCTGTGAGTTTAATTTTTGAAAACTAATTTTCATTATCCCTAATGACTGTAGGTTTCTGATGAGTTAATAAATAAATTCCTGAGATCCTAAAACAGGGGTCCTCAAACTACATCCCGCGGGCTGGGTACAGGCCCGCCAGGGTCTTGAAGCCGGCCTCCGGGAACAATTGCAACCCCCCCCCCCGCCGCCCCACAGTCTCCATCATGGGAGGGGATGAAAGGGAGGTGGCTCAGCATGGCGGAGAGGAGGAGGGAGCTGCCACCATTTCCGCCAGCCACCCAGGCAGAGTGCACCAGGGCAGCCACCAAGTCCCCGGCAAGAGGCACTGTAGCCATCCCCCTGCACCTCTGAGCTGCCCGCCCACGTGCAGGAGGAGCCGCAGCCCAGGGAAAGTGATGCATGGCTTCGGATGCATGCCCACTCCACCAGTCACCCCCTCCATCTCATCCTCATCACTGCTGTCGCTTGCCTCAACCCTCTTCCCCAGGTTCCCTCATCCCTACCCCTGCCACTTGCCTCCCCCCTTGGTTCCCTCACCCTCCACCACCACTGCTTGCCCCAACCCTCTTCCCCTCAGTTCCCTTGCCATCACCACTGCCAACGCCACTTGCCCCAACTCTCCTCCCCTCGGTTCCCTCACCCTCTGTCGCTGCTTGCGTCCCCCTTGGTTCCCTCAGCCCCCCCCCCACCGCTATGAATGAATGATCAGGAGTGTCTCCCATAAGGACAAGACTCTTTGTAGTCTGATCATTTTGCCATTTTAAATTTGTTTGAACTTTATACAGTATTTCACATAGACCATGATTTTAAATTATGCAACATTCTGAAACAAATAAAGAAAAACAACATTGAGTTAAAATGTAAATACTTGACAGGATTTCAGCCAATGTTCAACATGAATGACCATAGCTCAGTGGTAGAGCACATTCTCTTACAGGAAGTCCTAGGTTTAGTCCTTGGTAGGGTTAGGAATGATTCCTGTAGTAATTCCAAGAGATTACCTGCCAGTTATTGCATAGGCCAGGGATGAGGATTCTATGCTTTTCCAACAGCTGAACTACAATTCCCATCACCCAGTACTTGGCCATGTTGACTGACCCTGATAGGAACTAGAATACAACCCAATGGAAGGCCAGGTATTCTCTACTCTTGGTATGTACAGTCCAGCAACCTGGACCAACAGTATAGAAACATTAATTTGATAGACAAGGTGAGTTGCTGTTGCAATCAAATTAATCATGATTTGATAACACCTACTAGAAAAGTAGTTTGAAGTGGCTTTCAAGAGGCAGCCATAAAGTCTTGGGCCAGTTATATCTGGGTCTTGGCAATCATCTATAACAGAACATGATACAAAGATTTAAGATCCTCTGACATCATACACCAGTTTGAAGTCATTTCAGTAACTGTTCTTGAAACAGGCCTAATGGATGTACCTCAATTTTATAGCTTTTTAAAACATTCATGAGACATTTTATACGGTAGCAAAGGGAGGAAAAACAAATTGTGATTGTTGGATGTCAGCTGGATACAGTGGCACAAATCTATATCTCAGACGAGAAAGTTACTCTTTTCTCCTTGCCAACACATCCATGTTTTATTCGAAAATTTTAAAACATTATTTAAAATGAAGCCATCAGAAACTAACATGGATATTTTCAAGAGAGTCTGTCTCAACCCTGCACAACTTGTATCCCAGATACAAACCTGCACAGCTCACCAGTCGTGTACTCCAGTCTGGCAAGTGGTTGAGGAGTAATCTGTTTTTAATGTGCAGAGAGATTAATTTTTGAGTGGTTGATGCGACTATTACTAGGTTTATTGGTTTTTCAGTCTCTATACTTTACTACCAAACGGTTTCAAAACTACACGATTTAAGAGTCAGGAAAAAAATCGCAAAGCAAACAAATAGCCAATTCCATTTAAAAAAATCAAAATGTTCAGAAGTTACAAAGCAAGGAATAAAAATCATAATAAGAGCAAGAACCCAACAATTAAATGTCTGCTGAAAGAGGGACATCTTAGCTCAGTATTTATATGAATATAATACAGATGCCAAGACGTTTTTCCTAAGAAAAAGGACATTTTGCAGATGTTTCCCAGTAGATACCTATAATACTATTGTCAGCGATGGCACCCAAAGAAGAGGCTTCAGGAATGATCTTACCAATTTGTCCGGAATGTGAGAAAGGTGTACCATTCTGGTACCAGCTTGTTTATTTATTAGTTGGCGTTATACTGTAGCAGGGGGAGCATATTTACTGCTTTCTCCTCCAGAGGTTGGAAGGAGGAATTTGTTCCTTGCATTAAATAAATTCAGAGGGATGGGAAACTGGATATTGCCATATCAGGAGTTCGAATCCAAAAAAGCCTAATGAGTCTCATCTCTATTTATTGACATTTTTATCCGGCCCAACTAGTGGCAAAGCTCCTACTCTGGGCAGCAAACAAATGAACAACAAAGCATAATAATAATAGGAAGCAATAAAAATAGCTAAAGAAATAAAAATAGCAAGAGCAAAAAGTTCAATATTCCAGGACCCTGAAAAGCATGATCCTAAAGGTGCAATAACCAAAAGAGCCACGTAAAGTATAAAAAAAAATCATGGCAGGCAGACTACAAAGGATACATAACACTAGTATCCATCTCTCTGGTGGCTCTGCATTACAGTACTTTTATCTTTCACGTACAGCAACACATACATCTTATAAGTCTGTATAAAGAAATTACTCCCAGAACCAAGCCATCCAGAATGCATTTGATCTTCTGTCAGTTTGTGCATTAACATTGAACTGCTTATGCCCCACTTCTTTCTTCCCTGGTCACCTCCTTTCCATTTTTGGTGGTTGTTGATCTTATACCAAGCATCTGATCTAAAACAACACAGCTGGCAGCAGAAAGAGCTGAGCTGGTGAGGAAAGAAGAATACAATCTAAAAAGTTAAATGTCAATTAAATGCAGAAAGGTTCCATCCCCCATCCTGTTTAGTCATATGTTTATGACTGAGATAATGAATAAATGCCTTGACTGCGTATGATTAGCATAGAATCATGATGAGATGACAATCAAAGCTGGCTCTCAGGTGCCAAAAACAATGGAGCTAAACAGAAAGTCATTTCGGGCTGAGTCCTCTTTCAACTTCCTCCTTGCAGCGTGAGCCTAAGATAATCTACTGTACTTGGAAGTACGCCCTGATGGTTTCAATTGCATTTCTTTGTCTCCCTAGACTGTTTGGGTTACTTGTCTTGTACTAGGTTTCCCTTTCCTTCCATCAGGAAACAATGAAGCATGGGAGAGAATGTGTGATGAAATCTGGATCACACAGGTTATTATGCCTAAACTTTATGAGCAAAGAAGAGCAGAGAAGGCAGTATGGTTGCCAGTTTAGGTCCTCTTTGAGCGTGCCATCCAAAGCTCCTCCTGCACTAGTACGAGCAGTGTTTTCTTCTGCTGATGGCTGTATTACCCACAGACCATGGAAGCAATGTATTGAAGAGGTTATTATGCCTAAACTTTATGAGCAAAGATGAGCAGAGAAGGCAGTATGGTTGCCAGTTTAGGTCTGCCTTGAGTCTACAATCTAATTCTCCTCCTGCACCAGATTGGGCATTTTTTCCTGCAAGGGCTGCATTACCCACAGAGCATGGAAGCTATGTATTAAAAACTGTGAGTCATTTGCAAATAATTGTTTTTTCTCCAATGATAATAAAGATATATCTGCAATAATAAAAGAGATAACAAATGTGCTGCTACAGTTGTAGATGATTCAACTGTCGTTGAACAATGTCACTCTTTTTCCTGCATAGCTAAAGAAATACCATATTACACAGTTGGCCAAATTTTATGTAAATTTTAGGACGTGTCGTATGCTGCCAGTTTAGCCCATCGTCAGGCCTGCATTCTAAGCTTTTTTAAATTATTTCTAATCTCTAGCACTTATAGAATCAGAGATATACTACTGTATAAGACAAAACCTTACTCATTGCTAGGGTCCAATTGCTTGGTGACCAAGGAGATGTTCTCTGTGTGAACATCGGTAAAATGAGTACCCAACGAGCTGGGGCAGGGGCGGGGGGGCAATGTGTAGCCTGCGTTACTGTAATTAAAACTGTAAACTGCCCAGAGACTACTTGAAGAGGTATGGGGAGGTATATAAGCAGAACACTTTGTTTTGCTTTTGCTTTGAACCCAATGAGCGAAGCCATGCATAGTGTACCAAGACCTCACAAATAAGTAAAAGTTGCAGTTGTTGGGAATGGTTTGTCCCTGGTTTCTTACCAAACAACTGAAATATTTTTGCAGACCTTCCTTCCATAGGTCTGCGGAATTGTGTTTCAAAAATATCTTATTCATTAACTTCAGATGAACAAGGGTTCTTTTTTAAAATCTAAGAATCCCACTAAGAGGGGCTTCCACTGTGATGGAAGGAAGGTAGAGTGGGTAGAATAACAACTTCCACAACTCACCCATGAAAACTCACTTGGGGGTGTGAAACTGGTAGAACCGCTCATTAAATATCTCAGCTCCCGGGGACAACTGCACTTGTCAGAAATCTGCACTGATCAATTGCAGATGGGTTTTAAAACTAGGCCACGAGTTGCTTACCTTTGCCTCTCTCTCTCTCTCTCTCTCTCTCATAATTAGACTCATGTACAGCATATTGTATATTTCTGCATATTTCTTCTGGGCTCCTAAATTGTACGGCAAGCCCTTTGTCAACTTTATGATGCTCCACTTGATCCTTCTGATTTTGCGTCTGTCACAATGAATATGGGTTATGAAACAAAACAAAGTCCATGTGCTGAGCTCTGAAACTGAGGAAAACAAATTTATTCTCGGCCATAATACTTCTGCCGATACATCCTACTGTGGCGCTTACCCGCCAGCACTAAAGTTACACTATACAATAGAAGCCTGGTAATGTATTTTTCTCCTCGCTGCCTTTCTATGAGATGTTAAATTATAGAATAAAATGGCTATTGCTCTGGGCAAAAGTAAATTAGGAATCAGGCCTGCAAGTTTCACTTCCTTGAAACTTTGGTTTCATTTACAATAGGTGCCACGTGTGGGTGTGTGGAGTGTTTGTGGCGGCATTCCTAACATTTGAAGATATGCTTTTTCAGCTTTTCTTACAGTTTTGAGTTTTTTTGCCCATAAACAGTCAACATTCTGGTTGCATTACTTTTTGAATGCTGCTATAAGTTGAGATCTCCAGGCTATATTTTGGCTGGTTGTTTCAGATCACTATGACAAAATCAAACCTCTCCTACATATTCTATCCAGCAACAGCTCACACAGGATGTGTTTCTTATTCCCAGAAGCCCTTATGGAAATCCTTTCCAAGTACTTCCTGCTGTAAAATTTGCCTGGCATCATAAGAACATAGAAGACCCATGCTGGATCAGGCCAAAGGTCCATTTAGTCCAGCTTCCTGTATCTCACAGTGGCCCCACCAAATGCCTCTGGTGTCAAGTCCCGCACACAGAACACACAGCAACCTAAGTTCAGTTCTTTGCCAGGAACTTTAGTTGTAATCCAGATAAAGTACAAAGTACAGTCCCAGTCAATCCAGAATAACTTACAGAGCCAAATGCCAAGTTCAAGGGAAACAGAGAAACGTCGTAGTCAGGAAGCCGGTCCAAGGTCAGGAAACAGAGAACGCCGTAGTCAGAAAGCCAGTCCAAGGTCAGGAAACAAAGTCAGGATAACACACAGGAATGTGGTGGCAAGGTAAGTGACGCGTTGCTCCCACAGAGGGTTCAGGGTAAATTTGCTAGCTTTATCCTAAACCAGGGAACACACCCATATCTCTGGCAAAGCTCCTGCTAGAACTCAGGGCTTTCAGATCTAATTCTACGCCTATCATTAAAGATCCTTTCCCTGCCTCTCCTGTTAGTTCTTCTTTGCAGGATCCTGTTCCTAGCCCTCATAGGAGGAGGAGATGTGCCCTCAGCTGCATCCTCAGACTCAGCTGCCTGCTGAGTTGAACTGCAAGGCTCCTCCTGCTGTTCTTCAGCATTTAACCCTTCACATTCAGGTTCTATGACAGGCAGGGTCCTGGCATCTGGGAGCTCTGGAGTAGACATGGGCACGACTCGGCAAAATTGTCGTTTCCGTTTTCGGTTATCATTTCCATTACGTTAAGCCGTCAGAATTCGAACTCGAACTGAAAAAAGAAAAATTTGGTCGGGTTTTCCGTTTCTGTTTGTGGCATTGCGGCGATCACGCAATGCGAAGCACAGAAAAAGTTTTTAAAAGTTTTTTTAAAAAAACCAACTCCCGACCAAAAAAGCAGGTGAAAATATGCCTGCCTGAGGCTTTGCCACCTACCAGAGGGGTGGTTTCTGGGGGGTCCCCGGCCTTTCCCCCCCCTCTTCTCCTGTCCTGGGCTGCTTGCACCAGGCTGGGGGGGGGGGTCATCCTCGTCGTCTTGCCATGCCATGCGGTGGGGGGGGGATCCAAAATGGCGACCACAATTTTTCTTTTGAAACTGTGGTCAAAAAACACACCAAATCACCACAGAAACATGTGAAATTTATTTATTTTAAATGCCTGAATTTTAATAGTAGCAGCAGTGGGTTTTTTATAGCAATAAAACATCGTGTTGATTTTATTTTATTTTTTATTTTTTTAGACCTGCCCATTTCGGCTGGGCATGGGATGGGACCATGCAAATTGTTTGAACCATTCCACCAATGGCATCACCAGGTTTTTGACTGACACTTCTGGATGTCTCGGAGGGCATAAAAAGCCGAGGCACCTTCCAGAAATCGCAGTCGGGTGTATGGGTGTGGTTGAGGGAGGAGGGCTGGCTGCTGGTGCTGGTGTGAGCCGATCGAGATTGAGGAGGGAGGCTGGAGGCTTTAGGATTTAAGTTAGGCAGGCAGGGAGGGAATTGAATTTAGAAAATAATTTCTTTGATTCTCTGCAGCTTTGTCTGCTGAAGGGAATAGCAGTTTATTCTTTATTTCTTCTCTGGCAGTTTGTGAGGATTTTTTTCTGATATTGGATAAAGGGGGAGGTTCGACTGGGAGTGGGAGGTGTGGATTTATTTTAAAAATATATTATATACTACCATTTATTTTCTATTTTCCCAACTTCAATTTGCTTGCACACACACACATTTGGGGTGCAAGCCAAGAACAGAACCTCTATCCTAAGTGATATCCTAACTACCCACTTGCCCGTCCGCCCGTGCCGACGCCCGCCCACTCGCCCGCCCACAAGAACTGTCAACATCAAAGGGCAAGACTGCTTCCAATAGGTAATATAACTTTAATTCATCCTGGTTCCAATTGGCAAACCTAATGGACTTACCAAAAAAAATTTTTTACACCAAACCCAGAATGAAGTACATGGGCCCTTTGTGTCAACCCTCCCCTCCCCAACCCCCGGTCAGGCCAAAAGGGATTTGTGTGTCTCGTGGTGCCAAATGGAGCTGGGTAAGGGAGAGGGGTGGTGGTATATGACCCATGTTTCTTTGTTTGAAGAACGGGGGTGTGACTTAAGAAACAGCCTTTTACAACTTCCCTGCTTGCCTCCAACAAGAATCCTGTCCTGCTACAACAACATCTAGCCATGGATATTAAGAACATCATCTAACTAAGGACTTTAAAAGTAACCTCCTGGTGAAGAACTTTTTCACCATGTCTGAACTTCTGGGACCTGCTTTGAAGAAGGGTGATTGACTGCACTCGAAAGCTTGCAATGTTCCTTTTTTATTTTTAATAGTGGCCTATGAAGGTATCACCTGTAACCTATTTTTGCAATTGTGTTTGTGATGGCCACGCGGCTCAACTTTTTTTTGCCTTGATGGGAGGAAAAGGTTACCTTCCGGGCTTTAAACACAATTGGCCCTTTAAACAAATGAGAAGATAGTGAAGTGGCTGCCGCAGTGGAGTCACATGATCTCAAGAAACAGCTCTGGTCAACACTTCAGCAGTCATACGTAATTTGGGCTAGGTTTCCAGTCTACAGAAACGTCATTCAGAAACAGTGTGTTGTAGCATCCCAATGTTGATATAAGTAGGAACTGTCACCACTGTTCTAGTATGCTGGAAATGTAAGATTCTTCAGCATTTGTATTATGCATATCACAATATATTATATATAGCGTAATACGGCAACATGCAATATAGTGAATTGTTACCTGAGGGACCAGTGTTTTATTATTTTTCTATCACATTTTTTATTTAAGGATCTCAGAGCAAGTGGAAGACAAACGTCAGAGTACTATATTTTTCAAGCAACAGCATACTTAACTCCCTGCCAGCTCTTCACTGGTCCACCATGATCTGGATCTGTCAGGGATCTCAGCTGGGACAACGGTCTAGATTGCTCATCAGCGATGAGTTGCCAGACATCATCGTCTCTGTTTTTAGCCTATCACCTCCCAACATCCTTTTTCTTCTCAAATGGATGCCCTTGGCTTTAATCCCAGTCAGCTAATGACTTGATTCTGAATAGCTTCAGTTTATTTTAGACTGTTCCTGACAAAGGGGACCTCAGATGGCTCTTAGTATGTCAGAAAGATCTACATTTGGGTCTGTCTTGCCAGCATTTGACTTTGGAAGACGGCGATAAGTAGAAGGTTTAGGGGCACGTTGGGAGCCTCTTGTTTCCTTGGAAGATGTCAACGTGCTCTTTTAATATCTCGATACAATTTAGTTCCGACAGTGTTGATTAGGCTCAGATTCCAAAAGAACTTAAGAGCAAAGAATCAGATAAGCTGGAAGACCGACTTTAACAAGTGGTGTCCAAGACAGCCTGGGCTTTTATTCACCAATGTAGCTCTTTGCATATGAGACATTTGTATTGTAATCATCCTGCCTCTCTCTTGGAATTTCATCAGCGGCCAAGATGATGTCCCTTACTATTTATAACTCTTCCCTTGTTTCCTACCAGAACCTCCATGTTTTTCCTTTTCAGAAACATTTACGGAGGAGAAGTCAGAAAAGCTTCACAGTGCCTTTTTGATTGGTGACTGGGGTGTGTGGAAATATTTCAAATCAAATCCTAATTAATTACTTAATATCAGAAGGTATGTACCTGATTACCTGGACTATGTAAGGCTGTTGTGCCATGTGAGGTGTGATTTAGCATCCAACAATATTTGTTTGGTCAGTACTCTGGGAGTACTGTGTGTGTGTGTGAGGCAAAGGTCGCTGGTGTTTGTGTTCCAACAAGTACTCAGAGCTGATATGGAAATCTATATTTGAGAAAGATAATTTGCATCTTTAGGGCAGATGGGGGAAATACAAGCTCTGGCACAGAGCTTGTGGATAATTTATGAGGCCTCAGCAATATGTGCAAGCTGCAGCAATGGATTAGTCCTGTTCTGCCTTCAAAACTACTGAGGCACTCAAGCAGAATATTTCCATCCCTTTCGGAAGCTCTGCAATTTTAAAAAAATAAGACAATTCATTCTTAGACAATTGGAGTTTAACTAGTTTCCTGGACATTCTGGTGAGTTAGTTATTTGTCAGGGTGTTTCTATAGTTCTCAGTGGTATTTTCCTTAAAGCACATTTTACCACTTTCTGGACTATATTTTTGAACATCTGTGACCATATTATTTATACAATAATATGGTCACAGATGTTCAAAAACATAGTCCAGAAAGTGTTGATCCGTGACTTCTAATCACAAAACTCCCCAAATTCTCTCTTCCTTGGTTGCTGCTTCTGTGCCATTTTCTGTCTATCTTTATTGATTACTGATAGGCATGTCCAAACTTTGGCCCTCCAGATGTTTTGGACCTCAACTCCCACAGCCCTTTGCCACTGGCAATCTAAGCTTAGAATTCTGGGAGTTGTGGTCCAAAACATCAGTTGCTGATTCTCAAGGTGTGAGGCCCTTTGTGGGCACAAAGGAGCCATTCTGTGGAAGATTCTTTGGACATCCAGCTGACACCAGGAGGAGGAGGAGGAGGAGGAGGAGGAGGAGGAGGAGGAGGAGGAGGAGGAGGAGGAGGAGGAGAAGAAGAAGAAGAAGAAGAAGAAGAAGAAGAAGAAGAAGAAGAAGAAGAAGAAGAAGAAGAAGAAGAAGAAGAAAGGCAAATGGACCTGAGCAATGCCAGATATATGACATATTGGCTACCTCCTGCAGAAGGAATGCACAGATAATAAGCCTCACTGAGAGAGGCCGGAACAAGGCTTTTGAGAAGCTTGGACATTTCATAGGCGTCAGGTTCTGACCTTCACTAGAATGATGTGTTGATTCCCTTGATTGTTGACATAAAAAGCAGTCAGATTTATCTAGTGATTACTCTCTCCTTGTCCCTGGTTTCCAAATCCTGGACTAAATTGCTGTCTCATTTACATTGAGTAAATGGGGCAATGGTTTCAAACTACAGGAAAAGAGATTCCATTTGAACGTTAGGAAGAACTTCATGACAGTTAGAGCTGTTCAGCAGTGGAATATGCTGCCATGGAGTGATAGAGTCTCCTTCTTTGGAGGTTTTTAAGCAGAGGCTGAATGGCCATCTGTCGGGAGTCCTGTGATGGGAGTTCTTGCATGGCAGGGGGTTGGACTGATGGCCCTTGAGGTCTCTTCCAACTCTATGATTCTAAGTAACTTCCAAAGCTTAGGAACGTGAATTTTTGGACAATAGCTCCCAGAATTTGGCAGCAAGCATGGAGCAGTGAGGGAGCCATAGTCTCCAAGTTCTGGAAATGTCTGTGGTCCATCTAAGTCTCAATTGCCAATCTACCTTGAACACTATCTCTCAAGAATATCTTATGCAAAGCATAAGTGACTCAGGTGAGATTTCTGGTGGCAATCCCTAAAAGAGCCTGCTAGTGATTGGTAACTTACAGAATAAGTATAGAACCTGCATTTGGGCTCTACAACGGGGTTGGTGATCTTTATCATTTCTGCCTGATTTGTCTCTGTGAATGTGGTTAAAATGTGTCATTGTTTGGCAATGTTCTGGAATGTATAAGGAAAACCATATGCCTCAGCAAAATAGTCTAAAACTTGGTTTCACTGAAGGCGGACACTGGCAGCAGAAATTTTAGCTGAAATTGCCAAAAGACATTTTGATACTTAACAGCTGGTCTCATCAAAGGTCAGCAGAAAAATGGGGAACTTTTGGAACTGCTGGCTGGCATAAAACAAGTCTGAACACATTTGTATGTCTGTACCAGGCCTATAAATGTGTATCAGTTTATGTCCCAGCTGCCTTTGTAACAGGGTCCTGTTGGATACCTGTTGTAATGCAATAGATGTAAATAGATGTTTTGCTTTAAATAAAACTATTTGCATTGAGTAATTACATGTGTAAGAGTCTTTAATTTTTCTAACAGTTTGTTTGGTCAACTGTTTGACTTCCCCTTTCTTCAACTAAGCATCTTTTGATGGATCAGAACATCCCTCTCTAAGATGGTGTGATACATAGCACAATCTGTCTACCACTTATCACGCTGCCCTTTCATTGATCCCCAGACAAATCAGAAGCACTTCATACCTCCAGCAGGAAGGCCACGGCTAACAATCTATACTTAATGGGTACTGGAAAGGGTTGCATAGGTGGGACTTTCACACACTCCAGGCCATCGTACATCTAACAAGCCCGTTCAGGCCACTGTCCACCTAATGAGCCTGTTCAGACCAAGGTGGCATGAAACCCAGGTGAGCAATAAATTGGAGGCCTCACACCAACTTCCCTTAGACTGATGAAGCTCCTTGGATGAGTAGTGAAATATTTTGGTTGCAGAAGAAAAGAAGCCCAGTTGCCATGACTCAACTTCCAGATGCTCTCTGTGGATTTTGCCTTCTGTACTATATTTTGTATATGAAATTGGCACTATCAGAGGAAGTATTTCTTTTGACATACCAAATTTTGGCAGGTGATCTCAAACACATCATCAAATTACAGTGGTACCTTGTATAAAGGAATTAATTCGTTCCAAATGAAATTATGTTAAGCAAATTTTCCTTTATATAAATTTCCCATAGGAATGCATTGAAAACAGAGTGATCCCATGTTGTACAGATTCACCCCATAGGCGATTATGTTAAGCAAATTTCACCTATCCGGAATTTTTTATGCTGTACAAATTTTATGTTATACAAACTGTTTGTTATACAAGGGTCCACTGTATTTGAAAACACATCATTGTTTTTGTAAGGAAAACACACACAGAGGGAACTTTAGCACTTTTATTGAAAAATTGAGATAAATTATAATTTGTACAGCACAATTACAGACCATTAATTCCTTGCCAATATAATTATGGACAAGTGATTTTTTTCAAAGCATATTATTCATTATTTAGCGGGCATTATTGGATTGTTAGAACACAGAATAATGAAATGAGGAGAACACTTTGTTTTATTAATTTTTACTCTCATATCCATCCTAGCTAATTCAATAGGCTCTGGATTTCCCTAAAGCAAAACTCTGATACAATATTTTCTCATTTGAAAAACATTCAGGTCTCAGCAACTCAACTCTGTTTTTAAAAGACCTGAATACCTGACAAAGCAGATCTTCCAAAGGTCAACTGAGGCCCGACCCACCAAAACATTGCAGGCATTCTCACTTCAGGTGGCCACTCTCTTTTTAGCAGAGTTATAATACATCACTATTAAGTGCTTATCAAAGCGGATGTCACCTTAGCCATGGGAAAATGTGAAAATAGTGAGCACCTATAATTATAAAAGGCAGCTGTGGTTAAGAGGAAAAAGAAGAAAAGTTTCTAAAACTACAGAGAGGCGTGAAGGAAGCTGTATTTTTATTTATCCCATCATTTCAGTATGCGACTACCCAGCCTTTCAGGCCTTCATATAGAACACAAGTTTGAAAGATTTATAAAATGCCTAGAAGAAAAACTTTAGCTCAAGACAATTTTGAGCAAAAGGTAAATGGGCTGCAAAAAAGCAACACTTCAGTTGTACATCTATGAGTACAGCTTGAAAATGTTACTGTTCTAGACCATGACTCTGTAAGCTGCCTTGGTCCTCAAGCTCTGTGACAAGGTAGCATTTATTTCTAGACTTCACTAGAGGCTACTTTCATAGGCACAGAGCAAGTAAGTCAGCAGGAACCATAAGAAAATTGACTGAGGGCCTTTTCACATGACCCCTAAACTCCGCGGCAAATGGCTCCCAGCTCCGGAGCTTAAAATTATTTCCCCACCAGCTCCGGAGTTTACAGATAATTAAGTGCGACCACGCCCACCTAAGCGTGTCCCAGCGCACTTTTCATGTACCTGCTCTCGGAGGGTGAAAATTCCTGATGCAGATATAACATTAGTGACTGCCGGGCTCTCCTTGCTTCTGTTTGTTTTTTTTTGCCCCCTGCCCCTTTAAGAGATCTGAATGCAGTGCCGGGAGCAAAGCGAGATGGCAGAACGGAGGTGAGCGGCATTCTTTTCTTCCTTTTTTTCTCCCTTCCCTTACACAGCCAGCAGCCAGGAGTGCGGAGGGGGTGGGAACGCAGGAACGGCGACAAACCCCTAAGATCTCTGGTCCGAATTTAAGTAGCCAGCGGATCTTAGGGGTCGTGTGAAAAGGCCCTGAGCTGATTCAAGATGACAACTGGTAATAGCCTACCTCGACCTGGTGAAGACAAGAGACCCTGAATGGATATCATTTGCCCATTGTTACAGAGCAATTTTCTTCAACTTGGTGCTCTTTAGATATGATGGATTAGGAACCAGCTATGCTGGTTGATGATGGGAAATGCAGCAGAAAGGAGTCTGGGCGTGGTGTTGGATCCGGCTTTATCCCTGGAAGCGCAGGTGGTAGCCATCTCCAAGTCCACCTTTCTCCATCTCTGGCAGTTCACCTAGATTTGCCTCTACCTGGATGAGGCCTCCCTGAGAAGAGTTGTGCAGGTGCTCATGATCTCTAGGATAGATTATTGCAATAGTCTTTACGTGGGGTTGTCCTTAATCCTTATTCGAAGACTATAGTGGGTACAGAATGCAGCAGCAACTGGTGGTAGTTGCGGGCAGATATGACTGCATCATCCCAGTTCTGGCTCACTTGCATTGGTTGCCCGTTGCATCCCAAATAAGGTTCAAGGTACTGGTTTTGACTTACAAAGCCCTCCACGGCTTGGGACCTGAATACCTGGCAGAGTGGATCTACCAAAGGTCAACTGAGACCCAACTCACCAAAACATTGCAGGCATTCTCACTTTGGGTGGCCACTCCTAGGGAGGCCCGGAAGATGAGTACTCAAAACCAGGCCTTCTCAGTGGCTCCCCCCACACTTTGGAAAAAGTTACCAAGTGAAATTTGCCTAGCATAGTCCTTGCCAGCCTTCAAAAAAGCCCTTAAGACTCTCCTTTTCAGAGAGGCATTTGGCGACCATTAGTAGGTTTGTTTGTTTTATAAGTGCTGCCGTCTTGGTTGATCCTCTTTTTTTAGTTTTATTAGCTTTTTTTGTCTTGTTTTGTCTTGCTTTGTTCTACTATTATTGGATGATGGGTTTGATTTATGTTCTTTTATTTTGATGTAAATGTGATCTTTCTGTGTAAACTGCCCGGAGTTCCTTTAAGAAGACAGGCAATAAATAAATAAATAAATAAATAAATAAATAAATAAATAAATAAATAAAACACCTGAAGGACTCAGATAGAGCAAATCTGACTCTCAAGAATGGCCAACATTCTTATTTTCAAAGTCCTTCTGTTTTCCAGAGAGGAGTCGAATGATTCAATATCTTACATGGGTAACTCTACAAGGCAGCACATGAATTCATTCATATGAAGTCATCAGCTGGAAGGGGCTGACCACAGCCAGGCTTTTCAAGAGGTCACTTCAAAAGACAAATTTCCAGTCTAGGTTTTGATAACAATTCCATTCACAATTCTCACCACAGGAAAAAATACCATAGCTGCTGCCTTGAATATGCGACACAAACACATCAATATACTCACTGTTTCATTTTCTCCTTCTTCAAAGAACAGTGGGAGTCAAATAAAATGAAATTTAAAACATTTTTTAAATTATCATTTGATTACATTTTTGGTGTCGCTTTAAGGTAGAACACTTCTAGCTGACCTGCTCTAATCAATAAGTATTCATGGGAGGGCTAGTTAAGATCCGGGGGGGGGGGATATATGTTTAGGTGGAGACAAAAAAGAAGACCATTGCAGGAACTGTTTGTTTTATTACAGAACACGATAGGATTGTCAAGCAATGTTTGAGAAGATATATTGTCCAAAACAGACTGTGATGGTGATGATATATACATCTAGTGATATTTAACTAAGGAGATGAGAGAGATCATGGTACAATAATGTAACAAAAGAAAAGAAAACAGAAAGAATTTGCTGAATGCCTGAAAACCACAGCAATCAACCTCAACCACATGGAGATTTACTGTGACTATTCTGCCATGAAGGATGTACCCAGATGCAATGTCCTTTATCACTTTCCCTGTGTCATCATGCCTGGTGCAATGATTCTGCTTAGGGCTCATCTATAATTCTTCTTCAGGTGGAGGGAGGTCTTTGGGGAAACCATAGATGTGATGCTGAGTTTAGAAATAGAAGAGTCTGATAATTGCAGAACAAAGTGATTTCACCAGCCACTTTCTTTTTCACTTAATGGCTGAAATAGTGTTGCTTAGCATAGTAAATTGCAATAGATCGGGCTCACCGTGCTGATCTGGAGAGTCAACTCCACTCTGTGTTCCATGGATCCAAATTGGCCTGTTTTAGTTGCATCTCATTTTGTCATAAAACATTACTTCATTAGTTACTGGGAAAATCCCCACTGATTCAGTGGGTCTACTCTAGTGCAACCCATTATGTTAACAGGATTTCAGCCATTGCTACACAATGCGAAGAATGATAATGTTTGCTTTTCCTCTGAATCAGGCATAATTGATTCTACATCTCAAATTATTCTTGAAATGGAAATCATAATACAGTACATTTCCAATTACTCCAACTTGCCACATTGAACTTAAGTGCTAAAGTGTTCCTTTTGGCTTCAGAAAAGACATTAGTGAAGTGTTCATTACCTCTCTTGATTTGCCATGCATATTAATAATGAGTTCAATTTTGTGCCCCCCACTACTTTCTAAGTACAAGCTTTTTACAAATGACTGCTGAATAAATGAACCATGAGTGCACACAGTGATTTTCATATTCTAAATCTATCTTCTCAGTCACTGAGGAATAGAGATGAATCATAGAGATATTCCTGAGTAGCAAACATTTGTCCTGGATGGAATATCAGGCAAGAAAAGTCTTTCAACACTGAAAAATTCCTTGTACATAACAATGCAAAGCCCTTTTACTATCCCATAAATTCTGAAGTGCTCTGTGGGGAAAAATAAGGTATATATTCTGGAAGGCAAAGTGTTCACAAAATGAATGCAAAGGCCTGCCTCACCTATTCCTCCCAGTATCCCTGGATTATGCATCCTAGAAAATAAAGATTAGTTTGCATTTCAGCTGCCTGGCGAAATATGTGTGTTTATTTATTCATATATATTTGAGGCAAGATTATTGGTACATGCAAATCCAGGGCCTCTGTCGACATTTCTTTCAAGCCTTTGGGAAACCATGATTAGTTTGTTCCTCTCCCAGCATTCTGTTCACCCCTTGTCTTTTTCCATCTCTCCCTGGAACTCCTTCATTATTTCACTTAGCTTTAACTGAGTTCACAGAAGTCAGGAAGTCAGAGCAGAGTTAAAAGCATGCTTTTCTGCTCAGCCAGCAATTAGCAACAGCAAAGCCAGCAACTCTTACAGCTTTAGAACTGCTGAATTAGATAGTATACATGGACAAGTGTTATTTAGATTTATTAGGGTAACACTGAGATAAAACTGACTCATGGAAAGTAAAAATAAATGCAAGAGTTGTTGCAGTTTTGAATTTCTGGCAAAATTCTCTTTTGTTACCCAATAGAAGTACAGACACCTAAAGGGAAGAATAATTGCAAGTTCCTCAGAGTCCACCCTATTCTTACTAACATGCACTTAATAGTTCTGTACGCATTATGAGACATTTGTAGGAGAATAAAAATATTATTTGGTTGCTTGAAAATTACATGTTTGCACATATACTTAGCAACCAACTAAAGAGATCAACAGCAAACAAATGGCTGACACCAACCAGAGGGGAAAAACACTGCTTCTCTTTGAATTCAAAGGCTAAAAGGATTGGTTAGTCTGTCCAGCACTTACCCAACCACAACAGCTCTGAAAAGTTCCTCCCAGTCACACAACCCGTAGACAGTATGGGAGGCTGCAAATACAATTCTAATGAGAGTAGCACAGTACTATAAAGCTGGGGATACGCACAGAGAAAAAAAATTCACATTTTTCTAATTTCACTATTCATGTTTCTGGCATTCCCAAATCCCCCACACAAACACACACACACCTACTTCAGAAAAGTAGAGAAGCAAGCAACAGAGGATCAATCTATTCCAGAACTGTGCAACAGAACATCAAGAAACATTGTCATTATTATCATCATTGGAACTAGCTGAAAAATACCAGCCAATTCAAAAAGCAGTAAAGCATGCAGCAAGTGCCATTTATTCAGCATAACCAAGTTCCTTGAAAGCACCAATGTAATTTTCTTTTCTAACAGGCAGCAAGGCTGGAGTTCAGCTTATCTTATGCCATGAGGCTATAGATTCAAGTTGAAAGAGGTAGGTTCCAGACTCCATCTCTATCGGTGTGAAAAAGAGTATCTCTTCCAATCTTAGACCAGGTTTCTAGTCATTCAGCATCCCTGCCTCTTGCCTTCTGCTGAAACACCAAGTTCTTTACTTACTGGGGATAGACAGAAATTTTACCAGTCCCATTTTCAGAGATACTGATAAAAATCAATGAGTGCTTTTCTTTAAATTAGTCCTTTAAACTGGTTAGGAGCTTAATCAGTTAGGTGTCTGGCTGCAGTGCCAGAGCTTGGGATTTCTCTACAAGAGAAAACATGTAATCTTGGTTGGGCTACAGCTACTGAGGAAGGCCCTAATATTTCCTGATAGACATCATCCAGATTTTCCTGGTGAATAAATACTTGTATACTGTACAAATAATTTCATACACAATTGTAAACCTACCTAACTAGCCTTTGGGCTAGATGGGTGGTATAAAAACCTAATAAATAAATAATATTACAATGGCAGTAATATTGATCCTTAGTTGCTCGGAAAACCCAAGTGATTCATCTGACATCCTTCCATAAATCTATACTCAATAAAGAGCAACTACTAGCACACAATAGGCCATGTTACATTTTTTAAATCCTAGAATTGACTGCCCAAAACCAAGGCATTAGGGGACTTTAGACTCTCTATATTAGCCGCAAAACGTAGCCAAGGAAACAGCGGCGTAGTCCTCTGTGACTACACCGCCGGGTTGTTTTAATCCAGTCTCCCCCAGTTGCGGTCGCAATTGACACGGAAGATTATAATTTCGGAAAATGTAAAGCGCGGATATTTTTTTTGGGGGATCTCTTATCTTTGCATACTGGCGCAAAACTAAAATTAATGCATGCGAAGAAGTGGACTGCGATCCTCACAAACTCATATTGAAACGAATATGTTAATCTTCAAGGTCCACCCCCCCCCACTTTTGTCGAACTGGCAACAGGAGCCACGAGACGGCCAAAAGCAAAAAATAAAAATAAAATTTAAAGAAAATCAAAACAGCGCAGGCGCAGAAGAGTTTGCCCGTCAGGATGACTACAACAGTGCCTGGTTGTAGTCTTGCTATTTTTTTTAAAGAAGACAGCAAAGATATTCTTTTTCAAGAGATTCACAAACAGCATCTTCTTATCCCGACGTTCACTGAATGCTTCGACCTGCGCGCCGCATTCATTTCTGAGGTCACATATTTTTTTCAGGCAGCTCTCTGGTCTCCTCAAAGGGGCGGGGGGTCCAAAGAGAAAGGCCGGCGCAGGGGGAAAAGGGGTCCTTTCTTTCCCTGCAGTCGCCACCGGGTCCCTGACGCGTGAGCTAAGCTGGCGAAGTGGGGCTCGGCGCACGGGCCGGGGGGCCGGTCCTCGGTGGCGGCTGCCATGTATTATAAGTTTAACGGCTTCACGCAGAGACTGGTTGGGGCCGGCGCTTCGGCCGCCTACACGCCACAGGTAAACGGTCGCTGCGTGCGCAAGTCCCGGGAGGAAGAGGCGGCGGGGGGGGGTGCTTGACCTTCACGGCCGCGCTTCCTTCGCTGGTGGAAAGGGCTTGTTTACGGGTCCCCGCGAGGCCCAGTTCTCGGGAGGCGAACCTGAGGGAAAGACACACCCCGAGGGGCCGCAGGAGAGGGGGCGTTACAGGCGCCACAGAGTGGAGGAGGCGCACGTGACTCCGACCCCTTGACCTGATCTTGACTATGGCTGGTCGAGGAAGATTTTTTTTTGGGGGAGCAGGTTTGGCAAGTGTGACCTTCAAGGAGGGCTATACATATAAGACAGGCAGGTCCAAATTTCGGCCCTCCAGATGCTTTGGACCACCTTCACATCACATCCACTCAAACTGAGGGCTGGGAGATGAACAGACAAAAAGACAAAAAGCCCTCCACGGCTTGGGACCAGGATACCTGGCGGAGCGCATCCCTCCAGATTGCGGGACCGCGCCTTCTCTTTGCTCTGGAACCATCTGCCTCCTGAGCTGCGCCTGCTGGCGTCCCTGACCTTTAAGAGGGCTCTGAAGACCTTCCTCTTCAAAGAAGCACATGGTGACCTTATTAGTTAGTTTCTTTTCTTTTCCTACCCCTGTGCCGCCATCTTGCTCCTCCGCTGCCCTTGCTTGGTGGCCTGCTATTTTTAGCTTTTACCTTTTTTAGCTTTTGCGTTGTTAGCCACCCAGAGTTCCCGTTGGGAAGATGGAGCGGGATATAAGTATTTAAATAAATAAAATAACTCCCACAGTCCTTTGTCATCGGCAATCTGACCTTAGAATTCTGGGAGTTGTGGTCCAAAACATCAGGAGGGCCGAAGTTTGGACATGCCTGATATAAGAGGTCTTTCCCTCCTTAAAAGCCTTCCTCTTCGTCAAGAACGGTCAGAGGGCGGGACCCCTGTTGGAAAGTGAACATGAGACCATCAGAAGAGCCATGATCGATCAGTCCAAAGGCCCATCTAGTCCAGCTTCCTGTATCTCACAGTGGCCCCACCAGATGTATCTGGGAGCACACAAGACTAGATATCTGTCTCCTGACACCACTCCTCTGCATCTGGCCCTTGAAGTACCCTGGTTTTAAGCCTGGAGATTACACATCTCCATCATGGTTTGTAACCTTTGATGGATTTTTCCTCCAGGAATCTGTCCTATCTCCTTTTGATGGCATCCAGGTCAAATGCCATTGCCACATCTTGTGGCAGGGAGTTCCACAGGCTAACAATACGCTGGGTAAAGGACAAATTTTCTTTTTGTCTGTTCTCACTCTCCCAGCCCTCAGTTTGAGTGGATGTGATGTGAAGGTTCCCCAGGTGTCCTTTGGGCTTCTCTTCCCAGACAAGGACCTTTGGGAAGTTGGAAGCCAACAGACCCAACCACTGTATTCCATTTGAAAGGCAGCAGAGTCCAAATCTGGGATTTAATTTAAAAAAACAAACAAACACTAAGAAAGTGGAACAAGGATGTTGGAAGTTGCCCATCAACGGTGAATGCCCGGACAGTAAAGTGTTTATTTATTTATTTATATTTGTATACCACCCAACTTTCTGAAGGAAACATGTACACAGATCAGTTGGTCCCTCCCCAGTCTCTCACTTTTGTTTATTCATTAAGTTTCAAGGAGGAGGTGTGATTGTGTCAATCTGTTGTAGGAAAGGCATTGGAAAGATATATGGCATAAAATGAACAATTTTTAGTTGACGTAAACTTTTATGAACTGCAGCTTGGTTCATTGGTTGTTTAGAAAACAGGAGCAACTGCCTTGTGCCCCATCTGTATTGCTAGGTATTGTCAATTGTGATCTTTTATACTGTAGTTTCAAACTGGATTCTTTTTAGCTCTACTTGGAAATGTTATCCAAATGCTAATCAAGCCTGATCCTTCATAGCTTGAAACATTTTGTTAATACAATGGCCAGAGTCAGTTGAGATCATGCATTCATGGATGGTGCTAACTTCTGATGAAGTGGAGAGAAAGAAAGAATGAGAGATCCTGGGTCACTTAAGTGTGTTTCTCAGCCAGATTTCCAAGGGCCCAGTCCAGCATTCTAATCACTGTAGCACATTTGGTCTTTTCAATATTTTTTGTATTTTGTCTTCTATTACTATCATTATATAAACAAGCACATAGGAACTTCATGCAGAATCACATTCTTTTTTGCTTTGTTTTCTGTTAATGCATTTTTCCTTTTCACTTATTGTCACCCCATCTTCAGGGTTGCAAAGTGAAACCCTTGGGAAGGACAAAGACAGGCCAGGGTGGAATTCAGATCTTCACAGATCTTATTCATAAACAGCTGAGTCTCAAAGAAAGCCCAGTTCGGCTTGCTCAGTTCACAGATCTACATGTTGTCCTTTGATGATGATTATAAGGGTGATTTCACAAAAGTAAAGTCTAAGCAGTAAAACATATATAAAGGTAAAAGTCAGAAAGACATTGGTAAAGCAGAGGGAAAATAAAAGCAGTCTAAGAAGTGCCAGCGGTGCTAGAATATGATCAGATGCTAAAAGATTTACCACCACCACCACCACCACCACCACCACCACCACCACCACCACCACCACCACCACCACCACCACCACCACCAGAACAAGTGTATTTCCTGACTTGGAAAGGCCTGCTGAACCTACCAGAAAAAGTAAGGTTCCACAAATAAAGTGCCACCAGAGAAAATACTGTCTTGTCCCCTGCCTTCCCAAAGTAGCATGCATTTTCTCATACACAAATCCATGTACATTTAATTTGTTGACTACTTTTTAGTAGATAATTGTGAAGCCTGGTGCCACAATGAAAATTGCCTGCACCAGTAGGATAATGTTTAGCCTAATCAGACTTTTATTGTTGGAATTCTAGAAATTAATGTACATAATGGGCAAATTCCTATTAGTTATACCTGCTAGCATGACATGGTCAATATAAATCTCAGCAGTGAATTGCTATGAGTTACAAAGTTAATGTAGACATTTGTTGTTGTGCACAATTCAGCCCACAACAGCTGACTTCTTAACTTGTGGGCATTTCATGCTGAGAGTTATGAAAACTGAATTATGCTGGCTAGCTGACTTTAAAATGCTGTAGAATCTTGGCCTTGCATTATAAGCAACTATTTGTGTTCAGATTATCTGCTTTCTCAGTGGCCAGTTTTGCCCCTGCCTTTCATGTGAGCGAACATGTAATCAAATCTTTTGTGAACTGTTTTCTCTTCTTTTATGCAAGCTAGGCACTATGGATAATTGCTTAGGAATAAGCCAAGATAGTAAGTTCTCATTTGAAGTTGTCATACTCTCCTAGCTAGTTATAAAACTGTTAATGTTAGTTTTCTCATTTTAATTTTTAAAAATAATAATTCAAGTATGTGGGATTTGTAATCTTCTGGAAGTTGTTAGATTGTGGTTCCCATCAGCTATGGCCAGCATAGCCAAATAACTGGAGAAGGCCTTATTTTCCATTTGCTAATAATATCTGACAGATTCCTGGATTGTTTGCTTTTGCTATAAAGGGACAAGAGAAGAGGCTGCATTTGCATCTTAATGGGTTTTTTATATATCTTCATTTATTGAACTTAAAGACAAATACAATATTGTAATACCTTGGTTTCCAAGCATAATCTGTTCCGGAAACATGCTTGTAAACCAAAACACTCTTATATCAAAGCAAATTTCCCCAGATAATTCATTCTGGGGTCCCATAAACCACACACTGTACACACAAAATGCCAAAACTCACAAAAGAAGTTGTCTAGAAGTCCATGTCCACACCATGGTTTATGTACCTGGCTGTGGAATCTGCTTTGCTTGGGTCTAACATCTGGGTTTTACTCTGTATTTTTAATGTGACAAGAATAAAGTGCAATTTGTAGCCCTATACACATTTGACTAGCTGCCCCATGACTAGAAAAATAAGAAAGGATGCTGAAAACAAATAAAAATACAAATATAAAGAAAAATAAAACCCTAATCTGTACTCCCCTTTGAAAACATTCCTGGCTGGTGCAAGGGAGATCTCCTTTCCTCTCTCCTCTTTCTGCTTTGGAGGCTGCCTGAGATGGAACGTTCCAGACAGTCAGCCACAATCCAGCAGGGGGAGTGAGAGAGAGCCACCATTGGCTCACTTGTGATTATGTGTCCTGCTCCAGTGCTTGTATTGCATCACATTGCTTGTTGATGAAGGCAAGATTTAGAATAAATGTTTGCTTGTCTTGCAAAATGCTCTTAAACCAAGTTACTCTTAAACCGAGGTATTACTGTGTATGAATCAGCCTGTACTGTATAGATCAAGGGTCCTCAAAGTTTTCAAACAGTGGGCCGGTCCACCACACCCCAGACACCACTGGGGGCCGGACCACAGTCCCCCCGCCAAAAAAGGGGGGAGGGAGGGGCAAGTGGGCGGAGCCCCTCACGATTGGCACATGATCATTGTGTCTCCAGGGCCCCAGCAATGACACCTGCTCCAGATCACCACCCTGAGGTTACACTGCTAGGATTGCTCTGCTGCGCCTCTTCTTCTTCTTCCTCCTCCTCCTCCTCCTCCTCCTCCATTGGCAGCGGCCGGAGCAGCTCTCCTTCCTTCCCAAAGCCACCTGCATGCCCAAAGGCACCTGCAGCCCGCTCACTGGCTGAGTCCAGCAAGTCTGCAGTGCTCTCTTGGCTCGCCAGCCCGCCCATCACCAACCGGGGACAAATGCAGCCCTGCCAGCCTCCCAGGAACCAGGCCCAGGCCACGGTTAGCGTTCTCTTCCCTTCTCTTCTTTCTCCACCATCTCCTCTTTGCTGATCTCTAACTCAGTGATGGTGGTGCAGAAACGGAGCAAGGCAGCAGCTCAGAGGGGGCTGGGTGGACAGGAAGTAGCTCCGTTGGTAGCCTGCCGTCCATCCCTCCAGCGGTCCACTGCAATGGCGTCTCTGGCTTGGAAAGCTGGCTGGCACTGCCTCTGCCTGCCCCCTTCCTTCCTCACAACTACAATAACACAGGCGGCAGCCATACAAGGAAGGCAGGTGGGCGGGGTGGAGGAGGAGCAGGGGTGGGGCCTCGGGGCCATGGAGGGAGTGGGAGACCTTGCCACAGCCCTCCTATTTTAAATTGCCCCGCTCGGCTGCAGCTGGTGCCCCAACCATCTGGGCAGCAGGTGGGGGGAACAGGGAACCTTGCCATGGCCGTCCCACTTTGAATGCCCCACTAGCCAGCATGCTGATCATCTGGGCGGTAGTTGGGGGGAGTGGGAGAAGCAACATAGCTCACTGCTTTGAACTGCCTCAGCTGTGGAGGCTGGCTTGCTCGCAAAGGAAGGGTAGGTGGGGGGTTGCAATTGGTCCCGGGGGCCGGATTCAGGATGTTGGGGGGCCGCATTAGGTTGAGGACCCCTGGTATAGATAGTGTACCCAACATTGTGGGCACCATACCACATGACTCCTTGCCCCTATTAAGGAGTCGATGAACAAGTGGGTTCCTTCATCAGTTCTTCCTGCCATTCCCACAGCCCAGCGTGAAGTAGAGATGAACTGTGCCCATGCTGAAGCCATATGTCTCATGGCAGCATTGTTATCTTCTCCCTCAAGTAAGATTAATACTTGTCTTTGTTCTAAGAAGATCTTCACATAATGATATGGCATTTAAAAGAATCTTGGCCTTCATTAATGGGTGGCTTTTAGAAGATGGGTGTCACACTGGTTATTTTTTGTTATCTAGCAAAATCTAGTACAGTACTTCCCAATTACTTAGAAAGCAAAAAACCAAATTTATATGCTCAGTCAGACAGCTGGCAATTACGGTGGTACCTCTACTTACGAATTTAATTAGTTCCGAATGCATGCTCTTAAGTTGAGCAACTCTTACGTAGAGCTATCGTATCTAAAAAATTGAAAAACATTTTAAAAATTGAAAAAAAAACGTAAGTAGCGCAGACCACATCTAAAATTTGTAAGGCGGTAGTTAAAATGCCAATGGTTTTTTCCGCTCCTAAGTCAAATTGCTCTTAAGTAGAGCCGCTCTTAAGTAGAGGTACCACTGTATAAAGAAACTCAGTTCCCTGAATTTAAGAAGTTTTGGACAATGCTGTTAAAGTGCATATTTTTGAATGTATAAATGTTTTAAATTAGGTGAATATAGGGAAATTCTAGTCAGGGTTGACCTAGCAATTTCATTCATTTCTGTCAAAATAAATAGAAGATGACCACTGAGATTAATAGCACTAACTTGTGTGATCTGCTTTGTAAAGCTCTGCCTTGTTTTCAGTTATCATGTGTTGTTTTAACACCTACATTTGTGGTGGGTAAAAATGTTGCACACCACGCCATCTATACTCATCTCAGTTTTTCCCCACCACAATATTTGTCTACTTTTTTGCTTCTGGAGACCAGAGAGGCAGTTTTTGTATTGTGTACACACACACACACACACACACACACACACACACACACACACACACACACACACACACACACACACACACCAAAGAAATATTTTGAAACATTTTTTCTTGTCTTCCACATCACTTTAGAAGAGCTACCATCTCACTTGAAACTGGTTTGCTGTCAAGTGGGTGAGGGTAAATACTGTATATACTCGAGTATAAGCCTAGTTTTTCAGCCCTAATTTTGGACTGAAAAAAGGGGTCCTCGGCTTATATGCGGGTCAATACTTTTAGCCACTGAGGCAAGTTTGGGTCAGTGGCTAAAAGTCATTTTAAACATTGTGCGCCACTTCTCCTGACACCCCCCATGTTTAAAATGACTTTTTTAAAGGTCATTTTAAAACAATGTTTAAAATGACTTTTAGCCACCAACTCAAGCACTTGCCTCGGTGGCTAAAAGTCATTTTAAACATCACACACACATCCAGCTCACAAAGGAGGAGTTGCCAGGCCCTGCTGCATTTCCCACCCTAGGCTTATACTTGAGTCAATAAATTTTCCCAGTTTTGGGGGTTTAAATTAGGGCCCCTGGCTTATACTCGGGTCGACTTATACTCGAGTATATACGGTATGTTAAAATTGAATCATGATAATAAAGTTGATGTGTTGTTGATACATTCTCTGATGAAGCTGATCTGCAGGTCACAGAGTATTGGGATCCATATCTGGTGAGATTTAGAGCCCCTACTTGTTCTGGAAGCCAGCCCTACTTTTTGAAAGATAGCTGCATGGCAAGAAGTATATTATAACATTCCATTGCTTTCTAAATGGGGAAGACCTTGTCATGTTGCCACACATTTTAGTAGCCTCCAAATATCATAAATGCAGTATGCTTTATGTATGGGTTCCCTTGAAGGGTGTAGTGGAGAGTTCAGGCATACATCTAATGAAGTTTGCAACAATAAATAAAAATAAAAAATAACAAACACTCATACCAAGTTAAACATGAGAAGTCTTTAAGATTCTACAAGACTCCATGGAGTTTGAAGCAGTGCTTTCAGGGTCACAGAAAGATTCACGTCTGTTTGACCATTGCAGTGGCTGCTGACTCCCTCCTATTCCAACTCAGATTGCTAATTTTGATTTCTCAAGATTTCGTGAGGGCTTGCTACCTGGGAAACCAGCTGTTCCTGTTATTAGCCTATTGGACATCTTCAGTTGACCCATCTCACCACTCAGCCCATTAAATGTTGTGACATTTCCAGGGGGTCTGGAATACTGCTGGGGGCAAGAGCAGGTGATGAAATCCATCTCTTGCTAAACCAGTTGTCAAATGGGATAATGAACCACCTGAAGCATTTGAAAAACAAATCCTTACATACTGTAAATGGATACTGTACATCAGGCATGTCCAAACTTCGGCCCTCCAGATGTTTTGGACCACAACTCCCACAGTCCTTTGCCATTGGCAATCTAAGCTTAGAATTCTGGGAGTTGTGATCCAAAACATCAGGAGGGCCAAAGTTTGGACATGCCTGGTGTACATGGTACACCTACACTAGATTTCTCTTGTCTTCTTACCAGCAGTCTAGGACTAATAAATTTGTATATGAATAATTACCACTGCCATGCATGGATCAGGAGGGATCCTGTGCCCTGAAATTAAAAGATGCCCATGGACATAGCAGCCATTTTAAAAATCTTCCCCCAGTTTTGTTCCTCTGGCCTGTTTTGCTCAAGACGTCTTGACCTATCTTCTAAGTCATTGCTTCTTAATCTACCCCATCTTTCACCCTTGCTTTCAGTGCCTTGTCCTTGGACTCACCTTATCTGTGGCCTTTGAGACTTTTTTAAATTAAGAATTATAAAACTACAATACAAAAAACACATTAAAAAACCAGACTCTTTTCTTATGCATCTTCCAGCTCCCTTTCTTACCTTGATTTCCTTTCTCCCTTCCTAGCTGTCGTTGGCAGCTTTACACAGCTAATGGTGACGCTAAGCCCTGATTTTTTCCTATCCAGGCTGTCTTCCGTTGTCCCTAATAGAAACTCCATCCTCTGTCGGTCCATCTGTCTGTTGTGCTTATATTAAAAAATCATGGGTGTCTAACTTGAGTAAGACAGAGCTGAACCTGCTGCATTTAAAAATCCCCAACAGCTTCCCATGAAGTTATACTGACATATTAAAAATGTCCTTGATTGGCAGACAGCTTGATAGGTGAACAAACAAAAAGTAATTAGTAGGCATTCATCCTTATTAATCTTGCTCAGATGCAAATTTAATGCCAAACATATTGTGTTCACATTTGCTGTTTGGAATAATAAGGTTGCAAATTTGTCTGCTGGTAATTCTGGTTGCACTTGACACCTCTCTTACTTAGGTGCAGACCTATTAAATTCAGTGGAGCTGCTAGGAAGTAAGTCTGTTGTGAGTTGCCTGTGTACGTGAAGTGAAAATTGACTTCATAATGGCTTTTTATAGTACTGCTTGATGGCTTAAGAGAAGACACTGCCTTTTGAATGTAGTTTATTGTTCAGCTCTTAATTGATCTCCCCACCCCACCCCGGAATATATATAAACATATTCAAAACTTCTGGGAAATAAAAGCTAAATGATGTGCTGGCTATCGCTGAAACTCTGTGTTCCCATTTTCTCCTGCTTCCATCAGCAGGTCAGCTCCGACATCTGTTGTATTGTCTTTATTGAGAGTGCAGCTATCTGCATACTTACTCTGGGAGCATGCCTGATGAGATGAAATAGGGCTTACTCCTGCAGAGGAGAGATACAGGGTGGCAGAGGCCATGTTTAATCTACCCTTTTCTTTAGTGGAAGTTGGCTCCCATGCTCTTGTTCCCATATGCTGCTGCTTTTTTTTATTCTAGTGGCAAATAACATGACAGTATACACCAAAGTAGAAAAGAGTTCTAGAAATAAGTTCTAATGAGATGCCTGCATAATTACTTGTTAACTGCCCAGATGGGGTGGTATATAAGCAGCACGCTTATTGGAGGTCATTCATTCAAAGCCTTGCATTATGTGGAAGGCAAAGTAATACAGTGCTTTGAATGGCACATAACAATTTCACACTATGAGGAGCTAACCTTCTAATATTAGAATTGTTCTTGTAATAATCCCTTGTCATGAGTCACTTGATCCATAACATGAAAGGTAACTTTTTTTATATTTTGAGTCGAGAAAATCAAGCGCTTCCAGATTCCAGGACCGGAAAAATGCCCCTGTTAAGCAGAGATGCTTCCGATAAGTCAGTAGTTCCCACCTTGGGTAACTGAGGTGTTCTTGGACTGCAGTTCCCAGAAGCCTTCAGCACCAGCCTTCAGCACCAGTTTCTGGGAATTGCAGTCAAGACAATCAGAACATTTTTGTCCAGAAGCAGTCAAGACTACAGATGGGCACGAAACGAAAAAAAATTTCATTCCGTTATTCGTTCCATTACGTAATGGAACGAATAACGGAGCACGAACCGAACAGAACCGGAACAAATTACTTCGGTTATGTTCGGTTTATTCATCCAATCTCCTCTGCCCGGGGTGACGGCCATGTAGCTGTCATCCAGGGCGGAGGAGATTGGCTGAGCCTTGGCCGTGGTCTCGCCTCCCTGCGCAGAGGCAAGACCGCGGCTCGATCTACGCCCCGGGTGATGGCTAGGCAGCTGTCACCCAGGGTGGAGGAGATCGACTGAGGCGAGACTGCGGCTCGATCTCCGCCCCGGCTGATGGCCGGGCAGCTGTCACCTGGGGCGGAGGAGATCGGCTGAGCCTCACGGGGAAGCTGAGTCCCCCCTTCTCCCCTCTGCACGCAGAGGGGCGATGGGGAGTCTGAAAGGGTTCTTCCCCGCCCGTGCTCTCTCTCCCCACTTCCCCCCTCCCAGAGCCAGCGCCCAGTAGCTGCTCGGAGCTAGTTTCGGGATGGGAGAAGATTTAAAAAGCCTGCTCTCTTCTCCCACCTGATGGGGTGGGGGGAGAGCGGGCTTTTAAATTCTTCCCCCAGCCCTCCCAGGCACCGCTGGCGCTGTCAAGCTGGCCAGGAGAGTGCTCCCGTGGCTGTGGGACTTCTCTCCTGGCCGGCTTGCTGGCGGCTCCAGCAGCACACGGCTCCGGGAGGGCTCCCCGTGGCCACGGGATCGTTCTCCCAGCAGGCTTGCCACCGGCTCCGGCGGCGCACGGCCCCAGGAGGGCTCCTCATGGCTGCAGGACGGCTCTCCCAGGAGGCTTGCTGCCGGCACCGGCGGCTCCTGGCCCCGGGAGGGCTCCCCGCAGCCACGGGAATGCTTTCCCGACGGGTGCCGAAAAACAACGCCCGAAAAACGGAAACGACCCAAAGCGGACCCCAGGGCCCAAATAACGAGCACGAAACGTCATTTTGGCATTTTGTGCCCATCTCTAGTCAAGACCTTCAGAAATGCAAAGAATTTTTCCCTTGACTTTAGCCATTGTCTGAGAGGTTGGCATCCATGAAGTGGGTGGGCTCAGTGCTGTTCCAGTGCTGTGCTTCTGGAAGAGAAGAATTTTCTGGTTACATGCCATTGCCCAGGGGATCCCCGAGTATATTCCACCATGCTTTCCCTCTTGGTGGAGGTTCCTTCTCTGTACCCTCTGATTCACATGGAGAAGATACACAGATACACACTTTTTTAGAGCAGGCACGTCCAGACTTCAGCCCTCCTGATGTTTTGGACCACAACTTCCAGAATTCTAAGCTTAGATTGCCAATGACATAAAGGACTGTGGGAGTTGTGGTCCAAAAACATCTGGAGGGTGGAGTTTGGACATGCCTGTTTTAGAGTGTCACTTTCACAGGTTGAGCAACAGATGGTGAGGCTGGCCAGCTCCTCTCATTGCATGATCTCCACCTACTTTGCAGATGCTTGGATAGTACTTAGAAGGCCTTGGATGGTCTCGTCGATGCTTGGACAATCTCTTATGTCTCCCTCACTCTCTTACTTGATTTTCTGCTTGGAGTTGGGTGAAGGGAGACCATGACTACCCTTCCTAACCTATGACCCAGCTGTTTTAATTTATCATCCTCTGCTGGTGGGACAGAAGAAGGAAAACGGGCACATTTTAAGAGCACTGGCGTTAATGACTGCGACAACCAAAGCCGAGAATTCTGACACTGGAGAAGTGAGCAGTAATTCTCACTGAACCACAAAGTGTGTTGCCTCTCCTCTTGCTCTGGTAGAATGTGCACATGATTTGCCCTTTGCTGGCAGCTTCATGGCAAGATACCTGAAAATTGATACTGTATTACAGTATGCTCTTAGGATCTTATTTGTAGTCACTGTTGGTGCTGTTCAAAGTCAGGCCTTTCATGTTTTAGTTTTAGAATCACCTTTTGGCTTGCCCCTTTTTGCAATTGCTGGCTTTCTAGTCATACAAACAAGTTTAATTATCTTATTTACAAAGGGATTCAAGCCGGCACTTTCGGTGGAGTCATCACCTCTGTTATTTGCAACGCCAACAAGACCTACCTTAGAAACATCGCCACCAGTTCAAGGTTTTATTAAACGGAAAGTGCCAGAGCTGCAGAAGTTATATCAGGTGAGAAGAAACTTTAAAAACAAAAAACAAAATGTGATGAACTGAGTAATGTTTTTTATTAGTGCATCTCTAATTGCCATGCCTAAAAAATCATCATTTTTAAAGAATTCTGAACTAGATTTAATTTTTCTTGCTTAATGAATATCACAGGTCATACACCCTTCTACCCACCGGTATAACATCTGAACAATAGCAGTTTGAAGCCACTAATAAACATTTTTTTAAAAAAATCAACATTCTTGAATTACTTTTCTACAGTGAGCTGTAAATGTCTCCTGTGTTGTTTCCCCCTATGGGTTGTATATAGCCAGATTATTAACCAATAATTAAAACGTTCTGTTAGGTTTTTATGTATATATTAATGAGTACTAGTTGCTTAAGCTGCACTTGTTAGAGTCCATTTGCTGACTCATGTTTGTATAAGGGAAAATCATATAAATCTTGATGGTGCTGGTTGTGTTCCTGCTCAGTAGGTTATTCAATCAAGAATGGGAGCAGCACCTCATTAAGAGTGGCAAATTGCCACCAAGATTTGAGCAAATTGCCTTATAACAAGGCAATCTGCCAGCACTGGCTGAGAAAAGTGCTAAGAGATGCCTAGTGCTTACAAGTGCTGGATTCCCTAAAATTTATACTCTGTGTTAAAGCTTAGAAAATTTGGCTTTTTAGGCTAACTACTAGCATCCCCTGCCAACATTGTCAGAGCTGTAGTCTGAAAAAGTAAAATTCCATTTTTTTTCTCTCTCTCTCTAATCATACAATACTTGCTTGTTTCCTGTCTCGTTGGTTAATTTGAGCATGCAGAGAATATTCCAGAAACAATTAAAATTGCACATTGCTGTTATTTGTAGAACAGAACTTACAATGCTGAAAGCTGTGCAGCATATCTGGTTTGGTGTTTCTGTAACACTGCATTCAGAAGGGACAGTCTTGGGAGATAAAAAGCTGACTGCCCATTTCAGCTTCAGATATACTGCTTGAATTTTGTCTTCTCTGCCCGGAACCATAACTAGATTGCTTGTGATGAAAGGGCATGTGCTTTTCTTAATCTGTATGTTTATATTTCCTTGACAGAACAATGGTTCGCCAGTAAATCTGAAGCGAAGCCTTCCGGATCAGCTTCTCTACCGGACCACTATGGCGCTTACAATAGGAGGGACCATCTACTGTCTGATAGCTTTATACATGATGGCCAAACCAGAAAGTAAAAGTGAATGATACCTGATCAGGAGGGATTGATGACTGACCTCTGGAAAGAGCGCCTATATTTAATTTGCTGTTCTTGCCCTTAATCATGGGACTGTAGCAAATTCTTAGGAGAAGGGTGACTGTGCAGTCCTTTGAAAAATAAGAACATTGTTAATCCCAGATTGGTGGAGGAGAGAGCATAAATTCCTATGTGCTTTTTGCAAATTAGTCTTCACCACCCCATCAGAAATAAATCTGGTTCAGAAGGTGTCGATCTGCAGGAATACCTAACAGCAGAGCCAGACAGGATGATGACAGAAAACAAGATGACGTTATCTTTTGCTGTGTCTTAACATTGCTTCCTTGAGCAAAAGGGTTGAAAATATGCCAAATTGCTAACTGTCAAAAATAACAAATTATTTATCTTGACAATTCTCATCAAAGCAGCATTCGTGCCCCTTCTCAAATTCACAGCCTGTGGTTTTCATGGAGTCGTTTTGAGCAAAGGGTTGTGTTTGTTCAAGCCACCTGATGGTGTTGCATTTTGAGAATCTTTATTTTGAGCTTCATTAGTTTCCATCTTCCAAGTGGAGTGTGTTGGTAGGTTCTATGCATCTACTCCTAACAACACTATGGTTTCTCTACTCCTCTAAAACTAGTTGTGTTTGCTTAAACAGCAAAATAAAGACAACAGTACAAATTCAGCTGTTTTTTTTGTCTTGTATGGATATTAGGGAAACAAATTGAAATCTACCTTCCCATTTTAGCAATGGTACAGAGATAATGAGCTACATGAATATAACAAGTGACCAAACTCCTGCTGCTTAGAGTATTAAATTACACCAGAGTAGGCCCATTGAATCAGTTTTTGCATGAGTTCCATTGATTCAAATAGGCCTACTCTTAAGTGCAACATATTATGCTAAAAATTAAAGCTATATAGTAACTAATATGCATAGATGTGAAAGGCAAGTCCAGTGCTGTACAGCACTAATAATTGAAACATGGAATGTGTGAAGTATGAATCAAGGTGGAAACCATAACAATATTAGGGAAGAATACAGAAATTCCATTCCTAAAATGAAAAGATGAAACAAGATGGATGATGGACTCTCCAGAAATACATCATCCCCAGGACGTCTCAGACCTGCGGGAGGAAACATAAGGTCAAATCCTGGAACCCGCCTTCCTCCGGCTCGCCGCGCCGCACCACTGCCTTGGTCGCGGCGGGATGCGGGGAGGCATTGCTGGTGTAGGGAGAATTTTTCCCACGGCACACCAGGCAACATCTCGCGGCACACTAGAAACAGCACTAATAATTGAAACATGGAATGTGTGAAGTATGAATCAAGGTGGAAACCATAACAATATTAGGGAAGAATACAGAAATTCCATTCCTAAAATGAAAATATGAAACAAGATGGATGATGGAAGAAATACATCAAATTAGGATAGACGAGAAATAAGGTCAGAATCCTGAAAGCGTTTTTTTAGTTACTATCACATAACTACAAAAGCGAACCATTACAACAACTAGTGCAATGAACAACAAAAGAGGAAAAACAAGATATCTTCCAAAAGATCCAAGAAACCAAAGGGAAGTCTATGCTTAAAGCATTAATGATTTAAAATTACTTCTAGTGGAATTGAAAGAAGAAAGTGTCAAAGCAGGACTGCAATTGAATGTTAAGCAGGCAAAGCTGATGACACAAAAGAACTCAGAACTTTAGCAGTGAAAATGAAGAAATAGGTGTATATCTGCGTTCCATCATTAATAAAATAGTACAGCCAAAAAAAAATCAGAAGAAGGCTGAGACTAGGTAACTCCCTTCTGGCAGGGAGTTCCACAGACCAGTGATCCTCTGGATAAAAAAAAAATACTTTCTCTTATTTATTAGAGATCTAGCACCCCAAAGTTTCATGGAGTTCCCCCTAGTTCTAGTGTTGTTCGATAGGGAAAACAGTTTTTCCTTATCTACTTTGTCAATACCATGTATGATTTCATAAACTTCAATCGGGTCACCTCTTAGGCGCCATCGTTCAAGAGTGAAGAGGCCCAGCCGTTGCAGCCTCAGATGGTAAGGAAGATGTTCCAGGCCCCCTAATGATTCTGGGTGCCCTCCTCTACACTTTTTCCATTTCCATAACTGACCAAAACTGTACACAGTACTCCAGATGGGGCCTCACCATAGATTTATAAAGAGGCAAAATGACACTTGCTGACTTATTTTCTATACCATTCCTAATTATTCCTAGCACTGAGTTTGCTTTTTTCACTGCTGTAGCACACTGGGTTGACACCTTCATTTAGGTGTCTACCAGGATACCAAGGTCCCTTTCCTGGTTTGTTGCCAAGAGTTCAGCCCCCATCCATTTATAAATCTAATTGGGGTTTTTGCCCCAACGTGCATCTGTACTTACTGCAGTTATATTGGTCTGTGCAGTAAATGCATCACTCTGCACTTAACTGAACAGACCAAAATAACAGTCTTGGTCTGCTTGATTGAAGACAGCAAAGATAGGGCCAGCCTGACCTCCTGTGGGAGGGAGTTCCAAAGTCCGGGAGCAGCAACAGAGAAGGCCCTGTCCTGTGTCTCCCTCCAAACACTTCTGTGAGCATGGGAGGCAGGATACCTGTGCAATGATGGTCACCTCATCAGTATTTTCTTTCTGAATTTTCCCTTTCAGCCTTGGTTCCAAGTAAATGATTAAGAATTTTGTAAAAAGGTGAAAGAGTGCCAACCAAAGAAGGTGTTTCATTACACTTACAGTTGTAGCCTGGAAAGCAGGGACCCATGCCAGTCCTCTCTGTCAATCACTCTGGATGCTCATGGAGCCTATGCTTTTTAAAATGAGCATATCTCTCAAGCTTTGCAAGGGGCTCACTAGTCTTAATCCCCCATCACTTTTTCACAGTGCTTGTCTGAAGCTTCAGTACGGTAGTTCGGTAGACCATCTGTACGAGCCAGAACCCTGCCTTGGCTGTCGGTGGCTTACATGAGGGAGGCTACCTAGATACAGCATGTCTTCCTCTTTGGAAAATCACACTTATGTGCTTAAAGCACAACAGAGGGGGTGGCGCTAGCATTTCCCCCCATCAACATATGCATCTGTGAGCGCCTCACATTTAAAAACATGTCTGAATAAGGCTCATGCATGTGGGATGCTCAGATTGCCAGAGGAAGCACCATCTATTATGATGTTAAAAGATCTGAATAAAATGCTTTGTGTGATTATTTATTTAATTTGTTTTTACCCTGCCTTTCTTCTTGAAAAGGACCCAATGCTGCTTACAACACTGAAGGACAAGACTTAAACTTGAAAACAAAGAATGTACAGTGTCTGTTAACATTAAAGACAAGGTTGAAAGTTGAGAACAATGAGTATGAAGAGGCATCTTATATCATATAATCGTATGTAATTAAGAAGGCAATAATAAAGCTAAGAACAAGAAGCAGACGAATACTGGATGGGGAGGAGGGAGAAATGCCATTCTGAGACATGGAAAACACAAATAGTCTATCCTGGATATATATTTTGGATGCTAAGCAAGGTGGGGCCAGGTTAGTAGGCGAGTGGAAGACTATTCAGAAGCGCCACATATTTTCATTCATTGCTAAAAAAAGAAAAGAAAAGTGAAGTGCTTAAAATCCTGGCATGCTGCCACTCTTCAGAGCTGATCCTACATGGACTAATAGTTTGACTTGAAATAACACCTCTTTCTGTGTTTCAGTGTCCTTTTCCATTTTGGAAGGCAAATGTTCTGGTACATACAATTTTAACAAATGAGAACATTTTCCTTTTGTGACCTTAACAAAAAATTGTGGGTTTGATTATGCATTGGTGTCCATGGATAAGATTTTACTGCCAGTTTGTTGATGGGGGGGAAAACCAATGACCTTGCTAGACATTATGTCCTGCGAGAATTCAGCATAATAGAACTTTTATATGTGCCTACTACTTCCCCTTAGTTTTGCGGATATAATTGTTAAAAGGCAGGTCCACGCGATGTCGTATGTCTTAAAGATGAGTTCAAACACTTTAGATTTTTACAGTTAGTGTCTATTATTTCTCCCCCCCACCCACCCACACACATACAGACCACTGATACTTTCCTGTCTTTCTCCTTTGTCTAATTTTAGATTGCACCTCCATGGAATGGAGAATCAATTATGTAAACCACAATGCCTGTTAATAGCACAGATAAATAAATAATAATAAACTTATTCTCTGCACAGCAGTGAGGCTGTCAAGTGTAGTTGCAGCCATTTCCAAGATCACCTTAACTGAATAATTTAAAATTTAAAAAGGTACAAAAAGACAGCTTAAAGTTCAAATCAATGCAAATTGTCATGGAACCCACCCGAGAACAGGCAACTGTAGATCTAATACTGTGTGATACTCAGGACCTGGCCATGGACATGAATGTCACCGAGTCTCAGGAACAGTGACCATGCTGCAATCTCCTTTACCATGCATGTCAGGGGAAGAGTGTCAAACAAATCAGAAAGGAAAACCCTTGATTTCGGAAGGGCAGACTTCCCTCAGATGAGGAAACTAGTTAGAAAGATATTGAAAGGGAAGGTAAAAATCAAATATCTTCAGAGTGCATGGAGCCTGTTTAAAACAATGGTAGTAGAAGCCCAGCTCCCCTTCCCCGGTCGCCATGTTAGCAGGGACTGCAATTCCGGTGTTGTCTGGCTGTGGTAGGTACACTGGGAGCTGGGGGATTAGTCAGATAAGAAGAAATAGCGCCAGGCATTTGCTGCCTGTCCCCCTTTCTGATCCCTCAGCTCACTGCCACAGACCAGGGAGCCATTCTGTCAGTGTCTTCGACCTGTCCTGTCTCCTGGTCAATGCCAGGTCGGTCCATAACAAAATCCCTGTCCCTTATGATGGCATCTTGGATGGGCGGGCCAACCCTCATTGTATTATTAAGACCTGGGTGGGGGCAGAAGGAGGGGCATCTTTCTCCCAGGTGTCCTCCCTGGTTTCAGGTCCAGCATGTGGTCAGGTTGGAGAGTCGGGGGGGGAGGGAGTGGCCATTGTTTATAGGGAATTTTTGTCAGCAGATCTGCAAGTTGGTGTGTCCTGGGTTAGAATGCCTTCATCTATTGGTGGGCCAGTAGGACAGGCTTGGCATTGTGCAGGGGTACTGTGCTCCCCGCAACCCTGCACAATCCCTTCCAGAGCTCACTGAGTTCATCTCGGCAGCTCTGTTGAGGTCCCCTTGCCTTTTAGTGGTAGGGGACTTCAACGTGCATGCCAAGGATGGACTTTCATGGAATCCATGGCTTCTATGAATCTGTCCCAGCAGGTTGTTTGTCCCACCCATAGAGCAAGGTATACTCTGGACCTGTTTTTTCCCTCCACGTTGGCATATCATGATCTGAGAGTTGGGGACATTGTTTCCCTACCCGTGTCATGGTCAGAGCATCATCTGCTGTCTTTTCCCCTATTGATCGCTGCCCCACCCCATGGGGAGCCTTGGGCATCTGTTTGGGCCTGCCCCTGAAGGCTTCTGGACCCTGCACAGTTCTTGGAGGCCTTTGGGGAGCTTCCTGACAGTCTGGCTGACGATCTGGTAGAAAGGTGGTATGAGGATGCCAGTAGGGCTGTTGACCAAATCGCCCCCAAGTGCCTTCTTTGCTGTGGAGCTCACTCCTCACCGTGGTTTACGGCTGAGCTGCGAGTAATGAAACAAGAATGAAGAAGGCTGGAGAGCAGATGGAGAAAGGACCTGTTGGTACTTAATCAGGCTGCAGTTTGCTTGCTGACCAGGCACTATGTCTGTGTGGTCAGGGAGGCTAAAAGATATTATGCCTCCCTGACCATTGATGCGGCCTCGAACCGCCAGGCGGAATTGTTCCAGGTGGTTCGAGACCTCACCTATCCTGGTCAGCTGAGGCTGCCTCCTAGTGATTTCACTAGTGTGTTATTTGCAACCCATTTTAGATCCAAAATTGAGGCTGTCCGAACTGGTCTAGACTCCGGTTGCTCTAGCCTCTCCTCGAGTGTCCCAAGCGCCGCACCCCCTCGGTCTCCTCGTCTGGTTGAGTTTGGGCCTGTTTCTTCAGCTGAGGCCTCTAGGGCAATTGCCCACTGTAGGCCAGCAGCATCCCCCTTCGATCCTTGCCTGTTGTGGCTTTTTAAATCAGTGGGATGGGGCATGCCAGAGTGGGCATCAGTTATCTCTCCACTGTATCCTTCAGGGAAGGTATTTTTCCCCCTCTCGCCTGAAGGAGACCATGGTGAAGCCCACTCTAAAGAAACCTGGCATGGCACCGGATGATTTGTCCAACTATCATCCGATTGCCAATGTTCCCTTCCTGGGCAAGGTTATTGAGATGGTTGCCACCGTTCACCTCCAGACTTTTCTGGAGGAGGATCGAGTCCTGGATCCATTCCAGTCTGGGTTCAGGCCACATCAGGGGACTGAGTGCCCTGCAAGATGACCTCAGAGGGGTCGACAGGGGATGCTCTACCTTGTTCGTCCTGGATTTGTCAGCGGCCTTTGATACTGTGACCACGGTATCCTGCTGGGTCGGCTTTCAAGGTGGGGATTGGAGACACAGCTTTTAGCTGGCTCTGATCCTTCCTTAGTGGCCATCCCCAACGTGTTAAGCTGGGGGATGAGTTGTTGGCCCCTTGGATGCTCCCTTGTGGGGTGCCCCAGGGGTTGGCAATTTCCCCCATGCTTTTTAACATCTACATGTGGCCTCTGGCTGAAGTTATTAGGGGATTTAGAGTGTGCTGTCATCAGTATGCTGATGATACACAGCTCTATCTCTCCTTTACCACCTCTGCAGTGGAGGCGGTCCAGACCCTCAACACCTGGATGGATGTAGTCATGGAATGGACCAGGGCTAACAGGGCCAGGCTCAATCCAGAGAAGACCAAGGTTCTGTTCTTTGGGGCATCCTCTACCGCAGTGCTCCCCAACCTTTTTTTTGCCACGGACCAGTAAATTTTTGATAATTTTTCCGTGGCCCGGGGGTGGGGCATGTATTCTTCTATGCCCGTCCTTCTCCAGCTCTAAAACTACTTGAGAGAAAAAAGAAAGCAAGGAGAGAGGGGGAGGAAAGCCCAGACGGAACACACCCACCTGTTTGCGCGTGTGCATGCACGCGCGCGCGCGCGCACACACACACACACACACACACACACACACCCTTTCCCCTTCTCTTGCAACTGTTTATTTTACAGGGCTCTTGGCGCGAGATCGCTTTCTCTTGTCCCATATTTTTTTTTAAAAAGGGGGGGCATGTATTCTTCTACGCCCGTCCTTCTCCAGCTCTAAAACTACTTGGGAGGGAGGAGGAGAGAAAAAAGAAAGCAAGGAGAGAGAGGAGGCGGAGGAAGGGAGGCGAGCCCAGACGGATCACACCCACCCGCTTGCGCGCGCACACACACACACACACACACACACACACACACACACACACTCACACACACACACACAGTGCCAATATTCGCCCGAAATTAACGCAACATCGTGGGGGCGGGAGTTGGATGGCAGGGACCCTCCAGAAAAAAAATCCAAGCTGACTGGAGTGGAAATGGAGAACGAAAAGATGACCAAAGATGTCCTCATGTTTCAAGCTTTCCCTTGTCCTTCTCACCGCTGCCACCGCCAGCAGCACCACAACCCCCTTTGGCTTTTCTGGATGGCGCAGTGAAGCGAGAACACATGGACGCTAGCACGGGCACAAACATTAAGGACTGCAGGTATAGGCTCTCCAAAGGAATGGGAGAGAGCGCGCTGCCAACAAGACCAAGCCTCGGAAAATCAGCCTCAATTTTCTCTCCCTTCCCTTCCCCGCCTGCCCATTCCCCCGCCTTACCTCCTCCTCCTCCTCGTCGCCGTCATCGCTTAATGTCCAAAGGGAGCAGCCCCCCTCCCCGCGCTCTTTGGCTAAAGCCGTCGCCGGAGCGTGCTCGCTCACTCGCTTCCCCCCCTTTTTTTTCTTATTGGGCAATAGGCGGGGTCTCTCTTTGCAAACCAATGACACAAACCCACACGGACCAGCCTCGCCCCCTACAGATACTCTTCACTGCAAATAGGCTTTCTCGGGGGATTAGTGTATTTTGAAGTTCCTTGGGCGGCCCGGTGCCGATTGGTCCACGGACCGGCACCGGGCCGCGGACCGGGGGTTGGGGACCACCGCTCTACCGGGTACAGTGGCCCTCTCCCCACTTTGGAGGGTATTACCCTCCAGCTGGCGGAAAAAGCCCTATCCATGGAAGTGCAGGTGATGGCTGTCTCCAGAACTGCCTTTTTCCATCTGCAGCAGATCACCCAGATCCACCCATACCTGGATAAGGCCTCCCTGAAGACAGTTGTGCAGGCGCTTGTGATATCAAGGATAGACTATTGTAATGCTCTCTAGGTGGAACTGCCCTTGACCCTTATTCAGAGACTACAGTGGGTACAAAATGCAGCAGCTAGACTGGTGGTTGGTGCAGGCAAATATGACTGCATCACCCCAGTTTTGGCTCGTCTGCATTGGCTAACTGTTGTGTCCCGAGTAAGATACTGGTTTTGATTTACAAAACCCTCCACAGCTTGGGACCTGAATACCTGGTGGAGCGGATCTCCCAGAGGTCAACTGAGGCCGGTCCCACCAGAATGTTGCGGATGCTCTCACTTTTGGTAGCCACACCCAGGGAGGCCAGGAAATCGGCTACCTGAAACCAGGCCTCTGTGTCTGGCCCCTCGCTTTGGAACCACCTGCCAAGTGAGTTGCGCCTTCAAAAAAGCTCTTAAAACCTTGCTTTCTAGAGAGGCATTTGGCGACCATCAGTCTGTTTATTTCCCCCCCTCCCTCTGAGATATACTTACCACCATCTTTGCTGCTTTTTGTATCATTTTCATTTTTATTCTTGTTATTTTGATATTGATGTTACTGCAACATTATACTGTTGTGAACTGACTGGAGTTAGAACATAAGAACATAAGAACATAAGAAGAGCCATGCTGGATCAGGCCAAAGGCCCATCTAGTCCAGCTTCCTGTATCTGGACCAGATGCGTTTGGGAGCGCATGAGACTAGATATCTGTCTCCTGATACCACTCCCCTGCATCTGGCCCAAAAGCCTAAATTACACATCTCCAATAATAAAATAAATCTGTCCAATCCCCTTTTGAAGGCATCCAGGCCAGATGCCATCACCACAGCAGGGAAAGAAGAGCTCTATTGGAAGTTCTATTGGAAGATGGGTGGTATAGAAATTTATAGAAAATAAATAAATAATAAAATAAATATAAGTGCATACCACAAAGAAAGAAGAGCTCATCTAAGTCAGGAGGGTGCTGGCAAAGTTTACAAGTGGAGTTAGAGAGGCTCTAAAGCACAAGGAGAGGTCTTTCCATAAATGGAAATCCTCCCCAAATGAGGAAAATAAAAAGAAACACAAAAACTGGCAAAAGAAATGTAAGAAGAAGATAAGAGAGGCAAAGAAAGACTTTGAGGAACGTATGGCTTGCAATATAAAGGGAAATAATTAAAGCTTCTTTAAATATGTTAGAAGTAGAAAACCTGCTAGAGAACCAGTTGGCCCTCTGGATGGTGAGTGAGGAAAAGGGGAGGTAAAGGATGACTTGGACATTGCAGATAACTTAATTGACTTCTTTGCATTTGTCTTCATGACAGAAGACATTAGTCAACATTCTCTTGACTAAAGAATTAAATCAAATACAGGTTAAAAGAGAGGATGTTTTAGGTTGAAGATCAACAAGTCACTGGGTCCAGATGGCATCCACCCAAAGGTTATTAAGGAACTGAGAAATAAAATTGTGGATCTCTTAATGGCAATATGCAACTTGTCTCTTAAAATGGCCACAGTGCCGGAGAACTGGAGGACAGTGGATGTCACACCATTTTTTAAAAAAGGAAGGAGGGAAGACCTGGGAAACTACAGGCCATTTAGCCTTACATCTGTCACAGGGAAGATGATGGAAAGCCTCATCCAAGAGAAAATATTAAAACGCATAGAACAAACTTTGCTGAGAAAAACTTAAAACACATAGAACAAACTTTACTGAGGGAAAATCAGCTTGGCTTCCATAAGTCTTGCCTGACAAACCTTTTAGAATTCTTTGAACAGATCAACAGGCATGTGGATTTGGGTGAACCAGTGGATATTGTCTATCTTGATTTTCAGAAAGCTTTTGACACAGTCCCTTACCAAAGGCTGCTGAGAAAATTGCACAATCAGGGGATAAAAGGGCAGGTTCTCTTATGGACTGAGACCTGATTGAGATCCAGGAAACAAGGAGTAGGAGTCAATGAGCAATTTTCACAATGGAGAGGTGAAAAGCAGTGTGCCCCAGGGATCTGTCCTGGGACTGGTGCTTTTCAGCCTGTTTATAAATGACGTGGGGACAGGGATAAGCAGTGAGGTGACCAAGTTTGTGGATGACATGAAACTTTTCCGTGTGGTAAATGAGGGTCATGAGTATGACTTGTCAGCATTTAGCAATTGTTCTCTTCTTTTGATGCCACCACACTATTCTTACCCACCCTGCCCACTCTTCTGCAGTGTTTCAGGAAACTAGAGCTTTACTGTTGTGGACTACAAATCCTAGAACATCCTCAAGAATAATAGTCAGCCATGCTGGTTAGGGATTCTGTGTGACATTGTAAAAAATAAACTTTTCAAGCTTTTCACAGAGACAAAAGCTTTTTACTTCTATTTCAGGAAGTGGGCCCAATATATTCTTCTGGAAAGGAGACGGCGCACCCCAATGCCATACACAGAATAGTAATTGAATGTACCTTCTGTCCTGTGGGTAACTGATAGAGATACTTCCTTTCCTGTTCTCTCTAACTGGGCAATTTCCTGCCATAGGGTCATGTTTGTCTTCTGGATAATTATGATTAACTCTGCCATCTGGTTTAGTTCATTGAAAAGCCCTTTGGCCTTCCAAACAGCTCATAGAGGCAGTTGTCAAGAATAGGAAAGCTAGGAGACTGCTAAGAACAAGTGAAGTGGATACACGTAATGCTCTGATGTTGTGTACATAGCAGGTCTGTGCCATCAGCAGTCACAATGTATTTTGCATGCTCAGGGTGTTTGCACAGGGCTAGGAAGTAATTATTTCTTGGACTGGACCACCCAACCCTTTGTCAATGCTCCCCTTGGTAAGAGTCTTCCCAACTATTTACCAATAAAACTCACTCAGAAAATAGTGACATAATTCTGAGTTATGGCGACCCTCCCTGCGTTATTTCGGTATAACACCTTCACAAATGTTTATCAGTCCCTCTGGGTGGTGCTCCTAGACCAGTGTTGGCGAACCTACGGCATGGGTGCCAAAGTGGCACTCGGAGCCCTTTCTGTGGGCTCCACAGCCACCTGTATTCAGGTTAAATTGCTGTATTGGCACTTTGCGAAAAATTAGTAGGTTTTGAATCGCAGTTTGGGCACTCGGTCTCTAAAACTTTTGCCATCACTGTCCTAGACCATGCAGCTTGTTCAGCAGAGCACAGGTAACATGATGGCACTTAATCCCATCAGGCACACACATTCCAGGTGATTTCATCTGGCCCCTCTCCTGCGTGGTAAAGTTGAGAGTCCACCTCTCAGCCCCATCCACTCGCTTCCTCTGAGGTACACCAACTCTCACAGGGCAAACCCAGCCTGAGAAACGGAAGAACAAAGAAATAAGTCCAATTTGACTAACAGTTCATGTAGGCCAGGCATGTCCAAACTTCAGCCCTCCTGATGTTTTGGACCATAACTCCCAGAATGCTAAGCTTAGCATGCCAATGGCAAAGGACTATGGGAGTTGTGGCCCAAAACATCTGGAGGGCCGAAGTTTGGACATGCCTGATGTAGGCTATGAGATTTTTATAGCTCTCTGAAGAGATTATGGAAAGCCAACAAGTGCTTGTTACAAGATAGCTCAGTGGTTTAGGGATCTGGCTGTGGAACCAGAGGTTGGGAGTTCAATTCCCTGCAGTGCCTCCTTGACAGGGGAGGGACTCAGTGTTCCATAGGGTCCATTCCAGCTCTGCCGTTCTAACATGATGATGAACTAAAAAATGGAACTGCTTCCCAATCCATCTATACATCTCAAGCTGGCATTTTCTAGTCTCCAAAATCCTTGGCTCAGGGGGAGCAAATCTGAATGATACTGGCAAATGTAAATTACACTCATGATTACTTTTTTTCTATATTATGCACATTAAATACATTAATTATTGCATTCTGTCTCTATCATTCTATATTCTAGCCCTAATCCTCCATAACAGTTACAGAGTTAGCATTCATTGGAAGGAGACAGTCACAGCAGTCTTTAGAAGGAAGGACTTGGGGGTAGAAAACCAGGATCAAATTCTGGTCCATTACCAAGCTTACTAGATGACATTGGGCTAGGTGCTACAATATAATCAAGCCCCCTACAGAGGGTTGTTGTAGAATAAATGAAGATCCCTGATACTTTGATGATAGATGTAGCAGTGGTATTCTCCTTGGGCAACTGGAGTTCCCTAGCCTCAGTTTTTAATGGGTGGCAGAACAATGCAAATTTCTAAGAAAATCATAGGAAGTCTGCAAAGATGACACCTTGCTATTTTATTTGCTGTGGAAATGTAGAAACAGCTGCACAATACTGAGCTATCTGTGCTACTGTCCCACTACTTTGTTAATGATCACAGTTAAAGAGAAGGATCAATGTTTACACTGTCGGCATTTGGTTCTCGTTCAACCCACCTGTTACAACATCCTACCCAAGCATGTTTAAGAGTCTAGGCATCTGATAAGGTGGGCTGAAATCTAAGATATATATTCAAAATAAAATTTGTTAGGATTCAAGACCGAATAAAACTAGATGTTTATATTCAACAGACAAGCACAATTATATCCCTGAAAATGTCTCAGAAAAATGGTATCTCAAAGCAACTGTCAATTCAATATAGCAGATACCACCACCACCACCCCATGTCCCTGTAACGAAACTCAGTGGTAGGAGCGTCTCTGGCCGAGAATCATCTGAGTTCCTTCTTCCTTGTTTAAAGAAAACGCATGGCCAGAGAGCATCAAATTAATGAAATCCTTTTATTACCTATTCTAAGTTACAAAAATGAAAAAACATAAAAATCAATGGAAATCAAAGGAAAATATTAAAAAGCTTATCAGATACAATCATATAATATTGCCTGAAGAATAATGAAGCTTATGATATTCCCGCTAGCCTAGATACTATGGAAATTACAATTTCTAGGCTGGCCAGGACTAACTCTAGCTGACTACATCTTGAATTCTAAAGTCTTAAGTATAAACTTCTCTTTTCCCCAGCTCCGAGCAGTTTCCAGAGTCACGTGAAACAATTGTCCAATGGTAGCTGTCCAATTTTCCTCTAACTTGGCTTATTAAAGCTAGACTATTGCATTTCTTAGATAAGCGTTTGGCAAAAGCTGAAAATGTGCAGTTAATATTGAGCCTTAGAATCACACTATGTCCCATCATCCTAATTCTGTTACAGTCCCATTTATATTTTACTTCCATCTGTCAGTGATGAAAATGTCATATACACATAGAGCTTTTACTCTTCTTCACTCATGCAGCTAATTTGTTGCATTTCCTTCTTCCCATCCATTACTAATACCTGCTGCTTTCTGTGAACTATTGGCAGGCACTAAGCAGACTGGGCTTTCCCAGAGACTGCATTGTTTAGCCATTTATAACTGGAAGGATATATATATATATTTATTTATTTTAGAGTATTTTATCCTGCCTTTTTCCTTGGAAAAGGAACCAAGGTGGCTTATAGTAATGAGGGATTATATACAGTACAGTCCAATACAATTAAGACATGTTCAAGTATTTGAGAACAAGGAATTGAGGGACATCTTACAGCATTAATAGACAACATTACATTAAAGCTACAAGGTTATAATTACCGGTAGTTATAAACACAAAGTCTAAGTGAACCTATAGAGTCATATACAATACACATGATAGTCCATCATTCAGGGAAAGCTTGCCTGAAGAGAAAGGTCTTTGCTTGTTTCCAGAAGGACAACAGAGATGAGGCAGTCCTGGCCTCTAGTGGGAGGGAGTTCCAGAGTCTGGGAGCAGCAGTTGAGAAGGCCCTTTCATGGGTTCCCATGAGACATATTGTGAGGGTGGCAGGATGGAGAGAAGGGCCTCTCCTGATGACCTTAACACCCAATTTGGTTCATACTGCAATATTCGATCTTTGAGGTAGCTAGGACCCAGGTTATACAGTGTTTTGTACATCAAGGACAGCACCTTGAATTGTGCCCGATAGCTGATTGGCAGCTAGTGGAGCTGTTATAATAGGGGTGTAATGTGATCTCTGTATCCCTCCCCAGTCAGCAGTCTGGCTACTGCATTTTGGACCCTTTGAAGCTTCCATCCTGAGATGTTTCATCAGTAGCCCCACATAGAGAGCATTACAGTAGTCCAAGTTGGGTCATGTGTCACTGTGGCCAGAGCTGGTTTCTCAAGAAAGGGGCGCAACTTGCATACTAGCCTTAATTGTGCAAATGTGCTCCTGGCCACAGCTGTCACCTGGGTATCCAAGCTCAAGGATGAGTCCAAGACCTGATTTTTCAGTTGGAGGGTAACCCCATCCAATACAGGTTGCATCCCCATCCCCTTTTCTCCCTTTCAACTGACCAGGAACACCTCTATCTTGTCTGGGTTTGATTTCATTTTGTTCATCCTAATCCAGTTCATTACTGCAGCTAAACACTCATGTAAAGTTGAGATAGTAGCTCCCTTAGAGTCCGGAGGTGATGAGAGGTAGAGCTGGGTATCATCGGCATACTGGTGGCACTTAACCCCAAAAGTCCTGATAATCTCCCCAGTGGTTTCATATAGATGTTAAATAACATAGGAGACAGAACCGAACCCTGGGGAACTCCACAGGTCAGCAGCTGTGGTGTTGAACATGAATCACCTAACACCACTTTCTGCATTCTATCCTGTGGGAAGGACCTGAGCCACTTTAATGCAGTACCTCTGGTTCCCATTTCAGAGAGACGAGTCAGGAGGATGCCATGGTCACTGGAGACTTGTGGAATATTGCAATGTGTGTTTGTTTACTAATAAAGAAATTAAGCATCATTAGAAGGGCATCGATTTCTTGTTTTTTTGGCTTTTGTCAGATATGTTTGGATAGATTTACAGGGCTACGTCTTCCAAAATTGCTTCCAAAGAAGATTAAACCTGGATAGGTCCTTGGATATTCTCATCACTTGGAGAACTGGGGTGTACAAAACTGCATTTGATCACTCATACAACTAGGACATGGGCATTTGGATGCAAACATGTAATACTTTGTGCCCACATTAGTTAGGGATCAGGACACTTGATTTTGTGCATAGGCACACAGTATTCCTGCCAAGAAAACTCCATGGACATGGGATCATGAAGAGTTGGCCATGACTGTAATGATACAATAACAACAACAGCACCAACAACAACACATCCTTTTTGGAACTGCGGGTGTGAGAAGGATGTAGGTCTTCTCTGATTTTAGAGAGATGCTGAAATCATGTTTTTAGCCTAGCAAGTCAAAACTAGAGTAGACCCATTGACTCTATAAAACTTATGGAGGAATTAACTCACCCAATCCCTGCTGACTTAATGGGCCTACTGTAGCTGTGACTCACTAAGCTGAGCAACAAGACCTCAGCCTTTATAAAGGCATGTGTTTTCCCACTGGGTTCCTTATCCAAAATTAATCACTCATGTTTTCATGTTGTTTTCTTTTGTTGTAAATCAGGCATGTCCAAAGTCAGGCCCGGCCCCCCGAATGTGGCCCGTTTTCAAATTTCAAGCGGCCCGCAGCCTCTTCTCCCCAACAGCTCAGCCTGTCATGCATCTCTGCCAGCTGGCCCCTCCCCATACCGGATGGAGAGGTCAGCTTGCAGTTTTACGGTTAGCCTGTCTTCCCTGCCTCTGTCCATCCCCCCCCAGCCACCTGCCCAGCCTACCCGCCCCTGCCTCTGTTGCTGCAGTGTCCTCCCCACTTCCTTGCATGTTATAGAAACTTGTCCAAAGTCTGCCCTGGGGGCCAAATGCCTCTGAATGGTCGGCCCCCACACATTTTTACCTCACCAATTCTGGCCCTCCTTGCAAAAAGTTTGGATACCCCTGTCGTAAATGAACGCTCACTGCTTCTTTCTGCCCTACCTCCTTGGTTCTGTCACTTGATTCCTGCCTCTGTTTTTGTAACACAGCAATAAAACTATCCGGTACTCCTTTTAGACCCGAGGAAAAGTGTAGCAAAATAAGGCCCTGTTTTCCAGTCTCCCACCCTGCGCCTCTCATGTTCCGCGAGTTTCATCAAAATTGTTTTTAAACTGCATGCTAACTCCTGCAAAAGCATTCCATAAGATGCCCTATATATCAATTCCGTTAACACTATAATCTTCAAATCTTCAATCAAGTAAATATCCTCCCTGCTCATAAGCCAAGAATATTAAAAGCAGAGTGGGCGGAGAATCACCAAGCCTTACCCAGGCCTCTTGGTCTCTCCTGTAAATGGAAGAGGATGGATGATTTTCCCTTAATCTTTCTGTATACGATTATATGTGCTATTCTCTTGCTGAGTTAACTAGAAAAGTGTTCAGCTATGGCACTCTTTGCTCCACTTAATGTTTATTTTTAATGCTCCTCCTCCCACTAGACTTCATAGGCAAGATCAGTGATGGCAAACCTTTTAGAAACTGAGTGCCCAAACTGTGATTCAGAATCCACTAATTCTTCGCAAAGTGCCAATACAGCAATTTAACCTGAATACAGGTGGCTGTGAAGGGGCAATGTCGGGTGACCACAGAAAGAGCTCTGAGTGCCACCTTTGGCACCCATGCCATAGGTTCGCCAACACTGGGCTAGATCATTACAGCTCATTCCTGTCCCTAAAGTGTACTGATGGCTTGTATTGTGCTAAATTATTTATTGATGCTCTCGTTTAAGACTCTTTCAGCTTGCATGGCAGGAGGAGAAATGCAGGAAATACTTGGTTTCCAACACAGAGCTTCAAAATTGAATAAATATCTTAAAAGCCTAGAAAAAGAGAGATCAGCACCATATACTGTCTAGTCCATGTATGCTAACCCTTTTCAGGTTTTTCCAGGGAGAGAACACTCCAAAGTCGTTTACCATTGCCCTTCTTCTGGATGCGCCCTGGAACTGTGCAGTTTGCCCAAGGTAACACAGGTTGGTTCTACTTTCCAGGAGGCACTGTGGGGAACTGAATTCCCAATGTCTGGCTCTGCAGCCAGATATCTAAACTAGTGAGCTATCCAGCCAGCTGGGTGATTAGGTCTCAGAAACATCAGGGGGCTTGAAGTCACTCAGCCAATATGTACACGTCACACTGAATGAGACAAGAGCTTGGGAAGGTTACTTTCTTTGGAACTCCCAAGTTGTTGATGTCCACAATTGGTTCACCATGCTGGTTATACATGCCTGAGAATAACACTTCTAAGCACTTGATTCACTCCTGCACATTCCACAGCCCACTTGTTCACAACTCTTCCCTTGTACTTTGTTGAAAGTACAAAGCAAATGGGAGAACACCCCAAGACTGTTCACAATTTGGGCTGCCCCTGCCTCCAAAGCTACAGTGTCTGGTCAAGATTGAGGGAAGTGATAGTACCACTCTATTCTACTCTGGTCAGACCCCACCTGGAGTACTGTGTCCAGTTCTATGCACCTCAATTTAAAAAGGATGTTGACAACCTCGAGCGGGTACAAAGGAGGGCAACCAGGGTCTTGAAGGTCTTGAAGAAATGTCTTATGAGGAACAGCTTGGGGAACTTGGAATGCTTAGCCTTTCAAAAAGAAGGCTGAGGGGGGATATGAAAGCTATGTTTAAATATTAGAAAGGATATCATATTGAAGAGGGAACAGTTTTGTTTTCCATGGCTTCAGAGACTAGGACTCAGGGCAAAGGTTTCAAACTACAGGAAAAGAGATTCCATGTGAACATTCAGAACAACTTCATGATGGTTAGAACTGTTCGGCAGTGGAATATGCTGCCACAGAGGGTGGTGGAGTCTCCTTCTTTGGAAGTTTTTAAGCAGAGGCTGGATGGCCATCTTTTGGAAATATTGTGATGGGGGTTCCTGAATGGCAGGGGGTTGGACTGGATGGTCCTTGAGGTCTCTTCCAATTCTATGATTCTATGGTACAGTAAATACCTTTTAGCAAGACAACCATGTCACTCATTCTCTAGGAGAATGGGAAATCTGGGAGAAAGGTGAAAGAAAATTAAAGAGATTCACCAGAAACCTACATGTTTTAATTAAGCATAAGCAGTTGCTGGCTGTCTTAGTTGAGTGGTGTTTTCTCTCAGATTGCATGAATGTTCATTGATTTGTGAAACCCGAGGGATGGCTTCATACAGGGTTGAGAAAACAAACATTATTTGGTGCAGGTTTGCTGTTTTAGGCTTGGAGGGTTGCTGTTGGATTTGGGTTGTTCATTTTTGGAAAGCAAATTAATTACCATCTGAAGCACTTGGTTAATTGACATGGAAACTGGAAGGAATTTTTAATGAGTCTTGCAAATCAATTTGCAAATGAATTTAATACGCAATAAGAAATAAAATATCCTGTTTTGCTCAAGCAAATCTAATTTTCTTCCTTTTAGAAAAAGGAAAAACAGTTTTCCTTTGTAACAACCATTGATGATGATAACAATATAACTACCACTAGATTAGGAGAACTTCTCTTTCTCAATGTAGGTGTTTCTAAGGTATCAGTCAGGTAGGTAGAACTCCCAGAATGGAGAATGATGATATTTGTATTGAAAAAAATCCAAAAATCCTGTCCTTTTTTAATACATGCACAACTACCACATGTTTCTAGGAAAAAACATAAATATTTAGGCCCTGCAGGCTTAGCAGCTGCACAGCTGTGCTTGAAAACACTTAACAAGCTCAGGATCCTCAGAGTAACCACTATAGATGTCCTAGAATGTATCATCACTCCGCCATCTTTCAGGCATGTCCAAACTTTGGCTCTCCTGATGTTTTGGACCACAACTCCCAGAATTCTAAGTTTAGATTGCCACTGGCAAAGGACTGTGGGAGTTGCTGCCCAAAACATCATTCTAGAGGGCCGAAGTTTGGACATGCCTGATTGTCTACACACACGGGGGGGGGGCGGAGACAGACATACAGACACACACAGACACAGACACACACACACACACACACACACACACACACACACACACACACACACACACACACACACACACACACACACACACACACACACAGAGAGAGAGAGAGAGAGAGAGAGAGAGAGAGAGAGAGAGAGAGAGTTTCAAAGATTGTATTATTCAAGGACTGGATCACCCCAGAAAAGAAAACAAGAAGAAAAAGGGAAAGAAAAGCATCAGGATTTACAAACAGCGGTTTTGTATCAACTTGTTAAGCTCTGGATCAGAATTTATGAGCCGTGGCTTGCACGAGTTTATTTTGAACACTTACTACTCACTTAAATACAGAGCAGATTGGAAGATTACTTTCTCGTATTTTAGATAAAAATATTTAGGGTCACCACCTAATAAGAGGATTGAAAAGTATGCGAAAGAGCTTACTTTAAATACCGTGGTTCTTAGCAGTATCTCCTGTTGCTGTTTGATGTGATAAAAGAGGGCACATCATGTTGATAAATGCAATAACATCCTTACATAATATGAGTAGACATGGAGATCAGCTTGGCTGGCTAGTCAGCCTCACAAAGCTTGAATCCACTCCAATGAAGTTATTTTCATTTATGGATAAACAAACGCAAAGCATTATGAATAGTGTTATATTATGTATTGGGCAGAAGGTCAAGTCTAAAAACCAAGCATCAGCCTCCAAATTATTTCAAATCAGCTCCAAATGTGGTCTGCACTTCCTCTGGGTCAAATTTGGGAAATTTGGGCAAAGGGCTTTCAGGTTATAACTTTTTAAAAAGTAAAGCTACTTCCTCCTCCCCCCCCTGTAGAAACAAGTGACCCTAAAAGTTCCCAGATTTAAAATAGGCCATATACATCGAGAAGACCAACTTTGCTTATCTTTAAAGGAAATGTCCAGAAACTGATTTCTTTCATACAACTAGACTTCTTTCCTTATGATGCTGAAACATTTCACTGTTCATCCAAGCAGCTTTGTCAATCTGAGGAAAGTTGGTAGCAATGCCTCCAATTTATAGTTCACCTTACTTTCACACCACCCTGGTTTGAATAGGCTTGTTAGGTGGACAATGGCCTTTATAGGCTCATTAGATGGGGTGTGCAAAAGTTCCACATATTCAACCTTTCCCAACACCCATTGAGTATGGGTTGTTAGCCTTGGCCTTTCCGGTGGAGATGTGAAGTGCTTCCGGTGGAGATGTGAAAGGGCAGTGTGATAAGTGGCAGGCAGATTGTGCCTAAATCCCCCACCTATGTTGAGAGAAGGATTTTCAATAGACACTTGAATGGCTTCCCTGACTCCTCTCTCAAACCACTTATCTTCTCTGACTAATATGTGTGCATCCTCATCTTTGAATGAGAGTCATTTGTCCTTCAGATGAAGGTACAGAACTGATTCTGGCCCTGGGATGTTGCCCATTCTGTGCTGGGCCATCCTCCTGTTTAGCGGCTGTTTGGTTTCTCCAGTGTAGAGCTCTCAGCACTCCTCACTGATTTGGGCCATGTATACTATATTGCACCTCTTCTGTTTTGGTATTGGGTCTTTTGGGTGGATGAGTTTCTGTCTTAGTGTGTGTGTGGGACTGAAGTAAACACGTATGTGGTGTTTGCCAAAAACCCTTTTAAGCTTTTTCACTCTAGCCATGTAAGGTTCTTCTGTTGGTTCTGTTTCTCAGGATGATCCATTGTTCTTCTGGGCTGGGCCACTGCTTTGTTGAAATCCCACTTTGGATATCCACAGTCCTTAAACACTGTATTCAGGTGCCTGTCTTTCTTCTTCTTGGCTTCTGTGGAGGTGGTGATGCTCTCTGCTCTGTGGTTTAGAGTCCTGATGATTCCTAATTTGTGTTATAATGGATGATGGGAAACAAACATTAGGTACTGATCTGTGTGGCCATGGTCTGGACCTGTGATAACTGCACAATCCAATAAGGCCACCCTGTTGTCTTGGGTGTCTTCTCTAGTGAACTTAATATTTGGGTCACTTCATTGATGTGGTCACCCTTGCCTTTTTAACTTATATGCACAGTACATCATGCAAAAGGCAGGACTGAATGAATCACAAACCGGAATTAAGATTTCCAGAAGAAATAACAACCTCAGATATGCAGATGATACTACTCTGATAGCAGAAAGTGAGGAGAAATTAAAGAACCTCTTAATGAGGATGAAAGAGGAGAGTGAAAAAATGGGCTGAAGCTTGACATCAAAAAAACTAAGATCATGGCCATTGGTGCCATCCCCTCTTGGCAAATAGAAGGGGAAGAAATGGAGGCAATGACTGCAGCAATGTAATTAAAAGACGCCTGCTTCTTGAGAGAAAAGTGATGACAAACCTAGGCAGCATCTTAATGAGCAGAAACATTGCTTTACCAACAAAGGTCTGAATAGTCAAAGCTATGGTTTTTCCAGTAGTGATGTATGGAAGTGAGAGCTGGACTATAATGCTTTTGAGCTGTGGTGCTGGAAGAGAATCTTGAGAATCCCCTGGACTGCAAGGAGATCAAACCTATCCATCCTGAAAGAAATCAACCCTTAATGTTCATTGCAAGACAGATTTTGAAGCTGAGGCTCCAATACTTTGGCCACCATATGAGGAGAGAGGACTCCTTGGAAAAGTCCCTGATGTTGGGAAAGATTGAAGGCAAAAGGAAAAAGGGATGACAGAGAATTAGAAGGCTGGATTATCAATGCAACCAACATGGATTTGACCAAACTCTGGGAGGCAGTGGAAAACAGAAGGGCCTGGCGTACTCTGGTCCATGGGGTCACGAAGAGTCAGACATGACTGAATGACTGAACAACAACAACAACAACAACAACAATTGATGTGGTTCTGTGCTTCTGAGTCTTGACTTTTACCCACAGGTCAGCTACATACCTGAATCAGTGGGCTGGTGGTGTACCTGGGAAGGTGTTGAGTGCCTTCTTCTCCACTTCTTCAATGTATAGGTTGTTAACAATGAGTGATACTGAAGAACCCATGGTACAAACTATGCTTCCGTCAGTAGAACTCCCCTCTGTACATGAAATATGTGGTGTTCAGGCAGAGGTTCAGGAACAGGCATATCTGGTCTGGGTTGAGGCTTCTTCCGGTGGTGGAAGTGCTGTCTTCTCTTAGTCTCTTCTTTACTGTTTTTAGGGTATTGGTGATGGGAATGCTGGTGAAAAGAAACATAACATCAAAGGATACCGTGGTTTCATCTCTAAAATCATTTCATCCAGGAAATGGTTGTCCCCATCCACTTTTTATTTAGGAAGAATTCAGACTGCAGGAGCTGAAATATTGAAAGGGAAAAACAACCACTTTTTTTTATAAGTCTGAGCATAGTGGAACAGACTTACCAGCAAAAACAATCATAAAATAGATACATTGTTGTGGGTTTGTGGGCCTGGAAAGGAGATATTTGGAGGCCAAAGAAAGGTCAGAAAAACAGTCCAAAGACATGTTTTCTTTGAGGATTTTTTTAAATTAAAAGCCAGGCTTGATTTAAATAAAGCAATGACTGTGCTCCTAAAAGGGGCATTTTGTCATGTACCACAAAGGACTTAGCATACAATTTTGTAAGGCATATTCAAAATATTTCTCCGTTACAATAGGACAGAGTAGCCGTCTTTGCCACCACCCTTCAAAAGGGAAATCAACTCCAAGTCTGGGGCAATCTGGACTTTTGACTCTGTCAGTCAGAACTCAGCTGTCTCACCTTTAGGGGAGCTTTCAAGCTCTTCCAGGCCAAGAAGGCATTTGTGCTGGTAAAGTGATTCCGTGTCTCACAGTAACAGTGTTTCAAAAGGTATTTTAAAAAGAATAGAGAACAAATATTCAGAAGCTGATTTGATTTATTTATTTATTTATTTATTTATTTTTAGCTCTTGTATACCGCCCTATTCCCACGATGGGGACTCAGGGCGGTTAACAACATAAAAGTATAAAACAGATAAAATCAAACACAAGCAATAGGCAACAAATTTGCTAAAAACAGTTAGATCCAAGATTAAATAGGCGGGGAGGGAAGGAAAAGAAAAAAAAAAAAGAAAGAAAAAAAGAAAAAAAGAAAAAGAACAGAGTCCCTAACCCTCATAGGCCTCTCGGAAGAATGGTCTTAAGGCTCTTTTAAACGCCGCCAGCGAGGGAGCCAGGAAGTTCACCTGGGAGATTGTTCCAAATTCGGTGCCGCCACCGAGAAAGCCCGACTTTTACTTTTCGGGCTTCCCTTCCGCAGGAAAGGGCCACCGAGGCACGGGTGGGTCGGGCCAGATCTAATTGTCTGGGAAGACGCTCCGCCAAATAATTGGGGCCAAGCCATGGAGGGTTTTGTAAACCAAAACCAACACCTTGAACCTTATTCGGGAGGTCTGGGTAACCAGTGCAGGCGAGCCAGGATGGGGGTGGCGCGGTCATAGCAGCAAAACGCCAACCACCATATTCTGGACCCGCTGCAATCGCCGAACAAGGTTCAAGGGGAGCCCCATGTAGAGAGCGTTGCAATAGTCCAGCCTCGACACGACCAGCGCCTGTACCACTGTCCTCAAGGAGCCCTCATTACGGGCGAATCTGGGCGATAAGCCTTAGATGGTAAAAGGCCGACCTGACCACGGCTGACACCTGAGAATCCAGGGTCAGATCCGGGTCCAGGACGACGCCCAGATTCCGCACTCTTTGCGCCAGCTGGAGGGCAGACCCACCCAGACTGGGAAGAGGGCCACAGTACCCCTCCGCGAGCCCCGAAGAACATAACCTCGGTCTTGCCTGGGTTGAGCCTGAGCCTGTGGGTCCTGGTCCAATCCAGGACCGCGGCCAGGCAACAATACGGACGGCCTCCACTGCACCGGTGGAGAAGGAGAGATAGAGCTGCGTGTCATCAGCGTACTGATGACAGCAGACTCCATAACTCCGGATGATCTCAGCCAGCGGCTTCATATAGATGTTAAAGAGCATTGGGGAGAGCGACGACCCCTGAGGCACCCCACAAGAGGGTGTCCAGGGTGCCGACAACTCACCACCCAAGCTCACTCGCTGGGTGCGGCCCCCAAGGAAGGACCGGAACCAGGCCAAGGCCTGGCCCCCAATCCCAACCTCCGAAACGTTCCAGCAGGATACCGTGGTCGACGGTATCAAAAGCCGCTGACAGGTCGAGAAGGACCAGCAGGGTAGAGCAACCCCCGTCGGCCCTCCTCAACAGATCATCATGCAGCGCGACCAGGGCCGTCTCCGTCCCATGATGCGGCCTGAACCCGGACTGGAAAGGATCCAGGACATGGTTCTCCTCCAGGAACGACTGGAGACGCAGGGCGGCGACTCGCTCAATCACCTTGCCCCAAAGGGAACATTGGCTATGGGACGATAGTTGGACAGATCGTCCACCGCCAACCGGATCTTTTAATAATGGGCTTCACCACCGTCTCCTTCAGAAGACTAGGAAGAATCCCGTCTCTGAAGGAGGCCAAGCAATCAGTGAAGGGCATGCTCCCCCTGCGCTCTTAATCAACCAGGAAGGGCAAGGGTCGAACGGAGAGGCCGCAGACCTGCAATGTCCCAGTGCCCTGGAGGCATCCACCGGTGTAACAGGCCCAAACTCAACAAACCGAGGCGACCGAGGCGGCCCGACACTGGCCATGACAGGGGGCCGGATCAGGGCAAGGCATCCAACTCGGAACGGATGGCCTCTATCTTAGATTTAAAATAGGCTGCGAATGACTCACTAGTGAAATCACTAGGAGGAGGCCCAGGCGGAGCGGGATTGGTGAGGTCTCGGACCACACGGAAAAGTTCCGCTTGACGATTCGAGGCCTCACCAATTCTCAGGGCGGCAAAAGATCTTAGCCGCCCTTAAAGAATAGCGACCGTTCAACGCCTTAACCAGAAGCGTTCCGCCATCTGCTCTCTAGCCTTCTCCGCTCTTGCTTCATCGCCCGTAGCTCCTCAGTAAACCAAGGAGACGATTATGATACTAAATTTATTTATTTATTTATTTGCTTATTTATTAGATTTTTATACCACACTATCTAGCCTGAAGACTACCTGATTTATTGTTTACAGAGACTTGTGGTGCAGTGATTAAACTGCTGTACTGCAGCTAAAACTGTGATCATGACCTGGGGTTCATTTCCAGGTAGCTGGCTTGAGGGTCACTCAGCCTTCCACCCTTCCGAGGTCAGTAACATGAGTAGCCAGCTTGCTGGGAGGGCAATGTAGCCTGCATATTTACTTGTAAGTCACCCAGAGAGTGCTTTAAGCACTGTGGGGCAGTATAAAAGTGATGCTTTTTACTTTCTGTGGCTAGTCATGGTTTTTCTTGATGTTAACAGAGCTCTGTTGTCTATATCCTTCCCTAGTTTCAACCATTTCCCTCATCTTGCCACTATAGAACTGTCTGGTAATTAAGAAAAAAAATCCAAAGATATTATGTGTCATCAAGTCACTGCTCATGTGTGTTGACTATATGAGTTAATGGCCTCCAAATTGTCCAAATTGCTAACATTTTGCAAACCAATAGCTTCCCATGTTGTTCTCTCTTCTTCCCCTGTTCTTAGCAACATCCTCATTTCCAATCTGATCTGCTCAGGTCTTGCAAACTAACCACTGTGGACTTCCTTTCTTGAGACAATCTGTCTCATGTTATACCTTCCTCTTTCACATCTCCCCATTTTTTCTTAGCAATGTTGATTCCCCCCCCCCAGTTCTGTATTTTCATTATATGTGGATAGTAAAATAGATTCAGTTTATTCATTTTCACTCTATTGGGAGTGCAGAATTGACTTGATTGAGCACCTACCTCTCTGCCTGTCTGGCGGTTTGTAATATTTGTAAGGTTCTCGTCCGGTAACACCTTTCACATGAGCTGATTTTTGCCCTTACTTTTTTCACTTTCTTTCACATAGTAAGGATGACTTTGACTTTGGGTTATAGTGATGATCCTTGCTAAATCTGAGCTATCCCTTTGCTTTAGTTCACAGGCTGGCTTTCCTAGGAGGCACAATCAGGAAGCGAACTCCCCACCTTTGGTTCCAAAGCCAGGTACCCAATGGATGCAGCTGACCCTTCCTACATAATTCTGCTGAAAACATTTTTACCAGCTTGTTAAGGATCTAATAGCTTGTTTCTGTCCTGGTTGTGGTGGAAAAGAAGCCTCCGGTTCTGTAGCTAGCATGGAAATGTGGACTGCTGTCTCTTAGAAAATCAGTGCTATATGAAATGTGTTCTGTTCTCAGCAGGCTGGTGGAGGAGAAAGTCAACAATCTGTCCCTCCCTTTGCCAGCCTAGTCTGTAGGAAAACAGATTTTTCTTTCCAGTAGTGATGTATAGAATTGAGAGCTAGACCATAAAGAAGGCTGATTGGTGGTAAACATGTAGCCTGAGAGAGGAGGAGAGTGATCTATCTCTCCCTGCCAGTCCTCTTATTCAATGGGACAGAATCCTTGCATGCCTAGGCTATCCAGAATGGTTAAATACAAGACTGGGGCACACATTGTGTACCTCCAAAGACATTTTCACCCCCAGCTGCCTAGATGCCCTGAGCACATCCGATCTCAGCTGATCTCAGAAGCTAAGCAGGCTTGGGCGTGGTTAGTACTTGGGGGGGCTACCACCAGGAAATACCAGGTGCTGTAGGCGCCTGGGGTAGAAACTGGCAAACCACTCCAGTATTCCTGCCAAGAAAACTCCATGGACATGGGGTCATGAAGAGTCAGTCACTACTGTAATGACACAACAACAACAACCAACAACAACAACAACTAGCAACCCCCACTGCAAACACCACTCTGTGTGCTCATTTCATAACCATTACCAATATATGAGCTGGAAGATGATGCTCTGCAATGATAATTACTCCTTGTACCTAAATCCCTTTGTATTCTTGAAATTTCATTCCACAGCTTTTCATTTGAGAAGCTTTTTCAGGACCAATGCTGATCCCATATTTAGAAAGTGCTTCCCAACAGTGACAAAAGTTGGCTGAATGTAGAAGCCCATTAAAAGCCGAAGCCTGACTGATAGCTGGAATTAAACTCTGGCTTCACTTGCAGGTCTCATTACTGAGATAGAAGAAATCACATTACCGCAAGGGAACTTCTGCAAGGGCAGGGAAAGCACAGTCCCCCCAATTGTTTGTGTTTACCCTGATTGCTGAAGCACCTGCAGCAACACACTTATTTCAAGGCTCAAAGCCCATGTAAAGGTTCTAGTGACATAATCTGGGGAGAAGCGGTGTGTGTGTGGAAGTCTTTGAAGAAAAGGGAGTTTGATTCTCCACTGTGCCTCCTGTGAGTAAAGCCAACCTGCGCAGCCTTGGGCAAGCTGCACCGTCCCAGGGCACCCCCGGAAGAAGGGAATGGTAAACCACTTCTCAGTATTCTCTACCTGGAAAGCCCTGGGAAAAAAGGTTGTTATAATCAGAATTAACTCAATGGCATATATTGAGGAAAACAAATGTGCATGCAAAATTGTTCTTTGTGTCCCAGGAGTTTTGCACATCTCCCAAACCAATATGGCAAAATGGTTCATTGGATTCTTGTTAAACACAGCGATTAAGGATTTTCAAGGCATGCATTGTCATGGATGGTTACATTCCCCAAATGAGGCACGGCTAAAACAATAAACTGGCCAGATGTTTGTCTCACACTCTAAGGAAGAGTCTTTTTATCCATGGAAATGTACAGGGAATTTTAAGATTTTGCAGTGCCTTCAGTGTTCTGCTTCCAGCCACAACAGATGTGGCTCTCCCCCAACCCTCCCAAGTCACAGATAAGATAACAACCCTTGGAAAATCTGATTTCAGTGAAGTGTGGCAGAGAGAACAGCTCAAGGTTAATTTTAGAAGCTGCATTCCGGGGATTGTGTCAATCAAGAGGTATTTCCTTCTTGACTGATGGTTGTGCCAGACATGCCTATTTAGGAATCCATTCAAAGTTATTGGTTAGGGACCCAGGGTGCGCTGAGCAAAAAACACCTGGAGCTCTTCTTGCTGCCAAAAAGCCATAGTATTGCTTGTCTTCTTGAAGCCCTGGGTACTAAAGTACATTTGCACCAATATAAAGGGTCACCTTAATATTTTAAGACTGAGCAAGAAAAGGGTTGCCCTAGAGTATAAGCAAGCTAAGCAGGCAGGACTAAATAACAGAAATGTGGCCTCTGCAATTTCAGAACCTATGAAAGGGTGTGTAAACATTCTTGTACGTTCATTTACCAGATCCTGGGGAAAATGTATAAGCATTAATGACTTCATGTTCAAGTCATTTCTCTTGTGTTAAACTGGAAGACAATCAAACAGGTCCACCTAATCTTTAAAATGTTGCTTTCACAATATTATATTTAGAAGATTAGATGCAGGCATATGGATATCCACCTGTAATGATTTTGGCATTAACACATGCATTACTTCCAATCTCTGTCATTCAGATTCCTATGGATCATCAAGTCCACCTTCTTTCAAGGAGGCAGAGTGGGGAAGTTGAACGCCCAGACTCTGGCTCCAGAGTCAGATACTGTCTTTATGCCACTGAGCTATCACACCAGATTCATCTGTGTCCATTGAGCAGCAACATGTTTGGAGTCGTAATGGCAGATGGTAGAGGCTTGCAGCATTGTTGTTGTTGTTCAGTCCTTCAGTCATGACCGACTCTTCATGACCCCATGGACCAGAGCACACCAGGCCCTTCTGTCTTCCACTGCCTCCCGGATTTTGGTCAAATCCATGTTGGTTGCATCGATGACAACGTCCAAGCATTTCATTCTCTGCCGTCATCTTTTCCCTTTGCCTTCAATCTTTCCCAATCTTTCCCCTTTTCCAAGGACTCCTCTCTCCTCTTGAGGTAGCCAAAGCACTGGAGCCTCACCGTCAAAATCTGTCCTTCCAGTAAACATTTAGGGTTGATTTCTTCCAGAATAGATAGGTTTGATCTCCTTGCAGCCCAGGGGACTCTCAAGAGTCTCCTCCAGCACCCCAGCTCAAAAGCATCAATTCTGCAGCGATCAACCTTCTTTATGGTCCAGCTCTCATTTCTATGCATCACTCCTGGAAAAACCATAGCTCTGACTATCTGGACCTTTGTCGGCAAAGTGATGTCTTTGCTTTTAAAGAGGCTGCCTACGTTTGCCATCACGTCCCCCCCCCCCCCAAGAAACAAGCGTCTTTTAATTTCGTTGCCATAGTCGCCATCTGCAATGATCAAGGAGCCCAAGAAAGTAAACTCTTTCACTGCCTCCATTTCTTCCCCTTCTATTTGCCAGGAGGTGATGGGACTGGTGGCCATGATCTTAGTTTTTTAAATCTTGAGCTTCAGCCCATTGTTTGCAGCATAGCTACCTGGAAAGATTGAAAACAGCTAAAACTCCAGGAAAGGTAGTTTGTGACATCAGTTGTGATGCCACTGATGACTCAAATGGATTAGCCAATCAGCCTATTTGAGGGATTTTTAAATATCCACCAAGAGCTTCCTTTGTTCTGCTTCCTAGATCTTCATCCCCCTATCTGGCCATCAGGAAGAGCTGATCCCAGGACAATATAGTCAAAGTTCTTTGAGTAGTATTACAGCTAAATTAAGTGAGTTGTGTCAGGAAATATGATTTTGTTTGTGATGAGCTTCCAGGAAGTTCTTCATTAATTTTTATGATTTTTACATTGTGCCAGAGATTTGTTTTTTGGGTTTAACTATCTTGTAGTAAGACATAAAGCTCCACTTTTATGTTCATTTCCTGCCCCCATAATTCTCAATTCAGTCCTCCAGTTTAGAAGGGTCTTTTTGTTTCAGAGTTTTGGATTTTGGTTAAAAACCTCTAACTGTGCAGAAGACGTGTATAAATTTACAGAGGACAATTAGCTTCAAGTCACTCCAGAGTAGCCCCACCCCCTTTTTTTGTCCTTGTCAATATAATGGACTGTATATTGTCCCTCATTATTTATTTATTTATTTATTTATTTATTTATTTATTTATTTATTTATTTATTTATTTGTATACCATGCCGATTTTCCCAAAAGGGAACTCTGGGCAGCTTACATAACATAACATAAGAAATCCAAGGAAGACAAAAATACATGACAGCAACAAGTAATTGGCAAGAGGCAAAGATAACTGATAACAAACACAATCAACAAACATGGGGAGATGATACCCTAGCAATTGCAGAAGGCATCCCTAAACACACAGGTTTTTGCAGCTTTTTAAAAGGATGCCAGGGAAAGGAGCCTGGTGTATCTTGCTTGGCAGTTTGTTCCAGAGAGCCGGGCTGGCCACCAAGAAGGCTCAGTTGCACTTTGCAACCTTGCAGAACTCCCTGGGGGTGGCCATCTGGAGCAAGGAGAACCATAGAGGCTCAGGTAGGCCGGGCCATCTCTGACCTTAAGGAGAAATGCTCTGCCAGATAATCAGGACCCAAACCATGAAGGGTTTTGTAAACCCAATCCAACAACTTGAACCTTATTTGGGAGGCAACGGGCAACCAATGCAGGTGAGCCAGGATTGGGGTGATACGGTCAAATCTGCCTGCACCAACCAACAATCTGGCTGCCGCATTCTGCACCCGCTGGGTTCAAGGGAAGTCCCATGTAGAGAACATTACAATTAGAGATGGGCATGAAACAAAAAAATTGTGTTTCGGTTTTTTGTTTGTCGTTGAGAGGTCTGTTTCGGTTCGTTTCTGTTTGTCGTGAATTTTTGGAAAAATTTCGTTACCGTTTTTCTTTTTTTGTTTGTCATTTCTACCTGCTTTTTGCGCAATTTTTAAAGGATTTCCGTGTGCAGGCGCCCCAGACCAGAGGGAAAACACTTAAAATGGATGCTGGCAGAGACACAGTATAGACTAGGTATGCAGGGAGGCTGCAAAGGCAGCGGCGGGCATTGCCCAGGGTGCAAGGCAGCCGCAGAGTGACTGCACTGCAGGGCAAGGGAGGGTACTCACCGAGAGGTACGCAGCACACACACACACAGGGAGGCTGCAGGACTGAAGCTAGAGTCGCAGAGACAGCAATCCCACCCTAACTCCCACCAGAGACTGCAAGGAGGACGGGGGCTGCCAGAGCTTTTTATGCCCTCTGTGGCTGCCAGACCTGCCTGCCCAATCTGCAACCTGGGCATGCTATTGGTTGAACATGATCCCACATCACATGGCTTGCATCCATTTTGTCGCTGGTGCGACATCCATTTTAAAGGGAAAAGAAAAATACATCGCGATGGGAGAAGACAAAAACAAACGTTTTAAGGACCCCACCCCCCCTGGTAGGTATTATCAGACAATATAAATAATCATCACTGCGTTTTTACGGATGTCCAGGGCATTTTTTAACATTTAAAACAGCTCATTTCATTGTGCTTCGCCATTAACGGAAACAAAACGTAACAACCACAATTTTCGTGGTTCTGTTCATTTCGTTGCATTTTCATCACAATTTTCGTTTGTCGTTTCGTTACGTAACGGAAACGACAAATGGTAACGGAAACGAAAAAATGTTCGTTCCGTGCCCATCTCTAATTACAATAATCCAGGCCAGCACAATGTGTCGACTACAGGTGACCAGTCGCCCGCTGGGTCCCTGCCAGTTTCCCAGCATGCCACCTGTGGTGGTGGTGGTGGTGGTGGTATTTTTCTGGATGAGGCGTGTGAGGGCGGGGCGACCTGGAGATGGTGCGGGAGACACAGCTCAAGCATTTCAAGGACCCTGGCCTCGTGGACATGCTGGTGGCCGCTGCCTGGGCTTGGCGGACATGTAGGTGGTGGAGCCTTCATTGCGGAAATGCACTCCCTTCCGTGAATCATTTTCCAGTCCTGGCCCTGTGCCTATGTGGTGGTAGCCGCCCGCTGCTCGCCTCGGTTCTTTGCCTTTGGCTGCCCGTGTTGCTACTCATGAGCAGCAAGCATGGAGCGCTCCCTGCTTCCTCGGGGACCTCCTGTCTTCCCTCTGAGCAGCTGTCATTTTGGGACCATGGTGCTGGACTTGTCTCTCCCAACTGACCTCTGTGCCTTCAGCCTCTCCTGCAGTGGACTTGGGGAGCTGGCTGCTGAGCTGGGAGGGGTGACCGGTGGTGGCAGTGAACACCACCGGGAGGGGGGAGGTGGCGGAGGAGGAGGGGGACTGCCACCACCTGGCTCCTCTGGGCACAGCATCTTAGGGCGGTAGTGCCTCGCTCAGACTCCATATGGTCCACCTGTGATCTCACAAGCCGGCAGAGGGAGGGGGAGCACTTGAGCTCCAAAGAAGTGTGTCTGGGGAGGGGCGCCGGACTGGAGAGGAAGCTTGGCCTTGGCAGCACCTGAGAGCGACCCGCACAGGCCATCTGCCATATGGCTAAGCCCCCCGCTTGGAGGGAGGGAAGGCGCCCACTCTTGCCACTGCTGCAGCACAGTGCCAGAGCTGGAGCCAGAGCCCAAAGGAGGTGCAGGGCATCCTGCAATGGGGTCCTGGCTGAGCTGGCAGAGCAGCCTGGGTGGGTGGGTGGGAAGACAGGGCTCTGCCCATGCCCCATCCACTGCCACCACTGCAGCTGCAGGGTGGCTGGGCCAGGAAGGAGGTGTGGTGGCCCTGAGTGTGGACTTTCCACTGGCCTCGTGTCTGCTCGGCTCCATTCGCGCGAAGGAACAGAGGCGCTGAGGGTGTGCCCGAACGAGAGGTGTGTGCGTGTGCATGTATGAGAGGGGGGGTATAAAAACTGATCCCCCCCGGGCGTCCCCCACCCTCTCTTTTTAAGGCCAAGGCTGAGGCAGCAGCAGCTGCAGCAGCAACCCTCTGGCGCTCTGTGTGGGTCCTTGAGTCACCTGTGCCGCTGCTGTCCCGAGAGTCGACCACAGGTGACATTGGGGGCCATCAGGTAGGCCGCGGGCTGTTCAAAGTTGGACAGCCCTGCAATAATTTATCCTCAACATGACTAGCACCTGCACAACCATCCTCAGGGAGTCCCCATTGAGATACAGGCGAATCTTGGCGATAAGCCTTAGATGGAAATAGGCCGACCTAGACACAACAGCCACCTGGGACTCCAGGGACAGTGCCAGATCCAGGACAACACCTAGACTCCTCACTCTATCCACCAGCTGGAAGACAGTCCCATCCAGACTGGTGAGAGGGCCACTGTACCTCTCTGGAGCACTCCCGAAGAACAAAACCTTGGTCTTCTCAGTATTGAGCCTGAGCCTGTTGGTCTTGGTCCACTCCAGTACCACTACCAGGCAGCAATCAAGGGTCTGGACGGCCTCCACTGCAGAGGTGGAGAAGAAGAAATAGAGCTGCGTGTCATCGGCATACTGATGACAGCAAGCTCCAAAACTCTGGATGACCTCAGCCGGTGGTCTCATATAGATATTGAAGAGCATGGGGTAGAGTGCTGACCCCCGAGGCACCCCACAAGAGAGTGTCCAGAGAGATGACAAATCACCCCCAAGTACACTCGCTGAGCATAGCCCCCAAGGAAGGATCGGAGCCAGCCCAAGGCTGGACCCCCAATACCCACCTCAGAGAGCCAGCCCAGGAGGATACCTTGGTCTATGGTATCAAAGGCCACTGACAGATCGAGGAGGACCAGCAGGGTATAGCAACTCCTCTCAGCCCGCCTCAATATAGATTATCCTTGACATGCTCTGACCTACAGTGAACTTCCTTCTACCTTAAATTGCTATTCTTTGGGTTTCCTTTCCTTCTCAAACCTGCCTTTTGTCCCTCCAAGGAAGAAACACCTTGCCTTTGGTCTCTGGAGATGAAAAGAGTAGCCACAGCTTCCTGACATTTCCAACTTAATTAATTATCATAGAACCATAGAATAATTGAGTTGAGAGGGGCCTACAAGGCTCTTGAGTCCAACCCTCTTCTCAAATCCAAATCAAAGCAAATGGTTATTCAATTGTCTCTTGAATGCCTTGCGTTGGAGCACTCACCAGCGCTTGAGGTAATGGGTTCTGTCGTTGTACTGCTTGAACAGTTATGATGTTTTACTTGGTATTCAGTATAAAGCTGGCTTCCTGAAATTGAGCCCCTTATTATATGCCCTGCACTCTGGGATGATCGACAACAGATCCTGCCCCTCCTCTGTATGACTATCTTTCATTTATTTGAAAAGCACTAATGTATTTCCCCCAGTTTTCTTTTCACACAGCTAAGCATGCCCAATTCTTTCAGCCTTCTGTCCTGAGGCTTGGTTTCCAATCCCCTGATCATCCTGGTTGCCCTGAAAGAACATAAGAATAGCCCTGCCGGGTGAGGCCAAGGGCCCATCTACTCTAGTTTCCTGTATCTCACAGTGGCCCCACCAGATATCTCTGGGAGCACACAAGACAACTAGAAATGTGTCTCCTGAGACCACTCCCCTGCACTGGGCACTTTGAGGTACCCTCCTTTTAAGCCTGGAGATAATATGTATCCCCATCATGGCTTGTAACCTGCGATGGACTTTTCCTCTAGAAATCAGCCCATTCTCCTTTTAAAAGCATCTAGGCCAAATGCCATCACCACATCCTGCAGCAAGGAGTTTTGACCTTGTTCCAGTGCATTGTCATCCTTCTTAATGTCCATCACGTAGAACTGGACACAGTGCTTTAGATGAGCTAGCTAGCCAGTGCTGAATAGAGAGGGCCAATATTTCATGGGACTTGGAATTTATACCTCTGTTATTGCAGCACAAAGTAGCATTGGCCTTTTTTGCAGCCACATCCAAAGAACTAAGACTTCCATTCGTATTGCATGAATATTTGCAGGGAGTGGGGATGTTTGATTCATGACTCTCCAGCTTTACCTAAGGCAACCTTGCAGAACCCGGTCCCACTTCCAGATGTATTTCTATGACTGCAACCCCCATCATTCTCTGTCAGCACAGCCATTTCCACCTGGGATGCTGGAGGTTGCATTCACACAGATTGGTTGTCAGCAGTTCTCTGTAAGGTATGTTGGGGCGTGCTGGCTCCGTGGGCTAGAGTGCTGAAACTGTCAGCTGCAAAGTCAGCAGCTCGGCAGTTCGAATCCCGGGTGTCTCACAGCAGAGTGAGAGTCCGCTGTTAACCCCAGCTCCTGCCAACCTAGCAGTCTGAAAGCTTGTAAATGCAAGTAGATAAATAGGTAGTACCATAAAAAGCAGAAAGGTAAACTGTGTTCCGTGCAAGGAAATGCATTTAGACATGCTGGCCACATGGCCACGGACTTGCACACCACACTCATTCTTTGGCTTGGAAATGGAGATGAGCACCACACCTAGAGTCGGATACGACTAGCATGCAATTGTGTGGAGAAAACTTTACCTTTTGTTGGACTCTTGTTCACAGGTGCTTTTGTCAGGGATAAAACAGGCTTTTCTTTGCTAACCTTTGTTGATGGTTCCAGGGATCAGAAGATAGATTGCTTGTGATATGGGTGATGAAGGCAGATAATCTCACCTTGAAAAAGAGCTTTTGTGTCACTCTTCAAGTTAAGAGCCATGAGATCATGGAACAAAAGGAAGCCTGACAAGATAATGTTTTAATTTCTTCTGGCATTATTTTGGAGTAGCAGGAGGAGCCATTCTCCTAGACAGTGGGACAGGGATGTGAGCCTTTGATATCTGGGAGGGGTTGAAGGCAACAAGAAAGCACTCTGAAGACAGCAACATAACTTTTAGAAAGGGATAGCTATAATAGGAACCTAGTGTTTTGAAACCTTGCTGAACAACTGTGTCCTTCAAATTGACAGCCACAGAGAGGACCCCAAACAGATGTACATTTTAGAAATCAGTAATTAAAGATTTAATGTGTAAAATGCCCCAGGCACTAGACTGGACAGACACATGAGACCACTGGATTTGTCACTATCCCACATAGGAGGCATGATTCTCAGTGAAGGTCTTGTTAGAACGACACATGTTTTGAAAGCATGAATTGATAACAATGCTCTCCCAAATGCTCACAGAAACGTAGAAGGGAAAATCTGGAGGGCACCCCAATAGGTCTGAAGTCTAATTTCTGGACAAAATTTATATTCCTTCTTTGTTGAGCTGAGACTTTCATTATCCATCACCTTCAACTAGGTTGGCCATGGCTGATGGGAAAAATCACATCTTCCTACCACTGCACCAAATTCAAGACAGTCCAGTGGCAAATGCTGATGAATGTGGATGGTCTTAGGTTACAACCCTCTACATTTAGCTAGATGATTGTGCTGTTACGGCTTTGAATGCACTCATAAATATAACATGATCAGGTCTAGGAAGAGTTTGCATGAAGAGTGAGCTAAATAATCTTAGAATCCTACACAAGAAATTGTCATGTTGTGCACAGTGTAATGCCCTTTCCAGTGACCCTGCATAGGGAATAGGCCATTCTTTGCAGGAATTCTAATAATCCTGCACAGTTGGCATTTCTTTCAGAAGAAAGACCACAGAATGTGTGAGAGATCCTACTAGGTCTCTCTTCAGAAATAAACCATTCACAGAAAAAAATCATGCTTTAAAGAAAAGGGGATCTCTCCTTACCCTTTAGTTTCTTTCTTAGAGCAAGAAGCAGAGGGATTCACATCTCTTCTTTGTACAAAATATTGGATCCAGCAAAGGCATCCTGTGCACAGAAGAGCTCTTTCCATAAGCAGGAGGGCTTTTATCAAATGCAAGAATCTCACAAATGGAATGAAAGAGGTGAAAATATCCACCCATTTCCCTTTGAGAAAATAAACATGTAGAACAAAGATATCAAGATAGCATGTAAAGGTTTTGTAGTCTTAATGCACACTGCAGTTATCCAGAACGTTCCAGGTCAAATGTATGTATGTGTGGGATACAGCATTATCATTGCACAGTCCAGTCAACTTTTATTTTGCAATGAGGGAGAGGTACTGTCTTGGGGTGTGTGGGCTTTACATCTCAGGTCCTTTTGGAACTATACCCAGGGAATGGTCCCACTGGCATTCCTAGTTTTCCAGTGTGTGGGAAAGTAGCATGTCAAAGAGAAGGCAGTATTGTCCATAACACTTATCCTTACTAAACATTTTACAAGACAGAAAGTGCCTGTTGGGTTTTGCAGGTGCAGTAAAGCAGGACCTACCTGTGAGAAATGGTAGCCACTTCCAGGATTTGCAGAGATATAACCCTTGACTGTTATGTAAAGTAAAGAGAGAGAGGTCCTTGCTGAACAGTCAACCCTCTGCTCCTCATGTAGAAGATTCCAGACTTTGTCCCCTTTGATCTCCAGGGCATTACATCTCCTGCATGTGAAGAACCAATGATATTTATTGAAGATAGTCAGGGTGAGATGGGACTCAACACTTGATTCATTATAGCTTGAATAAGTGGGTCAGAGAAACATCATAAATGGAGCTTACAGAGCCTCACTTCAAGCCGATATCTCCTCAACGGTGGCAGTTTGCTCTTGAGCATCTCTGACTGAGGGACATGCAGGCAAGAATCAGCTCTTTCCCAAAAGAAACAGAGGATGAACACATTTATAAGAAGGGCTACAACATCTTTTTACACTTTACCTTCAAACTACATGGAAGCAGATGTGAAAGCATATGTAAGTATTCATATTTATCTAAAAGGATTTAAAAACACATTTTAAAAATAAAATAAAATTTTGAAAGGTCATAATATCAGCTAAAATGGCTGGAGCATGTTAATTGTTATGGTAAGAATACAAACCAGTACTTGGCATTCTGCTTTCTTTGATGGTTATTTCATGTCCATTCTCGTCCCAGGAAGAAGTTTGTTGCATGTTGATGTCGGTCGCGGTCACATGGTCTTCTTCCGGTTCTGTCCCTGTTCCCGTGTACGCACGGGTGTGATGGATGATACCGCCATGACTGTTACTGCACATCCTCGTTCCGTGATGAGATCTGAAATTCCATGCCTAAAAACTTTGTTTTGCATTTTTTTTTCCTGGCCACACCTTCCGATTTTCGATGTTTCGATTCCCCGAAGCCTTGCCTTCAATGCGTTACGGAGCTAAGTTTGAGGCATTTGTCTTTTAATCACTCTGCACTGCATTGCTGGCTCCGTAGGGAATGTCCTGGCGAATGCCACTTTGCACTCCTGCCACTAGATGGAGAAGGGCACATTGCGTGACGAGCCTTATCTCACGAGCACTCGTCTCAGAACGAGAAGTGTGACAAGCCGATTCCTGAGGCCAGGGAGGGGATTCTCTCATCCCGCTTAAATCGCAGTTCAGGGGGTGTGGTCGGGACGAACTCCCCTCGTCTCACAATCGACGTGCGGTTAGATTACTTCATACCGGTCCCAAGCGGGACTGTGAACAGTGATGAGGTGGATGTGAAGTATCAGCCTTAGAGGCTGTACCAAGGCTATGGAACACTCTTGTGAAAGAGATTTAATTCTGTCATGAGGTTGAGGAAAGGAAGAAAAACTGCAATCAATGCTCTTGATGTAGTGATTTACCCATATTTTTCATGTCTAAGACCTCTCCATGTATAAGATGACTGTTTGCAGAGATAAGGCATGTGCAGTTTCACAGACACAGGGTTCTCTCCTTGGCTTACTCCATGTATAAGAAAACTCTCAAGTTTTAGTCTAACAATTTTAGACAAAATAGAATTTTATACAATAATCAACACCTATTTGATTTTCATCTGATGATTTTATTTTTCATATTTTAAATCCAGACACCGAATTGGGGCAAATACTCTATCCCCAAATTACTTGAGCAATTCATTGCCTAAACCATTCTGGATTTGATGTCAAACACAACTGTGCAAATGTCATTTCCTCCACTAGAGGTCAGTTCTCCAGAAATCACAAAGTATCCTGGCCTTCTAAATACTTTTGAAAATATGGACTCAGTTGTTTGTTTAGTGCTGGAATCACACATTTAAGTCACAAATTGTTATATTTGATTAGCAGGATAATTCATTGTTCACTACCAAAGAATCCACATACAGTTTTAGCCATGGTGTGAATGTCGTGTGTGGGCAAAGTTTTCTTGTGAAGGAGAGAGGGAAGCGGGTGGGTGAGGATCCAAACAGCTTCAGTTTGGATGAGTCAGCTCCAAAATTCTGTTTCCCTTTTTGTCCTCAGGGAAAAGAAGTCCACCACCATGACTCAACTTCCAGATAAACTCACCTGGATGACTGAGAATCTTCACAGACATATTGCTATGCAACCTGGGGAGATGACGGGAGGAGGTTGATATGAGAATATGAAAGAACAGCAAGAAAATGACTTCCTGCTGCTGTTTGGATGAGCAGCAAAATGTTTCAGTCTCTCAAGACCCCCCAAAAGAAGTCCATTTGCCATTATCATTCCAGATTTTAATTGGAATGTGATTACATGGCGTTATAGAACCTCAGGATATTGGAGGAAAAGAATATTAAAAGCAATCCTGTCTATAGATGCATAGAAGGAGTTTGCGGTCCTAGTTTAAATGCCATGTGATCTCGAGGGGAACCTCCCGGAGCTGTGTCTGTGAAGATTCTCAGTCATCCAGGTGAGTTAAACCATTCTGGATTTGATGTCAAACACAACTGTGCAAATGTCATCTCCTCCAGAAACGTTTTCTCCAGAAATCACAAAACAGCCTTCTAAATACTAATTGAAAATATGGACAAAGTTGTTTGGATGAGGAATGAAACATTTAAGTCACAAATTGTTATATTTGATTAAAAGGAAATTCATTGTTGACCAAAGAATCCACATACAGTTTTAATTGAATGTCTTTTTCTTGAGAGATCTGTTCCTTATCCAAACATATATCCCAGGAACAGAGCAGCAAAAGTTTCAATCTAATAAGTCACAAGAAGTCCAGTTAGACTCAACTTCCAGATAAACTCACCTGGATGACTGAGAATCTTCACAGACATATTGCTATGCAACTTGGGGAGATGACCTGAGGTTGATATGAGAATATGAAAGAACAGCAAGAAAATGACTGACGAAGCTGTTTGGATGAGCAGCAAAATGTTTCAGTCTCTCAAGAAAAAGAAGTCCATTTGCCATTATCATTCCAGATTTTAATTGGAATGTGATTACATGGCGTTATAGAACCTCAGGATATTGTTCTAAAAGAATATTAAAAAGCAATCCTGTCTATAGATGCATAGAAGGTGTGCCCCGCTCATGTGATCTCACTCTCTGTGTCTGTGAAGATTCTCAGTCATCCAGGTGAGTTTATTTGGAAGTTGAGTCATATCAACTTTTTCTTGAGTGGTAGAAACGTTTTAATCCTTAACCAAACAGCTTCATCAGTCTGACAAAGCTGTTTGGACTTACTATTTCATAATAAAGAAATTATAAAATACTTTCTTTGTGTTTATTTGATTCTCTATTCAAGAGAATTATATTTAGGAACATAGTCAATATAAGTCACAAGAGTTAAATTTTTAAATTTTCTAATGGTGGTGTTGTGTGTAACAGCATTACATTTCAAAAGTATATTGAGTAGCAATAATGCTACTTTTTGGTGTAAACAATAATCTTTCTAGTTTTAAGGTTGAAAACACCCTCATTTTCCAGAGCTGTTATACTGTCCCCTTATGAATTGTTAGTTTTAAAATTAAAACCTCAAATAGACTTGTAAATAGAAAGTCACTAATTTGTATGCATGTGATATTAATACAAACAAATCACTGAGGAAAGGCCTTTTATATCACATTATATAATGTGATATGATGTTTATATAACAAATAACATTTTAAAGCAATTTTCCAAGGTCTCACCTGGATTACTTTGTGGCAGAGCTCTGCTCTCTATCCTGTATGTTGTTTAGCTAGCAGTTAAATGAACACCAAATGTACAGTGATCTGTTTGCAACAGTGAACAACCCAATAACCTTTTAGGTTTAGCGATCTGTTGTTTGCAGCACTATTATGATGGTCACACCTGTTGCTGTGAACATAACTGAGTGGGCACTGAGAAATACCTGCCAAGGGGTTGAGAAAAGTATGTCTTTGGAAGCCTTGCCAGAAGGGGCTGGATTTTTGTGACGATTCAAACCGTTTTGGCCCTGCTGGAGATCACCATTTAGCTTCATATTGGCTTCCCACTTCCTGATTGCGCTGATGAAGTTGCCTGAAAATGGTTGAAAATGCTCTTGAAACGTCTTCCTTTAAACGGAGAAAGGAGTGCACTAGAAATGCTTACTTTAAGAAGTAGATTTCTGACAAAGTAAGACCATGTGATGCCTTGACAGCTAAAAACTGCTATATGGCTTAAGCCTCTATGCATGTAGCCAGGCCACTTAATCAGAGCTTGAGACCCTAGAACAGTGGTGGCAAACCTTCAGCATTCCAGATGTTTTGGACCACAACTCCCAGAATTCCAAGCCTGCATTGCCAATGACAAAGGATTGTGGGAGTTGTGGTCCAAAACATCTGGAGTGCCGAAGGTTCACCAACACTGCCCCAGAAGCTCTAAAGGGCAGACATATTTTAATTATGTGTATCTGTGCTTATTCCACCCATTTGAAGTGCCGTGAAAAGAACGGTGCTTTACAGTAGCTATGCAGTGTTGATAGGGAAGCTCTATGGGAACTGCTACTAAAGGAAGAAAGGAACAAGATGAGAAGAAAGGGGCGAGAAAAGGGGGTAGGGGAAGGGGAAGGAAGCCTATTTCTATATAGTATGATAGATCATGCTAAGTATCTGAAGGAGAAATCTGAGGGCTCCAACCTTGTAGGACTTTTTCTAAAGTTGCAAAAGTGTAATTAACTTTGAATGAAGGGCAACAGGCTGATGGGCTCCCTGGGCCTCCTGTCATTTTATTGAAAAGACCATGAAAAATGATATTTTTTTAAAAAAATGCCTATGAGTAAGAGCAGGTGGTAGAAATCCAGCCAAAGGTACAGTGGCTTTTTGTAAGAAGACAGATGGAGGGGGGTCATTTACCCCAATTGGCAGCGGATTTCTTGATACAACGCAAAAAAAAAGTTGTGAAAAGATGGCATTGGAGTAAGTCTTTTAAAGGTGCTGTTTCACATCAAAATGCCCCTGCTTTTGCATCAAGGTGAGCAAACTGATTAAAAATTTCATTTCCACAATGTTACAGATGGAAAATTTGTGCTTCATATGAAGCATCAACTACTGCTGACCAGGTGTTTCTAACCTTTTTGGCTCCCTTCCCCACAGCCACCCAGTACATTTATCTGGTGTTAGGATCGTGGCTGTGTCTGAACTTCCTACCTCTAGTGCGTGTAGGATGGGCTCCACTCCTGTGGGAGAAAGTGGCACTAGCACTTACAGGATTGGGCTCTCTCCCTGCAACAGTCCACTTTGCTCCTCACTCCACTTTGCTCCTCAGTCCACTTTGCTCCTCAGGAGTGTCACCTGTGAAGTCTGAAGACTGGGTTATATAAGACCTGCCCCCCCCCAAAAAAAACACCTTTGCCTCATCAACAAAGCTTGTGGCTTTTGCTCTGGTGCTCCTGCTTGGCCTGAGTTCCTGCTATTGAGGTAGTAACCCTGCTCCAATTCTCCTGTACTCATGATTTTTGTCTTCTTAGGCCACTATTTCACCTGAGGGAAGATCCTGATGTTGTGAAAGTCCAGCTTTTCTTCTTTCTTGGTCACATGACTGAAGATATTGGTTCTCCATTCCCACGTACAAGGATTTTTCTTTTTAAAAAAAGCACCAACTACCTAGGGCCAGCAGGTGACACTAGGAAAAAATATAAAATTAAAAAAAAACAATGCTGACAGCCCGAAGGCCAGCTGCTCAATGCTGGGGGAAGGGGAATTTTTTAAAAAAAAACTTTAAAAGTGCCGACCAGCCCCAGGACGAGCTGGTTGGCGCTAGGAAAAAAACTTTATTTTTTTTAAAAAAACAACACTGACAGCCTGAAGGCTAGCTGTTCAGTGCTAGGGGGAGGGGAAATTTAAATAAATAAATAAATAAAAATCACTGACCAGCCCCAGGATTAGCTGGTCAGCGCTAGGGAGGAAAAGCAGAAAATTGGATCATATGCAAGCTCCCATGGACTTCTGGCTCACATTTTTTACCGAAGCAAAAATTCCCAACTTCTCTGGTAGGTCTTGGAAAATTTGCTAAAGGGGGCATAACCAGTTTTTTTTTTAAGCCCGGTGGCTGTGGGGACAAGATTTTTGGAAACGCTTTACCTTGATATTTAATCAGCATTTTAAAGGATGTGTGGTAGAGCCCTAAGTCCATCCTGATTTTGCACTTCTCTTTTTGTATCTATAACAAATCTGGTATCTTCTCAAACAGGTGCCTGAAACTTTAAAAAAATGCTGAGGCTCCCAATCTCCACAAAAGCAATTAATCTTACAGGCAAGAAGCCTGAATTACAAAGCATTGGGTTGGGTGAGTGTTTTGTTTTGTTTTTTTTTTTTTTTTTAAAAAAACTGGCCTAACTCCTAATTTTCTGTTTGTACAAGACAGATAATAATACCCCTAGCCTCTTCTTGCATATTGATTGTAAAGAGCTGTGATGTCGAAGCATGACGAAGCATGATGACAAAAATGCACTCAGAATTCACTGCTCCCAGTATACAAGCTTTTAAGAAGTTTTTTTTTTAGAATATTTCAAGGAACTAATGTTGCATGACAGATATCTAGACATTAAGTGCTGGGCTTTCTCTCGGCAACTATAAATAGAGTGGTTTCAAAACTGTGCCTCCCACCTGGTCTCAAAGCTTATCAGAGGTTATTCAGTGAGACAATCTGTATGACTTTGGCAGTGAACCTTAGATTATTCTTTAAGGGAAGTCTAAGGTTCACTTACCTTTACACAACGTTGCCTTTGAAGAGATGGTTGGGCCTGCAATATATATACCAAGGATATTTTCACCTTAGGTAAGGTGATCATGGCAAAAAAGGCATGGTGGATATTCTACCAACCTAAAATTGTGCCATCCCTCACTTACCACCAACCAGATTAGCGAAAAATGTTCACAAATCTGTCCTATAAATGTTGAAAATGTAAGAATCATGATGGGACTTATGGTGCTCCTGTGCAAGGGCAAATAAATACTGGCTTAAAATACATAGATGGCTTAAAGAAATAACTAAGTTGAATATAGAATTTAAACCAGAAATGTTTTTATTAGGTAGTATACCAGGAAATGTCAGTATACAATACAAGATAGATACAGTGGTACCTCTACTTACGAGTTTAATCCGTTCCAAATGCATGCCCATAAGTCTAACAACTCATAAGTAGAGCAGCCATATCTAAAGCATCAAACAAATAAATAAATAAAATCTAAAAAATAAAAAATGTAAGTAGAGCAGACCGCATCCAAAATTTGTAAGACAGCAGTTAAAACATCAATGGTTTTCCGATCGTAAGTTGAATTGCTCGTAAGTAGATCTGCTTAGAGGTACCCCGTATATCGTATTGCATATTTTGACTGTTGCCAGAATAGCAACATGGGCCCAAATGTGGGGAAATGAAAGTACACCTAAGGAGGAAGTAATTATACAAAAATATTAGATTTGTGCTGAGATGGATAGAATGACAATGAGAATTAAAGAAAAAGAGGACTCACAGTATTATTTGACATGGAATAGATTTTATGACTGATTTGAGAGAATAAATAGTGAATTATATGGAGCTGGGACATTATGTAATATACAATATACATTCAGACAATATGATGAATGACAACTGGAATTTTTTTTTAGTTTTGTTTGATATTTGCTATATGTGATGATGATCTGATGATTGAAATAAATAATTTTTAAAATTGTGCCATCCCTATAGAGTGATAGTATCACTCTATTCTGCTCTGGTCAGATCCCATCTGGGAATTTTGGCGTCACTTCCGGCTGCTTAGATGAGCGGCTGAAAAAAGCTGAGCTCCGTACGATCGAAATGTAAACAGCCTGAAAAGTCTTGTTCTCCCTTCAAAAACTTGTGAGTAATTTTTCCTATGTAGTTTTAAAGTGATCAATTGCAGACTGGAGCAGTCTGGAATGCTAAACATCTGATAATTCATCAGTAGAAAGTACTTTAGTTTTTGACTCGTGTGTGATTGTCGTATGTGGTCGGCTTTTATTTTCAAGCTACTGAGTCAATAAGATGATTGTTTTGTCTTATAACCTGGATCTGTATCTTAAAAATCTGCTTAATGAGAAGAAAAAAATCTAAGCCTTTGCAAGAAGTTAAATGGGCCCGTTCAGCATCTGATCGTAGCCTTGAGAGATTATCACGTCTTGAAGGCTCGTCCGCCCTTCAGGAGGAGGAGGGGGGGCGAGAATCCTAGCTGTACTATCTGGAATACTGTGTCCAGTTCTGTGCACCTCAATTTAAAAATGATGTTGACAATCTTGAACGGGTCCAGAGGAGGGTGACCAAGATGACTGAGAGTCAGGAAGAAATGTGTTATGAGGAGTGGCTTAAGGAACTGGGAATGTTTAGCCTTACAAAAAGAAGGCTGAGAGGGGACATGATAGCTATGTTTAAATGTTTGAAAGGATGTCACATTGAAGAAGGGACTGGTTTGTTTTCCATGGTTTCAGAGACTAGGATGCAGGGCAATGGTCTCAAACTACAGGAAAAGAGATTCAATTCAAACATTAGAAAGAACTTAATGACAGTTAGAGCTGTTCCACAGTGGAATATGATGCCACGGAGGATGGTGGAGTCTCCTTCTTTGGAGGTTTTTAAGCAGAGGCTGGATGGCCATATGTCCGGGAACACTGTGGTGGGGGTTCCTGCATGGTAGGGGGTTGGACTAGATGGCCATTGAGGTATCTTCCAACTCTGTGATTCTATGATATTACAAAGGGATTTATATAATTGAATGACATCATTGTGTCTAGCACCTGTCAAGGAGTTCCAGTGGGGAATCAAACTACCAAACTCTGACTCTACAGCCAGATGTCATAGCCAACTGAGCTATCTATATTTTCACGTGAAATAGGCACAAGAATGTTCTGATTTATAAACTGAAATGGCAGATCAATGGATAGAAAGTAATTCCATTATCTGTTGCACACTGATGACTTTTAGCAAGAAATGGAAATGTTCTCTTCGGCTGCATATGTGCTTGATACTTTGATAAAGAAAAAAGTCTAGCCAGAAAAAAGGTAGGAGATATAAGAGTGCAGTCTTAGGAGATATATGATATAAAGCTAGGAGATATGATATGAGTGCAATCACTGTGAAGATGACAACTCCCAATAATGCCCTACCTGTTCCTGCCCTGCCAGTGACCAACGAAGCAGGGTCTTCATCCAACAGAAGGTTGCTATGTCTGCTGAACCACTTCAGTTGTTCCTGTGGTTCCAGGCGACCCCACCACTGTTGACCTTGTGCTCTCTACTGTGGATCCTGGTGTTGGTTCTTCGTTGTCATCTGCTCCTGTCCAGAACATCAACCAGTCATGGTCCATTGACTGTGATTCAGCTTCCCCAGTACTAATTCGATGTTACGACGATTTTGCTGCAGGCTGTGTGTCTCTGTGGATTGACAAGTTTTCTTCGTGGGTTCTTCTTGTGTTGACAGCTTCGAGCCTGGGATTTGTTCCTGCTTTGGGCTTTCTCGGCTCACATCAGCTTCACGATTGGTGGAGTGATATTGTGAGTCTTTGTCATCATCATTTTAAATCCTATAAGTTCACATCAGCTTCATTTGATCCTGTGAAGTGGAACTATGAGCTTTGGTTTGTCATCTAAGGAGGAAGCTGATCACTGATGGAAGAAAACAGCTTTGATCCACAAGTGTCTGGTTTTTTGGTGTGTGTGTGTGTGTGTGTGTGTGTGTGTGTGTGTGTGTGTGTGTGTGTGTGTGTGTGTGTGTGTGTGTGTGTGTGTGTGTGTGTGTGTGTGTGTGTAACTCTATTTGATTTCAACACCTGGCATGTAAGTCTTGGCTTCTGCTCCACATACTCCTGCTAAAACAGAACTCAATGTTTATGGTTTTATGTCTTTAATTTTTACTGTAACTTTCCCCTTATACAATTTGGAATTGCCATAGCAGTCTATATGCTTTCTCAATCCCCTGATTAGAGTCAATTGAGATCCTTGCAGCCATCAGGAGATGCTCCAGCTCCTCTCTTCTATCCCCTTTCCTTTATACAATTTGGGTTTCAGCTGTTGTAGCTTCAGTTTTACAGAAATGTGATTTCAGAAATGTGACTTCTTATCAATCTTGTACCCACTCTAACTGCGATTTCACCAAAGACAGTGACAGTATATATGTGTCCATGAATACAATTATGCTGTTTTGAGAAATAAAGGGGGAACTTCTCTTTTGGATAATTCATATAACCCTGCTAATTGGAAAAAGTGAGGAATTGATAGTCTGAATTTTAGGTATTTTCTAAACGTGTTAACCATCAGAGCACGATTTTGATTCACAGTATATTAAATGTACAAAGGCATTAGCTTGCTGACAATTTCTGCATTCTCTAAAACACACAGAGTGTTAGATGTGCAAAGAACTGTTTTGAAATATCTTCCAGGATGCAAAACCACAAAACTGTGAAATTACAGAAATGTTAGAGCTAATGTGAAATGTTTATGTGACAAGATGTTGAATCAGCAGAGAAGTGTCACTTTAAAAGTAGAACTTTAGACATGCACAGAGAAACACTAGGTCATATCAGGTAAAGAAAAAGGAAGTGTAATTAGTGAGCAGTGGACTTTGTTAGATATATAAAATGGGGAAGTGTCATTATTTAGGAGTGGACTAGGACAAACTGTGTAATTGACAAAAAGACGAAATCCACTGAAGAGCTCTGGAAGATTCTGGGCGTTGTCCTTGAATTGTAATTGAGGAACCATTATTAGTATATCAGCAAGCTGGTTCGAGCTAGTTCCTGTAAAAGCGGAATTGCTGTGATTCTGGACTCTGGCTCCTTAAAGATATTTAAGGAAATGTTCAGGACCATTTGGGCATCCAGAACCTCTGTGACCACTGTTAGTGTCACTCAGATTCTGTGATCCTAAATGCATTTAGGTTTTTTGTGTGTTGTAATGAAATATTTTGTAATGAAGCGTTACTTACTCCTGACACCAAGGTGAAGCAGTGCTTATATTTGAGGTGAATTTAAACCTATCAAATGGAACAAAGAGGAAAACAAAATATATTTTTAAACTTCATCCTGCTATTTTGCTCAGGATATTTAATGAAAATGTAATTAGTTCTACTAATGTATTTCTGCTTGAGATCTTTAGTACACGGGTGTGGCACAAGAGCAGAATTCACTTACAGAGTTCTTAGAAACTGTCTTCCAGCCTCAGACAAAAGACTGAAACCCAGACTACTAGTGTATTTTGCCTTAAACTCGTAAGGATAGTGACTAAGTCTCAAAAAAGACATTCACACCTTTTCAGAATAAGAAAAGAAAAAACAAACATTTAGAGCTACCATGTAATAGTGTGCATCCAGGGAGCCCCTGGGGGCTAAACTGGGACCCCACAAAGGCTACATTTGACCCCTTGGCCCCCAAGATTCTCACCCTGAAAGAGTGGGCAGTAGAGATGGGCACGAATAGAAAAAATGGAGTTTCGTTTGTCGTTTGTCGTTTAGAGGTCCGGTTCGGTTCGGTTCCGTTGTTCGTGAATTTTTTGCACAAAATTCATTTTCGTTTCATTACCAGTTCATTACCGGTTCGTTACCATTTATTCCAATTTTCCATGATTTTTTTTTTTGCATTTAAAGCTGCTCACTTCATTGCTGTAACGGAAACGAAACACACGACAAAAGTCCCCGCGTTTCTGTTCGTTTCGTTTCATTTTAGAGACAAATTTCGTTTGTCGTTTCATTGCGTAACGAAACAAAATCTGAAAAATGAAAACAAAAACTTGTTTGTTCCATGCCCATCTCTAGTGGGCACCTTGAGGACCTCCAGAGGTTGTTGGGCTGAAACGCCCACCAGCTTTCCCCATTACAATATGCTGCCTAGAGCTGACAAGAGTTGTCCTCTCTCTGACACCATCTGGAGGACTACAATGCTGCTCACATCTATTTTCATAGCTTGTGATGATCACTTGCAACTTGTCATGAGAGCAGCAGACGGCCATGGCTTGTGGCACATCTGGAGAACCCTTGAGCCTTTTATCGCCTAGCCAGACACGCACTGCTTCTTGGTTCTCCCACCTTACACTGATTTCTTCTCCTTCTTTCATAGGAGCAGAAGCAGTGGAACTGTCATGACATGGCAATCACAGACACAGATACCCCCATTTTCTTTCCTATTTTTGTGTGTGTTGTGTGTGTTGTGTCATTACAGTCGTGACTGACTCTTTGTGACTCCATATCCATGGATTTTTCTTAGCAGGAATACTGGAGTGGTTTGCCAGTTCCTACTCTACAGCTGCTGGTATTCCCTGGTGGCCTCCCATCCAAGTACTAACGAGGGCCAACCCTGCTTAGCTTCCGAAATCAGGAGAGATCAGATGGAGGATGTAATTACACCCAGTACAACAGTTCCCTGCAATTACCAAGTGCAATCCTGGGTTGTGCTTAATCAGGTCTTTAGTGTGCAGGGAAGCATCTCTTTCAAATAAATTATTTAACATTGGTGCCTTAACTGTTGTGTGTCCTGCACTATGCATTAGAATGATGAATATGTGCTGCAGGGTATGCACTCAGCCTCAGACCTTGGTTTTGATTTGATCACCAGGCTGTAGAACAGAGGAGGGGGTGTTACTCGATAACCTTTTTTTTTTTTTTTGCTGGACAGCACAACCAACAATGATGGGTACTGCAAACCCACGTCTGAATAATCTTCAACTCATTACCCACATTATGTACATTCTGTGTTAAATAAGGAGAAAGTCAGGCCCTGAAGAATGTCAATGAGCCAGTACAAATTACTAATCACTTGTCTTTCCTTTAAAAAAAATATTCTAAGAGAAAATATCTTGACAAGGAGTCAGAACCCAAATCAGTTGCTGGCCTTGCTTATAAGGATATATCACTGTACCAAAGGAGTATAAAACTGTCAGGATGATTCATTCTGCAGCACTAGAAAATCAAGGTCCTAGGACATTAAAGAGCCTTGATTGCAGTCCTTCCATGAATTTGTTTCTCCTTTGTCATTTGGATGTTCAGATACTGGCAATTCATAAGGTACAGTCAGACTGACGACAGGGTTCCCTTCTTTGCTTTCCATCAGTGTTTCCGCCTTTATGGGTCTCAAAAGAAGGCAAATCAGTCTGAACCATGATTTGTTTTGAGTTGGCTGCTCTGCCAGGATATGAATGAGCCCCCTTCCAATAAAGGCAGCTATTTTAATCCCTATGTTTACACAATCAGGAGAGCTTGCAGGTGCTGCGTGAAATCTCCGGTTACAGGCCTGCACTGTATATTCCAGAGGAAAATAAACTTTGGCAAGAGCCTGTCGGAAACGAACACCTTTAAACCAAAAAGGCTTTCCCATGGACAAACAAAAAACATTAGGAAGAGTTCTACCGTAGCTTCCCACAAGACCAGCCAAAATCTGTGAGTCGCAAAAGAGAGATACTGGAAATTAACCAAACAAGTGCCTTATATTAAATAGAAGAAAATAAGCTGAAGCTGGAACCTTGAGTCCTGCCACACAGATGAGTTAGTTAGTTACAGGGTCGGTGCTAGCTTTTTTTGCGCCCTAGGCGAGGGGTGAGGGGGTGAGGTGGGGGGTGAGGGGTGGGGTGGGGGCGGGGGCAGGGTGGGGGCGGGCGGGGGGGGGGTGGGGGGCAGATGGCAGGGGATGGCTACGGGCGTGGGGGTGGGCAGCAATGGGCGCGGGGGCGGCAGGTGGATGGCAGGGAGTGGGGGGGATGGACGGCAGTGGCCAGCGGCGGAGGGCAACAGGCTGTCCAGTGCCCTCTCTCCATTTTGGTGCCCTATGCAACTGCCTAGTTTGCCTTAATGCAAGTGCCAGCCCTGGTTAGTTATGTACTATTTGGGTAAAACTAAAGCAGACATGTCCAAACGTTGACCCTCCAGATGTTTTGGACCACAACTCCCACAGTTCTTTGCCATTGGCAATCTAAGCTTAGAATTCTGGGAGTTGTGGTCCAAAACATCAGGAGGACCGAAGTTAGAACATGCCTGCTTTAAAGTGACCCTAATAGGGCTTTCAAAGTAACTGAGGCATCTAAGAAGTAGTTTCATAAGCCCCCACCCAGCAGCGTAGCAAGGTTTTGGGGCACCTGGGGACAAATTTGTTTTTGCACCCCTCTGGCCCTCCCCAAACCCATCACATCCACCCAGCAAGGGGGACAATCCTGTGGGCGTGGGGTGGGTGCATGGGTGTGTGGGCACATGGGTGGGCATTTGTGTGTGGGTGTGTGCATGCACTGTAGGGCATGTGCGTCTTACCTCTCCTGCGGTGGCCCAAAGCAAGGCGAGGAAGAGTTGGAGGAGGAAGAGGAGGGCGCCACAGCCACCATGCTCACACGCCTGCCTGCCTGCCTGCATAGCCGCTTGCCTGGCATGTGGCAGAGGAGGAGGAGGAGGCTGCGACAGAGTGGGTCCCATCACCAAGCCTGTGGGCTCCTGGCAGGAAGGCGCAGGGCTTCCTCCTCCTCCTCTTCCTCCCCCCTTCCAGGTGCCCCCAGATTGCTGCGTCCGGGGCAGATATACCCTTCTGCCCCTCCTAGATATGCCCCTGCCCCCCCACCATGTCCAACTGAATTTCCATGGCTTTTCGGGGATTTAAACCTAGGTCTTTTGAGTCCAAGTCCATCACTGTATCCATTACACCACTCTGATTAACTAAACAGGCAACCATGGCCCAAATAAGCTGCTTTTATTTTTTTTGATTTTGCCTAAAAGGCCGAAAAGCGATCTGCTGTTACTTTTTTGACTGTAGGCAGCTTGCCTATTACAGAGTCTCCAGGGATCAAAAGCAATGACTTACTCTAAAGACTCAGGGATGGATTTTCAAACAGGTAGCTTTGCTGGTTTGTTTCTGGCATGTACAACAAAAATAAGAGCAAAAGAGTTACAGCGAATAGATTAATAGATATTTATTTTGGAAAGGTGTTTTGCAGGTTATGATCTTCTTCTGCAGACCCACGAAGCATTATGTTAGGCTTGAGGTTTATACACAGAGGGAATGCAATACAAGGGTGTGGAGTAAGTAAGAGGGAAAATAAAGGTGGCAGTTATATCGGGAATGGGCTTTAACATTTTAATATCAGTAATGGATCAATCAAATGTGGATTATGGAGACATCCTGCTACCAGCAGTCAGGTACTTCTCTGGAAGAGCTGAGGTTTGAGTAATATTTAGAAAAATAACATTTGGTTAGCTATACCCAAGGCTGTGTAGCTGCCTCGATGCCCTAAGCCAGTGGTTCCCAACCTGGGGGTCGGGACCCCTTTGGGGGTCAAATGACCATTTCACAGGCGTCACAGTGAAGAAAAAGGCACAAACAGCTTGGGTCTGGAGGAGGGGGCAGGAAGGGTTGAAAAGAATGAGTTATAGCTTGATAGGTTGGAGGGGATGTCAGTCAGTGGAACTGGAGGTTGTGATTCCCGGTGGAGGGAAGTTCTCTATGGCACCTGTGGCAGTGGCCTGCCAAAGGGGGCTCGTGGCCTTTTCTAAGCAGAGGGAGGGGTCACCACAGCATGAAGAACTGTATTAAAGGGTCATGACATTAGGAAGATTGAAAATCACTGCCCTAAGCACATTTGATCTTGCCTGATTTTGGAAGCTAAGCAGGGTTGGTCCTGGTTAGTACTTGGATTGGAGACCACCAGGGAATACCAGGTGCTGTAGGTGCCTGGAGTAGGAACTGACAAAGCACTCCAGGATTCCTGCCAAGAAAATTCCATGGACATGGAGTCACGAAGAGGTGTTCATGACTATAACGACACAACATACACACCCAAAGCTGTGTGAGGGTGTGTGGTGGCTCAGTGGGCTAGAGCACTGAAACTGTCAGCTGCAAAGTTGGCAGCTTGGTGGTTCGAATCCCATGTGCCAAACAGCAGAGTGAGCTCTTGTGTTATCCTCCGCTCCTGCCAACCTAGCAGCTCGAAAGCATGTAAATGCAAGTAGGTAAATAGGTACCACCATAAAAATAGGTAAATAGGTACCACCATAAAAAGCAGGAAGCTAAATAGTGTTCCATGTGCAGAAATGCATTTGGCCATGCCGGCCACATGGCCAGGGACTTGCACAACACTGGCTCTTTGGCTTAGAAACGGAGATCAGCATCGCCCTTAGAGTTAGGCACAACTAGCACGCAAGTGCGGGGGGAATCTTTGTCATTGTGAAAGAGGTATAGAATGTCAGGAACCCTTTATCTTTATTTAATCCTTCTAGTCTACACAGAAACCTGCAGATATTGTCCACTTCATCTGTCTTTCAATGCTTCTTTTGCAATTTCTTTTCTCCACAACAGTTGCATTGTAACCTTTAACAAATAACTTTTGGAGACTGAAGTATGATTAAATTGGTCTCTCTGTGTTGCTGTTTCTGATGTCAGCTATAGGCCCACAGAGATTGCCCTCTTTGCATTGTGTAGAAGGCAGAGAGGGCAGTGCTGGCAAAAATCACATTAGCAGGTGAAAAATAATTAAGAAGCCTCTGAGGTTGATGGAGTCCATAATGGTGCTTCCAGAGTAGATGTGTTTGTGTGGGGGAGGGAGGGAGATGGAGCAAGGCCTTTTGCTGCTGCTTCAAGGCATGAAGGTGTGTTATCAGTCCCCAACATCTCCCCTACTTCTCTGGCAATAGATGCTCAGCTACACAATCTCAGCAAGATTACGTAGCAAGATGGCATGGAAGATGGAGGTTTGGCAGTGGCCTAGAGCCTACAGGTAGGCCTAAGAAGCCGCTCAAATCCCGAGACTTCGAAAGCCAAGATGACAAGAGTGATTAGCGACAGATCCTTCAGGACCCTGGACAGGTCTCAGAAAACAGGTTGCTGGTTCTTAAGCCTTCTTGGGTTTTAAGGCTCCCCCCATATGCTGCCCTGTTGTTGAAGGCTGGAAATGTCTTCCTTTGAGTCAGGCACCCCATTCACTATCTCTTGTCAGGGTTATATTGCCTGCAATGATACGCAGACATCATGGACCATCATAGAGACAGGCTGTTGGGTCCTTTCTGGTATCTAAGAGCCTTGTGAAACAGTGGTTAGATTGCTGTACTGCAGCTATAACTGTGCTCATGACCTGGGGTTCTATCCCAGATAGCCAGCTCATGGTTGACTCAGCCTTCTATCCTTATGAGGTCAGTGAAATGAGTATACAGCTCACTGGGGCGGGGATGTGTAGCCTGGATAAATAAATTGTAAACCACCCAGAGTGTTTTAAGTGCTGTGTAGTGGTATATAAGCAGAACACTTTGCTTTTGCTTTTTGCTTCAACTTGGGACTTCAGTCTCTGAAGATCCTGGCTTAAGACATCTTGGTTATTGAAGCCCCATCCCATTTTTGTCCAATGTGCAGCCAGTGAAATGGGGGTCAATTTTTATGACTTTCTTCGGAGGACTAACTCTTGAAAAAGGTACACTTTCTTTCTATCCAAGGGCCAAATATAAAAAGAAAATTTGGAGCCATTGCTCAGTGTTAGCCAAAAGTTTTGCCATTACTGTTGCTGCTAAATGTCTGTGAAGATTCTCAGTCATCCAGGCAAGGTTATCCAAAAGTTGAGTCATGGCAACTGGACTTCTTTTCTTGCGAGATCAAAATGTTTCACTCATCACCCAAAGCAGCTATGTCAGTCTGAGAAAAGTTGGTAGCAAGGCCTTCAATTTATAGTTCAGCTTGCCTTCACGCCACCCTGGTATGAATAGGCTCCTTAGGTGGCCTGTGGCCTGCATAAACTTGGGCATGGGGTGTGTGAAAGTCCCACCTGTGCAACCCTAGTTCTATCTGCTCTGAAAGCAGTACAGTAAGGATGGGAGAGATAAATTAACTTAGTTTTGCTTTAATAATAACTTTTAATAATTTTCAAAGTTTGTGAATTTGTCCCTATATTTGATAGCAAAACTATGGAAGGTGCCAAGCTGTAAGAGAAAGCAAAATTGATATATTCAGACATCCAGTGAGATGGTTCAACTTCTGAATGATCTTCTTGAAATTTCCAGCCAAATAGCTGTGTTATCAGCTGCACAAAAAACAAATAAACAAAAACTCAAAAGAGTCTTGTGGAACCTTTATTGAATCTAGTTTTTCTGGATGGCTATGACCATGAATGTTTATGCCAAATAAAATGATGTTAGTTTTAATGCCAGAAGACTTTTTGTACTAATAACAATCTTGGCATGGATTCCTTGTGTATTCAACTATATTTGTGGTGCCGAACTAGACTTGACATAGTTTTAAACCCTGTGACAATTTTTTTCTGCCTTTAAAACGGACTTCTCCCCCCCCAAAAAAAATACCTATATTATATAGGGTATATTTTATAGCCCTCAAATAGAGACAATATCAGATAAAATGCTGATAAGAACAGGTACAATGCTTTATGGCAACTTAAGGCTAAGATCATGTGTAGGATGTGTTCTTATCAGCATAGTATCTGATATCTTCTCTATTGGAGGACTATTTATTATAGGGGTTTTAAAACCTATGATTGTCAGACAGATTATCTCCCTGGTAGGAATAGCACCTTATTGAATACAGCCAATGAAGATGGGTTGAGGATCTTGAGTGGTCCATGCTTTTGATAACTTTTGAAAATACATAATTTTTCTTCATAAATCTGGTGTAAGTTTGAAGAAATATGGATCTGGGGGAAACACTGGTCCACTTCTATTATTGGACATCACTTCCTTTGGGGGTGGGGTGAGGGAAGGGATCAGGTGAGGCCTATGACTGTCGTGACCTGCTCGTGGCATTCCCAGAGGCTTACGGTTTGTGGAAATTCAGTCACTGGACTGATTTTAAAGGCTTTATCCCAATGGTTCTCAACCAATGGGTCCCCAGATGTTCCTGGACTGCAACTCCCAGAAATCCTGGCCAACTCAGCTAGTGAGGAAGACTTCTGGGAGTTGCAGTCCAGGAACATCTGGGGACCCACTGGTTGAGAAACACTTACAACCTGTCCTCCTGTATTTCATCCTATTGGGTGTGACTGTAAACCTTTCTCCTCTGGGAATGTTGATGAAAGGATTGACATTTTCCTGCTGATGTGCGTAGCTTTTCCCAACACTGTGTCCCTGGCCTTAGATGAGCTATCTCTCTGGCACTCTACTTAGGTTATATAAAATGTCAGGTTCCCCCTGCCACATAGAAACCTTTTACTGTTCATTACTAAGAACAGAAGAGAAAACAGTGCAAAAGAGTACAGCCTGAAAACACTCTGCAACTTTGTCAGGGTGATCTTTCCATCCAGATAAAGGGAACATGCCCCAGAGTTACATAAACAAAAGTCAGAGGTAGATGTCTTGCCACCTCAGGAATTGTCTTGGAATCAGAGTCCCACCACCAACCACCCCAATTCCTATCCCAGGGTAACATTACATATTCTGTAATCTCTACAGGTCTCTAACCTAACATGCCATCTGTTTTTAATGGCTTCACATCTTTCCATTTGCTAATTTTAATTTGCCTAATCAAAGCTAAAGCATTGGATTCATATGCAAAGAACCTCAAAGGAGAGCACAGAGCAGGAGTCCTTAAGCCTTATGGTGTTTCCCCCACCTCCCCAAGATGAGACTCTGTATTTCATGCAGATAAATTACCCATTAGCTACCAAAAATATTGCTGTCATGTTAGGGCAGTGCCAGCCATGTTGAAGTTTCCAGGTGCTCCTCTGATTAAATGCATTCTTCATCCAAGACAAGAACTCTGCCCTGGCTCTCTAAGCAGTAGAAGCATACATTTCAGAGATCAGATATTAATCACTGGTGTGTCTGCATACTAATTGCAAATACTTCCTAATTTCTAAGCATGGGACGTGTTCCTCAGACATCATATTTGCAGTCTCTAAATCTGTAAGACACAGTGATATCGGTACTGCTCTGAGGAAGTGGGTTTCGCCCTCAAAATATTAGCAATGTTTTTGTTATTTTTATAGTAGCCTAAAGGTATTACCTGTTCCATTTTTGTATTTGGTGTTTGTGATGGCTACACGGCTCCTCAACTTGTTTTGCTTCAATTGAAAACCCACCTTGTGACTTACAGTATTTCCCCATGTATAAGACTATATTTTCCGCTAAAATTGTTAGACTGAAAATTGAGGATTTATTTATTTATTTATTTATTTATTTATTTATTTATGAGTGTTTATACCCTACCTTTCTTCTTGGAAAAGGACCCTTCTACATGCAAGTAAGCCAAGGAGAGAACTGCATGTTGTTGTGAAACTGTAGCTGCTTGAATATTTGTTGAAACATCATGAGCACAATCTGGAAGTTTAGTCATGGCTACTGGACTTCTTTTTTGAGAGACAGAAATGTTTCGCTGTTCATCCAAACAGCTTCATCGGTCTGAATACAGCTAGTGCAAGTCCTCCATTTTATAGTCAGCTTTGACCTCTTGTCACTCTGGTCTGAATTAGGCTCATTGGCAGAGTGTTTTTTTAAATTTTATTTTCCAGAGACATAAATATTTCAGAAGTAATAAAATATGTACCAGGGTATGCATGAAAGTCACATCATAATGAACAGCCAGACTATGAGCCACTGGGAAATAGGATTTTTTTGCAGGAGATAATTTTGCTAGCTCTTTAGCTGAACAGCAGTCTTCATCCAGGATAAGAAAGCTACATGGTAGGTATGTTTGTGCACAATGATGGCACTGAATCTAAATATGGCCTTGCACCAATCGCCAACAAGATGCATGAAACCCCACTGCAATGGTATGGGCATGTCCTGCACTCTGATGAGGAAACTGTGGCCAAAAAGGGCCTCACCCTAGAGGTCAGTAGATCCCAACTGAGGGGATAACCAAAACAATCCTGGATGAACACCCTTGACTATGACATGGAGTTGTCCTGGGTTCACCCGGACCTAGCCCACGACCGTGCCAACTGGAAGATGAAAACCAGAATAGTGGACCCTGCCACCAAGTGGACAGACACTAAGAAGAAGATGATTCATGAGGGAAAATCTACTCTAGGGAAAGAGTTATTCATGTAGACCTTTTGCATCTACCTGCTTCACCCATTAAACTTGTAATGTTGTTCTGATTTGGCAGTTGAGGAACAAAGGACATTCAGAATCTCATTGTTGTAAGTGGTTCTTTTATCTCTGTGCACTTCAAAGGAAAATATTATATTTTATAATGCACATGAAACAGTGGCCCCCACACCTGTGCAAAAATACTAAAAAGAACAATGCTTGCACATAAACCCCCTTTCCGCTGTTTCCAAAAGCCAGTTCCAATTTTTTGAAAAGTTACCAATCCTAAACTTTGCCTTTTTGCTCTTAGTTCCCATCTCCCCATTCCAGCAGTATTCCCCTCCAGGGTAAAACAAAGTTTCCAATGCCACTATCACTTCTTTCCAAATGAATCTGAGTCCAGAAAGTAGTAAGCCTTTCCATGCTAAAAAGGCTCTGATAGATTGTTGCAAAAGCAGAGCAGAGAGGAGGGCAATCAAGCTGGAAAGAAAAGAAAACAGCAGGAGGTGGGTGGAGAAGAATGCAAAACTGACCTCACATGATAGATGTGTTGGAGTTTTTACAACCTTTCATGTTTGAGTGACTGGAAGGAATTGTCGGGGTTGGGGTGACTGTCAATCTAGCCAGCACTAGCCAATCTGCCTTTGAATTCAAAGAGATCCCTGCCTCACAGCTGAGTCCTTTCTCTCTCTCTTCTGTCTCTTGAAAGCAGTTTGTTGATCATTTCACAATTGTATGTAATTGAATTGTTTTTACTTTTTCTCTAAACATTTCTAATAGGAGTTATCCAATGTAAATTAATGAGAAAAGGGTGGACCATCTAGGGAATTTGGCAGGTATTCTCCTCTGTAAGTCTTTGTACTTCTACTGTGTAGCAAAAAGGAATGTTACCAGAAATTCAAAGCACTTCAACAGTGTCTAAAACAAATTAAAGAGCTCTAGAATGAATATGAAAATGAGTTCCTTCACATCTGAGCTCAATATCAAGGTGATTTGTTGGCATGAGGCCTTTTCCCAATAGCCTAAGTCAGGCATGTCCAAACTTTGGCCCTCCAGATGTTTTGACCACAACTCTCACAGTCCTTTGTCATTGGCAATCTAAGCTTAGAATTCTGGGAGTTGTGGTCCAAAACATCAGGAGAGCCAAAGTTTAAACATGCCAGGCCTAAGTGGTGGACTGTGAAAGTGCAGAAGATGCTAAGATACATACAATTGCACTTCGGATCACTACTTTTTAAAATGGACTATAATTTCCAGAATTCACCATCACAGCCACTGCATGGTGGGTTCTGGCAAGTATCACATGAAAGAATAGTACTTTCAGACTCCAAAGTAGAGTCTAGTTTCAGTGCTCTGGGTATTCCACTTTCCCAGCCAAGCCAAGTGCCCCATAACTTGGATGTTTAAGTCTGGCAGTGTTCTTGGTTATCTAAGGCAGTGTTTTTCAACCTTTTTTTGGGCAAAGGCACACTTGTTTCATGAAAAAAATCACGAGGCACACCACCATTAGAAAATGTTAAAAAATTTAACTCTGTGCCTATCACACACACACACACAAACACACTTCTCACCGCCCCAAAAAAACAACAACAAATCCATCCTCCAGCCCAGGCCCTCCCAAGGCATCCCTATCAAAATGTCCACCTGCCCTCACCTTCCCCCTCCCTCCTCCTGGCACTTTTTTTCAGAGGAACTTGCAAACCCAGGAAGGTGGGGCTGGGGGAGGCTCTTCATATACGACCCCCCAACCCCCATCTTTTACCCCTTCCAGTATAAGCCTCCCTTCTCTCCCCCCCGCCTCCTTCCAGCCAGGCAGCCACAGGGCCCGGAAGGGACCCCCCATCCCCGTCTCCTCCCTAGGTCCTAGGAATCCCCTCCTCAGCCTCCCACGTGCTCCCCTTTATTTATTTCCCCCACAAAAATAACCATTGTCAACGGCCGGCCGCTCCCCACCCTTAAAAGAGGGGTGTGCACGCGCGCTCCTACCTGGCTCGGCAGGGGCGCGCGCCCACCCTCGGGAGGCAAGCAGCGAGTGCGCGAAGCGGGGGAGGGAGGGAGGGGGGTTCGATGAGCGAGGAGGGGGAACCAACCCCAAGAACCTTTAGGAGCGGCTTCTGGAGCGCCCTTCGCCGCAATGCGCCTGCGCAGGTCTCCCGGCTCTCTCTCACTCTCTCGCTCTCCAGTCTCTCCTCCTCCTCCTCCCTTATTTCTTCTCCTTCCCTGCCCACGGCCAGCCTTTCTTCGCCGGCGCGCAAAGCACGCCGGGAAAGGTAGTCCGCTCTCCTCCCCAGGACCGTGTCTCAGACCTGCGGGAGGAACTACATCTCCCAAGGAAGCCTTGTGGCAGCCGGCTTCTTTCTGAACACCCCGCCTTCTTCTGGCTCGCCGGCGCCGCACCGCTGCCTTGGTCGCGAGCGGGATGCGGGGGATTGCTGGTGTAGGGAGAATTTTTCCCACGGCACACCAGGCAACATCTCGCGGCACACTACTGTGCCGCGGAACAGTGGTTGAAAAACACTGATCTAAGGAATCAGCACTTGCACTTACCCTACACCCACTTGCTCTTCCCTTGCCATTCATTTCCCAATATCGGATGGCCATTCCCCCAGTCTCATTAAGTGAAGAGTTCTTATATCTCCTGCAGGCTGTGATTGATTACAAGACTGCAACTCTTTTATTGTCACACTGCAGTAATTAAGTGCTTGGCATTATATGAGACATTATCCAAAGGACTTCCCTGTCTCATTTCTATGCAGGCATTGTTTTTCCAGTCCTGGCTCTCACCCAACTCTCCTCAAGAAGTAATAGCAAAGTGTGATTTGATTCCAAAAACAGCTTGCCAATGTAAAATTGGTTTTCTGTTCCCTTGCTCATTCTCTTTCACTGCAGAGCCTTCTCACCTCAATGATATTTATTTTTCTTTTGCTCATTCAATAGAAATTGTCGATTAGATCAGTGAGCCACACTACAATCTGTGCCTTCTGACCCATGCAGAAACATGTAAACATGAATGACAAAATGTGTTCCGGCCAGGAAGGTTCCTTGCCTTTTAATCTGGAATCTAGTTGCTTGGATCTGGCCTATTCACAAATGACTTTTGCTCTGTATTAGATACTTCAAAATATGAGCATGGGTCCCACCAGCAAAATCACTGGCATGCGTGTCTCATGCATCAGCATACCATGTTGTGACATGACCCACATGTCATCCTAAGACATATCTCATCCATGAGTCCTACAGGTTATATCCCATGCATCAGCATAGGACCTTATTGGCAGTGTAGTAACACATGGAGTTGGCACTTGCCCCTCACTCAGTCTGAGGGTAGGGGACATTGTCTCCCTATCTGTGTCATGGTCAGACCATCATCTGCTGTCCTTTTCCCTATCAATCACTGCCCTGCCCCGTGGGGAACCTCAGCCACTTGTTTGGGCCCGCCCCCGGAGACTCCTGGACCCTGCTTGGTTCCGGGAGGTCTTCGGGGAGCTTCCTGGCAGTTTGGTTGACAATCCGTCCAAAGCCGCGGCACACCAATGGTTTGAAGAAGTCTCCCGGGCTGTCGACCGGATCAGCCCCTAGGTGCCTTCTCCGTTGCAGAGATCGCTCTTCACCGTGGTATACGGCGGAGTTGAGAGTGATGAAGCAAGAGCGGAAAAGGTTGGAAAGCAGCTGGAGGATGGACCAGATGGCATTTAACAAGGCTGCAGTTACAATCCAGACCAGGCGCTATGTTCGGGCGATCAGGGAGGCTAAAACATCTTTCTACTCCCTGAGAATTAGTGAGGCCTCAAACCGTCAGGTGGAATTATTCCGTGTGGTTCGTGACCTCACTAATCCAGATCTGGTAAGGCCTCCTACTGAGTTCAGTAGTGAGACTTTTGCAGCCTTCTTTAGATCCAAAATAGAGGCCATCCGGGCCGGTCTTGACTCCGGTTGCCCTAGTCTATCCTCGGCATCTCCCGATGCTACACTCCCTCGGTCTCCCTGATTGGTTGAGTTTGGGCCTGTCTCCTCGCTTGAGGCCTCCAAGGCCCTTGCTCATTGCTGGCTGCGTCCACCCCCTTTGATCCTTGCCCATCTTGGCTCATAAAAACTGGCAGAGGGAGCATGCCTGAATGGGCTTCCATTATTTCCACTGCCTCCTTCAGGGAAGGGATTTTTCCCTCTTGCCTGAAGGAGACAGTGGTGAAGCCCATTCCAAAAAAACCTGGCTTGGCATCGGACGAATTGGCAAACTACCGTCTGATTGCCAATGTTCCCTTCATGGGCAAGGCTCTCCGATATCATGCTTGATCCAAGAGCTAAACCATATACATTTTATGTGTTTAATTCAAAGCTAGCTTTACTGTTACTCCACTACAGCTCTGCTGTTTTAAAGTTTTGTAATACTCACAAGAAACATGTAGTGTAAACAGGATGTATTGTACTATTGGAGAAAAGCTTAATTAGGCTGAAAGTAATATATTTTAAAGTCCTTGTGCTTCAGTATATGGACGTGAAAGCCATACTGTAAGTCTACATTCTGCTTTGAGAAATGAATCTAGTAGTGTTCTTTTTAATGGGTAGGAATAGATTTTCTCAACAGAGAACAGTGTGTTAATGTTTTAATTCTTTCATTGTAAGCCGCCCAGAGACCTTTGGGTAGTGGGCGGCATATAAGTTGAATAAATAAATAAATAAATAAGGTTATCGAGAGGGTGGCTGCAGTCCGGCTTCAGTCATTCCTGGAGGGAGAATGGGTCCTTGATTCATCCCAGTCTGGGTTCAGGCCGGGTCGGGGGACTGAGACAGTCTTGGTCACACTGCAAGATGACCTCCTCCGTGGGGCCGACAGGGGAAGCTCTACCTTGTTGGTCCTTCTGGACTTGTCAGTGGCCTTCGATACCATCGACCACGGTATCCTGCTGGACCGGCTCTCTGAGTTAGGCATCGGAGGCACTGTTCTCAGCTGGTTCTGGTCCTTCTTGGAGAGCCGCTCCCAGTGTGTGCAGCATGGGGGGGAGTTGTCTGCCCCGTGGATACTCCCTTGTGGGATTCCGCAGGGGTCGTCCCTCTCTCCCATGCTGTTCAACATCTATGTGAGGCTGCTGGCAGAAGTCATAAGGAGATTTGGAGTCAGCTGTCATCAGTACCCTGATGACATGCAGCTCTATCTCTCCTTTTCCACCTCTGCAGTTGAGGCTCTCCAGACCCTTGACCAGTGCCCGGATGCAGTCATGGCATGGACCAGGGCCAACAGACTCAAACTCAACCCCAAGAAGACCAAGGTTATGTTCTTTGGGACCTCCCGTTCCAGTTATGGAGGCCCTCTCCCCAGTCTGGAGGGTGTTTCCCTCCAGCTGGCAGACAGTGTCCGGAATCTGGGCTGGTCCTGGACCCGGCCCTTACCATGGAGGCCCAGGTGGCCGCCGTGTCCAAGACTGCTTTTTTCCACCTTTGACAGATTGCCCAGATTTGTCCATACCTCGACGGGGACTCCCTGAGAACTGTTGTGCAAATGTTGGTGATCTCGAGAATAGATTATTGCAACACTCTCTACATGGGGTTGCACTTGACTCTCCTTCGGTGACTGCAGCGGGTGCAAAATGCGGCAGCCAGGCTGGTGGCGGGTGTGCATCAGTTCGACCACATCACCCCAGGTCTGGCTCGCCTGCATTGGCTACCCATTGCATCCCGAATTAGATTCAAGGTCTTGGTTTTAATTTATAAAACCCTCCATGGCCTGGGACCTGACTACCTGGCAGAGCAGATCCCCCAGTGGTCAACTTCAGCCCGACCAACTAGGTTGTCGCGGGCGCACTCACTGCGGGTGGCCACACCCAGGGAGGCTCAAAAAACATCCACCCAGAATAGAGCCTTCTCTGTGGCTGCCCCCACCCTATGGAACCATCTCCCTAGCGAAGTGCGCCTTGCACAGTCCCTGCCAGCCTTTAGGAAAGCTCTAAAGACCTTGCTTTTCCATGAGGCATTTGGTGATTTTTAATTTTCTCTCTCTCCCCCTCCCTTTCCCCACCATCTGTCTTTTTGCCTTTTATATTATGGGGTTATATTGTTTAAATTGTTTTAAATTTTTTTGTTTGTTTACATGATTTGTTATTTTCTTCTTCTGTTGTGAACCGCCCGGAGTTCCTTCGGGAAGACGGGCGGTATATAAGCCATAAAATAAATAAATAAATAAACATGTCATGGAAGAATCTCGAGTATTACACTTGTTGATGTGCAGAATAAAGTAGTTCTAGACAGTGGCCAAAATCCTGATGCTTAACATAGTAAATAGTACTAGAGTAGGTAACTCCTGAATCAACAAGAGTTTAGTGAGTTGATCCCTCTGTAGGTTCAAAGTTGCCTACTTTGTTACTTACTACACTAAGTCACAGAATAACTTTTGTAACTTACATAGTTAGAGAAGGTCTATTTGAATCCATGGAACTTACAGAAGCGTTTTCTTACAAAATCTCCATTGCTTCAACGGGCCTATGGTAGTGTGACTTACTACACTAAACAAGATTTTGTCCAGATACTTGTGTCTAATATGTAAGCCAGCCTGCCTCAACCTTGTGCCTTCTAGATAGGTTGGATTACAACACCCATTATTTTAAAAATAGATTTCTTTTAAATAGGTCACTGTATCTGGGCAGAATCTGGGAACAAGGGGAGAAAAGGAGAAAAATACTCTAACAGGGAATCCATCTTTGTATCAAATTTAATTTATTTATTTTATTTATATTTATAGACTGCCCAATTTTTCCTGAGGAACTCTGGGAGGTCTACAACAAAACAAACGAATAAAGTGAATCCAAGTAATGCAAATGACAAAGAGACTGAAGAATAAAACAAGGAGCAAAAAAAATCATAAAATGTATAAGAGGTATAAGATGGTGGCAAAATAAAACATAAAAATAAGCAAAAAACCCCAAAACATTCAACCTCCTAGTCGCCAAAGGCAGACTTGAACAGCCACGTTTTTAACGATTTTCTAAACGCTGAGAGGGGCTCCTTGATCCTAATTTCACTAGGGAGTTGGTTCTACCAGGAAGGACCAGCAACTGAAAATGCACGGTTCCTGGTGGAGGTCTTCTGAGCTTCCCTAGGAGTGACAATTCTGAGCATTCGGGCCTGAGATGTTCTGGTGGGTCGGGCCAAGGTAGATCTTGGGATGATACGCTCTGTTAGATATTCTGGGCCCAAGCAATGGAAGGTTTTGTAAATCAAAACCAGTACCTTGAACCTTATTCTGGAGGCAAATGGCAGCCAGTGCTGACGAGCCAGCATGGGGATGATGAGGTCATATCTTCCCGCACCAACCACCAATCTGGCTGCCACATTCTGAACCTACTGCAGTCTCCAAACAAGGATCAATGGAAGCGGAAGCCCCATGTAGAGCGTGTTACAGTAACCTATCCTCAAGATAAATAGTGCTTGCACAACCATCCTTAGGAGGTCACCATCGATATATGGGTGAATCTGGGCAAGAAGTTTAAGATTAAAAAAGGATGACCTGGACACTGCTGCCACCTGAGATTCCAGGGACAACACCGGGTCCAGGATCACTTCCAGATTCTTCACTCTATCAACCAGTTGGAAGGAGATCCCATCCAAACTAGGAAGAGGGTCACAAGGAAGAGTACCAGGAAGAGTACCTCAGTCTTCTTGGGATTGAGTTTGAGCGTATTAGTCCTGGTCCATTCCAATACTGCATTCAGGCAGCAATCAAGGGTCTGCACAGCTTCCGTTGCAGAGGTGGAAAAGAAGAGATAGAGTTGCATGTCATCAGCATACTGATGACAGCAGACTCCAAAACTCAGAATGACCTCAGCCAGTGGCCTCATATAGATATTAAATAGCATGGGGGAGAGCCCTGAGCCCTGAGGAACCCCACATGTGAGGGACCAAGGAGCCAACAAAACTCCTCCCAACGTTACTCTCTGGGCGTGCTCACAAAGGAAGGAGTGGAGCCAGCGTAAAGCTAGGCCACCAATCCCAACCTCCGTAAGCCTGCCCAGGAGGATACCGTGATCGACAGTATCAAAGGCTGCAGACAGAGCTAGGAGGACCAACAGGGTAGAGCAACCCCAGTCAGGCCCCCCTGAATATGTCATCTTGCAACGCGACCATGGCTGTTTCAGTCCCATGTTGTGGCCTAAACTCGAACTGGAATGGTTCAAGGACACAGTCTTCCTCCAGGAATGACTGGAGCTGCACGGCAGCAACCCACTCCATCACTTTGCCGAGGAAGGGTGCATTAGCAATAGGACGATATGTCCTGAGTTCGTAAGAGCAAGCAGAACATAATATAAGAACATAAAAACAGCCTTTGCTTCAGGGTATTACCAAGAAGATGTCTTCAACTGCTTATGATTCCCTGCAAATGGCATTGAGAGATATCCTGCTTATCTCTTCAACCCAGGCATCCTTAGGCATCCGTAATAAATAGTCACTGATACCCTTGTTTTCCATGAACTTGTCCAATCCTCTCTTAAAGCTGTCAAAGCTGACAGCTGTCACCACTTCTTCTGGCAGGGAGTTCCACAGACCAGTGATCCTCTGGGTGAAAAAGTACTTTCTCTTATTTGTTTGAGATCTAGCACCCAAAAATTTCATGGAGTGCCCCCTAGTTCTAGTGTTGTGTGATAGGGAAAACAGTTTTTCCTTATCTACTTTGTCCACACCATGTATGATTTTACAAACTTCAATCAGGTCACCTCTTAGGCGCCATCGTTCAAGACTGAAGAGGCCCAGCCGTTGCAGCCTCAGATGGTAAGGAAGGTGTTCCAGTCCCCTAATCATTCTGGTTGCCCTCCTCTGCACTTTTTCCATTTCCATAATATCCTTCTGGAGGTAGGGTGACCAGAATTGTACACAATACTCCAGATAGGGCCTCACCAAGATTTATAAAGAGGCAAAATGACACTTGCTGACTTATTTTCTATACCCTTCCTAATTATTCCTAGCATTGAGTTTGCTTTTTTCACTGCTGTGGCACACTGGGTTGACACCCTCATTGAGCTGTCCACCAGGACACCAAGGTCCCTTTCCTGGTTTGTTACATAGAGTTCAGACCCCATCAGTTTATAAAAGTAATTGGGTTTTTTCTCCAATGTGCATCACTCTGCACTTACTAATGTTGAAGCTCATTTGCCAGTGGTTTGCCCACTCTCCCAGTGTCAAGAGATCCCTCTGGAGCTCCTCACAATCAATCTCAGTTTTCACTACCCGGTATAATTTAGTGTTGTCTGCAAATTTGGCTACCTTGCTATTTACTCCTACTTCTAGATCATTTATGAAGAGGTTGAAAAGCATAGGTCCCAGTACTGAACCTTGGGGACCCCACTCTTTACCTCCCTCCATTGGAGAAGTGTCCATTTAGTGCTACCCTCTGTTTCCTGTCCCTTAGCCAGATAGGATCAGTTGCTGATCCAAGACAAGACCTGTCCCTTGATTCCATGACTGGCAAGTTTATTCAAAAGCCTTTGGTGTGAGACCTTGTCAAAAGCCTTCTGAAAGTCCAGATAAACAATGTCAACTGGATCTCTCTTATCCACATGCTTGTTGACAATCTCAAAAAATTACAACAGATTAGTGAGGAACAATTTGTCCTTGCAAAAGCTGTGTTGGCTCTCCTTCAGCAGCACCTTCTCTTCTATGTGCCTATTAATTTATCTTTTAGGATGGTTTCCATCTCTGTACCTGGGATACATGTCAAACTGACCAGTCGGTAATTTCCTGGATCACCTCTGGATCCTTTTTTGAAGATTGGTGTAACATTTGCTACCATCCAGTCATCAGGCACAATGCCTGATTTGAGGGAAAGATTATATATTTTGGCTATGACCTCAGCAATTTCATCTTTAAGTTCCTTGAGAACTTGTGGATTGATGCCGTTTGGTCCTGGTGATTTGTTAGCATTTAGTTTAACAAGACATGCAAGGACCTCCTCCCTGGTTATTTCTATCTTGCTTAATTCTTTGGTTTCCATCCCTGAGAAGATAGGCTGTGTTTGGGGCATGTGGTCTCTGTCTTCTTCAGTGAATACTGAAGCAAATAATTCATCAAGTCTCTCTGCAATCTCTGTTTCCTCTTTAATTATCCCTTGCCTTCCATTGTCATCTAATAGTCCAATGGCCTTTCTAGTTGGATTCTTACTTTTAATGTACTTAAAGAGTTCCTTGTTATTTCTTTGAGTGTTTTTAGCTATACACTCCTCCAAGTCTTCCTTTGCTTTCCTGATTGCCTTGCATTTGTTCTGCCAGAATTTATGTTCCTGCCTGTTGTCCTCGTTTGGACAAGCCTTCCATCTTCTAAATGAGCTTTTCTTGCTTTTGATCACTTCTTGAACAGCTCTTATAAGCCACATTGGAATCCTCTTGGACCTGGCAGTGCCCCTTTTCCTTTTGGGTATGGATTCCAATTGGGCTTCTGTTATTGTTTTTGTGAACAGCCTCCATGCCTCTTGGAGTGTTTTGACTCTCAGTTTTCCCTTTCAGCTTCTTTTTTACTAGTTTCCTCATCTTTGGGAAATTTCCTTTTTGGAAATTTAAGATTTTATCAGTGATTGGCCGTGTATGATTCAGTTAAAAGTAATTGTGTTGTGGTCATTGCTCCCTATTGGATCAGTCACATTAACATTTGCACCAGATCCTGTGTATTACTCAGGATCAAGTCAAGGATTCTTGTACCTCTAGTTGACTCTTCAACCATCTGTTCCAGGGAACAATCATTTAGCATATCTAGGAACTTTATCTCTTTATCATGTGCTGAACAACAGTTCACCCAGTCTATGTGAGGGTAATTGAAGTCCCCCATTATAACCAGGCTTCCTTCTTGGATGCCTCTTTTACAACATTCTCCAACTGCCAGTCTCCCTCAGGGGTTTGTGGCGGAGGCCGATAGCATATGCCTACTTTTAGACCATCCTTGTGGTCTGATACTCTTACCCACAGATTTTGTAATGGTGACTCCAAATCACCTGGATAGTCCACTTTGTATGATTTTATCACTTCTTTGACATACAAGGCTACATTGTTAGAGGAACACAATTGTGTTCCTCTAACAACTGTTAGAGGAATACAAAGACTCAACACAGGAACATATAAACTTGAATTTATTGCACTCATTGACAAACAACATAAACACACAGCATGACGGCATGACAGCATAACATAAAAAGAATACAGAGAGGCATAACTTGACTTACAACAGGTTGAGAGATGAGACCTGACATAGTATCAGAATGAACTGATCTACATCATGTGATGTCCCACTTCTGCTACTTCTTAATATACAGACTGCTACCCAATCATGCAACACCACATCATCACCTCATTACTCTGCCCCAGCTGAATTACATATTGATCTTTTCATTGAAACTCTTCACAGAATACTCAATCAAGTTACAGAGCACACAATATTAAATTTTAATATACCAATACAAATTGTATTGGGAACAAATCTTGACACCTTTAAAATTTGCATATTGTATAACCCCATTCAATTATACAAATGCATATGTCTTTCAGCACATAAAGGCTTAGTGAAAGCCTTTATGTGCTGACAAATTATTATCACTGGGAGAGTAGTGCTAATCAATCAGTTTCTGATCTAGAGCTTTTTTACATTGCAAAACCTTATGCAAGTATTTTTACTTTTGCTTTTCATCCTATGATCAGTTGCTAACTGGATTCAAGTTTCATTATCACTATACACTGTGCTAAGTATACTAATTTTAACATTCATATCTTTTAATAACTGTTCAAACTATACCAATTCAGAACATAAATCACTTTTATCAGACAACTCTGCTTCCTCTGTACTCTGAAAATAGTCCATTTTCTAGACTTCCAGCATATTAATGCTTTACCAAGACTTATTACTAATCCAGACACTGATTTTCTGTCATTTTCACACATTGCCCAATCTGAGTCAGCATAACAATTCGCACGTATGTCATTGCAAACATTTAACTTCAGTTTGTTGTGCAAGGTTCATTTAACATATCTGAGAACTCTTTTAATTGCATTGTAATGTTTTTGCAAAGGTTTACTTGCATATTGTCTTAGTATATTAATTACTGCAGCAATACTTGGTCTAGTCCAGGATGCAATATGTAATAAAGACCCTGTTGTAGATTGATATAACTCTTTGTCTTCAAACACTTTATCATCCTGTTCCCTATGAAAACCTGTCACCATAGGTGTTGACACTGCATTGCAATTTTCCATCCCAGATTCAACTAACAGATTTACATAATAGAAAATTTCCTTCACTATCTTTTTCTACTTCCACACCAAGATAGTTTTTGATTGAACCTAAATATTTTAACTTGAATTCACTACCAAGCTGTTTCATGAACCAAGTTATATAAGATTCATCAGGTGCTGCTAAACATAAATCATCTACAAACACTAGCAAAAAAAATTCAGCATTATTCTGATTTTTTTATATATAGGCAGGGATCAGTAATACTTCTTTTGAAACCTAATTGCTCTAACACTAGAAAATTGCCACTTTCTAACACTTTGTTTTAAACCATAGAGTGACTTGTGAAGTTTTAACACTAAATTTGGATTCTTCAATTCAAAACCTGGAATTTGCTTCATAAATATGTTTTCTTTGAAACTAGCATTTAAATAAGCAGTGGAAATATCCATATGATGCACTACATACTTCTTTGAAAATACTATAGCCAAAGCAATTCTAACTTTTAACTGTGGGTGGGTGCAAATATTTGCTCAAAATTTTCATGCCTCTTTTGAGTAAATCCTTGTACCACTAATCTTGCTTTATGCTGCAGAGAACTTGTAAACCCACCTGCAACCAACAACATGCTGATTTTCAGATAGCTTTGCTGGTGAAAACATCTTGTGCTCTTTTAAAGAATCATACACAGCAAGCATAGCTTCTTTCAATTTTTCATGCTGAGAATGTGGCAACCTTAACATGTGTTGGTAGCGTTCAGATTGGCTTGTTACAAGATTTACATTTGTAACAATAAATCTATCAGGTGGAACACCTAAATTTGATCTTTGTGATTGTAAGATATATAAATCGTTTTGCAATCTTCCTGCAAATAAACAAGCATTTCCTTTTTTAATTTCACGCACACCTTTTTCAAATGTTATGGAGAAACCTTCTTTATCTAAACTTGAAAAACTTAGCAAATTATTGTTTAAACTAGAAATAAACAATACATCTTTTAAGGAGTAGTTCAAACTTTGAAGAAAAACAGTTCCTGTACCCTTTACTTCAACAAGTGCACCATTAGCTAAACTTACATGTTATTTAACTCAGTAAACAGCTCTTTTTGCCAGCAAATGGTTTGAGTAACTCCTGAGTCGTTGAGCCATAAATCACTGGAAAATTTTCCTCTGAAATTTACGACTGTAGCAAAAGAGCTCTTAGCACATTGAATGTGTTTTTTCTCCTTAAATCTACTCCTCATAGAATCATAGAATCATAGAATTGGAAGAGACCTCAAGGGCCATCTAGTCCAACCCCCTGCCATGCAGGAACTCCCATCACAGGATGCCCAAAAGATGGCCATCCAGCCTTTGCTTAAAAACCTCCAAAGAAGGAGACTCCACCAGAATATTCCATTGCTGAACAACTCTAACTGTCATGAAATTCTTCCTAATGCTTAAATTGAATCTCTTTTCCTGTAGTTTGAAACCATTGCCCCACATCCTGGTCTCTGAAGCCATGGAAAACAAACCAGACCCCTCTTCAATGTGACACCCTTTCAAATATTTAAACATAGCTACCATATCCCCTCCCAGTCTTCTTTTTGTAAAGCTAAACATTCCCAGCTCCCTAAGCAGCTCCTCATAAGACATTTCTTCCAGACCCTCAATCATCTTGGTCACCCTCCTCTGGACCCATTCAAGGTTGTTCACATCCTTTTTAAAGTGAGGTGCACAGTGTCAAGCCCCGCACAAAGAGCACACACACAAACAGGGTTCAGTTCTTTGCCAAGATCTTTAGTGGAAAGCCAGGCAAGTTCAAGTCCTTTGCTAACAATCAAGTGCCAGATAAATAACAGAATCCAACTCCCAGCAATTAACAGTCAAGTCAAAATCAGAATATCTCACAGAAACCAGATGCCAAACCCAAGGGAACAGATCAAGCCATTGTCCAGGAAGCCAGCCCGAAGTCAGGAAACAGAGCCAAGGTTACAGACAGGAATGTGGTTGTAAGTTCAAATGACACCTTGCTCCCACAGAGAGCTCAAGGTGAGCTTATCAGCTTTATCCCAAAACAGGGAACACACCCTTACTTCTGGAAAGGCTTCTGCTAGTACTCAGGGCTTCCCGACCTGATTCCCCATCTAGCATCAAAGACCCTTTCCCTAGCTCTTCTGGTAGCACGTCTTTGCAGAATCCTGCTCATGGCCCTTCTAGGAGGAGAAGATATGTTTTCAGCTGAGTCATCAGACCCAGCTGCCTGCTGATTTGAGCTGCAAGGCTCCTCAAGCAGCTCTTCACCATTTAACCCCTCAGAGTCAGGTTCTGTGACAGGCAGAGTCCTGGCACACAGAACTGGACACAGTACTCCAGATGGGGTCTGACCAGAGCATAATAGAGTGTTACTATCACTTCCCTTCATCTAGACACAATGCTTCTGTTGATGCAACCAAGAATCACATTGACTTTCTTGGCCGCTGCATCACGCCATACCTGGGACAGTTTTTTACAACATGTGAAGTTGATTGGCAGACAAAACATCTGCGAACAGTTAAAGCTTTCTCATGTAAGTTTGTTGCAACAGCAGACTCCCTCTGTTTGTGCTGATTTACAACAGAAACATTGTCCTCCGACATTTCACATCTTCTTTGCACCTCCTCCAAAAGCCTTCCAGATAGGAAATTTATTGTCAAGTCCTGCTCCTGCATGTTTTCCAAACTGACAAGTGTTTCCCAGCTTGAGTCTAATGAACTGAGAATTGTGAAGCACTTATGGGCTTCCGTGAAAGTCATGCCACGTTCCTGCAACTGAAGAAAAACCTCAGAAAAATCTATTAAGTATTCAGTCATACATTGTCCAGGAACAAATCTCTTTCTATACAGCTTACATGTTAAAAACATTTTTGACCCTGCTGTCTGACGTATATATAAATATTAATTGCAGACTTTAAAGCATCCCAGCAATCAATGCTTTTGCTTTTGCCTCTTACATAATTGAGCTGTAAGTCATCTAAGCACAGAATAATTATTGCCAATGCCTTCTCATCTTTGGCCAAATCCTCCTGAGACATTTGAGCTGGTAGATTTATGACTTTTTACCAACGAGACTCTATATGCAAAAAATCTCAATTTTTAACTACCAAGAAAAATAGTTACAGTCATTAAGACATAATAATGGAAGATTTCTTGCCTGTTGCTGCATTGTGGAACCCATTGATACTGGCAGGTCAGTATCACTTTCACTTTAATTCTCAGACTCTTAATTTTGAGCTTTTTAACTTCCAGCTCCTTCCAGCTTCATTCCATTTTTCATAGCCTTTACTTTAGACTTTCAGACAAAACAATTCAGTCCTCTGTTTTCTTTAGGATTAATTTCTTCTGCAGTTTATGTTCACTGGGGTTAATTTCCCCTGGGCCCATAACCCTGTCACGATATGCACTCTTGACTCTATACTACTGAGGACATAAGAGCAAGCAGAGTACTGTATAGGAAATTGTTAGAGGAACACAGCGACTCAACACAGGAAAATATATACTTGAACTTCTTGTATTAAAGAGTTCAGGCACTCATTGATAAACAACATAAACAAACAGCATGACAGCATGACAGCATAACATACAAATAATGTTTATTTATTTAGGTCTACTGACTTACAATATTTATTTAGGTTATTGTAAGTCAGGCATAACCTGACTTAGAACAGATTGAGCAGGGTGACTTGACATAGTATCAGAGTGAACTGATCTACATTAGGTGAAGTCCCACTTCTGACTACTTCTTAATATACAGATTCCTACCCAAGTATGTAACACCACATAATTACCTCATTACTCTACCCCAGCTAAATTACATATTGACTATTGCATTGAAACTCTTCACAGACATACTCAATCAAGTTACAGAGCACACAATATTAAATTTTAATATACAAATACAAATTTTATTGGGAATAATTCTTGACATGATAGTAGCGAATAAATTGCCCATATAAGAGGTGCTCACACTTTTATGGCAAAATATCCTTAGCACTCCTCCTTTCCTTTTCCATTTGGAAGAGACAGTATTTGTATTCTTGCATTGAGCAAGGAGATGGCCTTGCAGACTCCTTCCTACTTCACTCTTTGATTATTGTATTTTATGAACAAGGAACACCTTTTAGAACCAAGACTTACATTCCCTGCTCAGGAAGACAGGAAGACAGTCTTGTTTTGCATCCTGTCAAACAATCCATGCATCTGAGAGATTTCCACAAGACTGGAATGAATAATGGAAGGCTGGCTGAACTTCCCAAAAAAGTCACATTAAAAAAAAAAGGCTAGTGGACCCCAACACCAAGTGGGACAAACGCTAAAAAAAAAAAGAACTATGTCATAGTTTCTTATCTTTCTCTGATATGAATGCAAGATGTTGACAGGAAAAGCAAGGGAGAAACACAGAGGAGAGACAAAGATTAGAAGAGAAGCAGTATCCCAGGACTTGGTCAGAAAGCACACAGAGCAGTAGCCTTGATAAAGCTAACCCAATCTAGCTCTGATAAGGTCCAGGAGGTTTGAATATTGCCGGTGCATACCCTTTGAGTTCTGCTATAGGAAAAAATGTAAATGCTCACATAATCTATGCACAGGTCGGGGGGGGGGCTTTCTTGTCCCGCTCTTAACAATACTGTCATGCAAAGGAGGGGCAGGATTCTACAGGTCAAGTTCGGCTCAAGTTACTGGGAGCCAGATTTTGATTGAATATCTGAACAAACTTCCTGGCTAGAAATGTGGATAAATGGAAAAATGAATCATGTTTTCTGATGAATTTTAGCCAATTCATCAAAGTTTATCACTTCATATCTGTCATAAATGAAGCCCTTTGATGAATAAAAATTGATTTTTTGGCAATTTTTATTTGTTAATTCTTTGGGTTATAAAATGGCCCCCAAAGCATCTAGTGGCACCAAAACTGAAGGGAGGCATCCCATGACTTCCTTCTACATTCCCTCCATGTTTGGTGGAGATTGGGTTTTTGTTATCTGAGTTATGCACCCCCAAATAGCATCCCCCCAGGAAAGGTCTCCCCAGTCACCCAGAGACTCCAATCTTGCAGAGAAGCTTTCTCTGACTCTCCTTTGCAATCCCTCCAAGTTTGGTAAAGATTGGGTTTCCCCAGCCAAGTTACTAAATGGCACTTTTTAAAGGATGGTCCACTTTGCAGGTGTATAAATCAGATGCCTGAAACACAATCTTCACCAAACTTAGAGGAATTGCAGAGGAAAGTTGAGAAAAGCCTTCTTGAAAGTTGACTCTAGGTGCCTGGGGGGCACTTTCCAGGGTGGCTCCTTTTAGGGGTACATAGCTCAGATGTCCAAACTCTAATCTTTACCAAACTTGCAGGGCTTGTAGAGGAGATACTGAGGAAATGTCCTTGCCAATGTGGGACCTCCCAATGCCGGGGATGGGCTTTTTATAGCATTTTTAGATTGGAGAAATAAATTCATTGATTCATCCCTGGAAATTCATAGATTCCTCAATTCATCCATTTATCTGATTAATCATGACGAATCATCATTTTTTTAAAAAATCATCCCCATCTCTACTCCTAGTTATTATCGAGCAGTACAACCATGGAGCCAATTATCTCTGGAGGTGGTCCAGGCTTCCACGCTGGAAGCGTTCAAATGGAAATTGGATGACCATCTGCCAGATTTACTTTGATTTGGATTCCTGCAGCAAGCGGGGAGCTGGTCTCAGTGTCCTTATAGGATCTTTCCGATTCCATTGTCATAGGATTCTACATCTGAGAATGTGTTTGTTGAGCTGCAGCGTATAGTGTTTTCTCTGCTTAGTGATCCACAGTAGAATGGACTGTTGTGACAGGCTGGTTTAAGTTTTCAAGTAACAATGGCTCGTAGTGCCATTTCGGGAGGTAATTACTTTGTCATCCATGTACAGAATACATTGCCTGAATAAATACAATACAGAGAACACAGTAAAGCTTATTATTTTTAATTGAAAATTTGATGGACTTTATCCTGTTCTACACACCACATTGCCACCAGGTAACGAGAGCACTGAACTGCAGATGCAGTGACAAGATAATCATAAAGTACAAGAAGCAGGGTTAATTTCAAAGCTGGACTACATAATAAGCTGCTTCCCACCAGGCCGCTTGGTGCTGATAACAGAGACTTCAGATACCGAGAACTGACTGATTATATTTGCTATCTTTTGAATAGATTGATTTCCATAACCTGTGTATATTTTCCAAAGGTAATATCTGAAATATGATTCAGTGACAGAAGATGGAGATTTTGGTGGAGAAAATAATAACTAGACTCATGGAAAAATCAAATTCTGGAACCAATCCATATTCAGCATGTACTGTACATGTTTCTATAAAGTAAGAAGGAAGCCCTTGCCACACTAGCTTGTAGTGTGAAAACATGCATTTAAAGAACAAGGAAACAATAAGAAAAAGGAAATGCTGTGCAGTTCCATTGAGATTTACTAGGATGGGAAATGGAATCTATATAGCAAACCGAGGGATTTTTATAAATTTTTGGATCCAGCCAAGGAGTAGAGATGATCATGTATGTACAAAGGAGAGGAAATCTTAAAAATAATTATAAAGCAGACTTATGTAAAATAATGTTTATGCTTAATTATATGTACAGATTTAAAAATGAACATCAATTATACTTGCAACAGAAACATAAAACATCTCACTGTAATGGAGAAGACTGACCAGATGACCTGTGTTTCTACTCAGTCTGCTGGCTAGACATTGACTGTGATGATGTTGTACAACTTTAAGGTATTGTAGTTGTGATCTGAGGTGGAAAGTGATGCACTTGCCCCACATAACTGGCTGGCCCCCACATCATAGCAGCCCCCACAACACCGTGGGAACCTCTGATGGAGGGGTATCACAAGATGGAGAAGGAGAAACTGGACTCAATCATTCAGGCATGCATCGCTGTTTCCTTTTTCACAATCATAGAGCCAGCAGGGTCTCCAAGGGTCATCAAACACGGCTTCCTGCAGAAGCAAGAAATCCACCGTTAAAGAGGTGACTGTCCAACTTCTGCTTAAAAGCCACCAATGCATGGGAATCCACCACTTCCAAAGACAATCTGTTCCTCTGATGAGCAGCTCTTACTGCCAAGAAATTCTTCCTAATGTTTAGATGAAATTGCCTCTCTTGTAATTTAGATCCATTATTTTGAGTGCTACCTTCTGGAGCTTGTAAAAACAAGCTTACTCCTTCTTTCACATACCTGCTATTCAAATACTTGAAAAAACCTACCACTTCACTTCTTTTCTAGGTTAAGCACATTGTATTCCCTAAATCAGTCTTCTTAGATCATGGTTTCCCAAACTTTTATCATTTTGGTCCCCTTCCCATGGATGTGTTCAAGATTGTCAATATGCATCTTAAATTGTGGGACCCAGAACTGGACAAGGTACTCCACAGGAAGTCTGACCAAAATTAGTAGAATGGTACTGTTACACCCCTTGATCTGGGCAGTAACAGAATTGGCTTTCCCCCTCCCCGACAAGTCACACAGTTACCTGATGTTTAGCTTGTGACCTACCAAAAGCCTGGTCACACAACCAAAAGAACTGGTATTTGGCCATGTTAAAAGTTCTGCTTTTTCGTTCATACAATGAATTCCAAAGTGTGTATTTATTTTCCCTTGGCTCATATTAATTTCTTATCATTTTTCCACCAGAGCAGCAATTATTTTAGCACACTGTTTTCTTAACCAAGTTTAGCTGATTGTGAACCTTTCAGCCAGTTTTGAAAGGGACCTTCTCTATGTGTACCTTGTTTAAAAACACAAGCAGAAAACCCAAGTCAGTGCATTAACAGAAGATATGCATTTCAATTACTCATTAGGAACATAGAAAATGTTTCAAAACCAAGTGACTTGAGTCAGCTAAAATCAAAATGCTACATATTGTGGGCTTTTTGAGACATGTAGACAGGACACGTAAATCTTTTCCACAAGTACTACTGTCAAGTCATGGATTTCATTTTCATATCTGATTGCTAAGATTTATATCTCTGGCTCTTTTTTAAAGTATAAAAGGGTGTACTTGGCTCTTTAGATCACTGTATTTCTTCCATGTGACATACATATCTAGCAAAGTAATGGGTTCATTGAGCATAATAGATGGTCCTACACTGGTTATGCTAATTTTACTTTTTTAAGGAGCACTGCAAAATGCGGGGTCTGTTCTGTTCAACCCAGCAACCCTATTGCAAAATGTTGGTATAGGTTTTTGAGATGCTCGCTGTTGGTTTGAGATGCTCATTAGGCCACCACACCGAATATGCTAGTTGGTATGCACTTCAAAAATATGAGGCTTGCTCCGTGCAATACTGCCAAAAATGTCCAACCATTTGGCATAGATTTGGAATGAAACAGACAGTGCTGAGTACAGGAGCGTTAACAAGGAGCCACAACTTGAGTGATCTGTTACAGCATTTGGAGGGCACAGCAAAGCACTATGAAAGAACTGACAACTGCTTTGAGGGGATCCCAAAGGCTCACGGGCAACAAGGCTGCTGAACAGGATAATTCAGCAGCTAACTTTGTGCAGCCTCGGGCGTTCCTCTCTTTCCATCTCTCTAAACATAAAATCAAAGCCTCCGTATATTTGGTCTGAAGAGATTTTTCACATGAAAAGCTTGGCACAAATGCTTTTGTAGTCCACTCATTGTCTTTGTTAACTGAACGGGCAATCCTTGGGCTTTTGTCTGACAAACATGGCAGGTGAGTGGGGACCAGACAGTTGAAAGTTTCCTTCACAATTCTAAACTTTAGAAGGAAATGTCATGGGACTTATGGGAAGGGGATGGACAGAGAGATAGCTAATGTTGACTGAATGAGTGATTGATTGGTCAGTTGGTTGATTAGTTGATGGTTAATTAATTGTGCTTATTTTTTGCATTGTGAACTTTACTAGAGACACAAGTATCATGGGTATTTTAGGTGCTAAAACTATTTCCTCATCTTCATCCTTTGGAGACTGGGTGGCATATAAGTTGTATAAATAAATAAAATAAAAACTAAATCCTCATCCTCATTTAAAACTGCCGAGATGGACCCTATGGAAGACTCAGTGATCCAGTATGGGTAATTGAGTCTAGCCCACTGGTGGCCAAACTTCGGCCTTCCAGATGTTTTGGACCAAAACTCCCAGAATTCCAAGCCTGTATTGCTAATGGCAAAGGACTGTGGGAGCTGTGGTCCAAAACATCTGGAGGGCCAAAGTTTGGCCACCACTGGTCTAGTCCCATCAGTGAAGCACAGCTTGAATTGGGCTTCCAACTGCCAGTAGCCAGATGCTTAGACCACTGTGCTCTCCACTAGTTAGAGATGACTGACTGCTGCTGAAGCATCCTTGGGGTGAAATTACAACTTATCATCTTTCAAAACTGACAGTGGATTATTATCTATGCCACTTGCTTTTAGATGCATCCTTAACGCCAATTATCTCTGTGGACTTATTTTTAAATAAACAGAAATAAATCCTTCCTTTGGAAGACAGGCAGTATATAAGTGTTGAAATAAATAAATAAATAAATAAATAAAAATAAATAAATAAATAAATAAATAGGCTTAACATCCCCTATACTTAATCCAGCATTCCATCATATTTTTCAAAAAGAGTTTTTCTAAGTTGTTCAAATTTTCCTTAATTTTCTCTTTAAAAATATATTTTTCCACCATGCTCTCTTTTCCATAAAATTCTAGTTCTCTCCAAATTAGATTATTTTATTATTTGCTTTTATTATCTGGAATGTGTCTTACTTGCTTAGCTATAGAATATTATTTCATAATGGCTATACCCAGGCCTCCTCCTCTCTGTGATACATACCATACGTTTTTATTAACTCTAGCTATCTTGGTACCGTTACAACACATATTTATCCTCACCGGCCATTCTTTTAATTACTTTTCTTCTATCTTAATAGGGACATCAAAAATAAAAATAAAAAATTAATGGGATCCAGAGAGGTCAAAATTAATATTGTATATCATTTGTCTGGATGGTCCAAAAATATTATGCCCATTTGAAGAGCATGATATCATGGTACAGAGCTCTGAACAATTCGAGAGTGTCATGTGTGTGTGTTGTGTTGTTACAGTCGTGACTGACTCTTCGTGACCCCATGTCCATGGAGTTTCCTTGGCAGGAATACTGGAGTGGTTTGCCAGTTCCTGCTCCAGGCACCTACAGCACCTAGTATTCCCTGGTGGTCTCCCATCCACGTATTAGCCAGGACCGACCCTGCTTAGCTTTTGAAATCAGTCTAGGCAGCGAGAATGTCCTGTAGGGGTGGGCAATTTCAGAGCCTATTCAGAGGTGGCTGGGCCACCATCCCCTTACCAGTGGTTACACTGTCTGCTAAGGTTCCTAGGAAGTGCATTTCAACAATACGAAAAAAGGGTCCCAGCCTTGCTCAATTGAGATGTTTCCGGTGAGATTCTATTGATCCGTTGTGTTACATTTAATAAGGCTGTGCAGAGGGATAGTTTTGGGATCTTAAAAGAGCAGGAAATTATTAGGTTTTAAAAAATGTATTATGGCCATATCTTTGCCATCTGGAGAGGGGGAAATTGCTTTCACATGTTTTCTGCAACCTGTGTCACAATCACGTATATTTATCTGTAGGGCCTTGCCTTGAGCCACTCTCAGGAGAAACATACTGCAGGCAGAACAGCTGGTTAACTAGATAAGTTGGAAGCTTGATTCCCTGAGGCAGGACTCAATTATTCGAAGGTCCCTTTGAGCTCTGCAGTTTCAAGATGCAGATGAAGTCTCTCTTGTGCAGGTTTATGTAGAGGTTTATGTCAGGTCATGTCCTTAATAGATGCAAGAATATGCAGCTGGTCTAGACTGTTGGCATAATCTGTGGCTGCAGTGATTCCCCCCCCTTCCTCTTTCTGTCTGGATTAAATAGCCAGGTCATCTATCATGCAAAAAAAGTAAATAAAATAAAATAAAAAAGAAAAATGAACCATAACAAAAGATTTCAAGAGTTATTCAAGTACACCCATTCCTAAGTAGGAATGGTACATATATATGAAGAATAAGAAACTAGGTTACACTGGTGTAATACCCAGGAATTATGCCACAGTATAATCACATAATAATTACTATGATAATTTCTTCTTTATAATGATAGCTATAAGGCATTTCTTAGAAAGTCTAAATTGTGTGATATAATTAATATATGAACCACATTATTGAAATCTTGTCATAATCATTCTCGGAAATTATTAGTGAAACCTACCATTATTTACTATGAATTTACCCCAAGAGTTCTAATTAGAATTAGAATTAGAATTACCAGAGGAAAGCTTCTAAATTGGTATTCCTAACAAATATGTGCAGATATGTTTTAAACTTTGTATGGCGTGTACTTCTAAAGCAGCAATGAAAACCTTGGCAAGAATTTTGAATTTCATTGATACTCGTATGATTCAAAACACTGTCTCATAGTCCACTGCTAGAGTTACAGGATGTCAGACCTGAGCTGTGAAGCAGTAGAACGCGGCAGTAAATAACCAGAATTAATGCTGGACTGATTGAGGGCCATTAAACTGGAGCATAGTCTATTCAGGATGGAGGTTTGTTGGGTGGATGGCACATGTGCCTGTATGAGGAGTATCTAACCTTTCATTGATGAAACTGTACTACCCCAAGCAAGAGTGGGCAACACATGACCCATCTGGTCCCTACCCTTTTTGTGGCACTGGAGGCCACCTCCCAAAAGAGCAGATTCATAGAATAAGGGGGTCGGGAGGGGCTTATAAGGCCATCAAACCCTACCCTCCTGCTCAAGGTAGGAATTCAAATCAAAGATCTGATAGGTGATTTGCCAATTTTCTCCTGAATGCTTCCTGTGCTCAAGCGCTCACCACCTTAAGGTCATTGGTTCCTTTGTTGTACTGCTCTAACAATTAAGAAGTTTTTCTTGATTATTGAGCCTAAATCTGACTTCTTGTAAATTGAACCCCTTATTACATGTCATGCACCCTGGGCTGATTGAGAACAGATCCTCCTGACTGTCCACTGTATGACAGCCTTTCAAGTATTTGAAAAGCACTACCATATTTCCCCCCCAGTCTTCCATTCTCATGGCTCAGCATGCCCGGTTCCTTTAGTAACCTCTCCAGACTTTGGAAGTGGGATGATAAAACCTCCTCCCAGCTTTCTGGTGTTCCTGTCATCTTTTCCTAGAAGGCTTACACCGAATAAAAGGGAAATATACCTGCTACCATCAAAGCACATTACTAAGCAGCATGGGATGAAATTGTCCCCTGAAGGCAGATTGTTTCAGAAGAAGAGAGTTAAAATGTGGATGTTTGTCACCTTTGGTACTGCTGAGATCTGTCTTGTTCAACAGTTGCCCTCATTTTCTTGCAAGGCCAAAAACGTTTATGTCAAGGCTATTACTTTACATTTTATGGACTTCAAGAAGCCGTTGCCTATCCACTATCAGAGGGATTAATTGACTTCATGATTTAACGTTCGGCTTTTTTTAGTGACAAAATGGCTTCTAAAGCAGTTACCCCCTTTTAAAGTAGGGTGTTTCCCCTCTACTTTACACATGCAATTGACACAAGACAAAGGAATGAATTAACCAAGAGAAGTCAACATTTTTTATTCTACCAGTTATACCTCAGTGAGTCTCATTTTCTACTTCCCCAGTTTCTGTTTAAAAGCCCATTTTGCAAACATATATCACTTACAGCAAATCAACATCTGTTACCTTGACTTAAGAGAAAGAGCCATTGTATTGATCCTAAGCCCAGCTGGGAGAACATATCAAAATTTAGTCTTTTATTCCTGGCAGATCCAAGCACTGCTATCCTTAGTGACTAGCTGTCAAGGTCCCAGAAAAGTTAGTTTAAATCCCACAGCCTTGTGGCAATTCACAAATTGCTATCTGTAATTCTGGTTGCATTTCTGCTTAATTAACTACAGAGCTTAACAGGTAGGGGGGGGCTGATTTTTGAAACATTATGTCACATATGGTAATAAGACTCTTTCCAATAATACAAACCCGTGCACATTACAAAAAACAGACCAAACCCTGCTGTTAGAACAAGTGAGGGAGCTGCCCCAGTCATCAGCTGTTAGATGACATGAAATATCAGCAAATTGTTTGCTGTCTAAATTATTTTTATTATATATTTGTTTAATAGCACAAGACGGGAAAAAGCCATTTGTGGAGTTATGTATTTTGTGTTCCAAAATAATTTGGCTGGCTTTGAGTACAACACAACTTGACCACGTCTTCTTTTGGCAGCAAAATTTATTATGTTGGCCTCATATATAGAAGATATGAGAAAATCTCCACAGGCATCCAAAAATTTCAGGAGCTGACGAGAGCAGCCATGTGCAGGCACACAGGCATGCACATGTGGGCGCATATACAATGCACTATCACCAACCTAACCAAGTATGTTGCCATTAATTCTGACATCAAGCACTCCAGAAGCTTCTCTACATCTTATTTTTTTACAGAGCCTGTGTGGATGATTTAGAGGATGATTTAGCTGGATTTTCCAGCACATACTGGTCCAATAGGCCTGTGCACACTTGGCAATCCAAGTAAGGACCCATTAATTTGAAATCCTGTTGTTTAGTGTATTAAATCAACCTGTAGCACATTCTCTGAATCAACTGAATTTACAAAAGAGCTGCCTCACCAAAGTCCACACTGTTTCAATGAAGCTAGTCTAGTGTAACTTACTCGGCTAAGCAATAGGATTTCAGCTATTAATTGCCAGGAAGAAGCTGCTCTGAGTTTCACTGTTTGCCTTCTGCAGGGTTAACTATGCAATATGATTTGGGCCATCACAACATAAAAGAAAACACATAAATATCCAAGAGGAATACAATTTCTATAATTCAAGGACCGACGGTCCCATAATCCAGTGGAAACCCTCACCCCAGGCTGAATTATAGGACCAGAAACCTTGAAACCAGCAGGAGGTAGAGGGGCCCTCTTACCAACATGCCATTCCCACTCTGCTTCTTTGAACCATTAGAAAAGTGGCTTACTGCACAGGGAGAGCCGTGAGGATTCCTGCAACTCACAATGAGGAGAAAGAGGTTTGGAAGAAGGCTGTTTCCGTACACTTTATAGTATAGAGGATAGGATATATGGTATGTATAGAGAAGTGTGTGTGTGTGTGTGTGTGTGTGTGTGTGTGTGTGTGTGTGTGTGTGTGTGTGTGTGTGTGTGTGTGTGTGTGTGTGTGTGTGTGTACACATACAGAGAGAGAGAGAGAGAGAGAGAGAGAGAGAGAGAGAGAGAGAGAGAGAGGAGAGAGGAGAGAGGAGAGAGGAGAGAGTATAGCATAGAATCTATAGGCAGCCCCCATTGGAACTCTTTCCACCATATGCATCTGAGAGAACTGCAGGGAATCCTTATGATTCCCATGATGCAGTGGGAATTGCATGGAGGTGAGGGGGCTGATCTACCTCCTGCTTGTTTGAAGTGTCCCAATCCCATAATTCAGCCTGAAGAGTTTCCATTGAATTATGGGATGGTGAATCTTTAAACCCCCCCCAAAAAAACACAACCTGTTCCTTACAGTCACTCTTGCTCAATATTATTTTCCTTTGCTGCTGGTCTTACTTTAGTTGTTGCTTTGCTTTTGTTGCTGGTTATATTTATGTTTGTCTGGAATTCTGTTTCATGGCTTATATTTGATGTTTTTCAGATCTTTCATACACTGCCCAGATACCGGCAATTTATCCTTTCTTTACTGACTCTGAAGAGGGATTTTTCATAGTTCTGTTTCAAAGCTGTGAAGTACTGGAGTGTTAACAGATTGCCTTGTAGTTCCTTAGCAGCTGACACATGCAGTCTAAGAACCCACTGTGTTTCAGAGGCCAAACAGAAATGAGCTGGAAGGGAAACAAACTCTTAAATATAGTGAACCTCAAGGCACTTTTATTAAGCATATGCTATGGCTCTTGATGTTCCAATCTTTATTGATGAGTGGCACAAACATGGAGGATGCCATCTGCCTTGGTGCCTCTCTTTCCAAGAATAAATAAGAATCCATGCCAGCTATGTAGGGTCCATTAAAATGGCCTTTCTTCCAATGGATCAGCACATGGGTACCTACTGACTTCTTGTTGGGTACCTTGACCGCCATTTTGCATCTTCCATGATACTCCAGATATCGTATGATCAAATGCCCTTATGTAAGGAGAATTTGAGGCATCACAAAATATGGAGGGAATTATTTGGAGAAAATTTTTCAACCTTTCCCAGTCTTAAACTTGTTTAAGTTGCCAGAACGAAAGAGATGACCAAACTTTCTCAGAATAATTCTTTCTCAAACATTTTGGCTTGGCTGTACAGTAGTATCAACTATGCTGTTGTTGTGTTGTTATGGCCGTGACCGACTCTTCATGACCCCCATGTCCATGGAGTTTTCTTGGCAGGAATACTGGAGTGGTTTGCCAGTTCCTACTCCAGGCGCCTACAGCACCTGGTATTCCTTGGTGGTCCCCCATCCAAGTACTAGCCAGGCCTGACCTTGCTTAGTTTCTGAGATCAGGTGAGATACTATTTATTTATTTATTTATTTATTTATTTATTTATTTATTTATTTATTTATTTATTTATTAAGAGGGCATATATACTGCCCGAAGACTTCTGGTTAACTAATACAGTAATGACCATACGTTAATTAGGTGTAAATATATTTTCCTCTTATTTTCAATTTCCCCTTATCCTCATTCCTTCCAGATGAAAATGAGCAGAACATGCCTTTCTATATTAGAAGGCAGCTCTAGGAAAGTTGTTGGTTCATCATTACCAGCATTATTCACCATTGGCTATGCTTGCTAGGGTTGGTAGGAACTGTAACTCTGCATGATTCCTCCCCACCTGTATCATTAATTTATTACAGTATGACCCCTGCATCCACTGATTCACTAACCGCAGATTCTGTTATCTGCAGTTAGTGATCAGGAGGTGCAGGGGTGGCGAGGAGGGGGGAAAAGAAAACTGGCCTTTGAACTTCCCCCGGGAGGCGAACTGGAAGTTTGAGCTCAGGACCCAAGCGGAAAGTTCAAAGGCCGATTGGCCAGGTGTGTCCTCTGAAGTCCCCACCCCACCCCTCTGGAGGGTGGCTGGCCAGTGGTAGTAGTGGTAAGTTTAATTTCTTTTTTTCTCCTCACTGCCACTGCTGCTGGCCAGCCACCCTTCAGAGAGTGCTCTTATCTGAAGATTTCTCTATCAGGGGTGGGGGTGGCAGAGATGATTCCCCACTGATATGGAGGTCCTACTGTATTTAGTTTTAATATTTTTACCCTGCCTTTCTCCTTGGAAAAGGACCCAAGGCGGCTTGGGTCCTTTTACAACCACTAGAAATATTATCAACACTAAGCTACCTTGTGATCAGTTCTGCTACTAGAATCATAGTGCTGGACTAAGATAAAACACTTCGAATTAAAGCTCTGTGAACTCAAGGCCATGCATGCCTTTTTCACAAATAGTAGGGCAACTGTATGTATAGGATCACTATCTGCAATTACACTTAACTGCATCTTGAAAATATTAAATTTTAAAATTCCCAAAGATGTGTTTCCAAGGTATGTTACCAGAACAGGCCAGTAGAGGGGAAGAGCGACTAAGCTTTTTATAAGATTTGCATATCTGTGGTTTTGGACATCTACAGGGAGGGCTTGAAATGGATCTTCATGGACACTGTGGTCCTACTGTACCTAATTGATCTGAAACTTGCAGTCAGGTACCTTATACTGTATATGACTGAGATGGGGAAGGTTTAGCCCTCCAAAAGGTCCCAGCAATCACAGTCATGAGAGTTGCACTCACATCCGGAGAGCGACAATTGCTCAACCCAGGTGCAAAACAAAATGTTAAATCCTGCTTTTTCTTTTAAACCAGAGATAGCCAAAGTCACTGACAGAAACATATGAAACAAAAAGCGATCCAGATCAATACAAACACAATAGATATAATTTCCCCAGAGGGTGATGATTCAGTTTGATAAACAAATTGATGATTCATTGTGCCTTTGCCACAATCATCATAATACAGAAGCATGGATTTTCCAGGATGAGTAGGAAAGAGATGGACATCTGACAATACCTCTCTTGTTGGTCAGTTATGCTGTGTGACGGATTTTTACCTCAGAACTTAGCAATGCAAAATGGAATTATGTTGAAGGGTCGATATGTTTAGTTGATACATTAGGGATTTATTGCAGTGACTCTTGTTTTCAAATGGAAGTAGAGGATGCTTTTTCTTTTCACCCCTAGAAAAGTAATTGGCTGGTTCTGAACAGTTTATAGAAGATTTATACCAGAGTGTATCACTCTCTCTATAAAAACTAGTTATTTTTCTCCATGGCAAACTCATTTTTTCCTAATTTCTCTACTATTTTTAAGGCAAGTGTCTTGTCCTTTGTACTGTACTACTTTTGATTAGAATTTTGGTTTCCTAACTTTGAACTGTAGACTTAAAAAAAAGCTGATAAAGACAATGGAAGGAAGGTGGGGCAATATCTTGATCTACCCTAAAGAAACTGTGGAAACATTCTGCTGTCCTCAATCAGCAAGTGTAGGTTTTGTGATGCTCTACCACATTTTTTCCAGAGCAGTTCTAAGGCAGTGTTTGTTCTGGTAGAGGAAAAAGGGTTGTTGGTGGGAATACATAGACAGCTTTGGGGCCACATGACTTGATCCCCACTTTATAGTAGGGATCCTGGAAGTCTTTTGGACTGAGTCTCGGGTCCGAGTGCAAGTCTTGGACCTTGAGTCCTGAGTCTTGAGCCTCAAATGAGAGTTTCTGAATCTTCCGCCCTGCCTTCCAAAGGTTTGGCATTCAGGACTTGTACTGTGTGTGTGCTGGTTGGCCGATAGGCTGGCTCACGTGCAGAGCCAGGCAGAGTCCACAGGGACTTGACAGTGAGACTCAGATGAAAGGTTCTAGTTGTGAGTCAAGTCCTGGGTCTTCCCTAGAAACTTCAGAGCTAAGCCTGGATCAAGTTGCTGGTGTGACTTGATTTGCACTCGCTGCAGGTTGGGGACTTGTGAGTCCCCACCCCTGCTTTATAGGAAGGTAGAGATGGGTACGAAATGCCAAAATGGTGTTTTGTTTTGTTTTTCATTTTTAATTGTTAAAGTGAAACATTTTTAAAAAATAATTTAAATTTTCGTTTCATTTTTCATTTTTTCATTTTTAATTTTTTTAACTCACGCTAACCAGCTGGCCTGCGGGTGGGATCGGTGTGTTTTTTATTTTTATTTTTATTTATTTTTTTACTTATCATGGCGATCAGCTAGCCCAAGGGCCAGGTCGGTGTGTTTTTGTATTTTGTATTTTTGTGTGTTTTTTTCCCCCACCTGATTGCACCTGATTGGGTGGAGGAAAGGGCGGGCTTTTAAAAGTTTTTTGCCCACCAAAGCCCCATGCTACAGCTGATCAGTGGTGGCTTCATCGAGGAAATAAAGCCTGTGGTTTCCCCCATGTTTGGGGGGAACCACCAGCTTTCCCCCAAGGAATGCATTGCTTCAATGCATTCCTATGGGGAAACAAAAAATGAAGTGAACAAAACCAAAATTTCCATTTTGTTTCATTTTGTTTTTCTTTGATGGATCCATTCGTTATTCATTTCATTCTGTAATAAAATGAATAATGAATAATGAAACAAATAAAAAAATTGTTTCGTGCCAATCTCTATAGGGAGGTGATTTCCCTAAATTGTATCAGTGCACAATATTTTTATTGGTTTATTTTAGTGGTTTAAAGTGGATTGGGACTTTAGGATTGGGGTGGGGAAAAACATTTTAGCTTTTTGTCTTCATTGCAGTCCCAGGATTAGCGTCCCTTGTGACTGTTACTGGTAAAGGGAGGAAAGAACCTCCCTGATATCAATATAAACTTTCCATAGGAAAAGCACTGGGCATATCTAGTAGCTGACCACAATAGTTTGGAGCAGAAATTCTGTTTCTTAAAAAAAAAAAACCTACTTGGGGGAACTGGCAGTTAAAAAGAGAATCTAATATAGTGGACTTGTATAGCAAACTGTTTGTATAACATAAAATCTGTACAACATAAAAAATTCTAGAGATAGGGAAAATTGCTTAACAGAATCACCTATGGGGTGAATCAATACAACATAAAAATGGTCGTGATTAGGGATTACAGTGGACCCTCTTATAACAAGCGGTTTAACAGAAAATCTGTTTAAAGGAAAAAAAAATCTGGAGATAGGGGGAAATTTCTTAACAGAATCACCTGTGGGGTGAATCTGTACAACAGAAAAACTGTCGCGATTTGGAATTAATTCATTTTCAATGCATTCCTATGGGAAATTTGTATAAAGAAAAAATGGCTTAACAGAATTTCATTTGGAACGCATTAATTCCTTTATACAAGGTACCACTGTATTTAATTTAGAGAGGGACATGAGGCACATTTTGGTGGTTTTGCACAGTACTTGTGTTCTGTGGACATGGTCTACTCCCCTCACCATGCCTCTTCCATGCAATCTCCCACTCACTGGCAGTAGCACAGTTTCCTCCTCTGTCTTCTTTACAGGATGGTTCACTCAGACAAGGAAGTGTATTAAGGAAGCCTGTGGCACAGCCAGTGAATGGACAGAGAAGTCAGAGGAGAGAAGCATACTGCTGCTGGTGATGGGACACAAAAAGAAGACAGGGGAGGAAAGCGCACCTGTGGAACACCTGTGTGTGTGCCACTCAACTGGGACAAGCACAGTGGTGTGCTCCGAGCAGAGGGGGAAGTGCCATGGCTATGAGGGGGCAATGTTGCATGCCCACAAAAAGGGCTCTGTGTGCCACTTTTGGCACCCCTACCATAGATTCACCAACACTGCTGTAGTTACTGTATATACTCGAATATAAGCCTAGTTTTTCAGCCCTAATTTTGGGCTGAAAAAAGGGGTCCTCGGCTTATATTCGGGTCAATACTTTTAGCCACTGAGGCAAGTTTGGGTCGGTGGCTAAAAGTCATTTTAAACATTGTGTGCCACTTCTCCTGACCCCCCATGTTTAAAATGACTTTTTAAAAAGTCAATTTAAAACAATGTTTAAAATGACTTTTAGCCACCAACTCAAGCACTTGCCTTGGTGGCTAAAAGTCATTTTAAACATCACACACACACCCAGCTCACAAAGGAGGAGTTGCCAGGCCCTGCTGCATTTCCCACCCTAGGCTTATACTTGAGTCAATAAATTTTCCTAGTTTTTTGGGTTTAAATTAGGGCCCCCAACTTATACGCGGGTCGACTTATACTCGAGTATATACGGTAATTGAATTCAGCCCTTGCCAGGGAGCCATGGACTTTCCTACATTACCCACTTCTGGTCTATCTTTTCTTTCTCTACCAGGGAGTTATACTGCAATCTCCCTCCCCTCCCGCCCACATCTGCACACCTATGGTTCCCAGTATAACCCCATAACAATGGGCGTTTATACACGACCCCTAAGCTCCGCCGCAAATGGCTGCAAGCTCTGGAGATTTAAAATATTTCCCCACCAGCTCCGGAGTTTGCAGACAATTAAGTGCGACCCCGCCCACTTTAGCGCGACCCAGCGCACTTTTCTTGTACCTTCTCTCTGGAGGTGAAAAATATTTGATGCGGATGTGCCAGGCTCTCCTCTCTTCTTTTTGTTTTTGTTTTTTGCCTCCTGCCCCTTTAAGAGGAACCAGGAAGTAACCGGGGCTCCCCCGGCAGCATCCACCAACACCGGGAGGTAAGGTTTTATTCTTTTGTCCCTTTTTTCCCTCCCTCCCGTCACGCAGCCAGCAGCCAGGAAGTAGGGAGGGGTGGAGACACAGAAGAGCGACAAACCCCTAAGATCTCTGGTCAGAATTTAAGGGGCCAACGGATCTTAGGGGTCGTGTAAAAAGGCCCAATACCGGCATTCGAAGAATTGTTGAATACTAAACAAAATCTGGTTGGAACTGCTGTCTCTCATCCAAAACAACTACCTCTTCCCCTGGAACCTCTTGGCCCTCAAAGAAATGAGAGCACTCAATGCAAAGCCATTCTTTATTACTGCTTGAAGCAAAGAACAAAATGTCTGAGTCTTCCATTTCATATAGAAAAGCCTGGATGACAGCTGAATCTTTTTTTTTATTAGCACTGGTAATGAGAAACATCTTCCACTGTCATCTTAGGGGCACAACACCTGGCTGCCATCTCCTATCTCCATTCTAATGTCTTCATCCTGCCTAATGACTATCTCAAAACAGGTTGATTCAGATATTAATTTTAAAAAGGACCATTTTGGAGTGATGTCCTACCAAGTAGATTCATAAGACTTGGCATTGGAATTAAGCCAACTATTCCCATTTGCAGGCTTCAAATGGATAATTGCCTTCTGCTTTTCTGAAGGGCATCAGTGTTTTCATGGGAATGAGCCATGCCATCTCTACAATTAACATATTTCTTCTTTGTGTATATTAACAAAGAGATTTACATTTGGGCTACATGCAAGCACTTTTATGCTCTACTGGTAGTATATAAATTGAAGCACAGGTTCCCATGGATTAGCTTCTAATCTTCAGTGTGTTCATCACATTTCTGCCATAGCTACTACTAATCTTGATGTAACGTGCTTGGTTCATCCACTGTGCTCCATTGCTCCCAATATTTTCACACTGGAGAAAAAAAAATAATGTATTGCCTGGGTGATGTTTTCAAGATCTCTTCCCATCCTTCTATTCTGTCCTTGGAATAGTGCACTGGGTTTTAATGTTGCACGGACATCTACCCACTCATATTTTCAAGTGAAGACAAAACAATGATCTTTTTAATGTTTGCTCACTTTTGACAAGAGGAGCTGTGGAGTCCACAAACATTCCTTCCAGCAGAAGGCAGTCCTCAATGAGAACTCATGTTTTCTCCATGAGAAAAGAAGTAATGAATCAAATTGTTGCTGTCAGTTCTTGGATGCCAGCACTTCCCATAGCTGCACATGTGTCACTGATTTGGGACTGTCATGCCCAGACAAAGCCAGCAGGAGAACCACATGAGTCCCAAAGAATATTCCCCATTTCTTATTAGCATTGTTAAATAAGAAGTGAGCTGTGCTTCTGCATTTTCATTGTATACCCTTTCAACTTAACCTAGAATGAGTGCAAAATGGCACCCTCTTCATAACACCATTCTATCTTAGACCTTCTTGTTTTATTTTCATGAGGATTACAATCCATGATTCCTGAGGAGCATGTCTTAGGCATCATATTATCATGTGGTGCATAAGATTCCCTAGAGGCCATGGATTGTAATCCTCATGAAAATAAAACTACCGCCCAATTTCCCAGAAGAGACTCTGGGCAGTTCACAAGAAAGCCAAATAAATAATCAACAATTAAGAACAAACAAATCAATAAGCAACAAACTCATAAGACTAAAGAAAGACACAATGGCATACAGAGACCTGGCAAGAGGCAAAAATTAGCAAAAACTAGCAAGAGGCAAAAATATATATACTATCTGCCCAATGAGGGCCCAGAAACGAAGGTCTACTGTTGTATCAAGAAGTCCCTTCAGCTGTCTCAGAAAGTTCCCTGGTTGCTTTCTGACATCAGAAATCTGGCATTCAAAGAGGATCAAGGAGGAGTGACAAGAGAGAGAAGAAAAAGTCAGGATGTGAACACCAGAGGCTGATGATATGTAGAAAGTAGAAGCTGCAACACTTCTGGTTGCTGAACTATGTAAGCCCTAAATTTGTAGTGGGCTCAATTCCCTCCACGTATAAGCAGTTTTTCTGCTCCTGGGTGTGTCTGCTGCCGCCTGTGAACTGCACTATCTATGGCTGCCGACAAGACCAATGAAAACATACTTCTTCATTTTCTCTCTGTCCCACTACTGCTACTGTAATCCACTTTCTTTATTCCTTCACTCCACTATCACCACAATCAGCCTTCTTTATTCTGACTGGAGCAGGTTTCTCTTTGGGCTTTGCAATCCCGATAACAATAGAAAAGCTGGTCCTGCACTTTCTCTGCCCAGCCAGAATTAATGGACAGTGGGCTTCTGCTAGGATGATCTGCAACAAAAATCTTGGGCCTTGGTTGCTTCCAAATTACTCCTTCTTAATGGATGGTGCATAGCAGAGGTAGGACCGCGCTTTACTTGAAGAAGAGGTTCACTGTTAGAAACCTGTTTGTTGAAAGAGGGGAGGGAGAGAGGGGAGGGAGAGAGGAAGCATATTGAAATAACTTAAGGCTAGAGGTGGGCACGAAAGAAGAAAAACGATGGATCAGGTTTATTCTCTTTTGGGCCCACCCTTTGTTCGGTTCGGTTTGGATTTGTACGATGTTTTTTTTTTTTTTTTTAAAAAATGTATGAACCTGAACCAGCTGAATTAGTTCGAGTCCTTATCGGTGGCGGTGGCGGTGGCGGCAGTGATCCTGACAGGGGCTTTTTGAGGTGCTGGCTTGGTGACAGTGCCTGGGTTTTTTTTGGTTTGTTTGTTTGTTTGTTTGTTTGTTTGTTTGTTTGTTTTGAGCACCAACCATGCGGCTCCTGGGGCCAGGTTGGTGCTCATTTTAGTTTTGGGGGGATTTTAGAGCACCGATCAAGCAGCCCCTGGGGCCATGCCAGTGCTCCCTTTTTAATAAAAAAAATTTAGTGCCGACCGTGTGGCTCCTGGGGCCAGGTCAGTGCTCGTTTTATTTATTTATTTGGGGGATTTTAAAGCGCCGAGCAAGCAGCCCCTGAGGCCAGGTTGGCACTCCTTTCTATTTTTTTTTTAATTTTTAAAAGCCCCCAGCCAGGGGTTTTTTGAGGCACTGGCTTGGGGCCAGCGCCTCTACAGGCAGCAGTTTCTAGAGTTCAAGGACCAGGAAAGCGGTGACAAGGTAGGAGGGGGAGTAACAAAAAACGAAGCAAACAAAATGGAAATTTCCATTGATGGGTTGGTTCATTATTCGTTTTGTTAGCTAATGAAATGAATAATGAATAACAAAACGAATTAAAAGTTAATTTCGTGCCCATCTCTACTTAAGATGTTGCTGAATAACAATCTTCCGGTTGCTACCATTTGGCATAGACCAGGGGTGCCCAAACTTTTTGTAAGGAGGGCCAGATTTGGTGGCTGAGAATGTGTCAGGGGCTGACACATTGCTCCCCAACCCTGCCACCCCACTGCAAGCCCCACCCAATGACCCCTTGCAACCCCACCTGCAGGAAGGAAGGTGGGGACCAAAGGAAGCACAGGGAGCTGTGGCCACAGGTCACCCCTTGGAAGGGATGATCTGTGCGACCTTGCACCCCCCCAAGCTGCCCAGCGATGGCGGCAGCTCGCCCACCAGCCCACCCCAAAGCTCCTTGGCAGTGGCAGAGGCCTGCTGGCCTGCCCACCCCCACACATTCCTCTGTGGTGCCGGTGGCGGCAGACCACCCGTTCGCCCAAACTTCCCAGCAGTGTCAGTGTTGGCAGATTTTAAAAAAAAAATGGGGCAAAGGAGGGGGCGGGAGGGGCGGGCCAGCCAGCCGCGGGCCACTCAGAATGGCCTGACGGGCTGGATTTGGCCCCTGGGCCGGACTTTGGGCAGGCCTGGCATAGACTAAATTGGGCAAGATACATATATATTTTGTTAAGTTTCAACTCCTGTTATCTGTAAGAAGCCTGGTAAGAATTGTTAGGTTTTGCAATTCATCATCTAGAGCTTTGTTCAAACCATGTGTAAACCAGCCATGCTTAAATGTATTTTGGCCATGGTCTTTTTAGGAGCTTTTCTCAAGCTTCAGGGCACCATGTCAAACAAGGATATTACTCGTCAGACAGGGAGGTGGGATGATGCGTTTTTTTGCACAGCTCCTGATTGGCCAGCACCAGGGAGAAGGAAATATGATGCTGGAGGCTTCTTCCTCGTTGGAGTTTAGCCCTGCGGGACCACAGAGCAAGGTAAGGGATTGGCTGATTTTGCTGATTTTGTTCCGGAGAGTTGGTCTGATTCTGAAAGCCAGGTGGGCCCCTGTGTTTCATATTCAGAATGGGGACCATGGTGAAAGGACTGGAGCATCCACAGACAGTAGCAACGTGGGAGAGAACACTCTCAGGATGCTGATTAGGAAGTTTACTGAAAGTTTATTAAAATGGCCTTTATTAAAATTGTTTCGGCCCAAATGGCCTTCTTCAGGGACTTTTTTACTATAAAAAAGGTGACATTTAAAAGACATAGAGTCAGAGAATTTTACATATGAACAACAAACAGAAGCACTAATAATCAAATGCATGATAAACACTTAAAATGCTGAAACAGTAAGTTTTGTAGGGATACTCACTAAGTGTTACAGGTATACTCTAAAAACAGTCCGGCCTGCTTATATAACAACATTCTGGAGAACAACCACACAAGGCGTGATATGCATGTGTACACAGTCTCAAAAATATATAGCTTCAAAAGAGAAGTGAAAAACAATGAAAAAATCCTTCTAAAAAAAGAAATAGACTGGATCATTAGGCTAAACACCTTATCCCCTATGGGTTTGAATGAAGAAATAGACTTTTTACCATTATTATAAGTTTTGGTCAAGGCTACAGCCACAAATGGATTTCACTTGAATGCTACACCAGCTGGGTGATCTCACCAGCAATTATAAAAGTCCCCAGCTGTAGCTAGCAACAGACTGAGAAGCAAGACATTTAACGTCTCCAGAGTTTCTTTGAGCACAGGTTAGTGATGTGTATTGTAGTATAATATTGCAGTTATGTTGAAAAAACAGTTCTTTTACCCTACTGAACAATGAAGTGATAATACTAAGAAAGATAAGAGTATGTTTGCCAACAAGTGAAACACAGAGATAAATGCACGCAAATTCCGCTTCAGATAAGATGTTTGGAAATAGTTGTAGACAACACCCACATACATGCAAGCAGATGAATGACACCCTATGTATGGAAATAGTGGGGCAAACAGTAAAACACCCATGCATCTGTTATCATCACTTCTCTTTTGAAGCTATATATTTTTGAGACTGTGTACACATGCATATCACGCCTTGTGTGGTTGTTCTCCAGAATGTTGTTATATAGGCCGGTTGGGAGTTTGAGACAGCAGGCCGGACTGTTTTTAGAGTATACCTGTAACACTTAGTGAGTATCCCTACAAAACTTACTGTTTCAGCATTTTAAGTGTTTATCATGCATTTGATTATTAGTGCTTCTGTTTGTTGTTCATATGTAAAATTCTCTGACTCTATGTCTTTTAAATGTCACCTTTTTTATAGTAAAAAAAGTCCCTGAAGAAGGCCATTTGGGCCGAAACGCGTTGGGCCATTTTAATAAAGGCCATTTTAATAAACTTTCAGTAAACTTCCTAATCAGCATCCTGAGAGTGTTCTCTCCCACGTTGCTAATATTCAGAATGGGGCCACTTCTGAAGGGTGTTTGTGCACCTCACAATGAGAGACACTCCTTGAACATCTAACAGATTTATTTTTATGTATTTATTTTTGGGTTTATATACCACCAAGATTAATTCCGAGAACAACTCCAGGTGGAGGAAAAAAATCCTCAGGGTCTCAATAAGTTAGAAGCAGCCTGATGACACATGGCAGCACAGCATATTTTAAATATACGGAACAGCACAAGGCCATAACTGGGCAGTATGGCGATTAGAAAACATATTTCCCTAATCCCAGCATCATTATGCCTTTCTTTGTGCAAGCAGCTGTTGGGGGGTATAAATTCTGAATGCAAGGTCATCAAGATGCAGGAGTAACTTTCATAGGCAATATCCTTAGCACCTGAAGGGGAACACGTTGCTTTCATTATGCTGCATTATAAAAGAGTAAAAAGCTTGGCATTATCTTAATCTTTCTTTAAGAGGAACTCATTCAACACGCTGTGTCAGACGAACAGGCTCGGCAATATTTCACTTGAAAAATGCTGAAACGCATCCCAAAAAAGTTTACAGAAGACTAAGCAGAAGGACATCCTTTATATCTGTCTGTACGTAAAAACCTGTCATCAAAGTGTTCTGTTTCGCTTTGGTGCCAGAGGGCACATACTGAAAGCAATCTGGAAGTTTTCATCTCTTTGTTGAAAGATGGGGTTGTAAATGGCCACAAGACTATGAGCACCAGACTGGAATTCTTTGATCCTGTCCTAAAAGTAGACCTGGCAAGGCCGTCAATGAGCTTTGACGGCAACAAAGAATTATTAAATGGAGGGAAATGAGTGCTCCTCTCTTGGCCTTTTTGTTGGTTTTTCTATTAGCTAATTCTTTCTGCTGACAATAATTTGGAACAACTTGTTTCGTCCAAGATCTCCATCTTGATTCCCGATCGCCCACACAGAGGCACCCGAGGCCAATGAAAAACAAGCACCATTTGGTTGAGTTTTCAAAGCCAATCTTTTAGAGTCACTGCAGCTCAAAACAGATCTCTCTAAAGCCTGGGGGCATGGAAAATATAGGGAGCAGTCTGTCTCTTTCACACTCTCTCCAAAACCCTTTGCCAAATAGTTTGCAAATGCCAAGATCTTAACACCATAATTTATGCCATAATGTTCGGCATTAGAATCGGAAATATTGCAAGAACATGCATGCTACATCTAAGAAAGTCAGTGGATAAAAATGATACTTTCTCACTACTTTGCAATACAAACAAACAAACAGCAGGCTATCAACAGGTTAATAAAAGAGGCTGCATTGGCCTTCTGATGTCTCCGTTAGAATCCTAGAAGACACTAACACATCTGCTTCTTTAAAAAAAAATGGCACAGTAGCATCACATCTAGTAATTCCATCCAAATAATGCTAAGACATGTTGAAGGTAGTTGGAAAAGAGGAAGATGGATTGAACTTCTTAAAGGAAGCCACAGCCTTGGGTTTGAAAGAACTGAGTAGACCACTCTGGAGACTACTCCACAGGGTCACCATAAGCCCGAGAGCAACTTGGTGGCACATAACAACAACATTACATCGATTTCGAGCCTTAGTTCAAAGATATTCTTGAAATAAATACCCTTCTACTTTATCCTATATTGTAATAGACATTGTTATGTCAGGCAAAGATATTAGAATATGCTGGAGATATCTTTGGAACTGCTGCAATTTTTGGCAAATATTGGCAATACAAGTGATTCCCAAACTGAGAAATTAGCAGACAACCTTTTTAGATGATGTTGCACTCGGGATAATACATTTCTAGTCTGGAAACATTGGCTCATAGGGATGGAGTTTTTGGATGTTGTGTGTGTGTGTGGGGGGGGGGTTCTACAAATCTCAGTTTTTCATTCTGGAATGTCTAGCTGACATATAGACACTTACAGACATTTTATTATGACTGTTGAAGAAAAAAGCCTAAGGTAGAAGGCTTTGATCTAGTTAGCTCTATAAAGCTTCCTGTTTAGAAGAAAGCTCCTAGCTAGCATCACGGTGGGAATAGGAAGCTTGGGCAAAGCTAGGCCTAACTTGGGCTTAGAACCTTCCAATATTGGCCTTTCTCACAGCGGAGCCATATTTAGGAGTCTGTCAAGTGGAACTCTGAGAATAGAGAATTATGGAATTTGTATTCCCCAAAATCAAAGAATTCAATTTCAAATGGCACACCGAAGGCCAGTCTTTGCACATCAATTTCCATGCAAGTAAAAACAAGAGGGGGAATCCAACATTTGATTCCCCAAAGAGAGAAAATTCTACTTAATTCAAACTACAACATTCTTCATTCGAACTACAGATTGGCTGGATGAGAACAATAAAATTACCTGACCATGAATAGACTCATGCAGTTTGTTTGCATTACATAAGGAATGTAGTGGCTATTAGGACTATGCTACAGCATTTATATAAGGTAAAAGTTAAGATGCAAATAGTGCACATCTAATGTAACAATGCTTTGAGTGAGGAAGGTTATCTGTTGGACAACCTGAATTTGCTTACTTTCTGGTGCACAGATTCAACCACTTTCACCCCTCTTCTAAGTATTTCTCAACTTTTAAAGACTTAGGAATACAAGGACAGGGCAAGGAGATAGAAAGTGTCTGTCATTCAATTACAATGGTACCTCTACTTACAAGCATCTCTACTTATGAGCAATTTGACTTAAGAGTGGAAAACCATTGGCGTTTTAAATGCTGCCTTAAAATTTTTAGATGCAGTCTGCTCTACTTACAATTGTTTTATTTTTTTCAATTTTTCATTTTTTGTTTTGTTTTTTAGATATGGCTGCTCTACTTATGAGTTGTTTGACTTATGAGCAAGCATTCAGAACAGATTAAACTCATAGAGATGGGCATGAAACTTTTTTTGTTTCATTTCAGAACAAACCAAAATAGTGAACTGCTTTTTAAAGAAAAATGAAATGAAACGAAACAAACTGGAAATTTTCTATTCGTTTTCATTTCATTTTTCATTAATGGCAAGGTTTTCCCATTAACTCAAGGTTGGGAACCCCTGTTTTAGAAGAGGATATGACTGAGAGTAAGACTGCAGTGTCAGTACATATAAGCCATCATGAAAGCATTGCCAAAAACAAACAACACAAACAAAAACAAGAAAATGAAATTTTTATCATTTGTTTCTATGAGGTAAATAACACAGAAGTCTCTAATCAGCCATAGCCATATACTGTACTTGGCTAGAGCCACCATATAATCAATATCCTCTAAATTGCTAGAGAACACAAGATTAAATCAGCAACTTTGCCTTTTAAATTTATCATCTCTACATTGCCACTTAAATTACATCAGAGAATAATTCACATATATTGGCAGTTTGATTAAAATCACAGAAGTTGCCTGGAGCTATGCACATCTTTTTTTGTCTTGTTATACAGAGAGATCATGGCCAGACAAGAAATGATGGTGGCGGGGGGGGGGGGGGCACAGGGAAAACATTAAGAACATAAAGCTTTATGAAACTCTTCTAAGACCCTTTCCATAGCTCTTCCTTTGGAGATTAGAGGGCTACTGAAGAGAAGAGTTTTTCCATTATGCCTCCAAGCTGAGGAAATGTTTCTGCAGGGAATGAGGAGGACTTTGACTGGTCTATATATTTTAATGCAAACTGGTCTAACTCTCAGTTCACAGGCTGATATGTGGATTGAAGCAAACATATCCTTCTGGAAGATGAAGTCTATGGAAATCTGCCCACCAACCCAGTCACCTAACTTGAGAAAGAGTTCTATGCAACTCAAAACATGCATATTGTATTAGGAAACTTTTAGTATTAAAACAATTAGTTAAGATGGTTAAAAACAACAAGAAGAAGAAGAAGAAGAAGAAGAAGAAGAAGAAGAAGAAGAAGAAGAAGAAGAAGAAAGTAGTAGTAGTAGTAGTAGTAGTAGTAGTAGTAGTAGTAGTAGTTGTAGTTGTAGTTGTAGTAGTCTTGGAACTGCAGACCTCGAAGAGTTCTGGGCAACTCAAAACATGCATATTGTATTGGAAACCTTTTAGTATTAAAACAATTAGTTAAGATTGCTAAAGATCACCATCACCACCACCACCACCACCACAAGTAGTAGTAGTAGTAGTAGTAGTAGTAGTAGTAGTAGTAGTAGTAGTAGTAGTAGTAGTAGTAGTAGTAGTAGTAGTAGTCTTGGAACTGCAGACCTGGAAGGAGCTGCATTGAGTCTAGCCCAGTGGTTCTCAACCTGTGGGTCTCCAGATGTTCCTGGACTGCATTTCCCAGAAGTCTTCATCACTATCTGAGCTGGCTAGGATTTCTGGGAGTTGCAGTCCAGGAACATCTGGGGACCCACAGGTTGAGAATCACTGGAGCCTAGCCCCTGACAAGGAGGCACTGTGTGGAATCAAATTCTGAACTCCAGGTTCAACAGCTAGATACATATACCACAACTGCATGACCTTCAACACCATTGACATCTTCAGCACTACAGGGTACATATTTCTTTTTGCGATGAGGCCATAGGCTTTGCCTCTACCCTTTTTTCATCATGGATGCCTGCTAGCTATCTTTATGAATCTTTCAAATCAACTGCTAATTCATTCTTTTACACTTTCCACCTCATTCCGCAAACACTTGTTACACATAGACCCCATGATGGTCAATAGTCTACATCAGGACTGAAAACTCAGCTTAGCAGTGAGAACTCCACTACTTACATCTGAAGAAAGATAGCTAAATGTTCTTTGGAATGATGGCATTCAACATGTCTACACAGTACGTCTCCTGCTTCCCTCAATAGACTGATCCTTTGAAGTATGTTTGAGGAGCTACACAGCCTCATATTTTATCAACTATTCCCAGACAAAGATGCATAGAAAAACATCACAGGTTGTTTCCATAGGGTTTAGGGCAGGTGTGCCCAAACTTTTTGTAAGGAGGGCCAGATTTGGTGGCTGAGAATGTGTCAGGGGCCGGTTGCTCCCCGAACCTGCCACCCCACTGCAAGCACCACCCACTGACCCATAAGCCCTACCCAATGACCCCTTGCAACCCCAACCGCAGGAAGGAAGGCGGGGACCAAGGGAGGGAGGGAGGAAGGTGGAAACCAAGAGAGGAAGGAAGGAAGGTGGGGAACAAGGGAGGGAGGGAGGGAGGTGGGGAACAAGGGAGGGAGGAAGGGAGGAAGGAAGGTGGGGACCAAAGGAAGCACAGGAAGCCATGGCCACAGGTCGCACCTGGGAAGAGGTGATCTGTGCGACCTTGCACCCCCCCAAGCTCCCCAGCGGTGGCGACGGCTCACCTGCCAGCCCACCCCAAAGCTCCTTGGTGGTGGCAGAGGCCCGCTGGCCTGTCCACCCCCACACATTCCCCTGCAGTGCCGATGGCAGCAGACCGCCCGTCCACCCAACCGCCCAAGCTTCCCAGCAGTGTCAGTGTTGGCAGAAGTTTTTTTTTTTTTTAAAAAATGGGGCGAAGGAGGGGGCGGGAGGGGCGGGCCAGCCACCCGCAGGCCACTCAGAATGGCCTGACGGGCCGGATTTGGCCCCCGGGCCAGACTTTGGGCAGGCCTGGTTTAGGGGATATTCCCCCCTTTCCATTCTTTTCCATCCTGCCAAGGATCTTATCATGGCACATCACTCAGTGGTTTAGGCATCTGGATGCAGAGCTAGAGGTTGTGGGTTTGATTCCCCACTGTGATTTCTCTACAGGAGCTGGGCTTGGTGATCCATAGGGCCTTTCTAGCTCCACAGTTCTAAGATGATAATTATCTTCTTGCTTTAATTATTTCTGTTACAGAACTCTTATTGACCTTTCCATTCCTCGTAGCTGACAATTACAGGGACAGTATTTGAAATCCTGTTTAACTGGTAGGTATTATTGGGTGCCCAGCTAATGGAAAAACATTAAATCTATTCTACTTTCCATTTATATTTACCATACATAAGGCATTCTCCCCCCACCCCCAAATGCTATGGACATTCTGCCAAACATCTGTAACTCACATACAGGAGCCAAATCCTGATCAATTGAAATCCTGGCTGTTTAGCAAAAGATTATCAATCCCCACCCACCCACTCACCACAATTGATTATGCAAATACTGTGCCTCCACATACAACATCCCACCCCTTGCTGCCTTGATTACTTTGTGCCCCTTGGCTTCGATTTAGCAATCTGGGGCCAATTGCAGGCAATGTTCCATCCTTTGATGAAATCATTAATCACAGGTTTTACTGCTTTTCATAATTTTATTCCAAAATCAAGTCTTCCTGCAAGTAAAAATTATGTTCCCATGGAAACCACTTGTGGTGCCAATGAACCAAAATGAAAGGTATTTTTTAAAAACTTAATGGTGCCTTCAAAATGTTTTTTTAAGTCCACATATACAGTTCTGTATTTTCATCATAAACATCATTCATTATTTGTCACCTTAAAGCTGTGCCCCAGCCACACAGTAATGTACTCAAAGAAACTAAGATACACTCAAGCAGTCCTGTTACTACCAATTTAACACCATTTTGCCAGTTGCAATATCAGCCAAAAAAAAATACACAAGTAAAATGGGAAAAATTGTGCTTCCTGTATCTCCCTCGCTGCCTCTGATGATTAGCCCAGGCATGTCCAAATTTTGGCCCTCCTAATTTTCTGGACCACAACTCCCAGATTTCCAAGACTGTATTTCCAATGGCAAAGGAATGTGGGAGTTGTGGTCCAAAACATCTGCAGGGTTGAAGTTTGTAGCCCAAATCCTCTTGCCTTGTTACAATGTGGTGACAAAAAGAGCATAGAAAGTGGAAGTGAATTGCCTTAAGAAATTACTGTAGATCTTATCTGTTACATACTAAGTTGTGTGACTCAACACACAACTGATAGTCTTTATGATAATTTCTTGACTTGGTTCAATTTGCCTCCAAACATTGCTCTAGCTACATAAATACACAAGCATACTTTCACTGTTATATTTTAGTCTATAAGGTAACTACCAAATATTCTGTGGGTAGAATGCAAAGGCTGCAGTCCAGTAGTACGTCACAATTAGAGTAGGCTTATTCAGTTGGTGGGGCTTTATTATTATTATTATTATTATTATTATTATTATTATTATTATTATTATTATTATTATTATTATTATTATTATTATTAATTTGTTAATCTTGTACCCCGCCCATCTTCCCAAAGGGAACTCTGGCCGGCTTATAGTAAAAATAAATAAAAAGAAACAGATAACAAGCAAGAACGGGCAAAGAAAAAGGAGCAAGATGGCGGGCAAAAAAAAATTAAAAACCTAGCTAGAAAGGTCGCCGAATGCCTCCCTGAAGAGGTGAGTCTTCAGGGCTTTTTAAAAAGCTGGCAGGGACTCAATCAGGCGCAGCTCACTGGGTAGATGGTTCCAGAGCATGGAGCCCACCACAGAGAAGGCGCGGTCACGCATACACGATTTCCGCGCCTCTCTGGGTGTGGCCACCCTTAGTGAGCGCGCCTGCGTCAATCTCGTGGGTCTGGTCCCAGTTGACCTTTGAGAGACATGCTCCACCAGATACTCTGGTCCCAGGCTGTGGAGAGCTTTGAAAGTCAAAACCAGGACCTTGAACCTAATCCGGAAGACAACGGGGAGCCAGTGCAAGCGAGCCAGGACTGGGGTGATGTGCTCGAATCTACGAGCACCCACCACCAGCCTGGCCCCTGCATTCTGCACCCGTTGTAACCTCTGGACCAGGGTCAAGGGCAACCCCACGTAGAGGGCATTGCAGTAGTCGATCCTCAAGATCACTAGGGCCTGCACTACTGTCCTAAGGGAGGACTCATCGAGGTACTGGCGGATCTGGGCGATCCTGCGGAGATGGATAAAAGTGGACCTGGAAGCAGCCATCACCTGGGCTTCCAGGGAGAGGGCTGAGTCCAGGACCACGCCCAGATTCCTGGCCCTGTCAGTAGGCTGGAGGGAAACACCCCCCAGCTTAGGGAGGGGGCCATTGTACCCAGACGAGGGCGTCCCGAAGAACAGAACCTCCGTCTTCTCCAGATTCAGCTTGAGCTGGTTATCTCTGGTCCATTCCAGAACTGCCTCCAAGCACAGATCAAGGGAGCGAACTGCCTCCACTGCAGATGACGAAAAGGAGAGATAGAGCTGTGTGTCATCAGCGTACTGATGACAGCAAACTCCAAATCTCCTGATGACCTCCGCCAGCGGCCTCATGTAAACGTTGAACAGCATGGGTGAGATTGGCGACCCCTGGGGCACCCCACAAGGGAGGGTCCAAGGAGCCGAAAAGTCATCACCCAGCTGAACCCGCTGGGTCCGGCCACCAAGGAAGGAACGGAGCCAGGCCAAGGCCTGACCTCCAATTCCCACCTCGGCCAGCAGGACCAGCAGGTTACTGTGGTCGACGGTATCAAAGGCGCCTGACAGATCAAGGAGAACCAACAGGGAGGAACACCCCCTGTCAGCCTCCCTGAGGAGATCATCCTGCAGAGTGACCAGGGCAGTCTCGGTCCCGCAAAGAGGTCTGAAACCAGACTGGAAGGGATCCAGGATATGGTTTTCCTCCAGATATGACTGAAGCCTGACAGCAGCCACCCTCTCAACAACCTTGCCCAGAAAGGGAACAATGGCAATCGGACGATAGCTGGATAAATCATCCGATGCCATGCCAGGTTTTTTCAGAGTAGGTTTCACCACGGTCTCCTTTAAACGGGCAGGGAAACGTCCCTCCCTGAAAGAGGCCATGGCAATAGCAGAAACCCACTCGAGCATGTTCCCTTCGGCAGATTTAATAAGCCAGGCTGGGCAAGGGTCAAAGGGAGTGGCCGCCAGCCGGCAACAAGCCATAGCTCTGGAGGCCTCCGCTGGAGACACTGGCCCAAACTAATCCAGGAGGGGGGTATGGAGGGGTGAGGCCCCCGGGATCTCAGAGGGTGGACTAGAGCAACTGGGGGGGGGGGGCAAATTGGAGCAGATGGCCTCTATTTTGGATCTAAAACGGGCTGCAAATTGCTCACTAGTGAAAGCACTAGGAGGAGGCCTCAGCTGACTGGGATTGGAGAGGTCTTGAACCACCTGGAACAACTCCGCCTGGCGGTTCGAGGCCTCGCCAATTCTCAGGGAGACATAAGATGTTCTAGCGTCCCTGATCACGCGAAGATAGCGGCCAGTCAGCTGCTTAAGAGCAGCCCTATTCTATTCCATCCGGTTTGCTCTCCAAATGACCTCTAGTCTCCTGCGTTCTTGTTTCATTGACCGCAGCTCAACTGTATACCATGGAGAGGAGCGGTCTCCACAGTGCAGGAGGTGCTTGGGGTTGATCCGGTCCACAGCCCTGGCAGTCCCCTCGTACAACCTATCCACCAGGGCATCAACCAGATCGTCTGCCAGGCTGCCAGAGAGCTCCCTGAAGGCTTCCATGAACCTAGCCGGGTCCAGAAGCCTACGGGGTCGGGGCCAAATGTGGGGCTGACGCTCCCCGCAGGGTGGGGGGGCAATTGACAGGGAAAAATTTAGCAGGTGATGGTCCGACCATGACATGGGCAGGGGTGAAATAGCCCTGACCCTCAGACACGAATCTGACGACATGGAGGAAAACACCAGGTCTAGGGTATGGCCAGCTCTATGAGTGGGGCACACAACATGCTGAGATAAATTCATGGAATTCATGGATTCCATGAATTCCAGAGCCACACCAGAGAGTTCCTCCTTGGCATGCAAGTTGAAGTCCCATGCCACTAAAAGGCGGGGGGACCTCAACAGAGCAGCCGAGATGAACTCCGCGATCTCTGGAAGGGATTGTGCTGGGTTGCGGGGAGCACAGTACACCAGCACCATGCCAAACCTATCTCGCTGACCCACTGATAGATGGAGGCATTCTACCCCAGGATGCACCATTGTCGCAGAGCTGCTAACATGAAGGGATTCCCTGTAAATGATGGCCACCCTGCCACCCCTACCCTCCGAACTGCCCGCCCACTGAACCTGAAACCCGGGGGGGCACAGAAGGGAGAGGGAAGCCCCAACCTCAGCGCCCACCCAGGTCTCGGTAATACATGCCAGGTCAGCTCGCTCATCCATGATCGCGTCATGGATGAGAGATGTTTTATTATGAACCGACCTGGCATTAACCAGGAGGCAGGACAGGTCGGAGGCGCTGGCGGGATGGCACCCAGGTACGTGGCGGTGAGCGAGGGGATCAGAACGGGGGACAGGCAGTAAATGCCTGGCCCAAGTTCTTCTTACCCAACCGATCCCTCCGCCCGGAGCGTATTTCCCATGGCCAGACACCATTTTTGGACTATAATAATTTTTGGACTATAATAGAACTGTGCTGCTTGAATAGTGGAAGCTGTAGCACCCTCCCCCATAAGCACCATTTAGGTCTGACCAATAAATATGCATTTACTATCATGTTGCTAGAAAGGAAAAATAAACCTAGTATGTTGATAGTGTGTGGGTGCTAGTTATAAAAGAAATTCACTGAGTTCATTTTCACCTCAGAAATACCCACTCCTTACCTTTTGAGACTGGCAATGCAACAAAGTGTATCTAACTTTCAAACTGTGAACATTTGTGAGGGATGTGCTGCAGTTGAGAGGAGAACATGAACACAAAACAGTGTATGAGTTTCAAAAATGGCATTAAGTAAAAATGCATATACTGTATTCATACTCATTCATTAACTCTGTTGATTCAATGGGCCTATGCTACTTGGAATTTTTACTACTGAATTTTAATCCAAGGCATGAAGGCAGATTAACTTCATTATAATATTCAGTATAACTGAGGTACCATACTTATTTGTTATAAAATGATTTTAATATGTTTTAATATGTTGTGAACCACCCAGAGATTGCCTGCACTATGGCATGGAAAACAAGCTGAAATAAATAAATAAATAAATAAATAAATAAATAAATAAATAAATAAATAAATAATACAGTTTCTTCATACATTAGATAGCTGAACAATAGCTTTTGTAAATATAGCATGAGGCAATATGAAACTGAAATGGTTTCAAGAAGGCATTAGATAATTTAATGACCACTGGCCCATGGCCCGGGTCAGTGCTTTAATTTTTTTAAAAAAAGTTATAATATTTTACTCAAGCACCGATCAGCTCTAGCACAGATTGATCAGCACTTTTTTTCCCCGGAGGGAGGCCACCGGCTGCCTTGGAAGCCCTCCCCGCGGGGGCTGGTTGGCAGCAACAGCAAGTCCTGAGCCCGGCAACATTCAAGTAGGAGAAGACGCTGGATGGGGGAACAAAAAACAAAATGAAATGAAGTGAAAATTTCTATTTTGTTTCATTTCATTTTTCTTTGAGGGGTGGTTTGTTATTCATTTTACTAAGGAAACAAATAACGAATAATGAAACAAATATTTAATTCATTTCATGCCTATCTCTAAAGGAGATGCGTAATCTCCAGGCTTAAAACCAGGGTACTCCAAGGGGAGTGGCATCAGGAGACAGATATCTAGTCTCGTGCACTCCCAGATGCATTTGGTGGGGCCACTGTGAGATATAGGAAGCTGGACTAGATGGGCCTTTGGCCTGATCCAGCATGGTGCTTCTTATGTTCTTATGTTCTTATGAAGTAGCTGGTACCACCTTTTAGCTCACATTTGGTTGAATTTTCATTGATCAGGGAAAGAAAATACAGTTAACGTAATTTTTTCAACAACAACAAAAAATCGATTGCTCTTCAAGTCTGACTCATAAAGGAAGAAACATCAGCATTAAGGACCACACTGCAGATGGTAAACAAGATAAGCTTCTAGGTGTTAAAAAAGAACAAATTAATAGAAAGAGAGGCCATCTATTTTTATATAACTTCATCTGTCCACTGGCAATTCTACCTCCACTCTTTGAAGTTAATATCAACCAACACCACCAATAAAATAGCAGCTTTGAAAATGTGCTTGATTTTCATTAAGACAACAGAAAAGACCATAGAAATCGTTCTCTCCATTCATTGCTTGTGGTCTTCAATCAGGTTAGAATTCTCTGCCTAGATATTGCAATTTAAAATGTTTTATTAAAAATTATTATTAAATAACATGCCAATCGCATTCACACAATGAACATCCCTTTGCCTTGAAATATCAAGATTTGGCTTGCAGAGTTTGAAATCCCTGCTAATTTACAAAGTCTGCCTCATGCATTTATTCTTTCATTCAAATATGTATTGATTTATATATTAGGCAGAAACAAAAGACAATTAAAAAGAGAGAGAGGTTGTGGAATCTTAAAATAACTAGATTATATTTTGATGCAAGCTTTTGTGGACTTAGATTGCCTTGTCAGACTATGTTCCACCATCAAAATAGAATAGTGTTTTAAGGTCGTACTATGCTTTTCGCCCTTTTTTCTTTTTGCCTAATATGCTTGCATTGACTAGCAAAACTACCTCTTCTAAAAACATGTCTTTATTGTAGCGTCTGCCTTATCTACCATAATTTTCCATGGCCTTTTCATTCATGTGTTGAAAGCAGCTCAGCCCAACTGAAGTGGGCTTGGCAAAGGGAAGTCTGGGAGCAACATATGGTGCATAGCTTCCACATCTCCGCAGAATGTTTTAGAAATGTGGGTGGCCTTGAAATGGCCAATCATGGCTTCCAGTGGATGCAGTTTTGCCATTACTGTTCCTATGCTCTGTGTGTTTAGATCTGAAGAGGCATTTATGTATTTATATACAGTGGTACCTTGTATAAAGGAATTAATTCGTTCCAAATGAAATTATGTTAAGCAAATTTTCCTTTATACAAATTTCCCATAGGAGTGCATTGAAAACATAACCCCAACATTCTAACAGAGATTGCTGTGTCTCAGTAATGTTTTCCCACTAGCCCCACAGTAGAGAAGAAACTTCCTCTTCCAGGAGCAAGCAATGTGATAATTGGGAGGGGATGGTCATAGAATAACTACCAAGTCCTTTGTTTGGAGTTTGGGATTAGAGATGGACATAAAGTACTGAGTGTGGTGTATCAGTGGACTAAGGCTTCCAAAAACTGTCAGCTGCAAAGTCAGCAGCTCGGCGGTACAAATCCCAGGTGCCATGTGGTGGAGCGAGCTCCCAGCTCCTGCCAACCTAGCAGTTCAAAAGGATGTAAAATGTAAGTAGATAAACAGCTACCACTGTAAAAAGCAGGAAGGTAAAACAGTGTTTCCTTGCAACCATGCCAGCCACGTGGCCATGGACTTGCACAACACTGGCTCTTTGGCTTGAATATGGAGATGAGCACCGCCCCTAGAGCCGGACAAAACTAGCACGCATGTGCAGGGGGAACCTTTGCCTTTTTAAAGTACTTTATCCCCCTTTGTCATAATTCATCTGGATGGCTGCCTCACATTACTTTCTACCGCACCCATCAATGGGACCTCAGTTCACTAGCTGGTGTGTGGTGCTCTGTCCCTCCCCATTACACAATTTGTGCCCATCTCTAAATTGCAACCATGCTGCAAGGTATGGTGCTTGATAGTATCACACACAGAGACACCCTGCTGGTGACTTGACAACTTTCTGAACTCACCTCATACAAGCAGACTCAGTACAGATGACTGCAATTAATGTTTGGGAATTCTTACCTCCAGTTTTCCGGCACTATCCATGCAAGACAAAAGTGTCCAGCCTGAGGAACTTGACCCTTGAAAGCCTGCAATTTGTTTGATTCTGTTTTTTTAGTGGTTCAATAAAACTACCACTTTACACTTGCATGTCTGTTAACAGATTCCACTATAACCCAAGAGGCACATTGCATGTCTCTTAGCAAAGGTCAGCCAAAGTACCGTATTTTTCCATCTATAAGATGCCCCGAAGGATAGGACAACCCCCACTTTTCCAATTCAAAATTACAGTTTCACAACCACATAGTTCTCTCTTTGGTTTACTTTCATGTTTAAGACAACCCTCAGTTTTTAGACTAAACAATTTTAGACAAAATATAATCTTAAACTGCACATGGCAAAATACTGCAAGTGTGAGTGCATTACCAATACAGCAACATATAGCAGGTGTTTGTTGTCTCTGTTTTGGCTGTAGCTTCTTTGAGTTTAAAGAGAAATGAGACCTGTGTAGAGATACATTTATAAACTTTCATTAATGGCTTCCAGTACCCACAAACCATAGCTCACTTTGTGAGCCATTTATTTCCAAGGAAGTGATCATTATCCATTAGGAGAAGTCAACAACAGGCACATATCTGATGATAACAGAAGATGCTATAACTTCATTATTAAAGAAATCCCAGCACAACTGAGCTAATTGTCTCCTCGCTTGTGTCAATTTGATTCCTGCCATCAGGGAACATTGGTTGCTCTATTCATACTAATTTATTGGATCAGTGTTTCCTAAAGCTTATTTGACCCGGAGTGCAGCTGTTCATGTCTTATTCGCTTGTTTGCAGACTTCTCTTTAGCTAGAGTTCACCATCATCAATAGATCCGAATGACTGAGCACATTAGAAGATAACTCGGTACAGATGCTCATATTTGCTTCGGTGGAAGAAATGAACTGGAAGCCATGTCAGGGGTGTGTGTGTCACATTTGAAGTTTGTGATTTGGTAAGAGTACTGCATTTAAAAAAACTTGTGGCATTTCAGATATTCAAGTTGAGTTAGTCAATAAGCTGGATTGATGAGGCCCACAGCTGTCAATGATATGACTCTGGATCTGACAAGCTTTTAATATTGTAATGGTTTTTAATTACTGGAACATAAAATATTAAGCCTCAACAGAGAGGCCACGTGTGTAAGAAGACAGCTTTAGGGCACGCTGAACTCTTGGGGGCGAGTTGTGTGAATGGGGTAGATCTGTAGACCTGACAAGCTACACTTGGAGTCCTTTACCATTCTGTTTTGCATGTGACAATCCTTCTTCATTGGATTCTTGTCTCTTTTGGGGCCCATTTGGACCCATTTTAAAGCATCTTAATATTTTAGGAGTAGAGCACCCCAAAATTGTTTATCTCTGTAGCTACCAGACTGGAATTTACAATCTGATGCTATTATTTGGGTGGTGCTGGAGGAGAGCTTTGCAGATACGCTGGACTGCCAGAAGGATGAACCAGTGGATCCTAGACCCAATCAAGCTTGAATTATCTCTGGAGGCAAAACCTATGAAATGGAGACTGCCCTACTCTGGAAACTTCACAAAGGCAGGATTCTCTGGAAAAGACAATAATGCCAGAAAAGGTGGAAGGGAAAAAGGAAAATATGAAGACCAAGTATGAGATTAATTGACTCCCTAACGGCAGCTACAGCCTTAAGGTTACAAGGGCTGGACAGGAGGGCTGTTGAGGACAGGATATTTTGGAGAGAGCTTTTTCAGGGTCTCCATTAAGTCAGATGCAGCTTAACACTTAATAGTGACAACAACTAACCATGCGTGCTGCAGCTTCCTTCTTATTTCCTATAGGACTAGCTTCTCTGAGTTTTCTGTTACTTTGTCCATCTTGCTCACTTTACAAAAAAGCCAGTAAGATACAGTAATACCTTGTTTTAAGAGTAACTTGTTTTAAGAGCGTTTTGCAAGACAAGCAAACATTTCTTCTAAATTTTGCCTCGATCAACAAGTAATCTCTTGATATACATGCGCTGGAACAGATCACATGATCACAAGTGAGCCAATGGTGGCTCTCCTTCCCTCATTCCCCCTGCTGGGTTGTGGGCGATTATCTGGAACATTCCATCTCAAGCAGCCTCCAAAGGAATAGAGATCTCCCTTTAACCAGCCAGGAATGTGCAGGTTAGGGTTTTATTTTAATTTGTATTTATATTTATGTTTAATTTGTCTTCTTTTTTTTGTTATGTAGTGGAAGTACAGACAGTATTGCCGGGGAGGTAGGGGTTAATTGTGGCAGACCAGCTGCAGATAATTAACAGCTACCTTCTGGCAGCCTCTGTATAAATATGCATGTGTGTTCTTCTTAGTCTTGCTTTTTGCCTTGTCTATCCTCGTTGTCGTGCAATAAAGCTATGTTGATGGAGCTCCTGGTGTCGTGAACCCACTATTTAACATTTTTCTTTTTTCTTTTTAAATTTTAAGCTACATACAGACAACGTAAGAAATAAAGAACTACAATTAACAATATAAGTGTACCCCCACCCCACGGGACCATCCATGCGTTCTTCTTCATTGCTCAGTCTTCTATTATTCTAGTAGTCTTCTTAAAGTCCTCTTCTCCAGAATTGTCATGAAATATTCGTGGACTCTTTCCCCTTTCCTTCGACTAATACATAGTCTATAATGTTTGTTTAATTTGTCTTCAGCATCCTTTCTTATTTTTCAAACCATTTTTAGTCACATTAAAAACACAAAGTGAAATTCAGTTGTTAGTCCCAAGCAGAGCGGATTCTGCAGCCAGGTGCCTAAACCATGGTGTGGATGTGGACTTCTAGCCAACTTCTTGTGTGAGTTTTGGCATTTTGTGTATATAGTATGTAGTCTAGGTGACCCCAGAATGAATCGTCTGAGTTTCCATTATTTCTTATGGGGAAATTTGCTTTGATATAAGAGTGTTTTGGTTTACAAACATGTTGCTGGAACGAATTACAAATGAATCACTCATGTGACACTTCCTCTTCCCCCTACTTTTCAGAAAAGTAATGAGCAAACAGAGACAAAGAGACACTCATTTATATTTGAAAAGTATTAAATTACAGCCATGATCATTATAAGCCCCAAAGTAACTTATTTTCCCTTCCAAAGTGGACACATCACTGATGTAACACCTTAGAAAAAGCAATATTTCTAAGCTTCAATATGTTCTCAAAATACAGGACAGCATATAAACAGGTTAACTAGTGAATTCAAGTTTTATCTCAATAAACTCCAACTTAATAAAGCAGTATTCTCTAACTTGAATATCCTACCTGAGGTAAGTAGCGTACATTCTTTTCCTTTCCAAATGTCCATGTTTAAATGTATTTTTTACAGCTGGTCTCATGAGAAAATGTATAATATTACCTCAGACAATGTGGAAACTCCATTAATAAACTTGAAAACCTAGAAGAAAGTGTTTGCAGCAAAATATTAAAAATATATTTCAAAAGAAATAGCTGGTCTCAAACACACAGCTGATCTCAGTTTAATTTTGCAAATTCTTTCTTTCTTTCTTTCTTTCTTTCTTTCTTTCTTTCTTTCTTTCTTTCTTTCTTTCTTCTTTCTTTCTTTCTTTCTTTGAAACCTTAATATTTTTTGCTAGTGCTGCTTTTGGAAATGATCAGGTCTCCAATTTAGACAAGGTATTTATTTTAGTCATTTTAGCCTCTAAAGCTAAACTAGTAGCTTTACACTTCAGAAGTAAAATGACATTATATAAGGGAACATGGTGTGTGACAGCTGGTGTTTAATTTAGTACTTAGAGCATTGGAAGCTCTGAGGCTTAGCTGGGCCTAGCTCTGCCTATGCTTACTGTTTTTTAAAAAAGTTTCTAGTTAGCAATTTAGGAGGAACAGGATTAGATATGGACACTTCATATTCATATCTCTGGATATGAAATATCTGTGGTGTGGAGACTGGTGAGTGGCCCAGTTCCCTCATCCCCAAACTAGCTGGGCCACTCACCAGTCTCCACATGGTGCAGGTGTCCTTCTATGCTGGCACACTAATGTGGGAAGGAGCTCAACTAGCCCTTCTCTGCCTCCCTGTGCAACTGACCACTTTGGTGAGGAGGCGGGGTGGAGTCTCCCTGCTCAGCTGATGAGTGGTCAGCTGTGCAGGGAGGTGGGGAGGCTGGCTGGTCTCCTTCCCGGATCAGCACAGCAGCACAGAACAAGGACCCCTGCACTGTGCACAGACTGGTGAGTGGCCCAGCCAGTTTGAGAGGGAGGGAACTGGGCCACCATGGCACTTGTGGCGGCTGTGTTTCATATTTTGTATCTGGAGATATATATACAAAGTGCCCAATAAAAGATGGGTGGAGCTTGGCTTAGCTAAACCCCAGGCCCTTCTCTCAGGTGGAGCACATTTAGGTGTGTAAACTGCCTGTAAGGTAGCTGGAATTCCAAGAATAGAGAATTATGGTATTTGTAGTCTGGAAAATCTGAAATATCATCTTAGTATGATGAAGAAAAGAGAAACCACAATACTCAAAGGGTTGGAGAAACACTTTTTTGAGGAAAACAGGAAAAAAGAAGCTACCGGATATGGAGTCAGACTATTGGCTCATCTAGTTTAATACCAACCACTCCATTCAGTAACTGTTGGCCAGGATTTTTGCAGATTTGTTTCCCGATTAGTCAGCCATCCAACCCTGCATAGTTTCTGAGACGAGATAAGAACAAGTATGTCTAGGATCACAATGTTTGGGACTCTTGATCCTATTTTTAAAAAGTGAACAAGGTGGAACAAGGAGGAGCCCCGTGGCGCAGTGGTTAAATGCCTGCACTGCAGGTAAAACTGTGCTCATGACCTGGGGTTCAATCCCAGGTAGCAGGCTCAAGGTTCACTTAACCTTCCATCCTTCTGTGGTCAGTAAAATGAGTGCCCAGCTTGCTTGGGGGAGGGCAATGTGTAGCCTGCATACTGCAATTAAACTGTAAACTGCCCAGAGACTACTTGACGTGGTATGGGGTGGTCTATAAGCAGATCACTTTACAATCACTTGTGAAGCGGAGAAAATGGATTTTCAGAAAGGAGAAGTCATTTTTGTAGGGAAAAACACAGGAGCGTCCTCTGAAGCTGAACAGTGAAGTTCGGTGGTGAAGTTGAAAGGTTCATACCAGATAAATGGAAGGACTTTTATTTACGCAGTGCAGCTGATGTCATTCTGTGGCCCACTGTGCTGTGCACAGAGCAAGAGAATAAATGGGCACAGAACTGAGATCTAAAATGGCAAGGCACAGAAGCCTGTGACAAAGTGTATCAGCCTCCCAGGACATTCAGTTGCTGGTCCCAAAGTGACTGGTATATAAAAATGGAATTATAATGGGAGATTAAAGAGGGAAACAGCTGAAGTGAGTCACAGTCCATTGTGCCTCTGAGGATTCAACAGAGGTTGAGGCTTTTTAGCACACGCTGTGTATTAATAAGGTGGATTTCTCTACAGCTGTATTAATAAATAAATGGTTGTTTCTAACAAAACCCCTGACCTCAGCACAACCTTTTAACTGATTTGATTTTAACTGACTTGCCCACCAGTAACAATACATATACACTATTTTACGTCACTTTGATGTTAATGTTAATTTTATTTTTATCATATTGCTGTATGTTTATTTTATTTTATGAATTATTTGAGTTTATTTTGCACTGTATTGTATTCATCAATTGTTGTTAACTGCCCAGATTGACCTCGCTGCCAGATGGGCAGTATAAAAATCCAAACAAACAAACAAACAAATATACAAACAAATAAATAAACAAACAAACCCACAAAACAAAAATGTCCTGCATATACACTGTCCCATAGCGCTTAGTGCAGGCATGTCCAAACTTTGGTCCTCCTGATGTTTTGGACCACAACTCCCAGAATTCCAAGCCTGTATTTCCAATGGCAAAGGACTGTGGGAGTTGTGTTCCAAAACATCTGGAGGGCTGAAGTTTGGACATGTCTGGCTTAGAGCACTCTTTGGGCGGATTACAATTATGCAGGTCACACATTAACACACATAGAGAGAACAAGCTGTGCACTCTTATTTTCTGACTTTGTAACGATGGAAGGCTGACTGAACCTTGAGCCAGCTACCTGGGATTGAATGCAGGTCACAAGCTGAGTTTTGGCTGCAGTGCTACAACTTAACCCCTGTGCCATGGAGCTCCTCAGCTTCCTCAAGCTCTGAAAACCCAAGCTATTTGCATCTACCCAATGCAAGAATAGTTAATGCTGTTAATGCTATGAACATTCTAAAAGTGTATGACTTGTGCTAATCCAAACAATAAGGATGAGAAAAAGAATCAGATTTCATCAATGCCTATTCTCTAGTTATGTGATCTTCCAAATGAGGAAGCCCAAATTAAATTTAAAAGGCTTCATAACCCTATTTTGGAATCCTGAATCTATTGTATTTCAGAGGCTCTCTGTCATAAAGCCACAAAAGACTGAAAAAATAAAAAATAAAAATAAAGTATTTGTTTGGATCCCCCCCCCCACTCGCCTCACCTCCAGACTCTAAGGGAGCTACTATCTCAACTTTACTTGAGTGTTTAGCTGCTCTAATGAACTGGATGAGGATGAACAAAATGAAACTACACCCAGACAAGACAGAGGTGCTCCTGGTCAGTCGAAAGGGAGAACAAGGGATAGGGATGCAACCTGTACTGGATGGGGTCACCCCCCAATTGAGAAATCAGGTACGCAGTTGGGGGTTCTCTAGGACTCATCCTTCAGCTTGGATGCCCAGGTCACGGCTGTGGCCAGGAGTGCATTTGCACCATTAAGGCCAGTACGCAAGTTACGCCCCTTTCTTGAGAAACCAGGTCTGGCCACAGTGACACATGCCCTAGTGACTTCCCAGCTAGACTACTATAATGCGCTCTATGTGAGGCTATTAATGAAAAGTCTCAGGAAACTTCAATGGGTCCAAAATGCAGCAGCCAGATTGCTGACTGGGGCAGGGTGCAGAGATCACATTGCACCCCTACTAAAGCAGCTTCACTGGATGCCAATCAGCTATCGAGCACAATTCAAGGTGCTGACCTTGACCTACAAAGCACTATATGACCTGGGTCCAAGCTACCTCAAAGATTAAATCTCATAGTATGAACCGACTCGGGTGTTAGATCATCAGGAGAGGCCCTTCTCTCCATCCCGCCACGCTCACAAATATGTCTCGTGGGAACCCATGGAAGAGCCTTCTCAACTGCTGCACCCAGACTCTGGAACTCCCTCCCATTAGAGGCCAGGACTGCCTCACCTCTGTTGTCCTTCCAGAAACAGGCAAAGACCTTTCTTTTCAGGCAAGCTTTCCCTGAATGATGGTCTACCATGTGTATTTTATATGAATCTATGGGTTCACATAGACTTTGTGTTTATAACTACTTAATGTAATGTTGTCTATTAATGCTGCAAGATTTCCCTCAATTCCTTGTTCTCAAATACTTGAACATGTCTTAATTGTACTAGAATGTATATTATCTCTCATTACTATAATCCACCTTGGGTCCTTTTCCAAGGAGAAAGGCAGGGTAAAAAAACACTAAAATAAATAAAATAAATAATATTTGGGTTAACCAAAAAGTCCCATTCCCTACTAATCATGATGTTGTCATCCTGGAAAATTCAGGAGCAAGTGTTGTGTTTTGTTTCTTACTTGGCCCCATGCTTGTGTCATGCATGCACATATTATAAATCTGTTGCCCGGGTATTATATATGACATGCCTGAAGGACTGCAGCCCAGAAAAACTCACACAGTGATAAATGTGCTCATCTTAAAGGATGGTGGGGGTGGGGAAGCATGCTGCTCATAGTGCTTACAGCATTTTCTGGGAAGATTACAATTTAGTAATCCAGAATACACATTGCCCTCCTAGCAAGCTGCATACTCAGTTTACCAGCCCTGGAAGGATGGAGGGCTGAGTGAGCCCTAAGCCAGCTACCTGGGATTGAGTCTCAGTCCTGAGCCAAGTTTTGATTCTAAACATAGGGGTGAGTGGAATTTCTTCCTTTGAAAAAATTATTCTTGCTCCTCTATTTTACCCATCACCAGCAATCAGTGCTAAAAATCTTTCCAAATACAATTTTAACAAATATATGAAATAAATCTCTCAATCTTTTATATGGCATCAGCAGAATAGTTTTTGCTGGCTCATGGTTCATGGCAGCAACTTGTTATAAATATTAAATAAATGAGTTGTTTAGAATTCCACAAGTCTCTCTCTCTCCCACCCTCCATCCAGTCCTTACTTTCATGAATTATGGTCAGACAGATGTCTGAATAAGAACAGGGTATCTTTTGACTCTTAAGAGGAAGGGGATAAAATAGTCATATTTTTATGCCAACAGTGTTTGGTGGGGGACTTGGATTCTGTGCTTAACACAACTCATCATCAACCTCCAGGAAATATGCTAGAGACCAGAGATGGGCACAAATAAAAAAAATGGTGTTTCGGGTTTTCGTTTTTCATTGAGGGGTCTGTTTTGGTTCATTTTTGTTTTTCGTGAATTTTTGAAAAAAATCATTTTTGTTTATTCATTTTCCATTTTCCATTTTTTCTTGCTTTTTGTGTGATTTTTAAAGCATTTCCATGCGCGGGCGTCCCCCAAAGCCCCAGACCAGAGGGAAAATACTAAAAAAATTGATGCTGGCAGAGACACAGTATAGACTAGGTACGCAGGGAGGCTGCAAAGGCAGCGGCGGGCGTTGCCCAGGGTGAAAGGCAGCCACAGAGTGACTGCTCTGCAGGGCAGGGGAGGGTACTACTCACTGAGAGGTACGCACACACACACAGAGAGAGGGTGCAGGGCTGACGCTAGAGAGAAATCTCTTCTTTCTCTCCCCTAAGAGCCAGGCTGCAGCCGGCAGGAACCCAGAGACACACATCTGCCTGGCTGGCTTAAAGTGAAAATAACAAGTCGCAGAGACAGCAATCCCACCCTAACTCCCACTGGAGACTGCAAGGAGGAGGGGGGCTGCCAGAGCTTTTTATGCCCTCTGTGGCTGCCAGACCTGCCCAGTCTGCAACCTGGGCATGCTATTGGTTGAAGTTGTCCAAGAATTTACATGATCTTATCACATGCCTTGCCTCCATTTTGTGGCTGGCGACATCCATTTTGCCATCCTTAAAGGGAAAAGAAAAATACATCGCGATGGGAAAAGACGAAAACAAACGTTTTAAGGATCCCAACCCCCAGTAGGTATTATCAGACAGTATAAATACTTATTGCTGCGTTTTTATGGATGTCCAGGGTGATTTTTAACATTTAAAACAGCTCACTTCATTGTGCGTCACCATTAACAAAAAACAATACGTAACGAACCTAATTTTCGTGGTTCTGTTCGGTTTGTTCCAATTTCATCTCAATGTTCGTTATTCATTTTGTTACATAATGAAACGAATAACGAATAACGGAAACGAAAAAAGTTGGTTTCATGCCCATCTCTACTAGAGATCTAGTGAGAATTATAGTAACTCAAACTGGTGTATTAGAAAGTGTAAGCTGCCTCCTATGTATCCCTCCATAGTGACACTGTAAGGAGATGCAGAACTAGGCTCATTACTGAAGCCAAGAGAACTTTAAAGGCCCAAGAGATCCAAACATGAACAGCTGCCAAAAGGCAGCAGAGAGTTTATTGCATGCTCCATCCTTTTACCAGTCCTAATGTTGAACTCTATGAGGAGAGTGAAGATTCTCCTCCTCCACCAAATCCAGAACACCTCACAGGTGGGCCAGACAAGGTGCTGTAACAGAAAGACACCGGAAGTAAACGTTTGGACATTCCTGGTGTCATCTTTTTGGGGCTGGCATTACCTACAGTTGTTTCCAGGGAAAAGAACAATGACCTCCTGGCTTACTAGCGTGAACCAGTCTGGAACAATTAGTAAGAACAGACAAAGCAGTAACAGTGGTGGTAAAAGACATTTTGACATTTCATGTTCCCCTTACTCTGCAAACTTAATGTGTTTTTAAAATTGCATTTACTCCAAGGCAGATGCTTAATGCTGATAAATAATGTGGATTTCCCCTTTCCCTGATAATAATGATGAGGTCATTAAACCTGAAGGAAAAAGGGAGGGAGGAAAGAAACCCCCTTTTGAGAACAGAGTAAGTTTAAATCTTCATAAAATGCAACTGCAGAGAATCTGGTGCTAAAAAAAATCCGTTCCCAATATTTTATTGATCAGCGTAGGCGTTTTGAGTGGGGGCTTTCTCCCTGCCAGCATGGGGAAGTTATAACCCAGGAGAGCTTTCAATATTAAATACACTTGGAAGATTTATTTCAAGAGAATGGGGAAATCCCATTGTGTTGTGGCATGCAGGTACTTCCTTTCCTGTTTTTTGTAAAAAAATAAAATTAAAAATTAAAAAGCTGAGTTGCAAGATCCAAATAAAAAACGAGTGTTTCAAAAGCAAAAAGGTAGGTTGAAATGGCTGAGCTTTCACATTTCTAAAGAAGAGTTTTACTTTTCACCTGAAAGATGAAAAAGTTGCCACTGGGCACAGAAGCTAAATAGGAGTGGAGTGGCTGCTTTGATGGGAGGAAGACAAATAAGAGGAAATGTGAGCCCCACAGAAGGAGACAGGGCACGTGTGCCTTCCCAATGTCCACAGGGTGCTTTCTAGATCCCCACCACCACACACACACACCTCCAAAAAATGGACATTAATTCCTGGGAAATGGCTATTTAAAATAAAGCAAAAAAGTAAAGTGTTCTGTTTCTATTCCACCCCATAGTCAGCTTATAGCACTCTCTGGGCAGTTTACAATTTAATTGTGTAGGCTACACATTGCCCCCAACTACCCCAGCAATCTGGGTATTCATTTTACTGACCTCGGAAGGATGGAAGGCTGTCATAATCATTTACATTACTTTGTTTCCTTGTCATCCTCTTGTGGTCATAGTCAGGGTGACAACTACGGTCTGTGTCACCCAGAACAAACATGGATTCTGCACTGCCCCCAGTAAGGGAGGGTATGAAATAGTACAAATGCTATTTTGATATTTTGGCACTCCCTCCCAGCATGGCACCTGGGACACATGTCCCCCCCAATCCATTACAGCCCTGGTCAAAACTATGCCTTGGAATGCGAGTTGCCCTTCCTATTTCATATCAGCATGCCTTGTTTAGGTCTGATAAGATTCTCAGTCATCCAGGTGAGGTTATCTGGAAGTTGAGTCATGGAAACTGCTTTTCTTGTGAGACTGAAACATTCTGCTACCTATCCAAGTAACTTTGGCCCCGGTCCCATGTCCCTTTAAAAGTAGTTTAAATTACCAGATAACCTGTGTTTAAAAATGCTGTCCCCACGGCCACCGGGCTTTTTGGAAAAAAGAAAAAAGAAAACCCAGTAATGATCCCTTAAGTGAGGTTTCTGTGACTCACTGAAGAGGTAGGGAAATTTTTGCCTCACTTTGAAAATCCAGCTTTTAAGGAGGCAGATGCCGTGAGACCACGCATATGATCCGGGTTTCTTTTTCTTTCTTTTTTCATAGCACCAACCGGCTGTTCAGCACTGTTTTTTTAAATTGCTTTTCACCTTCGGAGAAACAGGAAGCTCTATCCGGTCCTACAAGTTTTCCTTTCCCCCAGCCAAGTGGTCCATTTTTTTAAATGCTAGCGCCACCTGCTGGCCAAGGGGGCTGAACTGCACTTTAAAATTTAAAAAAAACAACAGGTTTTGACGTGGGAACTCTTGTCCCACATTTAAATCACATGATGGGACGAAGAGGAAAAGCCAGACCTTCAGAAGATCAGGATCAAAACCCAGGTGTGACCACGGCCTTTGTCAGTCTGAGGAAAGTAGGTGTGAGGCTTTCAATGTATAGTTCACCTTGGTTTCACACCACCCGGGTCTGAATAGGCTCGCTAGGTGGGCAGTGGCCTGAGTAGGCTTTTTAGGTGGACAATGGACTGAATAGGCTTGTTAGATATACAACGGCTTCAGGTGCATGATAGTTCCACCTATGCAACCCTTTTCAACACCCGTATGGGTCATTAGCTGTGGCCATCCTGATGGAGGTGTGAAGTGTTTCTGATTGGTATGGGGATTGATAAAAGGGCCATAGGATAAGTGGGAGGCAGATTGTGTCTGAGTCCCCCCACCATCCTTGTTGAAAGAGGGATTTCCAAAATACACATGAATGACTTCACTGACTTCTCTCTCAGGTGTTTTGGAGACTTCCTCTTTTTTCTGTTTTCCTGGACGTTTACTGATAATTGAAGTCTGTTTCCATGGGACCAGCTTGTCCTTGTGCCCTGTTTTCGAACTAATTCACCCACGGTTTCAAGGGATAAGATCTTCCAAGGATCAAGGGATACAAGTACTTATAATGGTAGACTATAGGTGCTGGTTGTTCTGGGGAAATGGGGTCATTGGCCCCCATAGGCGCTTTTCCAGCAGCTCTGAAAGCAACAAATGAATGTGCCTCCAGGAATATTTTCATTAAACTGGTACCATAGTGCTGGGTACAGGATGCATTCCAAGAAGTCAAAATACAGTGGAACCTTGACTTACGTCATTAATCCGTTCTGGAGGTCTAGACTTAAGTCAACATGACTTAAGTCAAACAAACTTTCCCCATAGAAAGTAATGGGAAAGTGGATTAATCCATTCCAGACGATGAAAAAGACCCCCAAAACAGCAATTTAACCCAAATCTGACTGTCTCCCCCCCAAAAAACACACATACACACACACTTCCCTCGCCAAGTGGGCTGGGGGTGGTGAGGGGGGCTCCTCTCTGCAGCCCAGTTTCCCTTCTGAGGGGAAAGAGGAGCCTTCCCTGCCCGGACATGGCCCTTTTTGGGAAGAGGAACCGAGCAGGCTCCTGGCCTCACCACTGGTGACCCCTGGAAGGCCAGCCCGGAGCTGTGGGGGTGGGGAGAAAGGCCTGCTCGTGGAGCATGGCCAGGAAGGAACAGGACGGGGGCAGAGGAGGAGGTCTCCATCTCAAGAGCCGCAGGGATCACCAGGCATTAATGCTGCCGCTGCCGCCTCCTGCCAGGGAGTTTTCTCCCATCGGACCTCGAGAGTGTGGGTGATTTGGAAGTGGCCCCTGGGAGCTGGTGGGCATGGCCTCACTATTAAGAGGCTTCCCTCGCCCCCTTCGCCAGAGTGGTCGGCCAAGCCAGCGGCCCCAGCCAGGAAGGGCACCTAGTCCCCCAACCTCAAATATGATGGGTCAAGAGGGAGAAGGCAGGGCTCTTTCCCCCATTTTCGGCACCCCCTCTGGCCAGGTAGGATCCCCCTGCCCTCACCCCACACCCTCCCGCATTTGAGGGGGCTCATGTTTCCCTCCCCTTCATCCATGGGCTTGCAAGTGGTCATCCACTGCCCCTCCCCACAAAACAAAGAAATTTACACACACACACACACACACTAACACACAGCACACACACATACACCTGTTGTCACACACACACACATTACATGACACACACACACACACACACACACACAAACACATAAAACACCTGAGGCCAAATATCTGTCCCAAGAATGATTTTGGCCCTTCTGCCCTGCCCCCATTGCTCACCTGTTTCTCTGCCTTCCCCCCGGACATAAAGCTCCGGGTGCTCGGAGCGTAGAATCTGGCCTTGCCAAAGTTGACGCCGCCGGAGGAAGGAACAATGGCCTGGCCCTTCTTCCTTATTTCGGCAGGGCGGCAGCTAGGAAAGGCCAGAAATAAGCACCCGGAGCTGTTCCATGGCCTGCCAAACCCGCTGCCAGATGAAGGAAGAAGAGCCAGCCCACTGCGGCAGTGGTGATTTGGCGAAGCCAGCCCCAAGCTCCCGGCCCTTCTTCCTCTCCTCTGCTTCAGTGAGGCCATGGAACAGCAGAGAGGCAGCAGCAGTTTGGAAGAAGCAGCTGGGATGCTGGGACTGAAGCTAAAGCCGCCCTATTCTGGGGCCTTGATGCTGGGGTTCCGAGAGAATGATTAAAGTCCTGCGGCCAAAAAGCAAAACAAAACCCCTAGTGGATGTAAGTCAAATATGATGTAAGTCAAGAGGGACGTAAGTCAAAGTTCCACTGTAAATTTTAAAAATAAATGATTTGAACAAGCTAGAGGATCAAAATGCTAACCTCATTTAGGCACCAGGGGAAAACCAGAGCTCATGTTTCTGTGTTGGCCTAACATACCAAAGCTTGCCACACAGGTGGGTCCTGTCAAAACCACAAAAGAAAGAAATTTAGTTTTTCAAGTATATTTTCTCCCTAATTAATAGCAGGCTATTATATGCCTGTTGTCATCCAGCAAGCCATTATATGACTGGATGATAAAATGCCCTTAGAAAAGGCATAAAATAAATGACCGAATATCTGTTCCAAGAATGTTTTTGTTGTTGATTTCTTTTTGTCATGAAAATTATTCCTTCCCAAAGGGACATAAAACAAATTGCTGGGCGTGAGTGGAGAGAGAGCGAGAGAGAGAGAGAGGAAAATTAGTATAGAACTTATTTCCAGGACTTCACTAGGAAATAAACTGAAATAAATAGCAGTTTATGACTGAAACCCAGTGGTAAGTAATATCTAGAATAGGCCCACTGAATCGGTGGTGATTTGGTGAAGCAACTCCATCATGTTTCGCTCAATCAATGGCCTAGTCTAGCTGCCACGTAAGACCCAAAGAGTAGTATGCACTGTATAATCCGAGTGTTGAATGTGGACTGAAGTTAAAGTTGTCTACTCTAGTGTCAAGATGAAACTGCAACATCTTTTCCACTTTGCAGCACTCCTGCTGATAAGCCTGTTCCAGACACGAGATTGTGATGCAATATCAGGCCATTTCCTGGTGTTTAGAATCATGGATGCAGAAAGAAAATGTATCATGGATGCAGAAGGAAAATGTCCCACATTCATCAACTTGATGTTGTTTTGTTTTAAGAATTGACTATTATATGTTGGAACTGCTTTCAGAATACGTTAGACATATTGGCATATTTTAGCTGTGTGAATGCAAACACTTCAACCTAGGTGCCTTAGGGTATGATACCTGCTGCGTACTCACCACCACTTTGCTTTCCTTTTTGCTTCAGAGAGATTAACCAGCCCTGAGAAGCCTATTACAGTCCATCTTTGTCAGGAACAGCCCTTGGCTAAAATATAGTAGGGGGAAGAAAATCAATTTTCTCATGCCTCTAAGGAGGTGTTATTACTTTACATCTTAGAAACAACTAGGTGAAAAGGTTGCGACTGTTATTTTGTTGAACTTACACCTTTACAATTCTACCGAGAACAGGATTTCCTCCATTCCACGGGTGTTAAATTAGCATGGCAAAGCTGGAACATTACTGTGGTGGCCAGTCACAGTAATTATCTCCTGTAAAGTCTTGAGTTTTAAATAAACTGTGGAGACAGAGATGGTCAGAAGACCCACCCAACAGGAGTGCCGCCTACACAAAGGAGGGAAGACTGGGAAGAATGGTGGGAAAAGCAAAACAAAAGGGAAGAGGCCAGGAACAGGCGCTTAAGGGAGGAGCAGGAGAGAGAAGGTGGGCGAAAGAAGTTGGAAGAGACGCTCCACATTGGTGGAGCAGAAAAGGCAGGAAAGTAGTGGAGATGGGGTTTGGGAATATAAAAAGAAAAGCACGCATCTTACCCCCAGATTGGGAATGGGTTTGTATGTAGAACCCAGATACTTTGGACTGGGGGAAAATGATGATGCCGCATGCTGAAGCGGAGAGCTACCAGCGAAAAGTGCATAAGGTTGGCTGTTCATATTGGGGAGAGAGAGAGGCACGTGAATATCATAAAAAAATAAAGGAGATTCGAAAGGACATTACCCTCTATAAATGGGTCACCAAGAAGGTGGAGGAAGAGAGGAGAACAGGTAAATATTCCCTTAGAAGGGGTTCTGTTCTCTTCAAACGGCAACTGTCCAAGGAAGAGAGACGCCGAGAATGTGGAATTCAAACCTCAACAGAAGATGGGGTGAAGCGTCTGGAGCTGAACGAGGAACTGACCCTGGTGAAGGGGTCTGGTGGGGAGGAAATCTCTCCGGACTAGAGGGAGGGTTACATTCTTTTATGTTTACACCCACTCAGGAGTCCCAAAACAATCCCTTTGTTACTCCTGTTATTAATGTTCCAGTGGAAACCGTTAAAGATAGTGCTTCCGGAAGTATGGGATGAAGTTAATAAAAGAGACATTTTGTTGAATAAAAACACTTCTTTATTGAGTAAAGAGGCAAAGGGTGTTTAGCAAGATAACGAACCCTCACATAAACATTTCACTAATAAACTACAAATGTATGATCAAAGCTTGGGAAGACAGTTTTTGAAAAGTAATCAGTTGTTGTTGTGTCGTTACAGACATGATGGACTCTTCAGGACCCCATGTCCATGGAGTTTTTCTTGGCAGGAATACTGGAGTGGCTTGCCAGTTCCTACTCCTAGTGCCTACAACACCTGGTATTCCCTGGTGATTGACCATCCAAGTACTAGTCAGGCCTGACCCTGCTTAGCTTCTAAAATCAGGTGAGATTGGATATGCTTAGAGCATCTAGGTAGTTAACAGGCCAAAATCCTGTTGCTTAGTGTAGTAAACTGAACTACTTTAGGCCTATTTAATCAAGTGAAATTCAGTGAGCCAGCTCACTCATAAACTCAATAAATTCAAATAGGTTTACTTGAATTTATTGCACCAGGTCACAGATAAAGTAGGCCTATGCTAATCAAATGATCTTTCAGAAGAGTTGACCCACCAAATTCCCATTTATTCTGTGGGCCTACTCTAGCATGATTTACTGTCCTAAGCAACAGGATTTGGGCCATTCCTACAATTATAAGTCCACCTCCCCTCACATTTCCCATTATGTTGTTGTTCAGTCATTCAGTCGTGTCCGACTCTTCATGACCCCATGGACCAGAGTTCGCCAGGCCTTCCTATCTTCCACCGCCTCCCGGAGTTTTGTCAAATCCATATTGGTTGCATCAATGACACCGTCCAACCATCTCATTCTCTGCCGTCCTCTTTTCCTTTTGCCTTCAGTCTTTCCCAACATCAGGGACTTTTCCAAGGAGTCTTCTCTCCTCATGAGGTGGTCAAAGTACTGGAGCCTCAGCTTCAAAATCTGTCCTTCCAGTGAACATTCAGGGTTGATTTCTTTCAGGATGGATAGGTTTGATCTTCTTTTAGTTCAGGGGACTCTCAAGACTCTCCTCCAACACCACAGCTCAAAGCATCAATTCTGTGGTGATCAGCCTTCTTTATAGTCCAGCTTTCACTTCCATACATCACTACTGGAAAAACCATAGCTTTGACTATCCTGACCTTAGTTGGCAAAGTGATGTCTCTGCTCTCTATGATGCTATCTAGGTTTGCCATTGCTTTCCTCCCAAGAAGCAGATGTCTTTTTATTTCGTTGCTGCAGTCGCCGTCTGCAGTGATCAAGGAGCCCAAGAAAATAAACTCTGTCATTGCCTCCATTTCTTCCCCTTCTATTTGCCAGGAGGTGATGGGACTGGTGGCTATGATCTTAGTCCCCCCCCATTATAGTTAGAATTAATTTAAAAGTAACTGGCCAAAATCTTGTTAGTGATTTACACACATATAAGTTAAATTGTGTAACATATTACCATGAATTATTGCTATTTAATGTGTTTTCAGTCACATTGTAGTAACTCACTCCTCATAATAACCTGTAGTTTTAGAAGAGGTTGCCATGTTAGTCTATGTTACCATACAGGGCAAAAACAAATAAAAATAAAGAAGAAAAAACATTACAGCACCTTAAGCACTAACTGCTCTATTTCAATGTGAGCATTTGTGGACAATTTTTGAGGAAGTGGACTTCTCCATGAACGCTCACACAATAATATAACAGACAGTCTTTAAGATGCCACACTGTTTTAGTTTTCTTTATTTTATTTAGAGTTATTTCTGTTTATTTTATCTAGAGAGCCTTGTTGCACAGTGGTTAAATTGCTGTACTACAGCTAAAACTGGTCGCACAACCTGGGGTTCAATTCCAGGTAGCAGGCTCAGGGTTCATTCAGCCTTCCATCCTTTCAAGGTCACTAAAATGAGTACCCAGCTTGCTGGGAGGGAGGCAATGTGTAGCCTGCATAATTAAATTATAAATTGCCCGGAGAGTGCTGTAAGCACTGTGGGGCAGCATATAAGGGGAACACTTTGCTTTGCTTTATGTTTTTGTTTTTATTTTGTTTTGCCTGATATCCTCATAGTGGTATTTTGTAAAGATGATTTATACAGTTCATTTTTTAAGTATATAAGTTACCAATAGGAGTTGGGCCCCTACTATTTTTCATTTTCTCAGTGGTACCTGAAATAGTAGATTTTGCATTCATTCCCCCAAAAAAAGCCATCAGTAGAGGAGAAGGTGTTGGACCATGGCTCAAAATTCATTTTTCTCCTGTCCAGCTCATTGTCTCCACAGGATAGTGTTGAGGAGGAGAACAGGAATCCAAGATGCCAGAGAGCAAGATTTACTATAAGCCAACAGTTGAACCAGGTGATATATTTCTCCCCCTCCATCTTTTAGCTATGTTGCAGAAACTGTGATATCTCTTGTGGTGAAAGCTGGAGATGGCTCTGATGACTGTTATTGTAGAGACAGGGAAATAGATTAGGGTTGGGTAGCGTTTGCAGTAAGAGAGTCTGTTTAATGTCTTGTAGAAGAGTTACAAAGATTGCTAAGGAAATCCATGAATAATCCAAGAAGTTGCTCTATGCTTATTTAAAGAACATGCTTTCACTGTTAATTTATTTATAAATTTGCAATCAATAAACCAATCCTTCTGTTTGAACTTTAAAACCTGTTATCAGACTCCATCCTTAATGCTTAAATATTTAAGTCACATTAATGGTGGCAGCGTGTAAAGCCCATGTTCATCACATCTCTTATTAGGTTACATGTCAAATGTAAGTTACTTATACCTTAGTTATTTGGAAAAAGAATTAATTAGCAAAAAAAACAACCACCAAAAATAAACAAACAAAACCCCTACATATTGTTCTTAGTCTTGAGTGTTTCCCTTAGGGCGTTTTTTTTTTAATGTGAGTGCATCAAATGCATGGAGTGAAGTCTCTGCATATCTGTTTGACGATCATGTGGGGAGCATTTTAAAAAAGCTAGCAGCCAGTGAAATGCTGCGAAACTGTTTGTGTTTAATCCAAAGAAGTTTGAAATGGTATATAACCAGCGCAAAGATAATAAAACTAGTTGATGAATGACAAAATAGTGATAAACACTCAAATGGTCCAATACCTTCAAGGTTGACAATATAGGTTAACAAGAATCTGCCTGTTCTTGGTGTGTGTGTGTGTGTGTGTGTGTGTGTGTGTGTGTGTGTGTGTGTGTGTGTGTGTGTGTGTGTGTGTGTGTGTGTGTGTGTGTGTGTGTGTGCATGCGCACGCACATGCAAAGCAAAACGTGTGCCGTAACTGAGATGGGCATCCTTTGCACCACAACCAAAGACAAGTCCTCCCCACTTAAGGCATATGGAAATGCATAGATAGGCCTGCTTGTTAATAGGGTAGAGATTAAGCAGCCAGATGATGTGTGGGAAAAATGAAAAAGCAAACATCTATGCCGGATTCATTTTGAAACAAAGTGTTTGTGTCTGCATAGGCAGTGATGTAGTAGAGCTAGGATTTCCCAGTGTTAAGAATGTAAGAAGAGCCCTGCTGGATCTGGCCAAGGGCCCATGCAGTCCAGCGTCCTGTATCTGATAGTGGCCCCACCAGATACCTCTGGGAGCACAGAAGACAACTAGAGACCTGTCTCCTGATATCACTCCCGTACATCTGGCATTTTGAGGTACCCTGGAGATAACATGTATCTCCATCATGGCTTGTAAATTGTGATGGGCTTTTCCTGCAGAAATTGGTCAAATTCCCTTTTAAAGGCATCTAGGCCAGAGGCCATCACCACATCCTGAGGCAAGGAGTTCCACAGACAAACCACACACTGACAAGAAATGTTTCCAGATTCTACAGAAGTATTGTGTGAGAGGGAAAAGAATTTCCATCTATCCAATTTATCCATTCCCTGCATAATTTTGTACATCTCAATCATGTCCTCCCTCCCTCGCCTTGTTTGTAAACTAAGAAGCCCCAAAGACTGTAGCCTTTCCTCATAAGGGAGGTGCCTCAGCCCAGTAATCATTTCAGTCACTATCTTATGTACTTTTCCCAGCTTCACTATGTGTTGTGTTAATAACCACACAACACATTGAGGTGGGTTGCAAGCATGCTCAGCATCCCAGGTGTGTTGCTGTGTGCGTGTCTGAGAGACTCTCGCCTGGGACCCAAGGCTTTTATTGGTTACAGTAAGCAAGTACGCACATACATCACACTAGGGGAGATAACCTGAATTCCATTGGTGAGGGGAATGAGGGTATTGGACAGACCTGGGCTCCAACACACATACACAATCTTATCTAGGAGGAAAACCTTGCCAGTGGGGAATCATTGATAGGGGAGAAGACAGACCAGATGTCACCTGATCATCCTGATATCTGGGTAGCCATCTGTTTTCCCCCTGGAGTCAGGCCTGTTAGAGGCTGACCTCTGCCCAGTTCAGGGTTATCCAGAGCTCAATCTGGCCTGGTCTTTCCACGCCTGGCCATGCCCTCTTTGTGGGTGATTGATGATCCCCAGCCCTTGGGGCTAATGGCTTGCTTCAGCGCTTTGTCATTGGGGTTCAGAGCCTCTATGTGGGCTCCCTGCAACTATGTATGTTTTGAGATGTGGCAAACAGATCTGCATGCAACACTCCAGGTGCAGCCTTACCATTTGTGGGGGGTTCCATCAACGACACCAATGGTTCTGATGGAGAATGAGCACTGGAGTCAAGTAATTTATCAAAAAATCAAACTTTTATTCTTGCAATTTGTGGGCATCACGTCCTTAACTTTTTCATTAACATCATCAACATTAATAAATGGTACAGAGTTTGAACTTCTTTTGTTCAATAAATCATTTGACACTTTGAAACATATTATTGTTACTTTTTTGAGGTTAGGGGAAGCCTTCGCTATTAGGGGTCCAGAACAGCTGGTCCCACAGCAATGGTGTCTCAAAGTCTCTAGCTGCGTTTCCCAACCCCCGCCCCCACAACCAGGGATCCATCTGGAAATGGCACCTCCTCCTCTGGCCACTGTTACTGTATTGGATACATTTATTGGACTCCCTACCGCTGGCACAGGTGTAGGCAGAGGCAGATCTATTTCTTTGACTGTGCATCTGACAGTTTTCACTCCCTCTGTCTGAATAGCTGCATCTCTTCCCCTTGGCTCCGTCTGAAGCTCCTTTTCACAACACCCCTTCTTAATCCCTCGCATTTCACTCACCCTGTTTTCCCACTTGTCTATTGACATGTCAATCAATAGGAATCCTCTACCATTGGAGATCCCTGTCTCCCTCCATGAATATTCATATTATCACCCTTCCAACTCTCCTCCCATCTTATTAAATCCTTCTCTGCCTCCTTCTGTGAATTACATAACATTTCCTTGTTTTCCATATTCAGTTCTTTCATTTTCTCTGTTATTATTTCCATTCTCCCATATCCCTGCTTTTCTTCCATTTCAGCAGACAGCACACCATTTCCTTTCTCACACCATTGCTTCATATAATGGCATTATAATATTGGTGGTTTTATTTTCAATCTCCTTTTTTAATTATCCATAGCATGGAATTGACCTTCTTTGACACTGCCACACACCAGGTTGACACTTTCATCAAGCTGTCCACCAGCACATCAAGATCTCTTTCCTGATCTGTCATGGGCAGCTCAGTGTTGAGTCTCCATGACCTTCTGAAAGCAGAAACTGTGACATCATTGGCCACCACCACCCTTTTCTTGTGTCCCCACCACCACCAACACACATACATTGGGGTAGTTGGAAGAGAATTTCCCCAGAACAGCTTATTTTTACCAGCCATCCCTGTTGTAAGCTGTCTGGATAACATCAGTATTTTAGGCAGTTGTCTGTGGAGCCATAAATTGGGAGTTTGATACCCCTCTGTTCCTCTTGGGAACACAGCCAGCCTGTGTGGCCTTGGCAAGATGCACAGTCTCAAGGTGTCCCAAGAACAAGATAATGGTAAGCCACTTCAGAGCATTCTCTACCTGGAAAAATAAATCAGAATTGAATTGACAGCGTATAATAGAATCATAGAGTAGTGAATTTGGAAGGGGACTACAAGGCCATCAAATCTAACTTTTGGACTCTTGCTACTCAAAGCTCTCAGTGATACGTTGAGCTCCTGAGCTTCCAGATTTACCGCTGCACCACTGAGTATAGGAATGCAATTATTTCCAAAATTTGAAATTAACATATTGTTGCAAAGAGATAAACATGTTACAATCTCCACTAGTTGGGCTTTTGAAGTGCTCTCTGAAGCACTTGCTTAAAACAATCAAATTGCAGCCTCTTTCTGTGAAATCACCTACTTTTGAAATAAAATCCATTTCAGTGAAGCTCTTCCCCCCCCCCATATAATGAGAGCACCTCCACAGAAACATTAGGAGGCATGTGCAATCGACTCTGAAATTTCCATCTGAAACTTATCTCTTGCAAATGACTCCTTTCCCTGTGTCATCTACTTAATAATTTGTTTGCATTATCATTTTCCTATTATCGTGGCTTTTGGATACGCAAAATCTGGTCAAAATGTAACTCAGGGTAAATAATGTCTCTTTTGGGAATTCAATGTGACGTTCCTCTTAAATTGTTTCAAGGTGTTTGAGGAGGATGCAAGAAAGAGCCTTTTCAGGGGCTATTCCCAGGTTCTGTCATGGCCTCCTTCAGGGGGTCAGGTGGGTTCCCTCTGTGCTGCCCTTCTAGGAACAGATATAGACCTTTTAAGGCAGGCTTTTATCAATTAAATGGGATGAAAGAAAGAAATTTTATAGAGGAAAGCTGTACATTTTTTTTTCAGTGACGGCTTCCAAGTGTTCCAAAGCTGTTCATCAATTGCTGTTTTTTTTAAAATACCCACATATACTTGATTATAAGTCGACCCGAGTATAAGTCGAGGTTCCTAATTTAACCCCGCAAAACTGGGGAAACTTATTGACTCGAGTATTAAGTCTCAGGTGGGAAATGCAGCAGGGCCTGAAAGCTCCTCCTTTGTGAGCTGGGGGAGCGGTGTGTGAGTGCTTGTCTTGGTGGCTAAAAGTCGTTTTAAGCATTGCGTGCTGCTCCCCTGTGATGCAGAGGGGGGTCAGGAGAAGCGGTGTGCAATGTTTAAAATGACTTTTAGCCACCGACCCAAGCAATTGCCTTGGCTAAAAGTATTGACCCGAATATAAGTCGAGGGCCCCTTTTCTCAGCCCAAAATTAGGGCTGAAAAACTAGACTTATATTCAAGTATATACAGTTTTATTATTTTTAATTGTGCTTTTGTGGTTTAACTGGGACCCTTCACCAGGGGAGAGGCGACACATAAATTAATCACTGTAACTGATTTGCAACAAGACATATTGCCAGAGAACATTATTCAAAATGGATAGAGAAGGCACTGAGGCAAAGGATGGATGGATCAGTTTTCTTTTCCTTTTTCCCAAGACACAGAGGCCCTAGAAAAAGTGCAGAGAAAAGCAACAAAGATGATAAGGGAACTGGAGGCTAAATCATATGAAGAATGACTAAAAGAACTAGGCATGTTTAGCCTGACAATGGAGACACGATAGCAGTCTTCCAATACTTGAAGGGTTGCCGTGGGGAAATGGGCATTGATTTATTCTCAGTTGCACCTGAGGGTATGATAAGAACCAATGGGTGGAAACTCATTAGAGGAAAACTCAACCTGGAAATAAGGAGAAATTTCCTGAAGGTGAGAGCCATTAAACAATGGAACAGCTTGCCTCCTGATGGAGGTTTTCAAGAAAAGATTAGACAGCCATCTATCCAGAATAGTAAGAGGTCTTCTGCCTTGGGCAGGGGGTTGGGCTAGAAGACCAACGAGGTGCCTTCCAACCCTACCATGATTCTATGATTCTAATCTCCATGACCTAGAAAAGGCAAAAAGGCAAAAATGAGGAGATTGTCTTATTTGATCATTGTCTTCATGATCTGAAAAGTCAGATGACATTGAAGGAGCAATCAAATGCTACTGGAAGATATATAATCTAAACCAGTGGTGGTGAACATTCTGTATTTTGTACCTCATATAATCATTCTGAGTCAGAACCTGGATTCTACCATAACACAAGCATGCCCTTGGTGTGCCATGGATGGGAGCTCTCCTGTAAGGAAAAACAAACAAACAATTTAATTAATTTCTTTTGGGTATCTGGTCTGAAAACATTCATTTCTTTAAGTCAACTACGCCACATTCTGACAGACTAATGAATAACGCTCTGTTGGAAAAATCCATCAGAAACCATTACAGCATAATGGCTTTTACGGGAACTATAATCAGGGCATCTACTCAAACCTCTTTCAGCAAGTGTGTTGAAAAGATGCAAACCTTCAGAAGTTAGAATAATAACAATTACACGACTATACATATTAATTAAAAACCAGATGTTGGAAACTAGCCATGGGCAAGCTGCTGCTGCAGAAGACATGTGACTCCCTCACTCCACTGAGGCCTGGCTGAGCCCCCTTCCACAAACTACTTGGAAGATTTTTTTCCTCTAAGGATGAAAGGCAATATGACCTCCCTCAGCAGCAGATGATGGAATTTGCCAAGGAACTTGCAGCCCTTCTCCAGGGACATCAGAAGTGGAAGATGAAGCAAACTATTTGAGGCAGATTGTTCTCCAAGCCTGATGAAAAGATGTCTTAAAATGCAAGAGAGCTGGGTCCAGCCAGGGCAGAGTGCCTGGCTCTGACAGAGATTGCCTCAAGTGTCTGCTTGAGCGTCTGCAGAGTGTGAGGGAAAAACCTCAAGCTCGTAATCTGCTCTCAGCTTTCCTGGCCATCTCATTTGTTTGACCTCCTGATGACCTAACTCTGATGTCTTACTGACTGCACTTCTCCCTGCTCCTTATTTGCATGAACAACCCAACAGGACTCTACATTATGGTATGACCTCAGGTGAATGTTGACTAATCTTGTCATCTGTTCCTTTGAACTACCTGCTAATGTCTCTCTTGGTCTTCCTTTTCAGCTTCCCTCCAAATCTCTCTCTCTCTCTCTCTCTCTCTCTCTCTCTCTCTCTCTCTCCCTCTCCCTCTCTCTCCAAGCATGAACAGAACAAGACATGAGGTTACCAAAAATTAAATGGAACAGGTGTCTATAATTAAAAGGGGGTATCAAGCTGAATGTGCAAAAGGCATGTGTCAGTGTAATGCTTCATTGATTGATGGATAAAGATAAATTACTAGGGAGTGACTCCTGTTAAAGGAGTTCTGTATATTTCTGTCAGAACTGGATTGATCTGAGAGTGCTATGACACTTTGACTGCTATATATGTCTAATAAATACAGTAGGAACACTGTACCCATGGGGGATTGATTCTGGGACACCCCCAGTTGTACTTTATCAGGCAAATGATTCATACCTGATTGAAAGTCATTGGAGTGACTTGATATTGCCATTTTCTCCTACTGACTTTTCCTTTCATTTATCATGTTGGTCTTACTGGCTTTGCCTGTAGTTCTTTGTTGCATAAATCTCTGGAATGTTGGGTTGTTTGTTTTAGTTTTCTTTAAACTACAAAGACCTTTGGGTAGTGGGAGGCATATAAATTGTATAAATAAATAAATAAATAAATAAATAAATAAATAAATAAATAAATAAATAAATAAATAAATAAATAAAGAAGATAAAATCTTCCACTCTGCAAAAGCAGTCAGATTGAGGGACAGCTGTCTTGTTTCTCAACATACTGCTTTATACTGTGCCATTGCATTAGCAACCGCCATCCAGATATGGCGGGTGTTATTAAAAGCCATACCCGGAATTGCTGAACGAATCAATTCCAGGATGTCTGTGTCTTTCAGAAATAGTTGCACAAATAGATTGAACTGATAGGGGTCACTGGTGTGGGAATGTGAGGTCACTTTAATAGCCTTTGCTAAGGGTACATATTTAGAAACATCTTCCTCCACTTTCTTCTTTGTCTATGTCCTCTCTTCCAGGCACATGGATGCAATATTACAATAATTTCAGGCAGTCTGTAAAACCCAGAGCTGGCGTGTTTTTAAAGCACCTTATCGGCAGGCCCAGGATATAATGCTAACATCTCTCACAAAAGCAAATATACTAAATCCTCGAAGAACAGGAGTTACGACTTAGAAATCCATCACTGGAGGGACACAGCAATGGCTGTTTAGGTTGAATTCCAAATGGAGGGGTTATAAGTAAATGTCAGGAAGACAAGCATTGTTATTGTCCTTGTAATTTCAGAATTGTAAGCAGAAATAATCATGGCAACCCTGTGCTTACTGCTACACTTTTAAGGGTGATAAAACGAGGCTTATACCAGTCTGTGGACATCTGCAGGGGATTTATTGGACATGGGTCAACTTGGCACTGAAGCTGGTTAAAGATTTGGTGTGGTGAAATGCATTTCAGCACTTTCACATTGCACGGCATATATGAGCATCCACTAAAATCAGGCTGAAACATAAATCAGTGACAAATAAATAAATGATAGGAAAGATCACAGACCATTCTTAAAAAAAAAAAGTGGCTCACATAGACAGCCTTTCCAGCCACTGCCAAGGAGCCAAATAGCCATGCTAGAGAGAAGTGGGTGTTTGACTTCAACACTTTCCATCTCATTCCAACTATCACAGTTTGCTGGAATTATCAATCCAGATGGCATAAGCAACATACCATCTGTGCAAGTTTCTCATTAACACCAGAGTTCCTTTTCAAGTGGTGTTCTTGATTCCTTAAAAGCAAGGGATATTCCAGATCTCAGGACCTTGGGCTAAGTGTCTTCTTTTGTGTGAACTGAAAATTCACTTATTTATGCAACCCATCCTTGTAGAGTCCAACCAACCACCTGTGTCACAGACAACAGATATATTAAATGTTAATTTGTGTATTGTGCATTTTGCATTGAGTATACAGTAGGACCCACTATATCTTCTGGGGATTTGTTCCATGCTCCTCCCTGGATTCTGAAAAACACGGATAATAGCATAGATAATAGCATTATATATAGCATGGTAAAAAGAAAAATATCCCAGAAATAAATATTTTCATTTGTATTGCCAGAACCGACCACTAGAGGGCCCCAAAGACATGCTACACATTCTTCACTAACATGTCCATGGTAGGAATGGGCACCATATGAAAAATGAGTAAATGACACAAAATGACACAAAAATGAGTAAATGTTGTTTCGTTAGCTAACGAAACAAAATGAAATGAAACCGGGAAGCAGTGTTTCATTACAAATGAAATGAAAAACATTTTTTCCCTCCAGAATGAAACAGTTCATTCTAAAGGAAATGGAAGGGGAGCTTCCTCACACTCTTCCCTGAAAACCCCTGAAATTTGGAAACATTTGGGGGTCAGGGAGCTGAGTTATGAAGCTCCAAAGGGGGCGCCCCTAGGGGGAAAAACCTTCTAATTGAAATCAAAAGCTGATTGGGCCATATGATTCCAATTAGAAGGTTTTCTTCCCAGGGGCACCCCCTTTGGAGCTTCATAACTCAGCCCTGTTACCCCCAAATGTTTCCAATTTTCAGGGGGTTCTCTAAAATCACTTTCTGAAGGTACCCCTGCTACTTTGGTGCCCCAAGGAAAGTAATTTAGAGTGCTGGTGCCATGGGGGGGTTCATTTCATTTTGTTTTCTTTTGTAAGTAATGATTTTTTTTGAAAATTTTTTGTTACTTATGATACGAAACAAAACACAGGGGGGAAGGACAAAATGCAATGAAACAAAGCACAGTTTTTCCATTTCGTGCCCATTCCCTAGTCCATAGCATCAGAAGACTGGAAACCAAGCTGTATGAGAAAAGACTGAAAGAACTGGGGATGTTAAGCCTGAAGAAAAGAAGACAGAGGGGTGATATGATAGCACTTTTCAAATATTTACAGGGCTGTCATACAGAGGAGGGCAAGGATCTGTTCTCACTCATCCCAGAGTGCAGGATGAGCAACAATGGGCTCAAGTTAAGAAAACCCAGCTTTCGGTTGAGTATCAGGAAAAACATCTTAACTGTTAGAGCAGTACAGCAGTGGAATCAAATACCTCAAGAGTTGGTGAGGGCTCCAACACTGGAGGCATTCAAGAGAAATTTGGACAACCACCTGGCAGATATCCTTTGATTTGGATTCCTGCATCTAGCAGGGGGTTGGACTTGATGGCATTGTAGGCCCCTTCCAACTTCACTCTTCTATGATTCTTTGATTCCACTTCATTCTAAATCTGGCTAGCTATCCTTCGCTATACACCATTTCAAATGCAAATGATGTGCAATTTCTCTTCTCACTTGTCCTCTTTTTCTAGCAATAAAACATTTCCTGGCACTCTATAATAAACAAGCACTGTACACCAAAAGCAGGTTCCACCTAACTCATTACTGTCTCCTTAATGACTGTCCATGGCTGTTTCCATAATTTCAGGCAAGATCCATCTTGGCTCCAGGGTCTGAGCCTGGTAGCTTCTAGGATGCAGCAATGCAGCTCAGGAAGAGGTCTTCGTTTGCTGTTCCTGCATCTAAATCAGTGGTTCTCAACCTGTGGGTCCCCAGATGTTCCTGGACCGCAACTCCCAGAAGCCTTGATCATTAGCTGAGCTGGCCAGGATATCTGGGAATTGCAGTTCAAGAACATCTGGGGACCCACAGGTTGAGAACCAGTGATCTAAATGTTCCCTCTGTTTTAAAATTCTCTGGCGAGCATCCTGTCGCTATTTATTGTGTGTAAATAGGGAAACTGTGGAAGCGCTCACTGAAAATAGACAAAATCTATATCAAGGGTTGATCCTGCATCTGATACACAGCCAGCACGTCTGTCTCCCTGTAGCCATGCTTGCATTAGCGATTTCCCGTTTGTGTGTAATGAAAAACAGCAGGAGACTGACTTCTTTTATAATGGGTTTGTTGTTCATAATTGTTGTTTACTTCAACCTTGTTTTATTTTGAAGGGTAGTTCTATTCTCTGTTTGTAAGCCACTTTTTGTTTGCTCATTAAAGTCGCAGAAAACAGCTTGGAAAGCTGAATTTGTGGAATTGAAACAGAGGGAGGGTTGTCCTCATTTAATTTACCCTTCCTCCATGCCTTCAATAACAGGCAGAAATTTAGCAGCTGAAGCTTTTCATGTTTTATAATTTCCTTGTTAGTAAGAGCTTACTTATATACCACCCCACAGCACTTCAAGTACTCTCTGAGGGGTTTACAGTTTAAATATGAAGGTTACACATTGCCTCAACCCCAGAAAGCTGGGTACTCATTTTACCAACCTCAGAAGGGTGGGATGCTGCGTCAGCCATGAGCCTTCTACCTGGGATTGAACCCCAGGTTGTGAGCACAGTTTTACCTGCATGGGATGCAGTAATAAACCTCACCCATTTCTCCATATCTGACTGCTTTTAAAAATGTAAGAGTTAATCAACTCCAGTAAAACACAAGATGGCAACCTTTGTGAGTTAGTGCAATTCAGAAGGAAATAAGGAGTTGTGTAGCATGTGGGAGGGATTGTACATAAAGGTCTAGAAAGAACATCCATCCATGAATCCACCCACCTACTCCTCCCTCCCTCCCTGGAAACACTTCTCAGAAACTAAGACTGATGAGTCATTATTTAGATAATATACAAAAAAACTCCATGTATAACCATACCATCATTTGCTTTTAAAGTCCACACACATGTGTTTCCTTAATATTTGTTTTCCCACTACTCGCAGTGTAAACACACACATAGTTATGTTCAGAGTTTACTTAACAAAACACATAGCATTCTATGACAGATGCTTTTACAACTCTACAACTCAACTTCCTTACAACTCAATTTCTGTAATGCAGACAGAGTATTTGTCATAGACTGCTATGTGTTTTGTCTGTGTGTGAGTAATTGGAAAATGAATATTAAGGAAATAAATATGTATAAGACTAAAGAGCAAATGATTGAACGATTGTATACATGGAGGGTTTTTTTGTATTTGTAAATTTCCTTGCTGTTGCCCATGTACTGTTTAAACAATGATCATAGCCAGACTTGGATGAGGTGCTTTCAAGATTAAAGCAGGGCTCCTTGCAATGATACCAAAGAAATATAAAGGCCAACATTACCCTTCAGCCTGATATGTAAATCGGAAACTCTCCTGGTATTGAGGACTGAAGATTTAATTTCACAACACCATTTCTCCAGGGAGGAAAGGAGATTAAGTTTTGATTAACAGCCTGGCTCTTGAAAGAGCAAGTGTTTTGCAGAACTTTTTTTAAAAGTGCAGTCTGGAGCCTTTCTGGAAAAGTTCTGTTACACACAGAGTGTTACTATGTGCCATCAAGTCAATGTATGCCACCTCTATGAATTAATGGTCTCCAAAACATCTTGTTGTTAACTGCCTTGCTTTATTTGATCTATCTATCTCATAGGGCCTTTTCACACGACCCCTAAGATCTGCTGGCCACTCAGATTCGGACCAGGGATCTTGGGGGTTCGTCTGTCTCCACCCCCTCCGCACTTCCTTGCTCCTGTCTGCGTGAGGGGAGGGAGGAAAAAAGAGAGGGAAAAATGCAGGCTCACCTCCGAAGCTGCCCGGAGCCCCGTCGTTGTCCTGATTCCTTCTCTTCTGGTTTTTTTTTTTGCCTCCCGCCCCTTCTCTTAAAGGGGCGGGAGGCAAAAAAACCAAACAGAAGCGAGGAGAGCCCCGCACTCACCAGATTAAATTCGGACCTGGGGATTTTCACCCTCCTAGAGCAGGTACAAGAAAAGTGTGCTGGGACGCGCTTAGGTGGGCATGGTCGCACTTAATTTCCTGCAAACTCCGGAGCTGGTGGGGAAACAATTGTAAGCTCCGGAGCTGGCAGCCATTTGCTGCTGAGTTTAGGGGTCGTGTACAAATACCCATAGTTGGTCTTCCTATTTTCCTTCTTCATAATTGTCTTTTCTAGTGGGTCTTCTTTTCCTATGATGCACCTGAAGACAATAGCCTCAGGGCTTATCTGCATGTAACAACTGGATCAGACTAAATGACCTTTCATTAGGAGGTATACAAATGGCCTATGAACTTCAAATGACCCTATTTGGCCTACAACAACCTGCTCGCAATTTGCCAATATCCCGAAGCAGCTTAAGAATATGTACATTTTGTGGTGTTGACAAATATTGTGGAGAAGCAAAGGAATGAAATAAAAAAATCAAAGTGTTTTATTATAGCAATGAATAAGAGCTGGATCACTTTTAAACACAGCATTATGAATGTGTATTACAGGTTAGGTATATATATTACATATAAGGGTTAGGATATCTATGTACCTATCACACATACCTAATATGTAGAGATGGGCACGACTTAGCGGTATTCCCATTTCCGTTTCCGTTACTCGTATCCGTTACTCTACGGAAACGGTAACGGGAATTACTCCGCCAGAATTCGAGCTCGAACCGACGAACGAACAATTTGGTCTGATTTGTCGTGCTCGTTACTTGCATCGTGGCGATCGCGCAATGCCAAGCGGCACAGAAAAAAGTTTTTAAAAGTTAAAAAAACCCCGATTCCCAGCCCTAAAAGTAGGCGAAAACTGTCTGTGGGCACCTACCAGGCCAGAAGGGTGTTTTATTTGGGGGGGTCCCCGCCCTCCTCTCCTTGGCTATTGCTACTGCTGCGCTGCTGGTACCAGGCTGGGAGGGCGCATCCATTTGCCATGCAGTGCGGGGGATCCAAAATGGCGACCGCAATATTTTTTTTTGAAATCGTTGCCCAAAACCCCACCAAAGCACCACAGAAACATGCGAAAATTAGCTATTTTAAATGCTTGAATTTTTACAGTAGCAGCAGTGGGTTTTTCTTGCAAAAAAAAGTCTCTGTTGATTTTATTTTATTTTATTTTATTTTATTTTAAGTTTTTTTACACCTGCCACATTTGCTGACTGTACCAGTCTGGGAGGGCGCATCCATTTGCCATGCAGTGCGGGGGATCCAAAATGGCGACCACAATATTTTTTTGAAATCGTTGCCCAAAACCCCACCAAAGCACCACAGAAACATGCGAAAATTAGCTATTTTAAATGCTTGAATTTTTAGAGTAGCAGCAGTGGGTTTTTCTTGCAAAAAACTTTTTTAATTTTATTTTATTTTATTTTATTTTATTTTTTTACACCTGCACATTTGCAATGATGGCCAAACTTTCCACCAATCACATGGCCACTTGGCCAGGTTGACCACAGAGACTTCTGGGATGTGCCAATCGGGCATAAACAGCCCACTAATCGTAGCCCAAACCCGAACCCTAAGCCTAAGCCTAACCCATACGCCAGTACACTGTCCTTCTAAGAGGGTCAGAGAGGCACCCAGTGGTGCACCCCAATACTCACCCTAACCTCACCCGTAACTAGCCTAACCCTAGCCCTTGCGCTAACCCATCTTAACCCTAAGCCAGATCTACTTGCATTGCACTACATGCAAGTACGTGAGACACAGCGGGTGCAAAGAGTCTGCCAGTCCGTCACTTGTGGCTCTGGCTGACTCCTGCAGCTCCCTCCAGGACCCGCTACCCCCCCCAAACCAGTACTAACGACAATGAAAAATGAAAAAACGAACCGACTAATTTTTGCGAAATTTCACGAAAAACGGAAATGAGCCGAAACGAACTGCCTCCGACACACAACAACTCGAAAACATCATTTTCCCTAGTCATGCCCATCTCTACTAATATGTAATACACATACCTAATGCTGTTTTTAAAATGATACAGTGGAGAGTCGCTGATCTATTATACACTTGACAAAAATTGTATTTCCACTTCCTAGCCTCTCCACAGAGTCAAGGAAATATTTAATTTGCCACTCTCATGAAGTGTCTCTCTTCACAATCTTAGCCAATTAAAAAGAGGTTCATTTTTAGTAATCACTCACACTGGAATATATAGATACAGTCAGGATAGATAGATAGATAGATAGATAGATAGATAGATAGATAGATAGATAGATAGATAGATAGATAGATAGATAGATAGATAGATAGATAGATGATAGATAGATAGATAGATAGATAGATAGATAGATAGATAGAAGCCTCTGACAGGGCCCAGAAAAGTGAGATCTGTGCATGGGCTGGTTTGCTCTAGCAACCACATTGACTGATTGTTGTCATTAGGAGTGAACCAGTCCATCCCTGCTGTGATCCAAAAATCAACCAAAATACCTATGTAGTCAACCTCTCAGTTTAGTCATGTTTGTTTCTTTGAAAGAGTTTGGGCTTAATTTGATCTACTGCCCACTTGTTTGTCCTTCTGGTGGTCTATGGTATAATATATCCTCCAGCATGATATTTCAAATGAGTCATGCCCCTACCCCTTGCCCCTGTCAGTTTTCTTCATTGTTCAGCCTTCACGTCCACAGAAAATAATTGGATATATAGTATGAATGATCGTGCCCTTGATCTCCACTGACACATGCTTAATCCCGATGATCTTTTCTAGTTCCATCCTTGCTGCTTTCTTTTGATTACTTGATTGCTATTGTCATAGGGATGGGTAATTGAATGAAGATATGGGGGGAAATAACATTTCCAATTCTCAGTTATTATTTATTTATTTATTTATTTATTTATTTATTTATTTATTTATTTATTTATACAGCTTATATGCCACCCACTACCCAAAGGTTATCAGTGTTAAAGTTAGATAATTCTTTTATAGTCATATTTTTATGACTAGAAAAGTGAAAAGTGATGTGCCCCAGAGATCTGTCCTGGGAGCGTTGCTTTTCAATCTGTTCATAAATGTGGCCAAGTTTGCAGATGACATGAAACTTTTCTGGGTAGTAAAAACCAGAGAAGATTGTGAAGAGCTCCAGAAGGATCTCTCCAAACTAGGGGAATGGGCTGCCAAATGGCAAATGTGTTTCAATGTAGGAAAATGTAAAGTAATGTATATTGGGGCAAAAAATAATAATCAAAACTTTATCTATCAACTCATTTGCTCTGAGCTATCTGTGACAGATCTGGAAAGAGATCTTGGTGTGTTGGTGGACAGCTCAATGAAGGTGTTTGCCCAATGTGTAGCAGCGGTGAAGAAGGCCAATTCCATGCTAGGGATTAGCAAAAAGGGGATTGAAAATAAAACAGCCAACATTATAATGCCATTATACAAAATAATAGTAAGGCTGCACCTGGAGTATTGTGTACAATTCTGGTCACTGCATCTCAAAAAAGACATAGTGGAACTGGAAAAGGTGCAGAAGAGAGCGACTAAAATGATTACTGGGCTGGGGCACCTCCCTTATGAGGAAAGGCTAAAACATTTGGAGCTCTTTAGTCTGGAAAAAAGGCACCTGAAGGAGGGATATGATTATGATGTACAAAATAATGCAGGGCATGAGTAAAGTGGCCTCACAAAATATCAGAATGAGTGGGACATACTCTCAAATTAAGGGTTGGGAGAGTAAGAACAGACAAAAGAAAATGTTTTTTTCACCCAGCACGTTGTTAGTCTGTGGAACTCCCTGCCACAGGATGTGGTGATGGCATCTGGCCTGGATGCCTTCAAAAGGGGATTGGACAGATTCCTGGAGGAAAAGTCCATCACAGGTTACAAACCATGATGGAGATGCGTAATCTCCAGGCTTAAAACCAGGGTACTTCAAGGACCAGATGCAGGGAAGTGGTATCAGGAGACAGATATCTAGTCTCGTGAGCTCCCAGACACATTTGGTGGGGCCACTGTGAGATACAGGAAGCTGGACTAGATAGGTCTTTGGCCTGATCCAGCATGGCTCTTCTTATGTTCTTATGTTCTTATTATTTTAAGTCCTGGCTTTGCACTTTCCTTCTCCTTTATCAGCAATTGCTTCAAGTAATAGCTGCTTTCTGCCCGAAATATGGTGGCACTTGCATGTTGTGAATTATTGGTATTTCTTCCACCAGTTTTTCAGGAACTCCTTTATATAAATCTAATGCAGTGGTTCTCGACCTGTGGGTCCCCAGATGTTCCTGGACTTCAACTCCCAGTAGCCTCCACCACTCGCTGTGCTGGAAGGGGTTTCTGGTAGTTGCAGTCCAGGAACATTTGGGGACCCACAGGTTGAGAACCACTTATCTAATGCAACTTCCTGCATGCTATGTTCTGTATCTTGTGAGCAGACAGGATGGTAAAATAGATCTTTGTTGGACACTTGTGCCATTTCACTACTCCACAGCCTGTCTTAGTAGCTTCTTATCCAGAGGATAAATAACATACAAATACAATCAAATGTTCACCCATTGCTTTTAGCATGGTTCACAGTGATATATGATCTCCGCAGCTAGAGATATAGCTGTAATAAGAGATTGGGTTTCCCCAAGCCAGTTGATAAAGGGAACTTTCTTGGGGGGGGGGGTGGAGTGCATTTTGTGGGTGTATAACTTAGGTGTCTGCAATGCAATGCAAAGCAAAGTTTTCTGCTTATATACTGCTTCATGTAGTCTCTGGGCGGTTTTCAGTTTAATTACAGTATGCAGGCTACACATTCCCCACCACCACCACCACCAGCAAGCTGGGTACTCATTTTACCGACCTCGGAGTGATGGAAGGCTGAGTCAACCATGAGACAGCTACCTGGGAGGGATTGTAAAGGAGAGTCATGGGAGGCTTTCCTACAAATTTGGTGTCTCTGACGGGACACTTTTGGTGAATGTAAATCAGCCACAATGCAGTCACTGTTATCCGCCTTGCCCGCTCCCATCATACTTACATACTTACATTCTCCAAATTTCGGCCCTTGGCCGGCTAATTTACCACAATCTGCAACTGCATATTCAACTCGAGGTGAGACATTAGGCTTGCATCGAGTTGCCGAACCCTTAAAAATTGCGGCCATATCAACCCATTCTGGCTTTCACATTTTTTTGCAACATTTTAACAATATTTTACCCAGGACCTCTGGCTTCTATTCCACTCAACCCCATAGGTAAATATGTCATTTGTATATAAGGCAAGAACAAGTAGGCCAGTTGTCCTACTTAAATGATTCCTGAGACGTTTTATGGATGAGATACCGGTAACAATCTCCCCAGACTGGGAACCAGCTTTCTATACTTCTTAGGCAAGTCAGCAGAGAAGCAGGGGACCTCATTACCAAGCAGTGATATATATGTGTGTGTGTGTGTTTAACAGCAAAAAGATCTGCAAATAATGCAGTTATATTTTATATATGCTGGAAGGTTTTCAGGCTTACCATGACATAACCTCAATGGTGTCAAAATTAGTTTTTCTCCCTACACTAAAGTACTGTTTATAAAATAAAGCCAATGGGCTATATCTGATACATAGCAATTTTAAATTGATTTCAAAGGGATTTAATTCTATGGTCCCATGAACAAGATCTAGCCCTCAACATTGCTTTTATTTCATTCATAAGTAAATGCAGGAAAATGTATGTATGTATGTATGTATGTATGTATGTATGTATGTATGTATGTATGTATGTATGTATGTATGTATGTATGTATGTATGTATGTATGTATGTATGTATGTATGTATGTATTAGAGATGGGCACGAAACAGAAAAATGGTGTTTCGTTTGTCGTTGAGAGGTCTGTTTTGGTTCGATTCCGTTTGTCGGGAATTTTTTGAAAAATTTCGTTACCGTTTTTCGTTTTTTCGTTTGTCGTTTCTACCCACTTTTGCGTGATTTTTAAAGCATTTCTGTGCGCAGGCATCCCCCAACACCCCAGACCAGAGGGAAAACACTTTAAAAAATGGATGCTGGCAGAGACACAGTATAGACTAGGTATGCAGGGAGGCTGCAAAGGCAGCAGCAGGCATTGCCCAGGGTGCAAGGCAGCCACAAAGTGACTGCACTGCGGGGCAGGGGAGGGTACTCACCGAGAGGTACACAGCACGCACGCACACAGGGAGGCTGCAGAACTAAAGCTAGAGTCGCAGAAACAGCAATCCCACCCTAACACCCACCAGAGACTGCAAGGAGGACGGGGGCTGCCAGAGCTTTTTATGCCCTCTGTGGCTGCCAGACTTGCTCGCCCAGTCTGCAACCTGGGCATGCTATTGATTGAACATGATCCCACATCACATGGCTTGCATCCATTTTGTGGCTGGTGGCGACATCCATTTTAAAGGGAAAAGAAAAATACATCGCGATGGGAGAAGACAAAAACAAACGTTTTAAGGAGCCCAACCCCCTGGTAGGTATTATCAGACAATATAAATAATTATCACTGCATTTTTACGGATGTCCAGGGCGTTTTTTAACATTTAAAACAGCTCATTTCATTGTGCGTCACCATTAACGGAAACAAAATGTAACGACCACAATTTTCGTGGTTCTGTTCGTTTCGTTTCATTTTCATCACAATTTTCGTTTATTGTTTCATTACGTAACGGAAACGAAAAAATGTTCGTTCCATGCCCATCACTAGTATGTATGTATGTATCCCTCCCCCAATCTAGCAATGAAGGCACTCTGGGTGGTACAAGACACAATAACAACATTCAAATAATAAAAATGAAATAAAAGAAAAACATTGTTCTTTCTTTCTTTCTTTCTTTCTTTCTTTCTTTCTTTCTTTCTTTCTTTCTTTCTTTCTTTCTTTCAAGCAGAGGTGTGCAGAAGCCTGAATTATGACCCGCCCACCTTTACATTTGAAGAGTCATTCTGACCTTTTCGATGATGCTACTCCATCAAATATTAAAATATCATCACAAGGAGATTTATTTATTTTATCTTGGCCAAGAAAAACAGTGATGTCCAGAAGTCTTAATTTCTTCTACAACATGAATGGTTACAGTTGTGACTGGCTGTTGTGTTGTGTTGTGTTGTGTTGTGACATTACAGTTGTCCATGGAGTTTTCTTGGCAGGAATACTGGAGTGGTTTGCCAGTTCCTACTCCAGGCGCCTACAGCACCTGGTAATTCCCTGGTGGTCTCCCATCATGAATAGTCAGTCTTTATTGGTGGCTTGAGGTGATTCTTGGCTTCGCTTTTGTGACATCAACACAATTACCTTTGATTACATGTAGCTTATTAGTAAGTTCCAGCTGTCTTCTCTCCGAAAGAAGATGAGGTCCACATGGACTGATCTTTAGCACTCATGGAGAATCAAGCATCAAGCATTCTCACGCAGAACATCCTCAGTGTATGTGTGTGTGTGTGTGTGTGTGTGTGTGTGTGTGTGTGTGTGTGTGTGTGTGTGTGTGTGTGTGTGTGTGTGTGTGTGTGTGTGTGTGTGTGTGTGTGTGTGTGTGTGTGTGTGTGTGTGCGTGTGTGTGTTCTTTTTAATACAGTATTCTACTAATTTTATATAAAAACTGGTAGGCAGCATGAGTTCTAAAAACAAAAAATATAAGTCATATCTGTCAGAATGTCTTCTGCCCCAGAATACTGCCTGTAACACTTGCTCATTGCAAGCAGGTCAAGTGGTGCAGAATAAATAACTTGCACCTAAATATAAATAAAACAAAGGAGTTTGTGGTAGACTTTAGGAGGCAGAAAACTGATATTCAACCACGGGTGATTGATGGGACTGGTGTGGAGAGGGTTACAGGTTTTAGATTTTTGGGCATTGAGTTACAGGAGGATCTGTCCTGGAGTGTCAACACAAGGGGGCTTGCAAAGAAGGCTCAGCAGAGACTATTTTTCTTGAGAACCTTAAGGAAAAACCATCTTCCACAAAAGCTGCTGCTGGCCTTCTATCATTATGCAATTGAGAGTGTGCTTACTTACGGGTTATGTGTGTGGTATGGAAGTTGTACCCTCCGGGATAGAGACTAGCGCCACATGGCTTAGGGCACCACATGGAGCTTCCTGTTTCTACGAAGGTGAAAAGCAATTAAAAAAACATGGCTGATCGGCCCCAGGAACAGCCGGTCGGTGCTATGAGTTAAAAAAAAAGAAGAAACCCGGATCATCTGCATGGTCCCACAGCGTCTGCTTCCTTAAAAGGTGGATTATCAAACCGAGGCAAAAAATTCCTTAACTCCTGAGTGAGTCACAGAAACCTTGCTTAAAGGGGCATTACCGGGTTTTCTTTTTTCTTTTTTTTCAAAAAGCCCGGTGGCCGTGGGGATGGCATTTTTAACACAGGTTATTCTAGTAATTTAAACTGCTTTTAAAGGGACGTGGGACCGAGACTTTTGTGAGCAATGTCTTGCAAAATGAGCTTCTTCCTCCTCCTCCTCACCATCTCCTGTGCCATCTTGGGATGGCACCCAGATGTGACTGGAAGTGGCTTCTTGGGTTCAACATGGGCCTGACAATGCCCGGAACGGGCCTCTGGGCCACCTGGTGGGCCTGCAACAGGCTTGGCACTGACTGGAAGTAGGCTCTGGGCTGAGTGGTGGGCCCACGCCAGGCCTCCGGGCCTTGTCATGGGATTGGCACTGGCTGGAGGTGGCCTCTGGCCCTAGCTCTGGGCCCAGTGATGCCTGGCAGTGGCCTCTGGCCTCTGACCCTTGCCACAGATTCCAGCCATCACCTACCATGTGGCCCCCTGCTTTGCAACTTGTCTAACTGGCACACACATGAGCATATTGAACTCTGTTGAATAGACTTATTTGGCTTTCCATGTCCAAAAGATGTGTCAGAAATTAGCATTCTCTTGCAAAAGCAAAGCAAAACATATTGCTTATATAACCACCCCATAGCATTTAAAGCACTCTCGGGGAGGTTTACAACTGATTTATGCAGGCTACACATTGACAACACCCCACCCCACCCAGGAAGCTGGGTACTCATTTTACCAACCTCAGAAGGACAGAAGGCTGAATCAACCTCGAGCCAGCTACTTGGGATTGAACCCCAGGTTGTGAGCCGTTTGGGCTGCAGCACAGCAGTTTCACCACTATGCCATGAGGTTGTTCGGTTATTTTTTAAAATGAACCACAGCAAATGCAATAAACTTTTCAGAGATTCAGTTTTTTTAATTAATCCAAGCGACAACAACAAAAAGTTAAAGTCAAACCAAACTGGATTCTGCCCCCCCCCCAAATGAAATAAAATAAATGCATGTTTCATGCACAAAGCAAAATACCAGGCCATACGTTACAACAAAAATACCTATCCCACAACAGACTAAACTCTGGGTGAGATCAGATAGTGGCAAAAGCACAGGCCAAATCTCATCGGAAAGGGCTGCATTAAAGGGACCCCCTTTGTCTGCTGGGAACAGATTGAGCCCGGCCAGAAAAAAAGAGACGCCCCAGAAAGGGACTTGAAAAAGTCAAGCTAGATCACAAATTGGGGCCAGGCTGAAGTGTATGTGTGTTGTGGGATATCCGGGAACTACAATATGACTCCATGGGTTCCAAATTCTCCCCCCACACCACCACAAATGTTGAAAGCCACAAATAATAGACCTCTCCGATGTACCCATCAAACACACCTGCAATCAAGAGAACGGCCTTTTCCTTTGCCTCACAGAATACAATATCTTGGTCTATAAATACAGAAGACAGTCAAAAGCTCAGTTCCCATAGTCAGCACTTTTTACGAAGGCTGCAAAAGTTAAACTGGAGAGGATGTGAGGCAAGAAGGTGGGAGCAACCGAGCACCATCTGTGACGTGCTGACTCCCATATTTATTTTAAGTAGTTTCACTGAGATATTATTTTTGTCGAATCCATCTGTTCTGCCATGACACCCAACACCAGTTAAAACAGCTAGGGCTCCAAGGGAAGAAGTGTTCCTTGCCTCTTAAGTTTTCAGGGCATATTTTTCTCCATTCATATAAGGCCATCAAGTACCCCCAACTCCCCCTGCAGGGATACAAACTAAAGGATATCTGCCAGGTGATCGTCCACATTTCTCTTGAATGCCTCCAGTGTTGGAGTACTGTCACCACCTCCAGAGGTCATTGGTTCCATTGCCTGTGGAGATAAGATAAGAAGAATCTTCAGTTGGAAGGCATGTGGTTCTTGACATCTCTGATGGAGCAGAGGAGTGGAATAACATCTAGGCAGCTTGGAGTCAAACAATAAACTGAACAATCCAAAATGGTGGTTTACAATAAGAGGGATAATATAAAGCTCAGAATATTTAAAACCTATTCAAATTAAGAACAGGGAGTTAGGAGAGGCATCTTAGAACATTAAAATGTAACATTAAAGCTACAAAGAGCACACAAAAAGACACACAAAAAAGAAAAAAATCTATTATGTGTGGTGGAAACTAAAATGGAAACCACTATTGTTCTTATGAAATCAGTCAATGCAGTCATGTATGGTAATTTATGATTAAAAAAAAAAGGTATTTGGGGACTTTTTTGTTTTTGTCTTGGTGGGATGCATCATGTTCCTTGATAAAGTAATTGATAGAATATAAAATATAAAAGATTAAGAAACACGGATATAGATGGAACAGCAAAATACACAGAGAAGGAGAGACCATGTTTTGGGGTTGGGAATGGGCTGAAGCACCTGTCTCAAGCTGTCTCAACAGGGAGTGCCTTGCAGTATACAAGGAAGGTCCCTGCTGAGATGCCACACAAAAAAGAGACAGCCATTAATTTTTTAAAAAAAGGAAAATATGACACTGCTTGACATAAAACAATATATTTCTGCTTGCAGACGCAAAATTAGTGCTGAATTGTATAAGTTAAACTGAACATTAATGCATTTCACACAAAGAAGAGAATTTCAAGGCTTCTGTCTGTGTTGTTGTTGTTGTTGTTGTTGTTGATGATGAAGATGATGATGAAGTATATACAGTATTTTTCTATGTATAAGACTATACTTTTGTCTGAACTAAATATTGAGGGTCATCTTATACACGGAAGTAAGCTGAGGAGAGAACCACCTGGTTGCAAAGCTGTAATTTTGGGTTGGGAAAGTGGGAGGTCATATTCTACATGGAGGTGTATTATAGACAGAAAAAATATGATAATCCTATAAAATTTAAATGTCAAATAAATCAAGGCTTCTGATCTTTTTTCCTTATTTCCTTCCTTCCTTTCTAAATTTTTAGATCAACCTTGGACTGGACAGCTCTTCAAATGGAGGGCACCTTCAAAAAATTGGATTGTCATATGGCAGCCTTCCCACATGGAGGACTGTCCTCCCTGGAAGATGTAGCACAGACACAAACACAAGCAGGACTTGGCGTTCCCAAGACAGGTTAAATAGTGATCAAGCTAACTTGGAACCCTTGAGTTCGTAATACAAACACATTCTGGAATGTAGCATGACAAGTAGTGAAATTTTGCTGGCTACATTTTCCATCACGTCTGGGGAGAGGGGTGGGGGAAACAAACCTTTGTCATTTTCCATCCAGCATTGGCCGTCAGCATTGGAAATGTGGGTGAAGCAGATTTACGACTTAGCTTTTGGAGGATTCATTCCTTGTTACTGTCAGATTTTTGCATGTATTTGAAATGAAGCTTTGGATGTGTACAGTTTCAGATCTGCTTCCCCAGCTTTGTTTGCAAAGCATTGCTAACCTTTGCAAAAGCCCTACTTGGGGAATAATAATAAAAATAAAAATAATTTTGAGCGATTTAAATTTTAGCTTACATTGGGATGGCTTACAACAAATGCACAAACATATATATCCAGGCACGATTCCAATTTGATTAAACGCAATGAATGTTGGAAACCCTTTTGCAAATATTGGCCGCCACCTATTCGTTCTTGGCATCCTTTCCTGATGTTGTGCTCCACAGCAGGGTGCTTCTGCCTACTTTTGGAAGGGTTTATAGGAGTGGTCATGAGGGTGGGCCCCACCACTAGCCAAACTGAGGCAGTCACCACTGGTGGAGAACTGCCACAAACTCTTTGTTGCCTGAGCTGATCACCACCACTGCTGTCCTCTTTGTTCCCACTGTTTCTTGCCTTTGAATGGACCATTTCTGAGCACCTAGGATCTCTGAGGGCACCTAGCCAGTTCAGGAGCACTCAGGACAGTGGCAGGAGATGGAAGCTTGCACCATTGATTGTTCTCATCCAGAATACCTGGCAGGCCAAAGCTTTCCTCTCCTTCCTCTTAAAAGGTAGTATAGAGGTATGGGGTGTGGTGGCTCAGTGGAGTAAGGCTCCAAAAACTATTGGCTGCAAGGTCAGCAGATCGGTGGTTCGAATCCTGGGTGCCACGCAGTGGAGAGAGCTCCCGCTGATAACCCCAGCTTCTGCCAACCTAGCAGTTCAAAAGCATGTAAAATGCAAGTAGATAAATAGGTACTGCCATAAAAAGTGGGAAGGTAAAACAATGTTTCCTTGCAGCCATGCTGGCCACGTGGCCATGGACTTGCACAACACTGGCTCTTTCGGCTTGAATATGGAGATGAGCACCGCCCCTAGAGTCGGACATGACTAACATGCATGTGTGGGGAGAACCTTTACCTTTTTAGAGGTATTCCTTCTTCTTTTTCTTAACATAGCTAACAAAAAAGCAATTTATTAGGCATCCTGATTTTTCTCATTTGCCAAATGTGTGAAGAGCCTCCACGTATAGCAGATTTCACCATCCGCTGTTCATCTCACATGACATCTCTCCCCTCCTCCTTGCGAGTTCAGATGCACTCTTTTCTAAATGTTATAACACAGCTAGGATCTAACATGCTATCAAGGTCAAATAGCATCTACCTTAAACTGTAGTTCAATACAATATTTTCTTTTAACCTGGACTGGACTTTCCTAGCCCTTGAACAGAAATGCTTCTTTTACTATTGTGAGGGCTTTGATTTGGCATAGTGACCCCACAGGCGTGCCCCCCCCACCCTAAGCAGATTTTCTGAGAGCCAATACACCCCTTCCTTTCTGCCAAGAGAAATCTTCCTAGCATGGAACTCAAAACAAGGAGTGCTGCTATTAGTGGGAACAACATCTAAATCCACCCAGTGCTCCCAGGTTGCAGTAATATAGGTGAATGGTGTTTTGTTAAATCATAATCACTTCAACTGAAATTTATTTTTTAAAAAAATATTTTTTTTATTTTTAAAACTAACAAAGTAAAAACAGGTACATTGCTTATCTCCTGCCGTGTTGCATATATCAGAAGTCTTACACTTCTATGGATTTCTATGGATTTACCTTTCCTTTCAGATCAAAGCCTGGGGATTGAAGAATAATACATGACAAATAAATAAATATTCACTCCCTTTCATATTCACTTCTTTATGATAATAAAATAGTAATTAAAAGAGATTTTTTAAAATGTGTGGTTGATCAATAAGAACTTTCACATCCCCTGAAAAGAAAATGACACCTCAAGCTGATTCTCAAAGGTTTGGGAACTTATTTTAAACAGGGGAGCCTGGCCTTATCATCTGGACAGGAAACGTTTCTGGAATTTTCCTCTATCCAAGCTCTGCAATGCCCAGACTCATGAAAGGTCCCAGAAGACTCAAATGGTATTCTGTTTTTGTGATGTTGTCTAATAACAGTACAGTAGGACCCCCGTATCCACTAATTCATTATCTACTGATTCAGTTATCCACAGATGGCAGAGGAAAAAAATCAAATAAATAATTCAGCAGCCACAAAGCAACCTACTATCATAAACAAAGCAAGCTACTGTCACAAACAGCAGCTGTAAAGCAAGATACTGTCATAAAATAGCAGCTGTAAAGCAAGATACTGTAATAAAACAGCAGCTGTAAAGCTAGCTACTGTCACAAAACAGCAGTTTAGGGGATTTTTGGAGCTCTCTCCTATCCACGGTTTTGATTATCCATGGGAAGGTCTGGAACCAATCCCCAGCAGATACCGGGGTCCTACTGTACTATGTCACCCATCCTTATTTTTAACCTAGGCACTAGTTGTACATAAATGTACAGTGGTACCTTGTATAAAGGAATTAATTGGTTCCAGATGAAATTATGTTAAGCAAATTTTCCTTTATACAAATTCCCATAGGAATGCATTGAAAATGGAGTAATCCCATTTTTATGTTGTACGGATTTTCCCCATAGGCGATTATGTTAAGCAAATTTCCCCTATCTCCAGAATTTTTTGTGTTGTACAGATATTATGTTATACAAGCTGTTTGTTATACAAGGGTCCACTGTATTTCTTTTCTGTGGAATGTGGAACACTTCGTCTTTATTGGGTCACTTTAATTTGGGTTTTACTGATCCAACTATCCATCTGGTGAAACCCTGAAAAAAAATCCATAAATAGGGGAGGGACTGAAACACCTCAGAGAAATGGAACTCTTGTTGAAGGGGAATATAATTAACTGAAAATGGATGTTTACAGGACAATAGTTCACATATTGAAGTACCCTTTGAAGTAAGGCATGACCTAAAATGTGTAGGAGAACTAAATCAACAGGGAGGAAAATCATTTTTCCTTTTAAAAGGCTCTTTGTTGAAGCATTAATTTGACTATTATCAGAATGCCTGCTTATTAATCTTTGTTGCATTCCCCAAAGTTAGATCTTCTGGGAACTGCAAGAGGGCAAATGAAGAGAAATATATTATCAGGTTAAAACTGGAAATACTAATTTTCATGAAAAGGGACTTGTTGAATGTTTTTCTTTCTAGTGAAAGGGGGGGGGAGAATACCCCCCATTTGATAGATGGATTATTAATTGGATGCTTTATGGAAGTCGTTTAATTTCCCTGGCCTCCTTTTCTTTGTGACTAACTTTTGCAGATGTACACGAACTTGCACAAAATGAATCCCCTGAGGTCCAACCAATTCATCTATAACTTTCAAATAAGAGACATGCAGATGAGAGTTACTTCACCCAAAGATTAAAAAAAAAACACTGGTGGGATTCTACTTGTCAAGGCTCAGTTTTACTCTAGGAACTTGGATCCATATGAAGTTATCAGGGGAGATTTATTTTAAGAACAGAGGTGAGTGATAAGATTTTGGGTTCTTAATAATAAATGTGTGCCGTCAAGGTGTTTCTGATTGATGGGAACACTAATTGTGTTTTCCTTGCATAAAGGAATTAATTCGTTCCAAATGAAATTATGTTAAGCAAATTTTCCTTTATACAAATTTCCCATAAGGATACATTGAAAAAGAGTAATCCCTAATTGCAACCATTTTTAGGTTGTACAGATTCGCCCCATAGGTGATTCTGTTAAGCAAATTTCCCCTATCTCCGGAATTTTTATGTTGTTCAGATTTTATGTTATACAAACCATTTGTTATCCCAGGGGTCCACTGTACTCAAATGGTATTCATCAGTCTCTCATTCTGGTGGCATTCCAGGAATGCAGATTGCCCAAGGCTGCCCAGGTGACAGGACATAAAACCCCATCTGCCCGATATATTCTGGGCGATCTTAGCTCTTCCCTGTCCTGGAAAGCATGATGTGTGTGTTGTGTCGTTACAGTCGTGACCGGGTCTTCGTGACTCCATGTCCATGGAGTTTTCTTGGCAGGAGTAATGGAGTGGCTTGCCAGTTCCTGCTCCAGGCCCCTTCAGCACCTGGTATTCCCTGGTGGTTGCCCATCCAAGTACTAACCAGGCCCAACCCTGCTTAACTTCCGAAATCAAGCGAGATCGGATGTGCTTAGGGCATCTAGGCAGCTCGGAAAGCGTGATAGCAATTCAAATTCTTGATCCCTAGATGCCTAGTCAGATGCTCCAACCCACTGGTTTTTAGAATTTCACAGGGTTCATCGTGCTCACAATTAACAGACATTGTTCAGCTCTTCCAACTTTGATTCCTTAGAAGTCTTTCTTGGCCTAAAAATAGTATTGTATTGATCTTTACCGTAGTGTTGAGTTCGGGCTAACCCCTGAACACTCTTGAATCAGAGGAACTTAGCCAAAAAACCTCTGAGACAAGGGAGAGATTCAAAATGGCTTGTTTATTCAGCTGAAAAAGCGACCAGGCAAAATCTACCCCACCTACAGGAGAGGGAAAAATCGTGCCCACCTTTGTCATGCATAATCTTAAGTACAGAGCCAGTTTTGTGTTCCTTACCAGTCAAAAACATTCCACAACAAGTTTGTAACTTGACTGGAGCCATCATGGATTCTCCCCCATTACTTTCTTATCTGTGTCCTTGGCCAATATGTGCTTGCCTTTCTCCTTTCAATTTTGTGCAGGCATAGGCGGTTTCATCAAGGCATAAGCAAGGCATCAGCGAAATCAACATGGCTTCACCATGGTTCATTTAACTTTTTACTAACTCCTGAACCTACCGTAGCATGATTGAGTCTTCCAGTTTGCTGTCTTGAGCTAAAGAATGTCTTCTGTCAAGACAATTGGGCCAACTGCTTTTCAAACAAATCAGATGGGTAATTTGCGCACCTCTACGTGCATTACCAAGTGGCAATGTTGGTGCAAACCAGGGCATGACTTCTATGATGAAACAGATGAGGAAGCACCAGCCTTTGGAATTTGGCAACCTGATGATGGGCCTCCTGCCATAACATGGTTCAGTGTTCTCCATCACCACCACCACCCCTTGAGGGTTTTATGAGGATGGGGGGAAATTCACATTTGCCATAATTTCTCATCTCCTTTTAATTGCATCTAGCAGCCATGGCATGGCATTGCTTTAACACTGTTTGTGTTCTCTCTTTGTTGCTATTTTAATTGATTCAATCTGTTGGCATCAGTATTGGCATTTTTAAAATTATCATCACATGTAGGTTCAAAATAACTTTTTAGGAATTTATTTATTTATTTTATCTTGGCCAAGAAAGAAGCAAAGTAAGGTGACTCGGCTGTCCAGACTCCAGAACTTAAACCAGTTATTGGTATAATATAGCAAATTCAAGTAATACACCAGAGTGTGTGTGTGTGTGTGTGTGTGTGTTGTGTTGTGTTGTGTTGTGTTGTGTTGTGTTGTGTTGTGTTGTGTTATTACAGTCGTGACCGACTCTTCGTGACTCCATGTCCATGGATATTTCTTGGCAGGAATACTGGAGTGGTTTGCCAGTTCCTACTCCAGCTGTCCAGAGCACCTGGTATTCCTTGGTGGTCTCCCACCCAAGTACTAACCAGGGCTGACCCTGCTTAGCCACTGAAACCAGGCAAGATCAGATGTGCTTAGGGCATCTAGGTATATAGCATCAAATATCTCAGCCTAGACAAGTTTAACTCATTCAATTCATGCTGCCGATTGGTCTCTGCAAAGGACATAAAAAGGTAAAGTTAAAGGTTTCCCCTGCACATATGTGCTGGTCGTGTCCGACTCTAGGAGTGGTGCTCATCTCCGTTTTCAAGCCAAAGTGCCATTGTTGTGCAAGTCTGTGGCCATGTGGCCAGCATGGCTGAACGCATTTCTGAGCATGGAACACTGTTTACCTTCCCACTTTTTTTACCTATTTATCCTCTTGCATTTATATGCTTTTGAACTGCTAGGTTGGTAGGAGCTGGGGTTATCAGCGGGAGCTCGCTCTGCTGCGTGGCACCCAGGATTCAAACCATTGAGCTACTGACTTTTGCAATCAACAATTTCAGTGTTCTAGCCCACTCAGTCACCATGCCCCACATACATATCATCAATGAAGGAAAACTTATTTTGCCATTCAACTTTTTTGAAGCTGAATTTGTACTGTGAATCCCATCTTTCACCCTTAAATGTATTTTTGCTAAAGCACTTCCTGAAAGAAATCAACCCTGGATGTTCACTGGAAGGACAGATTTTGAAGCTGAGGCTCCAATACTTTGGTCACCTCATGAGGAGAGAGGAGTCCTTGGAAAAGTCCCTGATGTTGGGAAAGATTGAAGGCAAAAGGAAAAGGGGATGGCAGAGAATGAGATGGTTGAATGATGTCATCAATGCAACCAACAAGAATTTGACCAAACTCCAGGAGGCAGTGTAAAACAGAAGGGCCTGGCATGCCCTGGTCACAAAGAGTCGGACATGGCTGAACGACTGAACAACAACAACAATCCCTAGCTAAAACACCCAAGAATCTGTGATATTTCACAGAATGTCTGGAAGTTATAATTCACAACTATCAGGAGCCCTACATTTCTAGGGCTGAGACTAGTATAAACATGGATTTGAGAAGAACATGTTCTTTTTGCAATGGTGAGGTGGAATAACACATGCTTTCTGCAAAGCCCCCTGTATCAACTTACCTTTTCGCAAGCAAAAACCCCTCTTTTCTTTATTAAACAGCGCTTCAGGAGAGGCACTACTCTTAGTTCCACTGCTCTCTCAGCTATATTTTACCTACTGATTGATGGATTTGATATTATTTATGTGCCACACATCTAAACAACTGCTAGAGCATCAGTATTAATATAAACACCAAATACCAGCATAATAGAACATAATAAAATGCATAAAATTGATCATTTAAAATGGCGGCATTGAGACCTAAATGTTGAGTCGTTTCATTGGCTCCCACTGATGGATCAAAATAAAAGGCCTGTCAAAATAACCAGGATTTAAAAAGCTTCTCAAAAGTCACCAGTGAAGGGGCAAGATGGATAGCAGGAGGGAGTTGAATCCAAAATCGAGTGGTGACCACCGAGAAAGTCCACACATCTGGTGGAAATGTGAAAGAGGGCTTTTTCTGTGGCTGCTCCATGTTTAGGATGACAGGTGAAAAAAAATACTTTTTGCACATGCTTTTAACTAAGTGGGCAGTGAAGTATTTCATATTGTTACCGTTGTTGTTGTTGCTGCTGTTGCTGTTGTTACTGTTGGTGGTGTTTTGATGTGTGTTTAAGGTGTTTTAGCAGTCTTTAATCGATTTAATACTAATATATGTTTAAGTGGTTTTTAATATAAAAATTATTGCCTCTTTCACAGGTTTGTTTGTTTTTTATAATTTGTGAACTGCCTTGGTTCCCAGCAGAAAAGAGGTATAGAAATAAAGTGAAGTGAAGTAAAAAAATCCAGTAGTGTAGCTTGGGGGGAACAGGGAGTCAAAATCCCTGCGGTGCAGAGGTCTGAGGGCGCTTGAGGAGCTTCCGTCTCCTGCTGCCGCTGATGGCGGTAGCGCACAAGGCTGGGCTGTGAACATTTGCCGTCAGGGAAGCTATGCGCCCTTCTGCCAGTGGAGGCTCCCCTGGCGGCACCTGGAGTGCTTGTGCTCCTGCCGGAGTGAAGCAGCTCCCAGGTGGTCATCAGGGGGCACAGCGGTTGTGCCTGACAGAGCTGGTGAGAGGGATGCAGAGCCCAGGTGAGGCTGGGCTGGGCTGCAGGGAAGCTGCACCAGCAGCACCAGCAAGGCTGCGGCAGCAGGCACGTGACACAAGCAGCCATGTCTGGGCCAGTTGTCGCAGGGCAAGCGCGTCCCTTGGGGCCTGGAAGAGCCATCTGTCATGCCAGGAGAGTTGGCTGGCTGGTGCCCGGGGGTGTGCCACTTGCCTCTCACTGGCGAAAAGGGTTCGCCTCAGTTATCAGCATGAGAAAGCACCCCCTGCCTCCACTGTCTAGGCTGAGGAAGGCTCCTCCACTCCCTTCCCCTTGAGATGGGACTCTTCCTTCCTTTGCTGTCCCTGCGTTGTGCGGTTTGCACAGGAGAGCCTTGTCCGGGAGGGACACCCCCCAAAGAGGGCATGAGAAAGATGGACCCTTCTCCCCCCCCCGCTGTTCCCCTAGGATCAGGGGCCCCTTGATGGGTGGGTGATATGCGGTTGGGAGGCAGGAGGGGGTGCAAAAACTGACTTTGTCCCTGGGTGCCCAAACTCTAGCTACACCTCTGGAAATATCTTATCTTGGAGAAGAGATAACATCTGAATAGAGTCTTCCAGTTTTTCGTGCTGGGAGCCAGGGGTGCGTAACTGTGGCCTTTGATTCCAGCCTAAAAATGTCAGCTGCTCAAGCCAACATAGCTAAGAGCAAAGGATTATGGGATTCCACCCTTTCTCCAAAAAGGGGTTTCATATGACACTTGGTACATCCTTGACAGCTAGCCACTCAAGCACTCAGAATGATAGTGCTTTTATACCAGGCGAGCTTGTGGTGCCTTTGTGAAAAATGCTGAGTACAGTATCACCAAACAGAAAAGAAGTAGAACATTTTTTGGCACATATGTACTTCTGGAAGGATTTCACTGTGCAGAAGGGATTCGTTAAAGTTTTGTGATGATTATAAATATTTCAGCACCATCTGATAATTTCAGACAGCAGTTTCCTCAAGAATTGTCACATGTTCTCTGAGAATGGAAAAATGTTATTATCTGGTTGTATGCTTTTAACATTTGCCTGAATCCCAGTTGTCTGAAGAAATGTTTGCTATGTGGTATAAACTTTACAAATGAAACTGAAAAACTGCCTCATTTTCCCTTTCTACTCAAATCTGTCCTTTAAAAGCGACTTTAAAAGCAAACTGATATCCATAACAACATTGTCTGGTTCTTTTCGACTGCCTGCACCCTTGATGATTATAAAATAATATCCTCAAGCAATAAATCTGTAATATTTTAATGCATCTGAAATCCAGACAGCAGATTTGGGCTTCTGGCTGAGGGCGCCAGAGATTGTGAGTTTGATTCCCCACTGTACCCTCAAGGTCATTAGGTGTTCTCTGAGAATGGCAAAAAATGTTGGTTATGGTGGTGGTGGTGGTGGTTCTCCTCCTTCTTCTAGGAAAGAATGTTGCTGAATTGTAACACCATCTCAAAATAGAGCAGGTGTTGCTCTGTGGGTGGCTTTACCTGACTAGAGTTCAGAACTCAACCCTCCTATGTGCTTTCCAGGATAGGGATGAATCAAGACCATGTGTCGCTAATGGCAGTGTGACCTTAGGCATCAGGAGAAAGAGGGCCTGGTAAGCCAATGATCGGAGTATTTATACCTAGAAAATGGTGGCAGGCTCACCCTTAGCTGGAATCAACCTATCAGCACATAATTAGGATTACCAGCTCAAACAACAATTTTAGAGAACTGAACATGATGTTGAGTATAAGCCTCCTCTCTGAAAGTACTGTGCCCCATTGCTGATATATTTGAAGCAGTAAGATTCTGTGACTGTGCCCTATTTCTGCCCATGCTTGTAAATACTTATCAAGTCTTGGCATGAGTGACAGCTTGTATCTTTCCTTATTCTTTCATTGTAAACAAATATTCTAAAATGAACTCAACTCTCCTGATTATTCCATTCTTTTCATTAGTGGCCAGCCCCTCAAGGCCTTGGAACTAACATGGGCATACAGTAGCTCCCTGCTATTATCACCTGACAATGGTTGCAATGAGAGCCATTAGGCCTCTTCTCCTACTAGGCTTAATGTTTGTTTTTTGGAGAATTTGCATGCCTTTAAAACAAAACCATGTTTGTCCTCCTACCTGTCTTTCCCACCTCTTAAAGCACTCTTTGGGCAGTTTGCAAGTAATTATGCAGGCTACACATTGCCCTTCCTGCCCAACAAGTTGGACACTCATTTTCCCAACCTCAGAAGGATGGGAGGCTGAGTGAACCTTGAGCCAGCTATCTGGAATTGAACCCTGGGTCGTGAGCACAGTTATAGACAGCAGTTTAACCATGGTGCCATGAGGCTCTTCCACAATCCTCCCATAAAGGCTGTGGCAGAAGATAGCCTATACAAATCCACCAACAACAAGCTTCCAAGCCTTGCCCAGGAATCAGGATCAAATCTGATATAAGAATGGTATATAAAGGTTAGATAAACACAAACATTAAAGTAAGTCCCTCCTTGAAAAGTCAACTTAACAAGAGAAAGATGAATAGCTTCCCAATGTTGTATCTTCACCATGGCTCATCCAGTAATGTTCACCCCTCATCAACTTTAAGAGAACACAGATGTTGCTGCTGTGGTCAGTGTTTCACCTCATTGGTACAGGAGATATCATACATTCTGAAATCGATTTACAATTTGAAGAGTTTACAGTGGTACCTTGTATAAAGGAATTAATTCATTCCAAATGAAATTATGTTAAGGAAATTTTCCTTTATAAAAATTTTCCATAGGAATGCATTGAAAACAGAGTAATCCCTAATCACAACCATTTTTATGTTGTATGAATTCACCCCATAAACGATTATGCTAAACAAATTTCCCCTATCTCCGGAATTTTTATGTTGTACAGATTTTATGTTATACAAACCGTTTGTTATACAAGGGTCCACTTGTATTATGCAAGTTTTAGCACAACAGTACAAAATATGCTGCCATCTCTTGCACAGAAAGGACTGCTCTTTGTTGGTTGGCTTGCTATCACACCTTTCCTTTGAGGAGCTCCAGGTTGCCTATACCGTTCTTTTCGCCAATTGTATCTCCACTCACAACACCTCATCCGAAGTCTTCACCTCTGTCAGAGAGGTTGAGAGGCAGGTGAACATCCAATTGCTAACCCTAAGTAGAGTAGATCCACTGGATCAATTGGAGTCCTGTAAGGATTGACTTACCATTCAACAATTGATTCAGGGGTTCTAATCTCTTTGAGACCAGGACCTGACTTGGCCTGTTATGACTGGTCCATGGTCACCTAATGACCTTGATGTCCAAGTGGGGATTAGAACCTTGATCTCTCCTCTCCTGGCCCAACTCTTTCATCCCTTCACAATGCACAGCACAGCACACCATGCTAAAGGCAGGCCACATTTGCTATAGGAGGTGGACGGCTGGATATGAGGAAACTACAGATAGCTGCCAGTGGAATAAAATGTATAATATGAGTGCTGATTAAAAATGGACAGGAAGCACAACAAGGCTTTGCTTCTGCTTCCCTTTAGCCAGTGGTGGCAAAGCTTCAGCACTCCAGATGTTTTGGACCACAGGTCCTGGAATTCCAAGCATGTAGTGCCAATGACAAAGGACTATGGGAGTTGTGGTTCAAAACATCTGGAGTGCCAAAGGTTCACCACCATGCCTTAGACCATCATTGGTGCATGACCAAAGCTGCTGACAGAGTGCCAGGCCAGGAAGGAGCTCAGGCTGCCATTCCCTGCCTCATAAGAACATAAGAAGAGCCATGCTGGACCAGGCCAAAGGCCCATCTAGTCCAGCTTCCTGTATCTCACAGTGGCCTCACCAAATTCCTCTGGGAGCACACAAGACTAGATATCTGTCTCCTGATACCACTCCTCTGCATCTGGCCCTTGAAGTACCCTGGTTTTAAGCCTGGATATTACACATCTCCATCATGGTTTGTAACCTATGATGGACTTTTCTTCCAGGAATTTGTCCAACCCCCTTTTGAAGGCATCCAGGCCAGATGCCATCACCACATCCTGTGGCAGGGAGTTCCACAGACTAACAACACACTGGGTAAAAACATATTTTCTTTTGTCTGTTCTCACTCCCCCCACCCTCAATTTGAGTTGATGTCCTCTAGTTCTGGTATTTTGTGAGAGGGAGAAGAGCATCCCTCTTTCCACTCTACTCATGCCCTGCATTATTTTGTACGTCTCAGTCATATCCCCCCCCTCAGGTGCCTTTTTCCAGTCTAAAGAGCCCCAAATGTCAGGTGAGGAGGCAAGGAAGGGCAGGTGTGTGAGGATTCTTCCCATCCCACTTCCTCACCAGATTGTCCGAGTGCCTGGGGAGGCTGAGAAGTGCAACCTGAGCTCTTCCCTGGACTGGCAAACCACCAGCAAAGGAGGACCCAGGCAGCACAAGAGGGCCTACCAGCTGAAGGGAAGGGGAGAGGTTAAGTACATCACCTATGGTGCCTCACATGAAACTCGGCATGAAGCATTTCGTCATTCTTTGTGCCCATCTCTACTGCTGACATATTTTTGCTTCCTTACTAAGAATGGTTTTGGGGGGTTGCTTTCAAAACAGACACAGTGATCTATCCAAGGTGCAGGAAGAAGAAAAGCCAATTGTTAAAGTAGAACAGTTCCTCAGTTCAGCTCTGACATGCTAGAACCCTAGCTTCTACAGTTTGATTTATTATTTCATGTAAATTATCAGAGCTCTGACCAACTGACTGAGAATATCATCATAATTTAATTAACACTTATAGCACTTAAAATGTCTGAAGGCCCCAAAAGAGATTTTCACTTCTATCAAGAACACATTGAGTTAATACACACTCACTGCCCCCTGTGGGTCAGTTTTTCCCATCGCTTCTGCACAAAGTGGTTGATAAATATTTGCAAGCCATTTCATTGCATAGCTGCAGTTATATGTCCATTCCATTTTCATTTCTCTGTAGAAGAAATGTATATGGGTTTGAAGAGGCTCATTCATTAATCTCTCACCCAATGGGTTCAAGGAAAGTGTCCCCTTTTCCTCAGCCTGTATCCACAACTGTTTTGAAAGTTTGTGGGACTATGAGAAAGTGACTGGCCCAAATTGATACAGAGGATGAAATAGTTAATGATGATTAGAACCTGGAACTCATATATCTTGGCCCAGAAGTCTACCTACGGAACCACATTGACTTTCATAAATGCTATGAGGTATGTAACAGCTGCCTCTCCCCCCCCCCCGCATCCTATTTTTTAGGATGGACATTTTTTAAACCTGGACAAATTAAATGTACAAAAATGTGCATTCCTTATGCTTTATTTGTTGTGCCTCCCACAGATCATACCTCAGAGATACAGTATGTACCTCAATAATCAGACTAGCAAAAGAGAGAGGGCGCTGGACAGCCTGCTGCCCACCCCCCACCACCACCCCCCGCCGCTGGCCACTGCCATCCGTCCCCCCACCGCCCGCCAGCCATCCATCGCCATCCGCCCGCCCGCCCAACGCTCATCACCACCCACCCCCCCCCCCATCACCATCCCCCACCATCTGCCTTCCCCCGCTGCCCCACCCCCTGCCGCCGCCTCACCCCCTGCCTGCCCCCACTCCCTGAAGAAATGCCTGAGAATGTATATTTGGAGAGTCCTTTGAATACTTAAAACAACCTTTATAAATGTTCAATGTAATTACATATGAAATAACGCTTCAGAGTCCTCTAGCCAAGATCAACTCAAGCTGTTGCAATTCTGTTTTCACAGGCCCTTTCTTTATCCTGGAACAGCTCCAGGCAGACTGTGGTAATGCTCCTGAATCTGAAGTCTGAGCACCTCAGCTACCGTTTTTCCCTTTAGGGTACCAAATGCTGATCTCTCCAATTCTCTCTTCAGTCATTTTCTTGGGCACAAATCTGTGTATTATGCAGATGGTGCCTTTATCTTCTTCTGTATTATGATGCTAGGATTATTAAACCATGAACCAAGAGGCCACATATCTCTTTTTGATCCCCCTCCCACTCTTCTTTTTTCTTTTGAAAGGCCATTACGACTTGCCTTGTCCAGTTCTGAAAACATTATAAATAATGTAGGACTCAAAAAGATTGCAGATATCTCTGTCTTTAGCTCCCATTCCTTGTGTGTGTGTGTGTGTGTGTGTGTGTGTGTGTGTGTGTGTGTGTGTGTGTGTGTGTGTGTGTGTGTGTGTGTGTGTGTGTGTGTGTGTGTGTGCGCGCGCCCTGGATATATTTAGCCAGGAGAAGAGAAGGCTGGCAAGGTGACACGAGAGCCCCCTTCAAATATCTGAAGGGCTCTCATGCAGAAAATAGCACACATTTGTTTTCTGCAGGTCCAGAAAGTAGGACCCTATTTGAAGGATTTAAATTACAAGAAATGGGATTTTGCCTAAATATGAGGAAGAAATTCTTGAGCATAAGAGCTGCTAAACAGAGATGGGCACAAAATAAAAAACAACATGCTATTTTGTTGTTTCATAAAGTTATGAAACATTAGAAAATGAAAGCAAACATTCTATCAATCAGGAGGGTGACCAGGATGGTTGAAAGTCTGGAAGAAATGTCTTATGAGGAACAGCTTAGGGAACTGGGAATGTTTACCCTTTCAGAAAGAAGGGTGAATGGGAATATGATAGCTATGTTTAAATATTGAAAGGATGTCATATTGAAGAGGGAACAGGTTTGTTTTCCATGGCTTCAGAGACTAGGACTCAGGACAATGGTTTCAAACTACAGGAAAAGAGATTCCATTTGAACATTAGGAAGAACTTCATGACAGTTAGAGGTGTTCGGCAGTGGGATCTGCTGCCACGGAGGGTGGTGGAGTCTCCTTCTTTGGAGGTTTTTAAGCAAAGGCTGAATGGCCATCTGTCAGAAATATTGTGATGGGTCTCCTGCATAGCAGGGGGTTGGACTGGATGACCCCTGAGGTCTCTTCCAACTGTGTGACTCTATGATTCTATGATTCTAAGTGACATTTGAGATCAGCACTTCCTCCTGAAGGGAGCAGGAAATGAGGTGGGTTCCCCACCCCCCAAATTAGAATGCAGCCAAGGTTGGTGTGAGAATATTGATGCACCATCCTCTTCAAAGGGGTCACCTAAAAATAAAAATGATGAAACCTCCGGGAAACAGGTGGGAGGATCTTTAGAGGGTTCTTGGGAAAAAGAAACTAAAACTCAGGTTGAAATAAGAGAAAAGGGGGAAGAACTAAAAAAAGGGAGGACGTAATAGCACTAGGAGGCTGGACGGTGAGGGACGAAGAAACCGAATATAAGAACTTCAAAGAGTGGAGGTGGAATTGCCAGTGGGCAGATAAAATTATATGAAAATAGATGGCCTCTCTTTCTATTAATTTGTGCTTTTTTAACACCTAGAAACTTATCTTGTTTACCATCTGCAGTGTGGTCCTTAATGCTGATGTTACTTCCTTTATGAGTCAGTCTTGAAGAGCAATAGATTTTGTTGTTGTTGTTGGAAAAATTACATTAACTGCATTTTCTCTCCCTGATCAATGAAAATTCAACCAAATGTGCAGCTAAAAGCTGGTCCCAGCTGCTTCATAAGAACAAAATAACATAAGAAGAGCCATGCTGGATCAGCCCAAAGGCCCATCTAGTCCAGCTTCCTGTATCACAATGGCCCCACCAGATACGTTTGGGAGCACATGAGACTAGATATCTGTCTCCTGATACCACTCCCCTGTATCTGGTCCTTGAAGTACCCCAGTTTTAAGCCTGGAGATTAGACATCTGCATCATGCTTTGTAACCTGTGATGGACTTCTCCAGGAATCTGTCCAATCCCCTTTTGACGGCATCCAGGCCAGATGCCATCACCACATCCTATGGCAGGGAGTTCCACAGACTAACAACACGCTGGGTGAAAAAAAATATTTTCTTTTGTCTGTTCTCACTCTCCCAACCCTCAATTTGAGTGTATGTCCCCTAGTTCTGGTATTTTGTGAGAGGGAGAAGAGCTTCCCTCTATCCACTTTACTCATACTCTACATTATTTTGTACGTCTCAATCATATCCCCCCTCAGGCGCCTTTTTCTGCAGACTAAAGAGTCTGGAAGAGTTAATAGAAATAGTTGAAGAGGATTCCTGGATGGGGGAATGGGTTAGTTTTAAACTCCCGCAAGAGGCAGCGGAGCAAGAGTGGTGGAAGAAAAAAGCGGTAAAACCACCCTATTGGGAGAGACCGTGGAGAGGGGGTGAAGGAGGCAGGCTCATGTCTTCTTTGAGCGGGAGGCCAGAAGGTGGGAGAATCAAAGGGCTTTGAGAGAGGAGTGAGAAAAATGCTGATCTACCCTTGGAGCCGAGAAGGGGAAGGTGACTCCACCCTGAAGCCATACAGGAACAAGGGGCTGTTTGCATAACAACACCAACCTCCAACCCGCAGAGGTGTGGAGGTATGCCCATACTTTTGTTAGACCCAGGCCGAGAACTTGGCATAAGTTTACCCATTTTCCATTGGACTGTTATGCCCAATTTGACTCCGATTTGACAGGTTGAAGAGTTTTGGTCAGAGGAAAACCCCTGCTTCCTGAGAAAGAGGACTGAGCTGGTGAAGACCTTGGCTGTTAATAAAGCTTTCAAGCAAACTTCTGCTTTTGAGTTTTCTCTGCCAGCATCCCAAGAGGCCGAGGAGAGGGGAGCAGGCATAGGAGAACCTCACCGTTGGCTAAATCCAATCCGAGCAAATGGTTTGTCCTTAAATTTCACCCCTTTCCACATGTCCTCACTATCTGCTATTCCATCCTGGGAACCCAGGGGATAAATAGCTTCTACCTTAGGAATCCAGGATGGGCTGTCAATAGATATGGGCAAGAATCACTTCATGCCAAGTCATTGTACGTCACTGGCATGGCACCAGAGGTGCTGCACATTCCCTTCCCCCACCTGGCTCCCCCACTCACTAGTCAGCATACGCGGATTGTCTCCTGCTCTTCACACAGTTGTCCAGGCCAGCAGGTGCACCAGCTTCCCTCCTCTGCCTCCTCCAGCAGCTATCCTTTCAGATCAGGAGGCTGGGCAGGGATTCCTGTAGCACTGCCTTTGAATGAGCAGCTGATGGAGGAGATGAAGTAGGGAAGTCCATGTTCCTGCTGTGGCTGGATGAAAAGTAGAAGAAAAGCAGTAGCCACTGGCTCGTGCTGGCTGGGGACTGGAGGAAGGGAACACATAGCACCTGTGGTGCTGCAACAATGACTCTTGAGTGATGACTTAGCAAGGTAACGTTTCAGGTCCATCTCTAGTTAGCAAGTAAAAGAGGGCTCACCAAGGAAATGAGAAGCATTCTGGAATCTCCTTCCAGGTAGGTTGTGTACTATGGTGCCCATGATCCTGATGTCACAAATGCACATATGATATGATTATATAGTGTATAAATTGCCAGAGTGCAGTGGCCTAGTGCTTATCCTGTGACTATTGAGAAGATGTATTTACCGTGGAGACTAGTACATTGGTGAACATTTATTTATTGCGGAATCCGCTACAGTATGACCATGTATCATCAGCACATCCCTTTCCTTCTAGCTAGCTAAGATGTAGGAGCAAGTGTTATGAATAGATGATAATGGAGTTAATTAACAGAAGGCTGGGCCAGTGGATGCACAACTGGAGGACAAGAGGATTGTCCTGCTAGCAAAGACCTATGCATGACCTAGCCCAAGGAGAGGTCACTTCGGCAGAAAAGAAACCAAAACCAGGTGGTTCTACTAATATGACAGAAGAGGAACTGATCAACAGCAAAGGGTTGACAAGAATCAGAAGGAAACAGTTGTCAAATACATGTCCTGGAAAGGATCATAAAACAACTTCAGGTGGAGAACACTGAAACTGCAAAAACATAAACAAAGGAGGATAGCTGCTCTTATTTAGAGAGAGACACTGTATTTTTCCGTCTATAAGACCCTGACATATATTAGACCCCCCTCCCCACTTTTAAGATCCCAAATTAATAAAATTAATAAATCCTCCTTCAGGTCTCCTCCATCCCCACCCCACTCCCACTGTTTCCTTTCCTTTCAACGTTCTGAAGACTCCTCTGATTGATCATTGTAAAAGCAAAGCAGAGAGGAGGGCAATCAAGCCACAAAGAAAAGAAAATAGCAGAGGGTGGGGTGAAAAAGAACTCAAACTGACCTCGCTGCTTCACTTCCTCTCCAGCAGTGCTTGCTTTGGCAAAATGCTTTTCAGCATGGAAAAGGCATTACTTAATGGGCTGCTTAATCCCAAGCCTTTTCCTGCTGAAAAGAAGGCGCAAATTCTGCCCCCTCCCCCAAAAAGTGCAGAGATGTCTTCAGGACATGGAGAGTGAACCAAAGGCTGCCGGAAAGGAAGGGAAACAGCAAAGTCAGTTTAGGATCTCTTCCACCCCACCCCCACCCTTTGGGAAAAAGCTTATTTCCTTATATATGACCCCCTCTTAATTTTTAGTGTCATGATTTTAGAAAAAAAATAGTGTTGTATAGACAGAAAAATACTGTATCAATGTGTGCCTATTTCCCCTGTGCCCCATCATTGGCTGGGCTAGCCAGCTATAAGTATGGATATAGATATGAATAATTGAATGTAGTATGTAAGAGTTGGTGTGTGTATGTAAGGGAGGGAGGGAGGGAGAGAGGGAGAGAGATGGGTCATGATGGTTATCTCTGAAATGGCTTTCTTTGCATATCTAATTTTAGAATTATGCATAAAAGGCTAGGTCATATTGCTGCGGGAAATGCAGCAAAAATAACATTTATTTAGACATGTTGTCTGACCTTAAATCAAAGCAGCTTAAAAACATTTAATGAAAAGGAGAGCAGATAGAACCCAATATTGCAGAATCGCAACTATGTCCAAATTCCCCCATGTTTGGTGTTCCTTTCTGATTTTAACCTGCCCATCGTTGCCTGTGTCACACCAGCTCTCCTTGCCCTCCTCTTTATGTTTGCTGAACATGATCTCCTCTAAATTATAATGAAAATGAAGATTGAAGTATGCTTTAGTGTTGTTATGAGTGAGACATACTTTCTCCTGCTGTTAGGAAGGAGAACATAAATATATTCCTTTGTGTACACTTTGGTGACAACAGGAAGTTAATGACAAACACTACATTAAAAAATTCTGTGTCGAAGTATAAAATAGATTAGTCTGCAGATCATTTTTCTACTGGGAATTGTGTTGATCAAAACAACAACAAAATGAAGTGATTGGTAACCATGCCAAGGGAAATCTGTTTCCCTACAAAGTTGTATCTCTTAAATCAAAAAGATTGTTAGTTAAACTAGCCAACCTTTTATCTAGCATTGATGGTGTTTCTGAGCTCCATTTTGGACAAAACATTAGCATATAATGAACGGAATTTCTTCCTTCCTTCCTTCCTTCCTTCCTTCCTTCCTTCCTTCCTTCCTTCCTTCCTTCCTTTCTGCTCTGTAGAATTGTAGTTGCCTCCCAGAACAGCTGTGCAATACAGACCTTGGTAAAACTTGATTTTTGGTCTACCACCGCCAGAATTCCCTACCTTGCATGGTTGCTGATCTCATGAAAACCTCCTGCTCATGCCTGCCAGATTCAAAGTTGTAGCTGTCTTTATGGATCCAGGCCATCTCATCGTTGGTCTTCAGAGTTTCCTGCTGCCTTCCAGTCTCAGTAGTATTATTAGTGTCTTTTCCAGAAAATCTTGCTTTCTCACAATGTGATCAAAATACGACCACCTCCATTTTGTCATTTTTGCTTCCAGAGAAAGTTCAGGGTCAATTTGATCATTCTGGCAGTCCAGAGTGTCTGTGAAGCTCTCCTCCACTGCCATATTTCAAACAAATCAAATTTTCCCCATTAACTTTCTTCGCTGCCTAGCTTTCACATCTGTACACAATATTTTGGAAATGAAGAGTGTGGATGATCTCATGGTGACGGGTGCCAATTTCCCACTGGAATTTATGCTACTGCCTTTACATTGGTGTAACTCCACAAGAGGATTCTGTGCAGCCTTTCTAAACGTTGGTCAGCACCCTTCTTACATCTTTTACAGCCTTTTGTAGCCATGGGAGAGCCCTAGTGTCACTCGGTCCCTAACTTATCCCAAGTACATGTAGCAGAAACAACTGGATACTCCTTCCATCTTCATCCTTGCTGCCATCATCTGCCTTCCTGTGTCTAAAATTAGATTATAAACTGTTTGGTTTTGGATGCAAGACACAATCTTTCCCACCTCTGCTTACATATTTACCACATACCCCATCGTTCTCTGCTACCATGTACACAGATCAGGGATGTTGCATGTTAGGGTGGATTCGGGTTTCTTCCCGTGTAGAAATCTGGTTGTTTTGGCGACGTTTCGACAAGGTCTCACTCGTCATCTTCAGGCTGGTGTTCTGGCTTCTTTCTTCTTGAAGCAAAGCGTGATCTCAGTTGAAGTCCTTCTATAAATACTGCTGGGGGGTGTGTGGTTTGCTTGCTCTGTTGCTGATTGTAGGTTCCTTTGTTCCTTTGTTCTTTTGTGATCTGCTGTGTGGCTGAGGCGATCGTTAAGGGATTAACTGCTGGTGGCTGTTTAGATGGCTGTTTAAATGCTGGTGGGTTAGATGGCTGGTGGGTTCTGGCAGCATCCTGGGCTTTGGTGGAGTGGGGTCCTGTGTCTTGTGAATTCATTTTGGTCTGGCTACGTGTCTGTGGTCTCCCAATGTTTTTTTGGGGTGTGTGAGTGTGCTCCATGTGGTGACTGGAGTGGGGTGCCGCAGTAGATGGTGCAGTCGTGGTTTTGTTATTGGATGGTGGTTTCGTTTCATCTGTGGTAAGGGTCTGGGTTTGTGTTTGGTGTGGATGGAAGGTGGTGGCATCTTGTGTCCTTTTGGACCTGGTGTCAGTCTTTGTGACAGAGGCTCGTCTGTTGACCAGGGCTAGTTTCCAGATGTCAGGCAAGCGGGAGGTGTCATAAAAGACAATGAAAATAGAAAGAACAGCATCAAAAAACAAAATATACAGACAGCTTTTGATGAAATACCCACTGTACGTTGCTGCCTCTGCTACTGACCTTTGCTGGTCCCTTTTATATATATATTTAAAATTTTTCCAGTGACTGGAATAGAGATGGGCGCGAAACGGAAAAAAATTTCATTTCCGTTATTCGTTTGTCGTTTCGTTATATAATGAAATGACAAACAAAAATTGTGATGAAAATGAAACGAAATGAACAGAACCACGAAAATTGTGTACGATACATTTCGTTTCCGTTACTAGCGGCGGCCAATGAAATGAGCTGTTTTAAATGTTAAAAAACGCCCTGGACATCCATAAAAATACAGCGATAATTATTTATACTTACTGATAATACCTACCAGGGGGGTTGGGGTCCTTAAAACGTGCATTTATGTCTTTTCTCAGATCGCTGTATTTTTTTCCTTTAAGGGGAGTTAGGGGACATCGACCCAAAATGGCTCCCAGATGCCTAATATTGATTTCTTGGGTATTAAAACGCCCTGGACATCCATAAAAATGCAGCGATAATGTGATAATTATTTGAAATTATTACCTACCAGCGGCTAGGAGTCCTTAAAATGTTTGTTTTTGTCTTCTCCCATCGCGATGTATTTTTCTTTTCCCTTTATGGATGACAAAATGGATGTCGCCACTCCAGCCACAACATGGAGGCAAGTCATGTGATGGGATCATGTAAATTCTTGGACAACTTCAACCAATAGCATGCCCAGGTGGCAGACTGGGCAGGTCTGGCAGCCACAGAGGGCATAAAAAGCTCTGGCAGCCCCCGTCCTCCTTGCAGCCTCTGGTGGGAGTTAGGGTGGGATTGCTCTCTCTGCGACTCTAGCTTCAGCCCTGCAGCCTCCCTGTGTGCGTGTGTGCTGCGTACCTCTTGGTGAGTACCCTCCCTTGCCCCGCAGTGCAGTCACTCTGCGGCTGCCTTGCACCCTGGACAACGCCCGCCGCTGCCTTTGCAGCCTCCCTGCGAACCTAGTCTATACTGTGTCTCTGCCATCATCAATTTTTTTAGTGTTTTCCCTCTGGTCTGGGGCATTGGGGGATGCCCACGCATGGAAATGCTTTAAAAAATCGCACAAAAAGCAGGTAGAAATGACAAACAGAAAAACAAAAAATGAAAATGAAAATTTTCCACAAAAAACAGAAACGAACCGAAACAGACCTCTCAACGACAAACGACAAACGAAACACCATTTTTTTTATTCCTGCCCATCTCTAGACTGGAATATTGATGGGTCAGTAAACTTAGGTCACCATTCTCTGGATCAATCTGCCCCCACTTCTGATTTGTCATTGAGGCATCATTCTGCTGTCAAGGGGGCCGCAGAGACATAAAGACAAACAAGAATGGAGATATTCTGGAACAGAGGTGTAGCCGCCAGTCAAGGAACAAAATGAATAAGATGCTGTGGGACTTCAAAAAAAATAATACTCTGAGTGCACATTCTGGGATATTCATCACGTCATTGCAAAGCACAACTGGAACTAAGACATTTTTCTAGTGTGGCCACAGTCCGATCAGAGGACTAAATATTTATTGTTGAGTTAGGACAATGCCATCCTGCATTTTGCAGACTGAGATTGATAACAGCAGGAAGGAAAAGGCCAGTGTAAGGCTTTGTTTTTTTCTGAACAAAATACAGTATTTTTCATGTATAAGACAATATTTTTGTCTACAATTGTTTAGAGTAAAAATTGAGGGCCATCTTAAACACAGAGGTAAGCCAAGGAGAGGGGTGTGGTGGCTCAGTGGACTAAGGCTTCCGAAAACTGTCGGCTGCAAAGTTGGCAGCTCGGTGGTTCGAATCCCGGGTGCCACGCAGCGGAGTGAGCTCCTGCTGATAACCCCAGCTCCTGCCAACCTAGCAGTTTGAAAACATGTAAAAAGGAAGTAGATAAATAAGTACCGTCATAAAAAAGCAGGAAGGTAAAACAATGTTTCCTTGCAGCCATGCCAGCCATGTGGCCATGGATTTGCACAGCACTGGCTCTTCGGCTTGACTACGGAGATGAGCACCGCCCCTAGAGTCGGACACGACTAGCATGCATGTGCGGGGGGAAACCTTTACCGTTACCTTAAGCCAAGGAGAGACCTGTGTGGTTGCAAAACCATAATTTTGGGTTGGAATAGTGGGGACATCTTATACATGGGGGCGTCTCATAGATGAAAAAAATATGGGTAATATTAATCTGTGGTACACATTCAAGAACAACCAACCAGTGCACTATAATATTAAAATCTGAAGGCCAGATCAGTTGTTGGCTGTGGGGGGAGAGACCAGTGGCAGAGCTAGGAAATAGCTTGTGTGCAGTTACAAGGTTAGTTTTTCACAACACATTTTCTAATTGCTTTCAAAAGTTACTTTTAAAGAACATGCTTTTGGGGAGCTATTTTGACAGGGATTCAGTATTTTTATGTTATTAACAATCTAAAATGGCAAGGGAAAGCTTGTCTTGTATTATTTTTTTATCTAAAGTTCCAAGGATGTTCAAAGTTGGGGAGTGACTAAGAAAAAATGCATATAGGCAGAATTTATTTTTTTAAGTAAATTATAAATTATAAATGTTACAGGATGCTCAATTCAGCAACTTTTAAATGAAGACACCATTGGGTAACAGCTGTGCTTTATCAAAACCTGCTCTTTTTAAACTCTATTTATGGATTGACTTATTCCTTGATTACTACAGTGGAAGGAAAGATCTCCTGATAAATCTTGTTTTTCAGTTCTTTAACCCCAATGGATGCTTCCCTCTCCTGCTGTATGTAGATAATCCAAGAATAGCCGTGACCTACATGGAACAATCATTTGGTCACATTCTTGCTGTGTCCTCAGTTTAAGTTCAAATCTTTCACTTATTACAAGACAGTTCCAACAGTTACTAAGGATTTACACTTAATCTGCAGAAAGCAGCAGTAATAAAGAGATTTGAAAACCCTTCTGTTCACACTTTTCCTTTATCAAATTCAGAGGAGAGTTAATTGAAAGTGGTCACTGGTATGTTTTAGTGCCTTCTGTAGTTGTTTGGTCCATTATGCACAGAGCAGAAAACAATTTAGCATCAAGAGCAAAGCTTTATGTGTTGTAAATATTTTACCAAAAAAATCCTCAATCATTTTCCTAGGGCAATTCATATGAAAACACAGTAGAACTGTAAATTTGCACTCAGGAAAACACAATGAAAAGGGAGGAAAAAAGTCCAAAATCAGTAAAAGTTCAGTTGGCAAGATAGCAGGTTCTGCCGCATTTGGCAACATCCAATTGCTAGTCTAAATTAGAGTAGATCAATTAAATGAGTTGATTTACAGAAGTGCTAAGTTTGCATTCAGCAACTGATTCATAAGGTCAAATCCAGCTGGGACTAACAAATGGATTTAGCTGAAACAGTTTCCTCTTGAATGCTGACTGGGCCAGTTTTAAAGGGGTCCAGCCATTGACAGCTCAACAGGAGCCCTCTGAAAATGGTCGGGTGGCAGTTCCTGGTGATCACACTCCCACCCAACCATTTTCAGAGGGCTCCTGCTAGCTGTCAATGGCTGCTGGGCCCCTTTAAACCTGATCCAGTCGGCACCAGGGGGATATCCTGGTGCTGACTGGGCCATTTTAAAGGGGTCCAGCCATTGACAGCTTGGCAGGAGCCCTGTGAAAATGGCTCCCGGGCACCAAATCCCCTGCCTCTAGGACCCAGGGGAGTCATCCCCATACTCGCCTCCCAGCTGAGAGGAGGCTGGAAGCCAGGCTGAGAAGTGGCGGGATGTGCCGGAGTGGTGGCGGTGACCCACCCCCTCTTCTTCCCTCTCCTGGGCTCCAGCAGTGGCAGCCACCCTGCAGGTAAGGGGCCCCTTTTACAAACGGAATGAAATGGTTCATTTCAATGGAAAAAAATGACAGTTTCGTTTCATCTGTAACAAACTGCTGCTTCCTTGTTTCATTTCATTATGTAATGAAACGACGAAACAGCATTTTGTTTTTCATTTCATGCCCATCCCTATTAGCCTCTTATCAAACCTAATGGCAAACCATGAAAAAGGATCCCTGACTAGATATTTCAATATATTTCAAAGAGAAACAGAAGGGAATTTAAGATCCAGATCTGCCTAAGGAATCCATTCTGAATGCTGCTCCCTCGTTTGGCTCAGGGAGCTTCTGTTTTGTTAGAGCGATTTCACTGCCAAAGGACATCAAAGGGTTTTGGTTCTGAAAAACCATTCAGGGAAATAAGTGGATCAACAAGTACATCATGAGTCATGTTGATTTATGTTCTACGCATGTTTGTTTTTGGAGGCTATTAAGCAAAGGAAAAATGATAACAGGCTCCAGTCTATCTATCATTGTAAGGAACCGCACACAATGGTAAGCACAGGATTCTCAATACCATTCATCATCTCAGCTGGAGTGTTCACAAAATCTGAATTAAGTTCTTTGAAAAGGAGGCCCTTCTTGGGTCATTTTGTTTGCTTTTTTCTTTCTTTTTTAAGTACACAGTCCTATAGAGAACTTAATGGAGATACCAAGGTCCTTAATAGGTGAAACCCTGGCATCATTTGAAGTTGGTAAGCCTTCGAGAATACATTGGTGAACGTTTATCCCAGGCCCGCTTGTATTGTCTACTTCAGTATTTGTGCTTTTATCTATTAGTTGAGACCTCTTCTATCATTGTGCCAAACAATTAGGCACTGCAACACAGTGTTACAGCACGGAGCAGTAAGGGGTGACCCTTTAGGACAACTGGGGTGGTGACTCATCACAGGTTCAGGCTACCTAACCTCAGACATCACACTCCCATCTGACTTGCCTGTGTGTACCTGTGTGAGGAACGTTCACTTGCTTGCATGCCTATTTTCTTCTATTATATGCAAGTATGGTCCTGTGTTAGGGTATGGATACTCATTTTTGTCCTGGCTTTACTTATCACTGGCTGCTGGGCCTTCGGTACTACCAAACACAATAGGCACCACAGCCACTTTTCTGTTCCCATTGCAAGTTACTTCAAGTCATGCAACCTTTCCCTGGTTTTTAAGCCAGTCATCCCTGCATGTCCATTGAGTAAGCTCAGTCCTCCCCAGACCTTGGAGACTAGAAGGCTGAGTGAAACTTGAGCCTGCTACCTGGAATTGAACCCCAGATCATGAGCCCAGTTATAGCTGCAGTACATCAGTTTAACCACTGTGCCATGAGGCTCTAATTTACATGATTACCCTGGGCTGAAAATGACATGACAGCACAGACAAACATTTTCCCCATAGCTCAACACTGAAGTTGAGATTTCTTTATTGTGTCAGCAGTGCTATTGACAAACTCTTGAATGTGATATATTATTCACAGCTTGAATAAAAGAAGTAACAGAGAGTGAATTCTATCAGGGTCAAGAAACAGAAACTCAGAGGAATGCCTTAATGTTTTGGATGTTTGACAGCACTTTAACTGCCATGGCTCTTTTAACAGAATGCTAGAATTTTATTTTATTATTTTATTTTATTTTATTTTATTTTATTTAGGTCAGTTAGATACTCCAAATTTTCCCATTGACTACAAATAAAAGCCGTTTCCAAATATGTTACAGAGCATGTGTATAAATAAAATTAAAAAGGAATGTCATGGAAGCTCCAATCACTGAAGACATGCCAATTCAATATCATCAGAAACTATTAAGAGTTGGGCACGAAATGCCAAAATGGTGTTTTGTTTCGTGTTTAGTTTCTGGGTTTTTTTTTCATTTCGTTTCATTTTTGTTTTGTTTTGTTTTTCATCTTTATTTATTTTTATGTTTTTAGAACTGATGGGGCCCTGCTGGCTGGCTGGCACATGGGGCTTCGGGTGGAAGAAAAGTTTTAAAAGCCCATGGTTTCCCCCACATGATCAGGCATGTTCGGGTGGGGGGGGGACCTCGGGAAAAACAAAATGGAACAAAAAATTCCATTTGGTTTCATTTCGTTTTTCTTTGATGGATCATTTTGTTTTTCTCTTCTTTAGGGATCAAATTGAAAAAATGAAACAAAAATTCATTTCATGCCCATCCCTAGAAACTATTTATTATAGAAACTATTTATTATTACACTGACGGCATTCTATAATTTTCTGGCCTTTTCTTTTAAGTAGATATTCTGCCTAGAGCCCTGTGACTTGCTCTAATAATAGGCCCATTTAATCAGTGGGGATTTGGTTAGTTAAGTTCTCCATAAGTTCCCTTGAGTTAAAAGGGCTTTCTTTAGCCTGTAACCTACTAGACAATGGGTGAGTTTTCTTGGGTGTGTAAGAGGGCTAAAAATACTGGTGTATGGTACAAAAATTTATTTTACAAACTATCTTAATTAATCTTGAGCTAAAACCAGAGATTTTTTTTTACTATCTATGATACAACAAAATATTGGTGATAAAAAAAAAAATTGTAATAATCCATATTATCACAGCAGCTAGAATGTTGTATGCACAACTATGGAAGACAAACAAGATTCCGGACAAAAACCAGTTAATTATGAAGGAGTTAAACTGTGCAGAAATGGACAAGATCACAGCATTAATGAAACCAGATGGATATTATGAAGACTTCGAAGAAAGATGGCATGATTTCTACAAATTTTTAGATCAATATTATAAGTCAAATTAAGTTTCCTGAATAATTGAAATAGTTAAAGATCATATATTGGTATGATGAGGTACAAATTTTGTTTGAGTAGAATCATTCCAATCTTTTCCTTTTTTATTTACAACTTTTTTGTTTGAAAACTATAAATAAATTGCAAAAAAGTTCCCTTGAGTTAAAAGGGCTTTCTTTAGCTGTAACCTACTAGACAATGGGTGAGTGTCTTGTGTGGGCTTTGATTGGGTAGGACGGGGGTCTGCAACCCGCGGCTCCGGAGCCGCATGCGGCTCTTTGGAACATTTGCCGCGGCTCTGGGAGGTTCCCCTCATGGAAGGGGTCCCGCGGCATTTAAACTAGGACCGCGGGGGAAACTCCAGCTCGCCGCCACCGCCGTCCTCTTCGTCTTCATCTTCCTCCTCCTCCTCCTCCTCCTCCTCCTGGTGCTGCTGCAGCCGCTGCTGCTGCCGCCGGTGTGCCGCCGCCTCCTCGGCCTTGGCGAAGGCTCCTGGGCCGGCCAGGGCCAGGATGGCGGCGGCGGCGGCGGCGTTGGAGGGGTGGTGGGGGTGGCATCGGTGGCCGCCGGGGTCTCCTCCCGCCACGGGGGTCAGGGGCTGCTCAGCAGCAGCAGCAGCAGGAAGCCACGCGTGTTGGTAATCCTCCTCCTCCTCCTCCTCCCGCCACCGCCGGCAGTGGAGGAGGCGGAGGCGGAGGTGGCGGCGGCGAGGGGGAAGCGGGCACAATGGCCACGCCTGGCCGGGAAGGCGGCGGCGGCCAGGCCCAAGCAGCCGGTCGGTTCGTGGTGGTGGCGGCAGCGGCGGCGGCGGCGGCCTGGACGGACAAAAAGGGGGTCCGAAAGCAGAATGGAGGAGCAGACCGGGGAGATCCACAGTGGCCCAGCGCGCCACTCGCCCTCCCACTTCTTTCATCCTCACCTGCCCCTTCCCTCCATCTCCTTCACAAGCCAAACTTTGCCCACACACGCACACACACCATGGCTGCAAGAAGGGTGTGTGTGTGTGTGTGTGTGTGTGTGTGTGTGTGTGTGTGTGTGTGTGGCATCACCCGCCCCTTCCCTCCATCTCCTTCACAAGCCAAACTTTGCCCACACACGCACACACACCACGGCTGCAAGAAGTGTGTGTGTTTGTGTGTGTGTGTGTGTGTGTGTGTGTGTGTGTAGAGGTCGCCGCTCGCCCGCTTCCAAAAAAAGGGACCAGCCGCGGGGTCGCAGGCCCGTCCTTTCAACCGCTGAGGCGGGCGCCGCTCCCTCGCCTCTGGCTGCGGGACCGTGGTGGCGGCGGCGGCGGTGCTGGTAGGCCCGGAGCGCGGGTCATCGCCTCACGGAGCCTAGCGGCTGGCCCAGCACCCGGTTAGATACGGCGGTTGTATATATTTGTTTTAAATGTCGCAATGGTTTTGCGGCTCCCAGGTTTTTTTTCCCGTCAGAAACGGGTCCAAGTGGCTCTTTATGTCTTAAAGGTTGCAGACCCCTGGGGTAGGACAAAGTAGCCCTAGATACTTTCTTTTAATTATGTATTTGATCCTGACACTGGAATTAACAAATCAGCATTTATATAACCATATTTTTCTTTCCTTCTGTGCATATGTCCTTGATTAGGTGGTCCTCATTCCTGTATTTTCTCTATTTTCCTTTGATCCAGAACCAAACAGCTCCACACGTTTGGTGCCATTAAGTACTATTCCATCAAATCAAATTACCAAGAACTAACTTTATTTTTAGCCCCTTAATGAGGAAAAACTGTGAAGACATGCTACAGTGTAGTTCAATTCTATTTATTTATCTCCATAATTTAGGAGCTGCAGGTACAGAAACAGAACAATTTGTAAAAATACTGGGAACCACGGAAAAAGGGGCCTCACTAAAATTGGCTTAGCATCACTCAGATCTTAGTATCTTAGATGAGGTACTCTTAATTAGCCAGCTGCAGCTGTGCTAAATCCAAACCGCTCCTAAATTAGGGATGTTGTAAATGTCTTGAGACTAACTTGAGACTAGCTTCATGCTGGCAAAACAGCTGTGACCCTAGAATGAAGGTTCAGATCTGGTGTAACCCAGCTCCTCCTTCTTCCCTAGACTTTCCTATCGCCACCCCCTTCCCCTTTGGTTTTTACTGTAGGCTGATATTTGCCAACACGGTAGCTGAACTAGCAGATCTTTCTGCCAACCGATCTCTGAGATCACCTAGCAAAAGTGCAGTTGTGCCAGTCCAAGAGCTTTCTGTTCTTTCAAAACCAACTACAGCAGGCACATATAGTATTGAATTTAGGATTATATTGCTTTTTACCTTTAGTATGTACAGGAATGCATGCCATGGTTTCTGCAAAGAAAATACAAAATACATATACCTACCCGTTCTTTATTCTTCATTCTGTTCCAACCTCCTTATATAAATAGGATGCTCTTATTTCTCTCCACCTTATGATAATTTTCTATTAGTTCTTTATGTTTTCCATCTGTTCTTATTTTGAATTGTTAAATGGTTTTGATTTATCATATTTGTGCTTATTTGCTTATTTGTTCTTTTTATTATGATGATTATGATTATTTACCTCATGTTGGTCTGATTGATTAGTTTTTTATTTACTATTTTAAGTTGTTTAAACTGTTTTTTGTATTTTGCTTATGTACATAAACCACCCAGAGTAGCTTTTTTTGCTAGATGGTTGCAGTATATAAATCAAATAATTAAATCAAATAAATAATAAATACCAAACTTGGGTGGGTTCCTGTTGAAAGCTGCCCCAGAGATCGATGTTTCAAAACTGTTTCTATAAGTTTTTGCAGAAAAGAACCTAGGCAGATTCCAAGATAAGCTTGTGCATGGGGAAGTGAGTACTTCATTTTGTATAATAATAATGTCAATCAGTCATTTTAGCAAGGCATTCAAGGCTGTCTCATGATAGTGTTGTGGCCAAGCCCGGAAAATGTGGGCTAGACAATGCTACTGTTAGCTAGATTTGTGTCTGGTTGGTGGACATTGACCAAAAAAGTGCTCACCAATTATCTCTCTTCATCCTGGACTGAATGGACAATAGAGGTCTTTACTCATAATGTGGATGGGGATGTGGAAGGGATGCTCATTTACTTAACAGATGTTATGAAACTGGGAGTGGAGTAGTTAATCCTTCAGAATCAGGATTCAAGGCGACCTAAACAGATTGGAGATCTATGCCAAAATGAGTTTCAGCAGTGATAAATATGAAGTTCCACATTTAGGCAAGAAAAATCAAATGCACAAATATATGATGGGCGACAGCTGGCATAGCAATAAAAGGCTCTAGAGGTCCTAGTAGGTCATGAGCCAAACAGGAGTAAACCAGGTGATGTGGCATAAAATGTATCACTCCATTGCATCAACAGAAGTATAGTACCCAACTCATTACACCACTAAATTCTACTTTGGTCAGACCTCACTTGGAATAGTAGGACCAGTTCAGGGCACCACAGAGTAAGAATGGTATCAGAAAGCTGGAACATGTCCAGATGAGTGCAACCAGAATGAGAAAAGCTCTAGAAAGTACGTCCTTGCAGGAACTATTGAAGAAGCTAAGCTTGTTTAGGCTGCAGAAGAGAAGACTGAGAAGTCCTGCGATAGCTGTCTTCAAATATTTGAAGGGCTGTCTCACACACAGAAGATGGTGTGAGCTTGTTTTCTGTGGCTCCAGAGGACAGGGTCTGGAGTAATGAATTCAAATTTTGAGAATGGAGGTTTTTGCTTAAACATTAGGAAGACATTCTAAGTTGAATGGAGTGCTTTATACATAGAGAGGGGTGTTTCGTTTTGGAAGGGGTCCAGTTCCAAAATGAAACACGGCAGCACAGTTGCCATTCGGTACAAGGACCCACCTTCCAGAATGAAATCAATCAGTCTCTTAACTTGTTATAGGTTGAACGGGGCTGAACTCCAACGAGGAAGCAGCCTCTGATGCCTCATCTTTCACTCTCCCTGGCACTGGCCAATCAGACAGGGAGGTGGGATGATGCATGTCCCTGCATAGCTCCTGATTGGCTAGCGCTAGGGAGAGTGAAAGATGATGGATCAGAGGCTGCTTCCTCATTGGAGGCTTCCTCCAGATGGGCCTCACCATAGATTTATAAAGAGGCAAAATGATACTTGCTGACTTATTTTCTATATACCCTTCCTAATGATCCCTAGCATTGAGTTTGCTTTCTTCACTGCTGCTGCACATTGGGTTGACACCTTCATTGAGCTGTCCACCAGAACACCAATGTTTCTTTCCTGGTTTGTTGTAGAGAGTTCAGACCCCATCAGCTTATAAATGTCATTTTTAAAAGGGCAATTGTTCTAAATAGAGATGGGCATGAAATGATTTTTTTATTCGTTTCATTATTTGTTATTCATTTCGTTAGGGAATGAAACAAATAACGAAGGGACACATCAAAGAAAAATGAAACGAAATGCAAATTTCCATTTCATTCACTTCGTTTTTCATTTTTCCATAGGAATGCATTGCTTCGATGCATTCCTATGGGAAAAAGCTGGCAGATCCTCCCCCAATGCCCCCATCGGCACTGGAAAGGGCGGGCTCCCCCCTCCCCCCAGCCACCACTGATCAGCTGGAGTGCAGGCTTCATCTGGGGGATGAATTTAAAAAGCCTGCACTTTTTAAATTCCTCCCCCTGCTCCTGCATTGGCAACCGGGCCATTTTCAGAGAGGTCGTGCCGCCCTGTCATGGGCTGGACCCCTTTAAAAATGGCCCTGTCGCCACCAGGGGGTCCCCCCAGTGACAGCATGTCCGGCTGTTATCCACCCGTGGTGGAGGGCGATTGGGAGAGGACCGCGGTCTCGCCTTCACAAGCAGAGCTGAGGCCGCAGCTCCCTCTCCAGGGATCTCTGCCGCAGGAGGATGACAGCCCGCTCGGCTGTCATCCACCCGCGGCAGAGGACAATCGAGAGACGACCCCATTTGTGGAGGCAGGATTGGGGCTCTCTCTAAAGGGATCTTCCCTGTGGGGGATGACAGCATGCCCAGCGCTGTCATCCACCACGGGGGATAAATGTCTAAAGAGAGCGCGGTTCCTGCCTCCCCATGTGGAGGCTGGAATGGGGTCTCTTTAAAGGGATCTTCCCTGTGGGGATGACAGTTCGCCCAGTGCTGTCATTCACTGCAGGGGAGAAGAAGAGACCCCATTCCTGCCTCCGCATGGGGAGGTGAGAATGGGGTAAAACGAAAAAAGAAACAAAATGAAAAACTAAATGAATTTTTAAAAAAAATCGTTTCAAAGAAACGGAAAATAAGTGAGATGGGCCACAAAATGGAACGAAACGAAACACCATTTTCCTGTTTTGTGCCCATCTCTAGTTCTAAATAAGGAGGCTGCGGAGCACTGATCATCCTAAATGTTGAAGGACTCCTTTCTGGTATATCGTCAGTTGGACATATTAAAAAAGCATGGCAATACTTTGCACAAAAACCAAAATGGCCTCCTGCGGGCAGCAGAGGAAAATACTTAAGGTCACCTGGGTGCTTCCCCTCTTGTATATCTGATTTGACAGCCCCTCTCCCCTCATGCTAAGGGTGAGGAATGGATGCACCTCAATCAGTTTCCTTCAAAACTTGAGCAAGCATAATGAAGCATCCTAAATATGGATACTGGATATGACCATTACAACTGGGAGACGTCTGGTTGCTCTTGGGCGAGGTCGCTCGGCGTTTCTTTTCTCTCTCTTGTGAAGTTTTTATTGAACTCAATTTTAACTGTTGGAAAGAAACAAATTAAATTCCACCGGGCTTATGCCTGGTCATGCTATATTTGCTACCCTGGCTTGCTTTTAATCAGAGTAGAGCTGCCCAATGTTTAACTACAGACTCTTCTGACTCCTTTGACTCCTAGAGAGGGGGAAACAGTATATGAAAAAAGGCCCTCTGGTGTAAGGGGGGAAGGCTTCTTTCAGACCTCCCGTACTTACCCCAGGACTGGCGCTGCCCCAAATGGGCCTGTGAGGGCCTTCTTATGTCTTCTAGAAGCCTGAAAATGGCTTCCCTGTGAAAATGCCTTCTGGTTTAACGGAAGTCACTTCATTTCACAGAAAATCATTTCTGAGGCCTCTGAGGACCTTTCTAGTCCTGTTAGAAGCCTCAGAAAGGACTTTTGGTGATCCAGAAGTCACTTCTGGTTTGCAGGGAAGCCCATTTTGGCCTCTAGAAGGCCGGGAAGGCCCTTGCAGGCCCATTCGGGGCAGCACCAGGCTGAGGGTAAGTACAAGGGCCCCCAGCTAGCCCCCCAGGCCCAACGCAACCTGCATCCACATATCATGGATTTTCAATTATCGCAGGTCGGGTTGGGTCCCTAACCCCCTGCAATAGACGGGGGGTAACTGAAGCACAGTCCCTCATCATTTGCCCTCTTTTCAATTTCAGATGTGTGACATAACAATTATGAACCATTAAGTTGGTTCCAATTTATGGCAACCTTCCAGGTAAAAAGTTAGGTGAGGCTGATTACCAACCTTCCTTCTGCTGGTGCTCTGTGTCCTTCCAGTTTCTTTAAGGCAGCACAGGTAGCTGGGTATGAGCCACACAGGTGACTCAGGAGGCATAATGTGGGTTTGACATCCTGACTTTGTGAAAGCTCAGCAGTTCAGGAATTTGCTGGGGATGGGTGGGGGAATGATTGGATTGAAAATGAGAGCTTTGAGGATGCCCAGAGTGGCTAGAAAAAAAATGAACAAGTGGGTCCTAGATAAAATCAAGCCAGAACTATTACTGTAGTCCAAATTATTGAAACTGAGGCTTTCCTACTTTTGGCACATCATGAGAAGGCCGGATTCTCTGGAGAAGAAAATAATGCTGGGCAAGGTGGAAGGGAGCAGGAAAAGAGACAAATAGTTCGAGCTCAGAAAGGCCAAAGGGAAATATCCGAGAGAAGAACTTGAGCAAACACATCACATACATCATACACTCACGCTCACATTTCAGCTAACAACTTATATGGCTTGTTTGGGTTAATAATGCCCAGAAGCCTCCAGCCTGGGGATCCTGGGAGTTGCCATCCGATGCAGCTTGGATTATTCATGGTAAGGCTCGGATGCACTCAGCAATCTGTTCAACCCTCGCCGTCTCCGGTTTCTCCCTTTTTTTTCTTTTCAATAATTAAAATACACCACAGTTAAAACAAGATGATTTAAAATCATGTCAGTTTGAAATGTACAGCAGCTGAGAGGGTAAGATAAAGTGGGTTATGGATACCTTCTGCAGCATCGAGAAGGGTTTCCATGCTCTCGGAAGCAGTTCTGGCTTTGTAGAAAGGAAAGAAGGTAACCAGGTCAGCCTTGGTTTGCTCTGGACCTAGGCTGGGAAAATGCTTTCACAGCTAACACAGCCGGCCAACAGTTGTTAACACAATGTGTGTGTGTTGTTGTGTCATTACAGTTGTGACCGACTCTCTGTGACCTCGTGTCCATGGAGTTTTCTTGAAGGAATACTGGAGTGGCTTGCCAGTTCCTACTCCAGGCGCCTACAGCGCCTGATATTCCTTAGTGATCTCCCATCCAAGTACTAACCAGGGCCGACCCTGCTTAGCTTCCAAAATCAGGCGAGATCGGATGTGCTTAGGGTATCTAGGCAGCTCACTGAAAACTGTTTTTTAGGACTTCTACCTCTATCTCCTCCCCTCGAAGAAAACTGCAAGGCACGCAGGACCCATACCTTTTGCAATGGGCTTTCTCTCTTTGCTGTTTTAACATGACATGGAAACGGGGGGGATATGCCTTTCCTAAAAAAATTAAATAAAAGTCTACTGAAGGAGTCCAAGAATAAACAGATAGAATATCTAGGCCCTTCTCCTGAATTAACAAAGGCAAGAATTTGACACTGGTTTTCTGAACCGAAGAAGAAGAAGAAGAAGAAGAAGAAGAAGAAGAAGAAGAAGAAGAAGAAGAAGAAGAAGAAGAAGAAGAAGAAGAAGAAGAAGAAGAAGAAGAAGAAGAAGAAGAAGAAGAAGAAGAAGGGAAAACTGGAACATGGATTAGGTGCATGAATATACTAAAAGCAGGCACTGAGAGTTTTAAATATGCCAGGATATGGACTCAGTCTGGAATTGAGTATTCTCACATTTTCCCCATTTTAATAAAGGATCTCAAGTATGGGAGAGCAACACGTAGGAGCTGACAGTATTTTCAATCTAAAAAAAGCCTTTTGTGGCTTTTCTATTAGAAATAATTCTCAAGGGGATATAGGAAAAAAATCATCTAGATCCCTATTCTATTTATATGTTCCCAAACCTTAGGAAGTGGCATATACATGCCCTGTGACAAACATGCTTCTTTTGGAAAGACATTTATGAGAACTTGCTAACTGGGTTGATAAATGCCGACAATCTAGTTCTGTGGTTGCGAACCTTTGGCACTCCAGATGTTTTGGACCACATCTCCCACAGTCCTTTGTCATTGTCAATAGAGGCTTGGAATTCTGGCGGTTGTGGTCCAAAACACCTGGAGTGCCGAAGGTTCACCACCATTAATCTGGCATTTTGTTTCATTTTTCATTTTGTTCCCTTCATTTCATTTTGTTTGAAATGATTTTTTTTCATTTCGTTTTTATTTATTTTCATTTTTCGTTTTATTTTAAAACTCAGTGCCATTCCCCCAAAGTGCCTGAATGGGGTGGGGGGTGTGGGTGTGGGGAGGCATGGGGGTTTTAAACTTTTTTTTGCCGTCGGAGCAAACAGCGGTCAGGACACCAGTGTGAGAGTCTCAAACTGGCATCCCGACCATTTTCAGAGGGCTCCTGCTGAGCTGTCATCCGCTGGACCCCTTTAAAAATGGCCTATTTGCCACGAGGGGATTCCCCCCCAATGCTGACTGGGCCATTTGTAAAGGGGTGCAGCCAATGACAGCTTGGCAGGAGCCCTCTGAAAATGGTCGTGAAGGCAGCACGGCTGCCCCTCCCCAAGTGCCAATCAACTGGCGTGTGGGGCTTCAGTGGCTGACAAAAAATGTTTTAAAAGCTCACACTTTCCCCCCTCCCTTTGAGCACATGTGTGTGTGGGGGGGTAGTGTGTGGTTTTTAAACTTTTTGGATCAGTGCTTGCTTCAGGGACTGAAAAAAACGATTAAAGAGCCCACACTTTCCCCCACCCGATCAGGCGTGTTCGGGGGGGGGAAGCACGGGCTTTTAAAACTTTTTTGCCGTGGAAGCAAGCACTAATCAGCAGGTGCTTGGGGCTTTGGTCGTAAAAAAAAAAGGTTTTAAAATCCCGCACCATTCCTCCACCCAATTGGGCACGTGGGGTGGGGGAATGGGACAGGTTTTAAAAGCAGTTTCCCAGAGGAATGCATTGCTTCAATGCATTCCTATGGTGGGGGACAGAACTGGAACAAACTGAAATTTTCCATTTTGTTTTGTTTTGTTGTTCTTTGAAGGGGCAGGTCATTTTTTTTGTTTCATTAGGGAACAAAACGATAAACAAAAAATGAAATTAAAAATTTGATTTTGTGCCCATCTCTAATGATAAACATATTTTCCAGTTGGAACCCTAAGTAACATTTTTAAGGAGTGAGTGAGGAAGTGGAAGAGGTACCGTGGAGAGGAAAAAGACAGAGATACCTTTTCCTTCAAGTCAGCTGCAGGTGTTTAAATTCGGCCCCTACCCATTGTGATTTGGCATGGGAGTGCATTCTTCTTGGCTAATTCCTCTTTTCTTTGAATTCCATTTATTTTAGTTGAATTATTGTCTGCACTTGCCCACGTGCATTTGCAGCTGAACAAGTATATCACAGAAGGCATTTAATCATGTCATTTGTTGTTATTAAGAAGGATCTACAGGGTTGCTAGTTAGTACTCTGTGTAACATGTTCTTGTTAAAATTCATTTAACAAGAAACTCTTTCCAGAAGATCCTTAAAACCATTAGCCTAGCTGAAGCACTTTCTGAGGTATTTCTTGACTTCAGTCTAAATTTCCCAGTAAGCATTAGTTTTAATTCTCCTGTCCACAGCAGCTACATTAACCATGGCAATAATAATTTTTCAGAGGTATTGTCTGTCACTTCAAAAATAACAAAGGCTCTGGGGAATCATTAAGGACTAACATGACTTGTTCAATGGAAGCATTCATGGGCTGGAGCTAACTTCCTTGGTTGCAGCAAAACTCAAGAAGAAATTATTCTTACATCAGCTTGATGACAGTGTGAACAAAGGACAGTAGCTCCCAAATTAAAATGCCAGTTTGTCAGATTTCTATATAGAATATTAACCTGTAGTGGAAGTAATACCAAATTAAATCAATAATTATCACCTGCGGTCAAGGCATGTCTGGCTCATAGTGACATTTTCAGGGTTTCCAAGGTGAAGAGTATTCAGAATTGGTTTAAGAACATAAGAACATAAGAACAGCCATGCTGGATCAGGCCAAAGACCCATCTAGTCCAGCTTCCTGTATCTCACAGTGGCCCCACCAGATGCGTCTGGGAGCACACAAGACTAGATCTCTGTCTCCTGATACCACTCCCCTGCATCTGGTCCTTGAAGTACCCTGGTTTTAAGCCTGGAGAGTACACCTCTCCATCATGGTTGGTAACCTGTGATGGACTATAATAATTGCTCTAATTATAATTTCTTTAATAATTGCTCTAATTATGATTGATTGATTTTATATTTGGTTATATATCATATATTGTTTAATTGTATTATTTATTGTATTGCTTATGTACAAAAACTCTGTAAATAGCAAATAAATAAATAAATAAAAATAAATAAATAAATAAATAAATAAATAAATAAATAAATAATACCTTAAACCACTGAGCTAATAAGCTTCAAAATACGAAAAAAAATATTGAATACATTATAGGATAATAGCTGGACAAATGTGATGTTTGTTGGGAAAATATTCAGATTTTTCGGAATTACATCTGTCTCCTGCTACTTTACTTTGATCCTGCCCTATGCACCAATCCCTACCCCTAGCTAGATGCCACCCTAAATGGAAGATGCCAACTCCAAATTGATGGCAGCACATGCCATCTCCAAATTGAAATTTGATCTCTTTCTCTAGTCTAATATCTTCAATCTACACATATGCTGTGGGACATCTGATATGCACCCTGTTAGCCTAACAGTATGCTTTGAATGAACAGCCTTCACCCCTTAGAGTTGACTCATTCATTTCAGCGTGTATATGTGTGTTCTGTGCTGTCAGGTTGGAACCCACTTCTAATAACCCTAATAGGGCTTGAAAGGTAAGTGAAATATTTGAGGAGTGGTTTTACCAGTTCCACTCTCTTAGTTAGCTTCCATGGCCAAGTGGGGATTTGAACCCTGTTCTCCAGCACCAGAGTCGGTCACAATATCCACTGCCCCACACTGTTACTCCCATGAATTACAGTTACAGATATAATAGCCATAACAGAAACCTGGTGGAATGTGGAGAACCAGTGGGACACAGCAATCCCAGGCTATAAACTCTATAGAAGGGATAGAGAGGGGCGGGTTGGAGGAGGAGTGGCCATCTATGTCAAAGAAGGCATAAAATCCAGCAGAATGGAGATTGACAGAGGGTCTGACTCCGCCATAGAATCACTGTGGGTTAAACTACCAGGTCCAAAGAGTGATATGATAGTTGGAGTATTCTATCGTCCACCAGATCAAAAACTTGAGGGGGACCTTGAAATGAGGAGAGAAATCATGGAGGTGGCTAAGAGGGATAGGATAGTAATCATGGGGGACTTTAATTATCCCCACATTGACTGGGCCAATGCGAGCTCCGGGCAAGAAAGAGAAACTGGGTTTCTCGACTTGCTGAATGACTGTGCCTTAGAGCAACTTGTCATGGAGCCCACCCGAGAACAGGCAACTCTAGATCTAATATTGTGTGATACTCAGGACCTTCAGGGATGTGAATGTCACTGAGCCTCTGGGGAACAGTGACCATGCTGCAATTACCTTTGCCATGCATGTCGGAGGAAGAGTGTCAACCAAATCAGATATAAAAATCCTTGATTTTCGAAGGGCAAACTTCCCTCAGATGAGGAAACTAGTTAGAGAGAAACTGAAGGGGAGGGTTAGAAGAATCCAATCTCTTCAGAGTGCATGGAGCCTGTTTAAAACAACAATAATAGAGGCCCAGCACAAGTGCATACCACAAAGAAAGAAGAGCTCATTTAAGTCCAAGAGGACACCGGCATGGTTAACGAGTGGAGTTAGAGAGGCTCTTAAATGGAAATCCTCCCCAAATGAGGAAAATAAAAAGGAACACAAACTCTGGCAAAAGAAATGTAAAAAGATGATAAGGGAGGCAAAGAAAGACTTTATGGCTAGCAATATAAAGGGTAATAATAAAAGTTTAAATATGTTAGAATAGAAAACCTGCCAGAGAACCAATTGGGCCTCTGGATGGTGAGGGAGGAAAAGGGGAGGTTAAGGAGGACTTGGACATTGCAGAGAAATTAGTTCTTTGCGTCTGTCTTCACGACAGAGGACCTTGAGCGGAAGCCGCCCCTCTTGACTAAAGAATTAAATCAAATACAGGTTAAAAGAGAGGAGATTTTAGGACTAATTGATAAATTGAATTAACAAGTCACCGGGCCCAGATGGCATAAATTAGGGAACTGAGAAATGAAATTGCAGATCTCTTAACGGTTATATGCAACTTGTCTCTTAAAACGGCCACAGTGCCGGAGGACTGGAGGATAGCCGGATGTCACACCAATTTTTAAAAAAGGAAGGAGGGGGACCCAGGAAACTACAGGCCGGTTAGCCTTACATCTGTCCCAGGAAGATGGTGGAAGGCCTCATCCAAGAGAAAATCTTAAAACACATAAAAGAACAAACCTTGCTGAGAGAAAATCAGCATGGCTTCTGTAAGGGTAAATCTTGTCTTACAAACCTTTTAGAATTTTTGAAAAGGTCAACAGGCACGTGGATTTGGGTGAACCGGTGGATATAGTCTATCTGGATTTTCAAAAGGCTTTTGACACAGTCCCTCACCAAAGGCTGCTGAGAAAATTGCATAGTCAGGGGATAAGAGGGCAGGTCCTCTTATGGATTGAGAACTGGTTGAGATCCCGGAAACAAAGAGTAGGTGTCAATGGGAAATTTTCACAATGGAGAGAAGTGAAAAGCGGTGTGCCCCAGGGCCGGTCCTGGGACCGGTGCTTTTCAATCTGTTCATAAATGACCTGGAAACAGGGATAAACAGTGTGGTGACCAAGTTTGCAGATGACACAAAACTTTTCCATGTGGTAAAAACCAGAGAAGATTGTGAAGAGCTCCAGAAGGATCTCTCCAAAAGTGGGCTGAGAAATGGCAAATGCGTTTTAATGTAACCAAATGTAAAGTAATGCATATTGGGGCAAAAATCCAAACTTCATCTATCAACTCATGGGCTCTGAGTTATCCTGACGGATCAGGAAAGAGATCTTGTGTGTTGGTGGACAGCTCCATGAAGGTGTCTCCCCAATGTGTGGCAGCAGTGAAGAAGGCCAATTCCATGCTAGGGATTATCAAAAGGGGATTGAAAATAAAACAGCCAACATTATAATGCCGTTATACAAAACAATAGTAAGGCCCCACCTCATTGTGTACAATTCTGGTCACCGCATCTCAAGAAAGACATAGTGGAACTGGAAAAGGTGCAGAATGACTAAAATGATTACTGGGCTGGGGCACCTCCCTTATGAAGAAAGGCTAAAACAATTGGGCCTCTTTAGTCTGGAAAAAGGCGCTTGAGGGGGATATGATTGAGACATACAAAATAATGCAGGGTATGAGTAAAGTGGATAGAGGGAACTCTCAAAATACCAGAACTAGGGCAAATTGAAGAGTAAGAACTGACAAAAGAAAATATTTTTCACCCAGTTGTAAGTCTATGGAACTCCCTGCCACAGGATGTGGTGATGGCATCTGGCCTGGATGCCTTCAAAAGGGGATTGGACAGCTAGAGGAAAAGTCCATGGTTACAAACCATGATGGAGATGGTAATCTCTAGGCTTTAAACCAGGGAAGGGCCAGATGCAGGGGAGTGGTATCAGGAGACAGATATCAGTCTCAGCTCCCAAAGCATCTGGTGGGTCTGTGAGATACAGGAAGCTGGACTAGATGGGCCTTTGGCCTGATCCAGCATGGCTCTTCTTATGTTCTTATGTTGTTCTTACAGTCACATAAGAATTTAATACTGTACAACAGACTTTTCAGTATATAGATGGTGAGCCGTGCAGCTATAGGAAGTGGAGTGAGAAGGAAAGTGGAAGTACTTTTAGTGGCCAAAATCTTATTCAAGAAACAAGGCATGCTTCATGGTAACTGGACATGTTTTCACATTTTGCCAGGTAACTGACATAGGACCAGGTATACAACTCAAGTGTACCACCAATTGTGCAGCCTGCATACAGTAACCCCCCGCCTATCGCGGGGGTTAGGGACCCACCCGACCTGCAATCACTGAAAATCTGCGATATGCGGATGAAGGTCGGGTGGGTTGCTGGGCACAATGCTGCTCTGGGGGGGGGTGCGGGTGAGGGGCACAAAGTTTTAAAAGAGTTCTGGCGGTGGAGCCAAGTGCTTGTCTCTGCCACCAAGAGCCCTTTAAATGTCACGCACAGCTTGCCTGCACCACGAGGGGAGTCCAGACCAGCGGCGTGCGATGCTGGGAAAGGACTCTGGCTTTAAAGGTCCCACATCGCTCACCCGCACCCCGAGAGTGGTGCGGGCGAGCTGTGTGTGATCTCTTGGAAAGGGCTCTGGCTGCAGAGCCAAAATTTTCCTCCCTTTCCCTCAAGCCCTTTTGTGGTTCTGCAGTCCCGCAATATAGCGGGACCGCATTAAATGAACCGCGAAAGGGCGAGGGACCACTGCATGTCCAATTGTCACGAGCAACTGGCAGGATCAGAGATGCACCATATGTGAATTCCAGTTTATGCTGTGCAATCCAGTGAATATTGCATTATTCCGTTTCAACTTAAAAGTGATCATAACTCTTAGATTATAACAGAGCTCCATCTAGTGCTTAGTTGCTATGTGAAGTTGAGTACATTGACACTACCAAAGAAAGAAAGAAAGAAAGAAAGAAAGAAAGAAAGAAAAAAGAAAGAAAGAAAGAAAGAAAGAAAGAAAGAAAGAAAGAAAGAAAGAAAGAAAGAAAGAAAGAAAGAAAGAAAGAAAGAAAGAAAGAAAAATTCAAATCTATTATTGAGGCTCATGTCCATAGCACCTTTGTAGATTTGAAGTCTGTAGCTCAGACTTAATTAGAATGGCTTTTAGCAAGAGGTATCACAAAAATGTAAACAAGAGTGTTTAAAATGTAATCTTATAAGGCCTCCTTTAAATGATGATGAAGAAACAGAAAAATAAGCTTACATATGTAAGTAAAATAAGAGTGGAAGACTGAGCAATATAATTATTGAACCAGAAAAATATAAGGTAAGGGAGAAAAGGAAGAAAGAAGGGAGATTTAAAAAGGGAGATTTTGAATCTTTCTGAATTCTTCACTAGGCTAAACTATTGCAATGTTCAGTCTCTCTCTCTCTCTCTCTCTCTCTCTCTCTCTCTCTCTCTCTGGGCTCTTTAGTGCAATCTATTTTATCTCTCACTCAAGCAATCCTACTTACACTGGAAATGTTTATTCTCCCATGAGAAGGATCAGCAGCAACAGCAGCCATGGGGTGAAGGTTGGGGAGATGGAAGGCTGTCAGATATTAGTTAGTGAAACTATGTATTAGACAGGTGTATAAATGAATGGTCCCTAATTGATTTCTAAGATGGAGTCTGTAAATGTGCAAAGTCACAGTTACTCAGTCTAAAGGGTTTTTTTTCTGTTAGACTGCAGGTGAAAACAATGGGCTTAAATGGGTTTGGCTGATGCAATGTGCTGCAATAGCCATAATGCAATGTGTTATCTGATTGGAATGACAAATGTATATAAGTGCTCTGTTAATCAGTGTTCAATGGACGTTTTGTGAGTAAGGCACCCATTCTTGTATCTCTATATTATGTACTAGAGATGGGCATGAAACAAACTTTTGGTTCGTTTAGTTATTCATTATTCATTATTTGTTTCGTTATGTAACAAAATAAATAACGAACTGCCCCCTCTAAGAGAAATGAAACAAAATGAAACAAAACAAAATGAAACAAAATGGAAATTTCCATTTTGTTTCTGTTAGTTTCACTTGCTGGTGTCTCCTACCTGGGTCCTGGAGTGGTCCTTCCTGGTCCAGTCCTCCTGGCTTCAAGGAGGGAGTATCCAGAAAAAAAGCTGACCGGCTGTACTACAGCTGGTAGGCAGCCACGTGGTCAGCAGTTTAAAAAATACAATAAAATAAATTTTTAAAAGATCTGGTGCGCAGGCCCCGGTACCAGACCGTGAGCACTGGACCAGCCATGAGTCACGTGGGCTGGGAAACTGGCCCAGGGGTAAAAAAAAAAATGATCCAGCATGCATGCCCTGTGCCGGCCTGTGAGCACCGGACCCAGTCCATGGGTCACCAACTGGCCCATGGGCCAAAAGTTTTTTTTAAAAGGCGACCGGCCCATACTACAGCTGCAGCTCAGGCCACATGGTCGGCAGTTAAAAAAAAATCAAATAGAATAAAATAAAATAAAATAAATAAAATAAAATTTAAAAAGGAGAGCCACCAGAGCATCAGCCCGTGGGCTGTGGCCCAGGTAAAAAAAAAAAATGATCCAGTGTGCATGCCCAGTGCTCTAAAATAAAGTCACCAAAAATAAAATTAAAAAACAACAACCCATACTACAGCTGCAGCTCAGGCCACATGGTCGGCAGTTAAAAAAAAATCAAATAGAATCAAAATAAAATAAAATAAATAAAATAAAATTTAAAAAAGGAGCATTGGCCTGTCCCCAGGGGTGGCCGGGTCAGTGCTCTAAAATAAAAAAATAAATTAAAAAAACAACCAAGTGCCAACCCAGCCCCAGGGGCCGCATATTCGGTGCTTGAAAAACAAAACAAAGCAAAACAAAACAAAAAGGAGCACCGACCTGGCCCCAGGGGTGGCCGGGTCAGTGCTCTAAAATAAAGAAATAAATAAAAAGCACCGACCCAGCTCCAGGGGCCGCGTGGTTGGCACTTTAAAACAACAACAAAACAAAAAACCCCGAGGCGCTGCCCTCAAGACAGTGCCTCAAAAATCCCCTGCCGCAGGGGCCAGGATCGGCCGCCACCACTGCCACCGCTGCTGCCACCCTGTAAGCACCCAAACCAGTTCGGATCGGTTTGGGTTCATGTGATTTTTTTAAAAAAACCGTACGAACCTGAACCCGAACCGAACCAGGGGTGGGCCTGAAACAGATGAACACGAACTGTTCCGTGCCCACCTCTACTATGTACTAATTATGTATGCTGGAGTGCTGTTATGCTGTTGATTTGTCTCCATGTAACTTATCTGTGTATATATGTAATATAGCTGTTTTATTTTGAGTTAGCTCTGACTTTGTCTGATTCTGCTTCTGTCTATGTAATTGTTCAATAAGTATTTGCTTCCGTGGACAGAACAAATGGCAAAATACTCTGACAAAGGCAGGTAACTTTCCCTTTTCCCATGCCTTTCTCCCCAGCCAAGTCTTATGCCATGGTAGCTTGTGGTACCTTGTTGGGGGAGGGACCCCCATAGGACCCTCCCCCCTACTAACTTCCCTTGCAGTCATTATTCAAAGGGCTGCAGTAACAATCCTTTTTGTTGTTGTTACTAAATAAAGCAAGTGTCATATCAAAGCAGCAATGCACCAACTTAGCATGTTAGAATTCTGTTGCATTATTTTGGGAATCTTTAAAAAAAAAGACAAAAATAGGGGTTTTCCTCTGTCCTCCCTTTGAATGCCACAGCTCATTCAGTAAATCACAGGATTACCCCAGAACCATCTGCATATGCTACACAATGGAATCATTAGAAGAGCACTGAATCACATCACAGAAACAGAAGCCCCTAGGGCTCAGTTGGAAATGCGTGGGACAGCTCTTTAAGGGGCAGGATGGATTGATCTAAATAGAAACACAAGTGGATGCTGTAATTTGGCTCAAACCAAATTGTAACAACAGTGGTCTGACAACAACCTATATATACTGATCTGGAAAATCCCTCTCATTATAGTTGTTATGAGTTTTTTGGGCTGTTTGGCCATGTTCTGGAAGTTTTTCTTCCAGACGTTTCGCCAAACTCTGTGGCTGGCATCTTCAAAGGGCAAGGAGCTCAGGGAACAAGGAGTTTCTCTCTGTGCTAGAGCACAGAGCACAGAAAGAAACTCCTAGTTCCTTGAGCTCCTTGCCCAATGAAGATGCTGGCCACAGAGTCTGGCGAAACGTCAGGAAGAAAAACTTCCAAAATACAGCCAAACAGCCCCCAAACCATCACAACAACTATCAGATCCCGGCTGTGAAAGCCTTCGAAAAACCCTCTCATTCTTTTCTGATGGGCAGATGAGGTATCTACCAAAACTGATTTTTAAAATGATGCAAAACAGGTTTCTGTGTATGCCATTCTGGACATCTGATGTGCATCCATTCATTCATTTATGCAGGGGTTGTCCTCTTTTTCCTATATAGAGTGCAGAGGGGCATTTTTGGCAAAAAGATGGAATGCATAACACTGGCAAAGGAAAGTAAGCTTTAAAAAACCATCTCAGTGGAATTAATATAAGCCAATAGGCCATTACAATGTAAAGGTCCCCCCCTCCCCCGCACATGCGTGCTAGTCCTGTCCGACTCTAGGGGTGGTGCTCATCTCCATATTCAAGCCGAAGAGCCAGTGTTGTGCAAGTCCATGGCCATGTGGCCGGCATGGCTGCAAGGAAACACTGTTTTACCTTCCCGCTTTTTACGGCGGTACCTATAGGTGAAAACAAAACAAAATAAAAAGTAAAGGGAGGACAAGAACATGGTGGCAACTTAAATGCTAACTTTTATATTTTTTAATGTGAACTTTCATGGACATGTCCATTTCATTAAACATGAGAACGTAAGTTTTAAAAAGCAGCCCAATAAATGCATAAAAGTTATTCATTCATTCATTCATTCATTCATTCATTCATTTTATACACTATCTTTTCACTAAAATATAGAATATAGTCAAATTTTTGTAGTGTGGAGTATACTCAGAGAAAGTCTCATTCAGTTCAGCGTCCATATAGGATTGCAACTAGAGATGGGCACGAATCGAAAAAATTATGTTTTGTTTTTTCATTTTTTGTTGCGGGTCCGTTTCGGTTTGTTTTCATTTTTTGTGAATTTTTTGAAAAAAAATTGTTTCATTTTTTTGTTTTTCATTTTTACCCACTTTTTGCATGACTTAAAGCATTTCCGCATGTGGATGTCCCCCAATGCCCCAGACCAGAGGGAAAACACTAAAAATTGATGCTGGCAGAGACACAGTATAGACTAGGTACGCAGGGAGGCTGCAAAGGCAGCAGCAGGCATTGTCCAGGGTGTAAGGAAGCCGCAGAGTGACTGCACTGTGGGGCAGGGGAGGGTACTCACCGAGAGGTACGCACACACACAGGGAGGCTGCAAGAGAAATTTCTTCTTTCTCTCCCCTAAGAACCAGGCTGCAGCCAGCAGGAACACAGAGACATACACCTGCCTGGCTGGCCTAAAGTAACAAGTCACAGAGACAGCAATCCCACCCTAACTCCCACCACAGACTGCAAGGAGGATGGGGGCTCCCAAAGCTTTTTATGCCCTCTGTGGCTGCCACACCTACCCAGTCTGCAACCTGGGCATGCTATTGGTTGAAATTGTCCAAGAATGTACATGATCCCATCACATGGCCTGCATCCATCTTGTGGCTGAAATCCATTTTGTGTCATCCTTAAAGGGAAAAGAAAAAATACATTGTGATGGGAGAAAGACAAAAACAAAGTTTTAAGGACCGCAAGCCCCTGGTAGGTAATAATTTCAAATAATTATCACTGTGTTTTTAAGGATGTCCAGGGTGTTTTAATACCCAAGAAATCAATATTAGTCATCTGGGAGACATTTTGGGTCGATGTCCCATAACTCTCCTTAAAGAAAAAAAAAAACACAGCGATCTGAGAAAAGACATAAATGCACGTTTTAAGGACCCCACCCCCCTGGTAGGTATTATCAGGCAGAATAAATAATTATCGCTAGGTTTTTACGGATATTCAGGACGTTTCTTAACATTTAAAAACAGCTCATTTCATTGCATGTCACCATTAATGAAAATGAAACGTAACGAACCTAATTTTCATGGTTCTGTTCGGTTCGTTCCAATTTCATCACAATTTTTGTTATTCGTTTCATTATGTAACAAATGAATAATGAATAACAGAATGAAAATTTTTTTCGTTTCGTGCCCATCTCTAACTAACAGATCGATGCAAGTAGAGTGGGAAAGGGGGAACTCCATGGGAGTGGGCAGCCTTTGTTTCCCCTCTCTCTAGACTGATAGTCCTTCTATTTTAGGATGGTAAATGCAGAATGTTTGGGGTTGTGTATTGCTGCTTGTAGATACCAGTGCTGTTTGTGAGATGCCTGATGTTCAGAGGGAACAAGAGCCTGATAATGATGTGTATTAGACATGGGCACGAACCACTGGTTCACGATTGGTGCTGGTTCAGCCCTCTTGCAGCACAGCTGTTCTGTGGGCTCCCTGGCTTCCCAGCCCCGCCTCCTCTGATAAGCACCCACTCAGAGATAGTAGCTTGACTTCATGCTACTTCTGAATGGGTATTTGCCAGAGGAGGCGGTCTGGGAAGCTACGCCACTGCCTCTGAGTGGGTATTTGCCAAATGAATAAAGGCTGGGAAGCCGGGGTGCCCTCAGAACAGTTGTGTGAGAGTGGCTGGAGGGCCAAACCAACAGTACATGCCATTCTCTCATGTGTGTATATATACATGCGTTTCGCCTCCATCTCTGCAGTCTTAAACAAACCATCCTTTATCAGCTTCTAACATTTAGCATCCAAAGGCTGCAGAGAGAAAAGCTCAAGACATTTACCAGATACCTCATTTGAATGGTGCAGGCCTTAGGAAAAGATGAAGTGAGTCACATAGGACTGCTACCATCTGGCCTGGGTTTCTTTGTTTATTGCCCCCCCCCCAAAGATCACCCTGGAATGCATTTCACATATGCTTTTGGAACAAGATTGCACCTTGCCAAAAACTAAAATACTTTACAGCTGAGTACTGTTTGACAGTCTAAATATTTCAAATGCAATAACCAAAGGAAATTTTCATCAACTCACACACAACTTTCTGGTATACTCTTTCTTTTGATCCCAATACATTCTAGCTCCTTTTTCTCCCCTTTTTTTACCACGTCAAAGAAACTGGCAATTAAATTCCCATTTGCTACAATGGACCTCTGGTCTTATGTGAAAGGATCATGTGCACAAAGATCATGTGCACAATATGGCATTGCACCAATCACTGGCAAGATGCGTGAACCCTGACTACATTGGTATCGACATGTCTTGTGTGTTAATGAGGAGACTGGTCAAAAAGGGTCTCACCCTGGAGGTCAGCAGATCCCGACCAAAGGCAAGTCCAAAACAGCGCTGGATGAACACCCATGACAATGACATGAAGTTGTCCCAGGTTCACCAAGATCTAGCCCACAATGGTGCCAAATGGAAGGCCAAAATAACAATAGCAGACCCCAACACCAAGTGGGACAAACACTAAGAAAAAGAAGAAGAAAAATTGGCAGCCTCCTAAAGATACCTGCATATTCTGGAATATCATACATGTTGATACCATTTGTGGAATTTCAAAGGAAAACATCACCAGCACACAAAGAAACGTGAGAGGAGACTTCATATGTTGATGACCAAAATCCTCATGAATTGTAGTAGCCCCAATTAATAAATTTACTCAGTCCTGTACTAAAAATACATTGTAGAAGTCGTCTATCTATCTATCTATCTATCTATCTATCTATCTATCTATCTATCTATCTATCTATCTATCTATCTATCTATCTGATTTTATGATTTAGCAGCAGCTGTGGCCACAGCACTATTTATAATTGTTGCTTAAGATTCGTGGATATAGCAAGGTGATTTTCATTGCCGAAACTCTGCACATGCCATGTATTAATTTACAAAAATATTTGCAAATCAATGTTGCTGGTATCTCTTTCAGAGTTGATCCAATAAGCATTTCCAAGAGTGATGGAGACACTGATGAACTTAGTGATACAGGGCTATATTTGAAGACCAGCAAAGCACTGCAGCTGTAACTGTTACTCTTCAGCCACCATCAGCAAATTATATCTACCTGTTAGTCTAGGAAATGACAGAAATTATCATTCCAACCAATTAATTGCATCCCAAAAGACCCAGCCTGTGTGGCCTTGGGCAAGCTGTACAATCCCAGGGCAGCCCCAGAAGGGAATGGTAAATCACTTCTGACTATTTTTTACCTAAACCCCTCCCCACAAAAGGGTCACTGTAACTCAGGAGTGATTTGATGACACACAAATATTAAGGAACAATTATTACATGTTAGGTTCAAAAGATAGCATTGCCAGGTTTTCTTTTGTCTAAAAAGGAATTTTAATGCTCTCATTGCAGATAACATCATTACTTTGCAATGCTTTGCCTCCAAGCTCTGGGTAGCAGAGAAAGATGACAGGGATGTAAAGGTAGAGGTGGGACCATAAGAACATAAGAAGAGCCATGCTGGATCAGGCCAAAGGCCCATCTAGTCCAACTTCCTGTATCTCACAGTGGCCTTACCAGATGCCTCTGGGAGCACACTAGACTAGATATCTGTCTCCTAATACCTCTCCCCTGCATCTGGCCCTTGAAGTACCCTGGTTTTAAGCTTGGAGATTATACATCTCCATCATGGTTTGTAGCCTGTGATGGACATTTCCTCTAGGAATCTGTCCAATCCCCTTTTGAAGGCCCATACAGACCAGATGCCATCACCACATCCTGTGACAGGGAGTTCCACAGGCCAACAACAAGCTGGGTTAAAAAAATCTTTTTGTCTGTTCTCACTCTCCCAGCCCTCAATTTGAGTGGATGTCCCCTAGTTCTGGTATCTTGTGAGAGGGAGAAGAGCGTCCCTCTATCCTCTTTACTCATGCCCTGCAAAATTTTGTATGTATCAATCATATTCCCCCTCAGGCACCTTTTTTCCAGACTAAAGAGCCCCAAATGTTTTAGCTTTTCCTCATAAGGGAGGTCCCCCAGCCCCGTAATCATTTTAGTCGCTCTCTTCTGCACCTTTCCCAGTTCCACTATGTCTTTTTTGAGATGCAGTGACCAGAACTGTACGCAATACTCCAGGTGTGGCCTTACTATCGTTGTATAAAATGGCAATAGTCTCAGTCTTCCCTTCTCATGAGAACACTTGAGTGGTGGTAAAAGTCTTTATCTTTCTTACCAGTTACAGAATTTGCACTTACCGCTAATCCATACAGGATGTGTGTGCTTTTCTGCTGCCTTTAACATGGATTTCTGTTGTGCACCCGATAATAATTCAGGGAAAGCCTCTTACTTTCCTCCTTCATGCTCTTCCCTCTCACCCATTTCTTTGCAAAAAGCAGATGGTGAAAATCGGAATCCATTAACTCCACCCATGATCTGCTAGGGTACAGATTCTGAAGATACTATTTCATTAGGGCATTACCATCCTGAATCACTACAAGAGAGGCAGACCTGCCCAATATCTCTGGTTCAGGCTCAGAGCAATTGCTCAAGCAAGTTGGAAGAAGCGGGCCACACAACAGCAGAACAGACAAGGACAGGCCAGCAATGCATCTATGAAAAAGCTGCAGCAGCTCCATAGCACATCTGATTTCCATTCCCTCTCTTGATTGTACACTGTAGAACTACATATTTCAGGACAAGACCTGGCATGAAAGATGCATAATGAAAATATGTGCACATAAAGTATGAGTTTTAGATATCAAGGAGATATCTGTCTTGCGTTGTGCAGAACTGCAGTGCATAAATGAACAAATCTCTGGGCCAGTTTTGTGCAGCTTTTTTTTGTCTTGCAGTCCATAGTAGGGCATTATAAAGGGGGCATCTCTTCCTATCTACAAATATTACTTTTTCATTTATTTATTTAAAATATCATACAGTGGACTCTCGTATAGCAAGCAGTTTGTTTAACAGAAAATCCACTTAAAGGAAAAATTTCCAGAGATAGGGGGAAATCACTTAACAGAATCTTCCGTACAACAGAAAAATGGTCGCGGTTCGGGATTAATCCATTTTCAATGCATTCCTATGGGAAATTTGTACAAAGGAAAAATTGCTTAACAGAATTTCATTTGAAACAAATTAATTCCTTTATACAAAGTACCACTTTTTTTTTTTTTTTTGCTTATTTAAAATATTTTACCCCATCTTTCTCCTTAAGAAGAACCAGGGTGACTTACATGATTAACAGACAATATTTAAGGCTAAAAAAAGTAAGTACTAAAAAGGATCAAATGCTACACTGAAAGACAGTCAACAAAGAAAAAGGTCTTCACCTGATTGTGGAAGGCAGCAAAGATGGAGCCATCCATCTGTCCTCCTGTAAGAGGGAATTCCAAAATCTGGAAGCAGCAACACAGAAGACCCACTCCCGGGCATCACCAAATGCACCTGTGATTATGGTGGACCGAGACAAAGATCTTAACACCAGAGCAAGTTCATAAAGGAAGATCTGGACCTTGAGATAGCTTGAACCCAAGCCTTGTAGGTTAGAACCACCACTTCTGTGTATGGAATCTAGATAACTGAGATGAGAGGAAAGTCAGTGATGTAGTGCCTCCAGGACTGACCCAGGGCGTTTATACACGACCCCTAAGCTCCGCTGCAAATGGCTGCAAGATCCGGAGCTTAAAAATGTTTCCCCACCAGCTCTGGAGTTTGCAGACAATTAAGTGCGACCCCGCCCACCTAAGCGCGACCCAGCACACTTTTCTTGTACCTCCTCTTGGGAGGTGAAAAATATTTGATGCGGATGTGCTGGGCTATCCTCGCTTCTTTTTGTTTTTGTTTTTTGCCTCCCGCCCCTTTAAGAGGAACCAGGAAGTGACCGGGGCTCCCCCGGCAGCATCCACCAACACCGGGAGGTAAGGCTTTATTCTTCTGTCCCTTTTTTTCCTCCCTTCCCTCACGCAGCCGGAAGCCAGGAAGTACGGAGGGGTGGAGATGCACGAAGAGCGACAAACCCCTAAGATCTCTGGTCCGAATTTAAGGGGCCAGCGGATTTTAGGGGTCGTGTAAAAAGGCCCCCAGTCAAATCACTGGGACTTTCTGATTTGCAGGGATTATGGCATCAGCCATGTGAACTTGTGCAGGTTGAGCTGATTTGTAAAAATCATAGTATCTGGACAGAAAAAGAACAAGTTACTTACCTGTAAAGGTGGTTTTTCAAGTAGACCTTTGTGAACTTAAGAACAGCCTTGCTGGAACAACCCACAGCCCATCCAGTCCAGCATTCTGTGTCACAGAGTGGCTCACCATTTGCTTCAGGGCATTCCCAAGCAGATGTCTTCACCTGCTTATGATTCCCCACAAATGGCATTGAGAGATATCCTGCCACACAGATAGATTCCCCAATGTGCATGTGCGAGGCTCAAGACTTTCCTAGCAATGGAAAGGTCATTAGTCTCCTCCCTCTCCCACTGCACATGAGAAGGAGGCTTCCCAACCAAACGCCTCAGTTCCCTCCCAGCCGCAGCATGTAAAGTAAGTACCAGACAGTGTGACAACTGAAGGGGAGGAGGGCAGTGAGGCTTCATGGAGGAAGCCTCCAAGACACAAGCAGCCAATCACTTACCTTGTGCTGCTCCCACATGGAGCTGAGCTCCAACAAGGAAGCAGTCTCCAACATCATATCTGCTTCTCCATGGGGCTGGCCAATCAGACAGGAAGGTGGGCTGATGCCTGTTCCCTGCACAACTCCTGAATGGCCAGTGCCAGGGAGAAGGAATTTCCCATCCCTAGTTGCGAGCTATACTTGCAAACCAAAGAGTTTGAGAATGGCTTGTTCTGGGGGTGGCAGTGGAAGAACCAATGGTTTTACAAAAGTTACTGTCCTGAGGGAGAAGAAAAATGATATATCTTCTATAGGAAGGTGCAGAGGAGGAGTGGAGTGATTCCCCTCAAATTAGAGACGACTCCATAGTCCCTGGGGTTGCACCATTAAGCAGATAGCTGAAGCAGGAATTGGGCCCTCTTACTTCCGCACAATGGCACGGCTCCAGGGACTAAGGCATGGAAATATTGACATGGCTGGGGATGTGGCTTCCTGATGCAGCCTGCAGTTTGAGGAACTGGATAACCAGGGCTAAATGCTGGTGCCAGCTGGGCCCCATGTCATCATCCACATGGACTCAGCTCTTAGTGCTGGTGGGGGCAGCGCCAGCTGAAGTGGTTGAAACAGTTGGAGAGGGAACTTCCCTGTGCAGAAGAACCACCATTCAGGAGTCATGAAGCCAGGCAAGAATAAAGAAAGACTAAGCCTAATCAGGAACCCTCAAGTGAGGAGACTGAGAACTTATGGGAACCACCCTGTTGGGATACAGAAGACCATAAGTGTCCTTCATATGGGACCTGGGCTCAAGGCCCGAGGGACTATGTATATAATTCTGCAGTAAAGACTGTCTTGTGCATGAATTGCTCTCCTCTATCTTAATGATCGCCATGTGAAGGTTCTTTGAAACACCCACAATAATGGTTAAAAACAAGCATTGAAATTCAGTAATTTCCATTTCCTACTACTTCTTTATGATTATGTTGGATAAATAAAATTAACATTTAAGCCATATAATGGAGAAACCTAAATAGTTACTCTCTCTCTCTCTCTCTCTCTCTCTCTGATGTGGTTCTGGAGTACATCTCAGTTGGACAATTGGGTGTGTGAACAGGTACATGACCAAGCTGTAGCCCAACAAAGAGCACAGAAAGAACTCCTAGTTCCCTGAGTTCCTTGCCCTCTGAAGATGCCAGTCACAGTCTGGCAAAAAGTCAGGAAGAAAAACTTCCAGAACACGGCCAAACATCCCCAAAACTCACAACAACTAACTTGTTAGTTACTTAATTAGTTTCTGTTTGTTTCAGCTTGTATACTGTCCCGTTTCTTAACAATCACATGCATACATCATATGTCCTTGTCTTCCCATCAGCAGGTCTTCATTCCAACTGCACTCTTCTCAGTTCCACATTTTATGTTCCATTGCATGATGAATGCCATGTTAACTTCACATAAACAGTGTCTACATGGCTTGGAAAGGCCGTGACAAAGTGCTGTGCTTTATTTTATTCCCCCCCCCCCAAAGTCAAACAAACACAAATGGTAGTAGATGAACATTTTTATAAGAGGATGAGCATGACTTCTAAGGAACCCTGTGTCTCAAGGCAGGCCGGTATTTAGACCATTAAAATTATTAGTCCCTGATGAGAAACTTGGCAGTTGGTTCTATTTCATTATTTTCATTTTCAGTGAGAGAAGAGTACAACCAAAACAGCAAATTTTCTGGATAGAAAACGTCTCTCTGGAAACAGCTCTACTGAAATATTTGAAATAACTGTAACTGGAAAACCAGAATGTGGGCATGCACCATAATAAAAATGAATATATTATTTTGTTCCAAATTTATCTCAGCATTGATGGTGATTATTTCAAAATAGAGAAAGTAAGGAGAACTTTCACAGGAATAAAAAAACTGGACTGTTCCTTTGTTGTCACAGGCAGTAAAACAGATGCAACTGTTCTTTCTTCACTCCTTAACTAGTTCCTTGAAATTTGGGAACAGAACACATGCCAAAATTATGTCACTTTGCTACACAGCAAATACTTCCTCTTAGGCAAAAGCTCTAGTGCAGATCCTGTCTCTCTGGCTTCAGCTGAGGCTCTCTACTTCACATCTTTCTCTAGTTCTAGAATGCATGGGCTCCCTATGGCAACTCTCATATACCTGCCCTGATGGTTAGGGCTATAGGATTTACAATTTAACAAATTGACAGCTGCACCTTTTTCCATCCCTCATCTCTAAGACAGCTTCTCTCAACCAGGTGAACTCCATGACCAGAATCTTGCTAGTGTTCACATAAGGTTTGCATAACTTGCGCTAAATGTAGCTAATCGATGAGGTGCTTGCTCTCATGTCGGATTGTACCACCAAGCTCTCATGCCGGCTGTACCAACAAGATGTCTTCTAGCACCTTGTCTGTTAGCCACTGTTAAGTCGCAACATGGCCACTGACTTTACAGAAATGCCTGTAGGATTCTGCTATTTGCTCTGCAAATATTTGCCCTGCAAATCCCATTAGTACCAAACAGCATTACCAACAGTCATCAGAGGTGTGGTGCAGAACACCTAGAGCAGTGATGGCGAACCTTTCAGAGACCAAGTGCCCAAATTGCAATTCAAAACCCACTAATTTTTTTTTGCAAAGTGCCAATACAGTAATTGAACCTGTATACAGGTGGCTGTATAAAGGGGGAATGTCGGGTGCCCACAGAAAGGGCTCCGAATGCCACCTTTGACACCCGTGCCATAGGTTCGCCATCACTGACCTAGCGGTTATCAGGCTGATCTAGAACATGGTTCTCAACTTTGGACCCCTGCAGAAATAATTTCCAGCTAGCACCATCAATGGGCAGGGTTTGGGATATTGAGGTCCAAAACATCTGGAAAGTTGAGAAGCACTGATCTAGAACCCAGCTCAGCTTGGTCACCTTTGCAAGCTTTCTAATCACAAAGCCCTTCTTTAATTTCCTTACATGGATTTCCTGCCTGTTCCTAGCTCTCCTATATAAAAACATCCTTGTCCTGACCTTCAGAACCGTCCATGCTCTTGATCCTACACAGCCTGTTTTTTGCTCCTCAGATTTAAGTCACCCAAAGTAATTCTCTGAAATTACTGAAAGAGCCATTGAGCACCTGGGATTTTATTCTTAGGGTATAGGGGGCAATAAACATTGCTTGTCCTCTTATGCTGGCTATCACAAGCCTTTGGAAGATGGGAGAAGCACCTGCCTAAGATTCCGAACTCCATTCCTTTGAGTCATGGATGTTCTCCTTTGAAGTGGAAACATGTGCCAAATCATTAGAATTACTGCAGCTCATTGACAGATCACATGCTTTACACACAGATGGTTGCAAGTTCAATGTCCACTCACTCCAAGAGGCATGTGGACGGCAACCTTAGTGAATCCCTAGACCAGTGGTGGGGAACCTTCAGCACTCCAGATGTTTCAGACCACAACTCCCAGAATTCTGAACCTAGATTGCCAAAGAGAAAGGACTGTGGGAGTTGTGGTCCAAAACATCTGGCATGCCAAAGATTCACCACCACTGCCCTAGACAGTAAGTGCCAATCACAGTTTACATTACTGGTGTAGATGGACCAACGACTTCACTTGACATTGAATACCTTTGTATATTGATGCTCATTAATGAATCAGTGAAAGGATGACTCTCCAGATGTTTTAACTGCAATACTCTTAATTCCATAAAGCTGGCCATGCTGACTGGGGCTTCTGGGAGATGTCCAAACATCCAAAGGATCAAAGTTTTCTCATTTGCCTAAGATTGCTTTGAGCAGGGTAGAGCCAACAGAAACCTCCATGTTCAGTAACAGTAAATTACCCAACAGCACATAACAATTGTTACACTGATTGCCTTCCTGCTTAGATACCTCTAAAGAATATCTAAGCATATAAAGGTATCTAAGTTCATCTTCTAAGCTTTGCAGAAATAAGCAGAATTGGATAGGTTGAAGGAATGCAGATCCATCCGTGAGAAGAAAGTGTGGCTTAGCAAGGAGGCGGCTGAGAAAAGGACACCCTGAAAACACTCCTTCTATGTGCAACTTCCTAGATGTGGAATAGTTAAGTATGAAAAGCATTTAACTCTTCAGAAGAGCATAATCCTACTCCCTGCAGTTTCCCCATTCTTTAATGATTAAAGCCTAAGTAAAACATCTGTCCCAAATAAATACAAGGAAAAAAGATTGAAACAATGAAGCTTTTCAATCTGTTTTGGAATGTGCATAAGCAAACATCAAGCAATTAAATTCTGTTTTTTTATCCAGCATTAACTCCTTAGAGCCCAGCAGGCTGTACAGTTCCAATCATATTTCTTACACAAAAAAGAGGCAATCCTCCAGAACACTTTCCAGGCAATCACCATCACCACCATCATCACCATCTTCTTCTTCTTCTTCCACAGCAAAATTGACTGGTTTAGAAGAGCAATGTATTGACCAAACAACACAAGATTCCTTAGAACACAAGTTCCCAACCTTGAGTAACCCAGGTGTTCTTGGATAGCAACTCCCAGAAACCCCAGCCAGCGGTTAGTGGTGAAGGCTTCTGGAAGTTGCAGTCCAAGAACATCTGGGTGCCCAAAGCTGGGAACCCCTGCTTTGGAACAAGAGCGGAGATCCTGTTTTCTACAACCTATGACAAAAGTCAAATTGGGGTTTGCTGACGGCAGAGCCAGAAAGGCATTCTACCCTAAAGACAGTGCCCACAGTGTCTTCTACAGTGTCTAAACCAAAAGAACAAATGCCAGTAAGAACCCCTTCATTGATTCTCCGAGTGGTGCCATTTGGTCTAAACAAAGATTTGGAGGGAGGGCTCCTCTCTCTCTAACCATCACTTCTCCTTCTTGATCACATAACTCAACTGAGGCCTTTGCACACGGTCCTTTACAGAGGGCTTGGAAACCTGTCCCCCCCCTTTTTTTTTGAGAAGTAGCTTTGGAAAACTCCATTTCTGAGGTGGGAGGAGGAGTTGTGAAGGCAGGGGAGGAAAGAGAGGGACTCTTGTAAGTTTGTTCTGTAACTCATATGCAGTGAAAAGGAATACACTTCTTTAAAGCTGCATTATACAGATCTAGTTTTCTGGTTCTGTGGGTAGTCTGAAGCCTCCTAAAGCCTCCTATTAACACAATTTTCCCTCTGGTAACAGGCTTTATTTACTCAAAGAGGCATGTTGAAGCAATCATACCTGCAACAGAAGACTATACTTCCCTTCCAGAGACCAATCCAAAAACAAAGCCAACCAACTGCATGGTATTTTAAGGTAAGAGAAATAACATGTTGTGAGAAACGGATGTCTTCCATCACTCGAAGGAAAATGTCCTCTAAAAGTCTTCCCAACATTACACCTAGCCAGAGTGGCCTTTGTTGCCAAATGGGGCAGTTTATAAGTCTAAGAAATAAATAGTTCTTCCCTATGGGAAGACTGGAACTATGGCATCCTAAGAGAAGCCCCTGCTCCAATTCTCCATTGCTGCTCTAGAACAGCAGCAATATCCTTGCTAACTGCAATAAGTAACTCGTGTCATTGCAACTTCAGCACAAGGTTCTTCTATGCCAATGGATGTACAAAATAAAACAAAATACTATAAATGTAGGAGCAGATTAGACCACTTTTTTTAAAAAGGTATCAAAGGTCCCTGCATTTGCATAATAAACCTACTGCTCCTAAGACTTAAAAAAACCTACATTATCTCTTTGATTTCTGCAATAATAAGAGTAAACAAATGTGCTCCTCTACCAAACAGATGAAAAATTGTACAATTGTTATTACTGGTCTTTTAAAAAGTTAAAAGAATATACTAGATTACGTGCATGTATTGCAATAAAATTGTGTCCTAATTTTTGTGAGACTTTTAAAAAAATGAACTCTAGTTGAGTTTGCCTGCCTGTTGATGACTGGATGCCTGTAAATGCTTTTTTCAATACCAAGCCAACACAATGCAAAGTTCTTCACAGACCAACTTGCGTGTTTGAGATTTCAAAGAAGCATCAACACAGGAAGCAAAAATGATTTGCATTCCTTTTTTCATTGTCTATGCCTCTTGAGGGTAAATGAGAAGAGGATTTCCTGTATTGGTGGAAGACTTAGCTAAACCCATTCTGAAGCATATGAAATTGGATCAAAGGAACTGGATATGATATGAAGCCTTTAAAATATTCACCAAAGATGACCTGTGGAATGAAAGGAACACCACAGTATTTTGATTCTTTTATTATTCATATCTTTAAATCTTCAATTTTTTCTGCCATGAGACAGGAATGCATGATAGATAGAAATGGCTCAAACATCTTCACATGACACTCTTAAATCATATTTCATTCACAAATTTTCCCTAGAACATCTATAGTTAACATAATCCCACCCATTTCCATCCATTATCACAGATTTAATTGCCCCATTAAACAGTAGTTGCCAGCAATCCAAAGCTGTAAGGCTTGCTTTTTTATTTTTTTGCATATTAGAAAAAATTCATTGGAACTACAATATAAGAAACATCAAAACTAAACTCTCCTTTTGTATGGCAGCCCCAAGGTGATACACATTTATAAATGAAATCCAATGTGTATTCAGTGAGATTGTAAGAGGTCTTTTGTTTACTAGAAGTACTTGTTTCACCTCTCACCACTCCTTTTAAAGAAGGAGTGGAGAACTACTGTAGGGCTGGGAGCCATCTTGTGAAACGACAGGCCACACCAAGAGCCCTCCAGGTAAAAAAAAACATTTTAAACGGCCAAATTCAAAACAAAAGGTGCCAAGATGGCCACATGTTTTTTTCCTTGGGAGCAGGAGCTTGTTCCTTCCCCAGCTTGCCTAAAGCAAGAAACTACCACCTTGGGTGCCGCCTGAACCGAAAGTCTGATTTTTCTTCTAAAAAAAAAAGATTATTTTACACTTTTTGCCAGTGGGGAAAAGAGACTCAGGAGAGACTTGGGGGCTGCAAAAATGTCACTGAAGGCCCACATATGACCCATGAGCTACATTTTGCCCACACATTTCAAAGTGGGCGTCAACTCTTATGAGTGACATCAGAGGGCATTTATCAGAGGTAGGAGGAAGTACTTTTTGTTTATTCTCCTCCCCTGGGAAGGCTCCTGTAAGCCCCACCTCCTTTTCATTCTAAGCAAATTGTTGTTGAAACTATGGCATGTGGATAGTGGAAAACCACCATTTCCCACTGGTTTTCCCACCCCCTGATACTTACTGGATAGCACTCAAAGGAATCCATTTGTCTGACAAAATGGCTGAAATCCAGCAGGATGCTGCAACTAGAGTAGGCACATTGAATCAATGGGGATTTGGTGAGTCAACTCCTCTGAAAGTTTCACTGACTCTATGGACCAACTCTAATTGCAACTTACTACTGGATTTCAGCCAAAAAATTGTATAGTCCACTGATATTATTTGGCAAAATAGTTCATCACTGACTAGGGCTTTCCAATAACATTCATGTTTTAACAGTACAGTTTAAATCAAAATGAAACCATGAAAAGGATGGGTTGGCTTGGAATCTGCATCTCTTTGCACTTGCAGAGAATTATTTTGAGGTTTCCGGAATGGATGTAAACAAGAGGAGATTATATCTCTGTGTTATGGGTGTGTCTGTCCATCTGTCCTTTGGGAATCCGTACGAGTTCTTAATGTTACCAATGATGAATAAATGAGATACCTGATCTGAAGCATTTACTCCTGAGAAGATACTAGAAAGGGAATGACAGTTCTGATGCACTTTGGAATGGCACAATCACGTAAACGCTTGCACACTTAAGACTTAACAAACTCATCCAAAAATTTCTAAACATGAGTTCTAACTAAATGCTAAAATATCAGCACAATTAAAAAAAACCCAAAAAGGAATCCTATGTAATCAAAACATAAACAAGTAGGAATATTTTTTCAGCAAACTTTTTTAAAACGTAGGAAATTCTAGATACTTAAGAAAATGTAGCCAACAGGACTCTACCCCCCCCATATATATTTTTAAAAGCTAGTTTTCCAAATGTATCTTAAAATGCCATGATATCCCATAACTGGCCAGGTCCAGCCACCTCAGAGCTGCACGGCTTACAAAAACAGGGCAAGAGGAGAAAAACAAAAAACAAAAAAACAAAACACAAACACAAAAATTACAGCACACAAAGTAAACAACTCAAACAATATCCAACATAATCCAAGTAAAGGTGACATGAAAATTAGAACTTCCGTCATATGCAGTCAAGTCAGTACAACATTGTCACAGTAGGCGTTCTTGAGTTTTGATAATGTACAGAGAAGTAGCTCCTTGAAAGACATCGGATGACCGTCGTCAACTTTTTTAAAAATGAAGAAAAAGAATTTAAAAAAAAAAACCAAAACCAAAACAAAGCTTGCTGTCTTAAGTTCGATCTTTTAAGATCTCTGAATTAAGAGCAATGAGGTGTGTTTTGTAATGTGAGTTGTCTTAGAAGTAGCAGCACCCAGGGCAGGCAGTCTCCAGAGGCTAGCTGGAATTAATAGTGTTAGAAAACTGCATAGGTGTTCATTAAGAAGGCAGTACACGTGGTGCATTATATGGCTCTGTTGGATTAGTATCCCCCTCTCCTCCCTTTCTCTTTTCAATATTAAAAAGGACAACACTGTAAAGAGCATGCACCTGGGATGCATTACATAGCAAGTATTACTCAATTCTTCTGTTTGGTGTTAAAGGTTCTCACACAGAAGACTCATTCCCCCTCTCCTCAGCCTCCTGCTGGAACCAATTCCTTCTTTCTTTCTAACCCTAGACATCATCACCCTGCCTCTTCTGGATAGCAATTTCAATATGACATTTTTTAATGTATGGTTACTCTTCTGATCAGTCATTGACTGGAACTGTCACAGCGGGTCCTTGCAATACTGCCATGCTTAGAAACAGAAGATCCGACCAAAAGCCTTCAATGGAAACCCAACAAGTGGAGTGGTTCCTGATAGAGAGCTGCTTCCCTTCCCGCTACCTGAACCCTATATACCCCTTTACAAAAGTATGCACACCGAAGGAAAAACAACAATAACAGGATACAAAGACCATCTGGAGTTTGGAGCTGTTAAGACACCAGAGAATTTTCAGGCTGGTCTTCGGTAACAGTGCACTCGCTCTGTTCCTCGCTGGTTTCGTTGGATGGCTCTTCACAGTTTGGCTCACCGGGGTCCAGGCTGCTCCCCTCACTTTGCTCCTCATTCTGCTCCTCTACAGTTTGCTCCTGATTACTCTCTAGAGATATTGGGGAACCGTCTGTCACACTTTCAGCAGCCGCCATTTCGTCAAATGGCTGAGCAAGGGGAACAAGGGGACTCGGGGGTATGAAACTCTCGGTGGTGCTTACAGGCACTTTGGGCGTGCCCATGTCTATGGCAATGTCATTCTGCGGCAAAGTTGCTTTCTCCACAAGTTTCCACTGAATGATGCTCATATCTTTGCCTCCAGTTGAAATCAAGTGACTGTCATTATGAGTGAAGCTGACATTGGTCACATGGCTACTGTGGGCACTGTATTTATGACTTGGGGCCTGCGGATATAAAACACACCAGGAAATCAGTGCCTATAGTAAGAACCAGCGTATCAGAACAACTGTTCCACCTCCATGTTGCAACTAGAGGAACTTATCCAAACCTGACTGCTTTAATAAATTTTACATGATGTTCACATTTTCAGGAAATACACATCCTTACAAGGTGGGTCAGGAATTTCACAAAAGCCTAACTGAAAGAGAACATTGTATGTGGCTGGTGGCGCTGTTCTATAACACACCCTCACAGCACTGGAGGGAGTTTCACCAGAGCTTCAAAAGCCTACTTTTTCGGACAATTCCCAAAATCAGTAAACCATCGTAGCCAATGGGACATGCTGGCTGGTGATACTGCAATTTGTAATTCAAAAAGAGTGAATCTTGTACTGGCTACCTGGAATTGAAACCCAGGTTGAGAGCAAAGTGAGCTGCAGTAGAAAGCAGCAGTTTGAACATCATGGTTCTACTGGACTAATTCAGCCTGGCACAGAAAGTTTCCAGGTGCCCATGATCTATCACTCAACTCGTACAAGATAGGAATACAAGTAGGAGTTCTCTTAGTTTGTGTGCTTGGTGGAGGAAAATGGTGTTTGTGCGATACTCAACTATGCTGTCATTAGTAGGACCATACCAAAACCATGTATGATGAATAGGTAGTCCATGAATGATGGACTACCTATTATAGTATGTGTCTTTTATATGAATCTACAGGATCACATAGACTTTGTGTTTATAACTACTTATAACCTTATGGGTTTACATTGACACTATGTTTTCAATGTTAGTTTCCATCACTCATAACTTTACATGGAACTTTACTCCCCTTTAACCGCTCACATTCTCTTGTAGCTTTAATGTAATGTTTTCTATTATTGCTGTAAGATGTCCCTCGATTCCCTGTTCACAATACTTGAACATGCCTTAATTGTACTGGACTGTATATTTTCCCTCATGCTGTAAGCCACCTTGGTTTCTTTTTCCAAGGAGAAAGGTGGGGGTAAAATACTCTAAAATAATAAAATAAAATAATAATAATGTACTGTATATGCGTTGTAGAAATGCATACACATTTTCTGTAAAGGAAGCATTTAATTACACACTCTTTGTATTGCATGCCTTTTGTGTATATTGAGCTCTTTTATTTAACCTTTTAAGCATAAACATTATTAGCTACTTGCACTTTTAAAATGTGGGCATGACCTGTCTATATGAAATGTAGTGCAAACTGTGCTAAGATATAAACTTCCGAGTCAAGCTCTTTGCTTGGCAACAAGTTTATAATTCTATCAAAAATCTCAACATCCCCAGAAATCTCATCAATGCCTACTCAGAGGCCATTTCAACACATGCATGATTCCGCCTCATCCCATCTTCTGAAACAGAGGCATCTATACATACCTTTGCCTTGGAGCAGGGATATTGAAACAGATGGACTTTACAAAAGTCATCAGCAACGGCAATCACTTTTCTGTTGTGGGACCTCACAAGAGCATTTATATCCGTTCCATCTGATCCCTCAGGCCACACTCCTGCAACACAGGAAAATAACAAGAATTAAGGCTGCCACCCACGTATCACATGGGTGATAAATGTTTATTCATCCAGACATTGACAGACAACATCTTCCATTACCCACAGCCAGCAAGGCCTATAGTCGGGGGTAATAGGACTTCCAGTCCATCACCATCTATAGCAGGGGTGCCTAAACTTTTTGTAAGGAGGGCCAGATTTGGTGGCTGAGAATGTGTCAGGGGCCGGTTGCTCCCCAACCCTGCCACCTCACTGCAAGCCCCACCCACTTTCTTTTTAAAAAATGGGGTGAAGGAGGGGGAGGGAGCCGCGGGCCACTCAGAATGGCCTGGCGGGCCGGATTCCCCCCCCCCCCCGGGCCGGACTTTGGGCAGGCCTGATCTATAGCATAATAGTTCTCAACTTGGAGTCCCCAGACATTCTTGTACTAACATTCCCAGAAGCCTTCACCACTAGCTATGCTAGCCAGGATTTCTGGGAGTTGTAGCCCAAAAACATCTGGGGATCCAAGCTGGAGAACCACCGATCTAGAGAAAGAACAGGCAACTTCAGAAGGTTCCAGGTCAGTTTTTCAACCCCTCAGGGAAACTTAATGAATAATTAAATTGAAAGGCAAATAATTTTTGGATATCATTAGGGATGGGCATTTTGTTTAGGAACCAGTAGGTTACGAAATGAACCACGCGAGCCCAGGTGGTCCTCAGAACCGGGTGATACACACAGATCCAATTGCTTTACCTTTCTCTGTCTCGTGCAGGCTTAAAATCCAACGAGGAAGCACACTGCAACCTCATCTTTCCAGCTTCGTGATGCTGGCCAATCAGAGAGGGAGGTGATATGCTGCCTGTCCTTGCACAGCTCCTGATTGGCCAGCATCACAGATCTAGCACAGATGACTTGAACCCTGCGCGAGACAGAGAAAGGTAAAGCAATTGGATCTGCTTGTATCAGACAGTTCTGAGAACCACCTAGGCTAGGCTCGCGTGGTTTGTTTCATAACCTACTGGTTCCGAAACAAAATGCCCATCCCTAGACATCATAGTTCTATAGGACCCGTTCAGCCTGGCAGAGACTCTGTTATGATGACTGCTCCCCGACACCTCAGAACCCATCATCTACACACCAAGTTAACAGGATACATATGCATCTGTGTGAGAGACTCCAGTATATGATGCTGGAATCATCATGTGTATAGTATTATGCAGAATGAGGACGTTTACACGAATTCAGGGATATGAAAAACTGAGTCTCAGTTCCATTGCATTTCTCTGAATCTCACTTCAAGCCCACCATCATTTCCTACCAGAACTACGAGTGACTGAAAATCCACTTCTGGTTTTAAAACAGAAGGCACATCTTCATTCTGTCTTGCAACAGAGTGTGAGTGAAATCTGATGCCCAACTCTTTCTGCTGAAGAAATACTTAAGAGGAGAGCAATGTTAACACTTTTTCTGCCCAAGACTTGTCCACTGCAATCTGCCTCCCTAAATGCTATCCTGCTGGGATACAGATGTGGGTCAACTTGAAGTGAAGTGCCGTGTGTGCAAAATAAGTTAAAGCTGTTTCTACCACTGTTCCACTTTAGTGTTGGTAGTCTCGAAAGGAAATCAGATTCTATTACATCTCCATTAAGATGTCAAGCAAGTCGACAGTTTGCAAAAGACATTAAGAAGCTCTGCAAGTAACATCATCTCATGTCTATTTCCCGGAATATCATCAGTTTTCCAAGCAATGTAGTAGTTACAATGTTGGTCTAGAGGAGAGCTTCCCAACCTTGGGTCCCCAGATGTTTTTAGACTACAACTTCCAGAAATCCTGGACCAGCGCAGCTAATGGGGAAGGATTCTGTGAGTTTAAATCCAAGAACATCTGGGGAGCCAAAGTCGAGGACCACTGGTCTAGAGCAGTGATGTCAAACCTTTTAGAGTCCGAGTGCCCAAACTGTGATTCAAAACCTACAAATTATTTGTAAAGTGCCTAAATACAGCAATTTAACCTGAATACAGGTGGATGTGAAGGGGTGATGTCAGGTGCCCACAGAAAGGGCTCTGAGTGCCACCCTTGTCACCCGTGCCATAGGTTCGCCAACACTGGTCTAGAGGAGTGGTGGTGAGCCTTTGGCACTTCAGATGTTTTGGACCACAACTCCCACAGTCCTTTGTTATCAGCAACACAGGCTTGGAAGTCTGGGAGTTGTGGCCCAAAGCATCTGGAGTGCCAAAGGTTTGCCACCACTGGTCTAAAGCTTGGAAGATTCAGACTGTAAATTCCACAGATCCATATACTCTCTAGATCACCGGAGGCTATTTGCTTTCTTTTAGGCTGATGCACCTCAGAGAGTGATTGTGTAAGTCAGTGGCGAGGATTGCCATGTATGTTGCCTTGATGTCATGGATGAAAAACAGGCTGCAAATGTAAGCATTAACTAAACAAGCATTAAACAGAAATCTGATACTCACCAAATACCTGAAATCCCAGGACACAGGTATATGTTGTCCAATCTATGTCTTTGCACTCCGAACGATTCCTCATTAGTTTACAACCAGCTGGAATATCCCCTTTGTAAAAACACATATAAAGAACAGAAGTACACTGAGTAAAAGGCAGTCATTTTAGCTGTCTATTGCAATACTAAAGGAGTTTCCCATTATTAAAAAAAAGTGTTCATTCTGGAGGAACTATTGCTTAAAACAAAATCCAAAGACACAGATGAGCACTGACTTTATTAGGATCAACTGTAAACATCTCAAATATGCAAATCTTTTGAATTTTGCAGGAATCTTCATAAGACTAACCAGCAGAGCTCGGGAAAGCATAAGAGTCAAAATATTTGACTAGGTGTTTCAAACACTTTTCCTAAGCTTTTAAATTTCACTTGAGGGACGGCCAGCTCATTTTCAAATATCATAGATAATGGAGTTGGAAAGGGCCTATAATGGCATCAAGTCCAACCCCCGAACAATGCAGGGATCCAAATCAAAGTACATATCATAGATGGTTATCCAAGTTTCTTTTTAATGTCTCCAGCAATGGAACACTCATCCCCTCCTGAGGTAACTGGTTCCATTGTTGTACTGCTCTAACAGTTAAGAGGTTTTTCTGATATTCAGCCATAATCTGGCTTCCTATAATGTGAGCCCATTTTTATGTGTCCTGAACTATTGTGTGTCCACAGCCCTCCTTACTTGGTATGAGAATCTTTCAGGTACTTGAAGAGAGCCATCATATCGTCCCCAAGTCTTCCTTTCTCAAGACTAAACATGCCCATTTATTTTAATCCTTCTTCATAGGTCTTGGGTTCTCGTCCTCTGATCATCTTTGTTGCCCCCAGCTGAACCTCTTCTAGTTTATTTGGCACTATTCTGTTTATCTCTCCAGCTGCGGAAAATATATCAGCTACGCCCCTACCTGGATGAACGGGGCCTCATAACAGTTACGCATGCACTGGTAACATCCCGTATTGATTACTGCAATGCGCTCTACATGGGGCTGCCTTTGAAGACGGTTCGGCGATTGCAACTGGTTCAGAATTGTGCGGCGCGGCTAGTAAGTGGTGGGGCCGCTAGGGATCACATCACGCCAATTCTACGTAGCCTACATTGGTTACCAGTTGCTGCCCGAGCCCAATTCAAAGTGCTTGTTTTGACATATAAAGCCCTAAATGGCTTAGGACCTGGATACCTGAAGGACCGCCTCCTTCCATATGAACCTACCCCGGCAATTAAGATGAAGCCAGGGGGCCCTCTTGAAAGAGCCATCCCTCAAGGAGGTAAGAGGGATGGCTTGCAGACACAGGGCCTTCTCGGCAGCTGCCCCCAAGCTATGGAATGCCCTCCCAAGTGAGATCCGCCTGGCGCCAACACTGATGACATTTCAGCGCCAGGTAAAAACCTTCCTGTTCCAGAAGATTTTTAATTGATACAATTTAGATTGTGGGTCTTCTGATGGCAATTTTAGTGTGATGTTTTAGTATAAGGTTTTTATTGTTGTTTTAATTATTTATTGTTGTTTGATGTTTTTAACTGTTTTAATTCCTTGATTGTAAGCCGCCCAGAGACCTTTGGGTAGTGGGCGGCATATAAGTTGTAAAAATAAATAAATAAATAAAATATGAATATGAAAATTCACTTTACACTGAAACAGCCATTTTGGTCCATTGGGCCCATGATCGATGCTTGAAAAAAATATTCATAGAGTAACTCCAAGAATCCCCCTGCCAGCATAGTTACTGATCATGCTGCCCACAGTATTCTGGACCTGTAGTCCAAAAATGCAACATTTTCAAATTCTATTCAGTATTATATTCTTTTTGACTCTTTCTGATCTCAAGAACACTGGAAGAAAATCATCCTATCTGTACAAGAGGAGATCCTTGACACCTGGGACCTTCCACATACAACTCAATACACACCAACCACCGAGGGATGGCTCTTTTAATATAACACTGGTGGTGGAGGATAAATCATACCCATGAAATCAAAACAAGACCCAAATTAGAGAAGCACCAGCTGTGACTAAGGCTTCAGGAACTATGTGATCTCATCCCTACAACGTCTGGAGGGCCCGTGATTCTCCATCCCTGCTTGAGATAGAAGGTTATCAAAGGTCAAGGAGTGCAGAAGTGTCAGCTGAAAGGGCCTGCCAAGTTAAGCCGACAGGTGGTGGGGTGCAATACTAAAATAAGATTGGAGCGGTACTTGCTCCCCACTCCATTCCTTTTTGATCCCTTTAGGTTTGCTGCTCTTCCTAATTCACTTGGCATTCTTCTCGGCAGACCACAGAACAACTGCCTTGGATCTGTGACTGCACGAGAACGAAAGAAAAAGGAACAACTGCCAGGCAAAAATACATTTATTGGGGAGTTGGGGGGGGGCAGGACAGAAGGAACCTCTTTAATAGGTGGCCAGAAATATTCCTGCCCTTTGAGTGTTTCAAGAGAGCCGAAAGACATCCATCTCAAATTGGTGAGCTGTAAGACGGCAGGTTTCCTCACACTTCATTTTAACACAGACTGCCTGAACAGACGAGAAAGGCATAACAGTCTCAACTGTTTCCTGCCATTTAATTTCAGCAAAGCCCAATATAATAACAAAGGGAAGCCATGAGAATTTTAACCGTTCCAAATACAAAACTGATGCAAAGTTGCATTTTTAAAAGCAATCGAAAAAGCATGTATGAATCTAGGAAATGTATTCTCAAAGGCTTTCACGACCAGGATCTGATAGCTGCCGTGAGTTTTTCGGGCTGTTTGGCTGTGTTCTGGAAGTTTTTCTTCCTGATGTTTCGCCAGTCTCTGTAGCCAGCATCTTCAGAGGGCAAGGAGCTCAGGGAACTAGGAGTTCTCTCTGTGTTCTGGGGTATAGAATGAGTGAGACTGTGGGGTTTTAAAGTTGTGGGAAAGGGGAAACTGGTCCTATTCAGGAGAATAGGTGTTAGTCATTATGTTGTGATGGAGGATTATGAAGTTTCACTGCAATCAGGGGTGGTGGCGATCCATCTCTCTGGTTGATGGGTATCGTTAGCTGTTCTATTGTGTGAACTGATCACTGGTGCTTGTGGCTGAGTGAGAATCATTGAACTTTGATCTTTTGCAGGCTGCAGTTTTCAGTACTGGAAGCCAGGCTTTGTTGATTTTTAGACTTTGAGTGTTTTGAGATGAATGCCTTTGGCTCTCTTGAAAGGTTTCAGGCACATTGTAAGCAAAGTTTCCATAGATAATCCTGGATTCAAAATTCAAAAGATTGGATCTCACTAGTAGTCAAACTCATATGGTGGAAGGACATCTGTTTAGACTTCCAGCAGTTGAGGGCTTTATAAATGAAAACAAGTAAACTTCACTTGGAAACTCTTGGAATCAGCAAGAGACTATGCATATGCAGGTTAAATTGAGGGTGGGGATGTTGAGAGGGCCCAACCTCTGGTCTCAAGACCCACCACATCTCCAAATCCATAAAGCAGAGCGGGGGGGGGAAGGATAGGAAATCATCAGATGACAACATCCATTTTAAGAGCCGAGATGGTTATATTAGTGGTTTTGGAGAAGTTTCATTTGAAACTCACTGTTCCTGAAGGCTTCTGGAAAATAAAAAAAAATAGAGGCTTGGGAGGGTCCTGGCAGCTCTCAAAACATTGGAGAGGGGGCACTGTGGCCCATGAGCAAGCAATGCACAACCTGGGCCAAATCCAGTTTCAGTTCCAACTACTGTAGACCTGAACCATTTGGACGTATTTATACCTCAGCTTTATAAGTCCTGATCTCTGGGTAGCTTGGATCTGTTTTTAAATGGGTGTCTTTGAATATCCAGAAAGTCAAAGGAAATTCTGGGTATTTTGTTATGACACTGCCACATCTGGACAATAGAGTGAGCAGGAGTGGGCGAGTGGGGAGATGACAACGACACCCCTATGATTTGGGGTATGTGTCCAGTGTTGCCTTCCTATGTCCGGAAACTGCCAATTCCTAAACCAGCGGAGCTGCCAAGCTATGTACAAACAATGTTGAGCAATTAGATTACTATTCGAGTTAAAATTTCTTTTTTAATGTCAGCAGCTCTGCTCTCTATGCCAGTAAATGACAAGGGCTCTCATTAGGCAAGCATGAGCAGGCCATTTCCAAAGCCCAAACCAGATTCCTGACATATCATCCACCACCAGCAGTCTTCCCCATAAACCTCTGCATTGATTGATATCCTTGCAGAGACGTGTGCTATATTTGGAAGTACCATAAAGTAATGAACAGCATTGCACAATATTAAAAGGTTAGGTTACAAAAGATCAAACCAGGATCCGCGGTCATCAAATGTTTTGCACCCACACTTTGGCTTCTCGCAGCCTTCTTCCCCACCCTGTCACTCTTGTTTCCCATCATGATCGTACAGCAAGTTTTCGAGGCAGGAGGTAATTGTAGGTTTGTACTCACAGTATAATATTTCATAGTCTCCCGAGTTTGACATTATGTACTTATTTTCTGGGGACCAGTCAAGGTGCGTAATATAGCTGGAATGTCCCTAAAATACACACAGAGAGACAAACACAAAACGAGAAAAAGACAAGTGATCAAAATTCAAGAAGCTGTCAGGAGTACTTTCCGCAACTTCACTGCTTAACACCTCCATTAAAATACTCCTCAATAGAAAATGACACACAACAGGTTACAGGAATAATCAACCAAGTTTGTCTGGTGTAAAGCAGCCAACCATTTCCCTGGGGCTTCTTTGAAAGCCAAAAATGGTTGCCATGACATGGCACAAATGCTGAAGTTCTTCTGTCCTGGTTATTACAGCCAACCGTAGTTTTAATTTTTTTCACAAGATCTCCTCATCCAAACCAGCAAAAGTAACAAGACAGAATCCTAGAAGATGGGCCAAAATAACAATTTACATCCCGCCCCCAATCCCTAACTGTTTGAAATGACTAAAACCAAATTTGAACTCAGCAAAATTGAATAGAAGGAACAGCTTCAAAACTAAAGTTTTGGCTACCATTTCTGCCTGCATAAATTCTAAATATTAAATAAAGCAGAGTAAAGAGCACTCGGTGAACTCAAAGCACCCCTTAGTCCATCATTCTGTTCCCACAATAACCAACTCCTCCTCCTCCTCCTCCTCCTCCTCTAAACCTAGAAAACCCTGAAAAGTTTGTAGACATAGGGCCTTCTCAGCAGCTGCCCACAAGCTATGAAATGCCCTCTCAATTGAGATCCGCCTGGTGCCAACATTGATTTACATTTTGGCGCCAGGTGAAAATCTTCCTGTTCCAGATATTTTTAATTGATACAATATAGACTGTGGATCCTCAGATGACAATTTTAGTGTAATGATTTTAGTGCATGGTTTTTATTATTGTTCTGATTATTTATTGATATTCTCTTTTTAACTATTTTAAATTGTTTTAATTCTTTTGATTGCAAGTCGCTCAGAGACCTTTGGGTAGTGGGTGGCATATTAAAAACAAACAAACAAACAAACAAACAAACAAGTTATATCTAATCTACAGCAACCCTTTTCAGGGTTTTCTAGATTTAGAGTAACAGTAGTAGTAGTAGTAGTAGTAGTAGTAGTAGTAGTAGTAGTAGTAGTAGTAGTAGTAGGAGCTATTTATATAAACCATCTTGTAATACCTCAATTCTAGCCAAAGGTTTGGAGCAATGCTAATAAGGATTCATATATTTTGTTGCTTTGAAGTCCACCATAACCAGTAAGTTTGCACAATGTCAACAGATGGTGAAACGAAGTGCTTTCTTGACCCTGCCTCCACTTGCACCTACTGATCTCCTCTCTTGTATCTGCCATAGTGGGACTATCATCAATCTGACTCCACATTTGGACCTGAGCGAAATGTGGCTTGTGCAGACCTTGACAAAAATCATTCTTTAAGGTTGTTTACCACAACTTCAAGAAGGCAGTGGCCTTCCTTTTGGCAGCTGCAGTTGCAAAAAGTAATTTGTTGAAGCTCTGGGTCTGTAAAAGATACGACTGCAAACTATGGCTCGTTGCTAAAAAGGGGGGAAGGGAAAATGTGGGGTTCAAAAAAGAAGTAAAGCTCCATGTAATTTTCCTCTCCTCTCCCGTCCCTCATCTTAGATCATTATGATGCTGGGAGCTAGCAGTAACTTGAGGAGGTGGTGGGAAGACAACCATCTATAGACCCTGCCAGACATTTGGCAGCTGTTAACATTCCTGTAGGAAATGAAGAAGGGGGGGGAGCCATTTGAAAGAGGCTCCACGGGAGAGAATATTCCTTCAAGCATGTTAAATGATGGTAGAAAAGGTCTGAAATCACATTGCTGCAATAGCACAAATAGTAGAGCTATGCAGTCCACTAAAAAACCCTCCAGTTAACAGAGATTTTACTTGTTGAGCACTGTACACATCATACAAACAGTTACTACTGGCTTCTTTGGTTGGTAAAGAATACGGCAATATGCTGGATATGTGCCCAGACTTAAAGGGGGATGACTAGGGTACCATTTTCTGAAGAGGATTCATGCAGACAAAGCCATTATAACCATTATACAATATAGACTGTGGGTCCTCTGATAACAATTTTAGTGTAATGATTTTAGTGTATGGTTTTTATTATTGTTTTGATTATTTATTGATATTCTGTTTTTTAACTGTTTTAATTCTTTTGATTGTAAGCCGCACAGAGACCTTTGGGTAGTGGGCGGCATGTAAGTTGTGTGTGTGTGTGTGTTATATATATAAAAATATAATATATATATGCAAGCTCTGGGTTTCTTCCCGTGTAGAAAAAGAGGTCTCACTGTCATCTTCAGGCTGGTGTTCTGGCTTCTTTCTTCTTGAAGCAAAGTGTGGTCTCAGTTGAAGTCCTTCTATAAATACTGCTGGGGTGTGTGGTTTGCTTGCTCTGTTGCTGATTGTAGGTTCCTTTGTTCCTTTGTTCTTTTGTGATCTGCTGTGTGGCTGAGGCGATCGTTAAGGGATTAACTGCTGATGGCTGTTTAGATGGCTGTTTACATGCTGGTGGGTTAGATGGTGGTAGGTTCTGGCAGTATCCTGGGCTTTTGGAGTGGGGTCCTGTGTCTTGTGAATTCATTTTGGTCTGGACGTGTCTGTGGTCTCCCAATGTTTTTTTGGGGTGTAGACCCATGTGGTGACCAGACATAGATGGGCAGCGTGGTTTTGTTATTGGATGGTAACATTCATCTGTGGGAAATGGATGGAAGGTGGGGCAGCCAGTCTTTTGACAGAGAGGGGCAGATGTCAGGCACGGGAGGTGAGTTTATTCATATTTCAATGGCTTCCATGATTATTCGACTGTTGAAGTGTTCAGTTTTGGAGATGAGTTTGGTTCTTTCAAAGTCAAATGACCTGTTGTTTTTATGTGCTGGAAGAGAGAGGAAGATTTTCTTCTTCTTTTTTGTTCTGCTGATGCGTGCGCTTATTCTCCTGTTTGTTTGTCCGATGTATGTGGCTGGACAGAATAGTAGACTCCTTGGTTTTCAGCTCAATCTTGTCTTTGGGGTTTCTTAAGAACGGTGCAAAAGGCTGTCTTGATATTGTGTTTTGGAGAATTTTGAGATTTTGTTTTGCCTTTGATGTAAGGGAGGAGCGGTGCTGTTGTTCTCTTCTGTTTCTTGGTTCATTAGTTTGGTGATGGTGTTTTTTTGGAACAATTAAAAACAGTTACAGTTTTTAGGTGGTCTTTGTCTTTGAGGCGTTTGGTTCTGGAGATGAGGTTTTTACGGAGTTGATCTGTGCAGGGTGGTGGTGTGATTGTGCATGGATAGCGGTTTGTATGTGTTTTTTTCTGGTAGATGGTATGTCCTAAGGAGCCGTCGGGTTTTTTGTAGATTAGGACGTCCAGGAAGGGAAGTTGGTTGTTGGCTTCTATTTCCATAGTGAATTGTATTTTGGGGTGTAGGCTGTTGAGATGTGTGAGGAAGTTGTTCAGTTTATCTTTCATGGCCAGATAACAAAAGCCATCAACATATCTGAGCCAGAGTTTATTTAATACGTTGGTTTCAAAGTGTTCCATATATAGGTCCTCTGAGGGGTGATCCCATGGGTGCTCCTTCTATCTGTTTGTATCTTTGTCCATTGTGGATGAAGTATTAGGCAGTGGTTTCAGATCTAGGATGTGCTTGGGGGTTGTATTTTTTGGATAGCTGTTATTGTTTTGAAGATTATTTAGGTCATTGGGTTGAGGTCTTGTTTCTTTATAATTTCTATGTTTTTTAGTGATGGATTCTGCATAGGGCTGGAGTTGTTTGGCAAGAAATTTGGCGAGGTTTTTAGAGGTGAGCCTATGGAGCTGACTATGGGTCTGAGAGGTGTTCCTTCTTTGTGAATCTTGGGGAGACCGTAGAGCTTGGGGCATCTGGATGATTTCTCTCTGGGGATGATGCTTGGCTTGATTTCTTCACTTAAGGGAGAGGCTTTTATTTTGGCTTTGGTGGTTTTTTCCAGGTAGGTGGTGGGGTCTGTGTTCAAAGGTATGTAAGCAGGGTCTTGTAGTAGGTTGGATAATTTGGCTTGGTAGTCGGATGTGTTCATCACCACTGTGGCATTGCCTTTGTCTGCTGGGAGAATGATTATGTTGTGGTCTTTCCTCAGGTTGGTGAGGGCTTTTGTTCTTCTTTGTGTAAATTGCTTCTGGGTGGTTTGCTGGAGCAGAGGACATTGGTGACTTAGTCTGATTTTGTTGGCTTCATCTGGGTTGATTTTGGTTAGGCTGGCTTCCACTCCGCATATGATGTTTTCGGTGGGGATGTGTCTGGGGGAGACTGCAAAGTTGAATCCTTTGGAAAGGACTTTGGTTTAGGGTTAGGGATGCTGCCAGAACGCCCACCACCAAGGTCGTTAAGAAACAAAAGGCTGATAGACACATATCCAGCACCTCACCCACACAAGATGTCTCTAAACAGCCATCTAACCCACCAGCAGTTAATCCCACACACTCAGCCACACAGCAGATCACAAAAGAACAAAGGAACACAATCAGCACAGACAACAAACACACACAGCAGTATTTATAGAAGGACAACTGAGATCACACAAGAAGAAAGAACAGAACACCAGCCTGAAGATCACTGAGACCTCGTCGAAACGTCGCCAAAAAAATTTCTACACGGGAAGAAACCCGAATCCACCCTAACATGCATACCTATCTGAAAATTCAAAACAAATACAAACATTAAAATTGAAAATCTACTTCTCTAATTTCTAATTCAACACAAAAACAAACGTTAAAATTGATCCAGAAAATAAAAATTGAAACCCATAATACAATAAAAATGAAAAATAAGGAGCCCAGAAAGAGGCACAGAAAGCAACAACAGTGGATGATGAGAACAACATCAAAATCACAGGGGATATTCTAATTATTATTACTGCAGGGATGGGATGATGCTCTAGATCCTTCAGTCATTACTGGCCATCTGGAAAACATCTGTGTGGCAAGTTGGGTTTGAACGAAAAAAATGCAGAATGCAATCCCGAGCCTTTACTCCTTTTGTTCTAATCTTTCTTGCAAATTAGGATACATTGCTTTGTATAACATTTTTTGTCCTTTTTCAAATGAGTGCAGAAGATTCCAAACAGAGGCTCAGCCTTGAATTAAAAAAAACCTTTTCTGTTTCAATCCTTGTAACTTAATTTTAAATATACTGAGTATACTGCATTTTTTTCTTGGGAAATCAATTATTTGATGTGGGGCGTTGGGATATCAAGCTGAGCATTCCAATTAGAAACTTCCAATGTACAGCCCACACATACAAAACAAGTTTTCATTCTGCGTTCTTTGTCTTGACAGTGATCATGTTGCAAAGCACATGGGCAAACAAATAAAGCACAAAAACTGAAGGGCTGAGTAAAACCAGGCCACACTGGTTAATCCTGATATCAGATGAAGCACCTGCAAATGTTCCTTATGAGAGAAAGATATCCTCAGAACCAGCAAGTGAAATTATGAAGATGGAAGTGATTCATTTCTATATATTTTTAACCCGGCCTTTCTCTTGACAAGGACCCAAGGACAATATACAAACTTTGAGACAATGAGTACAGAACACTTATCAAGAACATCAATGACAAAATTCAAGGCTAAGAACAAAGATTGCGAAGAGGCATCTTGCATCATTAAGAAGATTAAAGCTAACAACAAGTATATAAAAAAGAAAAAAATGCTATTCTGAGAAATGGAAAACTGCTTCTGTAACAAGGGTGTTATGTGATAGCTGTAACCAACCCCAGTTAGCAATCTACTGGTGAATTTTGGACCTGCTGAAGTCTCCTGAGAATTTCTATTGGGAGCCCCACATAAAGCACATTACAGTGATACAGCTGGGAAGTGACCTTGGCATGTACTACAGCAGCCAGAGCAAATCTCTGAAGAAATGGGTGTAACTGGCACACTACCTTTAACTGTGCAAATGCACTCCTGGCCACTGCTGAGACCTGAGCATCTAGGCTCAAGGATGAGTCCAGGAGCACCCTAAGATGGGCACATCTTTTGTCAATGTAATCCCATCCAGTGTAGGCTGCATCCCTACTCCTTTATTTCTCCTTCAACTTACCAGAAGCAACTCTGTCTTGCCTGGATTAAGTTTCAATTTATTTACCCTCATCCAGTCCACTGCTGTTATCAAATATTGATCTAAAGCTGAACCAACTTCCTTGGATCCAGGGGGCAAGGAGAGATAAGAGTTGGGTGTCACACAGATGTCACCAAACTCCAAAATTCCGGATAATCTCTCCTAGTGGCTTCACGTAGATGTTGAATATCATAGGAAACAAAACAGAACCCTGAGTATCCCCACAGTTCAGTAGCTGGGGCGCTAAACATGAATCCCCTGGCACCGTCTACATTCTCTTCTCCAGGAAGGACTTGAACCACCGTAAAACAAAGCCCCCTAGTCCCATTCCAGAGGTTCTGGAAGATACCATAATTGATAGTATCAAAAGCTGCTGAGAGGTCAAGTAAATAGGGAGAGAGATACCTTTTCCATTTCTGGCATACGTCATCTACCAAGTCAACCAAAGCTGTACGTGTCCCATAACCAGGCCTGAAGCCAGACTGAAATGGATCTAGGTAATTTGTCTCATCCAGAAACCTCTGGAGCTGAGAGGTCACAACCTGCTCTAGTACCTCCCCAAAAATGGGATATTTGATACTGCTCGGTATAATTATTCAGCATTGTGAGGTCCAAAGAGGGCTTTTTAAATAGTGGTCCTACTATTGACTCATTTAAGCATGCTGGAACCCTGCCCTGTTGCAAGGAGGCATTCACCACTCCTCTTGTTCAATCAACCAGTCCCTTTCTGGCAGCTTTTATGAACCAGCAAGGGCAAGGATGCAGCAGACGCCGTAGCCCTCATCTCCCCAAGGGTTCTGACCAAATCATCAGGCTGTAGAAGCTCAAACTTATCTGTTAACATGGGGCAAGCAGAGGTGGCAGTTAAATTTAATGGACCTGGATCAACTGCTGCACCCACTATGTCCAAATGTCAGAACGACCTACTATATACTTTTATCAGTTAGTTCCCTTTTAGGCGTTCTCCTTGGCTCCCCAATTTGTCCTACGTAATGTCCCTCTGATGCTTCTAAGTTGGCTGATAAAATTATTTATTTATTTAACTTCTTTAAAATATTGTTATCCCATCTTTCTCCTTAAAAAGGACCCATTATATTATTAGACTACACATTTCATACCTTGTTTGGGGCAAAGAGGAAAAGGGGCATTAATTGTAGCACAGCGGCATCTTTGCAAAGTATTTTCAGTGATTGAAGCTGGCCAAAAAGCAGCCAGCCAATAATACAACAGCAACTCTCTTCATGCAAGGAGATAATCAAGTATGTTATAAACAGGTATGCAGATTTGTGTTTTTGAATCATAGCTCCCAGAATTCCTGAGGCAACTCTGAGAGTTATAGTTTGAATAAACAAGTCTGCATGCCTCTAGTTATTAACATATACATAAATACATCTCTCTCTCTCTCTCTCTCTCTCTCTCTCTCTCTCTCAATAATCGATTTTGCCAAATCAGATATTCCCCACAAGAGGGCAATAGATGCTGCAAACTTCAAGCATTGGAAGATGAGAATAAATAGAACGTGGTTCAGGAGTAAGACTGAAGGAACAATTGGCACTAGTCTGACTGCAAATGTTCTATACATTCCATTTGCAACCTTAAGGGAGCATGCAAAGCTACTGATTACAAACGCAAGAGTACTTCCAGGCATAGTCTGTAGGCATACAGTGAAAACAGCTTTGCATGAACGGAACAAATCTGGATATCTGGTTAGTACTTGGAAGGGAACCTGGAGCCAGGTGTATGTTGCTTTCAATGGTATCATACAGCTTGTTTTTTTCTGCATTGATGGGCAATAAATCTGTAGGATCAGAGGCAGCGTTGAGGACCTTTCAACTTGCTACCTCAGATCCTTGTCAGAAGAGCTGCTTCATGTAAAGCATGTGTGGTACTTCACCAAGGTAGAACGGTGAATAGAAAAAAGGGAGAACCATGGTAGCAGAGAAGGAGTGGAGGGGTGGAACACAGCTCAGTGCAAGACCGATGGGTTGCACTCATGGATCCCAATCTGATATCATGGTACAGTATACCTAGATAGGTGTGGGAAAGGTCTTATTAAAACTCTGAAGAATAACTGCTAAACACTTTTGCTGAAAGGACCAACAGGCTGAATGAGAACCAGGCAGACTCCTGTATTTTTCTACCCACTTCTACATTTTAGCTTTTATGAGCTTCCGTCTGAGGCATGCCTGAACCTCTGCCTCCCTCCGTGCAGGTTTCCTCTTCCCCTATGCACCCCCAGCGGTTTTTTTCAGCCTCTTCGGTTTCAGTCGCGATGAAACCCACATGTGTGTGTGTGTGTGGGGGGGGAGTCATGCATGTGAGAGGGCAGAGCCAAAATTAGAGGAAACTTGTTTATAAGAGACCTGTTTTTGAACCTTGCAGTCTATAAACCCTAACAACAACTACCTTGGCTCATATTGATAATCATGAATGCACACACACACTAAAAACCAAAAAACCAAAACCAAACCAACAAATGCAGTGACATACAAGGAGAGGACCCACCAAGTATGTTCTTATTCATATATTTTTAGTTTGCAGTATTAGCGGAATGGAAGTTGGAAGTAGTTTTTAAATTACAGTAATAACATATGAATGGATCCAAAGGATGGATAGAATCTGCCATTTCACGGCACTGTAAAATCAACTTGGGTACTATAATTAAAGTGTTGTTCAGTTCTCTCTAGATATTTTGTCTCCAACTATTGCTCAAGATGTGGTCTAGAAAAGTGAACCGTTGGCTTCTACGACCAAGCCTTTTCATCTATTCCAGGAAAGGATACAGGGATGCACCAGGGATGTTACATAAAGGGGCCAATGTGATGTTTTCACTCTTTATGCTATTTAAGCAAGCCACAAGGGAGCAGAGAAAGCATAATTAAAGTATCTCAAATCTGGGAAAGATGCTCTTCTGGGTTACAACTCCCAGAGAATCTCATGCAAATTTAAAAGCAACCCTTTGGAAATCCATGAAACCAATGTTGAGTCATGAGCAATGGCAAAGCACAAGGCTTTAAAAGTGAATTGTGAAGTATTTCCCTAATATTGTTTGCTAAAAGTCTACCTAAATGGAGCTGGTGGGACAATTTTAACAATGACATCTAGTGGATCTGCACTGATTTACCCATTATAACCGTGGTTTTGGGGAAGGGGCCTTTAAAAAGATTACAGAAATTACAATTTGTTCTCTGCTTGTGGGAGAATTTGATTAGAATACTTTTTTATACTGCAATGTGCTTTAAAACACCGATCCAGGCAGACAAGAAAGCTACACAGCGTTCCAGGTTAAATTCACACAATCTCATTCCTGGTATTAATTTACTCTCCACAAACACTCACCGTACACTTTCCATATCGGCTGTACTTCCTTCCATTTTCTGTTACTGTGTAGAGGTAAATGAAGTTGTCATGGGACCCCACAGCAAGTAAGGTGCCATCTGCAATGCAAATCAGAGACAAACATGATGTGGCAATAGCTGAGCAATTTGGATTCTAGCCCTCCCCCACTTGAAGTGCTTGAAGACAGAAGGAAATATAAACAAAACAGATCTATAAACCAGTGCCACATGCTCACGTTAGGCTGGTGACAGATGGAAAATGGTTATCTTTGCATGACCCTTTGACTTCCCCAACAGGAAAGTTAACTTATACACTCCAAACCAGTTACTGGAGCACATTCTGAGAACAGTATGTACAAAGAGTACATTCTGAGTACAAAGCAATAAGTGGCCTGGGTCCAAGCTACCTCAAAGATCGAATCTCACAGTATGAACCAATTCGGGTGCTAAGGTCATCAGGAGAGGCCTTTCTCTCCATCCCACCACCTTCACAGGTGTATCTCATAAAGAACACATGAAAGGGCCTTCTCTGTTGCTGCTCCCAGACTTTGGAACTCCCTCCCACTAGAAGCCATGACTGCCCCGTCTCTACTGTCTTTCTGGAAGCAGGCAAATACCTTTCTCTTCAGGCAAGCTTCACTGAATAAAGGAGTACCTATTATGTGACTTTTAGATGATTTTCATGCATGATTGCTTGGACTGAATTCATAAGAACACCTGTGTTTTCCATGTTAGTTCTATCTCTCATAATATAATTGTTTTTCTTTTAATTGTTTGCATGCTATTTTTAGCTTTAATGTTGCTTTTTAATGTTGTAAGATGCTTCATCTAATTCCCTGCTCTTAAACTTGAATATGTCTTAAATGTTCTGGGCAGTATATTGTCCCTCAGTATTGTAAGCCGCCTTGGGTCCTTTTCCAAGGAGAAAGGAGGGGTAAAAATAATAAAAATAAATAAAATAAACAGTGAGTAGAAAGAAACTTGTCGATGAAGATCATTGTTTATCACCACTGGTAACACCAGCTGAAAGGGCTGACAGGCGGTGTAATCCAAGACCGTCAAGACAGTTCCCCAATGTGTTCATATGAACTTATGGTTCCGATTTTCGGTTACCCTAATAAAGCTTTTGAAGTAAATGATTTTAAGATACCCAGTGTGGGGTAGTGAATTGAGTGATGGACTAGGAGTGTGGAGAGCAGGAGGTCACATCCCTGCACAGCCACGGAAACTCACTGGGGAGGTGGAACTGGCAAAAATATTCCTTATATTAATCTCATTTACCTTGAAAGCCTTCTCTGGGTTGCTACAAGTCGGTTCTTACCTGGGAGTCCATAATAACAAGATATTTTAAGGCATATTTTTTGGCCAGTGCAACTCCTGTCTACCTTGAATTTCTATGGCTGAACCAGGGTCTGAGCTCAGGTTTCCTGAACCGTAATCCAACACTCCATTAACCATTCCACACTGGCATTACCTTTTTCAGAAGCACTTTTAAACTGTTTTAAGCCGTTGTTTAAGTGGCTATTTTAATATGATTATTTGTTTTTGTTTTTAAATTACAGTAATGTATTTTATTTTTTTAGTTTTGCACGTCTTTTAACTACCTAGAATTAATTGGTTGCATAAAATGGCAGGATTTAACGAATGACACCAATGAATGAACTCGAAATCAGGAATAAATTATCTGCATTTTGTATCCATGTAGTTGCTGCTATCTGGTGAGTCCTTTTTGACTGAAGTTGCATTTCTCAAAAATGTTATCTAGTTCACTACTTGTGGACACATTGGGGAAAATAATTCTGTTGATTTAAATGTAGTCACAGCACAATAAAAGTTCTTTATTTCTCCATTTATTAAAACTATGAGCTATTTGCTAAATGCTGGAGCTGAAGCTTGGGTTTTAAGACACACAAAGGGTTTTGCTGGGCTCTTTATACGAAACTGAAACAGATAGAAGCAAACAAATGATGTATATTCATTATGATTATGCCTACCTACTGTGTAGCGCATCACCGAGAGCTGCTCATTGCCATCTGTATGTATAGATACCAAATCTCTTGTTTCAGCATCCAGAACAAACCATCTGTGAAAAAGAAGAGACATCTTGCAAATGCTACTTGCACCTAAAAGAAGAGTTCTAAACTATGATAATTGGTTTGTGCTCTGCTCAGAGGTATCCCTGACACATGCTTCCCCCCCAAAAAAACGCATCCGTATGGAGAGAATTCACCCCTAGACATTGCACACATAGAAAGGCATGAACAACTGATGACTCCTTGCTGTCTGAAAGGAGCATGAGGAAAACTAAAGGCCAAATCAAAAGGCCAAATCAAAAGGCCTTTGGCACATCTTGATCAAATGGACGTCTCCAAAGGCCCCATCTTTCTGGTCCTTCTGCGAGCAGGCAAAGACCTCCCTCTTCAGGCAAGCTTTCCCTGAGTGACAACCTATTATGTGACATCTAGATGGATTGTCATGAGTTATTGCTTGGATTGAATTTATAGTACTACAGTGAACCCTTGTATAACAAACGGTTTGTATAACATAAAATCTGTACAACATAAAAATTCTGGAGGTAGGGGAAATTTGCTTAACAGAATCACCTATGGGTGAATCTGTACCACATAAAAATGGTCGTGATTAGGGATTACTCAGTTTTCAATTCATTCCTATGGGAAATTTGTATAAAGGAAAATTTGCTTAACAGAATTTAATTCCTTTATACAAGGTACCACTGTATTTGTGTTTTCCACTTTTAGTTTTCCATATCTCAAAGTGGAATACTGCCCCTTTAAATGGGTTGCTTATTGTTCTTAGCTTTAAAATCACTTTTTTATTGATGTATGATACCTCTTCAAACTTATTGTGCTTAACTCAATTGCTGTCTTTAATGTTTCTAGGTTGTTTATTGCCCTTCAGTGCTGTAAACCGACCTGGGTCCTTTCCAAGAAGAAAGGCAGGGCAATTGTTTTTTTAAAAAATAGGCAGCACAAAGAATGGAGATTTCCATTTGATTCATCCAAGAATGAGTGGCAGACCAAATTTATCTTACATATGAATTAGCATTATGTAAAGTATCTTAATCTGCCCCAGGCCCTTTTTTATTTCCCTTAATTATAGGAATGTAGGATCAGCATGGCGATAGTGTGTAGGACTAGGAGCTAGGAGATTTATGTTCAGTGAGTTATGAAATTCATAGGGGTGAGCAACCTCACAAGTTTTTGTGTAGGTGGGTGTGCGTGTGGAGGCGAGCCTTCTACCCTGCCTTGAACTCCTTCAAGGAAAAGTGGAATATAAATGTAACTAACCAATAATTTCAAAATAACCAATATTTCAAAATTCAAACTTAAACTGAAGAAAGTAGGGAAGATCACTGGGCCAGTCAGGTATAACCTAAGTCAAATCCCATATGAATACACAGTGGAAGTGAAGAATAGATTCAAGGAACTAGATTTGGTGGACAGAACACCTGAAGAACTATGGATGGAGGCTTGTAACATTGTACAGGAGGCTGCAATGAAAAATATTCCAAAGAAAAGAAAATGCAAGAAAGCAAAGTGGTTGTCCAACGAGGCCCTACAAATAGCGGAGGAGAGAAGGGACGCAAAATGCAAGGGAGAAAGGGAAAGATACAGAAAATTGAATGCCGACTTCCAAAGAATAGCAAGGAGAGACAGGGCGGCCTTCTTGAATGAACAGTGCAAAGAAATAGAGGAAAACAACAGAAAAGGAAAAACCAGAGATCTGTTCAAGAAAATTGGAGATATTAAAGGGGCATTTCGTGCAAAGATGGATATGATAAAGGACAAAAATGGTAGGGACCTAACTGAAGCAGAAGAGATCAAGAAGAGATGGCAAGAATATACAGAGGAATTATATCAGAAAGATCTGGATGCTCCTGATAACCAAGATAGTGTCATTGCTGACCTGGAGCCAGACGTCCTGGAAAGTGAAGTCAAGTGGGCCTTCGAAAGCATTGCAAAGAACAAGGCCAGTGGAAATGATGGCATTCCGATTGAACTCTTTAAAATCTTAAAAGAGGATGCTGTAAAGGTGCTGCATAAGATATGCCAGCAAATTTAGAAAACCCAGCAGTGGCCAGAGGACTGGAAAAGATTGGTCTACATCCCAATCCCAAAGAAAGGAAACGCCAAAGAATGCTCCAACTATCGCACAATTGCACTCATTTCACAAGCTAGCAAGGTTATGCTCAAAATTCTACAAGGCAGGCTTCAGCAGTATGTGGAAAGAGAACTTCCAGAACTACAAGCTGGATTTCGAAGGGGCAGAGGAACTAGAGATCAAATCGCCAACATGTGCTGGATTATGGACAAAGCCAGAGAGTTCCAGAAAAACATCTACTTCTGCTTCATTGACTATGCCAAAGCCTTCGACTGTGTAGACCACAACAAACTATGGCAAGTCCTTAAAGGAATGGGAGTGCCTGACCACCTTATCTGTCTCCTAAGAAATCTATATGTGGGACAAGCAGCAACTGTCAGAACTGGATATGGAACAACTGACAGGTTTAGAATTGGGAAAGGAGTACGACAAGGCTGTATACTGTCACCTTGCCTATTTAACTTATATGCAGAGTACATCATGAGAAAGGCCGGTCTGGATGAATCACAAGCCGGAATTAAGATTGCCGGAAGAAATATCAACAACCTCAGATACGCAGATGATACTACTCTAATAGCAGAGAGTGAGGAAGAATTAAAGAACCTCTTAATGAGGGTGAAAGAGGAGAGTGAAAAAAACGGGCTGAAGCTCAACATAAAAAAAAACTAAGATCATGGCCACTGGTCCCATCACCTCCTGGCAAATAGAAGGGGAAGAAATGGAGGCAATGACAGAGTTTATTTTCTTGGGCTCCTTGATCACTGCAGATGGCGACTGCAGCAACGAAATAAAAAGACGCCTGCTTCTTGGGAGGAAAGCAATGGCAAACCTAGATAGCATCCTAAAGAGCAGAGACATCACTTTGCCAACTAAGGTCAGGATGGTTAAAGCTATGGTTTTTCCAGTAGTGATGTATGGAAGTGAGAGCTGGACTATAAAGAAGGCTGATCGCTGCAGAATTGATGCTTTTGAGCTGTGGTGCTGGAGGAGAGTCTTGAGAGTCCCCTGGACTGCAAGGAGATCAAACCTATCCATTCTGAAAGAAATCAACCCCTAATGTTCACTGGAAGGACAGATTTTGAAGCTGAGGCTCCAGTACTTTGGCCACCTCATGAGAAGAGAGGACTCCCTGGAAAAGGCCCTGATGCTGGGAAAAATCGAAGGCAAAGGGAAAAGAGGACGACAGAGAATGAGATGGTTGGATGGTGTCATCGATGCAACCAAAATGAATTTGACAAAACTCCGGGAGGCAGTGGAGGATAGGAAGGCCTGGCGAGCTCTGGTCCATGGGGTCACGAAGAGTCGGACACGACTGAACGACTGAACAACAACAACAACCAATAACAAGCTTCTTTATATGCTTTGTAACAGAATAAAATATCTAAGCAGCTTGCATAAATCACACACCATACAAGATTTTTAAAAATTCAAATTCATTAAGGTCAGAATGCTGTTGAAAAATCTGCACCACACAATGCCAAGTACAGAAGAGGCTTGGGTCCTTGGGTCTAGCACGTGATCAGAAGCAGATTAGTTTTGAAACAGGTTGAATAATCATTGGAGCAACCAGCACTGTACCAAAGGATGCCAAACGTTTCTGGAATTGTGGTGGTGGTGGAAGTGATGAAGATGTGTGGCATTTCCCAACAGGATTCTTGACAAAATAATCAGATGCTACAGGAGACCATGGTTGTGGACTCTAAATAACATGGTAAGAAATGGAAAGACTTCAGTTTTGAGGATTTAGGATTTATTAGGAGCAGAACTATGTAAAGCAGATAGGCTTCTGGAATCATGCAAAGTGCTAGGCTGTGGATACTGGTTAGCCTTACTGAGTAAGGTATGTTTTACTGAATCTCTTTACCCTCTCTCAAATCTGTCTAATATGTGTACATCCTCATCTTTGAATGAGTGCCCTTTGCCCTTCAAGTAGAGATTCTGGTCCTGAGCTGTTACCCCTCCTATATCCTTCTGTTTAATGGCTGTTTAGTTTCTCCAATGTGATTTCAACAATACCTAGACAAATCAAAAATACTTCACGCCTTCACCACCAAGGCCATAGCTAACAAACCATACTTTATGGATTTCAGCACTTTAGGCCACTGTTCACCTTAAGGCTATTGAGACTGTTGTCTATCTAATGAGTCTATCTAATGAGCTTATCCAGGCCATTGTTCCATCTTATAAGCCTATTTCAGACCAAGGTGACAAGAGGTCTAAGTGAACTATAAAATGGAGGACTCGCAACTAGCTTTCTTCAGATTGACGAAGCTGTTTGGATGAGCAGCGAAACGTTTCCATATCTCAAGAAAAAGAAGTCCAGTTGCCATGACTCAGCCTCTAGATAGGTGCAGGTAAGCAGAAGCAGCCTGGACGCTTTGGGCCAGGCCCTGTGGGCTGGAAATGCAGGTCCCTCCTAAGGCAGCAATTAGGTGGCAGATTTGGCAGCTGCTGCTGGTTGCTAAGTCTGAGCGGTCATTAAACAGGCAGATTGTTAAGTGAGGAGTAGCTGTAACCATTGTCTGTCAATAAGCTGTGTGGGCTGAAGTTTTCTACTGCAGGCAGCTAATGCTAGACCTTCTCATCTCGGTGCTCTTAGGTCGGCAAGAGTGCTGAACATGTGTTTTATCAGAGACACACATTGGTGCTATTTACACAGACAACCACAGTACTGACTGTAAATGCTGCATCGAAAATTTAAAAAATGAAGAGCAAAACAACATTGATCTTGACAGTTTAAAAGCCCACCATGAGCAAGACCACTCAGTTTTAAAGTCTCTAGAAGACATCTTTTCTCCTCATTTTCCATTTTGTCCTCCAAAACCCCCGGCTTCTTAAAACCAGATATCTGGAAAAGGACCTATTCCAAATGCTTAAAAATCAGTTTGTGGTTAAGGGACCACGTCAAAGGCACACAACGTGAAGCAGCACAACATACCGCCCTGGTTTTTGAATATTCTACATCCAAGATGGATGGAACCAGTGGGTGGGGGAATAAAACTGCAGTGTTTTCCCTGGACAGCACCAGAAACCGCTTTCAACAAAAGGACTGGGGGGCAAAACACACACACACCAGGAAAGGGTGTTTCACCTCTAGCCAATTCTTCATCTAAAACAGCAAAATGTCTTGAGTCATCCCAGACAGGATAACTCACATCCTCATTTTTCCTTCTAAGTAATGTGGGAACTTCGGCAGTATCAGTATAATGTCTGATGTGTTATGGTGGACTTGCCAGGGACTCTATAGGAATGGATAGGATTTTTTTTTTAAGCTCACTGATTCACAGTGCATGGCTGTAGAGACAAGGGTCAGGAGTTGGATTCTCTATAGTGCTTCCTAGGATAAAAGGCAGCCTATGTAGTGTTGAGCAAGCAACATGATTCCTGAATGCACCAGTCCCAAAAGAGACTGGTAAATTGCTCCTGAGTACTTTGCACTTAGAAAAACATTGACAAGTGTTGGCATGTCAGGATTAACTTGATGGTTTGCGATTTTTACTTAACCCAAAGCGGAGGTACGTGAAGTAACTCACAGTCCCCTCCACCACTAGTTATATTGGCCAAGGCTGATGGAGAATATAGTCCTGCAACATCTGGAGAGATCCCACTCCAAAAATCTCTCATTGCTACACTTGGGATTTTAAGAACACAGAGTATTAACCAACTCCTTCTGCTGCTAATGTGCTGTCAGGTCAAGTCAGAAATGACTTAAGGTAATCCTAATAGGGTTTTCAGAAATTGAGGTACTCAAGAAATCATTTTACATGGTCCCCCCCCCCCCATGAGTTTCCATAGCAAAGCCAGAGAATCAAACTGAGATTTCCTGAGTCCTACTCTATCCACTACACTACACTTGGTATAAAGTAGTTAGTGCACAGCAAATTCTGGCCCAGTAGCTGGTCTTAGAGCTGGACTCCAGGACTGCAAAAAGTTCATTCAAATCAGAAACTGACAAATATGTTGCTATATGTTTTGGAACAATTCACGTGTTTAACATGAATTTTTTTCTTAAGGAATCATTGTTTGAAAAACATTTTATAAATGGTTTGAATGTTGGGATTGGCACAAATGGATCATATTATTGCTTCATTTAAAAAGAGAGCAAGTCAACAATCTACCCAGTCCTGTTATTGTTTTTTTAAAAAAAAACTCCCACTGAGAGTTATCCACTCTAGACAATTTAGATTATTGAGCCCAGTTCTGAAAAAGAATAGCAGTGTTCTTTCAATAACTTTATACATGCATGAAAAAATGACTGCTAATAAGGAACACATCTCTACAAGACTCTACAGTCCTGGGTATTAAAATCCATCTGTTCCAACAGAAACTTTAGATTTTTTTTTAAACTACAGCTAGGCTTCACTTTGAGGAAATATACTTTCCTCACAGATGGTAAATCAGTCTGGTAATGAAAAGAGCCGGGCTTCACTGCAAATTAATCGTTGAGACTTTTGAGTGATAGAAGAACATAGAAGGGAGCATGCATTTCACTTGGCAGTAATAAAATAAGAGGCATGCTGTTTCTCTCATGGCCATCTCTTGCAGCTGGTCCTGTGGGTATGATGACTCTATTATTAAGCAATGATGGGTCTTTGGCAATCTGAATGGGCAGCAAGAATGGCAAATGCCTGCAAAGCTGGAACTTGCTGCATGTCAGATAAACCGTGTTTCTGCCTTGTGCCCACCAAAAATAAGTAAAACCCTACTGTAATGTACTAATGAGTTCTGCCTTTCTACGCTGCTCTTGTTTAATCCCAAATTTAATTATTTGCCGAGCTTGAAAAACTGGCTGGGTTTTTTTTAAACTACAGCCAGAATCTCCAACCAGCTTCTTCTTCAGCTTGGCCATACTGAGAAGAACATCTGATCAAAATTCTCCATGCTGGGAAGAGCATCAGTGGAATTCCATATCGGTCCAAATTTTAGGCTAATTTTCTTAATAGATTATATTTATTTCCTTTATATCCAGCTTTTGTGACAAAAAAAAAGGATGAAGGAAAATTTGACAGGCTCACTCTATGGAGAACATCGATGTACTTTTGTATTCATATTGGTAAATGCCATCGATACTTTGAAAATGTATGTTTACACATGGGTCCTATTTTTATGTTCTTCCTCCTAAACATGTCCTTTCCCAAATAGTTCCTAACAGAAGAAAGGAGAAATGGTTGAAAATACAAGATGCCTGAGAAAAAAAGGATGCAACTTATTTTCTTCAAAATTAACAGGTTAGGGCAGTGTTGGCGAACCTATGGCACGGGTGCCAAAGGTGGCACTCGGAGCCCTTTCTGTGGGCATCCGATACCGCCCCTTCACAGCCACCTGTATTCAGGTTGAATTGCTGTATGGGCACTTTGTGATAAATTAATGGATTTTGAATCATAGTTTGGGCACTTGGTCTCTAAAAGGTTCACCATCACTGGGTTAGGGTCTGGTTGGCACCTGGATGGGAAACCACCAGAAAACGTATTTATGTTGCCTTGAGTTCTATAATAGGCGATAGGTGAAATCCAAATATCTAAAGTGTATTTTTAAAAATGGCCAACACATAAATGAGAACAATACAAGCAAAACGATTTCAAAACAGACTAATATTCCTTCCTTCCAGCCACTTCAATAGAAATACCCAAAAAATTACCTTCCTGAGTGTGTTCCTATTGCTACCACAGTTCCACTTGGATGGAAGTCAGCACAATGTCCTGGTTCCTAGAAGACACATTTGGGTCTTATGATTTAGACTGCAATCTGGCAACACTCACACAGATATTTTATACAGTGAATTTCCTCACCTGGACTGAAAGAAGGAAAAGAAGGACAATGAAGTCAACTTAGCTCCAGCCGGAGTTTAGAAAAAACTACTTCTCGGGAGTACAAAATTGGATTCAGAATCCCCTAATGATGATTAGGCATGTTGGCTTGAGGTTTCTGAGGGTTTGGGTCCAAAGAAGTAACTTTTCCAAGCAGTGATTGCAGCTTATGAAGCAACATGCTCTGTGCTCAATATGGTATTAATCTTCGACATAACCACACATACTGTGTTCTCTTCTGTGCCTATTGAGGTTTTAAATTTTTTTGGAGGAGATTCTTTTCTCAGTTCTGCCACCCTCAGAGCTACATTTGGCAGAGAATGTAAGGGGGGGGGCTTTCTTGAGGGCCATTCTCAGGCATTGGAACTTTTATAGTGGGGTGGATGAAAGTTAGGCTACCTCCTTTTCTAGTGCCCTCCTCGTGGGAGGCAACTTTTTACTCAGAAAGGTCTTGGGAATCCAAGCTTGAACAGGTTCCCTCCCCCCACTTTTCAATATATTTAGCAGCTGAATTTGTTGTCTGCTGTCTTTGAGTGCAATTTTTTGCAGAAAGGCAAGAAACAAAATAAATGCGTGCATAAATGCAGACTTCTCATTTGAGTAAGCTTTACGGACATGGGACAAGCAAGTACTATTCCCAGCAGGAATCTGATTTCAAATGGCCACTAATTGGAATTTTTGATGCCTGTTGGTCTTAGCCCTGCAAACAACACTTTCCAAACCGCTGGTAATCTCCTCTTGGCTGCCTATTAATTGTAATCACCTTTAATTGCATCTGTCATACTATCTGCATATGCATAGGGACCAATATTCCCTCTAATTTTGGTCCCACTGCGCAAGAGCTCCAAAACCTGGCAGTAAACCAGCATCAACACTGGCTGCTGCTGTGCGGTGCTGATGGAGCTCCGTGTGCATCCACATGAACACACCTTAGAAGGAACATTGGTAGGAACATAACAGGTTAGACATTTGGCCCATCTAAAACAATATTGCTCACTTTTAATGCCATTCATTCTTTAGTTTCTCAGGTAGAGAGAAATTAAATGTTCCCATCACCTGGCACATTTAACTGGACATGCCCGGGAATGAACGTAAGATATTCCACATGCAAGACTTGTGTTATGCCACCTATCTAAGGGCCCCTCCTCACCTCCACAGCAAAAGATTGCTACTGACCAGAGAGTGGACATTCCCCAGCCTCGACTCCTCCCAGAACTCCCCCAAACCCAGCTTGCCAGTTGCTTGGATGGTTCTGGGAACTGTGATCTATTTGTCTAAGGGTTTGCCCTTGCTTATCATGGAAAACAGAATGGACTCCTTCCCTAAACACAGGGCAAGATGGAAGCTCCACCTGCATATGCCTAGAAGTACTACATGACTATCGTAGTAGAGTTTTCCCCAACAAAAGCTCACATACATCTAGCAGCCTGGTCCATTCAAGCGTGTGGGTTGCTGAGTTCCACATACACACTTGTCGATCTTGAGCACATGTTAAGAAGAGTTCTTTGAAGGGATGGGTTACCAGGCCCCAGAGTTCATCTGTGTGGCCCTTAAAAACAAAGAAACACAGAAACCAAAATGATCAGGAAAAATATCTATGATTATACAATAAACAAAGCAAATTAAACATTTATATTCTAGTGCAAGAAGGGACATTAAAAAATACCTGGACTTCCACTTGGAAACCATCGTTAAATGTTCCTCGCAAAATAAAATTCCGTGAAGTCCCCAGTATAAATTGATCTCCTTTGCCTTCGGCCAAAGCTCTGATTGTTCCATACTGATCGGGAACCTAGGAAAGTCACATTTCCTTTAACTTCACATCATAGATCTCAAGGGTATAAATAATTATTATTATTATTAGAGCACAAAGCCACCATTGCTTATAAACACCACCATATTGTGTTTATCCTGGTTCAATTCCTCATTCTGCTATGAAATTCACTGGTACCTCGGGATACTTGTTTCAGTATGACTCATGTCCCAGAAAATGCTGTGAGAACATAGCATAGAAAAGGCAGGCTACCTTCAGGTCAGTGGGGTGCAGAAAGGTAACTAGTTAATAAGAAAATGGGGATAGGAAACAGAGAAGTGGGAAATAAGTTCCAGTTCCAGAAAGAGCCCATATAAGGGGGCAGGGGTGGGAAATAGGAATCTTCTTGATGTGGGGCTGCTCACATAAAATTGATCTGCCTCTACTAGAGCCAGTGTAGTGTCATGTTTGTAGATATTGTACTACGTTCTTTAATGTACACCAATTCTGATTACACTTGACAGAGAAAAAATAAAGTAAAAATGTTTCTCAGCAGGCTCCAGTAGGAAAAAAATGTAGCCTTTCTCAACTGTTTCCTTAATGTAGAAATGTTGTCTATCAATTGCCTGCCTGACTTCAACTAGCATTATAAAAGCAAATTTTAAAAAACCTCACAAGTTCTTGAATACTGTAATAATTCCTATCCTGTGAATGTTTGCTTTTTCTGAGATGTCCCTTTTGTACAAGCTATCTGAACAATTGCCAGGCAGATTATTATTTAACTTCAGCTACTACATTTTAGCCAAGGAACGGGAAGGATTTTTCAGATCAAATAATGACTGTGCACAGAGAACATGGCACATTAACAAAGAGAATGAAGAGATAACAATCTACACCACTCATAGTACTGTTTACCTTGTACAATGGTGATTTATATCCAGTTGGCATGTGGTTCTTCATTCCATTAATTTCTTAAAGAACTGTTTGGGAGCTGTTTCCCCTATCTAGCAGCTATATTTAACTTCTCCTGAGTGTGCACATTTATCAATGCAATAACTCTCTATATTTAATGAATTTTAAGGCAAGCTGCAATTGTTTGGTTTATGTACTCTGTTAATCTATAGTATGTACATGTGTGTAAGCCCCTGCTAGCAAGCTATGGTTTGTTAAACGTTAATAACCATGGTCTGTACCCATGGTCTGTTATTGGCTTACAAAGTGATGTTCAAGCTACAAGCTCTCTCTGGCTTGAACCCACAACAATGGCATGTCCCTGGCTTCTTTTCTCAGTGTTCAACCTGAAATTGAGCTCGAAAAGGGGGGCAGAAAAAAATGGGGAAGACAAAACATAGTCTCCCGTGTCTTCTACAATGCAATTTATGGCTTAAGCAGTAAACTCTGTTTATTATGAATCATGACTTGTGGCCATGGTTCTCAAAGTTATATTCCCAACTATTTTGGAGTGTCACTTTCAAGTTGCCCCAGCCAGTGTAGTCAATGGTCAGACACTTGGGAAGTCTGTAGACCAAAACTCAGGAACCTTTGCCTTATTGCATTGTGTAAATATAACCAACATCTCAACAACGTTTCCCAGTTTTTAAAACAGTCATGTTACTGGAATTGTTCCACAGGTAGATCCAATACGGCTACTCAAAAATACTCAAAAATTAAATACTCAAAAAAACCCCCCTCAAAAATACTCAAAAATTAAATACAAAAATTGAATACTCAAAAATTGAAAGGCATAATTAGTCAGGATTATCTCTGGCATGACATTCATTGAAAGGATATGGAAAATACAGAAAGAAAACAGCATGGATTGATGCAGCCACAGTTCATTACAAATGAGTTTAACTGTGAGGAACGTAGCAACAGACTAGTCCCAAGAAATATAACATACCATGCACATTTTGTGTGATACAACTTGCAATACCAAATGTTTAGTGTGAGCAAGTTAACAGAGAAAGCTTAGCAGGGACAGAAGAAGAATGCATCACCACATTATAAGTAACTGAAAAGAATCCCCATCTTAGACTGGAGAGATCAATATTTGTTAAGTAAATCCAGCTGTTTGTCCCAAGTAAAGTAGCTCATTTAGTCAACAGAATCTACATAATTAGAGATGTAACAATACCCATTTCTTCATAGGGCCTACTACAGTTGGGGTTAATAACTAGATTTAGGTTATTTCCACCCATCCATGACATTCGTTGGGTGATGGCGGTTTTGGCTGTGTAATCCACCATGCAGGTTTATTATGAAGGCATTGACAAAAAGAAACTTGTTTTTCTGCTCTCCTTAGAGGAAGTCAGGATAAAAATATAGTAACTCTATAAAAAGTTAAGAGATTCAATGGAATTTTGCATTTCAAAATCTTATCTAGTACATCTACCCAACAACAAAACTTTTGCTGTATACAGTTTGTTCACATTTCTCCAGTAACAGTTAACTGTCTTGCCTACCTCTATTTCCCGCTCAGGGTTCAAGTCATGATCCCACAAAATGATTTTCCTGTCCTTCCCACCTCCAGTCAGCAACATCCCATTCCTCATTTGACAAAGTGTGAAGACGCTGCCGTCGTGAGCTTTGATTTGCTTGCTTATCTGATATACACCTGCATTGATGACCAAAAACAGTACAAAGTCATTAGAGTATATTTCTGTAAAGGTTCTCAGTCATCTAGTTGAGTTTATCTGGAAGTTGGGTCATGGCAACTGGACTTTTCTTGAGAGATTGAAACGTTTCACTGCTCATCCAAACAGCTTCATCAATCTGAGGAAAGCTAGTTGCAAGTCCTCCATTTTATAGTTCACTTTGACCTCATGTCACCCTGGTCTGAAATAGGCTCATAAGATGAACAATGGCCTGAACAGTCTCATTGGGTGGACAATAGTCTCAATAGGCCATTAGGTTCACAATGGCCTTAGCTGCATGGAAGTCCCACCTTTACAACCTTCCCAACATCCATAAAGTATAAGTCGTTAGCTATCGCCTCGCTGGTGGAGGTGTGAAGTATTCTTGATTTGTATTCTCGAAGGCTTTCATGGCCGGGATCTGATAGCTGCTGTGATTTTTTCTGGCTGTTTGGCTACATTCTGGAAGTTTTTCTTCCTGATGTTTCACCAGACTCTGTGGCCGGCATCTTCAGAGGGCAAGGAGCTCAGGGAACTAGGAGTTCTATCTGTGGTAGATGCTCTCTGAAGATGCTGGCCACAGAGTCTGGTGAAATGACACAAAGAAAAACTTCCAGAACACAGCCAAACAGCCCGAAAAACTGACAACAGCTATTCTTGATTTGTCTGGGGATTGTTGAAATGACCGCTTGATAAGTAGCAGGCAGATTATACCTGAGTGCCCCACCTCTGTTGAGAGAGGGGTTTTCAATACTCACATGAATGGCTCCTCTCTCAAACCACCTATCCTCTCTATCTAATATGTGTACATATTGAGTGCCCTTTTTATACCTTCAAGTGGAGTATACCTTCAAGTGGAGTATACCTTCAGTATACCTTCAAGTGGAGGTGTACTGCTGATTCTGGAATAGAGGTGGGGGACTAAGGCACAATCTGTCTGCTATTTATCGAGGTGCCATGTCTACATTCCCCAGAAAAATCAAGAATACTTCACACTTCCACTAGCAACGCCATAGCAAACAACTCATAATTTATGGTTGTTGGGAAGATTGTAAAGGTGGGACTTTCATGCACCTTAGGCCACTGTCCACCAAATGAGCCTATTGAGACTACTGGCCACATAACGAGTCAATTCAGGCCACTGTTCCATCTTATGAGGCTATTTCAGGCCAAGGTGACATGAGGTCAAAGTGAACTATAAAATGGATGACTCACAACTAGCTTTCATCAGACTGATGAAGCTGTTTGGATGAGCAAGGAAATATCTGAAGCTGATTTATGGTCAGAGATAAGTTTGGGCTATAGCTATATTCTATAGTCAAGTGATTCTTTAGCAGCAGCAACTGAAATTAGGTCAAATACGATTGTAAAAAGTAACACGGATCTACTTGTTTAATGTTGGCATAAGTATACATAACTGATCTATACACACTTATTACCGTATATTGATTTTAACATGATTATTTTGTATCTTTGTAAATTTTATATTGCCAATGCATATGCCTAATGCAAATAAAATACTAACTGAACTATTCTATTTGAAATGATTACTGTATTCCACAGCAAAACTGAAAACTCCTATGTCTCTTTGACAATTTGACCCATCTCTCTCCTGGGGGAGGGAGAGTAGTTCAAAATATTTCATAATTTGGCTTCATTTTATCAGAGTTTTGTGGATGTATCAGCCTGCAATTCAAATCTATCAGAAAGCAGAGTATTTTTTTAACATTGACAAGCAGAATTCTTGTCCCATAGATTTTGATTCCCCTAACATATTAGTATTAAATGTTTATGCTTGGTATTATAATTTAAATAAGCAGACAGACTTTTAAGTGCAGAAAAGCTTTTTCTAAGACTAATGCTGATCAAAGAATGATTCCTGGCAGACAGGAAGTAGACGCTCTGGAAATATTTTAAAACAGAAACAGCCCTTTTTGTCAGAGTGGATGCAAAAAAAAAATGTAATACTGTACAGTAACCAATTTTAGATTGAAGGTGCTCATAGGTTCAGTATGTGCAGTAGTTAGTTGGGTTATGACTGTTTGGGGGTTTGTTCTCCCTGCGTGCGTTCTTTATATTCGATTGATCAATCAACATTGGAACTGCAGATATGTACAGTATTATTAATTTCCCCCCTGAAAAAACTTCCAGAACTTTCCGGGAAGTCATGATGGTTGGAGTCCTATGAAAGCTGCAGTGAAAAGAAGCAATTTCCCGAAGCATTTGCCACCTTCAGAAAATGACAAAAGCAAAACCTGAGTTTTGAGACAATGCTAAAGAGACAGCATACCTTGGATAAAATGAACTTGTTTCCCTTTTTAAAAATTCTCTCCTTTTAAAAGGTTATGCAATAACTCCACAAAGAATTTAAAAACCTAAAAAAAACACACACACACACACACACACACACACACACACACACACACACACACACACACACACACACACACACACACACACACACACACACACACACACCATAGAAATAAGTGCAGGTTAGGTGTGAATTGGATTAGCAGTGTAAGGGCTTTGCACATAAGAATATGCTCAACTATTTAAATTAGAAAATCTGACAGAATAACAAGAATTGCAGTGGGCTGCTACTGCAAAGACTTATTTTAATCTTCAAGATTAATATTTAAAAGGGAAGATGCCATGAAGTTCAAACTACCATCTGTTCTAGGATATAAAACACAACGCAAATGTGTGCACAGCTTCAAAGTGCCCCATAAAACCCCAAGGAAAGCACGAGATGCCAACTTGACTTAACAGCCTATCCCTGGAGAACAGTTTATTTTATTTCCAAGTCTACGTACAAGGACACACACTGACCTAAAACCCATGATATATTAAAGGACTTGTATCGACTGCAAAAAGCCCACCTCCACAAAATCTGGGAACCATTTAAATAATTTAAACATTCAGTTTTTCATTATGAAACATTTGTTATGACAACTCTAGCAAAGAGCTATTAGCTTTAGGCAATTAATTATAGTATTATTATTACATGTATGATCTGTATTAAAATTAAATTGTTATTTTATTCTTTTCCTACGAAAGAAAATTTGCTTGAAATGTGTATTTCCAGTTAGAATGTCCCTTTCTGACATTGTTTTTGCTGGCAGGCTTACTTAAGCCCCAGCATTTTAATTTGCTGCCAAAGAAAATAATTATCCTTGGATTTAAGAGCTACCTTAGGGTCCAGCAGTGCCAGACCTGCAAATGCTTGATTGCAAATAATTCTTCTTTCTTTACAATTTTAAAATGAAATGAAACTTTTCCTATGAAACATATTTCATTCAAATATGAGAAAATGTAAATTTTAAAAAGCTCTGATGCTTGGACCTAGTGATTATCCATATTAAGAACTCATATGGAAATCATTACTCTTGTAAAGTTTAGGAGTTAGAGTAATCTTATATTAAAGCACCTCCTCTAGTACAGTGGTACCTTGTATAAAGGAATTAATTCGTTCCAAACGAAATTATGTTAAGCAAATTTTCCTTTATACAAATTCCCATAGAAATGCATTGAAAATGGAGTAATCCCATTTTATGTTGTACAGATTTTCCCCATAGGCGATTCTGTTAAGCAAATTTCCCCTATCTCCGGAATTTTTTATGTTGTACAGATTTTATGTTATACAAGCTGTTTGTTATACAAGGGTCCACTGTATTCTAAATTACATTAGTATATGAACTTTCTTTCTTTCTTTCTTTCTCAAAAAGCAAATATACTAAAAGACCAATAAATTATTTGCCTTAAAATAATTTGATATTTGATAATACTAAAACAATCACATGGAACAGCAAAAAACAAACAAACATGAAAACACACATCAAGTAATAATCAAGTTCAACACATTAAATGCAACTGGATGAGTTATTAAAAGCCTGTCTAACAATGATTATTTTTACCTGTCAGCAGCAAGAGAAGAATGAAGGGGCCAACCTGTTTCACAACTTGGAAATAGCCAGAGAAGGCCCTTTCTCGTGTCCCCACCAGGGGTGCTCAAGAGGGTAGTGAGTCTGAGAAAAGATCTTAAGAATGCTCATATGATGATACGTCTCTTTAGCTAGCCTGGACGACTCTATCGGTTATAACAGCACTTTGAATTGGCCCTGAAAATGGACTACAAGCCAGTGAAGTTGCTGTCACAGGGGATTTATATGATAGCTCATGAAGAGATAGCCATGTTAGTCTGTACTAGTATATATCAGGAAAGAATTAGACTTGACCACAAAAGCTCACATTAAAATATAGTAGTTAGCCTTTAAGGTGCCACCGTGTTTTTGTTTTAATTTTATGTTCCTTTTGCGTTTCCCTGCCATTCTAACTCATAGTTCTAATATATTTAGGATCAGTGTTAGGGAAGTGGCTAATAATTTAGTTCTTGAACTTCCTCAGTGTAGTAATATTCCAGTGCCAAGGTACTGAAAACCTGACTAGAGCATTAGGGATCCATTCAGTGAAAATATGTTTTAGTTTTGTTTTCAGTTCCTTTGGTGAGTTTTTTTTGTCTTCATGCCTTTCACACATTGGTCCTTCCATAAAACATGAAAGAGACTACTATGCCTTTTGAGTTGTTTCATTTAGTTTTTCCTCAGTTTGTGTTTTCTGGCACTAGTCCATAAAAATCATAGGAGTCTGTAAGAACTACTCCATAAAAGCAGGGACAAGATGACAGAGAATCAATCCCTACTCCAAAAGCAGAAAAATTATTTTATTATTTTATTAATTTTATTGGTCTTATATATAGGTTGCATTTCTCCCAATAAGGGGACTCGAGGCCACTAACAAAAAGAGAAAAGCCTTAAAGAACCCGTAAAAACCTCTGCAGCCTGAAAAGCGGAGCATAAGAATATAAGAAGAGCCATGCTGGATCAGGCCAAGGGCCCATCTAGTCCAGCTTCCTGTATCTCAGTGGCCTCACCAAATGCCTCTGGGAGCACACAAGACTAGATATCTGTCTCTTCATACCACTCCCCTGCATATGGTCCTTGAAGTACCCTGGTTTTAAGCCTGGAGATTACACATCTCCATCATGGTTTGTAACCTGTGATGGACTTTTCCTCCTGGAATCTGTCTAATCCCCTTTTGAAGGCATCCAGGCTAGATGCCATGTTGGGGAAGGGGATATTAAACAAAGAAACACACTCTGTTTTCCCATGCCAGCCATTCTTGGAATTTCTGATCTGTTCCCAAAAATGTTGTTTATAACATTTCTGGTAAAACTAGGAAACTCCATATCTCTGTTTATGAAAGAAAGTCCCCAGGTGAGCAACGACAAAGGTATTAACACATCACCACTGCCACTGCTACATCCAGGAACAGTCTCTTCCGCTTGCAAGGTTGGATTCGCCATTCCTGTTCATTCATGTTTGAGTTGTTCATAGTTTTTCTGCTGTCCCCAAGCACCTTCATTGCCTTCTTTCTCCTCAGCACATTGTGGTTGAGGTAGCGTAGGCAGTTGTATCAAAGATGTGCACAGCGGCAATACAATGAAAGGGAGGTTGGAGAGCCGGACCACCCTGGCCACCACCAAATACTTCAGTAGCATTTCTCCAAGTGACGGAGAAATCCCAGTGAGTTACTGGCAGACACTCCAGTGGAAAAAATAAAGGACTCCTTTGTGTCACAAAACCAATCTAAGTTGTTCTACAAATTCAAAATTCCTATCCCCTGGACATTTTGACTGGCTGATAACAGCAGTCCTTGCAATGCTATTTACGGGGAAATTTCCTGGGTGATTTGACAGGCAAGAAGTGAAATAAAAAGTAAATGAAAAAGAAAAGCATGCAAAAAAGAAAACCTTTTGTGTTCCTCTCTTTCATTGTCCCAACATTAGCTGTCCAAGAGACCCTTTCATGAATCAACAAAAGAACATCAAATAAAAGCACAAGACTCTTTTATTTTTTGTTTTTTTCATTTACAATAACATGAAAATCCATGTCACTTCTACCTCTCTGCAGTGGCATTTGCTGAAAAATGGTATTTGACATTTTTGTTCTAACACATTTTTTTAACGTGGAAAAATGTATCCCACTGGCATGAAGTGACAGAACTATAGATAGGCTGGAGGGTCATTTTTTTCTGGCTGTATATGGCAGAAATTCAATGATAGTCTCTGACTTTTCAGGTGACAATGGCCGCTATCTCACGTGGGGGAAGATCCGGATATTGTGAAAGTCCGGCTTTTCTTCTTTCTTGGTCACGTGACTTAAGATGTGAGTTCTCCATTCCCACTGCAAGGATTTAGCGCCAACCAGCCTCAGGGCAAGCTGGTCAGCACTAGGAAAAAATAAAAAATAAAAATAAAAAGTGCTGACACCCCGAAGGCCAGCTGGTCAGCACTGGGGGGGGGGAATAAAAATTATAATAAAAAAGTAAAAAAGCACCGACAAGCCCCAGGGCCAACTGGTGGGCTCTGGGGGAGGGGAGAAAGCACTGATAGCCTAGAAGCCAGCTGGTCAGTGCTTGGGGGGAGGAAAAATAAAATAAAAAGTGCCAACCAGCCCCAGGACCAGCTGGAAAAAAAATTAAGCCCAGTGGCCATGGGGAAAACATTTTTGGAAATGGTTTATCTGGAAATTTATTCAGGATTTTAAAGGACATGTGATAGAGCCCATTATTTTGTGTCATATTTACTGCAGACCTAATTCCGTGGGGGTTTTCACAACAAAATGCAACTGAAAGGAACTAAAATGTCCAGTCCTAGTGCATGTAGCTTAAACCCACAAGTATGACACAAAGACAACAGCTCTCTGCCTTCACAATTTCCCAACAGCTTGTATTCAGTGGGACATAACACCTGAACTAAGAGATGACATACTGATATCAATACAAGAAGCTGCTGACAGACTTATCACCAATGGATTTCTCTAATCCTCTTTTAAATGCCTCTAGACAGATGAGTTTTAAAAATTATTTTGGTGATCTCAATATTCCAAAACAAGTAATAGATTGGTATCCTGTTGGAAGAAACCAAGTACGGCATACAGTTCAACCAGATTCAACTGATTTGTCATGGGTTAATAACCAAGTACGCATAGTTTTCATATTCATTGATTGATGGAAATCATATTGTATGCTGTTTCGTGCATTTTACAAACTTACACATGTATTTAAACAATATGTAGAAATCAAATCAATAAATGCAGTACCTTTTGATCCTTTCCCTGCTGTGGCTTCTACAGTAGTTTTGCTCCATATAAGCAGTATCCCACCTGAGTCGCCAGTAAGAACATCTCCATTTCCTAAAAATGCTAAACACTGAACAAATTTGGGCTTTTCATATTTCTGAAAAGAAACAAGATACTGCAATTGAAGATAATGGTTCACCTCAAATAAAACAGAATGGAGAATGAGCCCCAATTTAGAATATTCTGTTTCAGTCCCCCCCACACCACCAATGCCCCATTACATTATACTGTATAGAGATACAAAGATCTCAGCAACTGGCTTAAAATGTATCGGGTTACTGCCATGCCAGCTCTTTGAGAAGTTGCAAAGTTTTGCTTGCAAAACATAAAGAAGTCTGCAGTCTCCATGAAACCTCTATTGCTATAAAATAAGCAAGAAGAGGTGCTTGTCAGGGCATCTGAAATAAAGCTTAGACAGGTACCAACAAGTATCTCTGGCAATGTGAAACTGAGTGGAAGTGGAGCAGGCCAGTGTCACATGTCATCATGGAGTTTGACCTCTATAAATTAGGGTTCTGAGAGATTACAGCTATATCTCATGCCCCCAAACCATTAAAGGACATATTTTATTCTTTGGTTTTGAAGGGATCTTAATGCTTGCATGCATATATGTGTGGGGTATTTGTCTGAGTTTGGAAACGTTATTTAACATTTATATGAAACCACTGGGGGAAATTATTCGGAGTTTTGGGGTTAAGTTTCACCAGTATGCTGATGACACTCAACTCTACTTCTTGTCACCTCCAGATTCCCAGGAAGCTATTTCGACTTTAAATCAGTGCTTAGCTTTGGTAATGAACTGGATGAGGAAAAACAAACTGAAACTAACCCAGACAAGACACAGATGATTCTTGTCAGTCAAAAATGAGATCAAGGGATAGGTATACAACCTGTCCTAGATGGGATTATCCCCCAAATTTGAAAAAAGAGGTGCATAGCTTGGGGGTGGCTCCTGGACTCATCCTTGAGCTTAGATGCCCAGGTCACAATTCCCTAGTGACCTCCTGGCTGGACTACTGTGATGTGCTATATGTGGGGCTACCAATAGAAAGACTCAGGAAACTTCAATGGATCCAGAACACAGCGGCCAGATTGCTGCCTGGGGTGGGTTACAGAGATCACATTACACCCCTACTAAAGCAGCTCCACTGGCTGCCAAGCACCTACTGGGCACAATTCAAGGTGCTGACCTTAACCTACAAAGCACAAAGTGGCCTGGGTCCAAGTTACCTCAAAGATCGAATCTCGCAGTATGAGCCGGCTTGAGTTCTAAGATCATCAGAAGAGGCCTTTCTACCCATCTTACCATGGAACAATTTTAAATAAATAAATAAATAAATAAATGAAGCATTGAAGCCGGATCTGCAGCAGCAATGGCTGAACAATTAAAAAGCCAAAAATATGAAGATATGGCAACAAGAATTGACTTTGTCCCTGTAGCCATCGAAACATCTGGAGTCTGGGGAGAATCAGCCTTGAGCCTAGTCCAGGAAATAGGTCGCAGGATAGCCATTACGTCTCAAGACAACTGAGCACCTATGTTCTCGAGGCAACAGCTCTCAATCGCTGTCCAAAGAAGAAATGCCTGCTGTGTGCTTGGCACTCTAGGCCAGCTGACTAAATAATGGTGTTTTTTAGTAAAGTGATTTTAACCAGTATAATAAAATAAACTCAAAATAAATAAATAAACTCAAAATGCATAATAATAATAATAATAATAATAATAATAATAATAATAATAATAATAATAATAATAATAATAATAAATAAATAAATAAATAAATAAATAAATAAATAAATAAATAAATAAATAAATATATTATGTTGGGGCATAAAACTCACTGGTCTTTTTTTTTCTCCCTCTAGATGACCTACCTCACAGAGTTACTGTGAGAATTCATTGTGACGAGAAGGAACAGACCTATGATTCCATCAGAAGAAAGTGGGATAATCCAAATTTCTTATCAGAGTGGTACCTTTATCAGACCAATGTTTGGTACAATATTATATTTAAATCTTCCCCATCCCCAAAATGAAATTATAATGAAGTAATATTACTGTAACTTAATGAGCGAGACATTCAATCTTTTGCAGTGCAGCTTAATTATAGTCCTAGGATGCAGGTTTGCTAAACGGTACATAACAGTTTCACCATTTGCCAAAAAAGAAAACCAAGTCCTGGAATCTGCGAGCTTTGATGGTTTGTTCAAACAGGGAGAAGAAAAGCCTGCAGCATTTAAGTTTTTCAGAAGGAACTAAAAAGTAATCATTTAGCTACTTTGAGAACCAGGAAAATGCACCTCTAAGTTTAACTCTACCTTCGGAAGGCATAGTTCTAAAAACTGTAAATAACTGATTTTTAAAAATCACTTTCCCAGCTATGAGTGCAAATATATATTGCCTTCCCAAGCTACTTTTTTTTCTCCAAAGAGTTTGCATTTAAGAAACTAAGGACACATTTAGAGCTCCACTGGGGTTAGATGGGGAAAGAAGCAGAATAAAAGGCATGATTTGCAAAGGGAAAAACAGCTAGTGGGGATATGATTAAGTAAACTCCACTACCTCTGTCTCTGTGCTCAAACAAGCTACTCTCTTCCATTCCTTTGCCTTGTTAGGCTTTAAGTTAACGTGCATAGATATGTGCATGTAACTTTTAGTTAGGCTCTTGATCAAATCTATGGTTTATAAATAGGAACAATTATTTAATTAAAGGCTCCACTTGTTTTTAGAAGGACATTGCTTCATTCATTGGACCATTTCAAATAATGCAGACCATGGCTTCAAGAAATTTTTCAAAACACAACTTACCCCAAATATCCCTTGCTTCCTTGTTAAGGAATTGCCATTCCAAGTCCAGAAAAATATATGAGATTTTCCAGATGTTATTATTGTATCTTTTTCAGTTGGATGGAATGCTACTGCAAGAACAACTTCATTGGTAGTCTGTTTAAAACAAAAAATGGAGTTACGACTATTAGCGTTCCTGTTTAAGCAGTTAGGATCTACTGTAGTGAATAAACATGTTTTACACACACACACACACACACACACACACACACACACACACACACACACACACACACACACACACACACACACACACACACACACACAAATATATATTTAAGAATACAGAAGAGTGCATCTCTTATTAACAGTTCATTCTGGGCAACCAGTGTTCTCCCAGTAACTCTCAGAATGCAAGAGCTGCTCCATGATTGTGTGGAGAATGCAACACATGAATGATGTATCTATCTGGAATATTGTGTACATACTTCCAAAGACACACTTTTTGGAAGTATCCACAAGACTTGACTTTGTTTGAGTCAATGTCATCATAGAAATAATGTGAAACATATTTACCACTGGGAATAATCGGTATTGGTACAGAACAGCTGTGAAAATGAGTACTAAATATGGGAAGATCTGTATCTTAATTCATTTTTCTTGGCAGTGAGTGCGCGCCATAGTTTTATACATACAAATTGATGCAGTCCGTTGGTCCATCTAGCCCAGTAATGAGAATGGCACAGCAGGTTTTCGGGCATGGTCTTGAACATGGCTCTCCCATCCATGTTTTAACCAGGCCTGATCTTCCTAACCTTCTAAAACCAGACTTAAACTATTTGGGCAAAGCACTAGAGATAATCTGATATTCAGGATACAAGTGATGTATGGGGGGTATGGACTGACACCTGAGCAATGCAGCTTTCCATACATATCCAGACACACCCTGTCTTTTAGTTGTGAGTTTTTCAGAGTGTTTGGCCACGTTCTGGAAGTTTTTCTTCTTGACGTTTCACCAGACTCTATGGCTGGCATCTTCAGAGGGCAAGGAGCTCAGGGAACTAGGAGTTCTCTCTGCGCTCTGGGGGCAGTCTTTCTCCTTATAAAGTATACAGGACTCAAGACACTTATCTGTATTTCCTCCTGGAGCCACAGTAGACCCTAACTTCATGAAACCTCCATGTTCTACTCCTGTAATTCAGTCTATATGTCTGGTTCAGAGGTTAACAGGCAGTGCTGGAGGCTACATTTAGAAGACTTAAACCGAGCCTGTTTCCTTTTGCAGAGTATTGCTCTGCATAATCATTGAGATCGGGTGTATTTCCCAGTATGTACTGTTTCCATCATCAGCTGAAGACTACTTTATTCGTCTAGGCAATCTCTTGAGTGTTAAAACTGTCAAGTCTTCCCAACTAGCAATTTTAATGGAATAATTATATTAATAGGTTTTATTGCATTTTGCTGCTTTTTGTTAGTGTTAAATTCCTGGGCTTAGCAAAGGGTTGAACTAGCTGGACCTCTAGGCCCCTGCCAATTCTATAACTATTCTATGATTCTGTTAGGAGAGTTCAAACTGAAAAGTGGTATATATTTTTCTCATGACTAAATCCAACTATCAGTCCTGACCTGAATAGACCCATTGGATACCTGGAATTTATACCTGAATAGACTCACTGCATATCTAGAAAGTACATATGTACTAAACTCCTGTTCATTTGCTGGATCTGCTCTTGTAATAACTAATAAAGCAAAGCAAAAGCAAAGTGTTCTTCTTATATACCACCCCATACCACTTCAAGTAGTCTCTGGGTGGTTTACAGTTCTTTAATTACAGTAATGCAGGCTGCTGAATTTAGGTCTTAAATTAGGTCTAATAGTTTGTTTTCCTCACCTTCCTCCTCCTCATTCAGTGACGAAGTATCTTCTCCCCACCCACCAACTTTTCAATTTCAGGCCACCACCTTATTCCTCTTCATGTGGTTTTGCTGAGATGTGTACTGAGACATTCACAAATGCTGAAGCCAGGAGAGCCGTCTGTTTTGCAGCAAATTCAAGGACATTTTGTACTTATAGGCCTTTAATACAAGTCCCTTTTTGCCTCAACATACACATTAGAATAGATCTTTGCTCTAAAGCTGTGTTTCTTCCATCTTTGTACCCATAGCATTCATAAAGAAAGCTTTAATAAAGTTTTTATTACGAATTACCTCTTTTGTGCCCTGCTCTGAAATTGCAATAAAAGGAAAAGCGAGTCAAGAAAGAACAGATGGCTATTATTGTTTTACATCCAGTTTTTTTAAGACAAGCATGAAGAATAGTTTAAGTTCTGTATAACAGGAGTAACCAAGCCAATCAAAATAACACTTGGCTGAAGTTCACTCAACTCCTGAAGCTCTGTAAAATCTCTTTGATATGTCTGCAATACATACTGAGAGGAAAGTAGGATTTAATTTGGTGCATCTGTCTTAGAGATGAATCAATAAAAATCTCATGTTAAAGATTAAGGCCGGTAGCCATTCAGTAGTCAAAACTTCAGCAAGCCCACTGGCTCATCATAAATGCTGAATCACCATTCAGCAATAAATCTAGTCTGGCTGGGATAACAAGATTAAAGCCTATCATTTTTAATGACGTAAGATTACTGGAACTATGGTCCAAACCATCAAACGCACGGAACACATTACAGTAAGAACCCCATATCTGTGGGAGATTGGTTCTGGGCCACCCCGTGGATACTGAAATCTGTGGATAAGTGTGAATGCTCTTATCCAGAGGTGACAGTAGCGACAGGGGTGGTGGTGGGTGTTGTGTGCAAAAGCTTTCACCCTCGACACCCCCCAAACCCTGGGCAGCGTGAAGGGCCACCAACCTATCCAGCAGGGGTGGGTAATTGCTGGGCGGAAAAGAGGTGCACGGCGCAGCTTTCACCCCTGGCACCTCACCACTCCTCCTCGGCAGGTCGGTGGACTGGGTGGCAGGAAAGAGCGCCTTTGTGCTATCTGGTCCACCCAAAGGTACAGTAGTGTGGCAGACTGGGTGGAGTGAAGGTGTACTCTCCCTCCACCTGGTCCACCACCCTTCCCAGTGGGAATGGGTTAGTGCTGGGGGCTAAAGCTGCATAGCACAGCTTTCGGCCCCGGCACTAACCCACTCTTGCTGAGATGCTGGCCTGCCCAGCAGGAGTGGTGGGGTGCTGGGGGTGAAAGCGCTGGCCAGTCCGCTGCTCAGGAGCATGGCACAATTTTCACCCCTGACACCCCACCACCCACTGATCAACAACCACAGATAATTGACTCCATGGATGGCGAATCAGCAGATACAAGGGTGATATTGTGTAGTCACTTGCCAGGTGTTAATGCACAAGGCCGACAGGGTGGTGGTGAGAAGTGATGGGAAATGTGAGCCAGAATCTGACCATTGGCTTCAATCTTATATGCATGCAAAATAAACACAGTGCTATTCCAAATGCAGTACAGCATTAGTTCCGTATCCGCTGATTTGGCATCCCCTGATCCAGTTAACTACGGTTGGCCGTCAAAAATAATTAAATAATCATTAAATAAATTGTGGTTTGAAAAGGGTGCAGCTTTTTGGGGTGCTGAAAGGGCATTTGCATCATGGATTTCGGTATCCACAGGTCCTCAGAACCAATCCCCATTAGATATGGGGTACTATTTTATTGATGACAAAACAAATGTCTTGACAAAGAAGTAGGCTCATTGGCACAAGCAGTGTAATAAATAAACATTTTGCCGTTGTTTCACCTTACGGCTTATCACTGATGGGACTGATTAATTTTTAGCATTACACTTCCAAAGAACCCCCACACTCAGCTTGTCCAGTGCTCACAATTCAGGAAGTGACAGTCCAACCCCCCCCCAAAACCCAACTGACCCTATCTCTACTATTTATAATACATGGCCCTCCACATCACACTTGCCAAATTGTTTAGGAAAAACGTCTGGCATCTGATGAAATGTATTCTGGCCTGTGAAAATGTATGCAGTAATATATGTGCTTTAAATGGTCCAGACTGGTGCAATGAATGTAAGTCACATGGAGTATTAGATGGTGACTAATTAACTCAATTTCTGCAAATGCCGTGGTAAAACCTAAAAGAACCAAAACATTTGACTCCAACATGACACTGGGCAGCAGTAATATCAGCACTAAGCCAAGACCAAGCAGTGTGGTGGCTCAGTGGGTTAGAGTACTGAAAACTGTCAGCCGCAAAGTCGAACCAAAGTCAGCGCTTCGAATCCCGGGTGCCACACAGCGGAGTGAGCTGTTAACCCCAGTTCCTGCCAACCTAGCAGTTTGAAAGCACGTAAATGGAAGTAGATAGGTACCACCATAAAAAGTGTGAAGTTAAAACAGTGTTTCCTTGCAGCCATGCCGGCCACATGGCCGCGAACTTGCACAACACTGGCTCTTCAGCTTGCACACGTAGATGAGCACCACCCCTAGAGTCACACACAACTAGCACACATGCGCAGGGGAACCTTTACCTTTACTTTAAGACAAGACCAAGGCAAAAGATGGTAGCTTCAGCATGGAATACAGTGGGCATGACATTATATGTTGTTGAACATCAATCGAGATTATTTTTGGGATGGCAAAGGAAACACTTGAAGTGACCAGATAAGGTTTCACCTTTTTGAGAAAAGTGAAAACTGGATTTGCAAGTAAGTTTATTTTAAGTTTATGGAAGAAACAACTGCCAGTTTGTCAATCTCACAGGAAGCTATTTAGAAAGGTCTTCATCATTGAAAGAAAAGAGAGATACCACCAGCTATGCTGAACACACCTGATGACATTTTTCCTTGTTGAAGTTAATATGGTTGGACCTTTTGAAGCTAGTACATAAGAACATAAGAAGAGCCACGATGGATCAGGCCAAGGGCCCATCTAATTCAGCTTCCTGTATTTCACAGTGGCCCCACTAGATGCATCTGCGAGCGCACTAGACTAGATATCTATCTCCTGATACCACTCCCTTGCATCTGGCCCTTGAAGTACCCCCGTTTTAAGCCTGGAGATTACACATATCCATCATGGTTTGTAACCTGTGATGGACTTCTTCTCCAGGAATATGTCCAATCCCCTTTTGAAGGCATCCAGGCCAGATAACATCACCACATGCTGTGGAAGGGAGTTCCACAGTCTAACAACGCACTGGGTGAAAAAAATATTTTCTTTTGTCTGTTCCTACTCTCCCAGCCCACAATTTGAGTGTATGTCCCCTAGTTCTGGTATTTTGTGAGGGAGAAGACCGTCCCTCTATTCACTTTACTCACGCCCTGCATTATTTTGTACTTGGACAGGGAACCAGGAAGGAATACCAGGATCTCCAAGCAGAGCCAGGAATGACTATAATAATAACAATAATTACGTGCGGTCAATTCAACTGTGAGTTACTGTTATCTTTTCCAGAGTCTTCTGGGTACAAAATGTACCAACATGGTTTATCATTCCCTTCTTTGGGGGGCAATCAGGAACTAAGGTTCCTAAGGCTAGAGAGGTTGGCTCTTCTATTGGAAATCAAACACCCAACCTCTGGCTCCAAAGTCAGATTCTTGACTCATTCAGCTATTTAGCTAGTGACAAGAAATAAACCTGCCTGAATCCATTTACAGTCATGGCCATTCTGACATAACAACACTGCTAATGCTGTATGATCATCTTTGGAAGGGTATTTTAGGACAAACATTTGATGGGATTGCTGGCTACATTATCTAGCTCCCACTTTCTCTGGGAAATCACACAGGAGTTCTTGTTTGGTTCAATGGTTTTTACTGTTGTTAATGAATTTCTTGCACAAATAAACAAAATCAATCTTTTCTTAAAATCAAGTGATTAGGCAGCTTCCTACATTCCTAAGGAAAGGGTGGAAAACTTTCTCTCTGGACATTTCGTGAAGTTAATGTATAAAAGCTCTGGATGATTATTCATATGGAAAATATCATTTATGAGTGCTAATGAAAGAGAAATTTGGAAATAGTCCTTTTAATCAAATACACAGTTTACTGAGGGTAGGTTTCATTTGAGTTGCAGATATGGTAAATGTGAAAACCCAATGAAATATGACCTGTGATATTAGGATCTTAACCTGATTTCACACATTCCACACATGATAAACTATGCTCATTAGATGCAATTTCATTTAAGTATTTTGCCATTTTTAAATACGCTTTCTGTAAAATCTGCTTTAAGAGAAATCGCAAATGGGTTTGCCACACACAAAAAGCAGGTGAGTGTTAATATTTGATAACAGGGATTACTTATTTACCTGGACACTACCATTCACTTCACAGCATAATTTCCCTGTTCATTTCACATGTCACAGTGTGTACATTGCAAGCAGAATAAAGATGCAGAATACCTTTGCTTTAAATTTTACCTTTATTTCTGCTACTTTTGACTTCTTCTGCCAATCCCAGACGGTCAGCATATGCTCATTAGAGTCATCAATCACACACAAATGCGTACCAGAATCCTTATGGAAGCAAGCAACAGAGTACGTTTAGGTCCTTCTTATACTATGTGTCAGACAATACACAATAGACAAGTGCAACAGCAAACCCCCCACTCAAGATAGCTTCTCTTCTCTCTTCAGCAATGCTCTCATTGAGGATACTGACTGCAAATATCTAGTGTTCAACATTTCCAACATTCTTACTTAACAGTTGGATAACACACAAGCCTGGCCTAGGAGCCAGTCCTATGCTTTGTGGTTTCCCTCACCACACAAGCCTGGTTCAGAAGTAACTACGAGTAGAGAAGTACATATGTTATTCCACTTACCTAGCTTTAATAGTGGCAGCCTTAACTATTTTGTTCCTATGGTTTAGATAAGATTCTGGGGACACTGAAAGCCACATTGATATTTTGTGTTTGTATTTGTGTTTGTGTGTGTGCGTGTGCGCGCGCACACGCACACGCACACGCACATGCAATATCAATTTAAAATTGGGCACCTTTTAAGTTTGAACATGAACTCCTACCAATAACCTTTATGCTAGAATGGTAAACTGTAAGCAAGGAAACCGGTGGGGAAAAGAACAACAACATTTGGAACAAGACATGGGGCAAAATAGCAAAATGTCTGCTACAGTGGACACAAGAATGTAGCATCAACATGTACACCTTTGGACCATGTTTACTCTCTTTAGAAAGGAATGTGTTTCTAATACAGATGGGAACGAACTGCTAAAGTAAAGGGAAAGGGTTAGGTAATATGGAGATGGTATTTAACACCAACAAGAATGACTATCATTCAAACAAAAACAACAGCAACAAAAAGACAAGAGAAACGACAACAGAAAGATTTGAAAGTTTTCCTTACTGCTTTTGAAAAATCCAGACATCCCACTCCACGCTCGAATGTCCCAAGTCCAATAACTTGGAGAGTCATCAGGCTCACGGAGTCCCAGACTCTAACGTGGGGCTGCAAAGGCTACGTGTAAACACAGTTTGACAGAAGTGGGTTATTGAAGAGCTAAAAAATGGGATGCGTGCACAATTCATTGCCATAAACATAACATGACTACTACTGAGGCGAACACCAACGACAACTGAACTGTATGGCAAATACTGACCCAAGTGGAGATCTCACTGTGATAAATGGGACTCAACACTTTGCATATTTTCAAGTTTCAAAACATTGTGGCAGGACTTTGGAGCAAAATCTTAAATGTGTCTGCTCATAACATTAACAGCTTCGATATTTTCAAGGGTATTTCCCTGCAGGCAAAGTAGTGCAGTTATCAGGCTACTGGCAATAATTTCATGTCATGCAGGGACATATTTTAAAAAAACATACAGCAGAGCTCTTTAAAGAAAAAGAAAAGGAACCTTGTACCAGGGTGTTTGGTGTGAATAAAATAACAGAATCACATAGCATGTTAAAAAATTGTATTACATGAGATTTGCGGGAAACATAGTCCATTCCCTGAGACATGTGTCCTAAAAGCATGAGTTGTAATAAATCCATTTATCTTGATCCTGCTACACAAATCTTAGTCAGTTTGCTGAAACAGACCAACATGGCTACCCTTGTGGGAATAAGTGTGTGTGTGCTGTGTCGTTACAGTCGTGACCGACTCTACGTGACTCCATGTCCATGGAGTTTTCTTGGCAGGAGTACTGGAGTGGCTTGCCAGTTCCTACTCCAGGTGCCTACAGCACCTGGTATTCCCTGGTGGTCGCCCATCCAAGTACTAACCAGGGCCGCCCCTGCTTAGCTTCCAAAATCAAGCGAGATCGGATAAGTATCAGCAAGCAAAGAATAAACTCTAGAGTTAAGTTATCTGAAAGTAGCCTATTCTCTAAGGATTCCCTCTGGTCTTCTTCCCACACTATAGTGGTCCCCGGTATGTTCTTCTGAGGGTGCCGTACAGGGACGGAGAACCTGTAGCTTCCTAAACTCTGCTGTCACTCCCACTAGGCTTAGCCACCACCATCAAATATGAGGGATCCCTGGAACTGTGGAGAACAGGACCAGAAACTGCTACCCTGTAACCATTGCCATGTGATTAATATGGCGAAGGGATACAAAAGCCACGGACAAGCCAATAAACCATGAAATTGCCAAGAGAGGCCAATACAAAATGAAGCACTTGTAAAAATGATTTTTCAGGCAGAAGCCATCTTAAGTCTGTTACAGCAAATGGAAAAATTATTAGTGTCTTATAGCCATTTGAAGACTCTTTGTCTAGCACAAACTTTTTTGAATTGTAGTCCATTTCTTCAGGTGTAACAAAGCTGAAAAGAACAAATGAGGATGGAACCAGAGCGAATCTCCCAGCGGTCATCTTCGGCCCGACCAACTTGAGTGTCGCGGGCGCACTTGCTGCGGGAGGCCACGCCCAGGGAGGCTCAGAAAACATCCACTCGTAGCCGAGCCTTCTCTGTGGCTAGTCCTACACTATGGAACCATCTCCTGAGCGAGTTGTGCCTTGCACAGTCCCTGCCAGCCTTCAAAAAAGCTTTAAAGACCTGGCTTTTCCGGGAGGCATTTGGTGACCTGTTAGCTTTTTTTTTTTTTTTTTTGGTCCACCATTGTCTTCATGCCACTCTGTTTATGTAAGTGTTTTAAACTGACTTTATATTTTTATTTTATAATGATTTCGTATTTAACTGTTACTGTTTTGTTTTGTTGTGAACCGCCCGGAGTTCCTTTCTGGAAGACAGGCGGTATATAAGCCCTAAAATAAATAAATAAATAAATAAATAAAAAAAAACAATTCTTCAGCTGCAAGGACTTTGTGAGTTGATATAAACATATTTCCTTCTAATGAATGGGCTTATGTGTGCCCATCCTGCAAAGTGCTAGTAGACTAAGTCTTGATCCTGCTGTAGAATGTAATTGCTAGTTTTTTAAAAATCTGACTGTAAAGCCAAACTGCTCTGTTGTTTTTGAAGAAGTGACTTGATGATTTATGTGCTGACAATAAACCAGTACTAACAGCTATGCACAAGCTTGTTTACAAGCATTATCACTTTGCTGCATTATCATGTGATTTTGTTTTCTCTTATGGCCGAAATCATTTGACCCTACTTAAGAGGTCAGGTTTCTTTCCCCTTGAGCAGCAGATACTTAGCCACAGTTCCAGTAAGAGTCACATTTTCTTAATGGTGATGGGTGGAAGCTGCCAAAATAAAGAGTTCCATGTCCTTCTGGAGATCACTATGAGAAGATGGCAATATACAGTATACCAAAAAGAAAAGAGGGCATGCACGAATCACTGGCTGCTGAATTATGTACCCAGGATAAGTAGTAGAAGAAAGGAGAAAGCCTGCAGAACCTTCACAATCTCCAGAAATGCAAAGCAATTACTGAGATAGCATTTCTTAAACTTACTCTTCCATCTTTATCCACACCAGCTAACTGTCCAGTGGCAATCCTGATTTTGTCTGGATGAACAGCAAGGCTGAAAGAAATGATGTCAACATTGAAGTCAATTGTTAAGTACAGCACTTATAGTATCAGTTTGCTTTTGTAAATTCCATTTTACTTAACTAGCAGTTAGGTTTACACTGGGGGTGGGGAACAAATGCAGAGTTACAAGATGGGAGAAACTTGGCTTGATACTACAAGTGAGAAGGTTGTTGGAACTGTTGAAGATCAAAAAGTTGAAAATCAGCCAAGAGTGTGATATTGCTGTAAACAGGCCAATGCTTTTTAGGCTGCATGAAGATAAGTGGTCTCCAAATCCTGTGAAGTACAAGTTTTCTTATATTTGACACTGGTTAGGCCTCATCTTGAGCGCTGTGTCCAATTCTGGACACCACACTTTAACAAGGATGGAAAAAAATGGAGCAAGTTCAGAGGAGGGCAACAAGGATGATCTGGGGACCCTAAACCAGGCCCTCTGAGGAAAGATTGAAGGAAATGGACATGTTTAGCCTTGAAAAAGAAAATGGAGACAGATTCTGGTTCAATATCAGGACAAACTTCTTAATTGTTACAGCCCTGTGACAATGGGACCAATTGCCTCAGGAGCTGGTGACTGCTCCAACAGTAGTGACATTCAAGAAGAAAAAATAGAGAACTATCTGTCAGATATACTTTGATTTGGATTCTCTAACCGAGTAGAAGGTTGTATTCAATGGCCCAACAGACCCCTTCCAACTCCATGATTCTATGGCTCTATTCATATACAGTACATACTTAGAAAAAAATTCAGAACTGAAGAGTACACTGGGAAAATGCCAAGAAGATATAACACTCCACCTCAACAAAATTACAAAACACATATGTCTTATGCAAGCATGCACCAACCATTTAACACAGTCTGTATGTCCCAAGTAGTGGCGCTGAGTCCGCTCTTCATAATTAAAGAGTACTACCACTGATGCTATGAAATATACAATTTCTCCAGTAGGAAGGAGGTAAACATTGGCTCGGCAGTCCCTTCCACGATAACCATATCTTTTGTTTTTTAAGTTAAGGATTCTTTGAAACAAGATCAGTATTAATGAAAGCAATCCATTTAACAAGTAATGGGACATTATTTTGAGTGGACAGCACATTTACACTACTATAGAGTAGGAACCCCCCCATATCCACTGATTCATTATCCACTGATTCAGTTATCCATAGTTGGAAGAGGGGGAAAATTAAATAATTCAGCAGCCACAAAACAAGCTATTGTCACAAACAGCAGCTGTAAAGCAAGGTATTATCACACATAGCATCTGTAAAGGGAGCTACTGTCAGAAACAGCAGCCATAAAGTAAGCTACTGTCTCAAACAGCAGTATTAAAGCAAACTACTGTCAGGAAATAGCAGTTTGGAGATGGATGGGCAGGCGTTCTCTCTTATCCACGGTTTTCATTATCCACGGGAAGGCCTGGAACCAATCCCCATCGGATACTGGCATCCTACTGTACAAGGTGTATACTGACTGCTTTACATTGTAGCCAAGTGTCATTTCTTCAGTGTTGTCACATGAAAAGATGTACTAAAGTATTTACGAAATGTGAGGAGGTGTACTCATTTCTGTGATATACTGTAAATGCTTTAAATGTGTGCTGTTGTTTTTCTTTTTGTTGTATTATTTGTAAATAAGTATGTAGTGATATTTATTTGCTTTTATAGTATCAAAATAACATGAAAATCTTATAAAGAAAAAGGAAAAACTAAGATTCCCTGCCTGTTTATTTGTAATTCATAGGGCCAGACCCATATGAATGAAGCATCCTTTCATATTACTGCAGACTTCCCCCTTAAGACTGTTTATCTTACATATGTCTGTATTTTTATTTTTAACTTCTTTTTTCATACTTTGCATTGCCCATTTTTTTCAAAAATTTGAAGATTGTTCACATGAGTTCCATGTTTGATGTATGTGTTTGATAAAGATTCTTCGCTCTGTGAAGAATCATGTTTTTGAGATAACTGAGGCAATGTGAAGTATGAAGTACATACAAGCAAACAAGGTAAATAAATAAGTAAATAAAGTCCCAAGAGGAAAAGGATGAACAATGTTGTAGATAAATGTTATAAATATGTTATTTTTTATTACTCTACTTTCTTTTAAAGCAAGTGCCAAATTAATCTGATATGCCAAATGCCAAGGGAACCAACTGGGGAGTCTTTTCAGTGTTGTCTGCTTTATGGATTTCTCTCCTTAAACGGTCTACTCTTGTCCCCACATGCTGATGTCCTTTGAGTAGCAGGGAAAGGCTTTCCTAAACTTCCAAGTCTTCTGTATGTTTTTCGCATTCTATCAGTCTGGATATGGTCACATCAGACCAATATCAGATTTTTGCTGTGCTGTGCTTCTTGTTTTAACTCTAATGAGATGGTTTTAGCTCTCTACAACAAAATCCAATGTGACATCTCAGGCTGTGTTGCAATTTCTACCCACCCCTCTCTCTTTGTAGTCTTCTTAGCAGGAGGCTTTCTGGTGTGAAAACGGGGCCTTGGCAGTGGGGAGGGGAGTGTCCTTCTTTAGAGATGTTGGATCCTGCTCTTACATGAACCTGACTCTGTCTCATGTGTCTGTATGAATTTGGACAACAGCTGAAAATTGGTTTTATTATTTGCTCCGTCTGGGCTTTTACTGTGGCATATTTGTTTTAAAAATTGTGCTTGCCTCTTAGATATTTTATTTTTGAAAATATATATCTTAATTTCTTTTATACACTTACCCAAAGGACTTGGTAACAGCATTATTAATAAACAAAGGAGTACATAAATCAGCATTCCAACAAGTAACAGCAGCCTAGAACACCCCATTAATGTAAGGGGATAATATATACATGAAGCAAGGGATATGGGGTGGGTGGGTTCGCAGCAGTACGAAGCACACAAAGCATGTCAGTTTGTAAACCCCAAATGTGAAGTTTTATTTAGGTAATAACAGAAGTCACTGCACTGCCTTAGCTTATTTTGCAGCCCCAGGATTGCATCAGACAGCAGGCCTTCCTTACTGTTGCATTCCGGGGAGGATGTGTATCAGTTCCATCTGGCCTTTTAAAAGACGTGTGTGAAAATTCCAAAAGCTCCTTGCAAGGTGGAAAGACGCTGCTAAGCAAATCCAGAGTCTCAGAAACCTCGTTCGCAATTCCAGCCGCAGAATAGTCACTTTCAAACTAGAGTCTGGAATAAGACTTCCTTTGCACAGCATTAAAAAGAAGCCCCGGGGAGAAGGGAGGATGATTAGGAACTAATTTATTCCTCCCTCCTCCTCCTCCTCTTGCACATGCAAACCTAAACACTTCCACTGCCCTTTATTTCTGGAGCCAATCATGGTTGAAGCAGAATATCTCCTCTGGCCTTTTTATTAACCATATGGAACCTTTTTAAGCAATGTAGAATCACAGTCATTCTTTAAACAAAAGGCAAAGAAAACTTAGCAGGTGATGCGAAGGAGGGAAGAATTCACAGGCCTCCACATTAGTCCTGACAACCACGATTAGATATATGCTCCAGTCTATTTACAGGAATTAGTTTAGATCAAATCCTATCTTTAACTTTGCATCTGGTAAGGAGACAGAACAGTGCTGTATTTCCGCGGGCTTAGCAAATTTTATTTCGCCAATACAATTTTACTTGGACGAATATTTCTATTTTTATTGCAATGGTTCTTTATTATTTGATGGAAGAATATACCTGCTCCTCAAAAGAAGAGAAATAAAAGCAATGATCATAAAAAACCTATTTGGGTTTTAAAAACCCCAGAGTATCAGTCAAGAAGTGTTTTCAGCACTCAGACTAGACAAGCTATACACAAACAAAAAAGTGATAAAAGAACTGCCTATACCCTGATCTGGGATGTTAAACCAGTACCAAAAATGTATGTTCTAATGTACGGAGAGAATCCTCAAGGGCTGTAGAAACTTATTCAGACTGTTTTTCTCCATGACCAGGAAGACAACAGAGCTGCAGATGGAAAAGAGGGGAGGGCTCCTGGGCTTCCCTTGTATCCATAATGATTCAACACTCTTTTCAAATGCCTGAATAGAGCTTACTGGTTTTATCTGATAACCATATTTGGCAAAGGCAGAAAAAAACCCCTGGATCTTAACTTACAAACTTGAATAGCTGATAGAGACGGACATGAACCATTGGTTTGATAGTTTGTGCCACTCCCCTTTTTTTGGCTAAACATGGGTTAGGTGATCCCCACCCCTGCCTCCTCTGGTGGGCACCCCCACTCAGAGGAAGCAGTCTGACTCCCCTGTCACACGTCCTCTAGGTGCTGCCTCTGAATGGATCCCCACCAGACAAAATGGGGCTGGAGACAGCTGAATACCTGTTCAGCTGAAAACGAGCCTGCATGACCTGCCAATTCTTGCCCATCCCCAGCTGATTCACGTGGTAAGAAACAGGTTTTGATTTCAGCTTGCAAAGCAGTTTTCTAAGCAGCTGTGAAGCATACCATGTGTGTGTGTGTGTGTGTGTGTGTGTGTGCGTGCGTGCGCGCACAATGATATATACATGCCTTTGACTATAAAGTAAAACAGCCCCCAAACATTGATAGCATGGAGAAAAGTTGGGGAAGTAAAAAGGAAAGGACTCAATTATCTTGGTCTTGGTAATTCAACAAGTTTCCCCAATACCAACCCCCAAAGACCTTTGATTTGCTCTGGGGATTTCACTTGCTGTTTTTAAAGGCACCTTTCTTCAGTCTTGGCCAAGTAAGATGGCAGGATGACGTGTCTGCTTGCCTACCCTCCTTAACCATAAGCCTCACAATTCAAGTGTTATCACTCTCATCGGCCCATCTTTTTCGCAGGGACTAGCTGTTCTCTGAGGACAGCACAGTCTTGCCTTCTCCTATTCCTGTTGTACTGTTTGCACTTAAAACGGTTCTCAAAACACGGTTCCTGTTGGAATGCAACAGAGACTCACTGACAGATAAGATTAGGCGACAGGAAAGAGTGTGCCACATGTTTCTTTTTGGAAATATATTTATGCACACTGGAATGGCCTCTAGAGAAAGAAAATAACACCATATATAAAATCAAGCAACTGCAAGAGGAGAAAGTCAGAAACCAGGTAAAACTCAATAAGCATCTTATTCAAATCACATGGAAGAAGGCAGTTGTGCATTTGGGCAATAAGCCTTCCATGTTCATATTTCTGAGAGAGAGCAAGAGAGAGAGAGGGAGCAAGGGGAGGGAGGAAAGAGGAGGAAATTGATAGATTCTGTAGGTGGATTATATATGTGGCTTTGGCATCAACTGGTTGTTGGCTTGTGGAAACAAGTGTTCGCTGTGAGGAAATGAATGCAAACCATAGGGAAGAAGATTCCACACCTCTGGGTACAGTAAATCCAGTCAAGTGGGAGAACATCTGTGGTGTTGAACTGAAGAGCAACTCAGTGTCTAACATGCTGAAGCATCCAAAGTATTATAGTAAATGTGTGAAAGTATTGGTGCCAGGCTACAATACAAACAAATACAGCAGAAGCAGAACGACAAATCTTCTGAGCAGTTATTATAAAAACCTATGACTTATTATTTAGAGATGGAAAAATTATTTTGTACATTTACAAAGTATGTTTTTTTTTCTTGGCATTTTTATTAAATTAAGTTAGATTTTGAAAGGAATTGGAGGACCACGAGAAAAAGTTGACAAAAATCAAAGCCCGCCTCCAAAACTACCCAAGAAAGAAGTGCATGTGTGTGTGTGTGTGTGTGTGTGTGTGTGTGTGTGTGTGTGTGTGTGTGTGTGTGTGTGAGAGAGAGAGAGAGAGAGAGAGAGAGAGAGAGAGAGAGAGAGAGAGAGAGAGAGAGAGAGAGAGAGAGAATGAGAGAGAGATTTAAAAGATTTTTTTTGAATACAAAAAATGTGTTTTTCTGCTTCAAAATATTGCAGCACCTGTACTTGACAGCATGATGAAACAGACCATTTTGTGTCATTATGAAAAGCAAAGTGGCATCAAGTTGCTTCCAGTTCAGATATATTTCATTTCATTCAAAACCACTTTCTCAAACACAGGAGAAAACAGATTTTGGTCTATGAATCCTGAGTTAATGTTTCATCATCATTTTTTCCATCTTTTTCCTCTCCTTTAAAATTGTCAACATCCTGAAGCAGATTAACATCTTTGGAAAGTGTGAAAAATCAACATTTTTCTTGAGGTTTGTGATAAGGATACACCCACTCCAGTTTTAATTTCTCAGGAGGCAGCTCTGACTTGATTTCATAATATTTGTCCACATCTGAAGGAAGAAACATTGTTATGGGTCGTCCTCGCATGAACATCTTGATGTATTCGCCTTCTGTCAAAACAAAAGAGGACATTATGTGTGAGTTTGCTTTGTAAACAGAAGTGGAACAGGTTGTTTAGAGCAGACATTCTCAACTGTTGTTTTGGCCATGGCCATAAACATACTATGAAAGAAATACAGTACAGGCTAAATCACAATAGTATAAGTTGCATAATGAACATTATATGGTGGTGTGTGAAGAATTGTTTCCCGTCTATGCACCCCTTCAAATGTTTCTGGGGTCCCCAGGGGGTCATATGGCCCCCATAAAGAGTCGCTGGTTTAGGGAACTGTATGCTCACATAGTATGTTCTATTTTTGAAGACTGAATCTAGCACAGTGATTCCCAGCTAAGAGTTGTCAAGATATGAATTTTTTTTGTATGTATAGATTGTTAATAACAGCAAAGAGGATATAGCAAAAGCAGCCCTGAAAATTACAGTACTTTAAAAACTGAGGCTTGAAAAACAGTTTACTTTAGTCAATACAACACAATTAGTCAGCTCTCCTGCTACCATCATGACAAATGAATGTTTTTATGTTACAATGAGTTTATAATAAGGTGTGTTTGTTGTGAACCCTCTGTGCAGTTCAACAATAAGCAAAAGGTTCAACCCAACACAGTAAAACAAAGCAGCAACATTGATATGAAAACAAATACTAGCATAGCAGAACATAACTTACATAAAACATTTGTAAATTTAAGCATTTAAAGATTTAGACTTGTTTGTATGCATATTTTACTGAGCTTAGAGGCTAAGAAAGCTATTTGTTTTAATATATTTTTATTGTAGAATTAGGCAAATTGTTTCTTGGGATTACTGCAAACATTAAAAAACATAATCAGATGAATTTTGATCTGATTATTAATTACTGTCTGGTTTAACCCTTAAGTGGAATAAATGCTATCTGTGATGAATACAAGCTTCTGATTTTCCCTCAGAGGTCTATAAGGTTCTGTAGGCCTCATGGGGAGAAGATTAAGTGTCAGAATTCCCAGCAAAGAGTAAGCCCACTGGAAGAAAAGTAACTTACAAAGACGATGACTCAACAAATCCTCACTGATTCAATGGACCTACTCTAGTGCAATCTACCACACCAAGTTTAAGGATTTTGTCCTATATAAACAAATAACCTGGCCAGGCTGAGGAAGTCTATCAAACATATTCTTGGCATTTCTGTTGTTGCTACTGCATCCTCTTTTTATTTTTTTATTTTCATGTTTTGAAATCTAATACTACAAAATGTTCTCTTGGAAGTAGAAGCCCACTGGGCAATTAGAGTATTAATGCAAATCTGTTCTGAAGACTCTCAAGATGATGGCAGCACATCAACAAAAGCACTTGTCAAATGAAAGATAGTTGCCCAGGGCCAAACTGCTGTAAATCCAAGCTAAGAAAAGCAGCAGTTTAATTCAATTTTAATTTATATTAACTTAATTACCATGTCAGACCAGGAAAGGGACCTTGGGACAGCTCAATGAAGGTGTCAACCCAGTGTGCCGCAGCAGAGAGAAAAAGCAAACTCAATGCTAGGGATCATTAGGAAGGGTATAGAAAATAAGTCAGCAAGTGTCATTTTGCCGCTTTATAAATCTATGGTGAGGCCCCCATCTGGAGTATTCTGTACAGTTCTGGTCACCATACCTCCAGAAGGATATTATGGAAATGGAAAAAGTGCAGAGGAGGGCAACCAGAATGATTAGGGGACTGGAACATCTTCCTTACCATCTAAGGCTGCAACGGCTGGGCCACTTCACTCTTGAATGATGGCGCCTAAGAGGTGACCTGATTGAAGTTTATAAAGTTGTACACAGTGTGGACAAAGTAGATAAAGAAAAACTATTTTCCATATCACATAACACTAGAACTAGGAGGCACTCCGTGAAACATTTGGGTGCTAGATCTCAAACAAATAAGAGAAAGTACTTTTTTCACCCAGAGGATCACTGGTCTGTGGAACTCCCTGCCTGAAGAAGTGGTGACAACTGTCAGCCTTGACAGCTTTAAGAAAGGATTAGACAAGTTCATGGAGAACAAGGGTATCCATGGCTATCATTATGGATGCCTAAGGACATCCTCTGGGTGGAGAGATAGGCAGGATATCTCTCAATGCCATTTGCAGGAATTCGTAAGGAGCTGAAGACATTTGTTTGGGAATACCCTGAAGCAAATGGTGAGCCACTGTGTGAGACAGAATGCTGGACAGGATGGACTGTGGCCTGTTCCAGCAAGGCTGTTCTTATGTTCTTACGTCCCAGAACATCAAACTCAATTTCACTGGTTCACTCCCAAACTGCATAACAGTGTTCTTTTAGGATATAATAAAGAGGAAATATTTTGTTAATATCTGAAGACTGCTTCCTACAACCGCTTACCACCTATGTTTTCCAAATCTATTCAGAAACTGGAGCAATTTCTCACAAAAGGTGCAAGTACAAGAGATTGGGAGGGAGCAAGGGAGGAGAGGAGAAAGATAATAATACACACATTTATCCTGTAGCAGTCTTGTCAATACATCTTCACCCACTTAAATTTTGGATTAAGGAGTATAAACACAGCTAGAACACTCATACTTCAAAAACAATATAACCAGAAACTCACTATGATTTAACGTTATGCAGGGTAACTCAGAGACCCTGAAGCTTTCATTGCCTTATTGATACTAGCTGGGGATCCTGGGAGTGGCAATCCAAAGTATACAATTTTCCCCAAGCTCTTATAGAATAATTGCATTATTTTAATGCATCTTTTATATAAGCATTCACTGCATGCATCATACTTTTCACTCGAGCCTTGTACAGAAAGCAAAGTGTTCTGCTTATATACTGCCCCATAGTGCTTACCACACTCTCTGGGCAGTTTACAATTTAATTGTGCAGGCTACACATTGCCCCCCCCCCGGCAAGCTGGGTACTCATTTTACTGACCTCAGAAGGATAGAAGGCTGAGTCAACCATGAGCCTGCTACCTGGGATTGAACCCCAGGGCACAAGTACAGTTTTAGCTGCAGTACAGGCATTTAACCACTGCACCACGAGATGTTTGTGACAACAGTATCAATAGACAATAAGGAGCATTAGTGTTGCGTGCAATGACAGGAATTTATGGAATTTACCACGATCGTTTAACCGATGGTTTAAAATTTCAAGCAGAGAAAACTCTGTTAAACAGTTTGCTTGCATTAATTCAGTATAGCTTCTGTTGCAAGGTGTACAACGGTTCACCATATTATACTTGGGGATCATGAAGCATGTGTGCAAGCCACTGGTGAGATATATGCATCGGTAATGTATCTGCCCGTACTTTCCAACCCACACAATGGCATAAAGTGAGAACTCAATAATTTGTGGCATTCAGACTAAGCTAATCCAGAGAAGTAGATAAGCAATCTCTCAATTTTTATAGTAATATTTTGACCACCTTATTTCCCCCCAAAGAAGGAGAAAACTACTTTTAAAATTATTATGCATGAGTCTGCTTTTGTGTCTATAAAAACAAAAAGCACAAGTGAGTCTCCTGTAGAGAAATAAGAGCTAGCAGCTTTTTGTCTGTTATATTTTTACACTAAATGCAATCTTATTGCTAACATTTCTTGTTTCAGTTTAGAATGGATTAAAAAACACACAGCAGAAGATATACACAGATCTAGTCCATCATGCCCACCCTAACAATACCATACTTTTCCATGTATAAGACTATATATATATTTAAAATATTAGACTAAAAATTGAGGGCCATCTTATACACAGAAGCAAGCTGAGGAGAGAACCATGAGGTTGCTGAACTGCCCATACCTAGTGTCTGCAAACTTGTTTTATACATGGTGTCACCTTAGAAATGGAAAAATACGGGCACACCAATCTTGCTTGACTTCAGAAGCTGAGATGGTTTGGGTCTGGTTGGTATGTAGATGGGAGGCTGCTAAGAAATACTAAGAGACCTCCCGATACAGCGAGGGAATGATCTTATTCTGAAAACCTGAAGAGCCGTTGAACTGTAGTAGATGAAGGGCTAGACTGGACCAGTGGTCTGAATAAGTGAAAGGCAGCTCCCCATGCATCTATGGCCCTGAGACCCATTCTCTCAATACTAAACATTTGAGTTAATCAGTTCCAGGTAGAGCATTCTCTGTTAGGACTCCCTAACTTGGTGACCTCCAGGTCTGTGGCTTGCAGAGAATGATAGGAGGTCATAAACACTCATTCTCATCAGTTATCTAGTTTATTTCCTTGTATATTTAAAAAAAAGTCTTAAGAAAGGTAAGACATGAACTAAATCAGTGTCTTTTAATCTATAGGGCTCTTTTGTGATGTTCCATATTTGCTGATAGCTACACATCCCCCAGCTGCCTAGATGACCTACGCACATCCGATCTCGCCTGATTTCAGAAGCTAAGCAGGGTCAGCCCTGGTTAGTACCTGGATGGGAGACCACCAGGGAATACCAGGTGCTGCAGGCGCCTGGAGTAGGAACTGGCAAGCCACTCCAGTATTCCTGCCAACAAAACGCCATGGACATGGGGTCACGAAGAGTCAGTCACAAATGTAACAACACACACACACACACACACACACACACACACACACACACACACACACACACACACACACAGTTAAATCGCAAGGGTGCAAAGCCTCAGAGTGTTTGGGAAAACCCCAAAACTTTTCTCGTTTCTTCATTAGTATTAAATATTAAGAAGTCCCCTAAGTATGCATACCTAAATGCATAGTTAAAATGCAATTCAAGAAGAAGCTAGCCCTAGGGTATGCAGTGGGAGCGGGTTGTTCATAATTTCATACAGTGAAGTCAGGTGCTTAAAACAGGTAATCCTGTTTCTCCTCACCATCATTCTTGTTCAAGGCAGCTGCATGTAGAGACCTGCTGTTCCTGGCAGCCAAGCACAAAGGGTGTTGTTATTTCATGTGCAGCCCAAGTTCAAAGCAAAGTCCTTAAAATAGGTACTGGCACTCAGCTGCATCCTTGATCTCAAGCCAAACATGGTAGAAACTTTATTAAACTGTTAACATTGATTCTAAGAGTCATGACATGTTGTTGATGTTAAGTTTCAAGGATTTCATATCCTTTTTAAAGAAGGATACATGTACCCTAAACTAGAGCTGTCACAAAGTTGAAGTACCGTAGTTCTCAGGCAATCTGGAGCAATCTGAATGTTGGCCATATAGAATATCTGACTGTACAAAATATCTTTATGTAAGCAAGCAAAGTTTGCTGCATAGCATTTCAAGCACTCTCTGGGTGGTTTGCAAATAATTATTCAGGTTACACATCCATCCCCTCCCCAGCAAGCTACGTACTCTTTACCAACCTTGGATGGATGGAAGGTTAAGTGAACCATGAGTCTCCTAACTGGAATTGAACCCCATGTGTGAGCACAGTTATAGCTGCAGTACAACAGTTTAACCACTGTGCCACAAGGTTCACTGGTTAAACTGAGATCCTTACATAAACAATTTAAGTGTTCTTCTGCACCTGGGGGTTAAATGAACCCTAAAACTCAATTTAACTCAAGGTTGATAATTGTTTCATTCAAACACAATTTCTATTTGTATGTGAATTACAGCTTATGCATCTATTAAAAGAGATTTTTTTTGTCCCCAAATGCTTATATTTAAGTTGTCATAAGTGCCTATGACTGTATGGAAAAAATGTCTTTACTAGTGCAGACAGATTGCGAGGAAGAAGTATTTCTGAAATATTGGCCTTGCACAAAAAAATGTGCAAGAAATTTATGCTTCCTTTTCACATTTCTTTCCCCCTTTATATGTGCCTCCCTGTTTTTTGGTAACTCCTTAACATCTATAAGTGATACATGAGGTCCAAAGCTGTTTTCAGAACTGATTGATTTACAACTTGGCTTGAAGTATGGCAATTACCTGCAAGGATGCACTACAGACTGATAAAATTAATAAGTTAAGAAATAACATTGCTACCTGCAATAAGCTACTTGAGAATAAAGATATGCGAATGAGGACATTAAGAGGACAAATTTCAAAAGTAACACAATGAGTAGAAATTAAGTTACTTTGTTACTGTCGTGAGTAGTACTGCATTTACAGACTTACTTAAGGGCAGTTTGGAATAATTAAATAACAAATGCAACAGGAACAAATTACTTCTAGAAAATAACAGGTTTATCATTTAATCCAGGGAATTGCAACTCATATATAAACAAAAGAATAGATTTACGCTACAATGTGTATCACAAGATACAGATGTAAATGATGGACACAGTCCCAGGATAAAATCACCACCACTCAGTAAGTGATCGGAACCATGCAATCTGGGGGGAAATATCCCCAACATTTCTCCAGCTGCTGTGTAGATTTATAGAGCTGCAAGCAGCAAAAATAACAGGGTTTTTGAATGTTGTTAATAAAAACAAAATCTCAGACAATGGAATAGCTATGCCATTCAGTAGAACTACTGTAATATGCTTTGGGGTTTGAGCTTCACCCTTCGCTGACATCAGCAGACTCAAACCGTCAGTTCTCAACAAGGAGTACGATATTTACCTGGTTGATAGAAGGTATACATACACTCAGTTTTAACTAACTTCCTATTGTTTTTCTTCAAACATGCCAGTGGCAACCAAAGATAGCAAGAGAACATTTATCAGCAAACATAAACCACTTTAAAGAATAATATGATATTTTAAAAGATTTTGGCTTCTGTCACTCAGCCATATGTGACATCTAATCCTGAGGACAAGAGGAATCTTAGCATGTCAGGATCGTCTTAGAAGACACTGCCTAGGTGACATTTAACTTAGAAAGGCACACCATGTCCCTCTTCTGAAAATAGGAAATTTAGTGTCTACCAATTAATGTTTGAAATTTGAGGGGTAGGATAGTGTGATGCTTCTTGATTCCAAGAAAGTAGCAGTTTTATATAAAAACCCAGGGAATTCTTTGTACTGCAACAGAATAAGCGGAGTGCTTCAGGACAGCTATAATGCAAATAAACTGGGGTTTTTAAAAATCATTTAACTAGAAAGCAACCAGCGAGCATGGTGTTTGTCCTTCTCATGGCTGTTCTTTTTCCAGTTGACATTTTTGATAGTTACAGGACATAAATAAAAAAACATACAGGTGTTTCCTCTCCCTGGCAAAACATTCCAAGCCTAATCTAGTACAGTATTTGGACAAATAAATGTGCAGACGGGAAACGTATCTACCATATCAAACAAAACTCTATGCTTATGTGAATGCCACGGAGCATTTTCATGATGGATCTAATTGTATACTGCACATGGGTATTCATGCGGCAGCTAAATGGATTTCTATGTGCTTGGGATATCAGCTATTCATTATAATCTACAGTCCCACATGAGTAGCTTTTCCAAGTGCAAGTGAGCATCCCCATTTGCTTAAAACAAGAGAGCTGATCCAAAGTCACAGAAAAATGCAGGTGTGGGGCTGCTTCCACAGACAAAAACATGAAGTTCTTATAGACACAAGGACTGCATGCAGATAAAGTTCCTTTATCAAGTGGATGCACTTGATCTGCATGCATTTTATATCTGTATGCACTTTATAGAGCCACTGTATATTTGAAGTCAACAGAAGCAAATGTGCTGGATAAGAGCCTACTTATTGTGATTTAACTTAGGGACAAAATACATAATCTGTTGGCATGTTTTTGTGGTACTGCTTCAACTGATGAACTAAATTTGTTTATCAATGCATTTCCTTGCATTTACTATGATGTAAAAGATAAGCAGTTTTATAACCTCTCATCTGATCTGGACTTAATTCTTAGCATAAAATGATGGAAGAAATATATTCATCAATCTTCATTAGCAAAAGTAACACTCAAATATTTCCAATTACCTTGGCTGACGATAACATCTTTGTGTCTAGAGAGAAAAATGCAAGAAGTTAGAAACATTTACATGACAATCTAATTCCTAAAAGATGCGGTCATTAATATTTTGGTACAATAAATAAACCACAAGAAAATAGCCTATATAAAAGCTGATAACTAAAAATAGATATTTCAAGTTGGATTTTCCACTAAAATCTTTATCTTATAGACTTATACTATATACTTTTTCTTGTTTTTAGAAATAATCTGGTTTCATAAGAAATTTGAACTGAAAATAGTATTTAGTAAAAGCAGTGCTAATGAAGAGAGAAGACTGTTCTGAGGAATTCACTCTATATTTACTTTACACTATCTTTACTCTATCTTTTCTCTGCAGTGCTTCTCAACCTGTGGGTTCCCAGATGTTCCTGGACTACAACTCCCAGAAATCCTGGCCAGTTCTGCTAGTGATGAAGACTTCTGGGAGTTGCAGTCCAGGAACATCTGGGGACCTGCAGGTTGAGAACCACTGTGATAGAGGTAAGTCTAGGAATATGGTGGAACCCTCTAAGTAAGAACTACATAATCTGTTGAAGAGAACTGCACCATCCATTACAAAAGGAAGGGGAAAGCATAATGTATAGGGAAACCATTAAGAGTATCCAGATGTTAATGGAGCTTTGAACAAGAGTAACAGGCTACACAATTATATCGAGTGACATCTCTCACTATGATGACACCCTTTCTCTCCTAACCATAATACCCCCCTCTACTCTGAAGGGTCATTTCTGGATCAAATTTAAGAAGGTATATGCAGAGCTGCCAGAGGAGGGGAGGAAATCAATTTAGTACAGTGACCCCCTGCCTATTCTGGGGGTTAGGGACCCAACCTGCGATAATTGAAAATCCGCGATATGAGGATGTAGGTCAGGTCGGCCCTGGGGCGCCTAGCTGAGGGCTCTTGTACTTAACGGAGGCCTCAGAAATGATTTTTGGCGATCCAGAAGTCACTTCTGGTTTGCAGGGAGGCCCTTTTGGGTCCTCCAGAAGGCCTGGCAAGGCCCTCGCAGGCCCATTTGGGACAGCGCCAGGTTGGGGGTAAGTATGGGAGGCCTGAAACAGACCTTTCCCCCTTTAACCCAGGGTATTTTTTTTTCATATACTGTGGCCCCGCGATATAGCAGGACCGCAGGATATGAACTGCGAAAGGGCGGGGGACCACTGTAACAGTGTCTGATATGTGAATTTCATACATTTAATATTTCATTCTTAAAAAAATGACAAGAATGTTTAAAAATACCAGTTCAACTTATCATTTTCAGGGATCAAATCCGAATTAAAATACTTACTTGTCTGCATTCTTGCCACTTTTGGATATCAGTTTTGACGCAGAAGCCACCCTTAATAGTTTATTGCGACTATCTTCTGAATTTTCCCATGCACTGTGTGATTTATCAATTGTGGATGATCTCTTAACACTAGAAAAAACAAGCACATTTTACATCTTTATTAAACCAGGATTAGATGTGGTAAGGCAAGAATCTGTACTAGAAATGTAACAATTCTAGCAGCAGCAGAACGAGAGAAATGCCACGCCAGGCCATCCTTCAAGCAAATTCAAGAGATTCCAGAAAAGAAGGATTAGACATAATGTTCTAAATGGATTTTTGCAGTCAGTCAAAAGGGCAACAATTTCTAAAAATAAATTTAGTGCATTTTTAAAAATATTCCCTTACAGTAATTTAGAGTGCAATGGAAGGCAGAATCCAGTGGGAGATTTCTGGGTGACTCAAGAAGACTGACAAGGATTTTCAACTCCTAACTGTCCAGATTTGTGCATGAAAATGCATGAGCGTGGGTTTGCACTGCTTGTAGCTTCTTGAGTTTAACATATGCCCAGAGGTACCCTGTTCCTTGTGTGTGTGTTGTGTCGTTACAATCGTGACCGACTTTTCGTGACTCCATGTCCGTGGAGTTTTCTTGGCAGGAAGACTGGAGTAGTTTTGCCAGTTCCTACTCCAGGTGCCTACAACACCTGGAATTCCCTGGTGGTCTCCCATCCAAGTACTAACCAGGGCCGACCCTGCTTAGCTTCTGAAATTAGGCAAGATCGGATGTGCTTAGGGCAAATTCTTCTGCCCTTAACACTGATTTAGTCCTGACTCCAGCTAGTGGCACTTCAGGGTTCATATGAAAACAAAATCAATAAAGGCAGTACCAGATTTGGAAACACTGAGTTAACTGTGCTAAGGCTCCTTGTTCTCATCCTGAAAAAAACTCAGAACAGCCTCCTGGTGAAAATATTTGCTTTGGAAAATAATGCCCGATAAGCAATCTCATGTAGCAAATGACTAAGCTTATGTACTGTGAATCACAAAGTTCATTGTTCAAGACGAAGCTCAGCCATTAAAAAAGGGAGGGAGGAGTGATTCTTGCTGTACAGGGATGATGTTACTGACTGTATCATAGAAAGCTGTAAAAACCTAGGTGAAATACTCACAAGCCTGCTTTGAATGTGGCAGTATTTCACCTACCCATACTACAAAAATTCTCAGTATGACGCACTAAATGCAAAAATATTTTTGTTGAGTGCTGCAAACACCTCATTCATTAACAGCCACCTTTGAGAACTCTGACGTTCCAAGCGCCTAAACACTTTTGCTTCTGTTTTGACTTGGTTTAGATGCAAGACTGCTTACAAGTAAGGCTAAAAATATGGTTGATGGCACCATAATATCTAATGTTGCCCAGGATGCTACCCTGCAATGCATCCAGTTAAAACATTTTTAAAGACAACATGTGCAAGCTTATCAACAGCGAATTTATTTCCACAAGACTTTCAAGAGCTAAGGGAGGAGAAAAATAAGATTGACAAAAGTTATGAAATGAACCATTAGGAGGGAAAAGGTGAAAAAGCACACACAGTTTTTTTTTTTTTTTGCTTAAGTGGTAACAGATTAATACACCAAACCCAAGAACAAATGCCTGTGTAGAGCAAAATGGCAAACAGAAGAGGCCAAAGTCCACTTCAAGGTAAATTTCTGCAGGATAACAGAGGAAGTTTACGAGAGACTGTTAAACATGCATTAGTTAGGGCAGTATCAAACACTGTGATTTTGCAAGGCAGGAAGCAGTTCCATTTATTTTGCTATAAATCCAAGTGATGGGAAATGTTAATTGGACACGATTTCCCAACAGGTTAGTGCATGCAGTAAAAGAGGCAGGCACAAGACTGCCATTTGTGAAGCCACGTGAGCTTTGATTCATGAAACACCTCTGCTTCAGTTCCAAGTAGTCCTTGAACAAGTGGAAGGCACCTCTGCTTACAAAATACACCTCCCACATTTCATTTGTCTCCACACTGCAGTCTGAAGGGCTCCATTGCTCCCTGTTGAAGACTGTCACACCTTCTAGAACATAAAAAGAGCCACCTATGGTTGGGCCAAAGGTCTACCCAGTTCGGAATACTGTTCGCACAGTAGACAATCATTGCCTATGTGAAGCATGACAGCAGGACGTGAGTGCAAATACACCCTGTCTCGAAATCCCCAGAAACGTCTACACAGAGACACATTGTTCCTGATACGGGAAATGATCTGTAGCCTCAATGCCAAATAGTCATTAATGGGCAGATGAGCAGAGCAGGAGAATTGGGAAATCTTCCAAAGTCACCTTTTCCTCGTTTCTAACTCACGGATGCTTCTGTCTACAGAAGGATAATTCCATGTTGATTATCTTGGAATGAATGTCGGAAATACTACAAATACAATTATTTTTGTGGTGGCAGAGATGGCAGAGGTGGAAGATAGCTGTGACCTCTGGTAATATGCAAGTAAGATAAGTGATGCAGCCTGCCTTTAACCTTGGAATGTTCTCCCAAAATTTAATATAATTGCTTGAACTGCATTGAGAATTTGAAGATGTGAAGAACTTGATTTCATTGGTGAATGGTGCAAGGAGGCCAGTATGCAGCTATGTGAAGAGTAAAAAAGAAAGCAATGCCAAATACCCATCACAGCATAAAGCAGCCAGGGAAGCAAATGGCCACAAGTAAGAATTGTGAAGATTCGTAGCAGAGGTGCAAGCTATTAGTATCCACATATTGTCATCACACTTACTTCGGTAGCTCCAAACATTACTTAGATATGCTTACGTAGACTAAGAAATCCAATTAGAATCAAATGTAATATCTTCTACTATTAACAAATCTTAATGATTGCAATTTATACCTTACTTACTAAATTCCATTCTAAATTCCATTGGTTAAGTTTAGCAATGTTTTATTGCTTTAAATTGTGCATTACTTCTGGAAGGCAGCATAATCATTTAAAATTCTTGTATTAATTACATAAAAATAATTTTGGAGGATGGGACTTAACAAGGAGTGGCCTGGAGGAGGGCTGCCGCTCTCCACCCAGGGAACCTTGCCGTTCCGTTGAAGAGAGAAAGGTCGTTTTTGGCCAATTATGCTCACTTTTTGAGAAGAGATAAAACAACACAGTGGCATGCTTTTAATGGGGAACAAAGCATACTGTTAGTATTGCTGCAACCCTAACTCTGTATTTGGGTATTTCGGAAACCTTTTGCCTGGAGCAGAGCTTTTGGCTTCTGGGGTCTGCCTGTGTGTTGGGTGAGCCTGTGCAGAGGGCTGGGGAGAAGGTGACGGTGACGCTTGAGTTTGTGGGTTTTGATCATTAGACTGAGAGTCCTCTTTTTTCTCTGTCTGTCCTTGAAGTTTTTCTTTCTTTTTTTCTGTACCGCTGTAAAACAAAGTATAAAGGAAGATGCACATATAATTCATTTTCTCAATGAATACAGAGAGAGAGAGAGAGAGAGAGAGAGAGAGAGAGAATTCATTAAATCATTGGTCTACAGGAGGAAAAATATAATTAAATATTTCAAAATTCAATATTTGAACAATTTTCTTAACCCAGATCTTAAGAATGTTCCTTTACTTGTTTTAAAAAAACATTGATAGAAGCTCTACATAAATGTAACGGTATTTGCACAGCAAGTCACCTGAGACTGGGGCTTCTGGAGTGGAAGGATCAGCCAGCAGAGTCGTAGGTCATCACCAACCCAAATCTATTCCTAGTCTTTGGGGAGGATCTCCTTCCATGTCACAGTTTATTTTATTTTATTTTATCTTATTTATACAGTTTATATGCCACTCACTTACCCAAAGGTGTCTGGGCGGCTTACAACAATTAAAATGGACAATGAAAACAATTGAAAACAATTAAAACCTTAAAAACAATACATTAAAATTTTAAAGAATATGTGTGCCCACCAGATCATGCTCCAGTATAGGTTACAGGTGATATATGTTATTAATAATACCATTTCCTTCTTTCCTTACAAAAAATCCAGATAGTTGCGGCACACAAATCCCCTCATTGTTGAATGAATCTTTAAAACATAAAGTTATTCTTATTTTACTTCTTAAAAGATGTAGATTAACTCATTGCACAAATAAAGCACAGCTCTGGCTTCACTGCTGTAACCCCTCTCTCCCCCCAAAAAAACATTTCCCCATTTCTCATACATTATTTATAAAATATGTTTCATTCATATGTCGTGAAATGTCAATGTAGCAGTTAGCTTTCAAGCTTTTTCCAGGATCTCTGACAAGGCAATATAGTTCAGAAAAACAAAATGTAGGAAAAGTCATACCACTAAAGAAAATAAGACCAAAGGTTATTATTATGACAGCTGTACTGGCAGTGCTCACTTGCTGGTACTTTGTGACAGTCCTCATGTCAGTTACCTTACAGTGAACCAAACACTGCCCTTTAAACATCTCTCTGGGGCATTACCATGTTTCCCCAAAAATAAGACACTGTCTTATATTTATTTTTTCCCCAAGAAGATACACTAGGGCTTATTTTGGGGGTAGGTCTTATTTTCGGGGAAACAGGAACTGCAAGCAAACATGCTACAAAGTACAGTAACTTTGGTGGCCCAAGCAAAGGGGGGGGGAGGACCATGGATGGAAAGGGAGGGGCAACGTGCTCTCTCTCTCTCTCTCCCTCCCCCCTGTGTGTGTGTGTGTGTGTGTGTGTGTAGGCACAGCCATGCCCACCACTAGGTCTTATTATCGGGGTAGGGCTTATATTTAACAAATGCATAGAAATCCTGCTAGGACTTATTTTTGGGGTAGGCCTTATTTTCAGGGAAACAGGGTACATGTCTGATCAGACCTCACTGGGTAATGACAGGTATATGTTAAATGGCATGGACAAGATCTGGTTGTGTACACCAGTATACAACACAAGTCTTTCTGCTTCTCCATCTCCAGCGACAGCCATCCACATTGCTAAGAAATGTGCCCCAGAGGGAAACAAGAACATTGCACTTGAGGAACCAGATCTTGATTCATGGATGCTCATGCTAAAACAAGTACGGAAGTATTTAAGCGGCCATCTGTTTGTCCTTTCATTTTTTCTTTCCCCCTCCCCCTAATTTTGTCCCACAGTATCTCCTAGCCCACAAAGCAGTTTTTAACTGATTTTTCTGAGGGAAGATGTAGGGTTCAGTAGATCCAAGTAAAGCCTGTTTCATATTATGCAAATCCAAATAATGTGAATTATATTTCTGTTTTTTACAGTGAATTCCATAACTGATAGCAATCCTGAACCCTAGTATCTATGAACTGAGATTAGCAACCCATAGTGGGGTGAAGCAGGAATGGAATCTCACAGAAGTTATCTTGCATAGTAGAAAAGGGATTTTGGAATTATTATAGGTTGAGAAGAAACAATTCAGGCTCACCTACCCCCTGTCCTGCTCCTTCCTGCAGGGCAAAAGTGGACAAGACCAAGAGGCTTACTTTACACTCTGTGCAAATGGGTCCACGGCATTGGACCCACGTGCAAATGGGTCCACACTCTGTGCAAATGGGACCCCACCTACACCAATGCCATCTCACTCTAGGGTGTTTAAAAGGCATCATCAAATGAATTTCAATGCGTAATTCCTCTCTGAAATAACACTATTGTGTCAACTTGTTACAGGAGTAGAAGAAACACAGTAGTTATGTCATCAGCTCTGTTATTTCCATTTGCCTAAAAGAATTATTTTCTTCACCGAGATCTATTAGTCAAAAGAGCCTGCCCGTTCATTATTAGCCATAAAAACAGAATAATGTCAAATGCTGTAAAACCAGATGCAATATTCTTAAGAGCTGTGGAGAAAAAAAAGTGAGATTAGGAATGGGGGAAGTGGAGAGCAGAATGCATTTGAATAAGAACTATGAGTGTGTTTTGACAAGATAAAAATTGTAAAAGAATATGAATTATGGGGTACACTCCTCAACTATGCTGTTTCCAGTGGAAGACCCCTGAGTACAGGGATGGAGAAGAAATTCCCCGTATTCCTTGTGAGGTATTGACTTTGTCCCAAACTGTCCAGATGGGAAGCACAGAAATTAAATTGTACCTAGATGGGCAGCCTAGAAATCAATCAATCAAACAAACAACAGACTGGCCACACAATGAAGAAGTTTGTGTTTAATGACCATTACCTCTGTAACCCAATCTTGCCATTCAAAATGATTCAACTAACTCTCTCAGTATTCCAAGTTAAACTAGAGAGAAATTAATGTGTAGCCTGCATTCTGTAATTAAAATTGTAAACCGCCCAGAGACTACTTGTAGTAGTATGGGGCGGTATATAAGCAGAACACTTTTAGTTAGCTGCATCTATGGTGTCAGGGAATCATTCATGGATAATTTACCAGAATTCAGATCACTCACTTATGAGCTTACATCTCCTGTTGGCCTGAATCCAGAAATCCCACCTCAAAAGGCTATCTACCATATGCTATCCAAAGCTCTTAGATACCATCTCCCTGATCTTCTGGAGAAAGTGTTTGTATGTTGCAGTTAGGAAAAATGGATTGGTAACTTTCCTGCTTTTACGTGGGATCTTTGGATCTGAGCCGTTCATTCTAATCTAAAGTATTAAGAGGTATGGTTAGCACTACAAAAGGAAAATATTAAAATGAGGCACTACACATTGCTGGCTTCATATGGTCCTCAACAAATGCTATGTTTCAACCCCACCAGTAATGTACATTTCTCAGTCCATCTTTATTTTTAAGGGTGAAAAACCTAGATGTCTGAAATTCAGTATTACCTATCTACTGAAATGGATACTCTCTAGCTTTTAAAATGTATACCACCTGTCTTTCAACTTAGTGTAATATTGAAAACATTATTAGAAGTGTAATTTATTACATTTGTGCTGCTGCATGATTTGAATTAAGTGAAGCAAACCTCCAGTTTGCATACCGTTTTTATCTTTTTTGGGGGGAGGGGTATATCAAAATGCAGGAGAAATCAAGAATATTCAAGTTACACAACAAAGACCACTGACAACTCTGATTTGGAAAATGTCACCACAGAAAATAAGGAATACACATAGCTCTTCAATGAACACAGCTCTTGTGGTGAACCCTTCAAAGTCATCTACAATCCATTGGCATCAACTCTAAAGGATTTGCAGATCATAAAATACAAACTCATGTATGCTATCATTCCATGTGTCTGTTGCACACTTAGGCATATCTAAGTCACTCAGCTGAATACTCGGTTCTGTACCTGGAAGAACTGGGAGAAAACACTTGCACATTTTCCCTTAAGCATGTGGTATTTCACAGTAGGGTTCTGGACATTTCGTTTTGAAAAACAGACCATTACACCACAGTACAGGGGTACCTCTACTTACAAGCAGCTCTACTTACGAGCAATTCAACTTAAGAGCGGAAAATAGTTGGCATTTTAACTGCTGCCTTTCAAATTTTAGATGCAGCCCGCTCTACTTACAATTTATTTATTTATTTATTTGATATGGCTGCTCTATTTACGAGTTGTTTGACTTGTGAGCATGCATTCGGAATGGATTAAACTCGTTAAGGAGAGGTACCACTGTATTACACCTTTTCCTCTCAACTATTGCCAATTCATCAAAGGTAAAGAAGAGAGCTAGCTGTACCCACAGGTTCCACCACCTCCTCCCACCCCACTTTCCTTGTATTGGGGTTTTTGATAACCAAGACATAATCAAAGATGGTACGAAACCTTGGAAGCAAGAAGGGGGAAGAGCCTTGTAGGCAATTAAAAGCTGTAGAAATTCTTCTGTGTATGTAATGTGTTTTTAATTAACCTTTGAAGAAAACGCAAATGACGTATACCTTTTAGCAGCAGAGGCGAATGTTTCTTTCCTGGCTAAAGGTACAGAAGGACTGTGGCTGGTTTTCCGACTTCCTGCACTCCCATTGGTGATGCAGGACAAGGAGATAGCTTCCCGGAGGCCTGGATGTCCTATGACAAATGCAATTAAGAATGTAATTTGTAACAGTCTTCAAAAACATCCTTTTGACAGTTAAACAGAGATTTATGACATTCGAGATTGGTTCTGATGGAACAGAGAAGATTAAAAGACTACACATCTGGTAGAGTGCAGCTGGCTTGTCCATCAACAACTGCACTTGAGCAGATTCCAAGTAAAACAGCCCTCTGAAACAGTTTTTTTTTAAATTCAGTAAACTACCATTTGAAGTAAAAGCTGTAATTTGTGGTTACTTTTTCATTTTTGTAAGAATATAATTTTATGATTCAAAATGCATATCTTTTATTTCCAGTTCTAATGGCTGTTCTGCAAGAAAGGACATGACAATAGCAATAAAAAGACACACCCATGCCATATCTAATATACGCCAAAAGCCAAACCATGCACATATAAACATCTGTTAATGGGGGGGGGTTGTTGACCAAATCTTAGGATTTATTTATTGTATGAAATCTGGATCTGTATAATTTAACTTTTAAAATTATCTTGAATTTCAGAAATAACAATATGGAGAGAAAGAAATGAAAGAACACTAGGTTCCCAGATGTGTTTGATTTGCTGTACCAGTTCTGACATGATGCTTAACATGACAGCAAAGGAGCAACAGAGGCCTATTATGTTTCACATATAACAACTAGAGCTAAAATGAAGATCTATTACCACAGGAAACTAGATTCCGCAGCAGACCAACGTGCATTTTATTTATCCTAACTTTTCCACGGAAGAACTACACTCTGGCGTATATCTCTATCCAAATTTGCCTGGTACTCCTAGTGTGTAGTCTCTAACCACCAGATGGCTCTTATTTCACCAGCTGTATGAAGCACAAAGCTTTAATTAATAAGCTTATCCGGGCCATCCGCCACAATATTTGTTTGGGTACTCATCTAACAGATACACATGTACATGTATAATTAACAAATAATTGATTAATACAATCCTTGTTAATCCACTAATTTTTAGTTCACCCATTTAAAATACAAGGTCTCTTGTTTCTCTAAAGTAACCCAAATGGTTATCTTCAGTTACTTTTAGAAAAACTACTATGAGCACTGCAAGGCATGGGTCACTGGTACAAACCCTCCATTCCACAGTTTACTTGTTGTCCAGTAGCTACAACCTCTTAACCAAGTGACACACTTCTTACATCACTGGTGAAGCCATATTCCTGTATAAATTTAATGGAGAATTAAAGCACAAAAGGACTGAAAAACTCCCTATTTAAGTTATGTTATATAATATAGCTATACCTTCATTACTAGGAAAATGTATTTAATTTCAAGCAGTTCCAAGTTCTAAAAAGATAATTAAATGTATTTCAAACAACGGAGTACTTAGGAAATTGATTATGGAATTGTTATTTTAAATCTATTTCTATTATTCTGAGCATGAATATTTTTTTACTGGAGGAAACTACTCCCTATTTGTATTCTCAAAGGCTTTCACAGCCGGGATCTGATAGCTGTTGTGAGTTTTTTGGGCTCTTTGGCTGTGTTCTGGAAGTTTTTCTTCCTGATGTTTCGCCAGATGCTGTGGCTAGCATCTTCAGAGGACAAGATGCTCAGGGAACTAGGAGTTTCTCTCTGTGCTCTGGGTATAGAATGAGTGAGATTGCGGGTTTTTAAAGTTGTGGGAAAGGGGGAAACGAACGTTTCCTACTCAGGAGAATAGGTGTTAGTCATTGTATTGTGACTCTTTATTTCATTGGTATGAAACAGAAATGAGCTTGCCTTACAGTGGAAATGAAATAACTGACAAGAGCAAATGCAGGCCATTACAGCATAACGGGATGTTTAAAACAAAAGTTACAGCAATAACATCAGGGGTACAGGGCCCATCATTGTTGTCTCATTGATAAAGGAAGTACCTTTTCCACAGTGAAGCTTAAAAAAAAACTTTGGCTATGTGCCACTGAGAAGTAGTAATCAAATGACTGTAGATGCTTCCTAGAGAACAGCAAGGCAGAAACAACATCAGGGAGTTTTCATTTGCTGTTGAACTGTAGGTGAACTCTCTTTAATTCTGCATTATCATAATAGATCAATACCACAGAGCCTGCCATGAAAGCAATTAGATGGAGAACTCCACAGGAGGGGCAAAATGGTAACAGCTTTAAATTTCCTGTTAAACATTAAAATGTTTCCATGAATAAGGTCCCTTCACATTTCATGTAGAAATATAAATTATTGGATGAGATAGGGAGTCATATATTCAACTGAAGAAAAGAAAGGATAAAAATATTGGTTTCCAAATTAGGAAAAAATATTATTAGGATAGAAAAAAGAGTGTTCAAATACTGCCATCTGCACATAAAAGTATGCATAAATTATGTTATATGGGGTACATTATTGATGGCAATGGGTTTTAATTAGTGTTTAGTAGTACAACAGTCTTGAACTGTCTAAAATGATGCAATACAATATGTATTCAATCCCTTCCTTAACCATTTATTAATGGATATGTATATTCATCATTAACTCATTTTAACTCACTTTTCAGTCCACAGACTATAAGGGGAAACTAGCAATACCTAAATTAATACAGTAATTAAAGAAACAGCACAACAGAACACTACTTTAGAATTGCAACAGTACTTTACAGAGAATTCTTCCAAAAAGAAAGAAAGAAAGAAAGAAAGAAAGAAAGAAAGAAAGAAAGAAAGAAAGAAAGAAAGAAAGAAAGAAAGAAAGAATTCCAAACAAACCATCTGATTTATGAATGAAATTTTTAGTATTTATGAATTTATGTGTCAATAGTTATCATTCAAAATGCTAAGAAAGGACCTAATATTACTGCACAATATTGTGTCAGTGTTGCCAGCAGTAAACAGGATGTTAACGTTTACCTAGCCAAGGGCAGCCTGAAGATGAAAAACATAAATGGCAGCAGTCAGGATGGTCTACACCAGCAACTCTCTACCTTGTTTTGGCCACAGGTATAAATACAATATGAAAGAAATATAGGTCAAATCAAGATTGTAAAGGTCACATAACAAACCTTCTAAGCTGATGTGTGTATCCTGTCTGTGGAAAACAATATATCGGTGGTTCCCCAGATCTTCATGGAGTGAGACTCCCAAAACCTACCACCACTAACAGTGATAGCCAGGATTTCTGGGAGCTGTAGTCTAAGAACATCTGGGGACCTAAGTTTAAGAACCACTGGCCTATACAATACCTTCTTTTGCTCATAACCATTCACATTTGTTGCTCATTACCATTCACCTGACAAATGCTTTGTCAAAATGTCTTAATAATACAGTAGTTTGCTCCTAAGGTTACACAATGATTTCCTTTGACAAGTTATTCTTGCTTTCCCCCATTTTTGCAAGTGGTGTAACACTTAACTATGAAAATTCCTTAGGCAGTGAACATTGCCTGCTGTTGTGTTTGCTCTAATTAACTCCTGTCCTTATTACATCTTAGATAGTTTACAGTTTATGTAAGTTACCTTGGGCTTTATTTTGCAGATACATAAGCAGAATGATGCAATGTGTGCCAACATGTATATGAATGTATAATCAGGGACTTCAGAAGAACCTACAGCCATAGAGTAAGAACATCTCTGTGCCTATGCAAGACAGGTTTCCAGTTTTCAGCGGGTCTTCCTTCCTGTTTTAGCCCTTTATGTTACATGTCATCCCATTCCCAAAGACCACCCAATTTTCAGAAGCATATCTGTCAAGTTAATATGGAAAGGAAATGGAGACACAGAAGTGACCAAAAGTACATTGCATGAACAGAAGACACACATCCATGCAGAGAAACTAGCTACATGTCCCAAAATGTTAGGTGGTGACATTCTCACTACGTCCTTGGGACACCAGAACTTGGAAAACTCACTTTCTTTGGCTGTACTTCAGACTATTTGCCCACCCAGGGCAGCCAAGTTGGCTAGAGAATTCTGGGATTTACAGTTTTAAAAAGTAATTTCTCTGAGTGATACCAATTACTACCTTGAGTCACAACAAATGACCAGTTTCCTATTTGTCCATAGCAAGTGAAGAGGAAAGCCAAATGGTGTGTGGTTAAGTGAAAGATCATTTTCTAAACAAACTGAATTGAAGATAAGAATATTCTCAGTTAAGATATGCATCCAGCTGGGCAATATTACTCTGCACGTGAATTACGAACATAAAACTGCCTGAATCTTTTCAGGCTGAGCACCACTTGGCGTTATCTTTTGGCTCAAGAAAGGAGCCAGATGTGAGCTGCATGTAAAATGAGACCCTGTGTATGGGTGATGAAGATTAGAACCCAAGTATTGGAGATCAAAGTGGTAAAAATGCCTCCTGCAGATAATGGATTCCATCTCCATTCTGATAATTTTCATAGAACAATATCTGCCAAGTTGAAGAGAGACCTTTCATTAAAAATCTGTCAAGTATACATGTGTGTGAATAAAAGATAATGTAGACTGAGAAAAAGCCTTCATAAAACTCTTTGTTTCTTTTACAGGCACATTATCAGAGAAGAGCAATGGTCCATATTACTAAAACCGGAAAAAGATGAAGGCATTTTTGTTGCAAAAGTACACTAACAAAGCTATTTAGTTAGGAAAGCTTATAAAATATGCTCTCCCTAGGATTCCTTTTAAAAATAATCAAATGAGTGATGTGAACTTTGCGGAAGCTTTTTAATGAATTTAACCAAACATGAGGTACAGAATAGCCTTGCAGTGAGATGGTGGTATATAAATTGAATGACTGACTGACTTACTGACTGAATGAATGAACCAAGCAAGATCATTTTGGAGGATTCAAGTGATGGTGGCAAAAAAATCTTACTGTTCTATCATCAATGTAACCAACTCAAACACAGTCCCTTAGACTTATCAAGTCACTTTGTGACCTTCATAGATTCAATTTTTGAACCTCCTCTGGTTCATCCATGTGGGAATGTGGGCTTCTGTATCTACTAGAAATGGGCACAAACTGCTGGTTCAGTGGTTTCATGCTGGTTCATTCATGTCTCACAAAAACATCTGCAAATGAAGAAGAGGCAAAGGTCTCTGGATGCTGAAGAAAGTAGAAGTGGATATTTATTGTATTTAAAACAAAGCCCAATGGGTTTCGGCCATAAAGGCCTTCTTCCGGGCAAGTTTACAATCACAAAGTATTCAAAACCTTGAAAAGAGTTATCTGTGGAGACAAACCTTTCTGTCACTCTCACGGCTAGCAAACTGTCAGGAGCGGTCAAGGACATCCATTCACATTTGTCAAGGGGGGGGAAGCCATAACAAGTGTTTGGGTGAGAAGTGATGTAAAATGAGTAAGCTTCTGGGATTTTCCCTTGCTAGATGTCAATTTGTGAGAAAGGTGTTAGGATGTGTGGTCATTCTCTTTCATGGATAAAAGAGGATTATTCAGAACCATTTCAATCAAGGCTTGAGTGCCTTTTCAGTACAGAGTTAATATTCACAGTTGATCAAGGGTTGGTTCATAGCTGAAAAGCCATACAATTATGCAATCTGGAATGCAACGTGCAAGGCTCCAGACTACATGATAGTACAGCTTCCTCAAAGCAGCGATTAAAAGTACAGGTGGGGACATCGGGGAGTGGGGACAAGTACATGAATATGGCAGTATAAACAGGGCTAGCTGGCAGGTCTTGCTCAAAGTTGATTCTATATGTGAAAAAAAAATTGTTCCTGTGATTTTATGTTTTACTTTTATTGTTCATCTCTGTGTTTAATACATGCTCTAGCTTGTTGTTAAACCACCCAGAATGGTGCCTCTATGTAACTGGAGCAGTATATAAATAAATAAAATAATAAATACAAATATATTTATTTTTAAAGCTGTTATGACCCTAAGGATTACAACATATGTGATAACACTCCACTTATAGATATACAGTGATACCTTGTATAAAGGAATTAATTCGTTCCAAATGAAATTATATTAAATTTTTGTTTATACAAATTCCCCATAGGAATGCATTGAAAACAGAGTAATCCCTAATTGCGACTATTTTTATATTGTATGGATTCACCCCATAGACAATTCTGTTAAGCAAATTTCCCCTATCTCTGGAATGTTTATGCTGCACAGATTTTATGTTATACAAACTGTTTGTTATACAAGGGTCCACCGTATAAGTATTTCTGATTGTTCTGTTTGACTTTTTTCAGCATCACAAAATAGATTTCTGTCCATTAGGACAACATAACATTCTTTATGCATGCAATATCCATAGCAGGATTTCCTACAGTTCCTAATTGCTGCTCAAAGCAATAATTGAAGCATGTTGCATTCTAATTCAGAAGTCTACTGTATTTCTCATAACTTTTATCCCACTACAAATATATTTAGGGAGATCCCATACTAAAGGGACATCAGAAGGGTTCCAAAAAGGGGGGGGAGTTAAGATTTATATCAAGTCCAATCATGAAGAAGGGATATTAATGTGGAACATTTCTTCTTTTGTTATGTTCTGGCCAATGCCCAAAGCATTTGATACTCACACATAACTCCATTAAAATGTGTGATCTTTCACTTTAGAATATACATAAGAAACTGAAAACAACAACAACAGCAAGACAACTGCTCTAGCCCTTCCTTTGGCTCTGCAAATCCATTCCACCTCCATTACCAGTCCCTACTTTGAATATATTACCAACAGGTGTTCAGTAACAAGTGTTAAGAATAAAATATTTTACTAGTTTTTCAGCCAAAACAAAACAGCAAGAGACAAACATTTTGTGGCTCTTTAAAGGCTTAACTGCTTTATTTATTTATTTATTTATTTATTTTAGGGTAGTTTTACCCCGCCTTTCTCCTTGAAAAGGACCCAAGGAAGCTTTTAATGTGCACTTTCATGGATTAAAGTCCACTTTCTCAGACAGGGTCCTAGCTTGTGATTCTGCATCTCAAGGTGTTTTTGCAACAGTGTAAAACAAATTGCTAGACTAGCGTTAAGTACAGTAAAAATAAAGTAAAATAGTATCCTGGAAAATTTTTTACCACCACTTCAAACTGAGAACTGTTACACCTTTCCACACACAACCTATTCTTTTCAATTATTTTAATTGAAATGTTTATATTAATGCCAAATGGTGCTCTGCAATTAGGCGAGAATGACATTCTCAGACCAATGTAAACGTAAGCACTCAAAGCATTTATGGATTTTAATCCACTTCCTCAGACATATCATTTGAATAGCCACAATTCTTATTTTTCTACATAGAGGGTTTTCCCCTACACATGTCACAGGAAATCCTTGATAATCTATTCACATGTAGTTGCTAAAATTATATTGATATCCAAACTGAACTCTATACTTTAGTAAGACAATTCACCCAGCATATGCACTGTAGTTCTAAAAATGGTGTCCACCGAAGACAGATGTTCATGTTCTTCTCACACACACACACACACACACACACACACACACACACACACACACACACACACACACACACACACACACACACACACACACACTTTCCTAGCCACCCATCTTTTAAAGATTCCATCTGAGTCAATTCTCTCATGTTTACCTCCATTCAGAAAGAGGGCATGATCTGTTTATCTCTCTAGAGAGAGGGGGGAGATCCATTACACGGGCCTTCATCTAGGCTGCAACATCTTCAGAGAAGGACAGGAGCCATTACACTAGTCTTCAAGTGCATGGTTAATCCAGCCTGTCTCTCTCACTAGCACCTTTGTGTGCTGTGGACATGTCTTTAAACTCTTGGCTGGGCAGACTGTAGTCTTATGTTACTTGTATTTTGACACCTTATGAAGTCCTAATGCATTTCCCACACACCAGCTGTGGCATAATCTATCTTGCTGGCAGCCAGAAGTGACAAAATATACCTTCCCAGTTTCTCTGCTGTTTTCAGGCATGTTTACTTGTCCCTCTCATTAAGATGTGTCAACATTTTCTAACCAAGTCAAGTAGCGTGAATATCCATGGATTATCAAACAAGGAATAATATCCCACTGAGAACCAAAGATATTATCCGATGATCCCTTCTATTTGTCCCATGCTTTTAACAACTACACGCCAACATCAGCTCGTATTATTGGCAGACTGAAGACCATTCGAAGCCAATAAAGTGAAGCCAGATTCACATCTTCACCTTTTCAGCATATCTGTTCACATCAGTGGCTTCCCAACTAGAGGTCCCAGATGCTTAGGGACTATGACTTCCAGAAACTCTTACCACTAGCTGGCAGGGGCTTTGTGGGATACTGCAGAGCACTTCACCTTTCATATAACAATATAATATAATGCTTTTTTTGAGAGAGATAAGAAAGATACAATACAGTGGTCCCCGGCCCATTCGCAGTTCATATACTGCGGTCTCACTATTTGGCGGGACCGCAGTATATGGAAAAAGGCCTATTTCAGCCCTCCCTTACTTACCCCAGGACTGGTGCTGCCCCGAACGCGTTGGCAAGGGCCTTCCTGGGCTTGTTGGAGGCCCCAAAAAGGCTTCCGCGTGAACCAGAAGTGGCTTACGGTAAACTAGAAGTGACCTCTGGATTGCTGAAAAGCATTTCTGAGGCCTCTGAGGGCCTTTCTAGGCCTGTTGGAGGCCTCAGAAATGATTCTCGGTAACCCAGAAATGACTTCCAGATTATCGGAAGTCACTTCCAGTTTGCAGGGAAGCCTTTTGGGGGCCTCCAGAAGGCAAGGCCCTCATAGGCCCCCAAAAGTACAAGAGCCCCCAGCTAGGCGTCTCAGATCCAACCCGACCTGCATCCACATATCGCGGATTTTCGATTATCGTGGGTCGGGTCGGGTTCCTAACCCCCGCGATAGGGGGGGGTCACTGTATTAAGGCTATCAGAATGCAAGGTGTCATAGACCTTTTCTGTCCTTAGCTTATCATTCCATAATGCTGGCTTATGATTGATTGATTGATTGATTGATTGATTGATTGATTGATTGATTGATTGATTTGTTCAGCCTTATATCAGATGTAATTAAATTAATTTAACTATTTATTTGTATCAGATCATTGCATAGTTTAAAATTATGGACACATATGGACTATACAGCTCAACTAATTAAAATGTTAACATGACTACTTTTTTTCACCAGGAGCTGGCTATTTCAATAATATTATCTTGCCCATTTACAAGATCCTCTAAAGTATGCACAGTGAAAGATAAATTGCATGCACATTGATGTTTATTTATTTATTTATTTATTTATTTATTTATTTAGCTTGTATGCCGCCCACTACCCAAAGGTCTCTGGGCGGCTCACAATCAAAATGGACAATTAAAACATCAAAATACAATAAAATTAGAACAATAAAAACATGTAAATGCAATAAATACAATACATTGTATTTATTGCACTGATTGAATTTTTCCAGAGTCAAAGAAAAATTGCTGTATATCTAAGTAGACACATTTTACTGGATTAGTCTTTGATCTTACTTTGCTTCAAAGTCTATTAAGTGACTTCCAGATGATCCAGCCAGAATCTTCTCATGGTGGGAGACAATTTTCAGTATTCATCCATTCAGCTAGGCATGTTGATTTTCCTCTTCTTAGTTTTACCCTAGCTTCTACAGGTTTAACATTTAGAACTTGACATGTGTACAGAAAAAAATTCCTCTATTTTTGCCATTGCCTAGGAGTTTGATGTTCAGGAAGTAGGTGCATTTGGTGTTGCATTGCCTTATTTTGTTCATTTGCTAGCATTTCTCAATGCAATAAATACAAAAGTTAAGTGGGGCATAATTGGCAGGGATGTGCTTATGGGGGGATGTACTGATTTTATATTAATAAAGGGGAAGGGGCATAGCCCAATACAGTAACCCATACAATTCAAGAACAGAAATGGGAACTGACAAAGGTAAATGGGTATAGGCAGTTACTCCCAAATAGTCCTGGTTGGGGGGGGGGGGAGAGCACTGTGTACTGTATGTAGATTTTCTTTTCTTTTTTCAAGCTTAAATGTTTATTAATTTCTTTGCACCTGTCTTTTCATTAATTTAATAAACATATTTTTAAAATTAAGAGTAATACACTCAGCTATCAAGGGTGATCAAACCTGGGGAAAAGAATGGAATGAATGTGTGCATTAACTAATCTGCTTTTCTGCATGGTGTCTGGAATATGTTGAAGATATCCTCACTTATCAATACAGTGAGGAAATACAGTATATAAAACCTTTTGTGCTTCAAGCAAAACATGCCAGACAAAATATACTACATAAAAAGAGGGTGAAGACAGATTTATTAAAATTGCCTCAATGCAAGAGGAACAAGACAAGACAACACCCAATATTGACAAAGTGCTCTTAAAGAAATACACTGAATCCTCAGTGCCTGATGAAATAACGATGTTCCAAAACATCAGTGCAATTGAAGTGGGAGGAAAAAACGGATCCAGTCTTCCTTATTTGTTGCTTCTTCTACCATTCCAGCTTTGCATTTTAAATAGCATATTTCTGTCTCTTTTCAAGATCCTACTGACAAGAGACAAACAAAACAGGAAATGTAGCTGTCTAACATGTTTATGTGCAGGTGTGTGGCCCCTCAGGAAAAATGGAGGCAGAACAAGGCTACAGAACTATTGGCACTGCAAAAGAGAAACACAAATATGTGGTCCACGTGCAAAATCCAACATGAAGGGTGGGTAGAATCTTTACTGCACTGTGAAAAGATCATTAAAATGTGAGCTCTTGCATGCAGCAGGACTGTTCTACTAAGCTCTGCCGTGGACTGCCTGCTGAGCTCTGCACAGTTTAGAATGAAGTGGATTGAGTTTCAAGGCCTGTTAGTCCAGTTCTAAACTGGAAACAGCAAACTTTAAGCAACAACTTTTCTTGCTTCTCTGCAGTCCTAAGTCACCTCCAACTTTTTGCTGACTCTGTGAAGGAGGGATCTCCAAAATGACCTTTCACTAACAGTCCTGCTCAATTCTTGCAAACTGACACAATTTTAAGGAGACAATTATGTACCTTATTCGATCTGCTACTTTTCCTGTTCCTTTCACCTTTTCCTAGCAATGCTACTATCCAGCAAGTCACATCTTCTCTCATGATGTGCTCCAAGTACAACAGCCTCAATTTGTCATTTTTTTTTTGTTTCTAGAGACAGCGCAAGCTTGGTTTGATCTCAGGCCCACTTGTCTGTCTGTCGTGCCCTTCAGGGTATCTGCAAAGCATTCCTCCAGCACCGTAATTCAAAAATGTCAATTTATGTTGATTTTATTCTTTGTCCAGCTTTTACAGTGATAATATAATAATCAGGAATACAACAGCCTGGATTATTCTGGCCTTGTTTTACAGTGACATGTCCTTACAACTTGGGGAACTTTTCTAGCTCCTTAACATTCTGAGTCCCAGTCTTTTCCTGATTTCTTGGCTGCAGACTTCATTTTGATTCGCTGATTGAACCAGACTATAAAAACACTTTCTTCATTCTCAACATTAACATCACACAGTTCTTAGAAATCTACTTTAGCACCTTCTTTCACATTCATTAGCAGTCATGTCTTCCAGTTATATATATTTGTTTACTGATTTTCTTTCATCATTTTATAATTGTATTTCATCTGAACCTAGTTTAGCTTTTCATAAGGCCTATGTTATACATACCAATCTAGAAACCAATTCTAGAAACTGTAGCTTGCCTGATTGTTTGGAAGCTAAAATCAATTTTTGGAGTTCTAAGCCCTAGTTAATTTATGGATTACCAGAGCTCAACATGACATCTGATGTCTTGTACTGCTATTAGAAATGCTCAGAGAAACAAGGCCTATGGAAAGTCTTAGTTGCGGGATATAACATGGCCAATACTGGTAGCTTTGCAACAACAAATCTTTTTCGATTCAACACAGCTAGTGAAAAACGCATCCTTTGCTTTGAGTGGCCTACCTTGAGCAAGAGGCTCCTTCACATTTGCATCACTGTTTATTATTCTTAAGATCATGAACAAGTCTGGTACTGCAGTAATTACAAACATTTATTATGCCTTTGTACTTTGGAATAAGAACCTCTTTGTAGCTGCTGCCAGTTACAAGAGGCATTAGAATGTCACTAATGGTTCTTAAAACAACACACTTTCTTTTATAAAGGTAGTCTTGCTTCACACACATCAGAAATCCTCTTATAGTATCATCTTTCTTCCTCAAACACATATTCTAAGTGACATTATAACCTCCAGCCAAGTCATTGTTTTCATTTCTGTTTGGCCTATGCTAAACAACATGCAAAGTACGTTTGAAAAGCTATGTGCTTTGTTTCATGAAATTCACAAGACAGCAGCTTTTTGATCACCAAAAATGTCTGAATGTGATCATTCGTGTTCTACTAGATACTACCTGTGAATTCTTATCCAAACCTGAATCATGCAAAAAACAAAACAAAACAAAACAATAACCATGACAACTATTTCTCAGTTTTTTCTTCCGGAATGTATTTATTTATTTATTTATTTTATACAACTTATATGCCACCGACTACCCAAAGGTCTCTGGGTGGCTCACAGTAAACAACCTCAACTCCTCAAATCTTCATTGAGAGGTCTGCCAGACAATTTTCCATCCTGATTATCCTCCTCTGGACAAATTATATCTTCTTGATACCCTCAATAAACTGTGATACTAGAACTGGCAACAGTATTCCATGGTGAAGTCTAAACAAAATAGAATAGAATGGTACTATTACTTCCCTTTATCTTATCTTGAATTGAGTCATGGCAACTGGACTTCTTTTCTTGTGGGATCGAAATGTTTTCCTATTCATCCAAGCAGCTTCATCAATCTGGGAAAAATTAGTGCCAAGGCTTCCAATTTATACTTCACCTTGATTTCACATCACCCTGGTCTGAATAGGCTCATTAGGTTATCTTCTTGGGTTAAGAACTCAGGCTCATGCTATTTACTTTCTTCTGCTCAATGCATTTCGATAGACCCATTCAAAATGATGGCTCATTGTCTACAGCTGCTTCCTTGTTGTCTTTCCCACCCGTTAGTACCTACCTTCCTACCTATCTACCAGCCAGCCAGCCAAACAAACAAACAATGTTACCCAAGTCAATTCTGACTTATGGTGATTCTTTCCAAGGTTTTCAGTGCAGAGAGTACTCAGAAGTGGTTTAGCACCAGAGGATCCCCCACCAGATGTGGATGATCTTTTGTGTGGCTTTCCCAAGGTCACACAGATTGGATCTTTTCCCAAGAGGTGCAGTGGGGATTCAAACTCCCAGCCTCTGGCTTTGCAGTCAGATTCCTCACTTGTTAAACCATAATCCCAGTTCTGGTGCACCACTGTCATTTTTTAGAGTATTCAGTATTCTGTCATTGGAGGATCATCTCTTTCCCTGTCAGAATTCAGTTTAGAACTCCCCCAACTATGTTTGCTAGACTTCTAGCAAACATGTTCTCCCTTGTGAGGCATAACTTGTATCTGGCTAGGAATCTTTCCTCATGAAAGCACAGGGAAAGACAGATTGTAGTCCAAAAAGCCAGACCTATAGCATCTTAGCAGCACTTCTCTAGGACCAGAACTGCTTCCTAAGTCTACCCAGAAATATCTGGCATTTCCCAGTAGCCTCACAACCACATACTAGCTGAGCCAACAGTGCTTAGCATCCAAAGTCAGAGGAGACAGATTGTGGATGCTGCATAGCATTCTGGGGCTGGGCTGGGGTGCGGTTGCATTTCAAAAAAAACTTTTATTACCATATCTGCAACTACCGTATATACTTGAGTATAAGTTGACCCGAGTATAAGTCGAGGCCCCTAATTTAACCCCCCAAAACTGGGGAAATGTATTGACTCAAGTATAAGTCTAGGGTGGGAAATGCAGCAGGGCCTGGCAGCTCCTCCTTTGTGAGCTGGGGGAGTGGTGTGTGATGTTTAAAATGACTTTTAGCCACTGAGGCAAGTGCTTGGGTCAGTGGCAAAAAGTCATTTTAAACATCGTGCACTGCTCCCCTGTGATGCAGAGGGGGGGGGTCATGAGAAGCGGCACACAATGTTTAAAATGACTTTTAGCCACCAACCCAAGCACTTGCCTCAGTGGCTAAAAGTATTGACCCACATATAAGTCGAGGGCCCCTTTTTTCAGCCCAAAATTAGGGCTGAAAAACTAGGCTTATATTCGAGTATATACAGTAATTAATTTTTAAAAAGTAACTTTCCAAACTTTGTCCAATCAGCTATCTCACAAATTCAGAAAAAAGACTGGAAAGGAGATCAAGAATCAATTAAGTCTTAGAAATAAGATCCAACAGTTTATTAAACCTGCACACTCGATGAAGGGCTGTTGCTCAGTGTGCATAGCTGAGAATCATAAAAAACATTGTCTCTTAAATATTGGGAGGCCCTAATAAATAAATCAAGTAGCAAAAAAGTAGTACATCTCTCTCCTACACTCTTATTACTTTTAAGTACAGTAATACCTCAGATAAAGAATGCCTCAGATAACATTTTTTTGGATAACAAATGGAAATTTCCAGGTATAGGGCTGCCTCAGATAGTGAATGTCCCCTATGGGCTGCCTCGGATAACAAATGTTTCATAATGCCTTCCAAAAATGTGTACCCTACATGCACTGTGGAGGGGTGGAAGGAGTTAGAGCATTTTTTCATGGTGTTTTGGAGCCATTCTGGACATGTTTTGCTGAAGGATTTGGATCTTTTGAACTTGGTAAGATAAGGAGTTAGCTTTTATTAATCTTAACACTACTTTTATTTGCATTTTTGGCTGGAAAAGGCTGGGGTAGTCTTGCTGGTTTTATTTCTCCATGTTTGCAGTCTTTTTTCATTGCTCTGCAGGCAAAAATGGGCTGGTTTTTTCTTCCTGCTTATGTTTGTTTGTTTGCATTTGTTTCCATTGCACTTTATGTGGGAACAGGCTGGGGTAGTCTTGCTGGTTTCTCTTGTCCACGTTTGCATTGCACTGCAAGGGGATGTTCTGGAGGGTGTTCCAGCATTGCAAACCTTTAAAGTGCATTTTAAGACGCCTGAACCCCCACTAGCTTTTTTGCCTTTTTTCGGACCTCTGGAGCGGATTAATCGGTTTCCCATTCATTTAAATGGGAAACCACATTTTGGATAACAACTTTTTCAGATAACATATTGCCTCTGAGAACAAGTTAAATTTGTTATCAGAGGTACTACTGTATTGTCTTTCCTAGAAAATTCCCTTTCTGAAAAACTTCCGTTTACTGGAAGTCAAGTAAGTGCTATTTCCTTTTCTGCTACCACTGCTAGACTTCATGCTAATTCAGTTAAGTTTTTTTTAAAAACCAGCTGCAGTAAGGAACGGTGAATTGTTTCTACATGAAACATAAGTTGCATGAAAAAAATGAATGTGGCACAGAAGAGTGAGCTGCTGCTGAAATGTTCCTCCACCAGATGTGGCCAAGAATGTTTCCAAAACTGGCTTGTGACGGCTCACCCTGTCTCCTATAATGAGATCTGCCTCTCGTTGTTTCCTCTCCCATCTTCTTCTTCTTCTTCTTCTTCTTCTTCTTCTTCTTCTTCTTCTTCTTCTTCTTCTTCTTCTTCTTCTTCTTCTTCTTCTTCTTTTTTTTTTTTTTACAAATTTGCAATTGTTTGTGCCTTGGTATCAGAATAAAAGGATCAAGATATTTTAATAAAAGTTAACTCAATTTAAATTTGTGCTGCCATTATGTCAAGATATGCTGATGTTACTGGCAATCTACCTGAAAATGTTTCATACAGAAAATCAAGAACAAAAATCCCATACTTCAAGTACAATGGATTGAGCTGCATGTTTCCCTGTATTTGAACTCTTGCACAATTCCAGTCATTTTAATAGTTTTATAGTTTTATAGTTTTATATGTTTATTATTGGCCATATTATTTGTTCACATTTTTCTCCTTTGTGGAGGAGGCTCATGGGTTAAAGTTTGATCCTATTTTGAATATTATTCAATCACTTTTATTGTACAGCCAAAGATCCAATAAAATATAGTATAAATTCATAAAAATAATTCAAGGAGGCTTAAAATTAGTTAAGAGCAAGAATTCTGTTTTTTTGTTTTCTGGGCAGAAAGAAAACAAATTTGGCCACAATTTCCATAGTGAACTTATTTGTGTCTTCTAGAAGATATTGTGTACTGTATACCAATCCAAGGATCTGCCTAGGAGATCTCTCATAACTACACATAAAAAGAACATATTGCAACGTTTCAATTTCTTTATCATTGCAGGGGCATAATCAATTTCCATATGGTACACCATATTTTGAATAGCAATATCCCTAATAAGCAAGCAGAAGAGACATATTTTAAGAAAAAATAAGTATTAGTTTACATCTTAACTAATCATGCAAAAACATCTCACAAACTCCTTTGAGAGATGATCTGTTTATAGTCTGACCATATTCTAAAACGGCACTATCTCTGTGGAAGACACTCAGTCCCACCCCCACCCCCCAAGATGAACGAGCTTAATTTTGCAGCTTTAGGTTTCAAGGCCAATTTTTCAGTGTCTAGCACCATGTCCAAATATGTTATTGGTTTTTTAAAAAATATTTCATGGTATTTTCTTAATTTCCTGTTAGTCATGTATCTGATCCAAATCAGCCATTTAAAAAAGGAACTGGCATCTCTGCTTGCGGTATGGCCTTCAATGTTTCCTGGAAAATGTAGCTTGCCCCCTACTTCCTGGTTCTGCTTCTACAGGTAAAACAATGGATACTGTGAAATGTAGCCAGTAAGCTTTACCAGACATGGAGACAGCTCAGCATTTCTCACCACTCCTAACAGCATGCTGGTGACTATCTTGCAAAAGAGATTCCAGAAGGGTTAGCTGTAGACCAGGGGTGTCCAAACTTTTTGCAAAGAGGGCCAGATTTGGTGAGGTAAAAATATATGGGGAGCAACCATTCTGTGCCACATTCATGCAAGGAGGTGGGGAGGATGCTGCAGCAACAGAACTGGGGGCAGGTAAGCTGGGCAGGTGGCTGGGGGAAGGATGGAGGCAGGGAGGGCAGGCAAACCATAAAACTGCAAGCTGACATCTCCACCCAGTATGGGGAGAGGCCAGTTGGCAGGGATGCGTGACAGGCTGAGCTGGCAAAGAGAGGAGGCTGTGGGCCAATTGAAATTTGAAAACGGGCCATATTTGGCCCCCGGGCCTGACTTTGGACATGCCTGCTGTAGACTATAGCAGCACACCCACAAAGGTTTTGTGTTATGGACCTTTCAATCTCACCTGGAAACTTTCCCAGACCTAAAGAAATTATTTTTGGCCTACAAAGATTTATGCCATGAAGAATGTGCTAATCTTCAATGTGCTACTAGATTTTACGGAAAGGCAAGTTACTTTTTTTTCTAACTATAAAATAATTGTAGAGATCTCACATCTGGATTTTCACGGTAAATGCTTCTCATGATGGCACAGTATGAAGAAAGACACATTGCACATTACTTTAAGCAAAGAAGATCCCAGAGTCAATTCCTATCCTATTTACCCCACCTTTCTCCTTGTAAAAGGGCCCAAGGTGTAAAAGAATGTAAGAAGAGTCATATGGATCAGACTAATTAATGCCTCATGTTAGTCTGATTCTGGTTATTCAACATGTTATAGGGCAGAGTTGGTGAACCTATGGCACAGGTGCCAAAGGTGGCACTCAGAGCCCTTTTTGTGGGCACCCGACATCACCCCTTCACAGGCCCATGTATTCAGGTTAAATTGCCGCATTGGCACTTTGTGAAATATTAGTGGGTTCTGAATTGTGGTTTGGGCACTCGGTCTCTAAAAGGTTCACCATCACTGTTTTAGGGCTAGGCAAGCAAAGTATCAATCAGGTACACAATGACTTTCTATTACTCTCTAGTTTTAGCAGCCACCACAGGGGGAGAATAACTCATAAAGGAGATCTCATGCAAACGGTCCTTGTGATTTCCAGACATTCTTCCTTGACAGACCTGTCCCACTATCTTGCTTTTCCCGCACTCCAAAAAAACAAACTCAAAACCCCCCACTTTTGGTTGCCAGCAAGAGACTCAATATGCGTCACAGAAGATTCTCATCCATATCTGAGTCTAGACTTTTACATTGAGACGAAAAGACCCTTGGAGAAAACAGCTATCATTCCTATGCAACTCTCACAATATCTATTTACACTGATAGGGCAGTCCTATATTAACTTTAAGAACATTAATATACAGAGACAGGTTCAAACTGGCGTCAGGAAGTGAAAATTAGGCACACCAAAGCATGTCCATCTTACCTTTACTTGGTGTCGATTTTCTCACGGAGGCAACATGGTCTTCAGAGATGGCAAGCCGTCTCAAGACATCAGCCAATGCTGCTTTCAGCACCGTGATTTCGTCTTCTTGTTGCTGCACCCTCAGCTCAAGAGCAGAAAGGCGGTCTTGAACATCAGATGTGCTTGCTGCAGAAATACTGTCATCTATTTAAAGAGAGGGAGGGAGGGAGGGAGAGATCATGTGGCATTTTTAAATTGTTCTTGAAGATCCCAAAAGAAAAATGGGGAAGTTATATTTAGATACTTGTTATAATTATGCTTTGCAATAAACCGATTTCTATTATATTTAAGGCAGCCATTGTGCTGCAGGGGGGAGTGTGCAGTTGAAGTATGAGTTAAACATGGCTCAGGCCTAAAAAATTCACCTGGGAGTCCACAATAAAACCATTCACATAGATTAAAGACTCACAAAGATTAAAAACCTACTATGGTCACCTTACATCCGAAGTAATCTGACTTCACATAACAACAGGCTACAGGGGAAAAGCCCAAAGTGGTTAAGATTAAGAGAAAGGGGGATAACTGATACACAGACCATAATAGGAAGGAACATAATAAAAACAAAAGGTCAGCCGAAATTATTCCAAAAGGAAGGGGTTCTGAATATTACCAACTCTGCCTCAAAAAAACTGAGCTCTAAGGCAACATCTGTGCTATTTCCATCGCAAAGAATGGGCTTTGTACGCACAGCTACTTGGCAAACTCCTTTTACTAGATGGAAGAGATGAAAAGATGCCCAGCAAATACCATATGGTAACCATTATATGTAGATCTGCCCTTATAAGTACAACACAAATAAATTATTCCTATTAAGACAGAGATGACTCAGTTTTATTTGTTTGCCCATAATTCAAAACAAAAGTACCACCAGGAAATAAAATCCAGGAAAGTTTTAGCCCCTGACAGGAACCTGGTTAGATAAGTAGGTAAACCCTCTCAAAATACATCTCATTAATTAGTTACATACACATTCTACATTTCCTCCAATGAGCTCAAGGGAGCAGACACAGTTCTATCAACAGAATCACCCCCACTGGATCCTAAACATTGTTGCAGTTTGAAGAACTGGCCACTACTATTAACCTACACACTTTTCCCAAGCTGTTATTTACAGTATTAGCTCTTCCCCAACATCCTTCACTTCACCTGTAAACTGCCTTCCTCAGGAGTAAAACTGAGTGATGATAAAGAACAATATAGAAACATTGTTAAACATAGCTCAAATAACAATACACATAACATGTGTCGGGATGTTCAAATGTCACGTCTTCAGGCTTCACAAATATACAGTATATTCAAAAGAGTTTTTAAAATGAATTGGAAATCACTGCCTCAAGTAAACAGGCTACCACATATTTCATCAAGTAAATAGTATGGGTTTAGACTAGTGGAAACCATAAATGGAGGAAAACAAAGTGGGAAAACCCAGAAGAACCAGTTGCATGGAAAACAAAAAACAAAAGAGGCACACAGCCCTGAAAGAATTTGAAACAAAGCAAAAGCCATGGAATCCACCTCAATGCAGTAGGCACCCCACCTCCACCTCCCTCACCCATCTAGAAGTAACAGATTCCCACTTCTCAATACATGGGGGGGGGAGGGATTTGTAGTAGAGTCTGTCCCCTTTTCTAGATCTGGGAAGCAAAATAAACACGGAAAATGAAAAAAGACTCCTCATTTCTCATCTGTGAAATTCTCTGATACATGAACCCAGTAGAAAGCAATAGACAATTATCAGACAGACTGACCATGCTGTCAGACTCACAGTGATCTATGATTCATATTTCCTACTGCTGATACTTTGTTTCACTGTTAGCATTGTTATTAAATTTAACTCTTAGCAATCAATATGAGTGTTTTATAAATATATGTAAAAATAAAATAAAATAAAAAATAAAAATGTAAGTTGCACGATATTCACCCTATCAAATTAGCATAAGCATTATGGTGGCTTTACCCCTTTCTAACTTTGACTAACACCCCCCCCCAAAAAAAACCCCCACCTACTCATTTAGAAATACTAAACTGAGAAGGAAAATGAAACAGGGATGATATTGTTCCATGGTCAAGAATCTGGAAACAGAGACATGATATCACGGGCATGACAGAAACATGATAGCATTTCATGGAAAGTGCTATTTTGAGCATACTGTCCAAAGCATAATGCTTTAGATGTAGGAGATAAGAGGGACACTTTCTTTAGTACCGATCAAGCTCTGTTGAAATAGTGGCCAGCTGGGGTCATCACATAGTTATGAACAGCCCAAACTGATAACGGAAAAGCACGGTAGTTGAACAGACTGGTCAAGAAGTCATGGAATCCCTAAAGGTTATTCGTAAGAGGATGAATAAGCACCTGCTACGTCTCGGAACGGTCTAAAGAATTTGCCCTTCCAGCCCTGATACGATTTCAACAAGATCTCCAGATGCACATTTTATCTTTCAGATATCTAAAGGGAAGAGGGTTTTAAATAGCATGCATACACATACAATGCACAGACATTTCAGAACCGTTCAACAATTCATATTTCATGTTGTTGATCCCACCTGCCCAGAGTCTTAAGCAGCTGTAATCTTGATGATAGAGGTACATAGCTTTATAAGTGTGACTGTGTGGGGGAGAACCCTCTAAGGAGTGTGTTTTCTTTTCTAATGGTGAAACATTTTAAAATAGTAATTTTAGCCTTATTTGTGCAGGTAGTCCTTCTCAAGCCTTGACTTTCCAGAGACTACAACGTCTACACCATTCTTTGCCAGAATAACCATTGGCCATCCTGGCTGGAGATGATGGGAATGGCAGTAACACAACTGGGTGCACAAGTCTGGGGAAGAACACTCTCTGAGATTTTAATTACTAGCATTTATCTGCACGGCTCTTTCAGTCCTAAATCCTGGGCGATGAAGTAAAATTTACAAACCAATTTGAATAATAAGGAACCATCTTGCCCAAGTCAGCTCAGTGCTCATTAGCATTTCTGAACCTGTAGTCATTAGCTCCATAACAGACACACTGGAATTCATAAAAGAAAATTCAAGATTGGGACTCTTTTGATTGGGTCACCGAAAATACCCAAGCTTTTAAATTCTCCATAACTTCTTATCAGGTAGATGTGAGGATACTTGAGGTTAAAACAAGCAGCAAGCCCTCACTCATTAACGAGTTACTTGTGTGTGATTTTTGATGCTATGCATTGTCATGCTTTGATTGGATTTTTAGTACTACTTGGGTTTTTCCCTCTTTGTATTTTTCATTTCTCAGAGTGGCATTTGTTTTAAAATATTTGTATATTTATAGGTCTTAGATTTAATATTGCCATTTAATATTTAAGATATTTATTCACTGTTCTTAGCTTTAAATATTGTATTTTAACAATGTTAAACACTTTTTATACTTGTTTTCAACTTTAAATATTGCCCCCTTTGTAAGCTACCACTGGGTCCTTTTCAAAGAGGAAGGAGGGGTAAAAATATTTTAAATAAATATGTGCCCTTGCACAATGGAACACATTCTCTTAATGCAGAGTACTCAAGATTCAAATGCTAAGATCTACATTTCAAAAGTCTCCTAGTGACAAATAATTCTGCATTATTCCTCAGATTTCTACCACTAGTCTGACAATATTGGTCCCAATCAACGAAGGCAGCTTCATGGGCTTACCATCTACCAACAGAAATAGTTTGCTCTTAAGCAACATGTCTTGGGGGCTACATTTTTGCACTGCCTGCATCCTCAAAAAGGCATCTGGCTAGGCCTGAAATGAAATACCACATTGTCATTTGGCAAATCACTTCTAAAGTTGGGTGGAAGATACTGGACTAATCTAGCTGGTAAGCGAGATTCCCAAAAAAATTATGCTTGCAGACTTTGTCTCAATTAGATGGCATGCTTCGTATGAGTTTCCTCATTTCTAGGGAAGAGAAAGACCATCAGCACTATATTTTTCTTGCTAAGGTCTTCATAATTTGTGCAAAACACCTCTGTATAAAACTCCTTTCTCCCTCTGAGAAGCAAAGCAGAGAACGATTACTTTGTTATTTAAAACACATACTGCACTAACAAAATGTCCCACACACATCCCCAACTTATATATATTTAGCACCATGGAAAGGGTCCAGTAGGAGATGGTAAATACTCCTCAATGGAGAAGAGAAGGATTGTGCCCATGATTAGGTTCTACACTGCCAGGATCTCTTTGGAAAGAGAGGGTTCTAAAAGCAGGCTTCGGCCATCCTGTTGTTTTGGATCACAACTCCCAGAATTCTAAGCTTAGATTGCCAATGGCAAAGAAGTGTGGGAGTTGTGGTCTAAAACATCTTGAGGGCAGAAGTTTGGACATGCCTGTCCTAAATGTTCCAATCAAATATGTGTATGGCGTATTTGGGGGGGGGTCCCTCTTATCTCCTACATCTAAAGCCTGACTGCTCTCTTCAGCAGATTCAGACAATTTCTGAAGACGGTTGTATATTGAAGTAGTAAGCTGAGGCACAGAATGCAAGAATGGTTCAAAGACAATGGAGGTTGAAATCACACATTTGCATAGGAACAGCTTGGGAAGCAAGAAAAATGTATAGCAGAAAACAGAGTTGGAAAGATGTGCCCAAACTAATATAGTAACGTTAAGTGTGCTACTGGAAAAAAAAGTTCTTAAAATTTAACATGGACCATGCAAATCAAGCTAGGTACAGCTTGGCCAGACATGGTTGGCCTCTGGTTTAGCTTTAGAAAACAATGCCTTGCAAACATGATCCATGGGAAATCAGAGCCAATTTTTTTCAGTTGCTACACCACTGTACTGACCTGATTTGGGGGCAATGGAAATATTTATTTATTTATATATATACCACAGCCATCTAGCCCAAAAGCTATTCTGAGCAGTTTACAAAGTGAAAAATACAAATTATAAAACACATACAACAAATATATACAAATTAAATACAAAGTACAAAATAACAAAAAATAACCATAATCAATGTACCTATAATAAAAAATAAACAGAATTAGCAATTGTAGAATAGATTGTCCAGACATCAGTAGCTGAATCAGATTATGGCAAAGCAACACTGTGGGCCACTTCCTCAGAATGAGAGAGAGAGAGAGAGAGAGAGAGAGAGAGAGAGAGAGAGAGAGAGAGAGAGAGAGAGAGGGAGGGAGGGAGAGAGGGAGAATTTAACATTTAATTTTAAACAAATTAATTTTTAAGCCTAATGTTCTAAGCCCGAACAAACAGACATGAAAAAGAGAATAAATATCACTGGCTAATCAGTTCTGGAACTCCATACACCATGTTTACCAATTTGATTGTGTTCAGCATCTAATAACATTAAGTTCTTATCAAACATGTATTTTATCTGTGTGGACACAGTATCACTCACGTCAGGTACCATTTAGACATACCTATTTGAACAAACTTCCAAGAGAAACCAAGTACAGTGGTACCCTGACTTAAGAGCAGCTCAACTTAAGAGCAGCTCGACTTAAGAGCAGGAAACTGTTGGCATTTTAACTGCTGCCTTACAAATTTTAGATATGGTCTGCTCGACTTACAAATTTTTTTAACATTTTTTTATTTTTTTATTTTTTTAGATAGGTACCCAATTTAAGAGTAGTTCGACTTAAGAGCATGCATTCAGAACGGATTACTAAATTTGTAAGTCGAGGTACCACTGTATTCAGTTGGTCTCTGCTACTCCTTGGTATTATAAATAACTTCAAACAGTTTTTAGATATTTGCATTTGTGGGGTTTTTATTTTTTATTTTTAGGTTTTTGCACTTACGATTGTTTCCATATGAAGTGTCAGCTGTCTATACTCATTAGGAACAGCAAGACATAAATCTGAGGAAGAGGAGTGGATCCAGACAGTTGCCCCACCCTAATAAGCCAATGTGCTTTTCAAGTACTTGTACAACTAGAACAAGAATAATCCCAAGTGACACAGAAAGTGTGTTTAAATGCATATTAAAAACTACTTTTATTCTACCAAGTAGGAGATTTTTAAAAAAAGAAAACCAATTGTGTGTTTTCTAGAACATTTCTGCCCAGAAGGAAAGCTGTGTTGTTTGAATCTTTCATTTCTTGGGGACTTGATTTTACAGACAAAACAGGGGTGGGGGTGGGGAACACTGAAGTCATTATGCCGGCTAATCTAAGACATAATCGGCCTGATACTTAATGAAGTATTATTATCTCTATTTATATTATTCCATCACTGATGTTAGTTTGCAAGAACTATACCCCAGAACACAGAGAGAAACTCCTAGTTCCCTGAGCTCCTTGCCCTCTGAAGATGCTGGCCACAGAGTCTGGCGAAACGTCAGGAAGAAAAACTTCCAGAACACAGTCCAACAGCCAAAAAAACTCACAACAACTATCAGATCCAGGCTATGAAAGCCTTCAAGAATACATTACTAATCCGTTGTTCTTCAAATATGAATGGGAGTAATACTTCAAATGGATTTACTCTGAAAATTGCTTCCTATCAAGCCAAGGTCCAGTTGATGAGGAACACACTGGCATTTGCAGTATTCATACAAGACCTTCATATCTGGTATGTGTGGAGATTCTCAGTCATCCAGAATGAAGAAGCTACTTGGATGAGTAATGAAATGTTTTGATCCTACAAGAAAAGAAGTCCATTCTCATACAACAGAAGGTCTGGTTCCTCAGTGCAATTGTTGAATACTGTACCTACTCTGTTTCCCTGAAAATAAGACCTCCCCCCAAAATAAGCCCTAGCAGGATTTCTATGCATTTGTTAAATATAAGTCCTACCCTGATAATAAAACCTAGTGATGGGCGTGGCTATGGTTGTGTGCAGGGCTGACATTCAAGCATATTATAGTTAATAAAAGTAAGACATCCCCTGAAAATAAGCCCTAGTGTGTCTTCTTGAGAAAAAATAAATATAAGACAGTGTCTTATTTTCGGGGAAACACAGTAGGTTAGAATTGGCTTGAACTATCCACTTCACACCAGCAGGAAGATTCTCAAGCAGCTGAGATTCCTGAAATAATCCACAATACTGGGATTGTACATGAACTAGCCTTGTCACTAGGCAAACTCATCAGAACAGAGGTTACAAACTTTTTCATAACTGGGCATGAGCAAGGACGACAGCTCAAATAACGGCAAAACCACTACTAGGACTTTGCACGGCTCTCTCTCACATCAGTTGCCATATTTTATGCCAAGAAGAGTTTCCATTTTGCTACTCTTGATGACTGATCCATGAGAGGTTAAAACAAGGCATTTTCACGGGGAGAATGTGTTATGACTGGGAGGGAAAGATTTAATCTGCACACTGTGAAAACTGTAATTTGGATCATTGCTCTATGCAAACTTACGTGCAAAAGGAAAATAGGAGTGTTGCATTCTATGTATTTAACATAACATGCAGTTTGACCCATAACAATGCATGTTAAAAACATCTGGTGGGACAGTTATATGAATAAATTTAACGGGGGTGATTCTCATGAGTCCATTTGAAACCACAAATAATGAGAATTGGCAAAGAAACATACAGTACTGCTCAAAAGTAAAACTTTTGAAAAATAAATAATAGAGAGTATCTTCGCCTTCTAAATTAATAACAATTATTATGTACCATGAAGTCAATAATGGTGCATGGTGACTCTTTTCAGGGTTTTTTTCCCCAGCAGATAGTACTCGGCAGTAGTCTACTCTTCTGTGGGAATTCTGGGACTACAGTGGACCCTCGTATAAAAATGGTTTGTATAACATAAAATCTGTACAACATAAAAAATTCCAGTGATAGGGGAAATTTGCTTAACAGAATCTCCTATGGGGTGAATCCGTACAACATAAAAATGGTCGTGATTAGGAATCACTCCGTTTTCAATGCATTCCTATGGGAAATTGTATAAAGGAAAATTTGCTTAACACAATTTCATTTGGAACAAATTAGTTCTTTTTTTTACAAGGTACCACTGTATGTAGCTTGTCCAAAGTCACACAGGCTTTCTGTCTGAGATGTACAGCAGCAAACTGAACACTCAACTTCTAGTTCTGCATCAGAAACCTAACTTACAACGTTATCCAACTAGTTCCTCATTCTAAACAAAAGTTCGAAGATAACTTAATTTCGTATTTCAAAAATACCAAGTCCTTCTGTCCCAGTTATGAAGAAATAGAATGGAAATCTAGACAGTGAAGAGAAATCACCTTCACCCCCTACTGGTATCAGACAAATTCTATAGGTAAACCATTCTCAGTACAGTAATTACCGTGTTGTACCTACCAGGTATACTGGCACTACAGAAAGAGAAGTTCTCAAAAAAAAGAAAGAAGAGAGAGAGAGAGAGAGAGAGAGAGAGAGAGAGAGAGAGAGAGAGAGAGAGAGAAAGAAAGAAAGAAAAAGAAAGAAAGAAAGAAGTGGCAGCCCTAGCTCAGTAGAAGCTAGTAGAATAAGCAGTAATTCAAACTCAGACTATGATGAATCAAGCACTCAAAGCCACAGACCAAGCTAGAGGCATCTGCCCGTTTTTGCTTCTTCTATATTCACCATTTTTAAAATCTCAAATTTCATCCAGCCCCAATGTGAAGAAAGTTGTAAATGTTCATAAATTCTTTCCAAAAATAAACTAGCCAGAACCGTCTTTACAGCTTCTGCCTCTGAAACAATCTGTTGTGCAAGTGGATAAACTCTTCTCGAGCTTTCACAAGAGTATATTCAGTTTTCTGCCCAATGATCTACAGCCTGTTTTAACAATCTCTGCTAATTCCCAGGATCTTTGTCTCTAGAAGCCACTGGCCACTGAAACTAATTTCAATTCTCACCCCTCACCAATCCTCAATAGCATAGGAGAAAATGATACTGTTAAGGACAAGGCAGCTAAGAAGAAAATTAACAGCACAACTACAGCTAGCTAACTAGTTGTGCATCATCTCTAGTGACACAGCCTTACATTTGATGACCTCCAATTCTTTCACTGCTGCACCTCTCTGAGTGTTTTCTTCTGATCTATTGACTGCATTTTCTATTCAGATTGATGACTGAACTAAGATATACAAAATCTCCATTAATTCCATTTTTTTTCATTGTAAACATAAGGGTTTATAACTATTCAACAGTCATGATTTTGGCTTTCTTTTTTGGCACTTTCTTCTTTCAATTTCATCACAAGTTGTTTTCATAGAATCATAGACTCATAAAGTTGGAAGAGACCTCAAGGGCCATCCAGTCCAACCCCCTGCCATGTTGGAACCCCCATCAAAGTACCCCCGACAGATGGCCATCCAGACTCTGCTTAAAAACCTCCAAAGAAGATTCCGCCACCCTCCGTGGCAGCATAGCACACTGAACACTTCTAACTGCCATGAAGTTCTTCCTAATGTTCAAATGAAATCTATTCCTGTAGTTTGAAAGCACTGCTCCGAGTCCTAGTCTCTGAAGCCATAGAAAACAAGCCAGCCCCCTCTTCGATATATTTAAACATAGCTATCATATCCCCTCTCAACCTTCTTTTTGTAAAACTAAACATTCCCAGATCCCTAAGCTGCTCCTAGTAAGACATGTGTTCCAGACCTTTAACCATCCTGGTTTCCCTCCTCTGGACCTACTTGAGGTTTTCAACATCCTTTTTAAATTGAGGAGCACAGCACTGGGCATGGTACTCCAGGTGGGGCCTGACCGGAGCAGAATAGAGTAGTACTCTCACTTCCCTTGCTCTAGACACTATGCTTCTGTTGATGTAACCAAGAATTGCATTGGCTTTCTTAGCCACTACCTCACACTGAAGACTCATGTTCAGTTTGTGGTCCACCTAGACTCATAGATCTCTTTCACAGCTACTATTCTGCAGCCAGGTGACTGCTGCTTTCTGTCACTGAAATTGTATCATCTGCCTAACTGAAAGTATTGTTGTTTCTTGAACAATAACTTCAGATATCTAATCTAATCCTTCTTTGTGTATGACATGTTCTGTGTAATGATTGAACAGATAAGGGGATAAAATGCAACTTTTTTGCAGGGTAGGTTTGATTTAATCACAATTTCAGTTTTAAAAGTCAGATTTTTGATGGTTTAAATTAACAAAATCATTTTTGATGATTTAAATAAAATTGAATTTTATCCATCCTGCTTGTCTGACTCCTTTGCCTGTAGGAAACCATCCATATTCTGTCTTAATGGTAGCTTTTTGTCTACAATACAGGCTACAAATTAGCAATCAACTGCTAAGGCACATCCATTTCTTTCAGAACAATCCATAGCTTTCTTTTCATGATCCACAAAGAATTACAGACTCATATAATAAGGAAGTTGGAAGGGGCCTATAAGACCATCAAGTCCAACTCCCTGTACAAGGCAGGAACAGAAATCAAAGGATATCTGCTAGTTGTGTAAATTTCTCTTGAACAACTCCAGTGTTGGGGCACTCACCATTTCTTGAGGTAACTGATTTCATTGTAGCAGTTTCCCCGATATCTCTGTTGTAACTGAACTTGTTACAGTTTACCAGCGTCTGTCTTGATGTAAAAAGCTTTGTAGGCTACAAAGCATAAACTGATCTTCAGAAATTATTTGACGCTCTTCAGTAGGCATTAGATATTTGTAATCTCTCTCTCTCTCTCTCTCTCTCTCTCTCTCTCTATCTATCTATCTATCTATCTATCTATTTGACTTTTATACAGCCCATTTGGACTTGAATAAATATTGAATGTTGCCAGTTATGGGCCATGGTTTTGTTTCCCATTTGTTTTGACAGATCCAGTATCTACAACTTGAAATAGTTCTACAGGTATCCCATCTACCCTTGGTGATTTTTTTCTTCCCAGTGCTTTCAGAGCAGCTTTTTCACTTTCTGGAATTGCAGGTTCTTTATGACAGTGTTCTTCTCAAAGAAGACTGTGACTGTTTCATCTCTTCTCTACACATCTTCAGTATAATGCTTCCATCTTCTCTTTATTTGTTCTTCGTCAGATAGCGTAAATCCCCATTGGTCTTTCAGTATTCCTGATCTTGACTATTTTATTGGATCTTGTGGAAGAGATCTCTTGTTTTTCCTCTTTGCTGTTCTCTTCTGTTTCATTGCATTAATCACAACAGTTCTCTTTGTCTTTCTACAGGACAGTAATTTAAAAATTGCATTAAAGATTCTGACCCTACTTCTGTCACCTTTTTCTTTTGATAATCTGGAGCATGTACAGAAAACAGAACCAAGATGATGAATGGCCTGAAAACCATGCACTGTCAAAACAAGTTTTGTGCATGTGTAGGCCAAAGAAGCAAATATTGAGAGGTATTAAGATAGCCACCTTATAATATCTAGAGATATTAGATAGATTTTTAACTGCTCCAGAAGGTGGGGCTCAAACCAATGGATCCAAGTTATTAGAGAAGATGTTAAAACTAAATATTAGAACAAGAACAACAAGACAAGTTTGCGTGTAGCCCGAGACACTGCAAAAGAAGTTCAAATGATATAAAATACAGTGGTACCATGTATAAAGGAATTAATTTGTTCCAAATGAAATTATGTTAAGCAAATGTATAATCAAATACATTACTCAACTAAGACCATCTAAAATCAACATTCTCATGGACACAATTCAATCAAAAGATAAAACCTAATATTCTTTACTACAAAACTTCCTCCTTAAAAACCCTGCTCTAAAAACAAAGCTGGCTGCCTTTTTAGAAGTATATGGTACATTATCCCCAATAGAAAAATTACCAGAAATGTGTCAGATCTATTAAATGCGAGATCTAACTCATTAAACAGAATCGCTCTCAAGTCTTTATAAACTGGGCAGACAAGTAAATAATGGATTTGGTCTTTGATCACATTAGTTCCACATGGGCTGACTCTCTTCTCCAGGGGCATCTGTTATATTGTCCCTCAACCACTGCAGTCAGGTCAACCTAGAGCTGTAAAAGCATTTCTTTATTTGATATTTGTTATACAAATTAAATACTGCAGGGATGGTATCTGAATGGGTAAGTCTGTACAAAAGACAGCACATTTTGATAAACAGGCAGAAGAAGGGTCAACTTGAAAATCGTATTTTAAAATATGGGACTTCTGATTTCAATTTTTAAAGTGCTCAAAAGATCCTGAGTGAGTCGACAAATATCAATACATTGTAACATTTCCTGTTTCCCAGAAAAACATTATCATATTGTTTAAATTCAAAATCTCATTAAAAGCAGACAATACTAAACCCAATTCTACCCCCTCTTTCAATTTCAACCAGAATTTGATGGCACAGGCATGTACTATACAACCTTAATTCTGCTTCCAGTTGAAAAACAGAGGTCTCGGTTCCTTTGGGGAGGCCTAGGATGGCTTGCAGATATGTATTCTGAGGTGTTCGCATTTTGTGGGTTGACACCTATATTTCAGCACCATAGCATATCTGTGATATAACTTTGGCCTTGGAAATGTTAAGGGTGGGTGGGACCTATCTAACACCTCTGCGCTCCCACAAAAAAATCTTAGCCAATAATTAATAGTGTTGTGGCAATTATGTTAGCATTCTTGGTAATCAAATCATTTTACAGACAAAAGTTATATTCAAACTGGCTAGGTTCACGCACACAAACACAGAAAGCACAGCCGCTTCTCTGCAGTCTGGAGTTTTAAAGCGCTCAGAATGTGATTTACTTTATTCAATACAGAATTCTAATTTAGCCTCACATCACAGACTTGGTATGCTTACTTAGGGAAGTTCCACAAAAGTAATCACCCACATCAATGCATTATTTATAAAGGATGTTTTGTGCAGCAATTTTCTTTTTAAATCTAGGATGTCATACAAGCTTTTGTTTATGTGAACTAACTAATACCAGGTGGTGAGTATTTTCACCAGCCATGTTTACATTAAGTCTAATATAACCCCATTTGCAGAAATCTGCCCTTCCCAAGCCAAGATAATTGTGTTCTCTCGCTACTGCAACACACTTCAAGCCCCAGTTTCGCTTTTTTAATAACCCAGGACACATAGCCAAATTCAGAATAACATGTCTGACTGATTGGATCTAAAAACGGCACACATCTGCAGAATCAGGAGTGCACCTCTCTAAATCATACTCAGAAACAGGACCTGGGAAAGGCTCAGATAAGCACTCCATTTTGGAGCTGTGGGAAAAATGCATTTCAGTCCTGGGTGTAGAGCTAGGGAATTCTTTCCTTCCTAACATCCTCAAAGACTTAAAAGCACAAACCTTTTCCACTCCACCACGCCACTCAGTCACTAGTATCGAATTCCCTTTTGGCCACGGCTATTAGTTGAAGGCCTAAATTGCCAGTAGAGTATAGAGAAGTTTGTGTGTGTGTGTGTGTGTGTGTGTGTGTGTGTGTGTGTGTATCTATCTATCTATCTATTAGTTGAATGCCTAAATTGCCAGTAGAGTATAGAGAAGTTTGTGGTCTGCACTATTCTTGTATAAGACAGGGAATTGTGAGAGACTGAAAAGCAATGCACCAATAACAGAGAAAGAAGCATACTTCACAATCAGTCCATCCATAACTGATATTTGTTTATCATCTACAAGCCACTGCCTTTTTTAAAAAGGTAATTTGAGTGGTCAGGGATTTAGGAGCTGTGTTCCAGAGAAAATTAGAAAAATAACTTAAGAATTCTTTTAACCACCACAGGACCCCACATAGGGTTGGTTAAGGAAAGATAATGAAACATCCACCCAACAAATACATTAGTTAGTTAGTTAGCAAGCTAGCTAGCTAGCTAGCCAGCCAGCCAACCAACCAACCAATGTATGCCACCCAATTAGCACATGCATTACTCTGGGCAGTATACAAGTTTAAACTTAAAAAAATGCACAGATGCCACATAACTATACGTTGAAAAATATGGAGATTTTAAAAGAATCATACAAAAATGATCATATGATATAGTTATGTGGGATCTGTGAGATGTTTTACGTGATCATCGAAATAGTAAACCATTTTTGCATGTGGGAATCAAGGAAAAATTTGCATAAAACATGGAGAGGATTCAGATGTTTGACATGTCAGAACAGTAATCCTGGCATACAACCCACTATCCATGACCATAAACATCTTCCTGCTTAAGCAATAGGGTGCCAAGATAGAAAATAGGGAGGTAACACACAGGTTTTGTGGCCTTTAAAAAGGGGATCTTGCTTAATTTAACAAGGATTACTAAGAACCAACCAAAACGTATGTTGTCACACATTTGTTAAGCCTTCAAATAGCCACAGGACCTTTTGCTCATTTTACTGCAAGGGTCCAAAAAGGGTAACTTCTTTGAAGATTCACCACACAACTATTGTTTCCTAAAATGAATGCAATGTTAAGCCTTCCATGCATGAAAGAAGGAATTAGTACCTTATTTGTCATCATACTCTGATCTGTGTCCTTGCTTTTAATTATGAAGATGAATTATTACCATCATTACAAAGGGGCCGAGCAAGCAGCGCATGATGGATGGTGGATCTCACGAATGCAATTATGACTGCTATTTTAAAATGTTAACTACCTTTGCTTCATTAAGTTATAAAAAGAATGCAGGTACTTTTTTTAAAAAGAGGCCTATCCAGAGGTTACCTGTTGTATAAAGAGTATTGCAAGAGGTGTGTAATTCCTATGAAAATAATCTCTTTTAGTTAGCTTCTGCAAGTGTTAAGCTCTCTGACAAATGTTCTTCCTTTACACTTAGACTTGTCATCGAATAGCACACGATGACCTTGGAAACCAGGCTAGGACAGAAAAGGCCATGCATGCTTGGGAGGAAGAACTTGAGACCATGATGTATTGTGTTCTCAGGTTCATGATTCTGGGTGAAACAATCACTCCTTAGATCTCACAGGCAGGCTTTCCTCCTCATTCTGCACAGCCCTGACATAGTCTCGAGTTATTCTGGGCACAGCTGAAAAATGCAAGACGTGCCCTACAGTATCAGTTACCTGAAAAGGCAGACACTCATCAGAAGTTAGCCAGTTTCTGAGAGTATGTTCAACACAAAGTTTTGGTCCTGATCCACTCACTCACTTGGAGAAAAGAGGTAACCTACGTGTTTTACAACCTGAGGCAAATCATGGTTTACAAAAACCCCTGTTGTGTTAATGTAGCTTCCCAGTTAGAATAAACACTGCTAAGTTTTTATTTCATCAAAAGGGAAGTAGATTGGAAACTGAGGCCCCACTGGTAATAAGATATCCTGAGGAGATCTGCACTTACTTTGATTTTTTTCCCAGTACCAATAGAAGATCTATTTAATTTCTATGTGTTTTAATCTCAATTTTAACTGTTCTGTTGTTTTGCTCTTTTAGGAGCCACTGTTTTGTTATTTTGATTTAATTATGGCTGATTTGTTGATTTTTATTTAGTAAGTTTCCCATGTATAAGACTATATTTTTGTCTAAAATTGTTAAACTGAAAAATTGAAGGCCTTCTTATACTCAGAAGTAAGCTGAGGAGCGGAACTGTTGTTTGGTGTTGAAAAAGTGGAGGTTGTCTTATACAGGAGGGTGTCTGATAGATGGGAAAATATGGTATATTGTATAATGTATTATCTATTGTATTACTTATCCTTAAATTTTGTAAACTACCCAGAGTTACTTTTGGTCAGATGGAGCGCTATTAAAAGCAAATAAATAAATAAATAAATAAATAAATAAATAAATAAATAAATAAATAAAAAATTTTGCTATTATATAGCATATATTCTACATCTGATATGGTCATGCTGCTGGCAAAATAAACTGGGGGAGATATTTTGAAAAATGGGAAGTAGCATCTTTAAAATGACTAAACAAGATCCTGATGAATGCAATAGACTCATGCAGAATGTATAAATAATCTATTCAACTCAAACTATCAGATCCATCTTGCTTAGGGAGTTTTAGATATACACAGTATTGTGCAACACTGACACTGTTCTATTCAGGGCCTATTCCAAGACTCTCCATTGTATCTACAACTTTTCCTCTTTGGCAACCACCTGCCACAAGGTTTTTGATGCTGAAAAATGTTTCTGCCAAATTAAAAATATTCTACCTTGAACAGTGAAGTAGACATTTTTTCTTCCAGCTCTCTTGATTGAGCTGCTTTTAATTTAACACCAAATAGAAAATTGGGAAAATGTTTCCAATTATTTAAACATCTCTGTACTTCCTCTTAAAAGTTCAGCTTGTTTCAAATATAGTTCCTTAAAACTGTTTTACATATAGTTCTATTCTAGGCAATGTTAAGGACTAAATTCTTTCTTCTTCAGGCCGTATAGCACAGGCGACATGTTCATCAATCCCAATCTTTAAGGCATTAACGCTGCATTCATTCCAATTCCCAGAGTTGGATAATAAATAGTACAATTGCTTATAATTAATTCTTCTTCCTCAATAACTAACATATAACTATCACATTACAATGGTACGGGGATATAGCAGGGGCCTCCTAGAAGAGTTAAAAGCACTGCAGGTATACTTGGGCATCCCCTGGGCAATGGCATACAGTTGGCAATCGTTCACTTCCAGAAGTGCTGCACTGCAAGCGTACTGATGAGCAGTATGACCCAACAGTCCTTTTAGGACCACAAATGACAATAATTTCTAATGTTTTGATTTCTTTTTATTCTTTAACTGTATTTCTTATATCACCATAATTTTAAATTGTGCAATGGTAAGAAAGAAAGAAAGAAAGAAAGAAAGAAAGAAAGAAAGAAAGAAAGAAAGAAAGAAAGAAAGAAAGAAAGAAAGAAAAGAAAAGAAAAGAATTACAATTGCCACCCAATAATGTATAACTTTACTTGTACTATTGTTCCACTTAAACAGTAATTTTAGTTTCCTTTGATTACTTTAAGTCTTATTTATTCTCAGTCTTTCCTTCAGTGGAGAAGGAATATTACACAGTTTATATGCCTGCTCACACTGCACCTCGTGCTTACCTCATGTTCTGTTGCTGGTGCTGAGATAAACACATGGGAGGAGATAGAAGACTATGTTTTGCATGAAAGAGCAGTGACTTCTAACATTCAGATATTTAAGAGAGGCAATCCAAAGTTAATATGTTAGTTATTGGAGGAAACATGGAGGAAACAGAAAAGAGTGGTTACTATGATGGCATCTAATTTCTTGTGAGAGTGTTTTGGAATGATTACTGAACTTAATACTTGTAAAAAAATCATTTGACAAGTATGGCTAATTCCCCATTAGTTTTTTCACTTTATGATTATAAACTCGTATTAAATCTGTTTAACTGCAGCTTAAAGACAAGGATGACACTTAGGCAACAACTCAAGATGAAAAACCAAGTATCTCTTTGCACTTGGGAAATACCCTGCTGATGTAATTCCCCCTTTTCCCCTAAGGACTTGGGGGAATCTTGGTTGAAATCCTCATTTGGGTAATAGTAACTCACTCATTAAACATGTCACATTCTTGAAAACAGTTAGGCTGATGTAAGTTGGATGTGACCTGACAGCACGTGATAACAGGGCAAAAACCCTTAGGAATATGTCCATCATAGCTGTCCATATGGAGAAACCTGTGTCACAAATGAAGACCAATTATGAGTCCCAATTACAACAGACTCATTTAACAAATTGAATCTGAAAAATCAAGACTTATGAAAGCCCTGTTGATCCAACTGATTTATGTTAGTCCAGAGATGAACCACCTGATTTAACTTTGATCTCTCAACCTTATTAAAACTGCTAGCTCACCCCAGTGTCTTCATATTCCCCAACTTCTAAATCTAATACGTGGGATTTTTTTTCTCTTATGAAATTATTACCGGTACATATACAGTATTAAACTATGTTAAAGTTTTAATATCTGCCTCCATGTACCGTTTGATGCAATGACAGAACAACGGCTCTTCACATTATATGTCTTCCTTCAGAACAGTTTGACACACACACACACACACTGTGTTGTAGGGGCAGATCCACCATCTGTCCATAGTACTGTAATCCTATGAAAGTGGGTTGTATTATGCTAACTTTCACACTGATGTTAGTTTCAGTTGTAACTTCAGATGAATTGAATTGAAATTTTATTTACGGTCAACGACCAAAAACCAAAATAAAATCATAAAAATAAGGATATTCAAATATGCATTCCAATAGACAGCACATGAATCAAACCTTATTACAAGATATATAGTAAATACAATTTTTAATACAATTTAAAATACAATTTAAAATTTATTCTGGTCCGAAATAAAAGTGGCCATTAGCTACGATAAAAAGAGTCATCAGTAACTACTATGTTTCTTTATAAATTTGTTTACGAACTCTTATTGCAGCAGCACAGAATTTGGCAACTTGCCTAGTTACCTGGTAAGTGTTATCAGAAAGGAGCAACTGTATATAGAATTCTATTGACCTCCCAGGATATTTACCTATAATTGGGGAGATAATCTCCTTGCGTAGATCTTGATAATAGGTGCAGAATAGAAGCACATGTTCTACACATTCCAATTGGTCATTGGCACATGGGCAATTTCGATCTGAGAAAGGTAAACCTTGAAACCTCCCCTCCAGTAGCTTGGAGGGAAGGACATTTAATCTAGCCAGAGTAAAGGCCCTCCTGGAGACAGGAGATATGAGCCTATCCAGATATAGGGAGGCAGTAAATGCTGGTTTCTTAAGAAATTCCATTTTCCCCAACTGGGCAACATGTTTCTGCAGTTCTATATCTCTGATTCGTAATTTTACCTCATTCATGGCTTTACAAAAACCCAATGTTTGGAGGGTACAAGGAGAATAACCTAATTTATGTATAACTTTTATTACCTGTTTTTTCCATTCAGACTGAAAAGTATCTGTCAAAAGCAAGGGAGTTAAGCCCTCTGAAAGGAAAATGAGCTTAAGCCAGTACTTAACCATAAGGAATTTGGCTTGTGCTTCAATGGGAATAAGCCCAACCTCTAAACGAAGTAAAGTGTTGGAGACACATGTGGGAATGCCCAAAATGGCTCTTGCAAATCTGGTTTGAACAGTCTCCAGAGGTCTCAAGTTAGCATATCCGAACAGCTGTGAGCCATAAAGCATTTGGGTAATGATTTTAGCCCTGAAAACTTGCAAAGTAGAGGGAACATGTTTCCCCGGTCGAATTAAAGAATCTTCTAATGGCTTTGCTGTTGCCTTGTGCTCTCATTGCAGCACAGCTTATATGCATGGACCAAGCACCAGATGACTGAAATGTTATACCTAGGTACTTATACTGCTGGACCTGTTCAATTGGGTGACCATTAAGGGACCATTTATGTTTAATTCTCCTCCTGCCAAAAACCATTATTTTGGTTTTAGTATAATTAATTTCTAAACATTCCTGAGTACAGTATGAGGAGAAAGCTCTCAGGAGCCTTCTAAACCCAACACACGAGGTCGACAAAAGCACAGCATCATCTGCGTACAGAAGTATAGGAATTGGGCGAGATGCCAGCTTGGGTGGGTGAAAATCTACGTTGGATAAACTCTCAACAATACCATTAATATATAGATTGAATAAGGTTGGGGCTAAGATACATCCTTGCCTCACACCCTTATGTACAGGAACTGGGTTAGTTAGGATCCCATCAGAATTACAAAGAACCTGTAAATAGGAATTCTCATATAAAAGACGGATTAATATAAGAAGTCGTTTGTCAATATTCATAGACTGCAGTTTTAACCATAATATGTCTCTAGAAATAGAGTCAAATGCGGATTTAAAGTCTATGAAAGCAGCATAGAGAATCCCACCTTTGGGGGCTGAGTATTTACTAGCTAAATGATGAAGAACATGGCACTGATCAATTGTGGATTTCCCTTGCCTAAAACCTGCCTGTTCTTCTACAAGAATATTCTCTACCCGTAACCAATCTTCTATTTTTTCCAACAGATGCCTTGCATATAATTTACTGATGGTACTTAATAAACTGATAGGACGATAATTGGCAGGATCCCTTCTGTTTCCTTTTTTAAAAATTGGGACAACAATAGCTAATTCCCAGTCCTTTGGTATACAAGCTGTTCTATCAATCCAGGTAAACAGGGTAGCTAGTATAGGAGCCCACCATTCGGCATTTGCTTTCTCTCAACCTTATTAAAACTGCTAGCTCACCCCAGTGTCTTCATATTCCCCAACTTCTAAATCTAATACGTGGGATTTTTTTTCTCTTATGAAATTATTACCGGTACATATACAGTATTAAACTATGTTAAAGTTTTAATATCTGCCTCCATGTACAGTTTGATGCAATGACAGAACAACGGCTCTTCACATTATATGTCTTCCTTCAGAACAGTTTGACACACACACACACACACTGTGTTGTAGGGGCAGATCCACCATCTGTCCATAGTACTGTAATCCTATGAAAGTGGGTTGTATTATGCTAACTTTCACACTGATGTTAGTTTCAGTTGTAACTTCAGATGACAATCGAAGTGCACACTGCACAGCAAGGTTCTTTCGTTTTACATAAATCACATTATTCAGCCATACCTAAATTGATTTTATACAATATTAATCTACATATGACTTTTTTCCTGGTACCACTTAGCACAGGAAAAAAAAGTTGAGAGATATTAGTGTGCATATCACAAAATGTTATGAGTGTCTACAGCAACAAGTCAAGCTACAGGGAGTTATAATGAACCTAAATCTTGAAATTGTTTTCTTCTTGAATAGCACCATAGATTTTCAAGAAATGGTATGAATGTTTGTTCACGCTGATCCAGACCAGAACTTGAAAATAAAATAAGTTCAGATGAGCAGGTTTAGCTATATCTCTTCTTCGCTTCTTTCTTACTTTGTCACTGATCACACCAAGAATTAGTAGGATCTTATGAAACTAACTTCAGCAGTAACTTGATACATTCTGCATTCTGTTAAGATTCAGAATGCAGTTACAAAGACAAGTACCCTGCTCGGTTAGGAAAAAAAGCTCCCTTTAAATAAATTACAAAGATGTTACAAAAACTCAGTTATGGTACTTTTCCCTACATATGTAATTGTACCTATCACTGGAATATGCCTGATTTCTAGGTCTTATCAATTATAAGTCAGAAGTCACTTTATCAGAGACATACCGGGATGAGCTGGGGAAACGTAGAAAATTACAAAATGAATACTGAAAGTACACAAAAACGTTGGTGAATGAAAACTGGAACCAGATTCCCTGCTTCATAGACTCAGACAGTTACAACAATGATTATACAGCACCATGTGGCACGTGCTATCCAAATTTCACATTAGGCTTTATCAATTGTTTCCCCAAATTGCTTAGTTGTCTTTCAGTGAGACTTCTTTAAAAATGAATATTGTTTTGAATAGTAATAACCCACAGCAAATATTGTGGTAATTGTATGGAATTTGGGCTGCCCCTGAAAGTATCATTCAGCATAAATAATAAAGTGATAAGTTCATGAACTTGCAACTGCTTTGTTGTTATCTATCTGGATAATCCAAATGACATTTTTTTCTTTTTTAATTCCACAAAGCAATATTTACAAGTTAAATTAACAATCTGTCTAAGGCATCAACACACACACACACACACACACACACACACACACACACACACACACACACACACACACACACACACACACACACACACACACACACACACACACACACACACACAACCTGGCACCTTCCAGCTAGTCTCTACTTTCATGGCTTCCATGTTAAATTCTGTGTTATCCTACTATTAATACACTGATTTTTATAACAGATCAAGTTTTGATTTTTTTTATAGAATCTATAATAAAGGAACATTTTCCTACCAGTAAAAGTGTGGAAAGACAACTCTCTTCACCATATGAAGCAGTTTCTATTTTAACATTTTATATCTTTCTGCAGAAGTCATTTTCTATTTATCCTAATGTCCTAGTGCAGTGATGGTGAACCTTTTAGAGACCGAGTGCCCAAACTGCAATTAAAAACCCACTAATTTTTTTCAAAGTGCCAATACAGTAATTTAACCTGTATACAGGTGGTTATGAAGGGGCGATATCGGGTGCTCACAGAAAGGGCTCCGAGTGCCACCTTTGGCACCCGTGCCATAGGTTTGCCATCACTGTCCTAGTGCTTTCCCATTCACACTTCATACACATGTGTATCTTTGTTCCAAAACAGATCCAGACAAATAAAAATAATTGAATATATGCTCCCTTATCTGTGTGCATATAAAAGAGGACCAAATTTGGAATTTTCCAACTTTTCTAAATATATATTTCATTGTATATCTCTCTCTCTCTCTCTCTCTCTCTCTCTCTCACACACACACACACACACACACACACACACACACACACACACACACACACACTTATCCTACTTTATGATGGAGCAAGAATTCTATACTTCACTTTCTGGGCTAGACACAGATATGATGTATGCAAACATACAGATATCACAATATTTCAATAATTGCCAATTATTCATGAAAAGAAAGCCAGGAACAAATTGTTCTGTGCAGGAACACAAACCATGTTCTAAAATCTGAAGATCTTTGCATGCATAATCAGTTACTGGGCAAAGACGTTTTACAGTATGACTTCCTGAGCCCCCCCCCCCCCCAATCAAGACTTTCCTCTGAGGTTTAACTTTTAAAAAATGTCCAACAGAACCTTCTTTGTATACGTAAGAACACACTGAAGCTCACTTTTTCTTCTTGGTATCCCAAACAACAGTTTTTTTTCTTTTTAAACTAAACATGGAATATTCCAATTCCCACCCCAGCCCCCCAGCCCATGGAAAACCAGTTTGCATGCTACAAGTATAGCCATGCTGAATGGGATCCTGCTTAGCCTCTACTTCCCATGATAGGCATTAACTGGTAAAAAACAGATCACAAATCTGCTGCAGAGAAAGAACAAATTCCGAGCAAGGTTAATTGTTCTCCTCCTAAATAGGTATGCATTTTGTGCTGGGAGCCCCGTAGGAAGGTTCAGACTAGTTCTTCTATTTTCTTCTTTTAGTAAGAAACTGGCTAGGCTGTATGGGCATTCCTAGTTAACAACAACAGAAAATGAGGAAGCCATACTTTACCAGTGCAGAAGTTCATAAGTGTCGAGGAATTGCACACAGAAGCAAAGCAAGGCAAGGAGTCTTCCATTCTTGCCACCTACGTTACTGGAATGACGAACCCGCTCTGTCTATGCTTCCTGCTGCCTTCCCGGAGTTTCAGAGCAATCCCCACTTCTCCAAATCAGAAAACATACTTGGAATTCTAAGGAAATCCTGCCAGTCCAGATGGCCCCACCGCAAAAGCACTTAAGCACAGCACAAGTTAAGAAGTTCTTACAATAAGCTTTCCTTTTTTTCCAAACCCTGGAACTCTACTGAGTTCCACAAGTCCTTCTGCCTTTGACTGTGCGTGTGTGCGAGAGTGAGAGAGGCAGAAGGAGGTGGGGGTCAGGATTGTGGGGGGAGAGAGAGGAATCTGAAACTGCTGTAGGGAGTGGCTAAATCTTAGACGTCATAAAGACACTAATAAAGGCACCGACTACCACAGACACTCCACAGTAATCTGTCATATGGGAAAAACTCAAAATTAAAGACTTTACTAAGTGCAATAAGTTTGCTTCTTGTGTTGGTGTCTTTAAAGGGAAAAAACTATAAACAACTTATGATGTTTACAGGATTTCTATTAACTGGCAAATTGAATTGACAGGAGCAAAACAATCAATTCTAAATTGCAGTTAGGTAAGAGAAAGAGGGATATTTCCATTAGCACCCTCAATTTTCAAGCGTTACTTTTGTTCTTCAGGTTAAATTCAATTATAACCACGGCAACTGTGGTGGAAAGGGTTCCGCAAAGCACAAGACAGAAGTAATAACAAAATATTGTTGGTATGATATTCACAAACAAGGTCTGTCCTTTTGTTTGCTATGCATTAAAGTACAGTAAATAAGTGAGCATATAGTTTGCATGATACAATACAATAGAAGGAAACCAGCAGCACATATTTTGTATGCACCTGGAACACCCACATTTGACACTCTCCTCCTATACTGGAATGCAAGTCCCATCATCCCCAGGTAGGAAGACCAATTGAAACAGTTTCAGGAACACTGTTTAGACGATTTTTAAAAATGTCGTGTGTTTCCTTTAAAGCATCAGGGAGAAATAGATAACAAAAATCAGTGTATACAGCAAACAACATGAAATTATTATCCCATGCAAACCATGCAAAAAGTGATAAAACCAATGTGAAAACATATATACACAAATCCCATTCGTTCAACGGGTGCAACTTTAGTTGGGAATACGAATTGGGTATAACTCAAAATATGGTGGTGTGAAAATACATGCATATTGAGTGCAAATGGATGAATTATTACAAATGGATGCAAGAATCTGAGATCCAAAGCCCTACTTAACTATCAAGAGACACTGGTAGACTTTTAGCCAGTGAATAACATTGTCTCAGCCTAACTCAACGCATGTGGTTCATGTTATTTCTGAATCAATTTCTCCACCACTTTTCCATACCTACTGATACCTTCACGTTGTGAGGATCGTAACATGCAAGATATCTTGAACACCGTGAAGCAAGGACAGGATCCAAACAAAGATTGTGCAAGAAAATGATAGATCTCCCACTGGAACATTTTGAAATTACATATACTCCATCATTCAGAAAGGCATGATATCCCCAACTGGGGGGAAACGTAGCTCCCACAAGATTATCATTTCATTAAGTGTGTGAGAACTCATATTACAATTGCACTCCAGTCCGTTTAATATGATCATGCTTTTGTCTGACTTGAAAACTCAAGCAGAGCCAAAGGAAAGCTAATGAATGCAACATGTGTTCACTCTTTTGGTAGCTGTGCCTAAAGCCAATTGGCAGAACGATCACAGCAAGATAAATGTCAAAACAAAGCAATCTGACCATGTGGAGTGCTCCCCGCCCCCCCAACATCTCTTTAATATGTTAAAAGTAATTTGCATCTCTCCAAGCACACAAGACTTAAAAATACAAGGCTTTCTTTCTCTAACACAAAAGCACAGTATGGAGGGGGGGTGCGGAAGAAAATCTGAGCTGACGGTACTGCATTCAGTTTTTGTAAGACATACCAAATCATTTACCTGTTGTAAGGGAAAGTAGAATGATACATCTGCTATTGGCTAGTGGCCACAATAGCAAAGTGGAACACCCAAGGTTTGAAAGCCATATATCTCTAAATACCAATTACTCAGCAGAAGCCAACATAATGTGGTGTTGTCTAGGTTTGTGGGCTTCCTAGGCTGCCTGTTGGGGGGAGGAGACTTATATGACCTAGCTATTTTTTTTAGTAAGCAAAGTAATGATAATAGTCAAAGCTATTAACTATTAAGGTACTGGTGGGCAACTGCAGCCCTTCAGGTGGTTCTGGTCTGCAACTTTCTGTCATCTCTCCCCACTGGCCATGCAAGCAAATGGAGCTGGGAACTGCAATTCAATTATAAATAACCAATGTAGCCAAGAACATAAGGACACAATAAGTTGTTGGAATAATGCAACATCCCACTTAACATTGTTTTGTAAGATTCAAAAAAAGTAGAATTCAAAACTTTCTACCAGTGGTAGTCCGACTTATGACACGTCCGACAACCGAGAATCCCAACTTACGAGCGGGCTTCAGTTGTCTCCCCCCCCCCAGCCGCCTTACGAGCAAGATGGGGTCTCCCCCAACTATATGGGGTCTCCCCCAGCTTGGGGGGGAGAAGGGGTCAGTCATTTAAAAGTCTTTGAGCCGCTGATCCAAGCGCGTGGGTCTGTGGCTCAAAGACCTTTGAATCAGTGCACGCTTTTCCCCTCACAGGGAGAAAAGCGGGCGCTGTTTCAAAGGTCTTGCAGGCACTGAGGGAAGCTGCCTCCGATTAAAGAGGCAGCTTCCGTCAGTGCCTCAAAGAACTTTTTTCATTTTCTTTTATCTTCTAGTGCAAGCCCTCAACAGGGCTTGCATCGGAAGAAAGAAAAAAAAAATGACAAAAACTCCGCTTCTCAACACCCACCCACCCCCACACCATCGGGCACTTGAGGAAGAAGCGGCAGTATTTTTAATTTTTTTCTCTTCCGATGCAAGCGCTAATGGCTGCCATCAACGCTTGCATGGGAAGAGGGTAAAAAAGAAAAAAATGCTGCTTCTCTCATACACCCCACCATCGGGTGCCTAGAGGGAGAAGTGTCTTCAGATGCAAGCGCTGATGGCAGCCATTAGTGCTTGCGTCGGAAGAGGGGGGGAAATGAAAACACCATTGCTTCTTCCTCTATGTGCCCGATGGTGGTGGTGGGGAGAAGCAGTGTTTTTCTAAAAAAATGTCCTTATGCAACTGAGCCAAACACATGGCTCAGTTGTTTAAAGACATTTTAATTACCTGCGTCTCCCCCGCCCAATTGGGGGGGGGGGAGAGACCTGGGTTATCTAAAGTGGTTTCCCATAAGAATGCATTGAAATCCGTTCCTCTGTAATGGATTAATCAATTTTCAATGTATTCCTATGGGAAGCCGCTCCCCAACTTATGAGCTAATTGAGTTACGAGCCTGCGCTCGGAACAGACTAATGTTGTAAGTCGGGGTACCACTGTAATTGCAAGTTTTGTGTTCCATCATTGACTTTCAGTCATTCCCAAATGATCACAAGGGGTACTTTCAATGAAAAAAAGGAAGATTGTAATTTTGATTCACAACAATCGTACATTGTATGGAAAATGTAAACAAAACCCAACACTGGCAGCACTTTATTCTGCAAACTATTCATAATGGCTTCGCTGTGCTGCCTGCACATCAAGAAACTGTCCTGTCCATATTCCAAAGGACTTTGCATCTTCATCTGTGGAAGCACTGAAGCGAGGGAACTTCACACAGAAAGTGCTGAACAGCATCAGGGAAGCCTTCTCTGTAGGCACAGTTCCTTAATAATTGCTAGTTTGGTCACACATCTGACTCACAGGAAATTAAAGAAATTGCAAGCAAAGAATCAAATGCCTATTTGGGCAAAGCTGCAAATGACCACCATACTGTTGGGAACTGTAAAATGGGGTTTAAAAGAGGAAGCTGCAAATGATGGTTGCTGAGCACTGAAGAAAACCCTGAGGGCTACCCATAAAGGGCAGCTTAGGGAGAGCAACATGTGCAGACCAACTGAATGCCCTCACAGTAAGCGCTTGGAGATTTTTGAAAGCTAAGCACAAGACAGGCAGGCAAAGATTCACAAACAAGCAAGACAAAACACCAGCAGCCTATTGGAGAGGCATAAGACCTTCAGGGTATCAGTGTTGCTTTCTATTGACTTTATTATTCTTTATGTGCCAACTTAAAACACTTTAAAATATGAATTCTCAAGACGGCTGAGAAAATAACAGGATTTTCTAGGTTGTTAGGAAACATTTTAAACTAACTGGCTCATTCGCTTTGCTGTTTTATTTATTTTGCATCTTTTTACATATTTTTATTCTGCTGTTGCTTGCTATAGCAGTTGTCATATTTTAAATACACCGGCTGAAATCCTGTTGAGTAACTCCATGCATGTAAAGGCTGATGACATCATCAACCACAGACATTAATCTATAATTTAAAGTCTCCTATTTCCCCCTTCCTCTTTAGATTTGGAGGCTCGTTAGGGATTGCTTTCATCCTGGGGAACACTATAAAATCATAGGAATCTGATTAAGGTTAGGAAATGACAGTAGTAATTTTGGTGCATTAAGAACTCCTCCAGACAGAGGTTTCCAGAGGCTTCTCCACATTGCCAGGGGTCCCATGGGAGCCTTGGAACCTGGGCAAGGGAGCTTTGAATAACTGTCTGTGACTGAGGAGCCCCATGGCGCAGTGGTTAAATGCCGGTACTGCAGCTAAAACTGTGCTCATGACCTGGGGTTCAATCCCAGATAGCAGGATCATGGTTGACTCAGCCTTCCATCCTTCTGAGGTCGGTAAAATGAGGACCCAGCTTGCTGGGGCGGGGGCGGGGGCGCAATGTGTAGCCTGCATACTGTAATTAAAACTGTAAACTGCCCAGACAACTTGAAGTGGTATGGGGCGGTATAAGCAGAACACTTTGCTTTTGCCTTTTGCTTTGATGGCATCATTAGTCGTTACATGCACAGAGTTATCTACAAGATTTCAACCCTTGGGGAAAAAATGCCAGTTCTGTAAGTGGAACCCTTAAGAGGAAAATGCTGCATTTCTTGCATAACATTGTATCAATACATATTTGGCAAATTAAATTTCCGTTGGTTTTGTAATTGGTCAAATGGAAGGTGGCAGAGCTTTGATCATGTGATGTCTCAAGATATAGCAGTGAAAGATTTCCGTGCCTGGAGGGACAACATTGTAAAGAAGAGAAAATATGCTTTTCATTATCATTGGATCTTTCGCAGTTATTACAAGCTATTCGGATGCATCTTTATTCACTTGAAATTTTATTAAAAAGAAGGCAATATGGAAGGGAAAATGCTGTGTACATATCCTTTTGCTTGATGAGTTGGAAGAGATAATTCAACTAACAGCCACAAATAATGGAATTTAAAACTCCACGCCTTGTGTTTGCAGTCTGCATTTGGGACTCACTTTTAAGAAACAGACCTGCTGTGGACAATTGCCATGACCTCTGGAACTTTCATATTTTTTCTTCAGGGTCCGCAATATTTTTGTGCACATCTTGAACAAGATTAGATTGATCAAGCCCGCTTTTTTAAAAAAAATGGTTTAAACTTATCACTTGCCTGTTTTTTGTGTACGGTATAAGGCCTACATGTTATTATAGCTATTGAGGTATTTAAAACTGTACTAGACACTTGCCTGGAAAAAGAAACTTTGAACCATACCAATATCCTCCTCCACATAAAAATTAATCAGTGTACAGTTAAAGCCTGCTGTAGACACATTTCGACTGAAAAAACATTCAGTGGACGGTCGTGAGAAAAAAATTCACAGCATATGCAACTGTTCCAGACCAGGTGGATAACATGCATTAATATTTTTTACAAACCAAACCGATTTAATTTTCTAAAAAACAATTTTACTTTAAATCATAAAATTTCAGTTTAAATAAAAATCAACCCCAGTTCCAGTACTGATACACAGTTGGGGGGTGTGCGGAATCAGTCATGTACAAACTCCTTTTAACCAAAAGCCTTGTCATATTTGGTATACGTGGCTAGGCCTCAAGCTACATTTCATCAAAATGTCCCAAGACTATTTAATCTGGAGGCACCACATTTATTCTGAGAGTTTACAGCAGCTTGAAAGTGGAAATATCACTATGGGTCAAAATCATGTTGCTTAGCATAGTAAGTTTCACTAGAGAGATCCAATTAATCAATAGGGATTTGACAAGTTAACTCTTCCTTAAGTTCCATTGATTCAAATGAGTCTACTCTTAACATTTACTTACTGTACTTTAGCACAGTTAGAGTAGGACCATTTGATTTAATGGAAACTGTAGAAGAGCTGATGCACTGAACCTCCTAGGTCTACTCTAACTCTTTCTACCGATCTCTATTCTTACACCAAAAGAATGCACTACTAGATTAATTCAGATGCCCCACAGAACAGGATTATTTTTTGACAGGATTAGAGGGATGAAACTTCTTCAAAGAGCATTTGATCAGAGTAGGGTGAGAAAACCAAAGTCTACAAACAGCATCTAAACATAGTTTTAACCAAGTCTTTCAAAACTCTGTTAACCAAGAGCTTGCAAAAGTCTAGTACATCATTACAGAAGTTACAATCGCATTCAAAAACTGTGATAGCACACAACTGGATGCACTTTTATCATATGTATAAATGATTTAATAAGTACTCAGTTCAGGGACAGTTGGATGTCCTAAACCAGTGATGGCGAATCTTTTAGCGACCGAGTGTCTAAACTGCGATTCAAAACCCACAAATAGAGATGGACACAAAATCCTAAAACAGCATTTAATTTTGTTCTGTTTTGCTTTGCTTTGTTTGAAACTATTTTTTAAAAACTTTTTTGTTTCGTTTTTAATTTTTAGTGTACTCTGTGTGTGTGTGTGTGTGTGTGTGTGTGTGTGTGTGTGTGTGTGTGTGTGTGTGTGTGTGTGTGTGTGTGTGTGTGTGTGTGTGTGTGGTGCTTGTGTAACTTCCCCACACCTGATCTGGCGCAGGGAAATGGCGGGACTTCTAAACTTTTTTTTTTGCCACCCCAAGTGCCAATCAGTTGTAGCACAGGCTTGGGGTGGCAATTTAAAAAAAAAAAACCCCCCTCCCCCCTCCCGATTGGGTGCCAATCAGCTGTAGAGCAGGCCTAGCTGAGGGTGCTTTAAAAAAAAAACAAGCACCGGGGCCACGCTACAGCTGAAGGTCTCCCCAGGTAGGAGTAGACGCCAGATTGAGGGTAATGAAAAACAAAACAGAACAGAATTAAAATTTCCGTTTCGTTTTCTTTCATTTTTCTTTGAGGGGGTTGTTCATTATTCTTTTGTTACATAACGAAAAGAATAACGAATAATAAAACAAATTAAAAAATTTTTGCCCACCTCTACCCACTAATTTTTTGCAAAGTGTCAAAACTGCAATTTAACCTGAATACAGATAGCTGTGAAGGGGCGATGTTGAGTGCCCTCAGAAAGAGCTCCGCGTGCCACCTTTGGCACCCGTGCCATAGGTTCGCCAACACTGTCCTAACCCATAAAAAACGAAATGTGCCTCAAAAATGAAGGTAAATGCAAAACCTTATACATCAGCACATGGTCAGAAAAAGAAAGTTTATAATGAAACTACCAAGGCCCTTGCTATAAAACAACTAGCAGGGTTTTTTTGAAGATATAAGAAAACTGTTGCACAAACATATAATTTTAGTTCAGTTTTAGTGCTTTAGGCAGAAAGCCTACAGTCATTTATCTTGAGTTGCATATCATTGGTATCAGGGTGTCTCAGTCCTTCATAAACACAAATCTAAAGGAAATAGCTAACAGAGCTTTATTGTTTAAATATCCTGCAATAAACCTTCCTGTTGAAAACAAATATATACAAACTGAGATGTGCTTGGATGAGAAGAGAAGATTTGTGAATAAAAAAATTACCATTCTGAGAAATTGTCCTTATTTCTCAGAATGGCAAATCTGCCTCTAGTTCAGCTTTTCATAGGGTTGGTTGTACATCATGTGTGTGTGTGTGTTGTGTCGTTACAATCATGACCGACTCTTTGTGAGCCCATGTCCATGGAGTTTTCTTGGTAGGAATACTGGAGTGGCTTGCCAGTTCCTACTCCAGACGCCTACAGCACCTGGTATTCTCTGGTGGTCTCCCATCCAAGTACTAACCAGGGCCGACCCTGCTTAGCTTCTGAAATCAGGCGAGATCAGATGTTTAATTCTATCACAGTCAGCAGCATAAGATGCACACTTCATATGAACGTGGACATCACTGCACTCCTCATTTAATCAAATGTTATATATTATTGTTTCTCAAGGATGGATTCTATTATTGAACCAGTAATAAGTACTGATGCTATTTCTGGAAGCTCCAAAAGAAAGTTCTGGGGAGACAGAAATCTGATTGCCTCATTGTTTTCCCTTCCAACTGCTCATTTTGTATCCAGGTCAGAAATTATGTGTGTGGGTGGGGGGAGGAAGATACATTTGTTTGAGTGACACTCCTCAGTGCAAATAGCACCCAATCGTTGCAACTGTGTCATGAAGTTATTTGGAGAATTACTCTCTTCCATAACAGCTGATAAGCTCTTAACCTGGTCAATGACTGCCATTTGACACTAAGCATTCTAGTGGTCAAGCAGCATGCTCAATTTTACATGGCAATTAAATACAGTGGTACCTTGTATAAAGGAATTAATTTGTTCCAAATGAAATTATGTTAAGCAAATTTTCCTTTATACAAATTCCCCATAGGAATACATTGAAAACATAGTAATCCCTAATTGCAACCATTTTTATGTTGTATGGATTCACCCCATAGACAATTCTGTTAAGCAAATTTCCCCTATCTTTTCCCTATCTCTGGAATTTTTTATGTTGTACAGATTTTATGTTATACAAACCGTTTGTTATATGAAGGTCCACAATACAGTACAGTATTTTTCTTGCAGTTTAGGGATGACTCTTTTAACTAGCATGCACTTGGGGGTTGTTGTTGTTGTTGTTGTTCAGTCGTTCAGTCGTGTCCGACTCTTCGTGACCCCATGGACCAGAGCTCGCCAGGCCTTCCTATCCTCCACTGCCTCCCGGAGTTTTGTCAAATTCATTTTGGTTGCATCGATGACACTGTCCAACCATCTCATTCTCTGTCGTCCTCTTTTCCTTTTGCCTTCGATTTTTCCCAGCATCAGGGACTTTTCCAGGGAGTCCTCTCTTCTCATGAGGTGGCCAAAGTACTGGAGCCTCAGCTTCAAAATCTGTCCTTCCAGTGAACATTCGGGGTTGATTTCTTTCAGAATGGATAGGTTTGATCTCTTTGCAGTCCAGGGGACTCTCAAGACTCTCCTCCAGCACCACAGCTCAAAAGCATCAATTCTGCGGCGATCAGCCTTCTTTATAGTCCAGCTCTCACTTCCATACATCACTACTGGAAAAACCATAGCTTTAACCATCCTGACCTTAGTTGGCAAACTGATGTCTCTGCTCTTTAGTATGCTATCTAGGTTTGCCATTGCTTTCCTCCCAAGAAGCAGGCGTCTTTTTATTTCATTGCTGCAGTCGCCATCTGAAGTGATCAAGGAGCCCAAGAAAATAAACTCTGTCATTGCCTCCATTTCTTCCCCTTCTATTTGCCAGGAGGTGATGGGACCAGTGGCCATGATCTTAGTTTTTTTGATATTGAGCTTCAGCCCATTTTTTCCACTCTCCTCTTTCACCCTCATTAAGAGGTTCTTTAATTCTTCCTCACTCTCTGCTATTAGAGTAGTATCATCTGCGTATCTGAGGTTGTTGATATTTCGTCCGGCAATCTTAATTCCAGCTTGTGATTCATCCAGACCGGCCTTTCTCATGATGTACTCTGCATATAAGTTAAATAGGCAAGGTGACAGTATACAGCCTTGTACTCCTTTCCCAATTCTAAACCAGTCAGTTGTTCCATATCCACGGTTGCTGCTTGTCCCACATATAGATTTCTTAGGAGACAGATAAGGTGGTCAGGCACTCCCATTCCTTTAAGGACTTGCCATAGTTTGTTGTGGTCTACACAGTCGAAGGCTTTGGCATAGTCAATGAAGCAGAAGTAGATGTTTTTCTGGAACTCTCTGGCTTTCTCCATAATCCAGCGCATGTTGGCGATTTGATCTCTAGTTCCTCTGCCCCTTCGAAATCCAGCTTGTAGTTCTGGAAGTTCTCTTTCCACATACTGCTGAAGCCTGCTTTGTAGAATTTTGAGCATAACCTTGCTAGCATGTGAAATGAGTGCAATTGTGCGATAGTTGGAGCATTCTTTGGCATTTCCTTTCTTTGGGATTGGGATGTAGACCGATCTTTTCCAGTCCTCTGGCCACTGCTGGGTTTTCCAAATTTGCTGGCATATCTTATGCAGCACCTTTACAGCATCCTCTTTTAAGATTTTAAAGAGTTCAATTGGAATGCCGTCACCTCCACTGGCCTTGTTGTTTGCAATGCTTTCTAAGGCCCACTTGACTTCACTTTCCAGGATGTCTGGCTCCAAGTCAGCAATTACACTATCTTGGTTATCAGGGACATCCAGATCTTTCCGATATAATTCTTCTGTATATTCTTGCCATCTCTTCTTGATCTCTTCTGCTTCAGTTAGGTCCCTACCATTTTTGTCCTTTATCATATCCATCTTTGCACGAAATACCCCTTTAATATCTCCAATTTTCTTGAACAGATCTCTGGTTTTTCCTTTTCTGTTGTTTTCCTCTATTTCTTTGCACTGTTCATTCAAGAAGGCCGCCCTGTCTCTCCTTGCTATTCTTTGGAAGTCTGCATTCAATTTTCTGTATCTTTCCCTTTCTCCCTTGCATTTTGCATCCCTTCTCTCCTCCGCTATTTGTAGGGCCTCGTTGGACAACCACTTTGCTTTCTTGCATTTTCTTTTCTTTGGAATATTTTTCATTGCAGCCTCCTGTACGATGTTACAAGCCTCCATCCATAATTCTTCAGGTGTTCTGTCCACCAAATCTAGTTCCTTGAATCTATTCTTCACTTCCACTGTGTATTCATATGGGATTTGACTTAGGTTATACCTAACTGGCCCAGTGATCTTCCCTACTTTCTTCAGTTTAAGTTTGAATTTTGAAATAAGAAGCTGATGATCTGAGCCACAGTCAGCACCAGGTCTTGTTTTTGCTGACTGTATAGAGCTCCTCCATCTTTGGCTGCAGAGAACATAGTCAATCTGATTCGGTATTGTCCATCTGGTGATGTCCATGTGTAGAGTCGCCTTTTGTGTTGTTGGAAAAGAGTGTTTGCAATGACCAGCTTGTTCTCTTGACAAAACTCAATTAGCCTTTGCCCTGCTTCATTTGGAACTCCAAGGCCAAACTTGCCAGTTATTCCTTTTATCACTTGACTCCCTACTTTAGCATTCCAATCCCCTATGATGAGAAGAACATCTTTCTTTGGTGTCAGTTCTAGAAGTTCTTGTAAGTCTTCGTAAAATTGGTCAATCTCAGACTCTTCAGCACCGGTAGTTGGTGCATAAACTTGGATTACTGTGATGTTCAAAAACCGAGATCATTCTATCATTTTTAGGTTGTATCCCAGCACTGCTTTTCTCACTCTATTGTTGACTATGAAGGCTACTCCATTTCTTCTTTGGGATTCTTGCCCACAGTAGTAGATGTGATAGTCATCTGAACTGAATTCACCCATTCCTGTCCATTTAAGTTCACTGATACCCAGGATGTCAATGTTTATTCTTTCCATCTCACGTTTGACCACATCCAGCTTACCCTGGTTCATAGATCTCACATTCCAGGTTCCTATGCAGTATATTTCTTTGCAGCATTGGACTTTCCTTTCTCTTCCAGGCACGTCTGCAGCTGAGCGTCCTTTCGGCTTTGGCCCAGCCACTTCATTAGCTCTGGAGCTACTTGTACTTGTCCTCCGCTCTTCCTCAGTAGCATGTTGGACACCTTCCGACCTGAGGGGCTCATCTTCCAGCGTCATATCTTTTAGCCTTTTGTTTCTGACCATGGGATGTTCTTGGCAGGGATACCGGGGTGGCTTGCCAGTTCCTACCCCAGGAAGTCTTATTACAGGCCTCATTGTCAGCAGTGTAATTAGCCTTACAATGATGAAAGCACAGTTCAGCCTGTTTTATTTTGTAGCCTCACTGATCAACTGGGACACAAAAGTAGAAATGTGCCCCATTTATAAGATATTCCAGACTGAGGCAAGCACTTGGGGGGAACTACCCTAAACTACAAACCACTGTCCTACACTTTTCCACAGACCCAAAAATTAATCCAGTTCTCCTCTTCTACTTAGGTTTAGAGTATTTAAAGTACTTGAGATCTTTCAGCAATTGCCCAGCTCTGGGGCTCTGGTAGTTATAACTATGAACAATGTATATTCTGTACATAGCACATAAAACACAGTTCCTATCACTAAAAACACCCCGCTTTGGATCATTGTTTTTTGGATGCAAGCCCTCACTTCTTCCAACTTTAGAGGAAGGACAATGGGCAAGGAAATGGAAGAACGTTTTGCTGGCTGGCAAGGAATTTGATGAGTCTTCTCACCTGACGTCTTGCATTGGCATGAATGATGCTTAATGTGAAAAACCGGCACAATTTCTACGACTTTGCCAGTTATGCAAGCTACTTCATTTTAGAATTTTAAGTACCAAATGGGATGTTGGAAGGTTTTGTTCTTTTTTAAAAACATTTTTAAAAATATTTTTTCAACAACTACATAAAAGATGTATAAAGCTGGGTGGGCCTGAATGGAAACAAAGCTAAAAGTGAGGACAAAGGGGAACAAATAAAGAATAAGGGAAAAGAAAAGACACATCCACACTGAATTCCAATTAGTAAGAAGAGGGACAGAAAAAGGCAAGGAGGTCCACCCTTTCTGCTCACACCCAAAATTGGCATCTTTCTGATAAATCCTCTGGTCATTCCACGTTGGCGTGTTTTGCTTGGAAAAGGAAAGGATACTAAAGATATGTAATGTAAATCACAGTGAACTTGCAGGAAGTTGGGTGGAATTGCTCTTTATCTTACTTTTCAGCTAGAGGAATCTCCTGTGGCTTTAAAATTCCTCATAGAAAGAGGCTAAATCAACAAGAATGCAGCATTTAGCAAGTCTGGTTTCCAGCCTTGCTCCTCAGACACAGAACATCTGATACCATTTGGGCTATTTTGCAACATGCTTGACAGTCAGGATTTTTTTTTTTTGCTTTTGTTTTGTTTTTTTAAATGGGAAAAGGTCAAGATTAAGACAATTAAATAGCTTAAAAATACCGAACAACCACTGCAGAGCAGAAGCAAAGAATAACAAAGGATGCAAAGAACATCATGTTTCCTCTCCTTGTAGCACACCATGAAAAGGGTTCTTCTGGTGGGGTAAGGAGCTCCCATACTTAAAATGTAGACAAAATAATGAGCACTCTCAAATTTCAGGGCAGAATGCAGAAAGAGATGTATTAAGTGGGGGGGGGAATCAAAATTACATGGCTGAACTCCTGCTGTTTAGCATAAAAATGTAAATTTAAATTTTAAAAGCCCACATATTCATAATTTAAAACTAAACTTCTATTAATTTTTAAAAAATAATGTTGCAGTTAGATGTGAAAATCTCACAGTCCTCTTTCACTCTTAGAAGTTCTTCCCTTTCCTAATTATACCAATTACTAAAACTTGTTTGTATACAGTGGTCTCCCGCCTTTCGTGATTCATATACTGTGGTCCCGCGATATAGCAGGACCGCAGTACCCCAAAATGGGCTTGAAGGAGAAAGATTTTAAAAGCCCAGGGTTTTAAACCTTCCCCCCTTCCCCAAGCCCTGGGCTCCAGCTGATTGGCACTGGGGTGGGGAAACAAAAGTTTTCCCCCGCTTCAGGATCAATCAGCTGGAGCCCAGGGGCTCGCCTCCATGGAGGCATCGCACGCCACTTCTCCCCTTGGCTTGGCTCCCTTGTTGAAAGCATTTTAAGCACTGCATGCTGCTCCCCTGCAAACCCCCCCCCCAAGGTTCTGGGAAGCAGCGAGCAATGTTTAAAATGCTTTCAGCAAGGGAGCCAAGTGCTTGGCTCCCTTGCTGAAAGTTATTTTAAACATTGTGCGTCGCTCCCCAAACAGCAATGTTTAAAATGTGTTTAAAGACATTTTAAACATAGTGTGCGCCCTCCCGCAGGCCCGACATGACCTGCACCCGCATATCACAGGTTTTGAATGATCGCGGGTCAGGTCAGTCCCTAACCCCTGTAATAGACGGAGGGCTACTGTAATGCCCAGCCTGTTGAAAAGTCCCACAGGATTAGACAGCCTGTCTTGTTTGTAATATTTTAGAAATCTAAAGAATGGTATCACTCAACCTTGGTTTTGGAATTTGCATAAGGTTCACAGAGCTTTTTTCTGTTTTGTTCTCCGTTTTCAGAGTTATAAGAATGTTAAACATTAACACAACCTGACCTTTACCAATCAGGCCTCTATACTAGGTCAGCCATCTTACTATATGACAGTCATAAAAAATCTCTCTCAGTATCTAACAGATCAGAACTTCTTTTTCAAAGGCCCAGTTCACAAAATTAAGGCATGTAGTACAAGTCACTTTGTCAACAAGGCCTAGATATTCTTCAGTCGAGTACTAAAACAAAGTGCTTTGTAATTCCTTGCAAACAACCAATCTGGTGAAGAAATGCAATTAACTTCTTCTAAGGGGATATTGTATGTTTATCATGCTGTAAAATAAATGGGTTGTAGAATATACTGTATTTCCAAATCAATTTGAAAATCTATACCTGGCAAGATAAAAAAAAGATAGCTGTTGTGCATTTTTTAGGCTGTTTGGCCGTGTTCTGGAAGTTTTTCTTCCCGACAATTTGCCTGTCTCTGTGGCCAGCATCTTCAGTGGGGAAGGAGCTCTCTGCTCTTAAAAAATGACCAGAAAATACTGGTGACATGGAGGAGACATGAGGCAGGAAAAAGGAAGGTGGTGTTCTCTCAGCATTAAACTAAACAATCTGTTAAATATATAGGCCAGTATATAACTCAGTAATTTAGATACCTGGTTGCGAAGCCAGGGGTTGGGAGGCCCATTCCACGCTACAACTCCTTAACAGAGGCTGTACTCAATGACTTATATAAGATCCTTTCCAGCTCTGCATTTCTAAGATTCTTCTTCTTCGGGAAATGCAGCATACAAAGATTCTATGTTGGGCATGTCTAAAGTCAGGTCTGGGGGCCAAATGCAGCCCATTTTCAAATTTCAAACGGCCCAGGGCCTCTTCTCCCCACCGGTTCAGCCTGTCACGCATCCCCGCCAGCTGGACCTCCCCATACCGGATGGAGACGTCAGCTTGAGGTTTTATGGTTTGCCTGCTCCCCCTGCCTCTGTCCATCTCCCCAGCCACCTGCTCAGCCTACCCACCCCAGCTCCATTGCTTCAGCATCCTTCCCAACTCCTTGCATGTTATAGAGCAGTGGTGGCAAACCTTTGGCACTCCAGATGTTTTGGACCACAACTCCCACAGTCCTTTGTTACTGGAAATCTAGGCTCAGAATTCTGGGAATTGTGGTTGAACAACTTGTAAGTAGAGCAGCCATATCTTTAAAAACATCAAAATAAATAAATAAATAAAATCATTGTAAGTAGAGCAGACCGCATCTAAAATCTGTAAGGTAGCAGTTAAAACGCCAATGGTTTTCCACTTTTAAGTCAAATTGCTTGTAAGTAGAGCTGCTCGTAAGTAGAGGTACCACTGTATAGTTTCCCTGTACAGACTAGGTTACATCTATGTTGGAGTACTCTGTATCCCTCAACATGTACCATGGGAGACCTGATGGTAGCTGCGCTAAATGTTCTTGATGCTGCCCATTATGTAATCACAGATGACTGGCACATCACTCACATACTACTCTTTTAAAAATAAAATCATATCAGGAATGTCTGACTAGCACAGGGCTATGCAATATACATGTATTGCCAAGAAGAAACATATAATTTCATAGGCCTCCTCTGAAGCATACCTATCTACGTTACGAGATATGTGCATACATATTTATGTACAATATCTTTTTCTTGAAACAAGAACATTATCTGCACATCTTGCCACCAACTCATTTTCAATTTATAAGTTCCAATACAGTAAATGTTGCATGTATAAGAACAAAAGCAAAGGATATTTGTAAAGATTGTCTATGGGTCTACAGTAACACTCCATCAACATATGTCACTAATTCAATGTTCATTTAGAACAAAATAAAGATCAAAAATAAGGAAATCAAAGTTTTAAATTTTCCTTTGCATTTAGGAAATGGGGAAAAATTAGAAGCACCCAAACAGTGTTTATGACTTGGTCATAAGCCTATCCATAAACCATCTAGTTTAGGATTTCTTTGCTGTTTATTTTGTTTAATGCTATAAGTAATAACTTAAATCCCTTGACCAATTGGCATTATTTCAGTCTGAGGGTTTTTTTGTGCACTGATGACTCAGAGAAATAAGAGGTCTAAAATGCATTATGAGATGTTGTTATGCAGGATGTAGCACTTGTCTCTTAGTGTGACCCACTTCCTTTCTCTCCCATGTCAAAAGCCTAAGCATAGCAAATCAAAACCAGCTTCTTACAAATTCAGCTGAACACTGCAGGGTATGTAGGCCTATGGTATGCAACCCACACTCTGAGTCTTCCTACTGTTTTGTGTAAGATTATTTTAATTTTTGATTAAATCATTCCCAAAGAGACGAGGAAATGTTTTTCAAAGAACTATACACTACAATCTAATGAGTTGGTAGACCAGGCTGTTTGCACCCAGCTCACTTGATGATATTTATTTTTAAGTGGTTATTATAGCTGTATAACATGTAACTGTTTTGAAGCTAAATTTTACTCAAAATTCTTTGCAATGAAGATATGGGAAACATGATGCAATCACACATTTATATAACAAACTAGAGTGTTCAAAATATAGCGTAAAAAAGAAACATTCTGGTCTAACTAATGGCATCTGCACACACACATTTTGGAGAAAATGCCATAACTGGAGAGAGAACATGTTTATCAGAAGGAATGATTACATAGATTGATATTGAGTTTGAGGGAACTGTTATTTACTTAATTCATCAAGAAAGGACAAATTCCTAAAAAAAACAATTTTCCTTCAAAACAGAAAAATTAAAATAAAGCCTCTAGAGAAAAAATTCTTAAAAAGAACAAAAATAAAAACCTGTTTATTGAATTTTGTGACTGTTGAAAAGAATTTTATTCAAAGATCTATTTTTCCTTGAAGGATAATGAGGATACATGATTGCTAAAGCATGACAGAAGAACCCTACAAAACAGAAAAACAGAAAATTAAATTCCAATCCAGAGAAAGATATAACATAAATAACACAAAAATAAAAACATTGAATTTATTGAATTTTCACACACTGAAAAGAATTTTCCTCAAAAAGCCACATGAAACCCTTTGAAGGACAATGAGGATACATGGACCTTAGGGGAAAATCTTCATGATAATCCAATATGATCATCCAGAAGTGGTTATCTTACCTCCTCATTAGAAATGGGGGCTCCCTACTGTTTTAAACATGGTTATTTTGATTTCTAATTGAATCATTCTGCAAGATATGAAGAAATGTTTTTCAAAGAACTATAAACTGTATTTAAATGGACTGGTCAAGGTGGATTTGATTTAAATCACTAGTCATTAAGGCTCGATATTCTACATAAAGACACAATTTTGCTGGAACTGTCTTAATATTTACAACTTACTGTTACAACTTTAATTTACAACTTAATATTTACAAATTACTGATCTGGTGGTTACATACCATTAGAAATACATAGATAGATAATTATGAAATCATTGCAAGGCGAACTACCTCCAGTTTAATAGGTTAATCCTTTATATTTGGACAACTGTTCTGTTGTACTTTACTGGAAGGAGAAAAATAATCATTACCTTAATAATAACAATATAAATAGTTTAAGAGGTAAGGGGGTTGATTCTGTGTACACAGATTTGGAGAGGAACAAATGAATTAAGGTCTTTTTCTCAATTCTGATGTTTGTTTTATAGGAGGCATGTTATTGCTGCAGACCCAAATGCACAGTTTTGAAAATACCCAAACCAAGCATCTTTGAGAATATCTTCTAGATAGAAAATTTCCCCAAATAGTCAGAAACCTCTGGGAGAGCATGACATTGTGAATGGATTAATACAGCCTAATGCTATATAATTAAAAACTAGTTTTATGGCCCTTTGGATTATAATGTATCTTAACTAGAACATGATCTTTACAGAGATTTTTTTGTCAAAAAGCATTTAAATTTTAAAAAAATCCAATTTAAATCAAAACAAATTGCCCCAAATAATCCGAAATCTCTGGGAGATCATGACATTGTGAATGGATTAATACAGCCTAATGCTACATAATTAAAAACTAATTTCATGATGATTAACATTTGGACTACAATGTATCTTAATTAGAACACGATTTTTAGAAAAGCATTTAAAATTTAAAAAAATCAATTTAAAATATCATTCATTTTTATCCACCCTGAGACTGGTAGAATATTTACAATCCAAAATTATTGCTATGTGCTACAGATTAAAACAGATAAGGTACACATAACTTTTGCCATGGGATATTCTTATGCACTTTGTTGCTGTTATTGCTACAATATATGCCAGTGATGGCAAACCTTTTAGAGAGCGAGTGCCCAAAATGTGATTCAAAACTCACTAATTTTTCACAAAGTACCAATACCAATTTAACCTGAATACAGGTGGTTGTGAAGGAGCGATGTTAGGTGCCCACAGAAAGGGCTCTGAGTGCCACCTTTGGCACCTGTGCCATAGGTTCGCCAACACTGGTATATGCCATCAACCTATGGTGATCCAATGAATGAGAACATTCTATGCCTAAAACTTCTTGCAAACTCTGGGCTGTGGTTTCCTTTAATTAAGTCAATGTTGTCAATTTCATTTTATCTAGTTTTGATAATGGGAGAAGTTTAAAGTATTTCAGATCATTTAGCTTTTTATCTTCCAAACGTTTTAACTGGTGGTATTCAAGTATGGAAGCATGCACATCTGCAGTGACATTCAGCACAGGAGATAGCAGCCCAGGGTTCTGTTCAACCAAAGCACGAGTAGTTTTGGCATTTATGAAGGTTACATAATGAAATACCAGGATGCTCCCAAGCATAACCTGGATGTTTGAAACAGCAATATCTGAATTATGCACATAGAAGATCAATTGTTACTGCACTGGGAAGAATTTATGCTCTGCTTGTGCCAAACAGGATTCTCGTTATAGGAACTGTGAGCGAACGCATTTCCTTAAAGATATCAGCAATATAAACACTTGCAGTTATACATACCATTCTACCTCTTACTAATTACAAGTATGCCAGCATCTTTGATCAAACAGAAGTTTATCCAGGTCATTATAGTCAGAACTACTGAAATGAATGATTAGGTATATGTATATTTCTAATAAAATATTATATGGTGGCATTGTGCCAAGGATTCTGAAGACTTGTCCAAAAGCACATGAAGATGTACTTACTGATACATACAAGACTTACTCTTCACATTTTTTAGCATTTCCCCATAGGTGCAGGGCCTACTCTTCGAATCTGATGAGTACCCAGCTTGCTGGGGGGGCAATGTGTAGCCTGCACTCTGTAATTAAAATTGTAAACCGCCCAGAGACTACTTGTAGTAGTATGGGGCGGTATATATGCAGAACACTTTGCTTTGCTTTATTGACTGAGTCTTCAGGGCATAGACCGGCAATTTTGCATGTCTTTATTGACAGTGTCCTACCATCTCTGTTTTGGTCACTGCGCACAAGATGTACATGAGAATATTACACGTCATAGGAATCCTTTGCCACAAATCAAACAGGGGAGGGAGAATTAAGTACTGTATTCCTCAATATCAAGTAAAATCTGTCTTAAATCCATCACCAGGAAAGAGTATGGGGGAAGCTCTAAAACTGGAGACAAGGGTTCTTTCAGGGCACATCTACTGATGAGGAAAGGGCCAAGGTGGGGACTGAATCAAAAACATGTGCCAACAGGATGTCAAGAGCCACCAATGTGTATTCCTTTGCCAACGCTTCTCATCTCTCAGCACAGGAAATCCAGTCCCTTCTCTACTGAAGTGAGCTCAGAGCTTCCCTGAAGAAGGCATAAACAAGGTATTTGCTTGCTGGAAGACATTACATGCAGAATATCAAAGGTGTCTGGAATCCATCTTTTACCGACATTTAGAAGAGGGGAAATATTTCTGTTGCAATTTGTGAAGAACCACAGCATTGCATTGAAGTTACCAAGGAAACCTGAAGGTTACCCTAGCCTGCACTAAGTAGTCAGCCAAACTTTTGGGGGGGGGGCTTGGAAAGGGAAGCATGGATTGACCAAGATTGTCTAAGCCATGAAAAACATTTTAATAACACAGGTGTAAGAATAAGATTGATCAAGTCTACCATCAAGAAAATCAGTACATGAGACAAAATGATGTTGAGAAAACACAAAGCAAATGGGCAACCATGCAAGCAGTCTCCCCCTTGTCCTTCACGCAATCAGTTAAAAATAGTTTTGGTTGCAAAATCTGACTAAAGATGTGAAGAAAAGCACATTGGTATGGATCACTTATGTGTCTGCTCTTGTATATACAGTCTGTACCAAAAGAATTTTGACCACAGGTGGGCCTTCAAAATATTTTGTGCTTAAAGTTTTCATCAACCCTGTAAAGGACAGCCAATCCTAACAGAAACATAGTCACACCTATGCAGCCCTTTCCTACACACATTCCAGCCCAATATCTAATAAGTATATTCAGATCAGAGTGGGGTGAAACCAAAGTGAACTGTACATTGGAGATCTTCTTGGATGAGTAGCAAAACATTTTGATTCCACGAGAAAAGAAATCAAGTTGCCATGACTCAATTCCCAGATAAACTCACCTGGATGACTGAGAATCTCCACAGACATATTTGAAAAGTACTTTTATTTCCCCTTCATCTTCTTTTCTCAAAGCTCAGTACTTTCAATCCTTCCTCACTAGGCTTGGTTTTCAATCCCCTGATAATCCTTTTTTGCACTCCTCTGAACCTGTTCCAGTTTGCTGGCATCCCCTTCCCAATGGAGTGACCAGCAGTGGACACAATACTCAAGGTGAAATCTAACCAATGTCAAATATAGGGGAACTAGTACCTCGTAGGATTTGGAGATTATACTTCTGTTAATGCTGCACACCTTTTTTTGCAGCCACAGTGCACTGTTTGCTTATCTTTAGCCCACGGTCTACAACCCTTCATGTCTGCACTGTTTCTGAGTAGTGCCCATCTTGTCACTGTGCATTTGGCTTTTTCTCTCTCTTGGTGTTGAACTCATCCCTGTTACTGCATTTTCCTATGTATAAGAACCCCCCCCCTTTTCCAACCCAAAATTACAGTTTTGCAACCAAACAGTTCTCGCCTTGGCTTCCTTCCATGTATAAGATGACCCTCAATTTTTAGTCTAACAAATTTAGACTAAAATATAGTCTTATACACAGAAAAATACTGCAAATTTCATTCTGTGCTCAAGCCTATGAAGATCATTATTTGAGTATGATTCTGTAACCATCTGTCGCTTGTGCTATCCAGCCCACACCTAATTCGTTTGCTAATCAAAATATCATGGGGCACTTTGTCAAAGGCTTTGCTGAGGTCAAGATATATTATGTCTTCAACGCTCCCACTGTCTATCAGGGAGGCTGTCCTGTTAAAAATTTGACAGGAATAGTCTGGCAGAATTTGTTCTTGAGAAAAAAACATGATGCTTTCTAATTATTGTGGCATTGTTTTGATGGTGCTTGAAGAGTGGCTACTTCATAATTTGTTCCAGAATTTTCTCTGGGACCAATGTCAGACTAATTGGTATACAGTTCCTAGGTTACTAATTTTAAAACAGGGAAGACATTAACTTTCCTGAAGTCATCAGGCTCCCACTGGTGTAACTACGGAGGGGTGGGGGAGTGCATTTGCCCCAGGGGGCGTAGCAATCTGGAAGTGCCTGGAGTAGAAGCAGGAGGAAGAAGACAGGCGCCATCCCACCAGCAGTCCTCCTTTCGCTTCGCTAAGATTTGGCGATCCTTAAGTCGGGGGAAAGGAGGAGAGGGAAGCAGGTGATTTCCCCCAAGAAGCACCTCCATCTGTTGCTCCCCCCCCCCAGCTAGGGCTTGTTGATTTTTAGACCAGGGAAAAGAGGAGAGGGAAACATGCAGCTTGGGAAAAAATCCCATCATCTGCTTCCCTCTCCTCCTTTCCCCAGGCTAATGATTGCCGGGGAAAAGGAGAAGGGGGAAGCATGCTACGGAGGTGATGCTTGAAAAAAAATTTGCCTGCTTGGCGCTATCCACACACTATGAGGAGACCCACAAAGAGGGCATGAGAAGGAGAGAGACTTCTTCCCCTCCCCCACTGTTTCCCTGGGATCTACACCCCCCTTGCTGGGTGGATGAGACACAATTGGGAGGGAGGAGAGGGTGCAAAAACTGACTTTCTTCCCAGGCGCTCCAAACTCTAGCTACGCCACTGCAGGCTCCATGAGTTTAGGAAAACAGACAGTGGTTCTGGTCATCCTTCAGACAGTTCCAGTTTGGATGCAGTTCACTGGACCCTGGAAATCGGAACTCATTTAAAGTAATAAGGTTTTCCTTGACTATTTGTTTACTCATCTCAATGTGCAATCCTTTCCCCTCGACCTATTTTCCCAAAAGGTCATAGACTGCCTTTTGGAAAAAACTAAGGTAAGGTAGAAATTAAGCATTTTTGCTTTGTTGTTATCATCTGTACTCATTTTTCCACCCGCTATTTCATTTCAGTGTTTTGTTACCTGAAGAATACATTTTTGTTGCTTTGAATGTCTTGTGCTAATCTCAGCAGATTTTCAGCTTTTTCCTTCCCAATTCCATTCCTGAACTTATTCGTGTCCTGTCTGTTCACCTTCATTGTTGTCTGGCTCTCCTTGCGCTTCCTATATGTGCTCTCTCTTTTTATTTTACAGAGCCTCTCTGAGCTTTCTGTGAATCCACACTGGTCTCTTTCTTTCTTTCTTTCTTTCTTTTTTTTTTTTGCTATATATTCCACATTTTTCGATTTGTTGAAACTGTTTATTGTTCTGCCTTTAGAATTTCATTTCCAAGAAACTGTCACTCACATTTCCTGTTGGATCTCCTGTCATAATAATAATACCTTTATTGTCAAAGTACATTATGTGTACAATGAAATAGGCAGAGCCTCCCTCCCCACCCCCAACACTGTCCCACTAACAACCATTCAGTCTTAGTCTTGTGTACTTGTCACACCAAGTCTGACAGCCCACGGGTTAAAACTATTTTTTAGCTTGTTGGTGTGGCTGGCTTTATTCCTGTATCTCCTGCCTGATGGTAGGAGAGGAAAGAGGTGCTGACTGGGTTGTGAATAATCCCTGAGAATTTTCCTCCCTTTCCTGAGGCAATGATCCATAGAGATGTTGTACAGTGCACTCAGGGGACAGCTCGCGATGTTTTGTGCTGTGCTTACCACCCTCTGTAGACCTTATTTATAATAGCTCAGAATTTACAGTAGTCTCCCATTTAACGTGGATGGTTAGGTTACCTAACCACCCATGATAAATTAAAATCTACAATATGTGGATGCCGTAGCTGTGACGATGCCAGAATATTGGGTTGAGTTCAGAGGCCTCCACTGTGGCTGAGGATGAGTCCAGAGGCCCTCCTTCCCTCATCCTTCCTTCTTTCATCACAGCATGCTGAGGAAAAGGGGTCCATTCCCAGCCACGCCACTGCACTGGAAAGCTGGCGAGCGAGCAGGTGGGCAAAGGGAAAGGCAGGTGGCAACATCATGGCTGGGAACGTACCCCTTTCTCTCAGCAGGCTGAGGCGAAAGGGGAAAGGGCAAGAGAAGGAGGGAGGACGGAAGAGAAGCCACTGCTTCCTCAGATGAGGGAAAGGCACATGGGCAGGCACTCCCATCTGTCCATCCAGCAACTCCCTCCAGCACGCCAGCCAGCAAGCAAACAAACAGGTGGGCGAAGGGAAGGGCAGAAGGTGGCTGCTGGTGGCTGCCTCTCCTCCTGTCCATCCCTCCCAGTAGAGGCCTCCTGAGGGCCTCTGTCATCAAGATGGATGTAGTGTGACCACAATATTTGCAGAGCAATGTGTCTGGGCACTACTGTATTACAACTGGCTTTCCGAAAATCCAGCAGACGCATGTGGCTCCATTCTGCTTTTGTTTCTTTTTAAAATCAAGAACTCAAGTAGAACACAGTCACTTTCCCTCTGAGTTCTTCTTACTGATGCTTCTTCCACTCAGTCATCTCGGTTAGTTAAAATCATGTCAACGATAGCTAATCTTCTAGTTTCCTCCTCCACCGTAGGAGAATGTTTCAGCCACACAAGCCAGGAATATCTTGGAAGAGTCATATTTGGCTAAATTTGCCTCCCAACAGATATCAGGTTAACTGAAATCTCCCAGCTGTGTTTCTTTGAAATTATTACATTTTGTTTTCAAAGTCCTCATTAGCATTTTCTCTTTAACACTGTAGTTAGTAGTAGACTCCAACTGCAATTTTCCATTTTTAACCCCATTATTTAAATCCAGATGAACTTGATGGGATGACCAAGCTCATCCCTTTATATTTCTGTGCAGGAATACGTATTTTGACATATACCAAGACTCTACTTCCCTTTTTATATTATCTGGGTTGTTTTTTCTAACAATGTACATCCTTCAATTGCTGTATTCCAGTCATGGGCCTCATCAACTATCCCTACCAAGTCATATTTCCCCTCCTCAGCTAAGAATTCCAGCTTCTTTTTTACTTTCCCATACACCTGTCATTTGTATATCGACACTGAAGTGCATTTTGTGGTCTGCTTTCTTTCATCCATTTTTATGAATATTGCTATTGGGCTCAATCAGAAATCCTCAGTCTCTTCCTCTTATTGTGCATTTGCCTTCATCTATCTTTACCTCTGAGACTGCAACTTTGTTACCCTTCTTCTTAAGTTTAAAGTCCTCCTGATGAAGTTCTTCATGCTATGACCAAACACATTATTCCTACTTCTTGTGCATACACGTTTTCCTGCTAATTTCACTACCTATGCACAGTCTATGCACAACAGAGGTATATACATGTGAGCTGGCTTCTTTCTCTGCACTTCTGTGCCAAGGATAAGAACAATTTTCATGCTTTGGAGATCTTGTACAATAAAGGAGATCATTCAGTACCATGGAGATCCCCACACCTTGGTAAAAAATCTGTCAGGCATTACAGAGCCATAAAGCATAACATACACATTTCAGTCAGATATTTAGCACTGCAGATTTTTTTTGTCTATACATACACATTGGGATTCTGCCTTAAAGACAAAGCCTCACACAAGGAATATATCCTACATTGTTGCACAACTTTGTTGTGGAGGTTTTGAATGTGATTTTTTTTCTTCGGAGTTTTGCCTTAAGTGTCAAAGAAATAGTGATCAGGTTTAAAGGTTACCCCTCTATTCTATCACAATACTATCTCATAAAACATAATGGATGTTGCTTATTTTTAGATAATCACAAGCCTGGTATCTAAAGAACAGATGCTACATCTCTAGGGTGTCATCTTTGGTAAGGCATTATTTCCATACTTGATTCTGTGAAGAAATCCTATAGTCCCCTTGACAGTTCTGCTGCCGACTCTTCTGAGAAGTCATAAATGCACACTTCTTCTTCAGAAAAAAATATATATCCCAGGATAAATTTAGCTCTTCCACTGACATTTCATCAGATCCACAGTGTGTTCACTATTGTTACTCTCTTGCTGTTATTACTGCATACACATTACCGTGGTACCTTGTATAAAGGAATTAATTCGTTCCTAGAGAAATTATGTTAAGCAAAGTTTCCTTTATACAAATTTCCCATAGAAATGCATTAAAATTGAATAATCCCATTTTTATGTTGTACGGATTTGCCACATAGGCAATTATGTTAAGCAAATTTCCCCTATCTCCAGAATTTTTATGTTGTACAGATTTTATGTTATACAAACTGTTTGCTATACAAGGGTCCACTGTATATGTTTTTGTATGCTTAATATAAAATGTTCTGCAACACGTGATCAAACCAAAAATTTTGTAACAAAACCCTTAACAGTGTTCCATGGCAATGAGTACATTACAGTCTTGCACATCATAAAGCATGTCAATACATGAGAAGCCCATCAAAATTTGTCTTGGATATCTTTTAGATTTTTCATTTTTGTTCACCAACTGCAAGGGGGGGTGACTGATGACAGCTTACATATTGTTACACAGCACTGAGCGTCCAATGAGTGGCATCAAAATCAATTTTCAATTATAAGCACATGTTTAAAATATGCACGTTTTTACACAAATCCCTATTACATGTTTGTTTATTTCATCTTCCTAGATCATTGAATCTGCTCTTTGGTATTTTTACCATTTTTCATCTGGTATTTGTTTTATTTTTAAAAAAATATGTGTATCAGTACTATTTTTAGCTTTTAGATGTCATAGTTTAATGATATTGAGTCCTTTTTAAGGAGAAAGGCAGTGTAAAATACTTTAAATAACAAATACATGACAGCGAAGTTAAAACATACACTTATAAGAAAAAAATTAAAATGCATCAAGAAACAGGTCTAAACACTTTATTAAGTCAATCTGCAAGTCATTCCTCTACAGAAAATTATTATAAATTGCAACAACCTAAGTATGAGCTGAAAAATATAAAGGCTGTAATCAGAAATGGGTACAAACCATGGCTTGGCATGCTTTGGTGGATAGGAATCACGGTGTTGTGCAGGTGTCCCAGATTCCTTACCCTGCCTCTCCCCAGAGATGCCCACTCAGAGAAGATGGGGCAAAGAAGCCTTTGAGTGGGTATCTGTGAAAGGAGGTGGAGCAGAGAATCCTGGGTGCCTGGGCCTGTAGGCCCAAGCTGAATCTTGGTTTGTGTCCATCTCAACTGAAAACCTGCTGCTAAGTTGTAAGTTGCAACTAAGTGTTGTGTTGTGTCATTACAGTCGTGACCGACTCTTTGTGACCCCATGTCCATGGAGTTTTCTTGGCAGGAATACTGGAGTGGTTTGCCAGTTTCTACTCCAGGCGCCTACAGCTCCTGGTATTCCCTGGTGGTCTCCCATCCAAGTACTAACCAGGCCTGACCCTGCTTAGCTTCCGAAATCAGGCGAGATCGGATGTGTTTAGGGCATTTAGGCAGCAAGTTGCAACTAAGGTAGGTCTAAATTTATCTTAAGGGGAGCTGAAGAAGATGCAATTGCCATTTTCACAAAGTCGATGCAATCTTCCAGATCTAAGTCTGTATTATAAAGCAAGAGTTGTGGCAAGTACGTACAGTATGAATCCTGGTTCAAGCAGCTCTTCATGAAGAATTTATACAATTTATCTTTTTTTTTTTTACATCCACTATTGCAATTCAAATACTGTGTATACTTTCTGGAGCTTTATATAATATGTACTATTACTACATATACATATATGCCATCACCCTTGAGTGTCTTAATAACCCTGTACTTTGGAATCATTAACAGCATTTTCAGAGAAACTAAAACCAACAGCTGTAGGTTTCAGGTGTCTAACAGAGCATTAAATTTGATGATAATGAAATGAGAATGCAGTGTAACAAAGAACTAGACTGTGCCATGCAAATTAACCAAAGGAAATCTACCCTGTTGTCAGCACCTAAATTTCCTTTAGACCTAAATCTATGTTTACATCAGCAACAACTCTGGACATACAAGACACTATTTTGTTTATTTAGAAACAAACTGGCCATGTCAATTAAGTACTGGTATGTAAAAATAGATAAGGCTTCTCTACAGTATTTGATAAATGTGTCCAATGGTGGCCCTCTTTTGGTTAGCTACACTGCAGAAAATTAATTTATGTTTTAAATTTTGTTTATATTTGCAGACATGGAAATGATTCTAAATATGTACCTGATATTTGGAATTTAACTAATACTAGCTTGCTTGCTTGCTTGCTTGCTTGTTTACTTACTTACTTACTTACTTACTTACTTACTTACTTACTTACTTACTTACTTACTTACTTGTTTGTCTACTTGTCTGTTTGTTTGATGCCACCTCCCCCATAGGTATGCAACCAGAAACATAATAGTTTAAAATATTATATAAATATATATTGAAAACAGTTAAAGCGTAAATTAAGATGAAAAAATAAAATTAAAAACAATTTTAAACTGGCTAGTGACACTGGACGTAATGAGCCCTTAGCATGCCACAACATTAGTATTTCAACAGTTCTTTCATAAACAATTTCATATAGCTCCCCTTTACAAATACTATACTTTACTATAGCACAGAATGATTTGATCAGCTCCACAGCCCTAGACACTACACCCCAAAGAATGGTTCTACTAGTTTAATTTAGGCATGACTTCCCATACCAAACTTCCACAAGCTATAAAGTTGGTGTAAAAAAAGAAAATGCCTATTCTAATTTTTAACTTCAGGTATTCTGCCATTGAAAGTTAGGCTGCTGGTACAACACTGGCAGAAATATCCCAGTGTATGCTAAATGAATCATACAGCTTCTAGTCTCAATGATCCTGGCAACATCCAGTGTCATGGGAATAAGGAATAGAAATAGGCAGTTTGCTTTGGGTCAGAATTTATCCACATTTTCCAAATGGAGATATGCAAGAAAGCAAAACACATAGATTTGCCTGTTTCAATCAAATAGTGAGATAGCCAGTAATCAACAAAATGGGGAATCCATTCAGATATCTTTGCTGTCTAATTTTGTGGGCCGCAGGCAGATTATAAAAGGGTTTTGGCAATCAATTGACAGAGGGAAGGGTTTAAGAACTGAGGCTAGCTATCCACCTCTACTACAGTTTCTGCAGTCAAGCACAAGTACAGTGGACGCTCATAGAACAAACGGTTTGTCTAACATAAAATCTGTACAACATAAAAAATTCCTGGGATAGGGGAAATTTGCCTAACAGAATTGCCTATGGGGCAAATCCGTACAACATAAAAATGGTCGCGATTAGGGATTACTCTGTTTTCAATGCATTCCTATGGGAAATTTGTATAAAGGAAAATTTGTTTAACCTAATTTCATTCGGAACGAATTAATCCCTTTATACAAGGTACCGCTGTATTTCATTGTGCCCAGCAGGGAAATCAGGATGGCAACTTTTCCAGTCATTTCAGTGTTAGCCATGGAAGAACCTGAAGTTTCAGGATCAGAATATCTGAGCTATAAAAACAAACTGTAAAGGTATAAAGATACCAGTCACTGTTTCTGCATGCCTACATATATGTTAAACAATATGTTGAAAAAGCATGTAAAAGCAAACCCTTTATACCATATTATAAAATTATACTGGCTTTGTTGCTTCTGATCATTTGAATATTTTCTTCCACAAAATTGTCTTAGGGATTATCTAGAGCAAAAAGCCTGTTTTGTTTTGTTTTTTCTTTTTGCCTACCCCGCCACTGATATTTATGTGGGGGACACCAATCAAACCAAACTTCTCCAGTGTAGCAACCTCCTGTAAAGGATCATTACTTTTTAGATTCATAAGGAGAAAGGTGGGGTAAAAATACTCAAAAATAAATAAAGCAGCTAAGATGCATCAACAGCTAAGTTGCATCTTGGTTGCATCAACAGAAGCATAGTGTCTAGATCGAGGAAAGTGATAGTACCACTCGATTCCGCCCTGGTCAGACCCCATCTGGCGTACTGTGTCCAGTTCCACACACCTCAAGTTAAAAAGGAGGTTGACAACCTTGAGCGGGTACAGAGGAGGGCAACCAGGATGGTTAAGGGTCTGGAAGAAATGTCTTATGAGGAACAGCTTAGGGAGCTGGGAATGTTGAGCCTTTCAAAAAGAAGGCTTAGGGGAGATATGATAGCTGTATTTAAATATTTGAAAGGATGTCACACTGAAGAGGGAACAGGTTTGTTTTCCATGGCTTCAGAAACTAAGACTCAGGGCAATGGTCTCAAACTACAGGAAAAGAGATTCCATTGGAACATTAGGAAGAACTTCATGATGGTTAGAGCTGTTCAGCAGTGCAATATGCTGCCATGGAGGGTGGGGGGGTCTCCTTCTTTGGAGGTTTTTAAGCAGAAGCTGGATGGCCATCTGTCGAAAATACTTTGATGGGGGTTGCTGCATGGCAGAGAGTTGGATTGGATGGCCCTTGAGGTCTCTTCCAACTCTATGATTCTATGCTGTCGGGGGGAGATACAGGATTAATATTATAGCACAGGGTACCAGACAATTTTTTCACCCCCCACAAATTTTGACACTTTGCACCAGCAGGAAACTCCTTCTGCAACTCCCATGGAAACCAGATTTCCTGGAACAGCAACAGTTACACAGTACAGTGGTACCTCTACTTATGAGTTTAATCCATTCCGAATGCATGTTCTGAAGTCGAACAAGCCTTATCTAAAAAAATAAAAAAATCAATAAAAATTAAAAATAAAAAAAAATGTAAGTAGAGCAGACTGCAACTAAAATTTGTACGGCAGCAGTTAAAACACCAAGTTTTTTGCTCTTAAGTTGAATTGCTCTTAAGTTGAGCTGCTCATAAGTAGAGGTACCACTGTATATTGCTTTTTCCCCTTCTCACCTGTATCCTGTGCAAGACTGTGTTGAAAATGACCGGATTTATCTACCTCCTTCTCACTTCTGCTAATTCCAGGCATTTACCATCAGTTTCAAATGAGCCTGCATGGAATGGTTAAGCAACATTTGAACCTGATCAGAAAAGGCATATGAAATTGACCGGAACAACAAAGAGATACAGAAATTCTGCCCATGATGAGAAACCAGCAAGAGAATGGCAAAATGCTTCAGTTTTCAAGGCAAGATGAAAGGAAACATAAGTAACATAATCATATATTCAATATGCTGAGCGATATGAAAATGGACAGAATATAATAAATTGGTCCCAAGCACTGTGAATCTGTCCACCTCTCTTCCAAAAGGCACTATTTATTATGTCCTACTTCCAAGTGCCTCAGCAGTGCTTTGCACTTCAATTGGCCTGGACCAAAATCTTCCTAAATTACTATTAATACCTTGCATTGTCTATTCAACAATCCTGGCACCACATAAAATCAGGGTTGGAGATAGGAAAATGAATACAGAGGACTAAGGACTCAAAATTAAATAGTTGGGGAGGGGAAGGAGAGCCTAAAGGTCTGTTTAGATTACAAGAACTGCTTAAGACTTGTAACAAGATCATGGAGACAGAAAAAAGAAAACCCTGCGGCATTGCTCTCCTGCTGCTTGAATTCTCCTCTAAGATGTTCTGCTTATGCATAGTTGTTTGAACACGTTTTTGCTTCCAAGTCTTCTAAACATCTAGAGATTTTATTCTCTTTATTCACACTCACACCATAAAAGATTTCAGCGCCTCACAGATCTTCTCCTTTGTTTCCTTGCATATGAGTAATATGTATTCTCATCAGATTTGCACTTGCCTGCGTGTTACTTGTTCTCAAGTCAGAACCAACTCCTAGAGACCCTAATTGGGTTTTCAAGGTAAGTGGGAATCATTAGTTGCACACACTCCTCTGTGTTTCCATGGAGATGGAGATGAACCCAGATCCCTTGAGTCCTAATCAACCATTTAATCTCCAACACAACACTGGGCGTCCAGGGGAAACATTTTACCATGGAAATGGATTTGAACCCAGGTCCCCTGAGTCCTAATGCACCACTTAATCTCCAACACAACATTGGGTGTCCAGGGGAAACACTTTACCCAATATTAAGATCCAATATGATGTAATACCTCCTTTTTCAAGCTGTTACAAAGCTGGGTAATAGCTTTGGGGAAATCAACATTTTCATGATTATAGACAATTTTGTAATGTATGGTCTGTCACACCATGTCACATACACCACTATACAGTGGTACCTTGTATAAAGGAATTAATTCGTTCCAAATGAAATTATGTTAAGTAAATTTTCCTTTATACAAATTTCCCATAGGAATGCATTGAAAACAGAGTGATCCCATTTTTATGTTGTACAGATTCGCCCCATAGGAGATTATGTTAAGCAAATTTCCCTTATCTCCGGAATTTTTAATGTTGTACAAGTTTTATGTTATACAAGCTGTTTGTTATACAAGGGTCCACTGTATAGTCAAAGTTATTGCAATGCAAACAGAGGGCTCGAGATTTTAACACAAAGCAAAAGCAAAAAAAAAAAAAAAAGTTTCACATACTCCGTATACAACACCCTATAGCACTTAAACTTAAAGCATTCTCTGGGCAGTTTACAAGTTAATTATGTTGGTAACGCATGCCCCCCCTGCCCTCAGTTAGGAACTCATTTTACCAACCTTGGAAGGATGGATGGGGTGAGAGAACCTTCAGTTGGTACTGGGACAGAAACCAAGATCATGAACAGAGTTTGGCTGCAGTACAGCAGATTAACCACAGTGGCACAAGGCTCGCAGATGAAACAGGAGCCAACATCAAAATGCTGAATTGTATCCCCAACCCTTATCGTAACCCCAACTCCTAGATACCAGCAATTTGCAAGCAAGAGTCCTTTGAAAACCAACCAAGAGAGAGAATCTTTGCAAGCTAGAAGGGAAAACAGAAGTGACACTTTTTCTTCTTCTTTTATCTCCTGAAATATTCTTCCGTAACACTGGAGGGTTCCAGTTTTTTTCTGCGCCAAGGGTCAGATCCATTCTGAAACCACCTTTTATAACACCACGGCCAAAATTCTGTTGCTTGGTGCAGTAAATGAAACTGAAGTAGGCTCACTGAAGCAGTGGGGATTTGATGACTCAATTCCTTCTTAGGTATTATGATTCCTAATTAGACTTGTTCATCTGAATCAGACTTGTTCATGAATGCGCTGACTCACTTTTACCCCTCTGATTCAGTGGGCCTATTTTAGTGAGATTTACTATGCTAGGCTTCAGGATTTCAGCCAATGAAGTCATATACCGCAAGCTGAAACACATTATTCCATGTAATTTAGAATACTACCTATAAAAATGTGAATTCAACTGTTGGGTAATTGAGAGATGAATCACTGCAGTAGTGAATAAAGTGCTTGACTAGAGATCAAATTCAAACAGCTCTGAAGCATATCCAACCCCTTCCGAATTACTTCTGAGGGAACATGGAATGCTACAGCGTACACCAGTGGTTCTCAACCTGTGGGTCCACAGATGTTCCTGGACCACAACTCCCAGAAGTCTTCATCACTAGCTGAGCTGGTCAAGATTTCTGAGAATTGCAGTCCAGGAACATCTGGGGGCCCCACAGGTTGATAACCACTGGTGTACACTGTAGCATTGCCCCTAATTCCCAGATTTGCTCAATTCTGCAATTCAAACAACTGAAGTCTACTGCTCAACCTGGTCCTTTTTTATTTCCATATTGATAACTGGTTTTTTAAAAAGAACAAATTAACTACAAATTAAGTTAATCATTTCATTGCATTATTGTTGTATAGCTATCTATCTGTTTCAACAAGTTAGAAACTGATTTTCTGCAACTCCTGCTTTAAACAATGAAAAATCCTAAATGTTACTTGAGGTTTTCACACAACCGTGAAAACTGAGAGGTTTTCTACTCATATCTAGCTTTGGAGAGGATGAGTCACACGCCTCCTTGCTCTTTCCAGCCCTCTGTAACATTTTTACCATTATCTGTAAGAGAGTCAGAATACAAATAAAGCTTGCTGAACAGCAATTCAGAAAATCTTCTGTTGATCCAAAGACCCAAAGAGCAAAAGAAGACTTATGATAAAGGGGATTTCCATAATAGCCTAAGTCCAACAGAATACTCAAACTTGGTTTTTTTTACAATTTTATGAGTTAGGGGGGGAAGTATCTCATCACTAACTGAAGCACATGTTATTGTTTAGACATGTTGCAGGGGGGAGCAAAATTAATCATTAATCTGGCAAAGAAATATCTGCCTCGAGGTCCAAATTGTCAAAGCATTCAAACAGAAAAAGCTAGCTGCTTTTATATCAAAAGCATTATTTGCATAATGTTGGTTGTTGCAAGGTATAAAGGGTACATGTTACTGTGATATTTGGTGGGCATTGAATTTTCTCTTTCCTTTTATCAAATGGTTTAAACGGATAGGTAACTTACCTGCAACTGTGGTTCTTGAAGTGATCATCTGTGTGTTCCGAGCTGTACAGTAGGGTAACCCATTGGGGTAACTCTAGCACTACCGAAACCTGACTCCTTTCTCTGGAACCCAGAGAGAAGAAACTGTATATTCATAGAACTAAAGGATAGCCATGGGATCAAAGCAAAATAAAACCCAAATAGAAAAACAGGAGATACAGTACCTTTATAGACCAATAAAAGCATCATCACACAATGCATATGTTTTTGTGGATTAAAACACCACTTCTTCAGGTTTGTACCAATGTGAAGAACTCGAAGTTCAAAACTAGAAGTCCCAAAGTACAAGGCAAATTTCCTGGTAAAATCCATCTTACCATGTAGTTTTGGACTTATTACGTTCTTTACATGGGTACAAACCTGATGAAGTGGTATTTAAATCCACAAAAGCTTGTGTATTGTGTGATAAACATATTGCTTATTTTTGCATTTGTACAGTCTATCCCTCTTTATTTATATTCTACTTCCAATATATTTTTCTTCAGTTTTATTTGTTCAAATGGCAACTCTACTATTACATAGTTCCCATATGTGTTCCATTTTCTGTCATTCTAATCTAAAGCATCTTCACCAATCTGATGAGTTCTAGATATGTTGAAAAACAACTGGCAATGCTGACCAGAGAGAAAAAGAATTGTAGTCCAGACTGGATGAAGGGGGGCACTAGATTAAGGCACTGAAGTAGTGAAGCAATTAATTCCAACTGAAATTGTGTAAACATCTATAATGCCTAGCATAGACAGACAAAAGGCAAAATAAACTGGGGATATCTGCTGGAACCTGTATTAGGAGAGACTCGGGATGTTGGATAAAAGGGTTTAATCTGTTTCTTTTTTTTAAAAAAAAGGTATAAAGTATTTCTGCCAATATATTATATGGTTAATTAAATTAAAAACTCGGAAGATTAACATCACAGAACAATTGGCCAAAATGCACTGGGCATTTTCTAAAGCATATCAAACACGTTTTCTCAACATCTCAAGGCTTAGTTTCTCCTAATTAGCACAATGAGGCAGATATGTATTTGTAACAGCACCTAGCCATTGTAATTAATACCGAACCCCAAATTAACAACCACTTTGTAAGTTTTGAAGAAAGAGGTTATTGTTTGGTATTGTTTCTTGAAATCACCCTCACTAACCCAATGAAAAAAATAATCTGAAAAGGATCTTCATACCTCTACTATAATGGTTTGGACTTGGATCTATCAAATCCAAAATAACTAGAAGACAACTGGTAAAGAAACTTTGCAAATTGTTATGTGCCCATAGCCATGCATTTTAGAACATATGGTACCAATCCGAAGAATGTATGACATCTTTCAGCCTTTACTTTACCCCAACAGAACTAAGCATACCATAAAGTACTGTACAGCAACAGAAAACAAAGGTTACAAAGTCACACCTGAAATAGTTTAGAAGAGGTACAGTTGTTAAACCTAACATGCTCAAATCAAGAGAGGCAAACCTAGCTTCCTGAACTAAAAACAAAACAAAACAAGATTTGATTACATACCATTTGTTAACCTAAACTGATTTATGTTAACAGTTACTTTTAAAAAGATAATTACAAACAATATTCAGAGTTCCCTATTCCTCTACCTTGGTCCCTTCTTATTACAAATACTGCAAATACTTATTCAACTGAACATTCCAGGTTTTGCAATTTTGTTGGAATTGACTTCCAACAACTGCCTTTCATTAATAAATCACCAGCATTAATGACTCCATGCAATCTCTTTTAGCTTCTTAATGTCATCAATGCAGCTTTCCAAAAATGCTAGAACTTATGTTCACTGGAAATTGATTTCAATTGTCTCTTTTGCACACTCATTCATTTGTTTATTTGTCTGTTCATTCATTCATTTGCAATCACATTCCCACTGAGATTAATATCTTTCCACAGGATCTATAGCAGTTTTTAGGGTTTCATTCTGAACTGGGTTTTCTAGAGTACTTTTTATTTTATTTTATTTTATCTTATTTTATTTTATTGGATTTATATACTGTGCCATCTAGCCCAAAGGCTACTCTGGGCAGTTTATAATAATAGAAACACAAAAGTTGTAAATTAACCAAAAATTCTCTGCATCAGGCAAAAATTTTTTTTAAAAGAGACAAAAACACGGTGGGACCTTAAAACTAACTAACATATGTTAATGTGAGCTTTCGTGGATTGAGTCCACTTCTTTTTATTATGGTTACAGAGTTGCAGCAGCAGTGGAGAGTGAAAAGAATTGAGACTAGCTAAAAAGAATGGATATTTAATACTTCTCTCTTTAGAACATTATAATCTGATAAACGAAAAATTGCAGGACCATTCATCAGGCTGAACATTACAAAGCTGATGGGGGTACAGAACCCGGGGGCTGGGAGGGGGGCAGACAATGGAGGCTAATGATTAATATGATCATTCTCAAACTAATGGTTAATATGGACTTTCTCAACATAGCCAGAAATGAACAATAAAACCCTTAGAAAATTACTTCAAGAACTTTCATGTCTTGTAAGCATGCATTCAAATATGAATAACAAAGCGGAAGATCTGTCCAAAAAGACAGAAGAGATTTTCTTTTATTAAAAAAAGATGCAGGACTTCAAAATAAATGCCTAATCCTTTCCCAACCTTTCCTTTCTTGAGGAAACCTCAGTGAAACATTAAGAAGCAGATTATCAGAAGTTATGCTGACACTGCTTTTAGACCTGATGAAAGATAAACCGCTTTTGTATACAACTATCCATAATTCCATTGTCAGAAGGTAGCAGAACATATCGTGCACCTCCACTCTCCACTTCAAGCAACTGTTAACAGCTTCCATCAAAGTCTTAGGGCGTAATAGGCTAACTTCTGGTTTTAAAGGTGTGTGTTTTATACACAGAAAACACAAAAGAAGGTGCTCCTGATGAGCAATGTGCAAGCTAAAACCTGTTGATAACCTCAGCGCGTGTGGTTTTGGGACACTAATGATTTTCTAAATCCACAGCTCTACAAATTAGAACTCAAATAACAATACAGTATTCCTCATTACTTATCAAATCTCAGGCATTTACTGTATCTTCAACATGCTACAACCCACAGCTTTCAAAACAACTTAAAGCATGCTTCTATAGGAAAGTAGGTTCTAAAAAAGGGGTTCCCAAACTTTTCAAAGTGAATTTTCAAAGTGAATTTTCAAACTGACAACAAAAGCATTATTTTGTTATTTGTGTTAAATTGTTTTTAAACGAATTGTTTCTATTTAATAGTTGTTATTAGTATTCTTTTATGTTGTAAACCGCCCAGAGTTCCTTCGGGAAGACGGGCGGTATATAAGCCCAATAAATAAATAAATAAATAAATAAATAAATAAATAAATAAATAAATAAATAACTTTCTATCAGATCAGCTATGTTTGTTTTGGAAATGAAAAGCTGTTGGTTCAGAAACTTGTGTGTGTATTTTCTAGAGTTGACTTCTGATTTTGAGGTCAAAGTTTTGCCAAAGGAAGTTATCTTTTTTTCTACACAAAAATGTAAAGAAATCTATCACTAACACATAATTAACCAAAACTCACTGCTTAATAGATAGAGTTTTGTAGATTATAATATGAACTCTAATTTTATTTTCTTCACCCAAATTATTTCAATCTGGATTCTTTCTATTCTTTCTAACAATTTATGTCCATCAATTACTGTATTCTAGTCACAAAAGTTTAGTTATCCCAATCAAAATTAGGGATGTAAAATGTCTGGAAATTTTAAAGCTTGGGAAAAAAACTGGTTTTATAGGGGGGGAAACTGAAATTTTCAGAAACATTGAAAAATATGCTACATTAGCACTCCCCCTTACAGCTTGAAAGTCATTCTGTTACTTTAGGAACAATAAATATGACTATGGACAATTTTATGTGACTTAAAATGATCTCAACTAGCATATTAAAATATAGTGTATCCAACCAATTATTACAAACAGAATCCACTTTTTAAATAATATTTATTTGTACAGTGGAACCTTGACTTACATACTGCTTGACTTGCATCATATTTGACTTGCAGCAAGAAGGGGCCTGTTTGACTTGAGTCGCAGGCTTTGACTTACATCTCGGAGCCCTGGCGCAAGGCACCGGAATTGGGCGGCAGCCACAACCCAGCATCGCGGCTGCCGCCTCCAAACTGCTCCTGCCTTCTTCCCCTCCTCCGGCAGCGGCTCAATCTATTCCTCTGATTGTGCATAAACCTTCATCTATCTTGACCTCTGAGCTTATGTCCCTCCACTTCCAAATCTGTATAAACCCTTCCTGATGAAATTCTTTATGATACCAAACACCTTCTTCCTAGTGCAAGCATCGCTTCTCAGCAATCTATCTTCCAGGAAGTGTAGCCCGTGGTCCCAAAATCCAGATCCCTCATTCTAGCACCCCCTTCATACCCAGTCTTTCACCCAGAATATTTTTCTTTCCCTTTCCATTCATATGATTCTTCATAGTTCTGCTTGGCTATGCCATTTGTTTTTAAACAGACAACATGACAGGGATGCATATCAGTGGGTGTTACAAGTGATATCAATTCTTCTGCCTAATCCATGTCCAGGGACACCACATATCTGGAAAGTCCAAAGATTTTCTTGACATCTTTTGGTTTCAATCCCATGCAGCAAGGAGTCACATACTACTATTTTTCTTTCCTTGCCTTTTCTATTTTTTTCTTCTGTTCTTTAGCCACAATCCTATACCCTACTGGTTTTCATTCACACATACATGATATACAATGACACATACTTTATATAAATTATACACTACATATACCAAAAGTACTTCGAATGAGTGACAGAGGTCACCACAAACAATGGTGTGAATAAATTAAAAGTATATAATTCAAACCTGCTAAATCAGACCCCAATTAGAGCAGGGATTTGTAAAGATCTATCACTGCTAGTAAGCACCCAGCAGTAAAAAAAGGAGGAAGACTTAATAGAAGACAAATTGAATCAATTACGGTAGCCGTAGCCTTAATTTGCATGAGCTCAGCAGGGATATTCAAGATAGAATATTTCAAGGATCATTAATTCATGCTCACCATACACTAGAAGCAACTTCATAGCATATAACAAAAGTCTATGCTAGATTACAGCACACTCACCATCTCCAGCAAGCAATAACCACTCTGGCTGTAGATTATGAATATTAAATCCAAGACATACAGAAGGCACCAAGTAGGCTGACAGCTCTATCCCTTTTTTCCAAACACTTTTTAAAAATATTTTGTTAAAACAAAATGGAATAACAACCCCTTGATACCATTGCTTAGGGTGCTGCTAATGCAGCACATCAAAACAATGACACAGCAGAACTTGCCAGTAATTTGTCTTCCTCTCTCTTGTGGCCTTCGAGTTGACTGTAAAACTGTTGTAATCTTACCAGAGCTTCACTGGTAGCCCTACAGGCACAGTAAGCTGAAATAAATATATCAAGAAGTGGCCAAGAAACTAAGCCATAAATTGAGACATTATTGTTTAAAAACTTATAACTGCAATCAACTCAACAGTTGGATATTATTAAAATAAAATTTCAATCTGGTTTTGACTATCCAGGTGAAGAACAGTGTGTATTAGCCAAGAATTAGGATGGTATACCAATGAGAAGAGTGTCATGCAAAACATCACTGCTTGTGTGACGAAGAGCCTGCACCAGTAACAAAAGGAGTGATCAGCAAGACCAGGAGTATTTCACATAAGCATCTACATGTACATCATTTGGGCCAAAGTGTAAACAGGCTCCACCAAAAAATAAATAAATGATCTGGATCTGAAAATATAAAACTTTGTGTCTGCAGTGTCTCACCTCCAATAGTTCATTCATACATGCTTTTCAATATTTGAAGTGGCAATCATTTGGTGACAAACCATACTAGAATCATAATCCCTGATACTGGCAACAGAAGAGAACTCATAATGGTAAAGACACAGTTACTATAAGGTAAGTCTCATCAAAATATCTTCACAGGGTCTAGAAGTGAATATGCTATCTCTACATCCATAAGTTTTTTGTTAAAATGCTGTCCATGGGAAAATCAAGGAACAGTGCTACATCTTGTTTAAACAAGCTGCATCTTGTTTAAAATATGTTTGTGAAGATTCTCAGTCATCCTGGTGAGTTTATCTGGGAGTTGAATAATGGCTACTGGACATCTTTTTCTTGAGACAGAAATGTTTCACTGCTCATCCAAACAGCTTCATCAGTCTGAATATAGCTAGTGTGAGTCCTCCACTTATAGTCAGCTCTGACATCTTGTCACCCTGGTCTGAAATAGACTCATAAGATGAACAATGGCCTGAACAGGCTCGTTAGGTAGACAATAGTATCCATAGCCTTAAAGGTGAACAATGGCTTAAGGTGCTGAAACCTATAAAGTATGGGTTGTTAGAGATGGCCTTGGTGGTGAAGGCTTTTGCATTTGTCTTGGTACTCTTGAAAGCATACCTTGATAATTAGTAGATAGACTATGCCTGAGGCTGCCACCTCTGTTGAGGGAGGGGGTTTCAATGCTCACATGAATGGCTTCCCTGACCCCTCTCTCAAACCACCTATCTTCTCTGTCTAATATGTGTACATCCTCATCTTTGGGATGAGTGGGCCTTCAACAAAGCAGTATGCTGACCCAGAACAATAGATCAGTCTGAGACCCAGACCCGACGGAAGAACCTGGTCGTTCACTACATGGATGGAGTGTCCAAGAAGCTTTAAAAGGATTTTTGGCAAACACCACATCCCTGTTTATTTCAAACCCACAAACACACTAAGACAGAGACTTGTCCACCCAAAGGATCCGATACTAAAACAAAAAAGGAGCAATATAGTATATGTGGTCCAATGCAGTGAGGAGTGTGCCAGCCTCTACATTGGAGAAACTAAACAGCCATTAAACAGAAGGATGGCCCAACATAGGAGGGGTAATAGCTCAGGACCAGAATCAGCAGTAAACCTCCATTTGAAGGACAAAGGGCACTCATTCAAAGACGAGGATGTACACATATTAGACAGAGAAGATAGGTGGTTTGAGAGAGGAGTCAGGGGAGCCATTCATGTGAGCCATGCACATTCTAGCTCCTGCAAAGGATGCACTGATGCCAATGTATGCATTCCAATCAAATAAACTTGTAGAGTGCCCAAATTTCTTCTCTTTTGCAGTTGGGCAATGAACTATTAAATTTTAATCTCACCATCTCTCAGCTATCTAGATATGTAATCATGTCTCAGTAGCCTCATTAATGTGTTTTAAAGCCATGACTCCAGACATACTAAGGCCAAACCCTCAACAAAGGAGTTTTCATAGTAATGTGGAAATCTTTGCACACCATGGTCCTTATTAGGCTGAAGCTCTTGCTTCCATGGGGCTGAAAATTAAAAGGAATTCATATGTTTCCTATAATATCATGCAGAATAATTTAAGATCCATGCATGCAAATATCTTGGGGAGATAATTTAAGTTGCATGCAAATATCTTGGAGGAAGGGAGAGATGCATGGACCTTTTAAACAGAGGTTGTCATTGTTTTTATAGACGTGGTTAAATAAAGGTTTGGAAATATACATTCTATTGGCTGTGTCTGATTAGGCAGGAAGCTAGAGAAAGGTGCCCTTAAGAATTATAACTCACAAGATTATATGCCAGCATAATCAGTGGTCATGCCGCACAGGCATTTTAGGGAACTCCAGACCACACACATGCTATTAAAATCGCAAAGTTCTGTGTTTTAAGTAACAATAACCATAGTTTTTTGGCTGCAAACTGCTGTCTTCATCACTTGCTTTAGCGTAGTCTGAAAAAAAAGTGTACAGACTAGAGAACTGCTTGCTGCCCACATTTCACTTGAAGGTGTAGTTTTAACTGTCAGTACTGATGCTGTAAATAAGCATTTTGACATTATCAACTTGGAATGCACAGTAAACATGGGCATCCACTCATCAGGCTGCTGATTAGAACTAGCTTTCCACAAAACTATTTTTACTTCATGGACCAAATCCTTAATTGCTCATAATGTCAACACTTTTATTTACTGTTTCTTTTGCTTTAAGCTGGCTGGCACGGTTAGACGGAATGCAAATACATTTTTATTTTTTGTTAGCATTTCCAGGTCCAAAGCAAGCAAATAAAAAATAATAAATGGGATAATTGATCCAGGGTTTTAGGAAGCAATTCAAAATACTGTACCACAATCAAAAAGCAGCTAGAAGAATGAAAATCCTTCTGGCTACAATGCAATATAAAAGCAAAACTTGATCACCATAGGAGGAATGTAGAAATAACCTGGTTTATACCAATGTTTTTCAGCAAATGAAGATAGGATCAAGTACAGAGTTAAGTAAACAAAATCAAGATCATATCTAAGACACAAAAGGATTCACAATTTGATTCCATTTAATGCTGCATGACAAAGTATGCAATGAATACTAAAATAAAGAAGGCACACAGATCAGAGCCTATGAAAATTAGAACCTGTTGCAGCAGCTCAACTGAAGATTCTTAGCATGAAAAGGTTAGCATACAGAGTTTCACTTGTTTGTTTTTTTGGGAAAGCTTTTAGCGGCCCTATGAAATAGCCACTGCTGCAGTCATATTGGAATTCAAGACCTTTTCTAGTTACATAAAGCATACATCACTCAGGATGGTTTATTAGTATCCATCAGTCAAAATCCAAAGGTTAGAACATAATTTATATGGAGAACTTATCCTGATGTTTGCAAAAACTCTCAGAAATAATGCTTGCCTAGATATATTGTCAATGTTATAAAGTATCATGTGTACAGTGACCTAGAGTTCATTTATATGCCTCTGGTTCTATAGAGAGAAAGATGAGGTAGAAATCATATCAGAAAACAAAAATAAAAAAGTCATAAGGAGCTGCAGGTAAAACTGTGCTCACAACCTGGGGTTCGATCCCAGGTAGCAGGCTCATGGTTGACTCAGCCTTCCATCCTTCCAAGGTCAGTAAAATGAGTACCCAGCTTGCTGGGGGATGTGTAGCCTGCGTACTGTAATTAAAAACTGTAAACCGCCCAGAGACTACTTGAAGGGGTATGGGGCGGTATATAAGCAGAACACTTTATAATAAGAACCAGTGACATACCTTTTAATAAAGCACACAGTTAAAGCAATCTTTTGAGCAGAAGAGGGAGAATATTGTTTTGTTTCAACAGACAAGACCACCCCTTTGTTCTTCCAATGCCAATTTATCTTAAACCACAAATCAAGATGTGGGTCCACAAGGCAAGATGTAGGCATCTCCCAGATCTCCAGGGACCTCAATGGATCATAACCACCCTGTCCCATTTTTAACACATGAAGGCTCCTAATATATAGTAATAAGTTATTGGGGGGATCTAAATTTTTATTTTTTTTTTTTTATTTTTGCTCCCTCTGTCCTGTTCTGTGGGGGAAACGGGAAGTAGAAATGCCCAGAAGTCTGTTCCAATTTTCAAAAATATGTAAGAAGGCTAAAAATTGCTGGAGGAAATGCAACAAAAATGTTTTCCATTTGCCCACATGTGGGGCTGTTATTAGCACATCTAAGGGGCCTTAGGACCCCTGAAAGGTCATTCATTATGCTGCCCATGGCTGCGCTATGCCCATGCCCAACTAATCAGAGTTCTAATATGAAAATTATCTGTTCAAGGGCAGCTCCAATGATTAATGCATCAGAGTAATCCAAACTAGCAGATATTAGAGATTGATCACTTTGAAACAATTTAGCCATCAGTTCCCATCATACACAGTATATATAAAGTAAACCAGGGTGGATAAAAATAAATGATTTTTATTTTTTTAAAAAAATCAGACTTTTAAAATTTAAATCGGATTTTTAAAAAAATGTAAATGATTTTTGACAAAAAAAAACCTCTCTTAAGATCGTGTTCTTGTTAAAATGCATTATAGTCCAAAGGTTATTATATGAAACTAATTTTAATTATGCAGCATTAGGCTGTATTAATCCATTCATGCTCTCCCAGAGGTTTCTGATTATTTGGGGCATTTTTTCTATTTATAAGATATTCTCAAAGATGCTTGGTTTTGCTATCTTCAAAACTGTGCATTTGGATCTGCAACAATAATATTTGTCCTTCATAGCAAAAAAATGTTATAAAATAAACATCAGAATTGAGAAAAAGACCTTAATCCCTTTGTTCCTCTGCAAATCTATGTACACAGAATCAACCCCCTTACCTCTTAAGTGCTACGTTTCAAGAAGTTCAATGAATAGCAGGTTGTTTGGAATGGAATAGGTCTGCACAAGGAGCAAAGTTTGAGGAGGGAGGGACAAGCAGTAAAATGAAAGTGAAACTTTTTTAGCACCATACTCCACATCTTGAAATCTTTATGTGTATACAGACCTGATGGTTATCATATTATTCTCACTCACTCCCTTAAGGAGAAAAACCTGTAATGGCAGCAGGCTGCAAAAGAGACCCAGCTTGGTAATATTTTAATGAAGTTACTCTACCAATGGGTAAGGCAGGCATGCGTGCAAAATGCAAACACTGCAACAAAGAAATGCAAGGCCTTATGGCCCGAATGAAGCAACATCATGAGAATTGCAGTGATGAAGACGGCAAAAGGAACACTTCTGAGCAGGCAGGATCTTCAGGTTTGTAAACTTGTTGATTCCATATTTCTTAAAGACTGCCTTGAAGAATTTATTTATTGGATTTCTATGCCACTTTCTCCAGGGCCAAAGCCCAGTTCAAGGTGGCTTACAATGACAATCTCCTTCCCCCTTTACCCTCACAACAACCTTGTGAGGTAGATTAGGCTGAGAGAAAATGATTGGCCCAAGGTCACTCAGTGAGCTTTATGGCTGAGTGGGGATTTAAACCGAGGGCTCTTAGTTCCTAATCCAACACTCAAATGAGTCTGACTGTACCACACTGGCTCTCTCATCTTTGATCAAAAATATATGTTAGAGTTATTGTATGTTACTCTCATTATCCCATCTATCTTGCTTCCATAGATTGGTAGCAACATTTCAAACTACCAAATAGCTCTGGTATCTAAGAACATTTCAGCTAGAAATACTGGAGATTAAATTCAAGATGTTCTCTGTACAAGTCATGTATCTTATCATGAAACTATGACACTCCAACTTTAGGAATGCAGGAACAGTACTGAGTCAGACTACAGGGCCATTTAGCCCAGTGTACTCATGTCTGACAATGGTCTCTAGATGACAACTCTAACATCCACTGTTTTAAAAAGAATACAGATTCTAATGATTTCAACAAGATTTAAATGAGCAGATTCTGCCTTTGAGTTATGAGCCCGCAAATTCCATGTAAAAATAAACAACAGTCATCCTAGATCAGACCAAAAGTCCAGCATTGGCACAGCACAGAAGTAGTGTGTTACAGAGTTTGCTAACATAAATGTTTATTATTTATGCATTTTTGGGATAATGGTGCCTTAACCTCCTAGTCAATGACGCTGGCTGAAAATTTTTAAAGCTGAATTCTAAAAAAGTAACTTTTTTTTCAAATTGTGGCACACTACTTCTTCAGGCAGATAAGGAAGTAAAAAATCAGTTTGGGAAATTATGCTACTCAAGAAATAAACAAACTACTAACCTTCTAAGTCCTAGCACAGTGAGTAGAGCTTAATTTGAAACAAAATATTGGAGTCAATTAAGGAATTTTAGCCATTTAAAAACTGGACCTCATTTTAGAATTTTAAAGTACGTAGCAGATTAATAACTACTTACAAGTAACAGTAAACACACATCATGAGTAACTAGCAAGACTGCTTCTCTTTTTAAAAACAGTTCTAACATGCAAACTTTTAAATAGTATTTCATTTTGGTGGAAGGAAAATGGACACATTGGGATGCAAGTGTGTCAACAGATACTTACAGTATCTACAAGCCTGCAGAAAGCAGAAACTCTATGTTAAAATCTGGTTCATTCATTTAGGCCAAAATGCCCCCAAAACACTTTCCTATTGCGTTTGGGGCCTACTTAAAGGGTAAATGCCTTTCTGCTTTGCTCTTGAAACAAAGTAAAGTTCACAACAAATTTCCCAGCTGGTTTCATCTTCCCTTCCCACACACACAGTTTCTATCTCCACACACGTCTTTCCTACACAACACAGGTAACCAACTCCAAATCATATCAATGATGATTTTACTTTAGCACCACAGGACTGCCAGCTCTATCAAAATGCATAGAGACCTGAAATGAGGACATTGGGGTTTTTACATTTGCACAATAAATAATCTGGTATTAAATGCATTTGAGCCTCGTGGCGCAGTGGTTAAATGCCTGTACTGGTAAAAACAGAGAGATAACTCAGCCTTCCATCCTTCTACATAAAATGAGTACCCAGCTTGCTGGGGGCAATGTGTAGCCTGCACTCTGTAATTCAAATTGTAAACCGCCCAGAGACTACTTGTACAGAACACTTTGCTTTATAGGCAGTAAATAACTCTTGCATATGTCCGTGCATGGTGCAAGGCACACACTATTAACAGTAAAAGAATTGAAAAAGAAACACCAGGCAACACAGTCAGCATTAAAAAACAACAACTGATGACTATGCTTACCTGAAAGGATTAATTCACATTTAGGAAGAGCAACATGGATCTGTGAATTTGATTCAGCAATTTCAGCGTTACAGTGTTGATCAAACTGTGCTAAAGTCAATTGCTAGACTCCTTGGACACTTAACACGAGGGAAAGAAAGCCGAGGGACTTGACAGCCAACTGACAGAAATGTGAAGGTCTTTATATCTTTGATGCCCTATTCAGGCATTTTGAAAGTGTATTCAACAGCATATGAGATGGCACTCTTACAACATATGAGATGGCACTCATTTCTGTCATTTCCATCACCTCTATGCTTGGCAGTGAGAATTCTGAAGGAGAGAGTCATCTGTATTTGTATCAGAACCCAGGAAAAACAGGATCCTGAAGTCCTATCCATCTACTCTAAGAAAATAGATTGCTTTTCTTTAGACTGTAGTCTTTGTGTCTTGAAAGCATAGACCTTTTAACATGTGCAAGTTCAACACACTCAGACAGACACTAAATGCATCTTAATTCACAGTATACTCTCTCCTTCAGATGTTTCTGATTTTTTTCTGGATGGTGCAGGAAAAAAAACAATGAGTGTTCAAAAATCATGTATGAGTTAAAGTTAGTTTCAAAATACGGGCTGCAAACTTAAATCAGAGGTGTAGGTTTCAGATTCCACCTCCGGTTGCTTAAACTGGAATGTCTCTCCTAATCTTGTTAGATAAAGGACTACAAACTCATCCAGCATTCTTCCATCACCCTATGGAAATGTTTCACACACGGTTTTTTCTTGGCCAAGCGTAGGAGCACCAAAAGCATGCCAAACCCCATACTAGAGAAGTCAGGATAAAATTAAGTTTAGACACAAGGTGAGCCAGCTGCAGCCAAGTCAACGGTGGCTGAAATTCAACTGCTTAATGTGATAAATTGCAATTAGAGTGGGCCTACTGAATCAGTGAGTCAACTCCATAAGTTTCGATAACTCCATGAGCCTATTCTAGTTGGCACATGCTTATACTAAGCAACAGGATTTCTACCAGCCATTACCTAATAAATAAATCTGAAAGATTTATTGAGTGAGCAAAAAGGCAAAGTCTCAAATTTAGCAATGTGATATGAAAGCAAACGCATAAAGGGCTATCTTTATTTATCCTATTTATTCTTCTAGCATTTTTACACAGTATTTGTATATTATTGTATTCTGTTAGGTCTTGCCTGTTTATTATTGTTGGAGTTTGTTTTGTAGTTGGGTAGTCACTGTTGGGTGACGTCTGTACACCGCCCAGAGTTCCCTATGGGAAAACCGGGCGGTTAATAAGTATAAGAAATAACTAATAAATAAATAAATGTGTCTAGAATGGCTTGGAGAAAAATGTTAACAAAAATGTCAAATAAAACTTTGGGGGAAGTTTCTGGAAATGAGGACAAGCTTTATAATCTTGTTTATTTAGGAATTTGTCATGAACAGCTGAAGACTGAAAAAGAGTGATACTCTTCTCTGGCCAGTAATTGCAACCAACTTGTTTTAAGGGGTTTGGCACAGGGCTGGCTCACATCTTGCCAGTCTCTAGCCAAGATGTGAGCAATCTCTAGTAGTTGTATACACCTACCTCTAGACTTTGGAGGCCACTACTGATACATGTTTTTCCAATTTTTCCCCCTGATGCCTCTTATACCATATACTGTAATGGTGTAATTATATATTATTTATATATTATTATATGTTATTTATATATTATTTTATATAGTAAATTAAAATGTGGGGGATGTAAAGACGAAGAGATTTCTAAGCCATTTTACATTAAAAATTGAAGAGTGTGAAGTGTTGAGGCTGCATGCAACTCACATCCTAGCCGTGGTAAAACTTTGATCTAGCAGCCACAAATTCCCAGAAACAATGAGGACAGATCAAATCAATACTAAGTCAAACAAATCAAGGTACGATTAGTATGAACTTACGTAAGCCAGATCTTGACTTATTCAACAACATGTGGTTAAAAAAAGCAACCGTTTAATATTGTATCAAAACTAATCCAATAGATTATCTCCATCCATTCACTCAATTCATGGCAGGAGAGAGAGATCTGAATTGGGTACCCTGGGCAATATGCAAACCATTGAGTAATCTCTGTAGTTCCTACTACAGATGGGCACGACCAGGAAAAATTACGTTTCGAGTTGTCGTGTGTCAGAGCCGGCCTGTTTCGGCTCGTTTCCGTTTTTCGCGAAATTTTCCAAAAATTTGTCATTTCGTTTGTCGGTTTTTCGTCTGTTGTTAGTACTGGTTTTGGGGGGAGGGCTCCTGGAGGCACCTCTCTGGGGTGGGTGCTTCCTCTGGCCCGCCATGAAGGGAAAGCGGGCTCCTGGAGGCACCTCTCTGGGGTGGGTGCCTCCTCTGGCCCGCTACAAAATGGCATGCATAGCCAATTGGATATGCATACCATTAAGTTGCAGTTGCAGCAGGCAGAGGCACCTCTCTTTCAGGTGCCTCTATGACTCACTGCCTGCGGTGCACTTGGGCTGGGGAACGAAGCGAGAGAGGACCCCTACAGGCGCCCACTGTGACTCACTAAGAAGGGAAGTGTACTTGCTGTAGTGCAATGCGAGTACACACATCTGGCTTGGGGTTAGGGGTTAGCGCAAGGGCTAGGCTTAGGGTTACTGGTAAGGTTAGGGTGAGTTACTGGGGTGCACCTCTGGGTGCCTCTCTGACCCATTAAGAAGGACAGTGTACTGGCATATGGGTTAGAGTTAGGGTTAGGGTTCGGGTTCGGGTTCGAGTTAGTGGCTTTTTATGCCTGACTGGCACATCCCAGAAGTCTCGGTCAAAACCTGGCCAAGTGGCCATGCAATTGGTGGAATGGCTCCAAAAATTTGCATGGTCCACTCCCATGGCCAGCCCATCATTGCGCAAGTGTAAAAAAATAAAAATAAAAATAAAATAAAATAAAATCAATTGGAGACGTTTGGTTGCAAGAAAAACCCACTGCTGCTACTGAAAAAATTGAGGCAGTTTTAAAATAGCTATTTTCGCATGTTTCTGTGGTGCTTTGGTGTGTTTTTGGACCACGCGATTTCAAAATAAATATTGTGGTCGCCCCATTTTGGATCCCCCGCGCGCACCGCGAGGCATGGCGACTCGACGAGGATGCGCACTTTGCGCAGCCCAGGAGAGGAGGAGGGAGGCCGGGGAACCCCCCCCCCAGAAACCACCCCTCTGGTAGGTGCTCTCAGGCAGGCATATTTTTGCCTGCTTTTTTGGCCGGGAATCGGGTTTTTTTATTTTTAAAACTTTTTCCTGTGCCAATTGGCATCGCGCGACCGCTGCAATGCCAGGAACGACAACGACAAATCAGACCCAATTTTTCTTTAGTCGGTTCAAGTTCGAGTTCTGGCAGAGTAATTGTCGTTCTTCGTTCCGTTACGTAACGGAAACGAGAAACGGAAACGGAAACGAGAATTTCGCCAAGTCGTGCCCATGTCTGGTTCCTACATTATGACTATCTATCCTGTACTACAAACATTGTGCACATTCATTTCCACATTACAGTGTCTTACCTTCACTGCAATATACCAATGCTATATATCATGTTTAAATCTATGACATTTTCACACGGAACAAGTATCATTTGTCACAGCATGTGCAGAGATATACACTATAGTTAGAGAGCTAATAACATTTCCATAACCACCTCTTTGTTACTAAACATTTTGACAAAGTGCAGCCATATGACTTTTTAAAAATCTATGTATATGATTTTCTACCTTGGAGCAACTTCAAGGTATTGATGCTAACCTATTTTGCCTTTTCATTTTCTACTTTTTTAAAAAAATCACATTCTGACAAGCTTTGTAAAATAAGAAGACTGGCAATCAAAGAAAATGAACAACCAATCTTTCTTCATTTAACAGTGTTTTGCAAAATGGTACTGAGGCTGTAGGAACCCACTGAGTATCAATGGTTGGAAATTATATGCGTATATGATGAAATTAGGACTTCTCCATGTGGGGGAGATAGACTGATAGACGTTTACATAATTGCAGGATCTCTCTGTAGTTTTGCAGGGACCATCGCAACACTGTTAAATTTGCTGCTCTATTTTTTCATAGAATAATGAAGTTGGAGGGACCTTTAAGGCCAATAAGCTCAACCCCCTGCTCAATGCAGGAATCTAAATCAAATCATGACCTACAATGGGGAAAAGGAGATTTACCTCCACTCAAACAGAACAATGCTGGGCTAAGAACTCCATATTTGGTTACCTGAATTAGTTTCAATTAACCATTTTAGCCTAGTATGTCATTAAATTTAGTCACCAGCCAATGAAGGAGCCTTGCTTTGATATACTGAAAAAAAATGGAACATTCACTGATGACTCTTTTGTCTATAAAAATGGAGCAGGGAAAACCACAATACATTCTACATGCCATCTCAAATGCCACTACATCTCAAATGGATCTCTTTTAAGTCTTCAGCCTCTGCCTTGGAACTTTGAGTACCGTATTCATTTTACAGCTTCAATATCTAGCCACTGTTCTCTACCCATACCACCACCACTGCACGCTCAATATACCCAGCGCCCAATCTAAAGAAGACTCCTGCAGGGCTCAAAAGCTCAACATTTTAGTGGTCCAATAACACTATTGCTAATCTCAGTTTTAGACACTGGCTAAGATTATTCATGTAACACTAGATACAAAGCTGATCTACCTACTGCTGTCTATGCACAAGGCTGAGCGAGGTGTTAGGAATTCTACACTTTTGGCAGCAATACTGTTGCAACATGTGCACTAATCGGAGTTTTGAGACCAGCTACAACTCCAGTGAGCTTATGTTCCTTAAATCTTAGTGAAGACAGAAAGCTACCGGTACCTTGGAAGGTTTAGTGCAGTGGTTCTCAAACGGCTGGTCCCCAGATGTTCCTGGACTGCAACTCCCAGAAGCCTCCATCACTCACTGTGCTGGAAGGGAAGAGGTGCTGTGGAGGACCTCTTAGTCCAGGTACATGTGGTTATTGAAGCTATGTGGCATAAGCATAGCCAGTCCTACTTTGCACAACAGAGGCGCTAAAAGGACTGGGGCAACCAAGAACCCTTCAATGTTTAGCCTCCTTACACTCAAATTGGAAGGGAAAAGTGGAAGACCATAGCCAGTCTGCCCTCCAAATATGAAGCTGCTATGTACTGAATGGCACAAACTCCTTCTGTGACTGGGCCACCATGTTACCCTTAATGGGCTACTTTTAGGATAATAGGTTTCCAAGTTAAAGATCCTATGTGACTTTCTTCATCCCCATGTTTTGTACTAAGTTGGTGTCATGGCATTCATGAAATAGAACACAGATGTGTGGGAGGAGATAAGAGCCCTTCTGAGTGACCAGAATAGGAGTTGCATTCCAATCAACCAATATTAAAGAAATGGGTTTCATTCATCATTAGAGACAGCATGTATGTATATCTGATTAACATCACATACAACTGGGATCACTTGTAATGGAATGGAGGACGCAGACCTTCAGAGGAGGGCAGACAGTAACAGTGGTTACAAATAACTGCATCAGCAAAAGCAATGTAATTAAATATTTAAAGCAAAACCAGTTTAAAATGTCTGTAATTCTCAAGGACACCAGGAAACCGGCTGTTAATAACTGAAACATTACAAAGGATATCACATGCTTTGTCAACTTCCAGAACCATTTGTTTATTTTTCCAACATAAATCAATGAAGTTTTGGTAGCAAATTGCCACTCATTGGCTCAGCGGACTAAGGCTCCGGAAACTGTCAGCTGCAAAGTCGGCAGCTCGAATCCCGGATGCCATGTAGCAGAGCGAGCACCCGCTGATAACCCCAGCTCCTGCCAACCTAGCAGTTTGAAAGCATGTAAATGCAAGGAGAGAGATAGGTACCGCCATAAAAAGCGGGAAGGTAAAACAGTGTTTCCTTGCAGCCATGCCGGCCACGTGGCCATGGACTTGCACAACAGTGGCTTTTCTGCTTGAATACGGAGATGAGCACCATCCCTAGAGTTGGACACGACTAGCACACATGGGGGGGGCGCTTTACCTTAACGAGCAACATTACATTCAATTTCTGCATGCATACATTTACAACAAGATTCCGGCCAAAGTAAAGTTTTTACATTGTGTGCCTAACTACACTGTCTACAGTCTTTAGCCTTGGAGTTGGCTTCCCTGAATGAGATAAATCCAAATTTTTTGATTTTTCCTTATACAGAGACAGCCATGAATTAGAAATGATTAAGCGACATTTCTTCCCTTTTTGTCTACATGGTTAAAATTTGAACTAGTGCTCAGCTCAGCACTACCCTGCATAGGTACAGATCAGCTCTTCGTAAACAGAAATTTGGACCTACACAAGTTTCACCTACGTTTTGGCGTTCTTACATCTCAGCACTAAAATACAGTGGATATAAACCAAATTGTAGACTCCCTGTGAGTTCATCATCAAACTTATCTTAGAACTGCAAAGCTGTGGGGTAACTCTTCTTTCATCTTGCACAACCCATAACCTTAGAAACTCAGAACGGCAGAGCCAGAAGGGGGCCAATGGTTCGTGAAGTCTAGCTCCTATAAAGGAGGCACAGTGGGTAAGTGAACTTAGAAAATACATTGGAACTCCCAATCTTTGGCTCCACCGCCAGATCCCTAAACCACTGAGCTATCACAGCTTAATTTTGAGTATATTTACTGAAAACGAGTTCCCTGTGATTTTGATGGAACTTTCATGTGACAGTACCGTGCCATACATGTCTACCACAAGTTCCCAACCAGTTTACTAAGGCTTAAGCCCAAGTTACTGTACAGAAGATCTTGAGCTAAGGATTGCATCTCAAAAGAAGGGAACAAATAAGAAGAAACAATGTGAGATGAAATAATAGTACTTCAATAAAATGTTCTGGCTATTATCAAAGTTACATGCGCATATACAAAAACATGTAATGGATTAACATATCCAAGGCATGAATCTTTTAAAATATTTGGAGGGGGTACAACAGTTATTCCTAATTCAATATACCTTACCCATCATGCAGCTACACTGACTAATACTACAGCATTTTATAATAGGTGCCAATACGTAAGAAATATTGGCAAACATTTCAACATTATTTTTCCTTTCCCCAAAATGCCTTAATGCTTTCCCTGATATTAGGAATCCACCATCTACAAATCATGCTTCAAGTGAAATTACAGTATTCTACCAAGTCAAAAAACTTCAAGAAAGATATTGCAGGGCATAAATGCACATGAAGGCTATAGCATATGTTCTTAGCATATGTTCTTAGCATTGTCCCTCAACTGAAGGCTGACATCTCTCTAAGCACTGCTATTCAAAGCAAAAACATATAATATAAAATTTTCTGAAATAAATTTGTTTATAGCTCAACATAAATTGCAGGGTATATATTCCCAATTTTGTATTTTATTCTATAATGAAGTATAAACTGATGTCAGAATTGCCCAGCATTGCAATGAGTTCTGATGTTCCTCTAAAACCAATCAACAGCCATTAGGTTAATGTAACTACTCACAGGCTGCAAATTATCCATGCCCAGCAAATATCATCTCAGTCTTTGCTAACCGCTCCAACCTTTTATTTTACCCTGCACATACTTTCAGAATGAAACTGCAAAGTAATCACAAAATTAGTGAGCTGCATTCAGTGTGGTTGTCTCCAAGACAACAGTCCTTCAAAACCTAGTATCTTTCTACTGTGTCAATGTACAGTTCCCAACATGCTCACACTGGTAGAAGATAATGGGAGTTGTAAACTATCTGAAGGGTGCTGAGTAGAGAAAGACTGACCTAAACCCCAGACATTGCTTATGAATGGTATCCTACTTTACATAGATGTGGGCAGCTTATGGCTACACTGTGAGTAAAATTCCAGAATGGCAGGGCAGATTGTTAAAGAAAGTTGGTAAGCTAGCACTTGTGAATTGACTTCACAAATGTAGGCTGAGCACCGTTTCTCTATATGTTAAATGGCACCCTGAGTTGATCCACTGGATAGCAGTAGATGGGGCCATGTCAACAGCAGGTAAGCTTAATTTCTTTCTTTCTTTCTTTCTTTCTTTCTTTCTTTCTTTCTTTTGTTTTCTTTCTTTCTTTCTCTCTCTCTCTCTCTCTCTCTCTCTCTCTCTCTCTCTCTCTCTCTCTGACCCCTTCTTTCTCCCTTTTTCTCCTCCCTTAGCAAATTGCTGGAGAACAGATGACTGATTACCTGTTGCAAAGGTCTAAAACAATTATTTGCAGAACACTTTTAAAATTAGGCCAGTGTTGCAAGCTCTTCATCTTCTGCTATATGCCCTACAGCAGAGGTGTGGTATATGTGTTTCTCCAGATGTCAAGCATTGGATTCAATAACTTCTGCAGGGCCAATGGTCTCATCTCTACCCAGGAAATAAAAAACTGTTTAAACTTGCTTCCAACTAAAAAAAAAATTAATTACACATGTGAGTGTTGTACAGATGGCATAATTTGAATAGCAAGTCCCACATTCTGATCCAAGGAGGACTGATTGTGATATCACATGAGTTCTATAAATAATCAGATCAGAAAAAACGTCCACTGCAAATAGCTAATAAAATTCACCTTGGCTTCTCTCTTACAGGAAAGGAGTTTTCCACCTGGAAAGATAATCTGGGAGGAAAGATTTAGAATGCAGCCTTACATTTTAAGGCATTAGAGAGCATCCAGAAGTGCAGGGAGGAGGGGGAGGAGGAAGACCAGTAAAGCATATGCACAGGTTTAATTTCCCCAAAAGAAGATTATACTGAAAGCTTCACTTCAAAAGGACCAACATTCTAGTATTACCAAAAAGGCAGACAGAAGTAGGGGGGGCAGTGGAATCCTCTGAACAAGGAGGTAATGCAGCACTGGGATTATTTCGACAGCTGCCAGCACAGAAAGAACACAATTACAGCCATTGCTCAAAGGAATGAATGCTTCTCTAACCATCTTCACCCATAATTATGGGTAATAGGTAGTCTGATTATCTTTCCCAGAACAACCATCTTCCATAATACAGTATAATTTGTCCAAAGTTTATAGTGCTCAAGATTATAACTCTGAAGTTAGGAGGGGGGGAAAACATTTAGGTTTGTCATTAGCATTTAATTAGGTTAAACAAAAATTACAGTTTAAGAACTGTTTAATTCTCTGCCTAGACATGCAAACCGGTTTCCCCATAGGTCTGCTTGCCTTGGTACAATCTGGACAGGGATCATATTGAATCTGCAGAAGAAATGCTCTTACATCTTGTGCAAGGCGTTCATATTGAGGAAGGCGCCGATAATAAATTAGAGACAGACAGGAAGGGAGAGAGAAAAGGAATGGGAATGTTACTGAATATTCAAGGTTCAGGACTATTCCTTGCACTCATGCTAAAGGATACACAGAAGATCCAAGTACTAATGCTACGGCAAATTCACAGTTTCACAAAATATTGACCTTCTCAATGATAATCAACATGTTTGGAAAATAAAAAGTCCTTGTTAAGATTCTTGGGGGGGGGGAGTATGCTAGCCTGTTATATGTGTACACACCCACAAGAACTGCAGTAGGAACATTTTATTCGCTAGCTAGAACCGATGTTGCTTATCCTAAACACTCAGCCCATATATTGGTGGACTGAAATTTGTTATCAGCCTTGTCCAGCACTGATACGGCAGTTACAGGCAAACAATGCCCATCTGGCCACATGGTTACCCGCTCACCGAGAAATACTACACTCCTGTGCAATCAAAAGAAAGCATGCCATTGTAGTCAATGAACAAGCATCATTCCATTTACCTCCCAGGCCTCCAAATTCACCCAAACAATACTTCGGCCTTTCCTCCATCCCCTCCCCTCCCCCCTCTGGAAGAGGTTTAACATTCTTTTGTGCCAAACAAATTACACAAACCTTTAAGCATCTTGCACAAAGCACCAGTTAAGAAATAATTAACTTTAATATCACTAGCTGATTATAATCAAGCCCCGTTATATATGTACATATGGTATATACTGAATTGTACAATCCCCTATGCTCTGGAGTTCAACTTCCCACATCGCGCCCCGTGTTGTAAATCGCCCCCCGCCGCGCGACCTCCCGCGCCGCCGCGCCGCCTTCCGCGCCCCGCCCTGCCGCCGCGACCCCCCGCCGCGCCGCAATCGCCCCCGTCCGCTGCCGCCGCCGCCCAATCGCCCCGTCCTGCCGCCGCGCGCGGCTCCCCCCGCCTGTCGCCCCGTCCCGCTGCCGCAACTCGCCCCCGTCCTGCCGCCGCCGCGCGCGACCTCCCGCCGCCGCCGCCGCCCCGTCGCCCCGTCCCCCGCCGCCTTCGCCCCCGTCCTGCCGCCCCCCCCGCCCGCCGCCAATCGCCCCGTCCGCTGCCGCCGCCGCAATCGCCCCGTCCCGCTGCCGCAATCGCCCCGTCCTGCCCCGCGCGCCCAACCCCTCCCGCCCGCCCGCGCCGCCTTCGCCCCGTCCTGCCGCGCGACCCCCCGCCCGCCCAATCGCCCCGTCCGCTGCCGCCGCGCGCGCAATCACCCCGTCCGCTGCCGCCGCCATAATCGCCCCGTCCGCTGCCGCCCGCGCAATCGCCCCGTCCTGCCGCCGCGCATTTTGCCCCCCCTGTCGCCCCCTCCCGCTGCCGCAATCGCCCCCGTCCTGCCGCCGCCGCGGCTCCCCTCCGCCGCGCGCGCCGCCTCCGCCCCGTCCCCCCCGCCGCCTTCGCCCCGTCCTGCCGCGCAACCCCCCCCCCCGCCCCCAATCGCCCCCGTCCGCTGCGCGCCAATCGCCCCGTCCTGCCGCCGCCCCGCCTGCCCCGCCCCAATCGCCCCGTCCCGCTGCCGCAACCGCCCCCGTCCTGCCCCGCCGCGCGACCTCCCGCCGCCGCCGCCTTCGCCCCGTCCTGCGCGCGCGACCCCCCGCCCGCCAATCGCCCCGTCCGCTGCCGCCCGCCGCAGTCGCCCCGTCCGCTGCCGCTGCCGCAATTGCCCCCGTCCTGCCGCCGCCCGCGCGGCCCCCCGCCGCCTGTCGCCCCGTCCGCTGCCGCAATCGCCCCGTCCTGCCGCCGCGCCGCGCCGCGCCTCCCTCCGCCGCCCGCCGCCGCCGCCTATCGCCCCCGTCCCCCCCGCCTTCGCCCCCGTCCTGCCGCGCGCGACCCCCGCCGCCGCTAATCGCCCCGTCCGCTGCCGCCACCGCAATCGCCCCGTCCTGCCGCCGCCGCGCGACTCCCGCCGCCAATCGCCCCGTCCCGCTGCCGCAATCGCCCCGTCCTGCCGCGCGACCCCCCCCCGCCGCAATCGCCCCGTCCCGCTGCCGCCGCGCAATCGCCCCGTCCGCTGCCGCCGCCGCACCGCCCCTGTCCTGCCGCCGCTGCGCGCACCCCCCCCGCCGCAATCGCCCCGTCCGCTGCCGCAATCGCCCCCGTCCTGCCGCAGCCGCCGCGACCACTCCCGCCGCCGCCGCCGCCTTCGCCCCCGTCCCCCCCGCCGCCTTCGCCCCCGTCCTGCCGGCTGGGTAGCCCCCCGGGGGGGGGGGGAATGCGAGGAAGTTAAAACAGTGTTTCCTTGCAGCGATGCCAAGGACTCATCGCACAACACTGGCTCTTCGGCTTGAGTACGGAGATGAGCACCGCCCCCTAGAGTGGGAAACGACTAGCACGCATGTGCGTCAGTGGCGGGGGGGGGCATTTACATTTTTTATCTTATTAAATCAAAACAAGCGGGCCAGGGAAAAATTATCAAGCATTTACCGGTCCACGGTGATAAAAAGGTTGGGGAGCACTGTATTGGTGGACTGAAATTTGTTATCAGCCTTGTCCAGCACTGATACGGCAGTTACAGGCAAACAATGCCCATCTGGCCACATGGTTACCCGCTCACCGAGAAATACTACACTCCTGTGCAATCAAAAGAAAGCATGCCATTGTAGTCAATGAACAAGCATCATTCCATTTACCTCCCAGGCCTCCAAATTCACCCAAACAATACTTCGGCCTTTCCTCCATCCCCTCCCCTCCCCCCTCTGGAAGAGGTTTAACATTCTTTTGTGCCAAACAAATTACACAAACCTTTAAGCATCTTGCACAAAGCACCAGTTAAGAAATAATTAACTTTAATATCACTAGCTGATTATAATCAAGGAAGTTATATATGTACATATGGTATATACTGAATTGTACAATCCCCTATGCTCTGGAGTTCAACTTCCCCACATATTTCCTGTTGTAAACTCAAGTAATGAAGGTCCTTGAAAAATGAGTCATCTCAAACAAAACCCAATCATCAAGATAATCATTAACTCGGAACTGGCACAAATCGGAGAGCAGAATACAATTAATCCATGTATTCGGCCCTTAAAAAAAAAAAAGGGGGATTATTGTAATATAAAACACATACTCCAGCGCTTTCCATCTTGACGTTGACATTCTCTTTATATTAACCATAAAAAACTTTGATAGGACTTTTTGTTCTGTTTGAATTACACTTTTCAGAAAACATTTTGCAGTTTATATGATAATACTCTCAACCCAGACAGGATGCGAATAACATGAAATTTTTTTAGTAAGGAAACCACAAGAAATCTTTTGTTCTAGCATCAAACTACATAAACATGGCTAATCACACGAAGAAAAGAACCAAGAGAAAGACTAACTATAAAATAACTAATAACTACTGTATATATGGCTGGACAGCAGAAAGGAAAGAGAAATGAAGAGGTTCTGTAACAATGCTGCCAGAGAGGAAGGCAGAAAGGGAAGACCCAACACATGCACAGAGGATTGCGTAGGCTCCTGCCAAAAGATGACAGCTCAACTTTTGAAACTTCTAAAATGAACTTTAAATGTGTGTCATGAAGAAAAAGATCATGCAGAAAAGGCCCTCTTGCCAGTTCATTATATCCTTTTCCTATCCTTCATTTAAGATGCTCTGGGAGATTTATAGAATTTCCTTGCAGTGTAGAGACTGTGATTAAATTCAGGCAACTTGTACAGAATTAGTTCGAATCCACAGGCAAAGTTTTACCAACTACACCAAGCTAACTCTTACACTGCTCTCATTGGAGAGATGTTCTTTTGACCCATTACAGATTTGGAACAAGGATGATCTAGTACAGTTTGGGCACTGCCAAAGTCTTTTAAAATTCAGGTTAAATTGTTCACCGCGAAAAAAATTAGTGGGCTTTGAATTGCAGTTTGGGCACTCAGTCTCTAAAAGGTTCACCATCACTGATCTAGTACATGGGGAAAGGTACAACACGCCTCTAGGATGGCTTGCTGCTTTTATGAACACACTTTTTCTGGCTAAAACAACACCTGAACTATTTCTGCTATAAGTTTCTGGAAAGGAAAACCCTCCTTTTAAATAAGTGACAGGGGCCCCATAGAGTACTTGGGACGGGGCATTTTTCAAAACCAAAACTGAACCTCTACATACACTAGCCCTAGTTTTCCACAGGTTTTAGCATTTGCAGCAGTTTCATCAACACTAGAGAATCCCAGAAGAGAAAAATGGTCCCCAATCTGTTAATTTGCCTATGCAGATACTTTCCACCGGAATTCAGTAAAAGGCTGGGTAGATCCTGGAAACTTACTGTTTTCTCATTTGCACCAAGACTGTTTCTCTTACCCTCTTCTGTCATGGAATAAAGAGATAGGTCTTGTCTTCAATCAGCAACTTGCTAAGGGGCAGGAAACAGAGGGCAGCACTAAATGGACATATGTACAAGTGGGGAGAGGTCAAGAGTGGGGTCCCTCAATGTTCAGTACTTGGACCCCTGCTTTTCAACCTCTTAATAAATAATCTAGAAGTAGGAGTAATAAATGACCGAGAAGTAGGAGTAAACAGCAAGGTAGCCAAATTTGCCAACAACACTAAATTATACAGGGTAGTTAAAACTGAGAGAGATTGAGAGGAGCTCCAGAGGGATCTCTTGGCATGGGGGAGTGGGCAAACCACTGCCAAATGAGCTTCAACATTAGCAAGTGCAGAGTGATGCACGTTGGGGCAAAAAAACCCTACTACTTTTATAAACTGACGGGGCCTGAACTCTCTGCAACCAGGAAAAGGACCTTGGTGTCCTGGTAGACACCTCAATGAAGGTGTCAACGCAGTATGCTGCAGCAGTGAAAAAAGCAAACTCAATGCTAGGGATCATTAGGAAGAGTGCAGAAAATAAGTCAGCAAGTGTCATTTTGCCTCTTTATAAATCTATGGTGAGGCCCCATCAGGAGTATTCTGTACAGTTCTGCTTATCATACCTCTAGAAGGATATTATGGAAATGGAAAAAGTGCAGAGGAGGGCAACCAGAATGATCAGGGGACTGGAACATCTTCCTTACCATCTCAGGCTGCAATGGCTGGGCCTCTTCACTCTTCAATGAGGGCACCTAAGTCGTGTCCTGATTGAAGTTTATAAAATCATACATGGTGTGGACAAAGTAGATAAGGAAAAACTGTTTTCCCTATCGCACAACACTAGAATGAGGGGGCACTCCATGAAACTTTTGGGTGCTAGATCTCAAACAAATAAGAGAAAGTACTTTTTCACCCAGAATATCACTGGTCTGTGGAACTCCCTGCCTAAAGAAGTGGTGACACTTCTTTACAGCTTTAAGAAAGGATTAGACAAGTTCATGGAGAACAAGGGTATCCATGGCTATCATTATGGATGCCTAAGGACAACCTCCAGGTTGGAGAGATAGGCAGGATATCTCTCAATGCCATTTGCAGGGAATCATAAGCAGGTGAAGACTTCTGCTTGGGAATACCCTGAAGCAAATGGTGAATCACTGTGTGAGACAGAATGCTGGACTGGATGGGCTGTGGCTTGTTCCAGCAAGGCTGTTCTTATGTTCTTATGTTCCTTCCAGACTTGCCACATATGGGCAAATAACTGTTAAGAGGAATTTTTTCCTGTGCCACACAAAACATTTATCAAACAACAAAGCCCAGAGTCAAGGGAGAGCATATCATTGTTCCTGCATTATAAAGTTTTACTAAATCTGCAGCAGAGTAGTTTTTCTACAATTAAGTACTTTTTCAGCTGTTGGCTTGGGTATGAAGGTTATTGAAGCAACTTAATTTTGTATGTACTGTACTACACTTGCTTGGATAAATGCTTTTTCAATGGTAGTATAACAATAGAGATCACCAGCCTAGAACTGCCACTGCAGCCATTAAAATAGTAAATGTAGAACAAGTACATTGTCAGACACTTGCAGGCTGCCCTCTATTCCCCAATGGTACAAAAATCACCTCTACCTGGGAAACAGTACTACACATGATTAGCTAATACACAACACACAGTTTTGGAAATGCTACCAAGAAGCAGCCTAACGTACTTTGCTTTCATTTGTATCATAAACTCATACTAAGCATTAACATATATGGCACAAAGGCCACTGTTTTATAAAATATTACATATTTCACCATATTATATTATTGCTATTCACAGTATTCACAGTTACTTAATCCTCTCTCATTAATCATTTATGTAAAGTGTTAGGCTGACTGTTTATCATATGATATCTTGCCGGTGAGTCACTCAATCACTCACATACCCTGAAGTGCTTTTTATGTATTAGGAGAGTTGCATCCTAAACAAAGTTTGGAAATGACTTTCTTTTCTAATGAGTTAACTTGTGTATTGAACTGCATTTTGCAAAAATGATCTGAAACAACAGTTAATATTAATAATATGAAGAAGAAGAAGAAGAAGAAGAAGAAGAAGAAGAAGAAGAAGAAGAAGAAGAAGAAGAAGAAGAAGTTTGTTGTTGTTGTTTGGGGAGGTATTTATTTTGTTTTCTTATTCATTACTATTGAGGTAGAAGGTTACCCTGCACAGTGAAGGCACTGAAGAGAAAGAGCATATATTGTGCTACTGCCTTACCTGCCTCTTTTTGTGAATACGAAGTTATGTAGTGAGCAAGGAGCAGACAGGATGATAAATATCTGGCAATTTCCCCAGGATGCTGGGAAAGGATCATCCAGGCTTTGGCAGTTTGTCCTCACCTATCTCCTCCACCCAAGTCTCTTCCCATCTTCCAAGCAGTACTTGCAGGAAATTGGTTTCCTCATTTTTAGTTAAAACTAAAAGCATGAACTTTGTCTAACACGTATATCTCCAGCACAAGAGGCGCAGGTGGTAGCTTTAAACAACGTTCAACTATGGACACAGTGGCTGAAATCCAATAATAAGTCACAACTAGAGAAAGCCCACTGAATCAGTTTGAATTTGGTTAGTTGCACTGATGCACTGGGTCTTATCTAGTTGTGACTTACTGCTTGATATCAGTCTGAGAGTAACTCACATTTTCACTGAATTCAATAGGGTTTGTTGCTGTGCAGACTAAGTATCATAGAATGCACTATAAATACAATCTGGCGCACAAATGTTACGTAAAGTAAATTCAGGTGCTTTGTTTAGCAGTACAGTATTTTCGTACCAACCTGCCTAGATGCCCTAAGCACATCCGATCTCGCCTGATTTCGGAAGCTAAGCAGGGTCGGCCCTGTTTAGTACTTGGATGGGAGACCTCCAAGGAATATCAGGTGCTGTGTAGGCACCTGGAGTAGGAACTGGCAAACCACTCCAGTATTCCTGCCAAGAAAACTCCATGGATATGGAGTCATGAAGAGTCGGTCACGCCTGTAACGACACAACACACACACATTTTCGTACCAAGAAGCAACATTTGCAGTGTTCTAAGATACATTATTATGTCCAATTTATTGTATTTCCTGCTTTTTAACTGTCAAGATTTCTTATTTTAAGGATTGTGTTCAGAGAATCTGAGGTATTTTATGACCCCAAACGCATTCCATTGAATTGAACATCAGGAATGTTTCAGGCTTTAAAGGGGATTAAATTTGCACATCTTCTATTTCTGAAACCAAATTAAAATTTAACCAAGAATGAGTCCAACCTACTGACAACTTCCAGTAGTGGAAGCAGCACTGGAAACAGCCATACAAGAAGGACCGCCTGGTCAGCCTAACCCAGTGGTTCTCAACCTATGGGTCCCCAGATGTTCCTGGACTGCAACTCCCTGAAGCCTCTACCATATGCTGTGGAAGGGATTTCTGGGAGTTGTAGTTCAGGAACATCTGGGGACCCACAGGTTGAGAACCACTGGACCCTAACCAATGCCAGCCAGCCATCCCTCTGCCTCTATCTCCTCCCTCTGCATTATTCTGGCAAGCCTAGCCACATCAGGACAGACTTTGGCTGTACCTCTAAGGAAAAATACTGCACTTACAATACAGCTGCTGCCAGCAGTGACCATAGAGAAGTAAAGATGGGAAGGAGCCCAAGCTTTGCTGCTCTAGGGAAAGTTGTACAATCAAGTTTTAAAAGTGGCCATGAATCATCTCTTTGTCAATAGTACCTCTATGAGTTACTGCTTATGCTTAAACCTTGGCCAGAATTCATTGTGGTATCAGCGCCATGACCACATGTCTCATTAGTTTTGTACCACTTAATGCCATATGGCCCCCTACTAGAGGGGGGGGAACCAAACCAGCAGGCAACATTAGCTATCCATAGCATAATTTCCTTCTTATCTCATCTGTGAAAACAGGGCATATTTGTTAAACCTAATTAGAACTAATCTGGAAATTGCTTCCAACATCATTAACACATGGGTGGAGAAAAAGAGAAAGCCAACAAGCTGACAACCATCCCTTCATTAAACATAATGATAGTAATGATCAGTTAAACAGGAGAAAGCTCTCACAACCAATGTCTTATTTTAGCACAGTACATTGTGTCCCAAGTGATCTTTGCTAAGTGAAGAGAGCAGGTGATTTGTCCTAGCCACTCACAAAGGTTAGAACTACTGGAATGTTCTATACCAAACAATCTCATGTGAATCAAAACGTACACATACAAACCTCCTGGTATTGATAAAGGCCGAGATAAATAATTTTAGAAAAAAACAGACTGTAATAAATAATGTAAAAAATTAAATAGTTATAAACATTTATCCAAAATCCAACAATGGGTAATATTTTACTGAAAAATCTATTACAAATTCACAAAATACATATGAAAGTTTTTGAATTATTCAATGAGAAAGAGATGTCCAAAACATGGTATTAAACCATAATTAATAAGTATGTGTCATCAAGTTGATCCTAACGTATACCTTTTTCCATTTTTTCTAGTTGCAAAGTCCTCTGCAGTAGTTTGCCATCCCTTCTTCCACAGAATAGGACAATACAGCTAGACCAGGCCTACATAGGCTGGCTCTTCTCCCAGAACGTTCACCGGGAATTGAACTTACAAACTCTGACTTTAAAGCCAGGAGCCTGGTTTTGTATGAGTCCCAAGATGAGCCTTTCTCCCCCTCCAATCCCACCCCCCATCTACACGACAAGGAGTTCTGGAGATCTTAAATGCTTGAATAGTCACTGCCCACCTGTCAAATGTGTTTTCTTTCAGCAGTTCAACATGGCCACCTTTTTTGGAACAGCTATGAACATTCCTGTCCTGAGCTGCGAGAGAAAAATTACTTTGAAATAACATTCTCAACTGGGAAATATCTCTAATAAAACCAAACCAGGAATGGACAAGTTCAGTAAGTTAGTCCAGACAATGTGATCATGAGGTCTGCACATTATATTGAGTCTCAAAATGCAAGGCCTGTAAAAACAGAAGGTGCTGCAGGTGTCATACTACACAAAATGTTCTGGGACCCAGAAGCAGTAGCTGACCTGTATTTCTGAAAACAAAGGTCAGCTGCAAAACAGATCTGTTTCTCGCCTTGGGCAAAGCGTACAGTTCCTAGATAGGCAGAGAGCAGAAATAAAGAGAAACGTTTCACTGTTGACATTAGCAAAGCAGAAGATTAATTCTGAGTATATATGAATTACTCGTTCTCAGTCTAAAGCAGTCAGCATCAAATATTAGTACCCAAAACGCCCTCACAGTCCCATCAAGGTATGTTATTTGGGCAGAAAGACAACACTGAGTACTTGGCAAACACAAAGTTTCTATCCACAAGGGGTGGGGGTGGGAACGGCATCTATATTCTTCAACAATAACTTGCTCCAGTTTTGTTTCTTTTGTTGATGGGGACAAGTAATTCTCCCGCATCATTCTCAGATGATACTGGCTCATTGGGGCATCAGTAGAGCAACACAAAAAGACAGATGACCTTCCTGAAGACAACATACTGGGCAACTCATACAGAAAAAGAAAACTTAAGAAGAACTCCACCACTGCAGTGGTTATGGCACAAGATGGTAACTGGAAAAAGTTAGGTTTAGGTTCCTAGTGATCCATGAATGTCAATGGGTGGCCTGGGGCCACTCACCCTGGCCTCACTCACCGGACTGTTGTGTTGCCAGAGGAAAGGTAGGAGGGGAAAAGGAAAGGAAAAGGAGGGGGGTCATGCATTCTACCTTGCAATCTTTGAAGAAAGAACAGGTATCAATTAGAGTAATAAATAAAATAAAAAATAGGAAACAAAATAAACAATGAAATGTTTTTAAAAAATTAACCAAAGCAAAGGTCCATCTAATCTAGCATTCTGTTTCTCACAACAGCTATACCAGAGACATGAAAGGAATCTGAGATGACGACCACAGACCCCTTCTGCTGTAAATTCCCACATTCAATTAATCCAATTCAGTTAATTCAAACTATCCAAGTTGATATAACATGCACTTTTTTCACAGGAAAACATGGTACAAAATAAACAAAATTCAGGAAATGATTTTAATCCCATTGTTTTCCTGCAAATCTATGTACAAACAATGAACAGGTTACCTCAAATTCTATTGTTTGGCATGAAATACATGTGTACCAGGTTTAAAGTGTGAGGAGGGAGAGGCAAGAAGTGAAAAGGAAAATGAAACCTTATAAGCAGATTCCAAACCTTGGAATCTTAAATAAAACAGTTTAAGTAGTTCTCCAAATATGAGCGATTAACATATTAAACTAAAATCAGTTCTGATGTAGCAGTTTTACTGATCTAACAGGTTATTATTCTAAATAGGAAATGTTCATCTGGCTGCAAATGTTTAAGATTATAACTGTCAGCAAAAATGAATATTTATTATTTTAAAATCATGAGTTAAATTGAGTCTTACTAACTAGTAATTTAAATCATGATTCAAATTATGATTTAAATGAAATCCACCCTAGACACCACAAAACAGAATTTGCAAATGATCGCAAGATCATGCGGAATCTTTCCTATCCTATATTCTCCAAGGATGTCTTTCTGTATATAAAACAGACTTCCATGTTAAATTCAGGGTGGCAGGGACTGTTTCCTGGCTATCAGAAATCGGGGTTGGGGGGTAATTAATAAAAAAGCTACTGCAAGATTCTCCTACACAAAGCAAAATAGCTAGTGATAGCCTCCAGCATAGTAATAAGAATATGGAAAGCATCTGGGGCACACCCAGAATCAACAAAAGCAAAAATGCTTGCTTGGAGAAAAGCGCTACTGCGTGCACGGGGCAATAGCCCGAAAGTGTCAAGTCCTAGCTTTCTCCTGTCACCACTGCAAAGTCTAGAGGCAAGGGCTGTCAAGGGAAGCCAATTCCAAGTCACAGAACAAAAGCCGAGTTCGTAATGAGGAGCTGAGTACAAGCGAAAAGAAGCCAATGCATGCCATTCACAGAACAGAGTGCCAAAAGCCATCACAGTCCTCCTCTTTCTTCTTTTTTTTAAAACCATACTCAAAAGGAGAGCTGCACCAATTGCGACCCTTGAAGTCCAGAGAAATTTCCATGGCTCCCTGAAGAGAGGAGCTTTTCAATTCAAGCAAGTTCACTCACAATGGTAACTGACTTCAGATATTACTGCTTAACAACTAAGCAAATTCTTTCATTTTGCACAATTGTTTAGTTTTTTTTTTTTTTAAAAAAAGGGAAAGAAATAGATTGCAGCTTTTGGTTATTCATAGTAAGAAGCCAGCGGATGCCTACTTAGAGGTCAGTGTGCAGGATTGCACCCTGAATGACTGATTTCACTCAATGAGTTTAAAGGGTGTGAGAACAAGAAAAATCTAAGCCATAGTTTGTCATACACTAATCAAAAGTGCTAAGGTCAACAGTGCTTCAAAATGGTCATCATCATTGCTCCACCTCAATGGAACAAAGCCGTCACATTCTTCCTATGATGGGTCTGAATTTCCAGCCAAAAATCTTGTGAACACCCTTTTTGATTATGTACAGATCAGTTTAAATCAACCTGATCCTGTCAACCCTGCTTCTTTCAACTGAATCTAGCCTTCAGTTGCATGTGGATCTTTCATGTTCCATTGATCTGCATTTTGACCCAATATGATGTAATTTTTCCACATTTATTACACAGGCCTGATTTGTACATTTTAAAAAATAACTTATCCAATTTTACTTTTTTAAAAATTAACTTATTAACCTAGAAAACATCAACATCTACTTGAATCAAATTTAAATATTCAGTACAGTGTTAATTTAAAACAAAGCAAAGCAAAAAAAAATGTACTGTAGCGTTTTAAAGACTACCAGATATATTGCAGTGTCATCTTCTGCGGATTACACAATTCCCTTTTTTTGGACACAATTGCTGTGTTTACCAGGATGCTCTGAAAGAGAAATAAGACTTCCTTCCAGTCTTAAAGCTTTAGACCTCCTCAACACAGCAGCACTTGTACATAATAAGGTCAACCACCCACAGCGATACTTCATTTATGTATTTGTTTGTCAGGCCTTTCTTCTAAGGAGTTGAAAGCAGTGTGCATGGTCATGCTCTCCAATTTCTATCATCACGACTCTGGGAGATAGATGAGAATGAGAGATAAGTCTCACAGATCCAGTCAACCTCATGGGGATTCCAGATCTTCCAACCCTTAGCCCAGTAGTTTCCAACCTGGGGGTTGGGACCCCTTGGGGGGGAGGGGGTGTTAAACAACCATTTCACAGGGGTCGCCATGATCCAGTGAAGAAAAAGGCACAAACGGCCTGGGTCTGGAGGAGGAGGGAGAGGAAGGGGAGAAAGAGTGAATTACAGCTTCATAGGTTATGGGGGATGTCAGTCAATGGCACCGTAGGCTGCGATTGGCTGAGGGTTCCTGTAGAGAGAAGTTCTCTATGGCGCCTCCGGCAGTGGCCTGCCAAAGGGGACTTGTGGCCTCTTCCAAGGGGGGTCACCACAACATGAGGAACTGTATTAAAGGGTCACGGCATTAGGAAGGTTGGGAACCAATGCCCTAGCCCAACACTTCTACAAATATGTAATGACAGTATCCCCAGTGAGAGGCCACTGTGGTAGAACATTCAGGCTATTTTAGGCTCATTAAAGACAAGACGAAACTGGCTTTTCCGGTTTGCTACAAAGCCCATGTCAGTCAGTAAGCTGCCTCCAGATAACTCAGTAGTTTACACATCTGGCTTCATGGCCAGAGGTTGGCCATTCCAACTTTCCACTGTGCCTCCTTGACTGGGGGTGGACTCAGTGATCCATAAGGTCCTTTTCCTCTTTGCAGTTCTAAGAGAATGACAATGACTACTAAAAGCAGTTTTTCAAGGATTAACAATAAAGCTTAAATGTATTAAAGCTCACAGCATCAGAACACTGAACAAACATTTGGGATATATATGATATTAAGAGGGGAAAGGCAGTGGACAAAAATAGAATAGAATAGAACAGAACAGAACAGAATAGAATAGTTTTATTGTCATTATGCATATGCAAGATATGCAAAACGGAATTAAGAGTGCTGTTCCACTACACACTCAAAACAACAAGGCACCATACAAAACATATAAAACACCATACAAGATATTAAAAACTAATAAAACCACTTACAAATTTAAAACACTACTTGAAAACTGCTTAGGATGATGCTAAAACCATCACATTTAACTTAGATACCGCTCTGGGATAAAAACTGTTCTTTAGTTATTTGTCCTTGACCTAAGAGGCCTGTATCTCCTGCCAGACAACAACAGTTCAAAAAATTGGTGGCCAGGCTTGGCGATTCTTATTCGGGGAAAAGGAGGAGAGGGAAGCATGTGATTTTTTTTTCCGAAGCAGCACCTTTGTTGATTGCTCCCCCATCCTCCACACACACACACACACACCCTAAGGCTTAGCAATCATTAGGCTGGAGAAAGGAGGAGAGGGAAGTGTGCGACGGAGGTGCTGCTTGGGAAAAAAATCCAATCACCTGCTTCCCTCTCCTCCTTTCCCCGGGCTAACAATCGCCAAGCCTTAGCCAGAGAAAAGGAAGAGGGAGAAGCGTGCTACGGAGGTGAAGCTTAGGGAAAAAATGCCTGCTTGATACTATCTGCACGCTGTGCAGTTTGCACAGGAGAGCCCTAACTGGAAAGGAGACCCACAATGAAGGCATGAGAAGGAGAGACCCTTCTTCCCCCCCCCCCCACTGTTTCCCCAGGATCTGCCCCCCTTGCTGAGTGGGTAAGACACGGTTGGGAGGGAGGAGAGGGTGCAAAAACTGACTTTGTCCCTGGGTGCTCCAAACGCTAGCTACGCCACTGCACGGAAAGCCAGAATGTTTCCATGTACATCAGTATCACTACCAGGAAGTTACATATGACTTGCTTCTATGTACACACACATTCAACTGTTAGTCCCAAATAAGGCAGACCTATTGATTTAATGAGACTTTGTTGTGTCAGCAATTCCACACAATATGTTGATGCAATGAGTCTGTTCTAGTTGGAAAGAACAGCTGGATTTAACAAAACAGTGGGGAGAAAGATCCAATATTATGTTATTTGCTATTTTTTTATTTAAGTTTACTAAAAATTACTCCAGTCATCCTGCCATTGATCAACTGATATTTATTTCTCAAATAAATTCTGTCAGCTATAGAAGCCTGAAAAGCAGTCCTACGCTGGCAACAAATTTTAATCTCTGCTCTCAAAGTCACTCAAACTTTTATCCAAAAGAACCAGGAAAGCCTTTTACAAGCAGCTAGGTGTGTCTGCACAGCCTAAAGCACATGCACTCATGCATTAATTTAATGTGAGAAAATTACAAAGATTCTGTTTACGCAAGCTACACCCTCAAGTCTAAACAGGAAAGCTAAATGGTTTTATTACCCATGTTTGTTTAATGTAATGGAAGGGGGAACTCGAAGCTCTAACCAAACCATATTGCACGCAAGTAGATATTTTCACCCACCACTGGCAACTGGCAGATGTTCCCATACCAGAACCTTATAAGACTCCTGGCAGTTTTTAAATGCTACCTATAGCACTCAACCTTCCCGAACTCAAAGTCCAATAAGTGATTTCCATATTATTCCATCCATATGACACACCCATGTATAAGATAACTGTTTGCAGAGACAACTCATGGGCAGTTTCATTACCTGAATTCAATGAGGCTTATTACAGACTGCATCCAAAGGAGTGAATACAGCCACCATGGAAGATGTTTGTCTCTTAGTAGGTTTGTAAAGAAAAATACATGCAAATGAGTCAGTTGCACAGACTTAGTTACCAATTGTCAACATACAACATACTTTAGTGCACACTACTGTGCTAATAAAAAAGAGAACCATGTACACTACCTTGAGCTTACTGAGAAGTATGGGATACAAGTGTAATTTTTAACCAATTAATGTAAATAGTTTGGAAATAAAATTCTTAGCATCAGCATGTCATTTCACACAAGTTCTTATGACTCAATTATGCAATATTCTTGCATTAAATTAAACCCCATGCAAATTAAAGAGAAGGCTCTGGGAAAACTTGGAATCCTCCTATTTTATTTAACTCTACATTTTCTATCAGCAATCTTGAGCTCATTAACATAAACAAGAAACTGGCACAGTTGCACATCATAAATTACACACATCATCTTATCTCTTTAATGGGGAAATACAAGAATGAAAGATAAATCAACTTAATTCATAATATATGTTTGTGCTAAAGGTGGGCATGTTTTCTAGAATTTGCCTAGAATTTGCCTGTAGAATCCAGAAAACACTTCTCTTCCCTTCTGTGGCACAGGGTCACCATCTATCTAGTTTACAGATGTTATAACGGGCACAAACCAGAAAAATAGTGATGTCTATTCAGCCTTGATGGATCACAAATCACGAATTTGCAAAAAAAATAATTGCATGATCAATGAATCAATTCATTTTTTTTAACTTTAAAACCCTTTAAAATGGCAGACAAGGCACCTAGAGTCACCAAAAGTGCAGAAAGTCCCCCCATGGCTCTCCTTTACAATTCTTAAAAGTTTGGTGAAGGCTTGGTTTCAGATATGTGAGTTATACACAAAGTGCCCCTCATGAAAGTGCACTTAGCAACTGGGCTGGGAAAACCCAGTCTTTGTAAAACTTGTACTGTAGAGGAGAGTCAGAAGTTTCCCTGCAATTTTGGTGTATCCAGGTGCCTTGGGGCCAACCTCAGAACTAATGCATGAGACTCCTCTGCATTCTGATTTCAAAACATGACAGGCAGCCTGGATCTTGTTTCTCCATCACTAAGGAACTTTCAGAAGAAATCATGGACTATCTATAATGCCCATTTCTGACTTCAGAACCTTCCAAACCTTCTGCTTGAGAAGGCCAGGTTTCCCACCTTGGAGGTCACAAAGTATTTTATGGGGGTCACAGATCATCTTATATGTATTATAGCCTTGATCTTTCAAGCACAGGATATAAAAGCTCTGTGTATATATGAGAAACATGTATATATTCTCTTTGGGGGAGAAAGAAGCCTAAACAAAGAGAAGGGATGGCATTATCCCATTAAGCAGCCTTTTTAATGCAAACATGGCAGAAGAATTGCAGGTTATTTGGCTACTGTAAATGAGGGACATAACTTTAAAAAGGTTGGGAATCACTATGTCAGAGGCTGCTATATCTCTTGTGTTGCTTTTCTTTCGGCTCCACAGCTAAAAAGAAACATTGGCTTTCAGAAGCAGAGAATGTGGATTCATAGGAGGGGCAATCACAGAGTAACTGCCAACCCCTTTGATTTTAAGATGCAAAATTCTAACCAAGCTGCAAGTGACAGTGCTTGATACTGCACCCCCTAGACCAGTGTTGGCGAACCTATGGCACAGGTGCCAAAGGTGGCACTCGGAGCCCTTCCCAAGGGCACCCAACATGGCCCTTTCACGGCCATCTGTATTCAGGTTAAATTGCTGTATTGGCACTTTGCGAACAATTAGTGAGTTTTGAATTACAGTTTGGACACTCAGTCCCTAGATGGTGTTTGCAACCTGTGTTTAAAATCACCTTTCCAAGCAAACTTGACACAGACATCTACTATCAGTTTTTGGACCTTAATCTACAGTATTTCTGGACTAGCCATGAAATGGTGGTGCTCAGCTTAATGAAGTGGAATCATCTGCAATGTGTTTGATTGTTAAGGGTCCAATTAAAGGTATCAACCATTCTTATATTTGTATGATGTTAAGGACTATACTGCCTTTTCTGAATTCTTTCCAAACTCCACATTCTCACTCAGCATGGCAGAAGACCCTTTCAGTCACTTCCAGGGCTACAGTTCAATTTCTATGCTACAGATATATAGGAAACCTCTAAAACTGCTGCATACTTCTGTGTTCCCTTCCTCTTTTCTCTATGCACAGGAAGAAAAATAAGCCACAATTGAATTTTCTCTCAGTCCCATCACCCTCACAGGTGTACTTGATGAGTAAACAGTAGAGATGACCTTTTCTGTTGCTGCTCCCAGACTCTGGAACCCCCTCCCGGAGGAAGCTAGTCCAGACCCACCTCTGGTGCCCTTCCACAGGCAGGCAAAGACATTTCTCTTCAGGCAGGCTCTTCCTTAATAAATGGGGGTCTGAGAGAGCTTTTAACTGGATGCCTGTGCTCTGTTTTAAATATGTTTTAATTATTGATCTTAGTATTTCAATATAATACTTATTTATTTCTTTTTTAAAATATTTGTATATCTCCTGTTTTCAGCTTTTAAATACTGTTATAGGATGTCAGCAGCCTTGGGTCTTTTGGGGAGAAAGGTGGGATGGATGGATGGATACTGAAGGAAAGCTTTCCAGATACACTAATCCCCCACCTATCGCAGGGATTAGGGACCTGACCCAACCCGCGATAATTGAAAATCCACAATATGGGGATGCTGAGTCAAGTCAGGACTGGGGGGCATGGCACTGACCTGAACAGGCCTCCAATAGGCTTCCCGGGCCCCGGAAGTGGTTTCTTGCAATCTGGAAGTCACTTCCGGTTTGTCGGAAACCACTGCTGGGGCCTTTAACAGGCCCGGGAAGCCCATTGGAGGCCCATTTGGGCAGCCTAACAGGCCTGGGTTAAGTGCAATAGGCCTCAAACAGGCCCAAGCAGCTCACCCCAGGGGCCCTTGCTTTTCATATATTGCGGTTCCGCAATATACCAGGACTGCAGTATATGAATCGCGAAATGGCGGGGGACCACTCTACCCTGAACTGCTAGAAAGTCAAGCAAGTGGATCCTAGATCACATATAGAGGCAGGAATATTGAAAATGTGATTGTCTTACTTTGGGCACATATAGAGAAGGCAGGATTCTTTGGGAAACAGTGTCAAGTTGTGAAAAATTGAAGGCCTTGGGAAAAGAGGATTCCCTAAATGAAACCACAAGTGTGAGTTTACAAGAGCTGAACACGGCTGTTGAGAACAGCACATTTTGGAGACTACACATTCACAGGGTCACTTTAAGTTAAAGGTGACTTGACAACACATAGCAATGAATCTTCATTTTGGCTATTTGTAAGAAATGTGCCTACTGAATGCACACGGAAGATGTCGTGTTCTTCCCTACCTGAGTCATTCTTGCTTAGCTGGATGCAATATTTCTTGTTGTTAGTAAAATATATTATTCTCTCATTTCAGCCCTTCTTTTTTAAACTTTCAATTGCTTATTACGAGGTCCTTTTGTGATAGGTTAGGAATGCCTGAATAAAAGACAACATGCAGAGCATTTCAAATATGAGGCACGCATGTGTATTTTTAGCGCTGTTGCTCCTTAAAATATATGGATCAGCTCTCCCACTTGCTTGTATTTAAAGCAAGAACAGGGCTAAAAATAAATACTGAACAGTATATGTACACTTCATATTTGATGTGCCATATGTATATTTCGGTATGAATACCTAGCTATTTTAAAATATATTATAAGAATTGGGTATTCTATTTTCCCTACTTATCTTGCTATCTGGAAACTTGATCCCCTTGCCTGTGTCTAAATTTTCATGACACTGCCGCTAATGGTTGAGGCTTGTAGGTGAACAACTCTCAAATGTCAAGTACTTTTGTTCAAGCTTGTTGATATTTCAGATTGCAAAATGGTCCTCACAAGAATCTTCTTTCATAACATGAAACTCACACGCAATCTGCATTTTGTCATGATAAGGGAAGATATACTGTCATTACCCCTGTTTGTATATATATGCAGTGGGAACGAGCCTAGCTGTGTGTCTAACCAATTCTTTCCCACAAATGTTTCTCTGCTCAACATTAACATCAACTGACAGATGGTGTGAGAAACATGCCAGGTATAATATGTTGCATCATGCTGTCAAGTACAGGTGCTGCCATCACCTTTGAAGCAGACAGGGCTAGAACACATTTCCACCTTTGTATTCAGAAAAAAAATGTTTTTAAGTCTCTCTCTCTCTCTCTCTCTCTCTCTCTCTCTCTCTCTCTCTCTCTCTCTCTCTCTCTCTCTCTCTCTCTCTCACACACACACACACACACACACACATTTCTATAAATATAAATTTATATTTAAATTCAGAAAAAAAACATTGAAGAATAAAATAGTTAAGGTCGCCTGCCATAAACAGACCTCATTTGTACCTATAGCTATTCAGATCAAAGGGCTACTGAATATTGTTGGACACCAGCTTGCCTCTTTCTACCCTTAGCACAGTTAGGGGTGATGGGCACTGTAGTCCCACAACACTTGGAGAGTCATGGCGTTTTCATCAATGTTCATTTAGGCCTATTAGACGTTCAGTTAATGTACTATGCATCCACCCTTATTGAAAACAGTGCCCACAGTTTTGTTTTGTTTTAGGAAATTGGCAGGAATTCAACTGTGACATGAGACTGAAGGAGCACTAATAAGTACTGTATGTTGTATTTAAACCTCTGACTTGAGTTAAAGCAGTTGTTGGTGACCTCCAGATGTCCGGGGGGTTGGACACACCTGCCCCTTCTTAGAAGGTCTCTTTTGTGACCCCTCTTTCCACTTTTTGTGTGTGCACTTTTAAAAGTTTAAATTTTAAATTCTCCTTGTGCAAGAAAATATGTTTTGTCTTTTGGGCATATTGTTAGCCTCAGGACTACTGTAGCCTGCTCAAAAACTGGCAAAGTTAAAATCTATTGCTTTTGTTTTTTAATATAATGTGTTGCACAATGGACACACACACAAAGTTATCACATACAGTATACTAAAATGCAAACAATCATATGTCAGATACACTTTAAATTCCTACATTGAGCCTTCCAGGTCCCTTCAGATTTCATTATTCTATGATTCAATGATCTCTCTCTCTCTCTCTCTCTCTCTCTCACACACACACACACAATTAATAAATGAATTATTAATGCTACTTAGCAATAATTTTACAGTTTTACATTACTGGAACTCTTGCGTTATGGTCAACATCTCTTTTTAAAAACTAAAATAAAGCTTTTCAGAAAAGAAGAGGAGTAGGATTCCTAAAAAGGCATTCATGCAAATATGTATTGTGAGCTTATTCATATTTATTTGGAAACCATATGCAGTATAAGACATGTTATTTCCATTATTCTTATGAAAGGTCAAAGGAAAGATTGCACATTTCTTGAGATGACACAAAATCATGCTAGCTGGATAAAGACAGATACAGTGGTACCTTGTATAAAAGAATGAATTTGTTCCAAATGAAACTATGTTAAACAATTTTCCTTTATACAAATTTCCCATAGGAATGCATTGAAAACAGAGTAATCCCTAATTGAGACCATTTTTATTTTGTATGGATTCGCCCCATAAGGGGATTCTGTTAAGCAAATTTCCCCTATCTCCGGAATTTTTTATGTTGTACAGATTTTATGTTATACAAACCATTTGTTATACGAGGGTCCACTGTATACCGGTAGTTTAACACATCTTGACATTACCAAGCTGGGGATGGCTGACATAAAGCATTGTATTTGTTCTATTCCTTTATTTTAATAGTTATTATTTTATATTTGTATTTATTGTAAACCGCCTGGAGTGCCTTTTGGAAGACTGATGGTACATAAATGTTTAAATAAATAAATAAATAAATAAATAAATATTGTGAGAGAGCTTGAGAGTTGTACCCAACGCAACCCAAAGCAAGTCACTTTACAGAAAGTCATATTTTAATCATGTGATTTCTCTATCTCAAGACATTAATCTTAATATATGTTTAACTGTTTTATATGTGATATTTATATAGTGTTATTAAATACTGGTATGTTGTTTTATCTATTGTACGCAACTTTGGATCTCCTATGGGGAGAAAGGTGGCAAATGGATCAAGGAATCAATGCTTGCATCTTGCTCTCAATACATGCTTTTTGTAGTCTCTTTGCCCAAACAGATTCCATAAACAATAATGTTAACTATAATGTTAACAATAATGTTGCTATAGTCTATCGGAGTTCTATCTCCTTGACAAGACTTCCTGTCCCCTTGGGAGGAGGCCTGGAGGGCCTGTACTGTGTGTTGGGCTCACGAGACAGATTGGGGATTCTGCTGGTGTACCGCCCACCCTGCTGCGTACCAACAGTCTCCCTGCCTGAGCTGACGGAGGTTGTCTCGGACCTGGTGTTGCGGACCCCCAGGCTGTTGGTACTGGGGGACCTCAACATCCATGCTGAGGCAGCCTTGAATGGGGCAGCTCAGGACTTCATGGCCGCCATGACAACCATGGGGCTGTCTCAATATGTCAACGGCCCAACGCATGAGAAGGGCCATACTTTAGACCTGGTCTTCTCAACGGGATTGGAGGATGGTGGTCTGGATGTGGAGGGGTTGGTTCTAATTCCATTGTCATGGTCAGACCACTTTCTGGTCAAGTTTAGGCTATTAGCTTCTTCTACCCTCTGCAAGGGTGGGGGATCTATTCAGATGATCCGCCTCGGAGACTAATGGATCCAGATGGTTTCCTGAAAGCTCTGGGGGATTATCCCTCTGATATGGTCGGCGCTCCTGTCGAAGCTCAGGTCACCCTGTGGAATAGGGAAATGTCCCGGGCGGTTGACACGATTGCACCTAAGCGCCCTCTCCCCTTACGCAGAGCCCAGACAGCTCCTTGGTATACATCTGAGCTGCGGGCAATGAAGCAGGAGGGGAGACGGCTGGAGCGCAAGTGGAGAAAATATCACTATGAGTCTGATCGAACACGGCTTAGAGCCCATTATCGGGCCTATTCCGTGGCGATACAGTTTGCGAAAAGGCAATATTTCACAAACCGTATTGCTTCTTCAGAGTGCCATCCAGCAGAGCTGTTTCGGGTGGTCCGGGACCTTCTTCAACCGAGAAATACGATGGAGGTTCTGGACCACTCAGCAGCCCGCTGTGACGAGTTTGCTGTCCACTTTGAGGAAAAAAATCGCTCAGATTCGCAGGGAATTGGACTCACTATTGGTGCAGAATCAAGGGATGTGTCCAGTGTGCCGTGCTTAGGTCCAGTATTATTGGATGAGTTTCAATTATTGAGACCCGAGGATGTGGACAGGGTGCTTGGATCTGTCCGTGCTACCACTACGCCACTTGACCCTTGCCCTTCTTGGCTAATTGAAAGATCTGCCAGGGGAGTTCGCACCTGGGTCCAGGAAGCTGTAAACGCCTCATTAAGAGAGGGAGTGGTCCCCACCATCTTGAAAGAGGCAGTGATTAGACCACTCCTTAAAAACCTAACCTGGACCCAGGGCTGGTGGTTAACTACCGTCCAGTAGCGAACCTCCCTTATTTGGGCAAGGTTTTGGAGCGGGTGGTGGCCGGGCAACTCCAGGCACTGCTGGATGAAACGGATTTTCTGGATCCATTTCAATCTGGTTTCAGGCCGGGTTTTGGTACAGAGACTGCCTTGGTCGCCCTGTATAATGACCTCTGCCGGGAGAGAGACAGGGGAGTGCAACCCTGTTGATACTCCTGGACCTCTCAGCGGCTTTCGACACCATCGACCATGGTGTCCTTCTGGATAGGCTGGCCAGGTTGGGAGTTGGAGGCACCGCTTTGCGATGGTTCCATTCCTTCCTGGCTGACCGTGTCCAGAAGGTGGTGCTGGGGGACAGTTGCTCTGCCCCGTGGCATTTATGTCATGGGGTTCCTCAGGGCTCTATACTGTCTCCCATGCTGTTCAACATTTACATGGAACCACTGGGAGAGGTCATCAGGAGGTTTGGGCTGAGGACTCAGCAATATGCTGATGATACTCAGCTCTACCTCTCGTTTTCCACCAATCCAGGTGAGGCGGTTTCTGTGCTGAACTCGTGTCTGGGCCAGATAATGGACTGGATGAGGGTTAACAAATTGAAACTCAATCCAGACAAGACGGAAGTGTTGTTAGTGGGTGCTTCGCCAGACAGGTTAGAGGGACACTTCCCTGTTCTGGACGGGGTTGCACTCCCCCTAAGGGACAGGGTCCATTTTGGGGGTGCTCCTGGACCCCGGTCTAACTCTGGAAGCCCAGGTGGACTCGGTGGCCAGGGGTGCCTTTCTCCAGCTGCGGAAAATATATCAGCTACGCCCTACCTGGATGAACGGAGCCTCATAACAGTTACGCATGCACTGGTAACATCCCGTATTGATTACTGCAATGCGCTCTACATGGGGCTGCCTTTGAAGACGGTTCGGCGATTGCAACTGGTTCAGAATCGTGCGGCGCGGCTAGTAAGTGGTGGGGCCGCTAGGGATCACATCACGCCGATTCTACGTAGCCTACATTGGTTACCAGTTGCTGCCCGAGCCCAATTCAAAGTGCTTGTTTTGACATATAAAGCCCTAAATGGCTTAGGACCTGGATACCTGAAGGACCGCCTTCTTCCATATGAACCTACCCGGCAATTAAGATCAAGCCAGGGGGCCCTCCTGAAAGAGCCATCCCTCAAGGAGGTGAAAGGGATGGCTTGTAGGAACAGGGCCTTTTCGGCAGCTGCCCCCCAAGCTATGGAATGCCCTCCCAAGTGAGATCCGCCTGGCGCCAACACTGATGACATTTCGGCGCCAGGTAAAAACCTTCCTGTTCCAGAAGTTTTTTAATTTATACAATTTAGATTGTGGGTCTTCTGATGGCAATTTTAGTGTGATGTTTTAGTATAAGGTTTTTATTGTTGTTTTAATTATTTATTGTTGTTTGATGTTTTTAACTGTTTTAATTCCTTGATTGTAAGCCGCCCAGAGACCTTTGGGTAGTGGGCGGCATATAAGTTGTAAAAATAAATAAATAAATAAATAAAATAAATAAATAAACTTCTTTGGCATTTCTAATGTCTGGAAATGTGTACTTTCAAAGAAAAGAATGAGGGCCTGATTCTGTCTCTACAAAGATGCAGAAGGACAACTGCTTCAGTTGACACTCTGGCAAAATAAGACTCACTTAAGAGTATTTTTTTTAAAGTAATCCTAGGTATTTTAACAGGGCTTCAAACATTTCCTGTTATCATGATAAAGATGGGTCGGGGGGGGAGCGTCATAAAAATTAGAGTTGAACATTGGACTGTTCTCATTTTCATCTACACTTGTTACTAAGCATAGAAACCTGTGAAAACCCATAAAATTGAGGCCTTAATCTTGGATCTACAATGCTTTTTTACAAAACATTTTTAAATTGTGTCATAATGGGGAATTGGAATACTGCATATACTCTCTATTCCACAATGAGACCTTTGAGCTATAACACGTTTTAAATAAAACTTATCATTACTCAATCTTCTTAATGCCCTTTAATTATAACAATTTCTAAGTCCAATTTAAGTTTTAACGATCATATTAAAGAATCTGTGTTTGGCTGGAATCATGTTTGCAAAAACTACCTGTGGCAAGCTGCCAAGGTACAAGGTCATATCTTTCTTGGGTGATTAGTCGTGTACCTCACTGCGCAACCAAAATGTGCCCCAGCACCTCATTAATAAACCACATCAATTTGTGTAAACCTTATACAATAGCCAACAGGATTCTGGGCACTGATTTTTATCCATTCTGGCCCACCACATCCTAGCTGAGTTTTCTAACAATTGCTGCAAAACAGTTCAGCATAATTTTGTTAAAAGTGGCCCCAACACTTGTCAGCAGCAACAATGAATGCCAAGCCATTTTGGACATCAGTTCCTTTTTACCACTTCTAACATATGCTTTCATACCTCCTGCATTTGCCCTCTAGACTTTCCCACAGCTTATATACAATCTTGTACTTCTTCTAGTCTCCATGGCCATGTTTCCACAATTATGTAGAGAAATGATTTGGTTTGATCTTGCACGTTTCCACCAGAACGTCCAAATTAAGGGGACAGCTGTGTCAAATATTTCAAACCACCAGAGGCATGCTGGGAAGGTATGTCGGCCTGCATGCTAGGGGAACCATCTGCAAGAATGTTTTTGACATTCAGATAACAATGACAGAAGGAACTGAGGAATTATTAATGAAGCAACTGGCTCTTCCCCAAAGCTGGCTTCCCAGGCAAAACACTTGCTCACAAGATCTGTGTCAACTAATTTTCAAAGCGCTAATTAGCACAAAGAATGTGTAGCTTCCCCAAAAAATTATTTAGTCAAATGTATTTACAAGATGCAAATTCCCAAGGTGTTTAAAACTTTCCAAGCACATGAATGGCATTAGCTAGGCATGATAAAAAATTCATACAACATGAACCATGAACAGCAAATTTATACATCATAACAGATTCAATGCTAAGTTACAAAGCTGGATATTCAAAGTGCTGAGAAACAGAGAGATAATGCCATAAAGTTGCAGATACAATTGTGTACCTAGCTTGTGTAAGGATTGTACAAATTCTATATGCAATTAGTTATGGAAGAGACTTCCACATACAGTATATATCTTTTCCCATGAGAGATTATTGCACAAGCTGTGCCTGGTACACAAAAGACAGATTTTCTGCTTGAAAGATCTCATCTCTAACAATTATATTAAATGGATGTGAAAAACTAAACTACAAACACAAAGACCTCTGCTCATAAGGGAACAGGCTACATTCCCATCTGGTTAGGAGCTGGAACACCTGGGCTCCCTGACTGTGTTTATGCCTCCTCCTTCTCCTACAGGTATATTATGCTGATACTATGCCAGAGGAAGCACCTCTGTGAACTTAGCATCACACCTGAGAGTCAGAGAAGGGGTCATGAACTGAGAGCTGTGGACACTGTACCTCCAGCAGAACTCCCAGGAGGACTATTGCTACAACTTCTTTTTTGTATCCCTTCCTCCCCTATCCTTAATACATTATAACCTTCCCTAAATCAGGGAAGACAGACTAGCAGTGGTGGCAAACCTTTGGCACTCCTGATGTTTTGGACCACAATTCTCAGAATTCCAAGCCTAGCTTGACAATGGCAAAGGACCATGGGAGTTGTGGTCCAAAAAATCTGGAGTGCCAAAGGTGCACCACCACTGGACTAGAACAACAATGGAAGGGGGGAACTCAGAGAGAATCTAAGCAAACACATATTGTACTAGGACCCATTGGAAGGCAATGGTAGGCAGCAAAAATATACAGGTTTTGGTAGTGGCCAAGAGTGCCTCTGCAGTTAAAAATAATGTACAGTTGTACCTCGAGATACGGGCACCTCATGTCATGAAAAATTCAAGATACAAAAGGGAAGTCTATCTGAGACGAAATGCACCCTGGGAATGGAAAACATCTGCAAAAGGTCAAGATATGAAAATTTCCTATAAAAACCCAGAGATGCAAAAAAATTTTCAGAATACAGTACTTCAATTCCCATTCGGATCCATGATACAAAATTTCACGATATGAAGCGTTCCTGGACATGTCTACACCAGCCACAGTGACAAATGCATTAGTTACAATCTGGCTGATTACTGTAACATACTCTACAAAACTTCAATGAGTCCAAAACATTGCGGGCATATTGTTAACTGGGGCTGGTTATAGTGATCACCTCGCTGGACACTAATCTATTTCAGGGCACAATTCAAAGTGCTGGTTTTAACCTATAAAGCCCTAAACAGCTTGGATCCAAGCTATCTCAAAGACCACTTCTCTCTTTATCAGCTTGCTCAGGTGTTAAAATCATTGGGGGAGGCCATAGGACCATCTCATAGGAATGCACTGAAAACAGGTTAATCCCTAATTGTGACTGTTTTTCTGTTGTACGGATGCACCTCATAACAGCTCCGTGGCGCAGTGGTTAAATGCCTGTACTGCAGGTAAAACTGTCCTCACGACCTGGCGTTCAATCCCAGATAGCAGGCTCATGGTTGTCTCAGCCTTCTATCCTTCTGAGGTTGGTAAAATAAGTACCCAGCTTGCTAGGGGGGGATGTGTAGCCCGCATTACTGTAATTTAAAAACTGTAAACCGCCCAGAGACTACTTGACGTGGTATGGGGCGGTATATAAGCAGAAAACTTTACTTTGCTTCTGCAACTCTGTTAACCAATTTTTTCCTATCTCCGGAATGTTTTTCCTTTAAGCAGATTTTCTGTTAAACAAACCACTTGTTATATGAGGGTCCACTCAGTGATACCTTGTATAAATGAATTAATTCATTCCAAATGAAATCCTGTTAAGCAAATTTTCCTTTGTACAAATTTCCCATAGGAATGCATTGAAAACGGATTAATCCCTAATCGCGACCATTTTTCTATTGTACGGATTCACGCCATAGGCAATTCTGTTAAGCGATTTTCCCCTATCTCTGGAAATGTTTTCCTATAAGCAGATTTTCTGTTAAACAAACGTCTTTTTATACGAGGGTCCACTGTACTAAAAAATGAATGACAATGACTGTCAATGAGGACCATCAGAACACACAAAAATAAGTGTGACAGTGTAACAATAAGCACATGCACCTGGGCAGGAAGACTGCTTTTTCAGAAAATTATCTCTCTTCTTTTCATGCAGCTTTATTTTATTTTAATTTATTGCAGACTTCACCTACTCCAGGGGCTTCGCATCTTAGTTTACCTTTCTTACTTTAGTCTGAGAGAAGTTGCAGGTTTCTTTCTATGACTTAGGTAATTTCTTCTGAAAAATTTTACATCTTCCAAATCAGGATTATTTTCTCCTTGTGGCTTTTACAGTACTAAATTTCTGGTCTATGGGATACAGTACTCTTAATAAATTTTGTTTCCTAAAAATGTGCTTACTTTTTCATTATTTTTCTTCGCTGATTTTAGCTTCTTTTTCCCTTCCTCTAATCATCCCATGTGCATTTCCGTAGACCAACTTTCTTCCATCCTCATTTGAGTCTTCAGCAATTTGCTTCATGGAACAGTAATTATATTATTTGCCTAACACTGCATAGCAGGGGACATAGCAAGCTTTCACTAGAAGGTATGGGGAATATTAGGATGACCAGTGTTTTATGATGCACTAACCATGGCTAATTCTGCATGATACAATCTCAACTCAAATTTCAATCCACGCTGTTGTGCATTGCATAATCACTGCACTGTATTATGTTTGGAATTCACCAATCAGCCTGATTTCTTGAATATTAGGATTCATTACATAAATCATATTCTGTGTTCTGCGATTCGAATAAAGCTCCAAATCAATTACATAGGAATAGGAATAGGAATAGGAATCTTTATTGTCATTTCCCCCTTGCAGGAACAAGGAAACATCAGTTAACAGCTGCACGTAATCTCTGGTTACTTCCTCTTTCTCGCTAGGATAAATATTAAACCTCATTTTATGCTGTTACAGCAACGTCTTCCATTGCCTTACCAGAGTGAGGGGCTGGAAATCTTTTTTCTTAACTTGATTTCGCTTCCTGAATATGCAGTGACAATGCAAAGCCAGGTCAGAGCAAGGGCAAAGCTTCCTGCCTCAACTCTGTGCACCGAATAAAAGTAAAACCGCACTAAACATCAAGTGCAGTTATTGCTGCAAAAACAAGGTCAAATTTTACTACAACTACAAAAAAAACGTTAAAGAGGGTGGTTTTTTTCTAAATTATTTTGACATCCTCAGAAGCCCTACTTTGGAGGGCTCTTTGAAGAGTAGAAATTCTTCATTTACGCACATCTGGCTCAGTTATATTTTTATAAGTCAGGCTATCAATACAGGATTTAAGAAGCAATTATCAAATATTACACTGGAATGAAGCTCTGTTGTGATCACAACCAGAATACCTGATCTGGTTATTATTTCTATATGCATGGTCTCCTTACAATGAGAAATACCACTGGTGGAAAATATTAATAGATTGAAGAACATCTCATGCATGTTGCAACCAATAATGTGTTACAAAATGAGATTATACAAGATCCAAGAATCATAACAGCAACCACTCAATAGCCTTGAAGAAATTATGTATTATTCTAGAATTATTTTTAAAGCAAATTGCTGTCTTTTATCACACTGGAAGGAAAGAAGATATTTAAGGGGTTAACAGAATATTACTGCTCTCTGATATGCTGATCAACCTCAACACTGGAAGAAAGATGCTCATAAATATTAACTATCATTTTTGCATGAGTCAGCCACAGGCAGGATATCTTGTTAAGAACATGGAATAGAGCCATTATAATTTTATTCTGTGTGCTTTTTTGATCACAAGACTCAAAATGCCCAGGAACATTATTTGAGAGGGGATGGAATAACAGGCAGAGAGCCATAGTTAAACAGCATGTTAATTATGGTTCACCAATTTGGTTTAGGCTGGAGTCCCAACTGCCAGAATAAACATTTTAAGCCTAGAGGGTTAGGCTCATACTCAAGATCATTTCAGTAAGTAATATTTTCCAAAAATAACACAACATGAAATAGTGGTGAATTTTAGTGTAGAACTAAATTTATAAATCAAGGTGCCAGATTTGCTAGCTTTAAAATATTATCCCACTCCTGACATCACAATTCTGAATACAGCACTTACATATTTTCATTTCATAAGATTGTGAAGATTCTCTTAATTTGGGCAATTGCAATATGAATTTCAAATATTTTTAAATCTTTTAAAATTGTTTTTAATCTTAATCTTCATGATCTTTCATATGGCATTTTAAAGCTGTTATATTTTGTACATTGGTGTAGATGGCCGTTCTATCTATCTATCTATCTATCTATCTATCTATCTATCTATCTATCTATCTATCTATCTATCTATCTATCTATCTATCTATCCACACACCTAACTTCTCTTCCCAGTTGTGCTGCTCATGCTACCTTTATCATATTTAGGAAACTAACTCACATTCCTCAGGAAGAAAGGTTGCTAAATAATTAAGAAGAAAAACTATAAAATTTAAAGGACCTGATACTAATACAGCAAACAAAGAGCATTTAGTAAAAGACATGCATTAAAGCCTTAGCCAAAAGACTTCCCAATGAAGTGGCCAACTAGGTATAGACATTTTGAAATTAATACACAGCCCCCAGAAGTTTGTAGGATTCTGCCTGACAGGCTTCTAAGTGCCTTAATGGAAAAAAAAACCAAAATGCTAATATTCCTGCAGCAATTTTTATTCTCTGGAGAAGACAGGGGAAATGGGTGGGGAGGGTAAAACTCACAAGGGATTGTGCATCTGGTATTTTTTTCAGAGGCTTTCTGCCCAATATACAGTGGTACCTCGAGTTACGAACATCTCTACTTACGAAAAACTCAAGCTATGAAGGAAATCATTGGAAATGGAGTTCGAAAAAACTCGAGATCCGAAAGGAAATCCATTTCCAATTATTACCTTTCATTATGAAGCTCTACCCCATGCATGCTGTGCATAGTGTTTCCTGAACCAGGGCATCAATTTCCAATGATTTCTTTTCAAATTGGAAACCAATGCCCCGATTCTGGAAATGCTACACAGAGCATGCAGGGTGCGGTGCTTCATATTTAAAGGTTCTGTTTGACAGGTCCAGCTGTGAAGAGTGGGGTCCTATATAAATAAATAAATAAATAAATAAATAAATAAATAAATAAATAAATAAATAAAGAAGCTTTGCATTAAAAGACGGCATGTCACCCTAGGTTCCCTTTTACATTCTAGCAGTGTTGGCGAACCTATGGCACGGGTGCCAAAGGTGGCACTCAGAGCTCTTTCTGTGGGCACCTGACATCGCCCCTTCATCGCTACTTGTATATAGGTTAAATTGCTGTATTGGCACTTTGCAAAAAAATTAGTGGGTTTCGAACTGCAGTTTGGGCACTCGGTCTCTAAAAGGTTCACCATCACTGTTCTAGCATTTTGTTTTGTTTTTCATGTGTAGTTTTTTAGACATCAGCAATCAATGCCATGTGTATGAAAAAGCATTTTTCCCCCTCTGGAATGAACTGTACACAGTTGTTCTTATGTGTCCTTAAGTCACTGCTGACTTACACTGACCCTACATATTAATGAAGTCCAAGACATCCTACCATTAACAGATCTGCTCAGGTCTTACTAACTAAAGGTATGATACAGTTGGGACACATTATTTTATTTTATTTTATTTTATTTTAGTTTAGTTTAGTTTAGTTTAGTTTAGTTTAGTTTAGTTTAGTTTATTTATTTATTTATTTATTTATTTTTTATTTATTTATTTGACTTTTATTCTGCCCATCTAGACCTAGGGCTACTCTGGGCGGTTTGCAACATGAATAATTAACATTACAACATTAAAACACCTGCCCTAAGCAGGTTGGAATTAGTGTGTGCGTCTCCAGTTTCAACAGATCTCGAGGATGGACATGGCTGTAGGACAACTGAACCCCTGCCACTGAAGTTATTACAATCATAGATCTCCATACTTCCTAACCCACTCAGTCGCCCAGAGTGGTTGCTGGCCAGATTGATGGATGGTGGGTGGGTGGGGTTGGGGGAGTGGGAGTGTGGGGGTGTGGTTGTGGTTGTGAAAATGAATAAAAAAAAATAGCTGACCAGTTCTTCTTCCATATTCTCAAAGCCAAAATGTGCATTTGCATTATTTCCAAATGGAACTCGACCAAAATCAATTCTTACATAAAAAGATAAGCTGATTTATCTTTTTATATAAGACAACAAAGTGCTAATAAAAGGTTGAAATTGGTCACATGGATAGAAAAGGGAAGAAAGAAGAGGAATAGAGGAGATATGACTTTGTTCACGCAATTCAAGAGGGCAAAGACAGTTTGGTTCCATAGCCTTTGAGTAACCTACCTATCAATCCCTTGTGTCACCCAGCTTTGGTTATCAGCCCTGATTTAGCATGATGACTAAGCTGATAACTATACAGAGCCTATATAGCAAAGCGTGAAAGGGAAAGTTTTCCTCAGGTGGGGATGGGAGAGGCAACTATGTTGGCTTGTGGATTATAGCTTAATTATAGGTTAAGATCCAGAAATGATTTGAAAGAGGTTTTTTCAGTTCTCCAAAGGCAAAACCTGCCCAAGGAGAAAGCATCATGAGCTTCAAGGCAGGAAGCCCTTCAACTCTGGCGAGAGGGTGGAGCTCAGGAATGATCTGCCTTCAGCCTCAAATTGCTCTCCTAATTGCTGTCATTAGAGTGATGAAATGTTCTGTTAGTGCTATCAGTTCTACTTAGGAGGAAATAAACAAGTGCTCCTGAATTAGCAGGGCTGTTTTTTTTTTATTTACCTGGGCTTAATTTTTAACTACTGGGCCAGGGGAGTGCACTGCTTTCCATACAGAGGCCAGGTAACAGCTGCTGCTCCCCCCCCTCTCTCTCTCACACACACACACCTGGTCCACAGACTATTGGTTTTAAAGGTCCATATGCATATTACGCAGATGTTGAATCATCTCTCCTGTTAGTTAATTTCACCAGTCAAACCCAGATGTTCCTATATGCAGTGAGGAACTGGCTGGCAGACATTTCCCTGCAGGCTTAATTTCTTTGCCCGTCTGAGTAAAAGGCACAGCAGAAACCTACGAAGTCATGGGACCACAGACCAAAGCAGCAGAGAAGTACAGTACTCAACTTGTCTATCGTGGCAACAGCAGTTGTACAATACATAATTAAACAGCTAACAAGCAATCTTCTCTATACAGCTTGGGGGGAAATTCCTTCTTGGGTAATGGGCCAAACCAGTCAGTAGGCTTTCCCTACTTAGACTTAGAAGGAGACTTAGAATACATGCTTCAGAAAGAGAAAGCCTTCCTCCACCCAGCCTAAACTTTTGCCATCTGTGAGGGGAACTTCTCCTAGCGAGAGAGAGTGACCCCTGCACAGCGCAAGGCGGAGGGGGATGCATGGCTGGAGAAGCAGAAGAGCAGGGGAACATTCCCGAAAGGAGCCCCTCTGGATCTTCAGGACAGAACCATTCTTTGGAAGGGGTTTTATGATGCTCTTAAGATCATAGAGGAACAGAAGGAGAAGGAAAAGGAAGAGGCCTCTGGTGTGACAGGAAAAAAGGGAGAAGAAATGGCAGGAAAGCCCCACCAATCAGGAGTGGTGGAGGTGGGGTTTGGAGAAGCTAAAAAGGGGAAGCCAAAGGTTCTGTCTCCAGATTGGGAGTGGGTTTGGATGGAGGATCCATGGACGGGAAACTAGGAAAGGATGATGATGCCCAAGAAGGAGGCAGAAAGTTATAGAAGAAGGGTGCACAAGAAAGGTTGTTCCTATTGGGGAGAGAGAGAGGCTCGCGAATACAACCTCAAGAGGAAGGAGATAAGAAAGACGTTGGAGCTGGAACAATGGCTGGCCAAGGTGCGGGAGGAGGCCAAAGCCGGGAAGCTGAACACCCAGATGGATTTGACCCAGAGGGACGACTATCCGTTACGACCCCGTCAGCCGAGGCGCCCTGGACCCAGATCAACTTCGGAGGTCGGGGTGCAAGTGGGGAAGCCCCGTCTCTCTGGGAAGGAGGTTGGAATACAAGTGGGGGAGCCATGACTCTTCGAGAGAGAGAGGAGGAGACAAGTGGTGGGCGCAGCTGTCCCCAGGTGGAGGTGGGGAATTTGATTTCTCTTTAAGAACTCCAAATTATGAAGGAAAGAACAATCCATTTGTTACAGAAGTTAAAGATGTTGAAACTGTTGTAAGGAAAAGAACCTCATTTGTAGTTGAACCAATAAAAAGTTCTGTTTATTCGTTTCAAGATATGCCTTCTTTAAAATTGGAAGGGCGGGATGCCTGGGCAAAGACAGAACCCTCACGCCATCTCTTGGCCTTTATATCCCAGCAGGATCCCCATGATGAGAACCAACTTCCAAGTGCAAGGTTAATAAAAGTAAAGGTAAAGGTTTTCCCCGCACATGGATGCTAGTCGTGTCCGACTCTAGGGGCGGTGCTCATCTCCATTTTCTTTTCTTCTTCTTTTTCATTTTTAATAAGAATTATAAAACTACAATACAAAAAAACACATAGAACAACAAAATATCGTAAAGGAAAGGAAAATATTAATCAAAACACACACCAATATGACAAAAATATAACAAATATAACAAAAATAAATCATCTCCATTTTCAAGCCAAAGAGCCAGTTTTGTGCAAGTCCGTGGGGACAACAAAAGATCTTGTGGCATTGTAAAGTATTGTTCGGCACAAGCTTTCAGACAGCTGCCCATTTCTTATGATAAATCAGAAGGTGTAAACACTATAGCTGAAGAACTGGGTTGCAGTCCATGAAAGCACATGACAAACAATACTTTAGAGGTGTCAAAATTCTTATTTATTCTTTGCTGTTTCTGCAGCCACAGACAAGAGGCTAGTACTCAAAATGGGGATGAAGAAATTTGGGGAAAGGAATGGGAAAAAGCAGCAACACAGTCCAGCTGCCTAACTCACATCATATTTAAATGCCTCTCATTCCCATACTTAACTGGCAACCTAAACAAAACAAGCCCAGTCACACAATCACAGACCTCAATACTTGCTAACCCACTCAAGCAACAAGACTTCAGCTGTCCCTGGCAAGTGAAGAATCAAGGAAGTGTGGGGGTCCTTGAAGCGAACAGAAATGTTCTTTAGTTTCATTGTTTAAGGGCAAATAACAGGTTCACCAATACAGGTAGTGACTCCTGGTGCACTCTACCTACACATGCAACCATCAAACCCTCCATTGGTTGCTTATACATGCAGGTGTAAAAACCAATTACAAAAACCTAGAAAAGACACAGTGAAGAGACTAAAAGATAGCAAATACATGCATGCATGCATACATCCATACATCCATAAAATCACTGCTTTCATTTGGACTGAGCTCCCTCCCAGAGACATAATTTTAATCCCTTCTGTGGCTTTTGTAAACAAGATGAATGCCTGCTAGACAGGGGATGCCTCGATGCCTCACGCTTTCTTTCCTCTGGAAAACCACATATGTAAGCCATGTTTGCATTACGTCGAGTAGGTCCTCGCAGGCTGACTACGGGGGAGAAAGGGGAGCAAGGATCAGGGTTTGGAGTGCACGAGATATATACGTCCACCGTTCATCACGGCACGAACCCATCCAGAGAGGCTTAGGGCTGCCTTTCCCGCAGGTACCCATGCACCCATCCCAGACCCTCCCTCCGACACGCATCTCAAAGGCTCGCCCGGACACGTCGGGAAGGGGGTCGCGTGGAGAAGGACGCAAGGAAAGGGATAAAAGAGAATTAAAAAACATGTTTTTTTGGTGGGGGGAGCCGAAGGAAAATCAATGCTGCTGTCTCCTCGGAAACGCTCGCGGCGCCTGCAGGCGTTGCTTCGTGGCTCAACCCACCCTCTCCTCGCCGTCAATGCAGTGGTGGTGGTGGTGGTAGTGGTGTATGTGTGTGTGTTTGTGTTTGTGTGGTGGGGTAGCACTTTAAGCCTGCAAAAGCGCTGGAGGCAACCCTGCCTGGGCCTCCCCTGAGGAACCTGGGGCAGGGAGGGAGGGAGGGGGGTCGCGAGAAAACTAACAAGAACTACAACCAGCCCCCGCGCGCGCCACAACTTACCCAAACTGCCGGCGAACCCGTCCATCTTGGGCGCCGACGAGCCTCCCGTCCGTGGCCGGAGCGGAGCCGCTGCTGGAGAAGCGAGAGGGCAAAGCAGGCGGCGGCGGGCGGAAGGAAGGAAGAAAGGAAGCTCCTTCACCTTCGCGGCGGCGGCGGCGGTGGCAGCGGGCCCTGCCGTGCTCGGGGCATGAGCGACTCGAGCTGCCGGCCAAGCCTCCTCCAACCAAAGGTCGCGCTTGTGTTCGCGGCTGGTAGTGGTGGTGGCGGCGGCGGCTGGGCGCCCGTCGAGCCAGGCGCCGTGCCCGCGCTCCCCCCCTTACAAACACACACGCACACACATACACACACACACACACACACACACACACACACACACACACACACACACACACACACACACACACACACACACACACACACACACACACGGAGCTCGGCAAGGGCGGCGCGCAGCCGGTATCCGCCTGCCTGGCTCGCCACCACTTCCTCCTCCTCCTCCTCCTCTCTTTGCCGCCACCAGCCTCCCTGCCGCCCCCACCACCCGCCGCAACCTCTCCCGGGCCCGCCTCGCAGCGCCCGCGTTGCTGTCGCGCTTCCGACTCCGCCTTCCTTGGCAGCCGGGGCTTCCCCTCCGGCGGTCGGCGAGGGACGCGCTGCGCGGGGAAAGGAGAGGCTGAGGGGGGGATGAAGGGAGGCAGGCAGGCAGGCAGGCAAGGAGGGATGACCGGCCGGTGGCTCCTCCGGGGCCTAAACGGAGGGTCGCTTGTGGCCGCCGTGGCGCCTTGTGGGCTGGGAGGTGTGTGTGTGCGTGTGTGTGCGTGTGCGTGCGCGTGTTTATGTGTAAAGCTACCCCTGTTGAGATGAGGCTGCTCTTTGAGAAATTATACCCCGTGTGGAGCACATGGGGTTTCTACATCAGACACCACCACCCTTCCTCGGTGGCCGAAGAAAAGCTTGTACAGTATTATGTTTCAAAGAGACAAATAGAGAGGAGGTGTAAGTGGGTGTACATGACCTGTGCCCCTTTGTTTGAAGTGTTGGGGTGTGAAACCCAATCCTTGGCTGTCAGGTGCAACTTGACAACCACCTTGCTACTTCCCGGCAGAATTATTTGTATTTTATTTATATATTGTATGTGGTTTGCTACGCGGAAAATTATTGTAAACATCCCAGAGTGGCACTCATGCCAGATGGGCGTTATATAAATCTAATAAATACATAAATCGAAAACAGGCGTTCCCCCCAGCAAAAATCATCTTGCCAAGAACTTGACATCTACGAATAATCTGGCAGACCACATATTTTTGCCATGTTTGGTACTTGCTTTGAAGACCTGGATAATTGTCCACCAAAGCTTACAATGATTTTTTCTTGGTTTTTTATTAGTGGCCTATAAAGGTGTTGCCTATACTGGACCTAGTCTTTTTGGGAAGTAGCTGTGGAGGAGCCATGGTGTGGGGGTGCGAGGTGGCAGCATGTCGGAGGCCTGGGGTGGGCCACTGGACACCCTCTAGACCAGGGGTCCTCAAAGTTTTCAAACAGCGGGCCGGTCCACCACCACCCAGACACCACTGGGGGCCAGATCACAGTCCAAAAGCAGCTGCAGAGGTTGGCTTGCTCACAAAACGGGGTAGGTGGGGGGTGCAATTGGTCCCAGGGGCCGGATTCAGGACCTTGGGGGCGCATCCGGCCCCGGGGCCTTAGGTTGAGGACCCCTGCTCTAGACAGTGGTGGGGGTGCTGGACTGGTCCTGGAAATCAACCCTGCCAGGCATCAGCGGTTGTCTGAAGGACTGGGGTGTGAAACCTAACCCTTGGCTTCAGATGCAACTTGACAACCACATTGCTGCCTCTTGCCTCATCGAAGACAGATGTGCCTGGCAAAAATCATCTTGCTAAGAACTAAGAATAATCTCCTGGCAAACCACATCTTTTGCCATGTTTGGACTTGTGGTACTTGCTTTGAAGAAACAGATATTGTTCACGAAAGCTTACGATGCGTTTTTTTAATTAGCGGACTATAAAGGCATCACCTATACTAGTATACTCTTGCATTTGTGTGAAGAGAGTGGCAGACCAGCGCCTGGAGACCCAACCCTGCCATCAAAAAAATAAAATAAAATAGGGGGAGGGCTTGCACTGGGATAATAAGCTCTCTTGAATGTTATCCCCATTCACAGAATTGCTCTGGGGGATAACCCCTAAATATGGAAGCAAGCGTTCATGCCCATTGGGCCCCTCGTACTGCTGCAACCTCAGGTCACCTCAATTCAGAGGATGATGAGAGAGTGAGAAGAAAGGCACGTGCCTCATCGCACTCCTGGGAAGCAACAGAGGGGCTACCTGCACCGCATCGTGTACTGGATACAGTGATGGACAAGGTCTTGGGAGACCTAGGTTCCCATTTCGGCTTGCCCAAGGATTTTCACTGGGGCGTTGGACTGGTAAAACGGGTCCTTGAATATCTCAGGTGCTTTGAAAACCCTTCAAGTCAGTTCTGACTTGTCAGCAGGCAACAATGTGTGTCACAAGGAAATAATGGAAGAGTGGGCTGAGAAGGCTGGTTGCTAGATTTGGGGCACCTCCCTTAGCTATGCACAGTACATTGCAGCCACCAGGATGTAATGATACGGAAAGGTCAAAAATATATCCAGAGTTCTAACATGAGATATGAGAATTGAAATCAGTTTCCTAAGAAAATAGAACTGCTGGGAAACGGGAGAACAAATCATGGCAAAGCACTGATGCTACCTTACTGTTACAGCTAAACACAATGTTGCCCTCTATACCTGGGCAGGGGAAAACTGAATTAAAAGTAGAGATGGCTACGAACTCAAAAATTATCCAGAAAGTTTGTTTAAAAATTCTTGGTTCATTAGTTCGGGTCAGTTCAGGCTCATAAAAACTGGTGAACCAAAACAAAACAATGAAATTTTAAAGTAATTTTTGATTATGTGAGTGCCCCCTCTGTCACCTCCACTGCCTGCACCCCACCCTCTTTCCACTGCCCCCATCACCTCTCTACCCAGTCCTCCTGACACTGCCTCCACTGTCATCTAGCAGTGCAGCCTCCCAGGAATCTGCACATGTGCCTGGATTGCAGCTGATCTCCCTGATCAAATGGGACCCCTATGCATAACTAAACATTTACATGCATGGAGATGGCCAGTCCATCTAACACATGTGCACTCCTCTCTGCACATGTGCATGTTTGTTAGCTGACAGGCGTGCCATTCACAGCAGTGAAGGAGGAGGAAGAGGAGGTTGCTATGGCACAAGGTGATGGGGGCAGTGGGAAGGGGGCAGGCAGATGGTGGAGGGGGTGAGTTTTTCTCCCCTTCCCCTCATGGTTTTTTTTTAATGGTCTGGTTTGTTTTTTCAAAAAGTTCAGAAAGTTTGTGGTTCATGGGTAGCCACAAACTGCCATTTTTCTGGTCCATGGGAGAAGAAATGTACCATGATCCCTCAAAGCTGTAACATAAGAAAAGCCTAGCAAAGATTCTGTATTGGAGGAATGACAAGGCCAGAGCGAAAATCATTTTTCAGAGAATTATCCTAAAAAAATTCTTACTCCCTTCAAAAAATAAACCCACTTTTCAATCTTAGTTCCAAATTTTTGCCATTTTTCTAGAGATAATTTTTTTTTTATCCATTGATGTTGCAGTGGCACTACCAGAATGAAACAACACATTAAAAAAATCATTTGGGGGAAATGAAATCTATGCTACAATCACCACTTACAAGGCCCCATCTTAGAGAAATTATTGGAGAATTCCACCTTTGCCTAGAAAAAAAATGGCAAAAATGTCCCCTCTAGTTTTCTAACCAAAATGCCCTTCTAACCAGAAGGGTATCTGAAATGTACTTGTAGAGTATGTAAACATTTTGGAAACAGGGGTATTAAACGGGAAGTACATTCTGTACATTGGCCTCTTTCCCTCCGTTTTATTGCATTATAGACGGGAAAGGGACAGTCAAAAATGTCTCTTGTTAAGTGACACCATATAGGTAAAAGGCAAAGGTCCCATTCCCCCCGCACATGCATGCTAGTTGTGTCAACTCTAGGGGCAGCGTTCACCTCTGTTTCTAAGACAAAGAGCCAGTGTTCTGCATGTCTGGCATGGCGGAACACATAGCTGTGCACAGACACTTTACCTTCCCACTTTTTACAGCAGTACCTATTTATCTACTTGCATTTACATGCTTTCGAACTGCTAGGTTGGCAGGAGCTGGGGTTAACCATGAGAGCTCACTCCGCTGTGTGGCACTTAGGATTTGAACCGACGAGCAGCCAACTTTTCAACCAGCAGTTTCAGCACTCTAGCCTGCAGAGCCACCATGCCCCTCTGACATTATATGATCTAGACATTATTAAAAGTTGGATAGAAGCAGCAAGATTACTCATCTAATATCACAAACCTACATTCATAGTAGAACATGAATACTAATCCTATAGAACACACCAACTTGACCGGACGTAAGAAGAGATGCGGTTTACTTTTCTCCCAGATTTGAATGTTCTAAACTTCACATTCTTTCCATGCCAGATATCAAGGGACTTGTAAATGACGGTAGAGTTTGTCAGCAGAACCAAAATTGCCGCTTGTACTATTTCCAGGATGGAGAGGACCAGGTTGCAAGTACCTGCTGTACTTGGTTAATGCGAAGAGGTAAGGGTATAGTGCCAACCTTAATGGAATACAAATATAGTTGAATTCAGGGGAATTCAAAAACAGACTTTGGAGAATTAAACACATGCATTTCATTTTGGATTTGGTTTGTTTTTTCACATTTGTTTTTGGTTTTTGTAAAAGTCACTGATTGAATGATTTCTGTGGTGCCACCTACGCTTGGTAGAAAAGGAGAGGAGCAGAGGTTATACACCAATAGAAGAGAAACAACAGAAAGAAGGATATGTCATAGTAAAGAATATGCAATTATTTTAGTTGCACCAATTTTAAACAAAAAAAATTCTTTTGAAGTAAACCATATATTTCAAGTTGAAAGTTTTGTTGGTCTGTGTTGCCCCAGTCTTCGTGAATAGAAATCCAACTTGGTCACTGAGATCACAGTAGCCCACCCCCACCCCCCACCCCCATTTCCTGCATATCAGTGTGCTCTAGAAAATATTCTCTAACATTTCACAAATTTTAGAAAATGGTTTCCAGGATTTGTAATGTATTATAATTATACAATTGGGATTTATCGATGGCCAGCATTATAACTATGTTCAATGGAGTAGACATACTTATGAATTAGAGGCATCTTAATAGTTTTCTACACCATCAGTCAGAATTGATTTTGAATACTTTTGGATGATACTCCACCCGTCTCTCTGCAGAGGCAAAATGTATCCTGTCATCTGCCTGTAATGGATTGGGGAATGGGGATACTTTTGCAGCAGACGTATCCTTGCAGTTTAAAATGTCACTGGTGGTCCTTGCCCTATTGCTGAAGTTTCCAGCCTTGGTTAACTCAAGTGTTCTTGGACTGCAGTTTCCAGAAGCTTCACCGCTGCTAACCAGGAGTTTCTGGGAGTTGCAGTCCATAAACACCTGGGTTACCCAAAGCTGGGAAAAACTGGGTGGCATATAACTATTTTAAATGAATGATAAAATATTGTTGCTTTTAAAAATTAGATTAAAATGCTACCTGTCTTTCTGGGAGTTTCACAGAACTATGCCTTGCTTTAAGAAACATCATCAATATCTTGTCTGCTGTTCCTTAGGTATGGAATTCTATCCAAGAATGGACCTGTGCTCTGAGTCTGTCCAGTCATCTCACCTTTTCTCGGAAATCCGAGGATTAGTTCCCTGCTCCAGAAGTGAGCAACCTGTGGCTCTCCAAATGTTGTAAGATAGCAACTCCAAGCACAATTTACCATTGACTTTGCTAATTTGGGCCGATGGGAGTTGTAACATAATCTGGAGAAGCTGCACTTTGCTCCCTGCCCCCGCTTTGAGATAGTTGTAGTATCTGTAACTAAAATCATTGATTATGTCTGTGAAGATTCTCAGTCATCCAGGTGAGTTTATCTGGAAGTTGAGTCATGGCAACTGGACTTCTTTTCTTGAGAGACTGAAACATTTCGCTCCTCATCCAAAGAGCTTTGTCAGTCTGAGGAAAGCTAGTTGCGAGTCCCCCAATTTATAGCTCACTTTGACCTCATGTCATCCTAGTCTGAAATAGGTTCATAAAATGAAATATGGCCTGACTAGGCTCATTAGGTAGACAATAATCTCCATAGGCCTTTAGGCGAACAATGGCCTAAGGTATTGAAACCCATGAAGTGTGGGTTGTTAGCTATATCCTTGGTGGTAGAAGTGTGAAGTATTTTTGATTTGTCTGGGTATTGTTGAAATCACTGCCTGATAAGTGGCAGATAGACTGTACCTGAGCCCCCCCCCTCAGTTGAGATAGAGGTTTTCAATACTCACATGAATAGCATCCCTGACCCCTCTCAAACCACCTATCTCCTCTAATATGTGTACATCTTCATCTTTGAATGAGTGCCCTTTGTCCTTTAAGTGGAGGTGTACTGCTGATTGTGGTCCTGAGCTGTTCCCCCCCATGTTGGGCCATCCTCCTGTTTAATGGCTGTTTAGTTTCTCCAATGTAGATAAACTAATGCACATTCCTCACTGCATTGGACCACATATACTATATTGCTCCTTTTGTGTTTTGGTGTTGGGTCCTTTGGGTGGACAAGTCTCTGCCTTAGTTTGCTTGTGGGTTTTAAATAAACAGGGATGTGGTGTTTGCCAAAAATCCTTTTAAGCTTCTTGGACACTCCAGCCATGTGGGGAATGACCAGGTTCTTTCGTCGGGTCTGGGTCTCAGGCTGATCCCTTGTTCTTCTGGGTTGGCACACTGCTTTGTTGAAGGCTCACTTTGGATATCCTTCTTCTTGGCTTCTGTGGAGGTGGGGATGCTCTCTGCTCTGTGGTTTAGGGTCCTCCACCACCACTTTACAAATGGGTGTTGGCATGTATTTCTTCTCTGTTTACCTCCTGATCCCACTTTTCTATTCTCCTGATCTACCACCCTGTCAAATTTTATACTGGAGGTCCTGGCTATAAAATTTCACATGCACCGCTTGTACAAAGTACCGCTAAATATAAATAATTTCTATCTGGAAATTCTACATACACAAAGTATAGGCTTTTTTTCTGGGGTGGGGGTGGGGGTGGCATGTAACCTTGTGGCCATCATGGCCCTGGCTGGTCTGCTTGAATAATTCTGGGAAGTGCCCAAACAAATAGTTTTTTTCAAGTTTCGTGCATGCAGTGACAAACTGGGGATGACTTTGCCAAAGTGGATGGTCAGAAGGAATGCAGCCCTTTGCTTAAAATACAAAGTGATATTGCTTTGGAAGGATTTGAACAGGTCACATTAATGATTGGCTTACATCAGCTTATCACCAACTAAAGTAACTTAGCAGCTAGATGTATATAAATTTTCTAGAAAATAAATAAATAAAATATCTATGTTTTCTTTTGAAGAAGTCTCTGTGTGTATGCCTACGCAGTTTATAGAGAGTTACTTTTCTTACATATACAAATATGTAAGAAAGTTAAATGAAAAGGTACTGAAGTCAAACAGGCACAAGAATAGAATTAAAGGCAACGGAATGGCAATATAAATATTTCATTGATAGTTCATTTTCTCCTGACAAGACCAAGGTATGATTGGCAATATTTGACTGCCATATTGCACAGAGCTTGTCTAGTCTGCTTGTTCAGAGTACAGCAGCTGTCCAAGCACTTCTGTAGAGAATTAAACTGTGTTCTGGAGAGACTATGAATAATGCAGAGCTGTCTTGCACTCTCTTTGTGTTGGTCAGGGTCAATCTCCATGACATTTCTTCTGTTAAAGACCATAATTCTGCCAGTAGCAGCAGTGACTAGAAAATACCTCTTATAAATTTTTCTTTTCTTTTCTTTTCTTTCTTTCTTTCTTTCTTTCTTTCTTTCTTTCTTTCTTTCTTTCTTTCTTTCTTTCTTTCTTTCTTTCTTTCTTTCTTTCTTTCTTTCTTTCAGGAGCAGCATTTATTTTTCCAAAGTTGAAATTTCTACTATTAAGTTTCCCTCCACAGAGGAAATACTTTAACAGATTCAAGAGCAGACATGGTGGTGTAACAGACACATTGTTGTTGGCCTAATATTGATAGCAGGAGAAACTTGAGATTATTGCCTGACACCTCTTCAGACCCACCTCAGCCTTTTAATAATCATGTATATTTTAACTTGCCTTGTCTTACTCAGAACCAGAAAACTACTCTCTTCGCTTCACCAGAGAAAAAAAATAATTTTGTGCTATTTCTCATTATTTACACGTAAGAACTGGGTGTGGACATGTATTTGCATACGCAGGTGGGCAAAATAAGCAAAACTTCAAACAACACAAAGCAGTAATGCAAGTAATGCAGATCCTAGGTTAGAAAGCCTAAAAGGGATTTTTTTCCTTTTTTTTAAAAAAGCGACCAGCCAATCATTCAGTGCTGGGTGGCAATATCTGGTTTTCTACATTATATTCAGAGGAAGTATGCAAAATTGACATATTTTTAATTCAGAATTATATATGGGATTGCTGTATTTGGAGATCCTTTTGTTTAGCGGAGTTAGGATGCAGTACAGTTGTCCCCCACCATTTTGTGTTTCATATACTGCGGTCCCAGTTTAACGTGGGGCCACAGTATATGAAACAATGGGCTCCTGGGGCAAGTTGCATGGGCCCATTTGAGGCCTCCTGTACTTAGCCCAGGCCTAGTGCTGCCCCGAATGGGCCTTCAACAGGCTTCCCGGGCCTGTCAGAGGCCCCAAAATGGTTTCCAGTGCACTGGAAGTCACTTCTGGAAAACCGGAAGTGCCTTCTGGATCACCCAGAACCACTTCTGGGGCCTCCAACAGGCTTCCAGGGCCTGACATAGGACCCAGAAGTGGTTTCTGGCTAACCAGAATTGACTTTCAGAAAATTGGAAGTGACTTCCAGTTCGTCAGAAACCACTTCTGGGGACTCCGAGAGGCCTGGGAAGCCTGTTGGAGGCCCGTTCGGGGCAGGGCCAGGCCTGAATAGGCAGCCCCAGATAGCCCCCCACCAGTCCCGACCTGACCCAGCATCCGCATGTCGTGGATTTTCCATTATCACGGGTCGGGTTGGGTCCCTAACCCCGCGATACACACGGGGTTACTGTATTGTTTCCCGCAGGCAACTAAACCCGCCTTTGTTTGTTAGTTCTTTTGACTAATAAAACAGGAAGAGGCTGACCTTAAGTAACAAACTAGTTAGGTGCTGTCAAGCCAGAACCAACCTATAGTGATCCTATTAGGGCTTTCTAGGTAAGTGAGATATTTAAGGGAGGGGTACCAATTCTGTAACTCCATTGAGTTTCTGCATTCATAGCCATCCTGGGCCACATGCAGTCGGCACGGCACTGGTTGGACGCCCCTATCCAAAGCCATCCTAGCACAAGCTGTGCTTGCACTAGGATCTAGCATAATGAAAGTGAGTGCTTGGCCCACTCTCAAGAAAGATCTTAACAGTTGGAAGAGGACTAAGATGAGAAGACAGGAAATTATCTTTGGAGCCATTGGAAAGCGATTGAAATAGCCAATAAAAAGACAGTGACACATAATTATGCATTTGTGAGTGGAAAGTGTGGAGAGAGGAGATGGTTCCGGTAACTTCTCCCAACAAACCATTGAATGCTTGATGAGAACTTCTGGCTAATTCAGTAGCTTAGTTATCTAGGTATCAATCCAGAGGTTGAGAGTTTGATTCCCCACTCTGCCTCCTTGACAGGGACTTGACCTCATGATCCATAGGTGCCCTATCAGCAATTAAGCAACAAATATAATATTTACTTGTGCTTGACACAGAGCAGTGCAGCAGTAGCGTGCAGATAAAATGTCAGTATTGATATAAAGTATTGCAGAGTTAAGTTATGAAGAGACAATGACAATGGGTAGAGTAAATACTCATATATACATCAAAAATATATACAGCATAACAACCAAGCAATATTTACAACAGACAAACAGAGTGTGGGGTTCTGTTCTCACCATAACAGACCCACCTAACAAATGGAAAGCTAGTGCTTTTTATACAGTTCAGTACCCATCAGATGTGAGTCATCAATAATTACAATCTGATGCAATCTGATACAATCATGATGCTATAAATTCTTTCACCTGTGCTTCATCACATAACATGCCTGTGATTACTTATCTCTTACACTTGTGAATTAACATCATGAGTCTGCAGAATCTAACTGCCTCCATTTTACAACTCTCTTTCCACTATCTGTTAAATATACATAACATATATTTTATCAACTTTTACATATCTTGACATGCCCTTCCAGCACTGTAATTTTAAGAATGGTATTAAAACAATTCCCACAATAATCTTTTTCTTGCTCTCACCTGGAAACATTGCTATTGCCAAGCCTAGTAGAAGATAGGTGAAATAGCTGTTGCCTCATTTTCTCCAGCTACTGCTTTACAGCCAAATCAACTAGATTGTGGTGGATGAGGTTGCTGTTGCTGCCTCTTATAATTTTTTTTTTGAGGTCTGGAAGAGTCAGAAAGATAAGTAGGAAGAATTTCTACACAAGGTGCCATTTTGCTCTAGCAGGATTTGCACACTTCATTATAGTGCAGTGTCTGCATTTTGCACACATGCCTGCCTTGCCCATAAGTACAGGAACTTCATTAAAATATTCCCAAACTGGGTCTCTTTTATGGCCTGCTGCCATTACAGGGTTTTCTCCTCAAGAGAGAGAGAGTAAGATTAATATGATAACCCTCAGGCCTCTATACACATAAAAGATATCAAGATGTGGAGTACTGTGCTCAAAAGGTTCCACTTTCATTTTACTGTTTGCCCCTCCCTCCTCAAACTTTGCTCCTTGGTTGATGATGTCTACAATATATTAAATGTAGATTAGACAGGCTCGTTTAACATTGTAATTTGCTATCCTCACTGTTGTATTAGATGAAAATAGATGTAAACTGAGCTAGTCAACTATATTTTAAGCTGCTTAGTAAAATGAAATGCCAGTGTTTGGCAGTTGGAAATGTGTATGTACATGTGCAGATGCACACACACACACACACACACATATATGACACACACATAGACAATAATGTAGAAATCTGGTCTCTAACTAGCGCAAAGGGTATTCTTGGATTATCCTTGATGTTTCTGCCAAATCACACTTCCCTGTGCCAAACAAACCAAACTGCCAGGAACATGGAAAACATTTGGACACCACAATACAGCAGGCAGCGTTCACTGAGCTCTTGTTTCTATACTTCCCACCCAGGTCTTAAGAAATCTCTTCAAATGTTGTATGAACCCATGGGAACCAAACTCATCTTTCATTCCTCATTTATCATAACTTCAACATTGGATCCGATGACTAGGGCAATTCAGCATAAATTCTTCTGTGACTCCCATGCTTTCCCAGAGCTAAATGTGTATGGAGAAATAATTTATAATCGTAATCCCTAAAGGAGTTCACATATGGTTCCCTAGCTAAAGGTTTCCAAATTATACATTTTAAGACATGCAAGCAGTTCTCAAAATTATGTCCAGAAATGAAAGGATATGCTTTCTTGTACATAAAATCTGGATAGCTTTGACCCATGGGAGCGGGTCATCTAGTCACGCAGTACATGTGCCCTGCTGGAAGATTCAAATGCCTCACATACCTACAGTAAAAAAGAAGAAACACTCTTTTCCGGTGTGGTTGTGACCTCAGTGGTAACAGCTATGGACAGTATTTGGTTCATAAGACTAATATCTAGAGGCCATCTTCCTGCTGTAACCATCTTGGAGTCATTGTCCAAAAACTGAACATTTCTCATCTCTGGAAGAGCAATCACTGTTTTCCTGGACTGATGAACAATCACCATACTGACAGAGGAACCAGCCATCTTGTGAGAAGGTGAGCTTGATAGGGGATACTAAGCAGCTTGACACATTTACTATAAGTTGTGGTGGGCATTGCCCCTCAAGCAACTCAATTTTTGGAACATAGCGATGAAGGAACAGGACGTATGTACGTTAAGCAACAACACTCCAGAATTCACCTTATACTTCTGGGTTTTGTAGCCAGATAGGCTGAAAGATATACCCAGTTCTCTTTATGGTGTGTATTAAATACTTTCATACCCTTTCCACTGTTAGCTATCTATCCCACATAGATGGGATCCAAGATGGCTGACACTTAACACCAAGTGTCTACCTCAGTAGACCTTTAAACTTTTTATACAATGGGCCGGTTCACTGTCCCTCACACACTGTTGGGAGGCAGACTGTAGTTTGAAAAGACATGAACAAATTCCCATGCACACTGCATTTTTTTTTTTTTTTTTTTTGCAGTGCAGTGCGAGGGGAGGAGGCGGGGAAGCCCTTAACCCTTTCTCACCTGATTTGCCGGAGCTCTGCCGTCCAGGTGAGCCACCCAACAGTGGGGCAGATTGAAGGTGTGTTCGTGTGCATGTGCATGTGTGCATTCATGTGTGTGTGTGTGTGTGTGTGTGTGTGTGTGTGTGTGTGTGTGTGTGTGTGTGTGTGTGTGTGTGTGTGTGTGTGTGTGTGTGTGTGTGTGTGTGTGTGTGTGTGTAGGGGAAGCAAAGCCAGGTGGGCAACCTGACTGCCTGTCCCATCGGCTGCCTTTTCACCAGAGATGAGGGGAGGTTTTGCCTGCTTGTTGGCCTCTGCCTGCCCCTCTTGCCCACTTGAAGTTTCCCCAGTCCTGATGAGGGCCCTTGGCTCTTCCTTCAGCAGAAAGTGCCCAGAAATCTGGTAGAGGAGACAGGGAAAGCTTGAGCCCAGGCCAGGAGGGAAAAGAGGTGACAGAGAGCAAGGGAAGTGGGTTGTCCTTTTTCAATCTCCCCCCGTGTCTCAGCAGCTGTCCTGTCGGGCACGCAGCTTTGCTTAAGATGGCCTCAGGAAAAGTGGGAGGAGGTGAAAGGAGTGCTATACTGTGCAGGTGGCTCAAGGAGGAGCCAAAGAAAAGTTCTTCCTTCATTTTACCACTACCCCCAGCTTCACCCCCAACCTTGTTCAGTCTAAAACAGAAGGTTGCTAATGTGGAATCAGAGCACACGCAGCCTGCCGCAGTTCACCTGTCCTGCCAACAGGGTCCGCTGGGCACCACTCTGACTTATCCGCTCTGCCTCTCCCCCTCCCCTCTGGCCTCCCTCTCTGCGCACCCCCGTGGTGTACTAGGACGGAAGGGGGGATTCACCTTGCAGGGGCGTTTTGACGATTTATGGTGCTGGTGGCTGAGACGGCGGCAGCTGAAGTGGGGGAGGGGCAAGCGGGAGAGGGGCAATGGCTGTTGGGCCAGATTCACGACCCTGGCAATAGTATGAGGACCCCTGGTCTGGCTGCTCCTTTCATTTTTCTTTCCTTTTTAAAGTGCATTTAACAACTGAAGGCATTTAACTCTATTTTCATCTATTACATCTGTTTAACATCAACTGTTTGTCTGTTGTTGGCTCTTAACAGCTACTAGCAGCTGGCCCGGCAGGTGGTACCTCATAAGGGCCCCTTCCTAGGGTTACAGGAGAAGATGGTCAATGCTTTTGAAGGGGGAGAGGACTTTAAAATGGAAGATCCATCTTGTAGGATAGGCCTGTTCAACGCGTCAACCGCGGGCAACCGGTAGCCCATGGGGCCATCAGAAGTCACCTGCCAGCCTCCCGACCCACTGCCACAGATGGCGAGTTAGGGAGAAAAAAATTTTTTTGCCCACCTGCCCACCACTGCCTCGCCACACCACCTTGCTTGGCTCCTCCACAGGAGTCTAATCCAGAGCACCGGCGAAGTGTGGGCATGTGTGTGTGTGCACACACTCCTGTAAGTAGAACGCAAGGGCTTTGATAAAGATTAAAGGAGACTCTGGGGCCCTTTGGGAGAGCAAAATAGACCGCAGGCAGTTCTAAGTTAGACAGCTCTGTTCTAGGAGAAGGTAAACTCTGATCTTAAGCCTCCACTGCATTGTGGCTATATCAATTTCTGGAAAAAGCTTTAGGAGTTAACCTTGAGGCAAAATCCGGAGCTGGAGTCCTGGAGGCAGTTCATGAGTGTGTACAATCATGTGCTGGTAACTCCTGCGATGCAGCTGGAACTAATCATATCAGCTCTGCATTAGACTATTCCAGTGACGTGGAGAGGGGTTTTTTTTGCTGCTTGGGTAACAGTTTTAACCTCCATATTAATCTTGTGCTGTGAAGAGGCCACTTCAGCTTTGCATGCAGCGTTGAAACCACATGGCTTCTATACAGAGCACAATATACCATAGTCTCTCAAGACTGAAGAATGCCTATACTATACATCTATCCCACCTTGTTAAATTATTTAACATGGAAAGGCAGGACACTGTAACTTCTGTCTTCAACCAGAGGATCAAGGGCCACCATGAGGTTAGTATCTTCATTTCTGGGAAAGTATATCATGGTGAAAATGAGACCATTATGCACTGTTATCAGAAAAGCCATAGCAAGACAGACCATACCAATAAATTCAGCAGCAAACTATAAATTGACTTGGCCCGAGGTTATACATCATCCACTGATTTTGTTTCTACTTCCATTGACTGTCATAGCGCTTGAATTATAGGATCTTTTTTTTTTTTTGTCTAATGGAAAGCAGAAATAACAGCAGCATCTTTATGCTTAAACCTAACATTAAAATAGCAGAAAGCTTCTCAGAATGGAAAAAAACCATGTTAGGGAAATGAAAGATCATAACAATTTAATTATTCAAATAGTTGGGATGCCCATTCCTTACAATTTGAAAGGGTTTTCTGATCATGATCATAAAGTGACATCATCAGTGAGTTTACCATAAACATCTCACAATACATGCATTCACTTAAATTTAGATAACAAAATAGGGGGAAAAAGGTTATGTGCCAGCAAATATGCTCTGACCTATGGCAATGCTATGAGTGGATGATCTCCAGGAACTTCTTTTAATTACATTGCTGTTTAGGTCTCGCAGACTCAAGGCCGTGGTTTCCTATTTTGGATTGATCCATTTATTTATGCGCTTTTCCTCTTTTCATGCTGCCTTCATACTGTTGTATGATAGATATAAGCTGCCCTGGGTCCTTTCAGGAAGAAAGGCAGGATAGAAATATTTGAAATAAATAAAATAGATAAATGTGCCCAGAGACTTTTGGGTAGTGGATGGCATACAAGCTATATAAAATAAATAAATAAATAAATAAATAAATACAACCACTTCAGTTTCATCCTATTTTCTTCTACAGGGATTTCATGCTGAAATTGTACCAGGAACTTGCTTATTTGTCTTTCTGACAGTCCATAGTATCCACAAAGCTTCCTCCTGCACTATATAGTTCAAAACCTTGTTCAGTTTTCTTCACTATCCAACTTCCACACCTAAATACCTGGGAACATAATGGTGTAGATGGTCTTAGACTTGATCGCCAGTAACACATTTAAACCCATCAGGATCTTTTCTAGTTCCCTCATACCTACCCTTCCAAATCTCAATCTTTTTCTTATTTCTTTCCTGCAGTCTCTGTTTGGATACGATCTTTAAAATGTTCATGTCTTTTCTGTCAACATTAAAGTTATATAGTTCTTCTGTAGTCATAATTTTTGTCTTCTTATTGTTCAGTTGAGTCTTGCATTTGCACTTCTTTCTTATACTTTCAACTAAGACTCATGAAAATGAATCACCATTTAGGGCATGGTGGCTCATGGGTTAGAGCACTGAAAACTGTTGGCTGCAAAGTGGGCAGCTCAGCGATTCAAATCCCGGGTGCCATACAGCAGAGTGAACTCCTGCTCTTAACCCCAGCTCCTGCCAACCTAGCAGTTTGAAATCATGTAAATGCAGGTAGATAAATAGGTACTGTTGTAAAAAGCAGGAAGGTAAACAGTGTTCCATGCACAGATATATGTTTAGTCATGCCGGCCACATGGCCACAGACTTGCACATCACTGGCTCTTTGGCTTGGAAATGGAGATGAGCTCCGCCCCTAGAGTCAGACATGACTGACACACATGTGCGGCGGCGGGGGGGGGACGACCTTTACCTTTATCTTAAGAGTCTCGTCAAGTCACTGTTACTTTTTGCTGGTAGATGTGTCTTAGTCAAATCTCTGAGCTTTGAGCCTTCTGCCTTAGATGACACAGCTGAAGTTCTGACAGCATTGCTCTTAGTTTTCCTGTAAAACCCTCATCACATTGAAGAGTGCGTCCATGAAGGAAATAGAAAAACACTGCAGTATTTCTGAAGAAGTTTGATCTCATTGATCAAATTTTGCAAAAAGATTTGACATCCCCGTTGGATGGATCAGGAGTGAACCAGCTCTCACTCTTTCATTCTGACTCCTGGTTTGTTCTTTCTGATTGTGTGTGTGATTGTGAACTGTATAGGTCTTGGCATTTGACCTACTGGCCTGACACCTATGCCAGTTCTGAAATATGTTCTCACTTAGCAATTCTATGCCATTCAACAACAACACATTTATTGACTAGCCCAACAGGCCATATCAAATACAGAAGAAGAAAAAAAGAGAATGAAAAAGAAACGTATGCCATTCCATTATCTGGGTTGACCTTCACACTATTTGTTCCTATATATTTTATCTTATCCTTTTCCTGCCTCTTCTTCTGACCAGCATGGCCTGATTAACCCTGTTTGAAACCAGCAAGTGAACCCATACATACTTTCAACAAATCTTAAGGACCACATGAAATATTCAAAGATGTTGTGGTCAGTCTCTAAAACCCCCCTCTTCTAATTCTGATAGCTGTATTTATATATTCCACAAATTACCTACTCATTATCAATATCCATGTTCTGTAGTAGGCTGTGAAGGGTCTCATAGAATCATAGAGTTGGAAGAGACCTAAAGGGCCATCCAGTCCAACCCCCTGCCATGCAAGAACCCCCATCACAGGACTCCCGACAGATGGCCATTCAGCCTCTGCTTAAAAGCCTCCAAAGAAGGAGACTCCACCACCCTCTGTGGCAGCATATTCCACTGCTGAACAGCTCTGTCATGAAGTTCTTCCCAATGTTCAAATGGAATCTCTTTTCCTGTAGCTTGAAACCATTGCCCCGAGTCCTAGTCTCTGAAGTCTCTGAAGCCATGGGTCTGACCAACATGCACACATGTACCCACCCATCTCATTCATTCAGGACCACTATTTTTTCAAATAAGTTTCATAAATAGGAAAGTTCTGAAATCATGACTTCAGGAGAGGTTTAAAATGGAGTCAAAGTGAGTAGTTTGTTTGTTTGTTTGTTTGTTTGTTTGTTTGTTTTATTTACAAGATGTTTTAGCCGCCCCACTACCAGGTGGTCTCTGGATGGCGTACAACAATATATTAAAGCTATAAAATAATATGACTGTTAAAACTACAAAATACAATATATTTATACAATATAAAATACAATCATTCAACCTGCATTTATTGAGAAGTTTTCTGCCTTTTAATTTTACAGTAAAAATTCTTTCTAACTGTGAACTGTATTTTCACACTTATGAACTCATAAAATATTACCAGGGTCGTCCCCCCCACCACCCACAAAAAAATCTATTGCTTTCATTCAACTATCTGGGTAAGTTCTTTTGGGAGACACACATGGGTATTGGACTAAAATCCTTAGAATTCATGTAAACTGTTCTTGTGCTGGATGCATATTTAGCCTGTACTCATTCCAGATTGTTCCATTGGGTTTTAAATACAGGCATACCTCAGTTTACAAACACTTCCACTGATGTAATTATTGGTTCACAAAAGGAAATCCATTGAAAATAATGCCTCAGTTTATGTTTTTCCCCCAAAAAAACATCAGTTTATGAATTTTTGGGAGCAGGTTTCTTCTGGTTTACGAATTTTCCGCAATACAAAACGTCCCTGAGAATGCATTAATTTCGCAAACCAAGGGGTGCCTGTAGTTCTGCCATCCTACTTCCATCAGAGAAGCAGAATAGTTCTGCCTGCCACCTATTCTCATATATTCAGGTCAGATCTCATGACTAGAGATGGGCACGACCATGAAATTTTTTTTCGAGTTGTCGTTTTTCGGGACGGGTCCGTTTCGGGTCGTTTCCGTTTGTCGTTTCGTCGTGTCGTTTGTCGTTTGTCGTTTCCACGCGATTTAGCGCGATTTGACGTCCCAGTCCCGGATGTCCCATTGGCGTCCCCGCGCAATAAGGGCCGCCGCGCTAGGTGTTTTTGCGCCCTAGGCGGCGGGCGGGGTGCGGGGGCGGGGAGGTGCGGGCAGGTGGCGGTGGCGGGGGGCATGGGCGGGAGGTGACAGTGGCAGGGGGGAGGGGCAGGTGCGCGGATGGGTGCGTGGGCGGGCGCACGGGCGGCAGCTGCGGGTCCCGCAATGACCCAGAGCATGCGGAAAACACTTTAAACTGGGTGATTGCTGCTGCACATTGCACAAGACTGCATGCATCCTATCAAAGCAAACAAAGTGGGCAGAATGCATATTTCTTTTTTTTTCTCTTGGACTTTGAACTTGAAGCACTAAATGAAATAAATCCTCTCTCTCACACAAAAAGGAGAGGAGGGAATAAAGAAAACTGCTAGGCTTGCTATTCCCAGAACCCACAGCACTGTGCTGGAGGCAGGGTAAAGGAACTTGTTGCCAGCCACCAAGCAAATGAAAATGAACTTTTGAAAATAGAAAATAAATGGTAGTATATTCAATATATTTTTAAAATAAATCCACACCAAGCCTCCCAAAAACCTCCCCTTTGAACTTGAAGCACTAAATGAAATAAATCCTCTCTCTCTCACAAAAAGGAGAGGAGAGAATAAAGAAAACTGCTAGCAATGAAATGAAAATGAACTTTGTAAAATAGAAAATAAATATGGAATGGTAGTATATTCAATATATATTTTTAAAATAAATCCACACCCCCCCAGTCAAACCTAAACCAATATCAGAAAAAAAATCCTGACAAACTGCAGGAGCATAAAGGAATAAACTGCGTTGCTATTCCCCACAGCAGACAGGGAATGAAATATTTCCTAAAAATTCAATTGAATCAATTATTCCCTCCCTGCCTGCTTAACTGAAATCTAAAGGCTCCGCGATCAAAACTAGTCTAGCACAGCAGCCAGCTACAGCCCTCTCCACCCACATCCAAACCCGGACTGCGAGTGTTCTCGGAGTGCCTTGCCTTTTTATACCCTCTGGCACATCCAGAAGTGTCAGTCAAAACCTGGCCATACGATTGGTGGAATGGGTCCAAAAAATTGCATGGTCCCATCCCATGGCCAGCCCATCATTGTGCACGTGTAAAAAAATAAAAATAAAAATAAAATAAAATAAAATCAATGGAGACGTTTTGTTGCAAGAAAAACCCACTGATGCTACTATAAAAAATCAGGCATATAAAATAGCTAATTTTCACATGTTTCTGTGGTGCTTTGGTGGGTTTTTGGACCACGTTTAAAAAAAAAAATATTGTGGTCGCCATTTTGGATCCCCCTGCACCGCATAGCAAATGGAGATGCCGCCGAGGATGCCCCCTCCCAGCCTGGTACCAGCAGCCCAGGACGGGGAGGGGGGTGAAGTCTGGAGTGGGGACCCCCCCCCAGAAACCACCCCTCTGGTAGGTGCCCTCAGGCAGGCATATTTTCGCCTGCTTTTTTGGCCGGGAATCGGGGGTTTTTCTCTTAAAACTTTTTTTCTGTGCCGCTTGCGCTTGGCATCGCGCGATCGCCGTGCGATGCCAGGAACGACAACGACAAATCAGACCCAATTTTTCTTTTTTCGGTTCGAGTTCGAGTTCTGACAGCTTAATTGTCGTTACCGTTTCCGTTGCGTAACGAAAACGAGGAACAGAAACGGAAACGAGAACTTCGCCAAGTCGTGCCCATGTCTACTCATGACGTACGGTAACTGTGCATTACAGTATTTACACAAACACTCAAAAGTACTGAACTGAATATTCCTTTATTTTTCTTTGACTCTATCAGAAAGCCACAGTCTTAAATTTGTAGGACTCAGCAGGACTGTTATTGACAAGACCTTGTGGAGGTCATTAATTCATAGGGATACCATAACTCAGAGGTGATTTGACAGCACCCAGTAATAGCCATCTTATTTATTACTGCATTCACTATGTACCATAGCAAGGAAATATTCCAGAATCTTTCAGTTTTCATGCTGGCTGTGGGAATTCTTGGAGGTATAGTCCAAAATTTCCTTTTCCACATTATGCTTCTTGTAAATGTCACCATAATGTGTTCACTAAGGCAGCCATCGTAGACATACTTAATGGGAAGCAACTTCCATTGAACTCAGTGGGCTGTCTTAATAAACATGCTATTCAGACATCCCACTGAATAGCATGTTTGTAAATTCCAGTTTTAAATTCCACACTCAGCTGCAAGCTCAGTAGGTAGTTTAAGAGAATATTTTTGCTTGAGCATTCATCCCGTCTCTGCAAAACACATGTAACAAGCATAGCAAGTTGTAAAAATCACAAGGATAATGAGTCCTATATATTGTTTATGATCGCCTGTTCTGGCTTCTGTAAAAGAATATGTTACAAAATATGTGCTATGAAAAGGACAGGACCTAAATCATTTGAAATGACATATTTTTCCAACTAGTTGTGATTATCAGCATTCACGACTATATTTTGTTTCCATTTTTTTTGCTTGCAAAAACAAAAAAAAACAACACAACACAAAACAAAACAAAGAACCCACATACATAGTAAATGTATGTGGCAATCTTATTGTTGCAAGAGTACAACAGCACATTATTGGGGCCAGAAGGAGGATAAGCCAGAAAAATCCCTCTGGGTTCACTTAAAATAGTTCCCTCTGCATCAGTGCAACTGGCCTCTAGGGAAATGCACTTGAGTGTCTTTCCACGCTCTCTGTTTTTGTACAAAACCTTGGCTCCATGCTTTGAAAGCCTATGAAAAAAGGACAAAGAGCCAAGCTGAGTTTGGCTTTTAATTCCAGCTGTCATTTTTTGTCATTTCTGCCAACAGCTGATCTTCAAGTGGGCCTATCTCACTGTCAATCTGGCCTTTGCTATACACAGCTTTGGGAATCAGGCTGTCAGACTTCACTAGAACTGGAGCATGATGAGTTTCTGATATATAAACCTCCAATCTGATTTAAAATGGGGAGTAGACCAACTTGAACTTTGATTTCTGTCAAGACTGGTCATTAACATAACCAGATCCCCAAATACTTTCCTTCTATTGTCATGCCTCCGGCATTTAGAATATCAAAGCTTTCATTAATGCTCTGAAGCCACTTTATTTAAGGACTTAAAAGTATTAAGACTCAAGCTGTAAACTCAGGATTCAAGGTAAAGATGAAGGAATTGATTTATTTCCAATTTTTACTGAGCTTAGAAAATCTGGTTGTCCCATATATAGTGAACTAACTTTCCAACAAATCAAAGGACAATATATTTACCTATGGACATGCAATAGTAATGAAAATGCAGATTTTGCTATTAAAACATACTGTTTTAGTGGTATAATACAATCTCCTGAAGCTGAATCAATTGAGAATGAAGGATTAGTTATTGCAGAAAGAATGTTTTTATTTCCATTTCATATTATAAAGGCAAAATTATAGGTTCTTATTAATGGCATCTACAAACTGATCAAAGCTTCTAAGGCACCAGGCACAGACTGGTTTAGTAAACATTTGGTATTCATTTATGCAGAGGAGCTTATTAGTATTATTTAACTGAATGAATACATCATTTCCCTTTATAAATAAATCAGTGGTTTACTGTGCTTCCCTTTCAGCAAGATTCCAATAACTGACATTTTAATTTTATCCCCTAAAAGGAGCTTATGTGAATACACACAGGAGCGTATTTTCTTAAAACCAGAAGAGGCAGGTGACTCAACTTTCAGCAGAGTAATGAATATGTCTGAAGATCTGTCCATGGTGCTGAATTTTGGGTATAGAGTTCAGTATTGTGATTACTTTCCGTCAAGTTCATACTAAAACTGAGAATGGGTTCATTACCCCTCCCTCAGTATCAGAATCACCTACCACCATTGCAAACTGAAAGAGACACTATATCATGACAGTAATTAAACATAATGGTCAGAATCCCATTTGCTTAGGTGATTATGTAATGATGATGGCATAAGCATTCCCACCCTATCCCACAGACTTACCCTTGCATGTCCTCTTTCATGCTGGCTGGCAAATCAGTTGTGTAGCTAGTTTGGAAACCAATTGCATGAAAGTGAGCCATGAGAAGGGGAAAACCATCTGTTTTATTGCCCTTGTGTGAATGGTGTTTCTCCAACTGAATTTGATCATTGTTATTTGTTAAAATCTAATTATACTTTCCTATTGGGGCTTGAATAAGTTTTTCGTAACTTGCTATGGTTAACTGGTGAGGTGCTGAAAGATGTATTGATCACACACCCAACAACACAACCAAGGTGTGCCCCAGCCAGCACCACAGCAACTAGCCACAGCAAGTTACAAAAACTATATGTCAGCACCAATAGGACTCTAGCAAAGGAACAAAATTTTCCCTTCACTGGTCTTTGTAAATGATGGGAAATGTGTCTTCTCAAAATGAATGCCACTCTCCTTTGAGATACAAAGCATGGCCAGATACTGTGAACCAAAATATTGGTTGTTAAAAAGAGATAAGACCTCTGATACTTTTAATCTTTAAAATTCTAGGCAACACAGACTCTACCACCTGTTGCCTTGTAGGACTTACATCCTTTACATTTAAACATTATTTGTCTTATGGAGGCATAAATGCTACCCTTTCCTTTTCATTGCAAAATCTTAATTCCGAATATACAAGGCATGATTGATAATATGAAACTGAGCCCAGGCAGAAAAATAAGTATATTTTGAAAGCAAGGGGAACAAGAAATGCGAATAAAATGCCTTTGGTGTTCTTTCAAACTGGCTATGCTACATATTTTCCCATACAAAATCATATTGCCTGTAATTTTCCATATCAACTTACCTAGTTATTTAAATGAATTCAGCCTGGTCTTTTTGGCTGAAACAAAATGAGAAAGAATATGCATCCATATGAGTCAGGAGGGGGAAAATCACATTCCTTTATTTAGTAGTCTTATTGCCCATTAAACGATTATAAGGACAGTTTATCCTCTTTTCAAGTTGATTTCTGGTTTGGAATGTGAAACACCACTGGAATGCCTGTGGTGAGAAAAAAAATTCTATCAGCATTGAAGTGCCTAATCAGGAAGATGAGGAAAAAGTCACAGGACAACTCACTGGCTTAGGTTCATTTTTGTGGTGATCCCCATTTTGTTTTCTAACATCCCTTCCAGAACATGCCACGATCCAAGAGAGGAGGAAAATTTATGTCGATTAGCTGAGGATTGCTGATCAGAACTAGATATGCATCTTTCAAAAGGGGCTAACTGTTTACAGATAATTTGCTTCATATTAGCATTATAATTGCATACAGATAGGCTGATCCAAGGGTTAGAAGCAGCTACAGACAGCTTCAAAACAATTTATAGATTGCTGTCCAGATCATTATTCCTCTATAGCGGTGGTTCCCAACCTTGGGCCCCAGATGTTCTTGGACTAAAACATCCAGCTAGCCTTAACCACTAGCTTTGCTAGCCACAATTTCTGGGAGTTATGATCCAAGAGCATCTGGAGACCCACTGTCCTACAGAAGCTGTAAGAACCACTGTCCTACAAAATTATGAGGGGCATGCTTTGACACATGGCCAAATGAATGGCTGGTTCGCTGCATGCTTCTGCTGTAGAATTCCCAATGAACCCAGAAAGTTTGTGCAATGGGATAATGCAATCAGTTCAGATCCCAAACTCCAAGAGTCAGGACAAATGCATGACATTTGTTGTCATTGAGAAATCACCTTATGGGCGACTATCATGCGCAGTGGAAGGATGTGTTTTTAGGAAAACTGATCATCTAGACAGGAGTCTAGCACACGGGCAGACAATAAGGAGCAGCAGTGCAACGTGTATTCCAGCCACTGTTTGACCAGACAGGGCTCCCAAAGAAAGCCAGTGTTGTCAACTTGACAGGAGTAGGTAGAACTCTCTAGGCCCTATTGTTATCTCATGTCTTCGGAGTTGATAGCTGTAGTATAATAGTTGTATATCTAGTGGTGTACTTGCAGTTTCACAGAGTAGGTCAGAAGGTCCCATCTCCAGTGACCAAGTAATCTTGGCCATTGGACTTGACAGTTCCATTGGAATTTATAAGTGTAGTCTCTCTGGTTTTGTTTGTTCAGTACCCAAGCAGCTGGACAAGCCAGGAAAAAGGACAGTGGCCACCCAAAGGAGACAAAAGGAGAAATTCAAACAGCATCCTAGGTTGATATTCAATTATGACAAAACTAGAATGTTCAAAAAGGAAGCTGGTTTTTTTGTTTGTTTTTTTATTATGTGTTTGGACACACAATGTGCCATTGGAAAAAAACTGTGCAGCTGGGAGTGAGATCTGTTTAAAAGAAACGGGATGCTTCTAATAATTAGCCATGATAATTCACCTACCAATTTCCATCCCCTCCCAATTGCATGTTTTCTGTTGCATACTTTAAATAATTTGAACAGGAATAAGTAAAAGTGTAGTCAAAGGATTGTTCCAGAACACTGACAACTCCAGAGGACAGCCTAAACAAAAAGACAAATAAGCAGAGCCAAGAAAATTAAGGAAGCAAATAAAGTAAAATAAATAAATAAAGTCAACCAGAACTTCTAGAATATGGAAAGACTTCTTTCCCCCTCCAAGAAAGAAAAGAGGAGAGAGGGGAGAATCCCCAAGAAATCAGGAGGAGAAAAATCCAGAAAATAATATCCAGGAGTATCATGCGCACCACTGGCAGACTGCCTGGTGGCAGCAGTAAACATAATCCAAAGAAATACAATGCGGAAAATACAGTATTTCCCCCCAGAGCCATGCACAGGCACACATGGAAAGCAGGATGAAGAAGGAAACTGCCTTGGAGCTTAGTAGCATGGAGATCCAACCCACAAAACATAAGAACGTAAGAAGAGCCATGCTGGATCAGGCCAAAGGCCCATCTACTCCAGCTTCCTGTATCTCACAGTGGCCCCACCAGATGCATTTGGGAGCGCATGAGACTAGATATCTGTCTCCTGATACCATTCCCCTGCATCTGGCCCTTGAAGTATCCCGGTTTTAAGCCTGGAGATGACACATCTCCATCATGGTTTGTAACCTGTGATGGACTTTTCCTCCAGGAATCTGTCCAATCCCCTTTTGAAGGCATCCAGGCCAGATGCCATCACCACATCCTGTGGCAGGGAGTTCCACTGACTAACAATGCGCTGGATGAAAAGATATTTTCTTTTGTCTGTTCTTACTCTCCCAGCCCTCAATTTGAGTGTATGTCCCCTAGTTCTGGTATTTTGTGAGAGGGAGAAGAGCTTCCCTCTATCCACTTTACTCATGCCCTGCATTATTTTGTACGTCTCAATCATATCCCCCCTCAGGCGCCTTTTTTCCAAACTAAAGAGCCCCAAATGTTTTAGCCTTTCCTCATAAGGGAGGTGCCTCAGCCCAGTAATCATTTTAGTCGCTCTCTTCTGCACCTTTTCCAGTTCCACTATGTCTTTCTTGAGATGCGGTGACTATGTCTTTCTTGAGATGCGGTGACAAGGAAGGGCTTAAGCAAAGAACACTTTTCCCTGGGTTCCAACCAATCAAATCCATTCTATAACTCAAAATACAGTGGACCCTTGTATAACAAATGATTTGTATAATATAAAATCTGTACAACAAAACAAATTCTGGAGATAGGGGAAATTGTTGTATGGGGCGAATCCATACAAATTAAAAATGGTCGCGATTAGGAATTACTCCATTTTCAGTGCATTCCTATGGGAAATTTGTACAAAGGAAAACTTGCTTAACAGAATTTCATTTGGAAGGAATTAATTCCTTTATACAAGGTACCCCTGTATTTTCTCTCCTCCCTAGCCATTCTGATTGATTGCACACAGTAGCCCTTGGAATGCCATATGATTAAAACTTTCTTGGGCTTATTGGCAGAGAAGAAGGAATGAAAGGGCAAACAATAGAAGGAAATGCAAAAGAACCGGATGATTTGGGCCTCTCTCTTTCCTCAAACAAAGCATTCAGGTTTTGGAAATCAACGAATGAAGAAGAAAACACAAACAAACAAACAAACAAACCATGATTTTGTGACCCACATCCCAATTTGTGTCAATCAAAATTTTAGGCCTATGGTCTAAACTTCTTCCACTGTAACAGTGACTTCCAAGTAAAATAAAAAAAATGCCTTCATAGCAAATTCTGCAGTTGATTAAAATGCTCATGGGTTTTTTTTATCTCAAAGAGAGCACTCAAGATTTTTTTAAAAAAATACAAGCCGTACTTGTGTTTCTGAAAAAAAAATGGATTAGTTACGTTGATGAGCTGGAATAACTCCAGATTCGAAATTTCAAATAAAAATATGTTTGGCAGATGTATCTAACTCTTTCTGCACACTAACCCCAAAATACATGGTGGTGTTTTATCAACATTTAAGCAGTAACAGCTGGTTATGCCCAAATGTATCAAGCACCTTGTTTTCCGCATGAAGATAACATCTTCCTTTTAACTGCTGAGAGTCTGAAGTTTGAACTATAATATATTTACATTGTTGCCGAATATATATTGTTTGTGTGAAGCAGAGTTTTATTTATTTATTTCATATATATTTATACCTTAAAGCCAAACATTTGCATTATGATTCTTAGAGAAATTCATGCGGAATACATAATAGAGCTAACACATCATAACAGAACTGGCACAAGGTAGCAACTGAAATTAATGTATTAATAATGAATAAAAAAAGTTAATATTGTTGCAAAACCTCTAATTGCATTTGGCAGATGGGGGGGATAATAAGTGGGTAAGTGCTTTAGACCAGTGGTTTCCAACCTTGGGTCTTCAGATGTCTTGGACCAGGCATGTCCAAACTTCAGCCCTCCAGATATTTTGGACCATATCTCCCACAGTCCTTTGCCATTGGAAATACATGCTTGGAATTCTGGGAGTTGTGGTTCAAAATATCAGGAGGACCGAAGTTTGGACATGCCTGTCTTAGACTAAAACTCCCAGAGCCCTTCACCAGTAGTCAGGAATGATTCTTAGACACTGCAGGCATGTCCAAACTTCAGCCCTCCTGATGTTTTGAACCACAACTCCCAAAATTCTAAGCTTAGATTGCCAATGGCAAAGGACTGTGGGAGTTGCGGTTCAAAACATCTGGAGGACTGAAGTTTGGACATGTCTGCATGTAGTTCAAGAAAATCTGAGGACCAAGGTTTGGAAGCACTGCTTTAGACAGTGGACAAATAGAGAAGAGAAACATTGTGACACAGAAGCACCATTCAGAATTATTTCTGATGTTTAATCAATAATTGTAATTTGCAAGAAGTAGGACCAAGATCATGAGAAATAGAAACTTGATTGTAAGGGCATATCGGTATTGGTGGATATATCATATTTTATGCCAAAAAAGTTAATGATTCCCAGTGGTACATTATTTCAATACATTTTCCAGTGTATCAGGATGTGGTTTCTTGTTTTCATCTCTAAGCCTGTTGGCACTGAGATTCCCACCCAGTATGCTTTCAGATACCCAGAAAGGGCTGGCTTTTGGAAAAGAGGACAGAGTTGAAGTGTAAGCCTGAGTCTCTTGGATGCTGATTCTCTAGCTGAGTTACGATTCTTTCTCTTCATTGCACCAGTCAGCCCTATTGGTCATGTTGCCTACTGGAGTTAGACACCTGTTTTATATACCAGTCCATTAATCCTCCAACTTGTAGATCTCCATGTGTAGAAGAGGCTGTCCTCTTCAGAACTGTCATTTGTCATAGAACCAAAACGATGATGGAAATAACAGATCTGGTGCACTTGCCTCCTTATATCTTCATACAAACCCTTTACTCGATGTCTGAACAGAGCTTATACCAGTAACAAAAGCTTTGGTGTACTCCTTCTTGTGGATGCATTTTTTTTAGCTAGGTGCATGGAAAGAGATCCATACTGGTCACTAGTGAGATCCCCCCCCCAATTCCTCATCAGGAGCAAGACCATGTATTGGATATAATCTCACATAGTTAATGGAGTATAGGCTAATTATTATAGAAGCATGAGTAGCCTTCATAGTAGGGCATGCACCTCTACTAACGAAACTGAAATATCTGTTGTCCATATCCAATACACTCTAAATTCTTCCATTTTCTTCAATGATCATCTGGTTTAAACAAGGAACATTTTCAACCAACAGCATGTCTTATAAAGGCTAGATCTGGAGCAAGGAACTTTGGGCCCTTCAAATATATGGATGACTGCTTTCATAATTTCTCACCAAATACCATACTGGCTGCAGATTCTGGGACCCAAGGCTAAAGAACCAAATGTTCTTCAGCTCGGAAGTAAAAGCAAAATATAAATAAATAAATAAATAAATAAATAAATAAAATTTCCCAGCAAAGAACTGCAACAGCATTGAAAGCACTGTATCTTTCATGGGTGTTTGGGCTTTATTATTCTCTCGTGTTACTGATACAGGTGCCAGAGTACCTTTTATCAAAGGCAAAGAAAACTCCACAGTTTAACTGCTCAGTTTAACTGCTGTTCTTGTCAGTCAAAAACCTGTTGGGAAAACCATGTGAATAAGGACAATAGCTCAGTAGTCTTCCCCATGTCTCTTGCCATCTGTCACACAAATCCCAGTTCAAGGGAGCCTACAACTGCTACCCTAGTACAAGTAGGGTCACTTTCACAACTGCCTACATCTGCTATGCAGAAGCACTAGGATTCTAGTCATCACATTTCATTTCATTTCATTTCATTTTATGTGTGCATATTTCAGGAGATGGGAGTGGGTGTGGGGACTAATCTTTGGGATGGAAAGATCATTTTTTTGAAAGTTCTCAGATTTTTAAGATATACGTGTTTGAGTTGGTTCACAATGCAGGAGGACGTCATCCAATTAGCAAGTGGTGCCTCAGAAAGCTGACTTATCCATCGTCCTCTTAAACTTTAATGGCCTCAGGTCTCTGCCAAGCAGCAAGGCAATGCAGAATGTCACCAAATGAAGGAGGATCTGAAGGCAGAGATGTAGAATATCAAAGATATAGGAATATTTTCCCATTTCCCTCCCTTAATACAACCCCACCTACTACTACTACAGCCCTCTGAAACCACTCCTACAAGAGGTCTCTAGAGCGAGCCCACACCAGCAGAGGGATTCTGGGAGGCACAGTTAAAAACATTGACTTTCCTAGCTCAGCAGTCTATAATGAGACTATTAGAGCGGTGGGGCTGGAAGGGACCATATGAATCACGGAGTTCAGATCATGTCAAAGAGTGGGCAACTGAACTCTCTAAACCACTCAGCTATCCAGCAATTTGATATACTGCTAGAGAAGAAGGAAGGAAGGAAGGAAGGAAGGAAGGAAGGAAGGAAGGTAGGTAGACAGGCAGGCAGGCAGGCAGGCAGGCAGGCAGGAAGGAAGGAAGGAAACATTTTAGAAGTGTATGATCCAGGCCATAACTTCAGTTTTATGTATACATCAAGAGATAAATAAATAAATAAATCCCCTTTCTGATTTTAAGTACAGAGAACCTATGTCCGTGTAGTCCACTCTCGGTCCACATAATAAACAGTTCAAAACGATTTGGCTCAATCTACTGACCCTCCCTCTCCTCTTCTATTGTTCCTCCTCTGCTCTGCATGGCGGTGGTCTCTAACTTCTACCAGTTCTCTGGCAAGCTTCTTTCTTTAATGCATGTTTTAACATTCCTTTGCTGGTCACTCCTCAGATTCTTGGCTCTGATACTGCAGTGACATGCCAAAATATATGTTCCAGTTGCTGCAGCCCCCTCCATCATTTGGATAACCCTTACATCTCGAAAATATTACTTTAATATTGCCATTTACATTTATTCTCCTCTCCCTAGGCATTTACATCATTTCATCTCAGTTGTCTCTTTCCCTTTGTCACACATTCTTTGGGGTTTAATCACGCTCCCTTTGATCTGAATATACCTTTGATCATATTATTGCCTTTACTTTCTAAGTGCCTGTGTGGTTTGTGAGCTCTTTGGCTTATCAAGAGGTACTTCTAGGGATCTTTTTAAAAGGAGTGACATAAAAAAGGGCCAGGGCTTTTGTAAGGTTGCCATTTTAAAATTTTCATATTTGAGCCAGTCCAGCCACTCAACATCTTCCTGGCCCTCTCTGGCTAGTTGTGCAATTAAATCCAGCCCCCTTCTATTGCTAAGTGTGATTTTATAGGCTTATTTGGCCAATGAAGGAGCTTTAGGTCTGCTGGATTGAAGTTCCCTCTCACACATCTGGGCCTGGAGAAGAATTTCACTTTCAGTTTTGGATGATCATGTGTTTGGAAATTTCTCCATGCTCGACGGGAAAGACTTTGTGCTTGAAAATGAAATCAAATGTGAAAGAAGGCAAAAAGAAGGAAATCGTAAGACATTCCTTATGTAACTTGTTTCAAGCCCTCCTCCAACAGTTTAGTAATATTATGACAGCAGAGCTTATTACTTACTAACTGCTTTATCTTTCTTTTATGTCTTTTTAAATCTGTTGTTATTATGCGCCATTAAGTTGCCTCATGTCGACCCTCTGAATGAGCAATCTCCAAAATGTCCTGTAATGCCTTCATCAGATCTTCTTGGGCCTTGGAAGCTCAAGCCTGTGATTTCCTTTATGGAATCTGTCCATCGTGTATTTGTTCTTGCTCTTTTCCTGTTGCTTTTCACCTTTCCCAGCATTATTGTCTTTTCCCAGAGAATATCCTGCTTTCTTATGATGTGCCCAAAGTTTTTCCCGTTAGCTTTCTTTACTCCTTAAACCTTACTCTCTAATCCTGAGCATTGACAAAAGAATGGTGTGACTATTCTTGTCAGAATACTGTACTTCTAAACAAGGGTCTAATGTTATTCTTTAAAACTGTCTTGAAAAGTAACTAGGAAATATTATTTTTCCTACTTCCACCAGATCATTGGCCAGAATCCTACTGGTATTTGGTAAAATTTGCATAAAAACTTGCTGCAGTAACTGGCTAATTAATTAGGTGCATCTCGATTGTGCCAATGAGCACATGACCAACCATGCAATGAAGACATGCTCCAGCACCACATCAATTAGCCATTGTATGTTATGCTGACCTTACAAAATAAGCAATAGGCTGTGGCTACTAGGTTACATTTGACATGTAGCTTTATTATGGGTGCATTATCAAACAGAAGTAAAAAATAATAATACAGGTAACAACAGTCTTTGAACTTTCTTACATCCAACCTCTGGATGCTACAGTAATAATAACATGCTGTCAAGTTAATTCTGATGTATGGCAATGGTTTCATTAGGACAGTGGTTCTCAACCTTCCTAAAGCCGCAACACTTTTTAATACAGTTCCTCATGTTGTGGTGTCCCCCTTGCCCTGCTTGGAAGAGGCCACAAGCCCCCTTTGGCAGGCCACTGCTGCAGGCGCATAGAGAAATTCCCTCTACAGGCACCCTTAGCCAGTTGCAGCCTCCGGTGCCATTGACTGACATCCCCTCCAACCTATCAAGATGTAATTCACTCTTCACCCCCTTCCTCTTCCAGACCCAAGCCGTTTGTGCCTTTTTCTTCACTGGCTCATGGTGACCCCTGTGAAATTCTCATTCAACCCCCAAAGGGGTCCCGACCCCCAGGTTGGGAACCACTGCTGGCTCTACTCTCAGGTGGCACCATGGGGAACTTAATTCCCAACCTCTTTCTCTGCAGCCTGTCCAGAAAGCTAAACCAGGATGCTACCCGCGTATGACAATCATTCCCATGGAATTCCTCTGTGTTTGGGACTGTAATGTTTTAGGGTGGTATGGAGGGAACATATCTAGAACTCATTAAGCAAAACAGGTGGATGAATCCATAACTTGGAAAAAATGAACTTATACATAGTTATTTTAGACAGCTGTATAAAGAATTTCAGTGATCTGGTGCCATATAGGTTTTGTTATGTGATTACATTCCTTTCCAATAGACAGCTGTTATTCATCATTTGTGTGTCCACAATCCTCAAGCCATACAAGGCAGAATTCAATGTAAATTGATATTGGGAACGTGAGACTAGAGCTCGGTGACCCTTCTGTTTAGAAGGAAATCCGTTCTTTCTCACAAACAAAATATCATGTTGTTTTCATTTTATTGCCTGCAGGCCGTAAACAAATTGCGAGGAACAAAAACTGTGTGATTGGAAAGGCATGGCTGCACCAGAGACACAGTGAAGCTACTTTTAACCTTCGCCACCCTTCTCACTTCCAACACAGGAAGCTTCAGTCCTGTGAAAACTGGAACTGAAGAGGAAGGAGTCATGGGTGATATGGGTTGCTGGACGTTGTACATAAATGAGCTATAATACTTGTTGCAAGAAGGCTGAAAGACGTATGCTGCTTAACGCTGATGATGTCAGCAGCCTCAGTGGTTTTTCATAAATTAAACTTTCCTGATGCATCTCCCCCAAATCAAGGTCCTGAGGGTGCTTTGGGAACCCTTTCTTTAAGGAAAAGCTGGTGAAGGGCATTGTACAGGGAATGGTTCTTTGGTTTCTGAAAAACACCACTAGCAGTAAAATCAACCCATCCTCCTTGTCCTGACCACCCCCACCCCCAGGGCTGGCACTAGGGTTTTTTGCGCCCTAGGCGAGGGGGTGGGTGGGCAGGAGCAGGGTGGGCAGGGCGGCGGGGCCGGGCCGGGGGGGCGGCGGGTGGCAGCGGCAGGGGGGCAGCAGGGGCCAGACAGCGACAGGCAGGGGGGACGGACGGTGGTGGCCGGCGCCCCCTGTCCATTTTGGCACCCTAGGCAACTGCCTAGTTCACCTTAATGGACGTGTCGGCTCTGCCCACCCCCACCCCCATGGCTTCCCCAAGATGAAAGAGGTCCCAAAGGAGTCCTGGGACCTTTTGGAAGGTTGGGAAACTTTGATTTATGAAAAACTGTCACAGCTGATGATAGTATATGTTCTCCCACTATCTGAAAGTTCTACACAGACCAATGGGCAGCCAGTGAAAAAAGTTCTACGCAGACATATGGGCAGCCAGCTGGTAAGTCCAATTACTTGCTAGATCTTTTCATGGTTTTGAAAGAGACAATTGGGTTAGTCCATTTTAGGAGGTGAAACGAAACTGAAAGAGGAAAAACAAGAATGAGGGTTTTATGTTAAAGACTAACAGAGTTATTTGATTGTGATTGTTCATTCCTTAGAATTCCAGGACACAAGGAATGAAATATTTAACTATAGGTTTATGTACAAGGATATATTATGGGGCAAGGGACACAGGAAGGTGGATACGAGTACCCTCCCTCCAAAAAAATTCAGACTAACAATCACATTATTATCATAAATAATCAACTCTAAGAGTGTTGATTACATACATACTGTAACATCCTGCTCTTTGCTGAAGTGATTGCTGATTTATCAGAGACCTCCCACTAAACAGATTGTGCTTTCGAATTGATTTTATTTACCATTTATACTTTTTAAATTCATTTTTTAAAATATTTGTAAATTTACCATTTCTAGCTTTTAACTATTGTCCTTTTAATGTCGTAAGCTGCCTTGGGCCTTTTAAAGGAGAAAGGTGGGGTAAAATATTTTTCTCAAGTAAATAATGAATAATTAAACCAAGTGTTTTCAGATTCAACATCTTTGCTCTTCAAAGACCAGCCTATCCTTACCTGGTAGGCGGGCAATCTTGTAACAATGGCCAGGATGTTCACATAATCAATATAGTTCATTATCTATGTCAATTGCCTGATGTCATTTTGAAAGTTCACTTTCTATGTCCGAGTCCATCTTCTCTGCGACTCTAACCCTACAATATATCATTATATAAACACTAGGAATGGGCATGAAACGGAAAAATAACATTTTGTTTTGTTTTGTTTCATCCTCACCCCATTTCATTTTGTTTCATTTCTTACAATATTTTGGGAAAAAATCTGCGACTCTAACCCTACAAATATATCATTATATAAACACTAGGAATGGGCATGAAACGGAAAAATAATGTTTTGGTTTGTTTTGTTTCATCCTCACCCCATTTCATTTTGTTTCATTTCTTACAATATTTTGGGGGAAATCATACACAACGAAATGAAATGAAATGAAACAGCTCCCCTGGGTCCTACAGGCACCAGATTTGGTGCCTATAGCCATTTTAAAGGTGTCCAGCTGAGCTGTCATCAGCTGGACCCCTTTAAAAATGGCCCAGTCGGCACCACAGGAATCCCCCAGTGAAATTTTGAGGAGGGAGGAAAGTGGTGGCCAAAAAAAACACAGTAAAAAAAAATCCCACATTTTTTGAACACAACCAGCATTGTAATACTTGAAATGCATGTGAAACACAGCAAAGGGAAGATTTTGAAAGGGAAATGTTCCAAATATTACTGAGAACACTATCACATCCTCAGGCTATTATCAAGCAACTCAGGATAATAGTGTCAGTATAATTGTCCTTGTTCCATTAAATGAGTCACTTGAGACCTTTACATATTTTTGGGTGTGGAGTACAGTTGATTCACAGCATGTATGAGTTTCAATATACTTGGTTATTCTTTCTCATTCTTTCATTTTCACCCTTCTTTTGGCTTGTGCAGTCCATTCTGTTGAAAAGACAGTGTAGTGCCATTTGCCTCAACGTCCCCTGTGAAAAGGCTGGTGTTTGCTTGAAAGTGATTGCCATGCAAAAGCCTAGAGGCCAACTCAAGCAAGCTTTCATGTTAAACTGGGAAAGAAAACATTGGGCTGGAAGCAAATCCGACAAGGCCAGAAAGGTTGAAAGTCTGGAAACAACAAATGAAACCAAAGCCATGCTAGAGATGTTGCTTCAGAAATTGATGACAGATGGGTAGCAAAAGGGTTAAGATCCCAGGTTTCTGTTTCTTCAGCCCCAGATACTTCCAGAGCCTAGAAAAGTTATTTTTGAAGTCCATCCAACCAAGCCAGCCAGCCAGCCAGCAGGGCCACTGCCCAAGTGCCCATGCTGCCCAAGGTATCCCAGGAGACGTCATGTAACACCTATTAGTTACTTTCTGGAATTCTGAGAATACCCATGCCAGCACTACAGTCCCAAAAAGTAACTTTTCCAGGGCTTAGTGACATTTAATGACATTTTCCTCCCCCCACTCCAAAAAGTGTGGCCGGACTACTGTTATAGGCATTTGTGTGTTATATCAACTATGGCCCTGAATATACTCAAAAGCCAGTTGCCCAAAGAAGGCAGAGTAACTTGTGAGTTTATAGATAGGGCTGCAAGATCAACAGGAGGTCAATCTCTCCTGTTCCATAAAGTTTCAGAGCCAAAACGAGGTGTCAGGAAGGAGGGACAGCCTTGGGGGAGGCATTAGTTTAGATTTTTTTCCCTTAGGTTTTGAGCTGCTGCTGCCAGGACTTGTGTAATAAGAAGGCTTAGGATCTGCAGTGCCGGTGCTCCACATGAGCCAAGTGGTATGAATGAAATGAAGTTTGGAGCTGTGCAGCCATAGAAAACAAAAGCAAGACTAGACTAGGGGTGATACCTAGAAAAATAACAAAAAAGTTGCTGAGCTTTTGAGGGCCAGCCCTCTTGGGCCCCCTTTGTTTGAACTGGGCTGTGAAGTCCAGTCCCAACAGACCATGCTGCTTCATGCCTTCCAAGAAGAATGCCTGGCGTCCATCTTGCCGAGTAAACTTTTAAGAACTCTCTCTTGGCAAAATATTTCCCTCGCCATGCTTGGACTTTCAAACCCGCTTTGAAAAAGAGGGCTTGCCCTCAAAACCTTAGCAACATTTTCTGTTATTTTTCTAGCAGCCTATGAAGGTATCACCCATAGTCTAGTTATGGTATGAATGAGGTGGGGGAGGGGGAGAGGGGGAGAGGGGGTATGGATTTGGGCCCACTGGCCCATTGGGAACAAGGCCTAGAGAGACACTTTCACACTGGACCAACGGACATATGATGACACCTGGTAGATACAAAAGTGTTCTGCTTGATGACAGATGGGTAGCAAAAGGGTTAAGATTCCAGTTTTCTGTTTCTTCAGCCCCATATACTTCCAGAGCCTAGAAAAGTTATTTTTGAAGTCCATCCAACCAAGCCAGCCAGCCAGCCAGCAGAGCCACTGCCCAAGTGCCCATGCTGCCCAAGGTATCCCAGGAGACGTCAAGTAGGAATTAATTTGTTCTAAATGAAATTATGTTAAGCAAATTTCCCTTTATACAAATTTCCCATAGGAATGCATTGGAAACAGAGTGATCCCATTTTTATGTTGTACAGATTTACCCCATAAGCAATTCTGTTAAGCAAATTTCCCCTATCTCCAGAATTTTTTCGTTTCCCATATCATACCAATTAACTAGTGGCCTTAGACAATCAGAATGCAGAAAACATTTTTAAGCAATAGATTCTCTAAGCCAGATTTTTTTTTCAATTTTCCCTTTTTCCTACCAAGGCTTATCTTCACAGTTTCCCCCTTGTTAAATCCTTTATCTTCATGAGTTGTTGTATTATGTTGATTGTAATCTTGATGGCTGCTCCACTGCTGAAAAAGTCCCAAATTTTCCTCTTTTTGGCACCCATATCAAGTAAGACAGATGAGTTTATCATATTCTATGGACTTGGCACATCTAAGGGTTTAGCCTGCACCATTCTTGTCATGTTTGTTTTCATGTTGAGATCTGCCCTTTGTTCTGGTATACTCTCTTGATTCGAGCTGATTTCAGTAGATGTGATTATCATATTTTGTGAATTTGGTATATCCAAATATTTATCCTGAATCAATCTTGTGTTTGTCTGTAGATTAAGATCAGCTTTTTGTTTTAGCTCAATCTCCTGATCAGAACTAATTTTAGTTTTTTCTAGAGACTCTGTGTTATCCACCACTCCATCTTAAGTTATCTGTTATGCCTCTGTGACTTTATCGGAATTGAAAATCTCTTGAGAGGTTGAGTCTGTGTAGATATCTATAATTTTTTGCAAACTGGATAGAATTATGTTGGCAAAATCTTCTTCTGATATGTTCTCCCAATCCATTGTGTTTGATAGCTCACAAAAAGAGTTAATATTGCTTGTAATAGTTTCTGCCGCTTAGTTTCCAAAAAAGAGAAGTACAGAGGAGAGTAACTAGACTAGATTGAAGCCAAAGCAGCAAGGAACAGCCTTCAAGCATTGTTTAAACATGGAGTTACTCCAAGGTCAGATGATGTTTTTGAAAAACCAACTTTCCCAACACTGATCTTACAGATGCATCTTTAAATACAACATATAGAAAGCACAGAAGCATAAGGCAGATTCCTTTAAATTTTATTTTTAAATCCACCACATATAAAGAGAAGCAAAGGCATAAAATATTTTTCCCAAGAAGTGAACAATAGGCAGAAAGGCAAATTCATGAAATAATGTGAAAACAATCACTTCTTCTGTGCTTGACTTTCAAAAACATTCACCCCTTCTTTGCTAAAAGCCGCTTCCTCAGAATGGGGGTTTACTGCTTGTTTGAAGGAAAGATTTTCCAGATACCTAGGAGAAGCTTCGCATAGAAAGAGCATCTACTCACAACATGCCAAATATTTACAGCTTTAATGTCCGGCACCAACAGCTCTACCTTCGCCATTGCAAAGGTCTTCCTCCAGTGGGAGATGACGCATTTTCCATCTTCCACAGAGTTCACCACTGCTCCCATCATGGTCTACAGTTGCTGCCTCTTCTTTGTTTCCCCTTCAAGGAAACTTTACCCTAATTAGGGTCCCTTTATCTGGAGGAATTCAACTTGATAAGCTGGAATACTTATCAAGTTGTCTCACCGTGGTGTAGTCAGAACCAGAAGTCCCATCAAACAAAGTTGTCAAGGCATCTCATTTACTGCTTACCTCCAGCCTCAGTGTTAACTAGTAACTACCTATCTCATACTGTGGGCATTGTTCCCCATACCTACAGAAGGAGGGAATCAAATACTACAGTGAACATCCATTTCAGACTTGCTAATGGAAGTAGGAAAGAAAGGGATCTCTGCCACCTTCATCATATAAGTCTGAGGACATATTTCCTTGTCTCTCCTATTTTCATGTGCAGGAATGAAAAACTGCAGAATTTTCCTCTCATCTTGTAGGATGGCAAGATACTTTCCCAATCTTGTGGGAACACTTTCATTACAATTCAATAGAAGTATAATAGTTGCTCTGTTGTTGCATGGTCTTTTTTTTTTAAAGAAGCATCTGATGGGTTGTTTGTACCTTTCTTGTGTCTTGATCCATTTCTCTCTTTATGTATGCCTTGCTTCGGAAGAGGAAAAGACACTCATTTTGTGCAGAGATATTTTGTGAGAACTGCAGAAACTTCCAAGGGAAAAAGGTGCTCATTGTATCATACATATACTACAAGAAAGAAGCGATTTCATGACATGCTGTCTTGACAAGCCTTTACAATTAATAATTTTGCCCAGACTCTTTATATAATGTGAACTGACCTTTCCTGGCTGAAAATACTGTAAGTATATCAGGATCAATCAAGGAGGAAATGAAGTAAAGCCACCACTGCCTCTCATCAAGCAAAAAAAACTACAGTGGACCCTTGTATAACAAACAGTTTGTATAATATAAAATTTGTACAGCATAAAAAATGCCAGAGATAGGGGAAATTTGCTTAACATAATCACCTATGGTGTGAATCTGTACAACATAAAAATGGGATCACTCTGTTTTCAATGCATTCCTATGGGAAATTTGTATAAAGGAAAATTTGCTTAACATAATTTCATTTGGAACAAATTAATTCCTTTATACAAGATACCACTATACTGTGATCCACTTGTATCTATAGGCATGGACTTACAGTATGCATGCTCCTTAAAAGAGTTAGCCTCACATGTGACCCTTGGTCCAAAAAAAGGCTGTAAAGCCCTGCTGTCTTATCTACAAAAGGCAAATGTGTTACTGAATATTTACCCTTCCGTATTATGGCCTGAGAATTCTGGCCACTTTACTAGCAATGCAGTACTGAAAGAAAATGGTGTAAAATTACTGCAGATTATTTTGGTATCCACCTCGAGCATTTAGTAGAAAATTATGTCACTCCTCAGAAACCACCATCATCCACCAGAATACAGTATGAGACATATTCAGAGGGGGCAACTCCTCAATAATGAAATTGCTAGGTAGTAACAGTAACTGGTAGTCTTTATTCCCAACAACCCAACTGATTTCAACTTAATATGTTCCATTTCTGCCTAATATTTTGAATGAAGTGTTCACAGTCTACCACTGATATCCGAGAACTTGTTTCATTTTCTTTAAGTAAAACATGCCTAGAGCTGAAATTTAAAAACTTGAGGATGATATTTTAATAATTTAAATGATTGCATTGGGTTCATTTGGGGGATAGCTCAGAACGTCTTGCTTCCTTGATTTTCTGCTTGATTCTCTTGCCATCGAGTTGCTAGGCAACATCACAGGAACAATAGAAAGAGTCATTCAGACCATTATTTGTCCATCTAACCCAATCTTATCAGTTCTAACTGGCTCCAATAGTTCTTCAGACAGGATCCTGCTCAAAGATTCCTGGTATTCCCTGATGGTCTTCCATCCAAGGACTAACTAGACATGACCCTCCTTAATTTTTAAAATGAAACAAGATTAGGTAAATTCTGTCCACAACTTCTCTTCAGTACATTAAAACAAGTGCATTAAGTTCATATTAATTTATTACACACACACACACACACACACACACACACACACACACACACACACACACACACACACACACACACACACACACACACACATTCAACATCGTTGGTGTTTGTAGGTGTTATTTAGCATAGAAAACAGTAAAGCATTTTTATTGCATTTTTGCTACGCAGGGTCAGAGGTTCTGACTGATCTGATGTGAATCATTCAAAAACCTTGTCTCTACATTCGACATATCTGCTTGGCAGATAGACAACGTGAAAGTTGGAGACAGATGGTGTTATCTCTTGCCTATGGACATATTGGGAATACTTTCCTTAAGTTCAAAGTCAGCCACCATTTGGTATATGAATATTTCATGCATTTGCAATAATCTTTGGAGGCGAGATATGGCTACAGATCAAGAGTAATAATTTCTACTTTCCTGTTTTGGTATTGCAGCACTTCACAATGACACATGCCTGCACAGCATCTGGGCACAACGTCTCCTAAAGGCCATGTGTGAATGGTGCAAAATAAAGCCCTTAACTTCCCTGGAAATAAGCAGCTGTACCAATGCAAAGTTGAGAAAAGCCTTCAGAGGCGTATACTTGCAAGTTTTACAAAAGGAGAATGTGATTCACTCAAATTCACCCGCTGCCTTTCTCAGTATTTTTAGAAAAAAACAGCTCCTAGATGGGTACAGTTTCATGAAAGTCAGCCACTCTTTGGGAGTAAGGAGGTCAAGTGCCAAAGACTTAGTTCTTTACATAACGGACATTGCCAAGATGTCTCCAGTGCTTCATTATTCCATAATTCACAATCTTTGCATGCTTCGGATGCTTTGGTCATCATAACTACAAAGCCGTTTATTACAGTCCTGTTCCTATGTAATATTAGGCATGTGTAACATCGACTTCAGTTTACTTCTGATAGCCTACCTGTGTATAGGACAGTTAGGGTCTTCCTTCCCTCCCTTTATAGCAATGTTTCCCAACCATTTGTGAGTTGCAGACTTACAACTTTCTTTTATAACCACCAGGTAACCTACACCCACTGTCCCTCGCCACATTTGCATTAAAAAGCATTTTAATGTGGTAAAGAAAACCCATTAAAATAGTTTTTTCAGACTAAAATTCCAACTTAATATATTAATATCAATGTAATAGTACACGATTAGGGGTGGAACTTTAAATCTGCCTCTGCATCTTTCAGATAAAATTTATAGAGTTAAAAATTTCCATATACTTTGAGTTTAATTTGCTTTTTGGAGATGGAAATGACTGTCCACAGCCCCTACTCTATGTCCCCTCCCATCCCCAGTTCTCCTCTCACACCTTCCCCCCACCACCACCACCCTTATCTTTCTGCCCAGATCCCCTCTCCCCTCACTGCATGGCCATTGCTCAACCAGGAAGAGCAAGAGACTCTGGTAGAGAAGCCACCACTGCTGCCAACGCTGCCGTGGGCATTGGTGTTCTTGGCATGCATTGCGTGCTTGCTTCCATCAGGTATTTTTGAGCCAAACTAATGCCCCAGCCTGAAGTGCTGATGTCAGTCCTCCAGATGTGGTGGAGCAGAGAGAAGCAAGCAAGGCCAGCTCTTTTGGAGGGGGCAGGGATGATGCACATGCATAAAAAGAAAATCCACCCAAAGAGATACAGAAATAGCTAAGAAATGTAGGTTGTGTCAGTGGGTCAAGAAGATTAAAATAAAACAGAACTCTCTATAGCATATCTACTATAATAAATATTAAAAAAACATTTGCCTTGTTGTAAACCACCCAGAGTGACCTAATTGCCAGATGGGCAGTATATCAACCAACCAGCCAACCAGCCAACCAGCCAACCAACCAACCAACCAACCAACCAACCAACCTACCTACCTACCTACCTACCTACCTACCTACCTACCGACCGACCGACCGACCAACCAACCAACCAACCAACCAATCAAATAAATAAAAATAATTGCAAGTAAAAATAACCATGGCACACCCCCCCCCCCGAAAACACTTGGTGACCTCCTAGGTTGGGAGGTTGTGCTAATACGCTGCCTAGTTCCAATGCTAGTCTGTTTCTCTTGCAGCATATTGAGATGTTAATGCTGCAAACATCCCAGTCTAGTGGGCATACTGAGGCAGTAAATCATCAGGAGTGATGAACAGCAACCCCTGTCCACTGGCAAGGCCCTAAGTTTATTTATTTATTTTTATTTATATGATTTATGTACCACCCTATTAGTGCAATGCACTATTCTGGGAGGTTTACAACACTAAATAAAACACACACTATTAAGCTACTAGCAGATACTAAGAAGTTAATATATAGGGAAATAAAACAAGTGGTACCAAAGGCAAGCTCTCACTTTTTAGAGACGAACAGACTCCAAATACCTGATGGTTGTATATGATGACTGCTGCTCATCATATCTCCCACAAGTGTTTATCTGCTCACACAGAGATTGGGATTTGGATATAAACTTAATTCTCATTCTGAATAGTGCTCTGTGCTTAAAAGTGTCGAATGATGCATCTGCAATGTTACGTGGATACAGAACTACTACACAGAAGATTATCAGAGTTATATATCTGCCATTTCTCCATCTTACTTAAAATTTGGCTTACTGCAGAATTTTTGGCCCATGTCTTCAATCATACTGGAATTACCCGATCTCATTTGCTAAACCAGACACTGTGTTGCCCATATAGCAACTCCTTACATTAAATACTGTGGCTAGGAAGCATCCTTTCCACCACTCCAGTAGAGTCCTCATTACAGTGGTACCTTGTATAAAGGAATTAATTCATTCCAAATGAAATTATGTTAAGCAAATTTTCCTTTATACGTTTCCCATAGGAATGCATTGAAAATGGAGTAATCCCTAACCATGACCATTTTTATGTTGTATGGATTCACCCCATAGATGATTCTGTTAAGCAAATTTCCCCTATTTCCAGAATTTTTTATGTTGTACAAATTTTATGTTATACAAACTGTTTGTTATATGAGGGCCCACTGTATTTGGCTGTTCCTACACTAATTCTGAGATTTGTCACACAAATGATCACATAACAGGAAGCCTGTTTGACTGGGAAGGACAATTATACAACTTCCCTTCTGCTAAGATCCCTATTATTGTTTTAATCTTCCATTATGCTAAAATTTCACTGATGAACACACACAAACTCCTTGGAGTATGTATTGCAAAAAGAAATCAGAAACAATGCACAAACTGCCTTCTGTCCAACCAGTCCACTACCAAAACATATTGCTGCCTAAAGTAAAGAATGTACTAAAAGCAGACTCAATTGGTGCCTCAACCTTTCTTCCACACCCCAGGTAGGAAAGAATCCTCCATTGTGAACCTACGGTAGCAAACTAGATGTGACTGGGTGGGCTTCAGAACAGGCTGAATGATGCTCAGGTCTTTTCTCCAGTACTCTGTATTCTTTTGTGCTCACTAACATCTGCTATTTGGTGCAACTAGACATGGGTGTTTTGTTTCAGAAGGGGTCCAATTCTGAAATGAAACACAGCAGCCCAGCTTCTGTTTGGAACCAGGACCCACCGTCTGGAATAAAATCAACCACTGACTTACAGTACCTTCCTTTGGGTCATGTGGGGCGAAACTCCAACAAGGAAGCAGCCTTCCATGCAACATCTTTCCTTCACCCTGGTGCTGGCCAATCAGACAGAGAGGCAGGATGATTGCATGGCTCCTGATTGGCCAGCACCAGGGAGAAAGAAAGATGACACTTCAGAGACTGCTTCCTCATTGGAGTTTCTCCCCGTGCAACACAAAGGAATGTAAATTAGTAGTTGATTTCATTCCAGATGGTGGGTCCCGGTTCCTCTGCCATGTTTTGTTTTGAAACCAGACCCCTTCTGAAATGAAACACCCATGTCTAGGGGTAACAACTGTACTCCACTTAATGGCAGAGCCAGACCTGTTGATTATTACCAAACAAAGTGCTTGTTTTAACCTATAAAGTCCTAAATGGCTTGGGTCCAAGCTATCTGAAAGACATCTCCCTCTATTAAGCCTGCCTGGGCATTAAGATCATTGGGGAGGCCTTTCAATCCCACCTCCCTCACATGTGCCTTTTTGTTGGGGGATATGGTAGAGGACCTTCTATGTTGATGCGCCCAGACTCTAGAATGTCCTCCCTCTAAAATTTTCCCCCTTCTTTGCTGTCCGTTGACAAGTGGGCCAAGAGATTTCTCTGCAGACAGGCCTTTCCTTGCTTTTAAATGTGTTTTTAGCATTCATTTTATTTACATTTTAAATATGATACTTGTTTAATTGTTTTTTTTCACTCTTTGTGCACTTACTCCTTTTCAGCTTTTAAATATTGTTCTTTTAATGATGCCAACCGCCTTGGGTCCTTTTCAGGAGAAAGATGGGATAAAAATATTAATAAATGACTAAATCCCCTGTAGCAAAGCAGAAATCTTAGAAACATGGTTTGAAATCACCTGTCCTTCACAATACTCTTAACAATTGAGTATTATGGAAACATTGAAATCTCCCGAACACATCCATGAGCCAGCCTAAATGTAAAGAGAACAGTCGGTGCACTCAAATCTGTGCTTACCAACAGTGGAAAGCACCTAAAAGGGACTTTTGTTGGGGGGGGGGGGGGGAAGGTGTCCGATTCCAAGAATATGAGTTTATTTTTCACATAACTGAACTTGTTTCTGGTCTCGTCTATAAAAATATACTATTTGCAAATGCTAGACACTTAGTCTTCCTGAAATAAACAATTTTTGTGCAAACAAAAAGTTCTCTCAGTTCTTTTGCTGCCAGCTATATGCACACTTCGGCTGAAAAGTGTCCTTGCTGTTGTTTTCTTCACTTAATGCTAAGAAGAGGGAAATCCAAGGAGAGGAGATACCATTATGATGCACAACAAAGGTAACAAACAGGTGGCTTCATGTTTTTATAGCCACACAGGGCTGGTGCTTGGGCTTGTTTAAGATGGAGGGCACCAAGCCCGTTCCTCATTTTTGACATACAGAAGATGAAGGGGCAGGCAGTTGAATTTTACTTCAGCATAGGTCAGAGGACAGTGGTCTGCATGAATTGCCTTTGAAGTGAAGGGCAGGCCTAACTAAATACACTAAATCATGGTGTCCAAAGCATCTTCTAAACACCGGAAAAATCAGCAGTAGCTGAACACACCCTGACACAAACTGGACATAAAATCTATTTCAAGACACAGAATTACTGGACAACACCAGCAATCATGTTAGACCACACAGGGAAGCCATTGAAATCTACAAACACCAGCAGAATTTCAACAAAACAGACAAAAGTCAAAAGCTCAACAAAGCCTGGCTCCCTGTACTGAAAAATGCAGCCTGCAAAAGGTTAACAAATTTCACCCAGCCACTTGCAGTGGTGATTAGAGATGGGCACAAAATGAAAAATGAAATGCTGTTCCATCATTTCAATATATAATGAATTACTCTGGTATGTAACAAAATGGTAGGATGTGTTTTATCACAAAATAAAATGTCATTTTCCCCTCTAGGAATGAAATGATTCGTCCTAGAGGAAATGGCAGGGAAACTTCCTCAAACTCTTCCCTCTAAGCCCCTGAAATTTGGAGTGGTTTGAGGTTCAAGAGGCTAAGTTATTAAACTCCAAAGGGAGTGCCCCTAGTAAAAATCTTTCTAATTGAATCAGGACACTGCACTAGCACCCCACCACAGGCTAGCGATTAACGGTTCTGCTTCCAAATCTCAATTCAATTAGAAATATTTTTTCCTAGAGGTACTCCTTTTGGAACTTAACAACTCAACCCCGAGACCCAAACCTCTCCAATTTGGGGGGATTACGAGGAAGAAATTGACAAAGCAGCAGTTTCAGTGCCAATACATGGCTGTGATCCATATTTTTGAGTACATAAACATAACAAAACATTATGTACTCAAAAATATGGATCACAGCTATGTTTCAGCATGGAAATGGCAGGGTAGCTTCCTCAAGCTCTTCCCTGTAAGGTCTAGAAATTTGGAGAGGTTTGGGGCTCAGAGGGCTGAATTATTAATCTCCAAATGGGGTCCCCATAGCTAATTGAAAGTGTGTAGTGCACGTGTCAGAAATATAGGGGTTAATTTAACCAGCTTAACCCCAATTAACTACAGTGTCATTATTTATTTATTTATTAAAATATTTATCTTAACATATGTTGTTAGTGAGGTATGGCCTTGCCATCATGAGTGCTTCACTTCAGAGGCTCCATCAATTCTGAAAGTCCTTACTGGATGCAAAAATAAAAACAAGCCCACATTACCTGTATAAATCCTTGTTGGCACAGAACAAATATGATTGAAGATTGTTTCTCTCGGATTAGTGAAGCAAATCTTTTATCCATGTCTATTGGAATCCACCACAACTATTCAATACAGTTCTAATTATGTCATCTGTTTGTCTATCTAGCTCTCTGTTTAAAATATTAACATGCCACCTTTCTGCTAAAAAGATTCAAGAGAGCTTACAGTATTACAAGAAATAACATTAAAAGCAATGTTGAGTGGCTTGATGGCAGAGATGTAGCTGGGGTTTTCAGCGTCCAGTGACAAAGGCTGATACTTCATGTCCATCTCATCATTGTTCGCGGTCCCGCTGGGGACCGGTACGAAGAAATCTAACCGCACATCCATTACGGGATGAAGGGAGTTCGTCCTGACCACGTCCCCTGAACTGCGATCTGAGCAGGATGAGAGATTCCCCTCCCTGGCCTCGGGAATCTCCTCATCTCACTTCTCATTCTGATACGAGAGCCCGTGAGGTCAGTCTCCTCCCGCAATGTGCCATTCTCCATCTAGTGGCAGGAGTGTGAAGTGCCATTTGCCAGTATATTCCCTATGGAGTCAGCAACGCAGTGCAGAGAGATTACAAGACAAATGCCTCAAACGTAGCTCCGTAATGCATTGAAGGCAAGGCTTCAGAGAATCGAAACATCGAAAAACAGAAGGGCAGGTCGGAAAAAAAAAAACAGAGAACAAAGGCATGGAATTTCACATCTCATCACGGAACGAGGATGTGTGGAAACAGTCATGCCGGTATCATCAATCATGCCCGTCCGTACACGGGAACAGGGACAGAACCACAAGAAGACCACGTGACTGCAACAGACATCAACACGCAATGAACTTCCTCCCGGGATGAGAGTGGACGTGAAGTAACCGTCAAAGTTAGCTTATGCGCCCTCTTCTGGCCCCTTGATAGTTTCCCCAGACTTGTTATTGTTCCAGACAGGAGAGGGGGCGGAGTGCCGAGGGGACCAGGAGGGGGAAGCAGGCTAGCTAGCTAGCTGACTGGCACCAGTCCATCAAAAGATGAGGAACCGTGTTGTGCCACCCCTGCCTGTCCGGACCACTTGGATCACACACCAGCTTGGCCCTGGGCTTGCAGGCAGCTCATGCTACCTCAGCTAGCTGAAAGTCTGGGAGGAGAAGGGGAGATGCTACACCTGGGGACATATATTCCCCCTTGCCCCCTAGCTATGCCACTGCTTGAAGGGGAAATCTGTTGAGCTCCCATCCTTCCACACATGGCTGTTCTGGGGATAAAATGGAAGGCAGGATTGGAAACCACTTAAACCTCTTGGAGAAATTATGGGATATAAATCAAATTAATTCATGATGTGTGTCTATTTTTTTTGGGGGGGGTCACAATAAACAGTAATGTCCTGGATCCCAGGCTTGCCAGATCAAAGCCCCAGGGTGTCCTGAGTAGCAGACACTATGACACCCCTCTGAGTTCAGCTGCAATCCTTTCAGTAGCTTTGAGAAAGTTGTATTTTCTCAGGAATGAGTACCAACCCTAGAGTCAGACACAACTAGCATACATGTGCGGGGGGAACCTTTACATTTACCTTACCTTCTATTTACTAAGGGATTTTTTTGTTTGAGAATAAATGTTTCTCTTCCTATGTTGTCAAGTCCTTTGTGAAGGCTCTGTGAATTCATTACAGATGTGACGAAGTCAAAAAGCTGATGTAGCAAAGTCAGCAAAAACTCCTGTGATTTCTTAAAGGCTGCCACAGTTTATATGACATATGCTTTCCTGGAGCCCCTCTCCTCTCTGCAGGCCACAAAAGCTTATGCAAATCAAAGTTTGGAAGTGTCAGTACCACAAGATTCTTTGCTGTTGTTTTTCTCCAATAGACTGACACAGTTAGCCCCATAATATGTGGAGATGTTCTTTGCAGAACCCTGTGCCACTGGTTGTTGTGTGACATCAAAGTGAAACCAATTTACAGCAAACCTAATAGGGCTTGCAGCGTATGTGTGCTATTTAAGGAGTAGTTTTTACCAGCACTCACACACCACATGAGTTTCCATGTCCAAGCAGGGAATTTTTAAATGCAGATCTGATTTGTCACTCTATCTACATTGCACTGGGTACATGGCATTGGTAGTTCTCACAAAAAACTGAAAGTGGGGCAATATTCACTGAGATATTAATGCTCTGAGTCTCCGCTCTCCATTTACAGTAGGACCCCGGTATCCGCTGGGGATTGGTTCCAGGCCTTTCCCGCAGATAATGAAAACCATGGATAAGAGAGAACGCCTACCTGCCCACCCCCCAAATGCTATTTCCTGACAGTAGCTTGTCTTATGACTGCTGTTTTGAGATAGTAGCTTGCTTTACAGATGCTATTTGTGACAACAGTTTGCTTTACAGATGCTGTTTGTGACAACAGCTTGCTTTACAGCTTGCTTTGTGGCTGCTGAATTATTTAATTTTTTCCTCTGCCAACTGTGGATAATTTAATCAGTGGATATGGGGGTCCTACTGTACATGTGTATAAATGTTTGTTTGTTTGTTTGTTTTGATTTAATTTGTATACTGCCCATATAGCCTGGGTCCACTCTGGGTGGTGAAATAAACTACATCAGCTAAATGGATGTCTCAGTGAGTTGGGACCCTGGTTGTGGAGTCAGAGGCCAGAAGTCCAATTCTCTATGGTGCTTCCTGGGAGAAGAAGCAGCCTGTGTAGGCTTGGGCAAGTCATACAGTCCCCGAATGGCTCCAGAAGAAAGGAACCGTAAACCACTTCTGAGTACTCTTTATATCTAACAAGTCTCGGAAGGGGCCACCATAAGTCAAAACTGACATAGAATTATTACTTTATATATATAAACCATATGTTGCGAAAAAGTCATAAGCAAGGGCCTCGCCGAAAGCAAATTGTAATCACAATAATAGAGCTTTTGGAGTTCTCTCCACTGAAATAATATATTGAAGACTCAGGCAGTTTTACAGCTGTCTAAATTGTCTGCATTGAGTTGTGGTGGGGGAGAGCCAAAAGACAAAGTCGCAGGAGAAGCCTGGAGTTAAGACAAAAGGGCAAACTGGGAGGTAACAGCAAGAAAAAGGTGGAAATCAGGATCCAAGAATCTGCAGACTGAGTTATACAAAACACCCCACAGCTCAAGAGAACCCCCCCTCAGCAAGACTTGCCAGGATCAGGAAGCTTCTTGCCCAGAAGTATCCAATGGTGGGTCTGAGTGGGAGGCAACAGCCTTGGGTTTGATACTAGCTGTCCGAGAAAACCTCACCTGCGTTACTGTGATTTTCTACACGGGACAGCTCTTCATGTGTGTCCCCCACCCCCACCCCATAGCATCTTTGAGAGTTTAAACTTCCAAAGCTGTCACTGAGATCCAAATAACAAAGATGATGTGTGGAAGAATTTGGATAATTGTTTTATGCAGATACCGGCTTGGCAAATTTTGCCATTGGATATTATTTATACTCTGTCTCATAATAAGCCCTTAGCATTTACTTGGAGGGAGATAGAAACTGCGTTTTCAAGCCTGCCTGGGCCTATTTGGTTATCTTATTTCTTTCCAGGGTGATTAGCTTACTATCTGACATAAGCACGGAGCTCGCCTGTTGCAATCACATCTGTCTGTGTTTAATTTATTCAGTACTGTATTGTATAAAAGCAAAACATCATACCACCTGATATGTAAAAAGAAGAGAGTATTCATCAAATTCATCTCAGAAGACAGTCAGCAGAGCCTGCCTGTGAAATAATAACAAAAGCAGAAGTGAACAGACATAGCACAATTTTTAAATTACATGGCCGACAGTTTGTATGTTTTGCTCTGCCTTATAATGGATGCATGAGAGTAGCAAATGCTTATTTTCAAAGGCAATATGCACTTTTGCACTATGTTGTACAATCAAGGGTCTGTGTGAATTGATTTATGTGTGTGCATTTTCTCACATGAGTCCAAAGGGGTGGGGGTGGGGGTCACAGTACTCTGTAATCTCTTCTGGAATGTGAGCCAGGATCGTCACAGAAAATCAAATTCTATATTCACTCCAGCTGCACTTCTAAAAAATTGTCATCTATGTACACTTTTAGCTTCCCAAAAAATAAAGGTGGCTCTAACATATGCATACTGATGTAGTTTGCCTGACCACGAAACAGAAATACAGCATTTTGTATCATTTCCTTTTGTTTTAGTCTTTGTTTTGTTTTGTTTCATTACAAATGAAATTTTAAAAGAATTTTGGAAACAAAACAAAACAAAATGATTCATAATACTATATGGCTCTTCCGGGTCCTAGAGGTACCCAATTTTGTGGGGAGCTTCCTTGTACTCTTCCCTTTAAGCCCTCCAAATTTGGAGAGGTTTGGGGATTCAGGGGGCAAGTTATTCAAATCCAAAGAGGGTAACCCAGCTAATTGAAGAATTGCTGCTGAGGTTTGTTTACCTTGGTTACCTTTGGTTACCAAACCTCAGCTGTACTTTTCCAGTTACTGCTGGGGGGGGGGCTCTTTCGAGTTGAATAACTTGGTCCCCTGAACCCCAAATCATTTGTATGATAAAATATGTATTCAAGAATAGTGATCTCACATGCATCTAGTGGCATGGAAATTGCAGGGGAGCTTCTTCGTGCTATTCCATATAAGCCCACCATAAATTTGGGGAGGTTTGGAGTTCAGGGGGCTGAATTATTCAACTGCAAATAGGGTCCCCCAGCAGTAACTGTAAAATTGTTGTGCGGCATGCATCAACAATAGATTAAACTACCAAGGGGAAGTAATAAATTGACCTATTGCCAGCATGGCATGTGCTGTACATCACTTTTTGCAATTAGCTGGGGGGACCCTCTTTGCAGTTGAATAACTCTGCCTCATGAAACCCAAATCTCTCTAAATTTTGGAGGCTTACAGGGAAGAGATTGAGAAAGCTCCCCTGTTTCATTTCCTAAACCAAAAAAAGGGTGTTCATTTCATTTTGTCACAAAACAGTTTCTATTATTTTGTTTTGTAATGAAACCATTCATTACATAACAAAATGATGAAACAGTGTTTCATCTTTCATTTGGTGCCCATCACTAGTAGTGGAGCAGCACGAGATGATGCCCTGTCCCTCAGTGGAAAAAAACAACACTTTGGTTTCCAAGACTATATGTTCCCCTTACTTATACAATTCTGATTCAGACTGTATTTTACTCATTGCGTTTATGGCCATGGCAAAAAAAAAAAAAAGGTTGAGAATGGCTTTGGTAGAGGATAATTGCTGAGATAACGTTCAGCTGCCAGTTGTCAAAGTCTGTCTTGGACACAAAGAAGTGGCTTCCATTTTGTCCTTTGCCTCTGGTAGTAGAATGACTAATCATTCTTCATTCTAATAAATCCTATGCATTCTTTCTGAGTGGAATGCATATTTGCTTTGATGAACAGGTGTTTCATCCCCTCCAATAAATTTTCTCAGACATGCCATGTCTCAGAAAGCAGACTTGCAAATAGGCATGGGATTTTTATTTTTCCCCAAATCCCAGAAGGCAGCAGAAATCTCTCCTCCCCCTCCCCATGAGTGTTCTGACAACTTTGGCCAAACAAACAAAACATAAACTTAAGCAATTCTTCTTCTGATGTCAGGAATCAGTTTCAATTGAAGAATAGTGGCTATTCTTTCCAACGTGATGAAGATGGAGAAAGTGGATAGACAGGGTATAGTTCTCTAGGAACTCCAAGGCACTATGGGTCCGGTCATTTCTTAAGTGAGAGCTTTAGGCCCATTATGTCTTGTAGTTCCTATGAAACCTAACCCTGTGGTGCCCCTTCCTCCATCTTTATTGTGAGACAGAAGCCATTATTTCTCAACTGAGTGATTACAGACACCCCAAAGGACTGGGTTTTCTCTTGACTACAGCCCTCAGAAATATGACTGGGGGAATGCCTTCAGTCCACAAATCCCCAACATCCCATGCCTACATGCAAATTAAGCACATGTTTACCTTCCAATAATCAAGCACAAAACAAAGCATATTAAACAGCACACTATGACAAATAGATGTCTTCCACCATTTCAGGAAACTACTGTATTCTACGTCCCTCTAGCAAAAGAGATCATTGCAAGGGCCCTTATGGTATCTGTGAAGATTCTCAGTCATCCAGGTGAGATACTCTGGAAGCTGAGTCATGGCAATTGGACTTCATTTTCTTGAGAGATTGAAACGTTTTGCTGCTCATCCAAACAACTTCATCAGTCTGAAAAAAGCTAGCTGCGAGTCCTCCATTTTATAGTTCACTTTGACCTCTTGTCAAACTGGTCTGAAATAGGCCCAAAGATGAACAATGGCCTGAATAGGCTCATTAGGTAGACAACAGTCTCAATCACTTTAAGGTGAACAATATATAAGCAGAGCAATGGGTTTCAGCATTTCAAGAGGAACCAGGAAGTAACCGGGGCTCCCCTGGCAGCGTCCACCAACACCGGGAGGTAAGGTTTTATTCTTTTGTCCCTTTTTTCGCTCCCTCCCCTCACGCAGCCAGCAGCCAGGAAGTTAGACTCAAGATCTCTGGTCATGGCTCATCTGAATTTCAGTACAATATTCTTACCATTGTGCCATGCTTCCTCACGCTTTAGCCCCTTGCCATTCCCCAGTGTGCCTCCTGCAAGCAGAGCCAGTTATCCTTATGAAGACAAATGAGTCCTGAAGATATCTCATTTTTGCCATGCTGCCTGCAAACAAGCACACATAAAAGAAAAGATGGTGATTCCAGTAAGCAATGCATTTGTCAGCTTTAAAAAAAACACATTAAAGTCATTTTAAAATTTGATCTGAGTTCAGAAACTAAACTGCCACAAGCTTTCATGGAATTTAACTAAGCTCTACAAGTCACTCCTAACCTCAGATCTTTGCATTGGCTACCATTGAAACTGTGTGTTGATGTCTAGGTTTTACTACTTTCCAAACCACAGCTCTTGGCCAGCTCGGTCTGTTACTTTATTTTCATTCTTAGTGACTCAGACATGTGGCTTTTGGCTCCTTCAAACTGAGTGTGCTATGAGTTGCCGACGAGGAATGCTTACTGCATAATCATCACAGTGGTATAGCAGAAATTCCATCTACTACTAAAGGATATCATATACTATACAGTATTACTAAAATGCTGGTTCAGAGGCCACACCATGATTTGGATCATGTGACAGGCATGAACAATGGACAACAGCAGATCTCGGTGAAGTGGAGCATCCTCTCAGTGCTTTACATTGCTAAAGATCCTATGTTTATTGCCAAATAAGACTGTTCATGGTCTTCTTTTTCAGTTCACAGCTCAGTCTGGGGTGTCTGAATGTACAGCAATTGGGTCTGGAATGATTTGTGCCCCACCTGATTCAGCTGAGGCACTGGATTAGAACTGGTTGGTAGAACTTCAGAGTCAATGCACTGGAAAACCAAACTAGCTGTAAGGTTTTTTTTTTAGTTTTGCATGAACACACATGATATTGGGAAGCATGAGAGAGTTAAAAATGAACGAAATTGCAGGAAATTTCAAGTTATTTTGTATCAAACAGCCAGTTTGTATGTTATGTATGTATGTATGTATGTATGTATGTATGTATGTATGTATGTATGTATGTATATTAATTATTTGATTTCTATAACACAACCATCTAGCAGAAAGCTACTCTGGGCAGTTCACAACATAAACAAAATACAGCTATATACATTATACATCATAAAAGTTATAAATAAAACTAATCAAAAACAACATCAATCAAATAAGAACAAATAGGGCCAAATAACCATACACTAATTCAAAATAAAATTCAAAATAAGAAAAGAACTGACAAAGAAGTGCCATGAAGCAGAAGAGAAGAGTAGAGTCATATTTTATATTAAGAAGTTGAATGATTGGAGGTCAGTCTATAAAGCGAGGTTTTCAGTGATTTCTTAAAAGTTTGTGGCAAGGGTACCAGGTGACACTCTTAAGGAAACTGGTTCTTAAAACAACAACAACAACAACAACAACAACAACAACAACAACAACAACAGTTCATAATGTCTACTCCATCCAATTTGATTTATGCTGTGGATCCAAATTGATGTGTTAATACAACTTCACTACCTCAAAATGCAATCTATGCTGTTCTGCTTCAACCTGTTGGCTCCCCAAATCAGGCTCAATCTGATCCATTTGGTTGAGAATTTTCATTTGTATGAATCTGCTCTGCTTCATGGCCCTTCCTCACACTGAAAGATTTCTGGAAAGGAATTCCTTCCAATCTATGTGTAGTACACAGGACTGAGCCAGATGGACCGACAGAATAATTTTCAGGTGCAGCCTAAAGCATTTCACTTCTTGAGGTGAAGTACAAGATAGTGCCATGTCTCCACTCCATACTCAGGAACTAAAGGTGGGCACGAACTGCGCTTTGGGCTGATTTGGTATGACACCTAGACAGGTGTTACATGGGCACTGCATGCTTATCTCCACTGAACCCTTGGGCAATCACCCACTCACTGGCAGCAGCACAGGCTTACTTGTCCCCATCTTCTTGTTTGAGTGGGAGGTGGAGCAAGGAAGCCTGCAATGCTGGTAGTGACTGGGTGACCACTCAGAGGAGAGAGAGGAGATAAGGCTGTGGCACCCGCAGAGCCCCTGTACAGGTGCCAGAGTAAACCGTGCTGAGCCACCCAAGTGCAGTTTGTGCCCATCTCTGATAGAAACTAATGGAACTGGCCTTTGAATGTGATTGTGCCTCTGGTGAGGGGACCTGCATGATATCAGAGGATAGCATGCTTGTTTAGGGATTCAGGAGTATGGCACATCCAACTTTGTCCTTTAATAAAGGTGGAAAAAGCAGCTGAGTAAGGGGGGAAAGGCCAAAAGCAGCTGCTCCAACATCTGCCATCTGGTTACCTCATTCTGGCCAAATAAGAAGGGCAGCCTTTCTGATTAGGTATAAGGTAGTTTGTCCGACCTAAAGTCAAACAGAAAATATGAAACAATGTGGAGGAGAAGTGGCAGGATGTACAGCCCTGCTTTGTGAGCATTGATCCACTGCTTCAGCTGGAGCAGCAGAGATGTCACGGCACTGTCTCCCTTTCCATGATGTCTGAACGTTTTCAGTCCTCCACAGTAGGTTTTGGGGGTACATGGGGGGCAAAAGCACAGGGAAGCAAAACATTCTCGTTTCATTGGATGGCAGCAGTTTCCTCAATAGAACAAACCCACTGATCACTGGCCCTGTTGCACTGCTGAACTATTGTGAAAGCAGCTATGGGATTGGATCTCACAAAGTAGACAAGACTGCAAATTCATCTGTGGGTCTTTCTAATAAATCTGCTAGTCTTCATTTGTAGTTTTTGCCACGACATATGATCTTCATCTGGAAATAGTTAGATTAACTTAATGTAGAATTAAAAGAACAGAAAAGAAAAGAGAAGGGTTTATAACCTCACCAGAACATAAGTACAATAAGCTGTTCTCTGATGTCTTGTCTTCGTCATCTCTTTCAAATGATTCTCCTCAGTTATCATCTAGCACAACATTTGGAAAACATGTTATTGTTGTTGTTTCTGCTGCTGCTGGTGATGATGATGATGATGATGACATTTCCATATCACTGCCCTATTCTTGTTGTACATCTCAAGTGGAAATGGGTTCAGGCTGTTGTTATTTTCAGAAATGTGTTTTCTCTGTACCTTCAAACTCTTCCAAGTTATGGGGAACAGTGAAGGTTTGACTTGACTGTTTGAGTTGACTCTCGCAGTATGAACTTGCTCGGGTGCTAAGGTCACCAGGAGAGGCTTTTCTCTCCATCCCGCCACCTTCACAGGTACGTCTCAGAAGAACACATGAAAGGGCCTTCTCTATTGCTGCTCCCAGACTCTGGAACTCCCTCTCGCTGGAGGCCAGGACTGCCCCGTCTCTGCTGTCTTTCTGGAAGCAGGCAAAGACCTTCCTCTTCAGGCAAGCTTTCCCTGAATGAGAGACTACCTACTATGTGACTTTATTTCATTAAAGAAAGACAAAACAGATAAGCAAGAGGAAGCATAGAGAGTGAACAGTTCCAAAAGATCTTGTTTCAGAAATGTTTCCAGCAAACACAAAGTGATGAAATCATTTTTTCTCCACAGTGAGAACGTCTAATTGTCATTGACTCACTGCTGCTACTGCAGATCCGTTACTACTGGACAAAGCATTTCCAAGATGGAGGTTGTAATCTATTTCTCTGAATGTTTAAGCTTGGGAGATATTTGTGGTCAGTCTAATGGTATGAGCATTTATATTTCAGGGATGTGGTTACCGGAATACTACAGCAGAATTGGATTTCTCCTGTGTAATTTATTGCTTTTCACTTTGGCCTTAGCCCTCCAGAGTCACTAATCTACTACTTGTTTACTCCAATGACCATGATTTAGTTAATACAGGTTTTTATTGATCAGTGTCTTTCCTGAATAATTTTAAATATGGGTCTGTGCAGACATCAGGTCTTCATTCATTGACGTCCCCTTTGTAGTGAGTGAGGGCTTAGCCGGCAAGCTTAAAATTTTGGTTTAGGAATTATATTTTCAAGTCAAGCCTTTGTTTGGTGTTACATTGTGTGCATGACAGATCCAAAAACATTTGGGTAATATGTCTGAGCGGCTTCCATCTGACTGCACCCCTCCCCCACCACAGGCATTAAGGTGTGACTTTGAACAACAGGATAAAGTGAAGACTTTGGGATATTTCATTCTAAGAATTTTCTCCATCCAAATGCATGGTCCCTTTACCTTGTTCCTTAGGAATCCCCTTTTCAAACTTTGAAGTATTATTTAATTTAGTTACAGCAGCAGTTGATTGGATTTTGCCTTGTCACAGAAATACAGTTCAAAACTATATATGAGTTTATAAATATGTACTGTACATAAATGCTAAAACACAATCAATATGTTTCAGGGTATCTAACCAGAAAGGAGACACCAGTGAACATATCCACATGATATACCACAAATAAGTGTCGTTGGAACACTGTTTTGCATTACAGTCCATGAAAACGTTGGAAAGATAAATTCACAAAATCCAGCATATTCTACCAATGACAACAATAAACCTGATTTTTTAAGACACATAGTTTATAGTAATTGAAATGCCTAGCCCATTATCATGCAGGGACAGAGAAGTTACCTTGAGAAGTTACTCTCTTCTTCAGAAAGGTTCTGAGCAATTTGACATATCATCTAAAAGAGTCTACAAAGTGGAATGTTGGGTATAAAATTAGATGGAAATTACATATTTTAGATTAGTCTGTCTATGAAGACTGCTGTGATCATCTGTTGCCTGACTTATACACTGTGCATGCTCTGAAAATATGCTAATGTTATGTTAGTATGAGGCAACAGTACTTGCCTTAAACCTATTTGAATGTTTATTTTGTCCATAGCTTTTTCCTGTCACTTTTGAAGGGCTTGCAAACTTTACTACAGTCACCCCCTGCCGATCCTGGGGGTTAGGGACCTACCCCACAATATGCGGAAGCGGGTGGGGGGGCTGGGGGCTGGGGGGCGATTGCGCGCCTGTCCGAGGCTTCTGGGAGGAGCGTGGAGGGGCGGCGTGGAGTGACCTGATCACCCCCCCCCCCATGCGGCCCGAGGCTTCTCGGAGGAGCGCGGGGGCGGCACGGCGCCAACAGTGATATTAAGCATACAGTACATTTACTTTCTGTTTTAAATCACAATATCTTTTCATTTGTATAGAATATAGATTGTTTTGTGCAGCTGTTTTAAATTTAGGGATTCTGTTTAGACATTTGTTTTTAATGCTTTAGTTATGTATGCATTTATTTAATTTAAATGACATTGATTATACAAAGGCAGCATGTAAATTCATTACTTTTTGAAAAAAGGAAATGTTTGCACCTGCACATATTTTAGGAATGATAAACCTATTATGGGCCGTAAATACACCACATAACACATGCAACATCTATGGTGTATAATGTTACTCGTGGAGAGTCTTGGCTGAAGTCTCAAGCATTTGCTGCCTCTTCCCCAAGATCTGCAAGTGGGGAAATAAATCATCAGCATGAGCAGTGCCGAAGACATACAAATTCTATTTTTGTATGTGGAACATGAGGTGAGGTTGGCTTTAAAGCTTGGCTCTCTTTCCCTACTCCTTCCTAGCTGGAACTAAAGATCACAGGTTCAGTGAAAAGATATTCAGAAGTCTGTGTGAAGTTAGGGCACCCAAAAGCCATGGGGTGATCATGAGGGGGAGAAAGGCAGGGGCCACACCAACATTAGTCCATTATACTACATGGAGTGAGGCAGATTGTTTAATGCCAGCTTTGTGACTCAAGAATCTAATTGTCGCCTAGAAAAAATTGCCATATGGGCTGAAATTAGTGTAGTCCTAAATGGGAAAAGTGGAGTCTTCAGCTCCTAGTGGCATTTTATCACCTGCCCAGCCATTCTATCTCTATCTCTATCTCTATCTCTACAGTGGAACCTTGACTTACATACTGCTTGACTTACATCATATTTGACTTGCATCAAGAAGGGGCCTGTTTGACTTGAGTCGCAGGCTTTGACTTACATCTCGGAGCCTCGGCACAAGGCACCGTTATTGGGCGGCAGCCACAACCCAGCATCGCGGCTACCGCCTCCAAACTGCTCCTGCCTTCTTCCCCTCCTCCGGCAGCGGCGGCTTCGGCAAGGCCAGCTCAGAGCACCTGGAGCTGGTCCTCGGCCTCATTGAAGCCGCCGCTGCTGCCGGAGGAGAAGAAGGGCCGGGAGCTCGGGGCTGGCCTCGCTGGTTAGACAGTCGGCTCAGTCTTGTAAAAAATCTGGCTGCAGAAGTCTGGTCCACAATGGAAGCATTTTAGTTGGGGAGCTGTACAGTTGTGGGACTCTAATGGTAAGCATAGAGTTGATCAGAACTTGGAACGTCAGGTTAAAAATCAGTAAAACTTAAATGTTAGACATTGTTGCTATGAACATTAAAAAGTGGAGGCATATAACTTGTGGACTATAATTCCACTGCCGCCTCCTCTCTTTGAAGAGACATTTCATTTACATCCCCAGAAGGAATCTCCTATCCCAGTCAAATTTGTGTTAAATTGCTGTTTTCGGGGGTCTTTTTCATCATCTAGAACGGATTATTCCACTTTCCCATTACTTTCTATGGGAAATGTTCGTTTGACTTAAGTCATGTTTGACTTAAGTCTAGACCACTGGAACGGATTAATGACGTAAGTCAAGGTTCCACTGTATCTCTATCTCTATCTCTATCTCTATCTCTATCTCTATCTCTCTATCTTCCCTCTGCCTCTAGTTTTCCATAATATTGGTTAGTTGAGTTTCACTTAGACTAGTGGTTCCCAACCTGGGGGTTGGGACCCCTTTGGGGGTCGAACGACCATTTCACAGGGGTCGCCAGGAGCCAGAGAAAATAAAGGCACAAACGGTTTGGGTCTGGAAGAGGAGGGGAGGAAGGGAGGAGAAGAGTGAGTTACACCTTGATAGGTTGGAGGGGATGTCAGTCAATGGCACCGGAGGCTGTGATTGGCTGAGGGTGCCTGTAGAGGGAAGTTCTCTTTGGCACCTGCCACAGTGGCCTGCCAAAGGGGGCTTGAGGCCTTTTCCAAGCAGTGCAAGGAGTCACCACAACATGAGGAACTGTATTAAAAGGTTGTGGCATTAGGAAGGTTGGGAAGCACTGACTTAGACCATGATCCCCTTTACCGAGATTGCCTTGTGTCTGATTCCATAAGCAGCTAGCCCCAAAGGCAGATCCAGCTCAACATTTGCTTGCTTCGTATCTGTGACGCCATCATTGCCTGCTTCATGACATCACTAAGGTCCACCTCCTCCTCTCAGGTTTTAGCGCTGCAAACTCAGGTGGTGGTTTTCTGACCAAACAGTATATCCTTCCACAGTACCCTGATTTTATATATATATATATATATATAAAATGTATATAAATATATATATATATAAAATGTATATAAAATGTATATATATATATACATATATATATATATATGTTTTCGTAGATTTTCACGGGTATAGGTATGCATGTTAGGGTGGATTCGGGTTTCTTCCCGTGTAGAAATCTGGTTGTTTTGGCGACGTTTCGACGAGGTCTCACTCGTCATCTTCAGGCTGGTGTTCTGGCTTCTTTCTTCTTGAAGCAAAGTGTGATCTCAGTTGAAGTCCTTCTATAAATACTGCTGGGGGGGTGTGGTTTGCTTGCTCTGTTGCTGATTGTAGGTTCCTTTGTTCCTTTGTTCTTTTGTGATCTGCTGTGTGGCTGAGGCGATCGTTAAGGGATTAACTGCTGGTGGCTGTTTAGATGGCTGTTTAGATGCTGGTGGGTTAGATGGCTGGTGGGTTCTGGCAGTATCCTGGGCTTTGGTGGAGTGGGGTCCTGTGTCTTGTGAATTCATTTTGGTCTGGCTACGTGTCTGTGGTCTCCCAATGTTTTTTTGGGGTGTGTGAGTGTGCTCCATGTGGTGACTGGAGTGGGGTGCCGCAGTAGATGGTGCAGTCGTGGTTTTGTTATTGGATGGTGGTTTCGTTTCATCTGTGGGAAGGGTCTGGGTTTGTGTTTGGTGTGGATGGAAGGTGGTGGCATCTTGTGTCCTTTTGGACCTGGTGTCAGTCTTTGTGACAGAGGCTCGTCTGTTGACCAGGGCTAGTTTCAGATGTCAGGCAAGCGGGAGGTGTCATCACGTTTATTCATGTTGTTTGGGTGTTTCTCTATTTCAATGGCTTCCATGATTATTCGACTGTTGAAGTGTTCAGTTTTGGAGATGAGTTTGGTTCTTTCAAAGTCAATTTCATGACCTGTTGTTTTTATGTGCTGGAAGAGAGAGGAAGATTTTTCTTCTTTTTTGACTGCGTTCTTGTGTTCTGCGATGCGTGCGCTTATTCTCCTGTTTGTCTGTCCGATGTATGTGGCTGGACAGACTTTGCATGGTATTTCGTAGACTCCTTGGTTTTCTAGCCCAATCTTGTCTTTGGGGTTTCTTAAAATGTTGGCTATTTTTGGTCGGTGCAAAAGGCTGTCTTGATATTGTGTTTGTGGAGAATTTTGCTGATTTTGTCTGTGGTGCCTTTGATGTAAGGGAGGAGGGCGGTGCCGTTGTTCTCTTCTGTTTCTTGGTTCTTGGGGGTGTTTCCTTTTGGATTAGTTTGGTGATGGTGTTTTTTTGGAATCCGTTCGCAATTAAAACATTCGAGAGAGTGTGTAATTCAGTTTTTAGGTGGTCTTTGTCAGCGAGGCGTTTGGTTCTGGAGATGAGGGTTTTGCTACGGAGTTGATCTGTGCAGGGTGGTGGTGTGATTGTGCATTTAAGTAGCGGTTTGTATGTGTTTTTTTCTGGTAGATGGTATGTCCTAAGGAGCCGTCGGGTTTTTGTAGATTAGGACGTCCAGGAAGGGAAGTTGGTTGTTGGCTTCTATTTCCATAGTGAATTGTATTTTGGGGTGTAGGCTGTTGAGATGTGTGAGGAAGTTGTTCAGTTTATCTTTCCCGTGTGGCCAGATAACAAAGGTGTCGTCAACATATCTGAGCCAGAGTTTGGGTTTATGTTCGGACTTCTGTAACGCGTTGGTTTCAAAGTGTTCCATATATAGGTTTACGATGACCGGTGAGAGGGGTGATCCCATGGGTGCTCCTTCTATCTGTTTGTATCTTTGTCCATTGTGGATGAAGTATGTGTTGGTTAGGCAGTGGTTGGTCAGATGTAGGATGTGCTTGGGGGGGTTGTATTTGTTGTGGATAGCTGTCAAGGCTTCTTGAATGGGCACTTGTGTGAAGAGCGAAACAACATCAAAGCTCACAAGTAGGTCATTGGGTTGTAGGTCTTGTTTCTTTAAAATTTCTATGAAGTGGAACGAGTTTTGTACGTATGAAGTGATGGATTCTGTATAGGGCTGGAGTTGTTTGGCAAGAAATTTGGCGAGGTTTTGTAGAGGTGAGCCTATGGAGCTGACTATGGGTCTGAGAGGTGTTCCTTCTTTGTGAATCTTGGGGAGGCCGTAGAGCTTGGGGCATCTGGATGATTTCTCTCTGGGGATGATGCTTGGCTTGATTTCTTCACTTAAGGGAGAGGCTTTTATTTTGGCTTTGGTGGTTTTTTCCAGGTAGGTGGTGGGGTCTGTGTTCAAAGGTATGTAAGCAGGGTCTTGTAGTAGGTTGGATAATTTGGCTTGGTAGTCGGATGTGTTCATCACCACTGTGGCATTGCCTTTGTCTGCTGGGAGAATGATTATGTTGTGGTCTTTCCTCAGGTTGGTGAGGGCTTTTTGTTCTTCTTTGTGTAAATTGCTTCTGGGTGGTTTGCTGGAGCAGAGGACATTGGTGACTTCGAGTCTGATTTTGTTGGCTTCATCTGGGTTGATTTTGGTTAGGCTGGCTTCCGCTCCGCATATGATGTTTTCGGTGGGGATGTGTCTGGGGGCGACTGCAAAGTTGAATCCTTTGGAAAGGACTTTGGTCTCTGCGATGGTGAGTGTCCTGTCTGATATGTTGTGAACTGTTTGTTTCATGGGTTGTTGTGGGGGAGGGTTGGACTTCTGGCGTTTTTCCAGTTTGTGGAGTTTGTTGGTGTGTGTGTCTGTCTTGTGGGAGGTCTCTGTTTCAGCTCTCCAGGCGGCGAGTTGCTTGGATTTGTTCCAGAGTGTTGGGTGGATTTTGTTGCTGAGTTTGAGGTGGAGAGTGAGTAGGTCTCTGTTGGTTTGATCTAGTAGGTATCTTTTCCTGTGTAGTTCGCTTCTGATTAGGAACCTACAATCAGCAACAGAGCAAGCAAACCACACACCCCCCAGCAGTATTTATAGAAGGACTTCAACTGAGACCACACTTTGCTTCAAGAAGAAAGAAGCCAGAACACCAGCCTGAAGATGACAGTGAGACCTCGTCGAAACGTCGCCAAAACAACCAGATTTCTACGGGGAAGAAACCGAATCCACCTAACATGCATATATATATATATATATATATATATATATATATATATATATATATATATATATATATATATATATATATATATATATATATATATGCATGTTAGGTGGATTCGGGTTTCTTCCCGTGTAGAAATCTGGTTGTTTTGGCGACGTTTCGACGAGGTCTCACTCGTCATCTTCAGGCTGGTGTTCTGGCTTCTTTCTTCTTGAAGCAAAGTGTGATCTCAGTTGAAGTCCTTCTATAAATACTGCTGGGGGTGTGGTTTGCTTGCTCTGTTGCTGATTGTAGGTTCCTTTGTTCCTTTGTTCTTTTGTGATCTGCTGTGTGGCTGAGGCGATCGTTAAGGGATTAACTGCTGATGGCTGTTTAGATGGCTGTTTACATGCTGGTGGGTTAGATGGCTGGTAGGTTCTGGCAGTATCCTGGGCTTTGGTGGAGTGGGGTCCTGTGTCTTGTGAATTCATTTTGGTCTGGCTACGTGTCTGTGGTCTCCCAATGTTTTTTTGGGGTGTGTGAGTGTGCTCCATGTGGTGACTGGAGTGGGGTGCCGCAGTAGATGGTGCAGTCGTGGTTTTGTTATTGGATGGTGGTTTCGTTTCATCTGTGGGAAGGGTCTGGGTTTGTGTTTGGTGTGGATGGAAGGTGGTGGCATCTTGTGTCCTTTTGGACCTGGTGTCAGTCTTTGTGACAGAGGCTCGTCTGTTGACCAGGGCTAGTTTCCAGATGTCAGGCAAGCGGGAGGTGTCATCACGTTTATTCATGTTGTTTGGGTGTTTCTCTATTTCAATGGCTTCCATGATTATTCGACTGTTGAAGTGTTCAGTTTTGGAGATGAGTTTGGTTCTTTCAAAGTCAATTTCATGATCTGTTGTTTTTATGTGCTGGAAGAGAGGAAGATTTTTCTTCTTTTTTGACTGCGTTCTTGTGTTCTGCAATGCGTGCGCTTATTCTCCTGTTTGTCTGTCCGATGTATGTGGCTGGACAGACTTTGCATGGTATTTCGTAGACTCCTTGGTTTTCTAGCTCAATCTTGTCTTTGGGGTTTCTTAAGATGTTGGCTATTTTTTGGTCGGTGCAAAAGGCTGTCTTGATATTGTGTTTGTGGAGAATTTTGCTGATTTTGTCTGTGGTGCCTTTGATGTAAGGGAGGAGGGCGGTGCCGTTGTTCTCTTCTGTTTCTTGGTTCTTGGGGGGTGTTTCCTTTTGGATTAGTTTGGTGATGGTGTTTTTTTGGAATCCGTTCGCAATTAAAACATTCGAGAGAGTGTGTAATTCAGTTTTTAGGTGGTCTTTGTCAGCGAGGCGTTTGGTTCTGGAGATGAGGGTTTTTGCTACGGAGTTGATCTGTGCAGGGTGGTGGTGTGATTGTGCATTTAAGTAGCGGTTTGTATGTGTTTTTTTTTTCTGGTAGATGGTATGTCCTAAGAAGGACTTCAACTGAGACCACACTTTGCTTCAAGAAGAAAGAAGCCAGAACACCAGCCTGAAGATGACGAGTGAGACCTCTTTCATAAAACAATCAGAAGGAGAAATTGGGAGTGCAAAAACACAACGACAAGCATATTTTCAAAATCTTTGTAGTGTGAAAATGCAGTGTTCATTCCTTCAATTGCCCTCTCCTATCCATTTTCCTCTCTCTATCTGGCTGTGAAGATTCTCAGTCATCCAGGTGAGGTTATCTGGAAGATGAGGCATGGCAACTGGACTTCTTTTCTTGAGAGATCAAAAAGTTTCTCTGCTTATCCACATAGCTTCATTGGTGTGGGAGAAGTTGGTGCAAGGCTTCCAATTTATAGTTCGCCTTGGTTTCACACTACCCCATGCATCATCCTGCCTCCCTCTCTGATTGGCCAGCAGCACAAAGCTGGAACGATAACCTAATGGTTCCTAAACGAAATGCCCATCCCTAGTTTTGAGGTGGTTTTTGTTTTTTGTTAAAAAAAATTCTGTCTGCTTGCCTTTAAACAAGACTGCAGCTGAGAGTTAGTTCTCAGAGGCTCCAGATTGTGCTAGTCATCAGAATTAAAGTGGCTCCAGTGGAACTTATTTCTATACAACTGGTTATGGTCAAGCATAATGTTTCTAAATTCATTTTATTAAATCTAAATCATAAGGCGTGTTCTTCCAGCTCTCTACAGAGGAGAAGAATCCAAAAATCTGTTTGCTCAGTGCTGGGAAAATGCCATATCAATGAAAGGAGATTATGCTAGGATTTGCTTTTTTGAAGGCTTCAAAGAACATAAGGCAGAGACCCTCTTTAGTCATATCCTGAAATTAAGGAGAATAAGCCATTGTGTATAAGATTACCATTGTTCCTTCAAAATCTAATGAAAAGCACTGTAACTTTGGGCAATCTTGAAATCACCTTTTGACATTTAGTGGAATGTTATTCTCCCCCCCCCCCAAATGCCAACTAATTACTTTCTAAAGATCTAATTCTCCATTGTCATGGTCGGTGTTGCTGCTGCTGCTATATTCTCACATTTGCCTTACCTCTTAAGGAATTAACCATCCGGGCACACACAGAGCAATCTGGTCCTTTATTAATATTGCTATGTAAATGTGTCAACTCCATGATTTTTGTCTTGATATACAATCACACTGCCCATTTCAATCTGCTTCATTCCATGCCCACATGACATTTTGAAATGAATCATTAACAACTAGAGATGGGCACGACTTAGCGGTATTCCCGTTTCCGTTTCCGTTACTCGGTTCCGTTACTCTACGGAAACGGTAACGGGAATTACTCCCCCAGACTTCGAGCTCGAACCGACGAACGAACAATTTTGGTCTGATTTGTCGTGCTCGTTCCTTGCATCGCGAGATCGCGCGATGCCACACGCGGCACAGAAAAAAGTTTTTAAAAGTTAAAAAACCCGGTTCCGGCCAAAAGCAGGCGGGAAAATGCCTGCCGTGCCTCAGGGCACCTACCAGAGGGGTTGTTTCTGGAGGTCCCCGGCCTCCCCCCTCATCCCCCGTCCTGGGCTGCTCTGGTGGGACTCGCCGCAGGCTCGCAGCCAGCAAAAAGCCCAGTCTCGCCACCGGCTGCCGCAATTAAAGCGCAAGCAAGCGGCACGGACGGCACAGGAAAAAACTTTTAAACTCTCCCCCACCCATTCCCGGGCCAAAAGCAGGCGGAAAAATGCCTGCTTGACTAAGGGCGCAGGGCACCTACCGGAGGGGTGGTTTCTGGAGGGGGTCCAGCCTCCCCGTCCTGGGCAGCCGGACTCGCGAGTCGCCATCACCATGCCATGCGGTGCAGGCGGGGATCCAAAATGGGGCGGCGAACGCAATATTGTTTTTGAAATCGTGGTCCAAAAACACACAAGCACAACAGAAAGAAACACGCGAAAATATATAAACTGCCAGATTTTTCACAGTAGCAGTGGTTTTTTCTGCAACAACAAAATGTCTCTCCTCTCCTCCTCTGTCCTCCATTGATTTTATTTTATTTTATTTTATTTACACCTGCGCAATGATGGGCTGGCCAAGTGGCCAGCCATGTAGGAGTGGACAACCATGCAAATTTTGGAGCCATCCCACCAGTCGCATGGCCACTTGGCCATGGAGACTTCTGGGATGTGCCAAAAGCCCCCTAAAACCTGCCCTAGCCCTAACCCCAACCCTTGACTCCGTACCCATACGTCACAGACTGTCTTCTTAGTGGGTCAGAGAGGCACCCAGAGGTGCAACCCACTAGCCCACCGTAACCTTACCCGTCACTAGCCTAACCCTAGCTCTTGCACTAAGCCACCTTAAAGCCAGATCTACTTGCTTGCATTGCACTACACGCAGCAAGTACAATTCCCTTCTGTGTGAGACATGGTGGTGCGGGAGCCCTGTGCAGGGAAGGTATGACCCTATGACTCTCACACTGGTCTCACGTCTGCACATTATGTTATGCAATATCCATATGGCTATTGCATAGCATTTTGCAGCAGCAGCAGGTGAGGAAGGGAGACCCCCATGTAGAGGGGTCTCTCTTGGAGCCTGCTTCCCCTTCCTAGTGGCAGGAGGCACCCACGGGTGCCTCCAGGAGCCCACTTTCCCTTTATAGCGGGCCAGAGGAGGCACCCACCCCACAGAGGTGCCTCCAGGAGCCCGCTCCCCCCCAAAAAAACCAGTACTAACGACAACGAAAAAACAAAAAAACGAACCGACTAATTTTTGCGAATTTTCGCGAAAACCGGAAACGAGCCGAAATGGGACTGGCCCGACTAACGACAACTCGAAAAATTTTTTTTTCAAGTCATGCCCATCTCTATTAACAACTAACTAATGAGGTCAGGCAGGAGCTGCCTAGATGCCCTAGTAAGCACATCCGATCTTGCCTGATTTCAGAAGCTAAGCAGGGTCGGCCCTGGCTTGTACGTGGATGGGAGACCACCAGGGAATACCAGGTGCTGTAGGCGCCTGGAGTAGGAACTGGCAAGCCACTCCAGTATTCCTGCCAAGAAAACTCCATAGACAGGGGGTCATGAAGAGTCGTTCACGAGTCACGACTGTAATGACACAACACACACAATGAGGTCAGGCACAGGCATGTGAATGCTTGCTTGTCCTGCCATTGTACGTAAGGATGAGGAAACACACAATTCTTCTTGCATCCCAAGAGGGTGAGGTGCTTTGTGGTGCTCTGGGCAAGAGAAGAAATCAAAAATGAGAAAATTAAGCAGAATTCATCATATGAATAGCACTTTCATGCAAGTGGCACAATATTGTGTGAAAAGGGCAATAGTCGGAGTTCTGTGTTAAGGTCACATAAGGATTAGAAGAACTAGATGTTTTTAAACATTTGACCAAGTAATCTGATGATGGTTTCCCACAATCTTGCTCACACTCTGGTGTGGGCATGTGCCTTTTCCTTCACAAGCAGCAGTAACATTAGTTTTGCATACTTATTTTCTGCAATTTGCAAAAACTGTGCTGAGAAAAAAATACTTGATGACTTGCTCCCAAATGGGGCCTCACCATTCTTTTTTGACTTGACTTGCAGAAATGGACGGCCTATAGTGGTGGTGATGAACCTTTGGCACTCCAGATGTTTTGGACTGCAATTCCCACAGTCCTTTGCCATTGGCAATACAGTCTTGGAATTCTGGGAGTTGTGGCCCAAAACATCTGGAATGCCAAAGGTTCACCACCACTGGCCTATAACAACAAGAATTCAGAGAGTATTTCCCTAATAGAAAAATATGCTAAATATTTCTTCAGTAAAGTACAACCAGACCTGAAATCAACTAGTCAGTCAGTCAGCCAGCCAGCCAGCCAGCCAGTGAGGTAGAACTAATTTACACATGGCAGATGGCCAGTACAGTAATACCTTGGTTTGTGAGCATTATTTGTTCCCAAAACATGCTTGTAAAGCAAAACACTCTTATATCAAAGCAAATTCCCCCATAAGAAATAATGTGTAGTGATGCAGCTAGGCTACAGCTGAGACCAATTCAGCTGAAAACAATAAGAGACATGAAGCCTTATAAAAGACAGGCTCTGAGGTGCAGGTTCTTTGCAGGGAGCAACTGTGGATTCTAGTGCCTACTGGTTTCTTGCTTGTGGTGGTTTCTTGCAGCTTTTCTTGACCTTGGACTGGACTTGATTTACATTGGAACTCTTGGAGCCTGGCTTGTTTACCTGGTTTGAACTGATGATCTGGCTTTGACTGTGTTATCTGATGCTGCCTTTAAGAACTCATTCATGACATAATGGAAATTCATTCTGGGGGCCCATAGACCACATACTGTACACACACAAATGCCAAAACTCACAAAAGAAGTTGGCTAGAAGTCCATGTCCACTCCATGGTTTAGGTACCTGGCTGTAGAATCTGCTCTGCATGGGACTAACAACTGGATTTTACTCTGTTTACAATGTGACAATAATACAATGCAATTTGTAGCCCTATACACACTTGACTAGCTGGCCCATGACTAGAAATGGTGTGTAAAATAAAAAAGATGTTGAAAACAAATTAAAGAAAATACAAGGAAAAATAAAACAGATCCCTAATCTGCACTCCCCTTTGAAAACATTCCTTCCTCTCTCCCCCCTCTGTTTTGGAGGATGCCTGAAATGGAACATTCCAGACAATCATCTACAATCCAGAGGGGAGGGGGAAGAGTCACCATTGGCTCATTTGTGATCATGTGACCTGCTCCAGTTACTTGTATTGCAAGACATTGCTTGTTGATCAAGGCAACAATTAGAAGAAATGTTTGCTTGTCTTGCTAAATGCTCTTAAACCAAGCTAGTCTTAAACCAAAGTATTACTGTATAAGGGGGGCTTTACCATCAAAAGATGAGAAAAAGGAGCCAGTGAAGAGGGCAAAGATCCACACAGGGAAGAAGGAGCCTCAGGTGATAACCCTGGGGTCTTGGAAAATCAGGACAACTGAGGAGAACAAAGATAAGAAGAAGAAAGAATAATCTATTTTAGATAGAGAGGAGAAAGCTGGGGGACTCCAGGGGGAGAGGAAGGGGAGTGGCTGATAGAAACAGCAGACTAGCAGAACAAGAATTGAAAGAAGCTAGGAAGGCCATGGGATGCCCTAACCAGATAAAGCAATGCTGGAGAAGGTGATATTCAGAAAGGAGGGAAAACAGGAAGGAAGGGAAAACAGGAAGGAAGGAGACAGGAGGCACTGAGGATTCCACACAAAGGCAAACCCTATGTGTGTGTTCCCATTGCAAGCATACAGACCTGTCAGGAGTTAACAAGGGACTGAATGCCCTGGGGGTGTGGGACAATTAAGGCAGAATGTATCCAGATTGTTGGAAGTGGAATGGAACCTTGGGAGTTAGGGGATAATTATTTGGTGAATAATAGCGGACCCCACCACGATGTGGGACAAACGTTAAAAAAAGAAGAAGAAGGCAATCAAAGGAGTAGAGTAGAGGCTATCTCCAAGGACTTCCACCCAGTGACTGCAACTGAGGTGGGGGATAGACAGTTGTCTAATGATCCCTGCTCTGTTCCTAGTTATACATATTCAATAAACTTTTTCTTGTTCCAGCACAGATTTTTAATAATATTTTCCCAATCTGCTTTGCATTTTCTCATTTATATGGAGAATCGTTAGAACATCTCATTCCATCTCTTTTCCATTTCATTTGCTTGTAAATAAGCTTCTGGTGCAGATTTTAGAATGATTGACATTCAGGGCATTCTCAATATGTATGTTTTTTTTTAATGACTGAATTTTTGAAAGGATAGTAAATTCTCCATATCATCAGTTTCCCCACCCTGTTACATCCTCCACACCAAATGGCCAATTGGAGGTTGGGTTGGGACTAGGGAGTTAATATGAAGCAGATGAACATGGCCCATTGGTTCCAACCCTTGCTCGTTCCACACATGATACATTGCAGATGGAAAAGCACAAGAACGTTGGCTATCTAACCACTGAAAAAACAGCAATATGAGTTCATGTATCGGCTAGGTAATACTTAGCTACATACAGGCTATTCACATTGCACAGTAATTTATTTATTTATTTATTTATTTATTTATTTATTTATTTATTTATTTATTTATTTATTTATAATTTGCCTTTCTCCCAATAGGAAACACAAGGCAGCCTACAACAGATGAAAGAGACTTAAAAACACTATATTCAAAAGAGAATTAAAATATTAAGATGAAAATCAAATTTAAAACCAATTCAGAACATGTACACAAGTTTAAAAACCATTCCAAATGTGTAAAGTTGAGTTGGTGGTGAGAATCACCTCGGGCATTAACCATTTTGCTCTGGCTCTACCCACACATCCCTGTTCCCCCACCTCTGATGGAATGCAGCTTCCTTTTATATCTGATCTTAGAACTACAGAGCTGGAAGTGATCTTATGGATCACTTAGTTCGGCCCCTCTCAAGGAGGCACAGTAGGGAATAGATCTCTCAACCTCTTGCTCCACAGAGTCCTTAACTCATGAGCTATCTATTGTAGGTCCCTTAATCTGAGGACCAGATTACATATATAAAGGGGAATGCATGTTTAGTTTTTTTTTAATAACATGATGCCCCACAGGACACACAAATCTTTTGGTTCTACATGCCCGAGAAAGCATATTTGCAAGCAAAGTCATGTTATCATCCATCTGATCAATCACACTACAAATGCAAGTTAATTTGGTATATGCTGTATGCAATAAATTGACATTAGAATAAAAAACGTCAGGGTGTTTTTCTCCCTTTTAATGGTGCATGGAGTTGGTTTTTCATCTAGGGATCCCCTACTAAGTCTGACTGTTTACAGAAATCTCTGTAAAGTTCAGGGCTTGCATGGCAGCACTTCACTAAGGCAAGCGGATATGGAAAAAGCTGATTGAAGCTACAACATCTGAGAACCCCTAATTTAGCCAAAGAAACGTTTGAATCTTAGTGACTCATTTTTAATTGGATCTGTCTCACTAAAATATAACATCTGCATTGATTTTCTCAAAATTGTGCAAGAAGAATAAATTAATAGGGGGAAAGGAAATGATTGCAAAATTATTTTATATGTAGGATTCTTTCTGGATACAGTGGTGGATTACTAGGACAGTTTATTCATACTATTGAAGTTGGTTTCCTTGTAAAAATCCAAGTTAGCAGGCCAAAAATGCAAAGGAAATGGATTTTAAGTAGTATTATGATAGCAATCCCCTGGGGTTTTAGTGAAAAGGTCATCTTCAAATGAAAGATTTCATTTCGTCAGGAAGAGATTTTATGTTGGATGAAGATGTTGATCTGAAATTTCTGTTTCCGTAATGAAGAATTAAAGGAAATTCCTTTCTTTCCTGTGCAAATGGAAATTGCAGGTTAAAGAGCATCAGGAGTGGGGGAGGGGGGAACATCAGCAAACAGAAATTTATAATCTAAAATTATTCAGCGTTTTCTTAATTGTTTAGCACTTTCAGAGCTTAAGATGTTGACAATTTGAGGAACAGGGCTCTTCAATCTAGGACTCAATATGGTGGTAAAGGGAGGGTATTCTTTACTGGGACTCCTATAAAATGTGTACGTGGTTCACCCAAGCACCAATCGAGGGGGGGACATGCTCTCTTTTAGACAGTCAGGAGGACTAAAATATAACAAAAAAAGTTAAAGAAAACAAAAATGTTGTGGCACCTTAAAGACTAACTTCTATATTTTAATGTGAACTTTTGTGGACAAGTCTACTTCTTCAGACATTTATGCACTTCAGAGACAATCCTATTTTCAGAGTTCACTCCCATTTAAAATGTTGCTCAGACCATGTTTTGTTTAAAAAGAAAGAACCAGAAGTCAAGGTACCTTGACATTTCTCATCTACTGTAAATAAAACTTGGAGGCTCAATTCATCAGGCACATATATCACCTCAGCGAGTCATACTGTGAGGCCTGTTTAAATCACCACAGTAACTTCTAATTTTGCATTTCTATACATACATTATCTTACACGGACATTATCTTACATAGTTTTACACAAGTCGGTTCTCTTGTCTTATCTGCTTTGGGTCTTTTTAAGGAAAAAAGTGAGGTAAAAATATTTTAAATGAAGAAATAAATAACTTTTTATGATGCATGTCCCCCTTTTCAGTGACATGTAAGTGTCTGCATTGCATGGGATCTACCTGTCTCAGCTAGTCACCAGCATGAAGGTCCAGCCAAGAGCCAAACATCATGCAGTGCAGGCCCCCTTCCAGATAATCATCTGCTGAAATTTTATGTGCAACCTCACATGCTGCCTGTAGTTTGAGTGACTAGGAGGAACTTTTCTACACTGAAGTGACTGCCAGTCTTTCCAGCACTATCAGGTTCTTCATTCTTACCTTGGGCTGCTATATCACCTGGGTAAGATCCTGATCTTCCGAAGGTCCGGCTTTTCCTCTTCCTCCTGTCATGTGACTGAAGATGTGGGATAGCAGTTCCTAGATACAAAGGGTTTTTTTTTTTAAAAGCGCAGTTCAGCCCCCATGACCAGCAGATGACGCTAGGATTTTTAAAAAGGACCAGCTGGCTGGTGGTAGAGCTTGGGAAAGTTTTTTAAAAAACAGCACCCGATCCAGCTTCCTGGTGCTCGGAGGATGGGAAAAATAAAAATAAAAAACCAGCGTCACCTGCTGGAACAGCCGGTCGCACTATGAGACAAAAAAAGAAAGAAAGAAAACTGGATCATCTATGTGGTCCCATGACGTCTGCCTCTTTAAAAGGTGGATTTTTTAAGTGAGGCAAAAAATTCCCTACCTCTCCAGTAAGTCTTGGAAACCTTGCTGAAGGGGGTTTTTTTTTTTTTTCTTCCAAAAACCCTGGTGGCCGTGGAGATGGCATTTTTGTACACGGTTTATCTATAAATTTAATCTGCATTTAAAGGGACATGGGATAGGGGCCTTAGAAGTCAAAGAGAGTTTCACCTCTGTGCTCTAATGCCCCTTTCCCCCTCTTTAGCCTGAAAGTCATTTGTTTGCTGTTGATAGCTACACAACTCTAAGTAATGGAACACTTTTATTCTTTCTCATACAAATGTCTCAGAGCATGTTATTGAGACTTTAAGTGCCAGTTAATGAGAAAGGAGTGGACTACCTGAAGAATTTTTAAATATTCTCCTTGATGAATTTCTGTACTTCTACTGAGTACCCAAAAGGCTAACTCAAGCATTAATTTATTATTTGTTTATTTAGAGTATTTTAAAGTTGGAAACAATGGGTATACCACAGTTAACACATTAAAGACAATATTAAAAGTTAAGAACAATGAGTGTGAAGAGTCATCTTACATCATTAACAGGGCAATAGTAAAGGTAAGAACAGTAAGTAAACAAATAAAGGGGGAGATAGAAAGCAGAAAAATTGAAAGCACAGGGAGAGCTACAAATCCAGTCCAAGCACTAATGCATAACAATCCATCTAAAAATAACATTACAAGTAGCTAATTACTGAGGGAAGGTTTGCCTGAAGAGAAATGTCTTTGCTTGTCTGCAGAGGGACAATAAAGATGGGGAAAGCCCGGATTCTTGTGGGAGGGGGTTTAGAAGCAGCAACAAAGAAATCACAAATGCATCTGTGAATGTGTTGGGACCAAGAGAAAGGCCTCTCCTGATGCTCCTAACACCCAAGTCAACTCATACTTGTAGATACAGTCTTGGAGATAATTTTGAACCAGGCTGTTTAGGGATTTATAGATTAAGACCAACATTTCAGATTGTTTGCATTAATCCCAAACAGGTAGGTACACTGGTCCCCAAACCCACTCAGTACATGAATAAGGGCACATGGATTGGTATTCAGTAGAGATGGGCATGAAATGATTTTTTGTTCCATTATTTGTTATTCGTTTCATTAGGTAACAAAATGAATAATGAGCCCCAGAGTAATCTAAAAATGAAATGAACCAAACCGGAAAAATTGGTTCAGTGAGGTTCGTTTCATTCTTCCCCGCTGGCGATGACAGCCTGGCTGTCATCGCCCATGGGGAGGACTGTCTAGAGAGAGCCCTGTTCTCACCTCCACACCCAGAGGCGGGACCAGGGCTCCCTCTAAAGGGATCTTCTCTGCGGGTAGATGACAGCCTGCCCAGCTGTCACCCGCCCACGGCGGAGGGCGGTCAAGAGAGGATTGCGGGCTCAGCTCCGCAAGCAGAGCTGAGCCCGCGGCCCCCTCTCACCTCTGCGTCCGGAGGTAGGATCGCAGCCCCATCTCCAGTGATCTCCGCCATGGGTGCTTGACTGCCGGCCTGGCTGTCATGCACTCGCAGTGGAGGGCGGTCGGGAGAGGGCTGCGATCCCGCCTCCACATGCGGAGTCGGGATCTCAGCCCCCTCTCCAGTGATCTCCACCGTGGGTGCATCACATATGGGCCAGCTGTCATGCACCCGCGGCGAAGAAGGGTGGCCGAGAGAGGGCTGTGATCCTGCCTCCGCACACAGAGGCGGGATCACAGCTCCCTTTCCAGCGATCTCTGCTGCAGGTGCATGAAAGCCAGCCCGGCTGTCATCCACTCACGGTGGAGGGCAGTCGGGAGAGGGCCGCAGTGTCACAGGAGGAGGCGGGATCGGGGCTCCCCCTGCCACCGAACCGGTTTGGGTTTGAACAATTTTTTTAAAAAAAAATTCATTCAAACCCAAACAGGAACCAAACCAAGGGTGGGCCCGAACCAGATGAACCTGAACCATGGGTTTTTTGGTTCGTGCCCATCTCTAGTGTTCAGTCAATTTTGTGTCCATTTGGAGCCTTTGCAACCTAACCCTTCTCTCAACCTGTGCCAGTACTATTTGTCCTTGCCTGTTATCAGTGTGCTTCTAGAACTTGAGGAGAGACTTCTTGAGTTCCAGCAAATAAAGAAATGCAAGGGGATTACACAGCACCATTAAAATTATTTGGGGAAGAATAAATCTCCCCTTCCAACCCAGGGAACATAAGATAAAGAGAAAAGGTAGGGATGAGATATAGTGCCTGGAGTGTTAGCTGGAATTACACCAGTTAGAATTTGGGGGATAGTCCCCTTAGATGTTTGGTATAACTTCCAGCTGGTAGATAATGGATCCCTCCATTCCTGAGTTCCAAGGCAGAGGAACTGGCCCAGCAAGTCTAAACTCTCTGGCACTGCAAAGCATTAGGGATATTGTAGTCTCCTGAGGGGTACCATGTACATAGCAGAATGGACAGGGAGATTTCATTATGATACCAAAATCACTGGAGACTCACTGGAAAAGACAATAACACAAGGAAAAGTTGAAGCCAGCAGGAATAGAAGAAAACCAGTTATGAGATGTATTGACTCCCTAAAGCAGGCATGTCCAAACTTTGGCCCTCCAGTTGTTTTGGACCACAACTCCCACAGCCCTTTACCATTGGCAATCTAAGCTTAGAATTCTGGGAATTGTGGTCCAAAACATCAGGAGGGCCAGAGTTTGGACATGCCTGCCCTAAAGGAAGCCATAGAGTTGACTTTACAGCAGCTGAGCAGGGCTGTTGATAGGACATTCTGGAGATTAATCATTCCAAGGGATGCCATAAGACAGAAGTGACTTGCCATATTTTTCTGTCTGTAAGACCTCGCTGTGTACAAAACCCTCCTTCCCACTTTTTGAACCCCAAATTAAGAAAATGAACAAATCCTGGCAGAGAGGAAGGGAAATAGTGGGGTGGGGGATAACCCAAACTGTCGCCAGTGAAAACTCTGGTTTCCCTTCCACTTTGGGTTCTCTTACACACACACACACACCACTATTTCTCCTTTCCTCTCTACCTTTCCAAAATGCCTCTCAGCTTTTTTTTGTTTGTTTTTTCAGAAATCAGAGCTGTCTTTTGCAGATATTGGAGTGGGGAAAGGCGAAACAGTGCTCTCTCTCTCTCTCTCTCTCTCTCTCTCTCTCTCTCTCTCTGTGTGTGTGTGTGTGTGTGTGTGTGTGTGTGTGTGTGTGTGTGTGTGTGTGTGTGTGTGAGAGAGAGAGAGAGAGAGAGAGAGAGAGAGAGAGAGAACCCAAACTGTCTGGAAAGAGATTCTGGAAGGAAGGGAAACCGCAAAGTCAGTTGGGCATCTCCCCCACCTACCCCTTGGGAAAGGCTTACTTCTGTGTATAGGAACCCCCCCTTTAATTTTTAGTGTCATTTTTTTAGGGGAAATAGCATTGTATACATGGAAAAATATGGTATCTAGTTTATGCACATCCTTTGTCCCAACTATTGAAATGAATACAAGTGTATATCAAAAGCAACACACATTCTATTGATGTTAAGGGGTATACTTGAGTTGAGACTAATATCCTGTTTGGCTCTATGAACCTGCCTCGTGCATAACATTGAATGAGTCATGAAATACAGTAGATGTCTCTGTAAAAGTTTTAACATTTTCCACATTTCTAAAATTACACCATGGTCCATTTTTAAACATTATATTAACACATCTCTCTTGTACACCATTTAGAGAATTGCAAAACTTATTTACAGCTTTGTAAATTTTGATTAGGTCCCAGTAGAAGATATGGCCCAGTTAGTGTTTTGATTTCATGTTTATTCTTTTAATTGCCATTTTAGTGAATGAACACATCAGCTAAGATTTTGATAAACAGGTCCATTCATTTTCAATCTTTGTTTTTCTTCTTTTGCCACTGGAAAAGCACGAATGATTTCTGATTCATGTATACCCCCACAGATACATTCTAATGGTTGCAATAAGAATTCCATTTTTAAAAGACTGCCACAGATATTTCGGACCAGTAAATCTGAAGGCCATTGACAGGTCTAAAACTATCCAGGATCACAAAAATCCTTCCTTCCTTCCTTCCTTCCTTCCTTCCTTCCTTCCTTCCTTCCTTCCTTCCTTCCTTCCTTCCTTCCTTCCTTCCTTGAAATGCTGATACCCCACTCCGAATTTGTAGATTTTGGACAAAGTAAGATAAAACAACGCAATCTATAAAACAATCTGGTTGCTCCAGAGTGGGAAACAAAGCTGACCCAACTTGTGCTGCACAAAGCAAAGATGCTCTTGAGGCAAAATTACAGGAGAAGGTCCATAGGCTGTGGGCCCTTCCCGTGCAGTGATGGTGACCACCATCCTACCTTTGGATGGAACACCTGCAACTTTTTTTCTATCCTCATTCCATCCTCAGTCAGTTTTAAATAAAGATCTTCCCATTGCAAGATAAACAGTTCACCAATGGCTCAGAAAACCACCCAGATAATTTCCATATTAACCCAAGGCAAACTCTGGGGAGCACATCCATCATACTGGCATTATTTTTATAGCTGTCACATATTGTTAATTTCTGTCCCATCAGGAGAGCAATTTTATCTGGTTGCTTTATGGTATGTATCCAGAATTTGGAATGATGCTCTTTTCTGGATCACAGCCCCAGAATCCCCTCTAGTCATCAAAGTAATTTTCCCACCAGGCTCTAGTTGTATTATAGCCACGATAAGTGCATTTTTGCACTCAATAAGGATTGTTATCATATAATCAGAATCTGTATGAGACTAAATGTCGAGCCAACAGCTAAAGATACCCCCAGCCCCCAACTGCAGCATTTTTGAGATTAAATTATGTGTCTATGTTATATCATTGTCATTGAACCACAGTTGGTGTTTCCGGAAAGAGAAGGTGGGTGATTCTTGTAATGTCATGACATTCATCACTCTTGCCAGTTATGTCTCTTTGTTATGTATGCTATTTATGTGCAGGATGATGCTTTTAGAAGGAATGTGCCATCATAGGTTAACGGGTGCTGGTTACACAGCTCTCTATGATGGGACAGCAATGCTGTTGTTTTCCTGCCCTTAGGGAAATGCTGTTCTGTCTATATATAAAGGATTGCTCCACTTTACAAGACTAATATAGTGACCACAGGAGAACTGAAGCCACAGTTTTGTCTGGTCTGGTTTTGAATCCATACTTGAAGTCCTCTTCACAACCTCACCCCCACCCAGCCTGCATAGCCTCAACCTGAGTGTCTCAAAATATTGTCTTAAAAAAATAAAGTGCCTGAGGGGGGATATGATTGAGATGTACAAAATAATGCAGGGCATGAGTAAAGTGGATAGAGGGACACTCTTCTCCATCTCTCAAAATACCAGAACTAGGGGATATCCACTCAAATTGAGGATTGGGAGAGAGAGAACAGACAAAAGATAATTTTCTTTACCTAGTGTGTTGTTAGCCTGTGGAACTCCCTGCCACAGAATGTGGTGATGGCATCTGGCCTGGATGCCTTCAAAAGGAGATTGGACAGATTCCTGGAGGAACAGTCCATCACAAGTTACAAACCATGCTGGAGATGTGTACTCTCCAGGCTTAAAACTGGGTTATTTCAAGGGCCAGATGCAGGGGAGTGGTATCAGGAGACAGATATATAGTCTTGTGTGCTCCTGGACACTGTGAGATACAAGAAGCTGGACTAGATGGGCCTTTGGCCTGATCCAGCATGGTTCTTCTTATGTTCTTATGTTTATGTTATGGTATCAGTTTCCAAGTCATTCTTTGCTTGTGTTCTAAGCAAACCCTTGCAATGAACACTCAAAAGTAGGTCAGAACTACCACCACACTGAGTGCATCCTCATAGTGGGCTCACAGAGAGAAAGTATCTGCAAAGACACAGTATGGGTAAGATTTGAACTGGTGATCTGATTCACAGCGAAAACATTGCAAGCTTGCACTTAGTGAAAATGGCAACCTCAGTATTTATGTCTGTGTCAGACAGATGGAAAACTATGTTTTCCTAGGAGGAAAATCCAAAACATACAGAACAACAGCAGCCCATTATACAAAGTCTCAGGCTGATATATAACCTCACTTACTAATACTGATGCCTTGTGATGTAATGACTGGGTTAATGTGTTTGGCCAAGTTGAAACAAGATATATTCTTTTTTGATTTTGTTTTTGTTCTCAGTTGTCTATATACACATGTTTTAGAGATTGTGATCATCTGATTTTATCTATACACAGTTGTTGGTCTTTGGTTATTATGTGTGCTTTCCTTGCTTATATGTTCCAGTTTATGTTAAGAGAAGTCATTAGAAATCTGGACTTGAAAATTTCTGTGGAAAAAGACCACACTCAGGTCAGTTGCCTGCTTGAAGACAGAGATTCTCCTGTTCTTAAAAGCATGTACAACTTCTGGCTGTTGCAACATTGAGCAGTGCCTGTCTGGCAAATGTTAGAAGCCCCAATGACCTAAAACCTATCTTATGGTAGCAAATTCCATGCTGCTCTGTTGACTGGAGGATACAGAAACTGTGGTCCCCCCCCCCCAAAAAAACTTTTCCGAGTTCTGCAATAGCACACCTTAGAAACCAGAGAAAAGTGTGGACTCTAGTAGTCCATGGCTTGGAAAAATTACTTATGTGGACTAGATCTGTCAGAATCCCTCCTCCAGCGTGGCTATCAAGGGTTCCAGGAGATGGGATGCAAATTTCCACATCTCTTATCTGTCTGCTCATAGTCAATGCCTTATCTTTTTATTCCTTGGTTGGTTACAGATGTTCTTCAAAATGCAGTGCACTAACTTACACACCCGTGGCTTCCAACCTTGGGTCCCCAAATGTCATTGGACTAAAACTCCCAGAAGCCTTTACCATTAGCTCTGCTGGCCAGGATTTCTGGGAGTTACACTCCAAGAACATCTTGGGACCCAACATTGGGAACCACAGGTGTGCAGGTTGGAGCGCTGCATTTTGAGGAACATCCTGCAAACCCTAAACCAATTCTTCTTAATTTGGTAATTTTCCTGGTATTTCCAACCTCTTACCATGCCATTGGGTATGGGCAAACTAACAGCAATTAATACCAACCATGAAGTACAATCACATTTCCCAGTGAAAAACAATACAATAACATAAAAACAGATTCATATCAAGCAGATAAAACTGAAGTACAGGACAAAACACACCTTATTATCTAATACACAGGAAGGATTTTCCCCCCAGTCCAGTGTAAAAGACCAGATTTTTTAAATATTGTCTTACAACATGGAATCTAACATGGAGTCCTGGTAAATTTATCCCTGTTACTTTATGAGGCAAATCAACCCCACTGGGAAATCTGCTTATTATTTGTAGCCAAGAAGATCTTTTCAGCTAAAGCTCTTGCACAAGGCTTTGGAGCCAGCATGAATCACAACAAACCACTTCAAGAAAACCTGGTGAAAACATCCTCTCTAGTTTCATGGTGGGATGGTGTGACTCAACCTCTAGCATATCCGTTGTCCTACCAGTAGCTTTTCCAGTGGCTTGATTCCAGCTTTGAACAGGGTTGAAAGCAGATTTTAAGAATCAGTTGCAAGTGTGAGTCAGGAGCTATATGTAGACCAGATATCTTTGGTAGACCCTCAGGCCTGGGCTTAGGGCTTCCTCATAGGCAAGCAGACATCTTTATTGGGCTTATTGTGTGTCATCAAGTCTTTTATGACCTGTGGGGACCTCCCCCCCAACACATAAGAGAATAATTGAAGGGAACAGGCACTATGTAGGGGATCTGAAGGTAAAAAAGGGAGAGTTCAAGTGGCATGTTTACAATATTCCCATTATTTTGACAATTGTGGAGACCCTTTACAGAGTTTTCTAGGCAGAGTGTACTCAGAAGTGTTTTACCATTCACTATTTCTGGGAGCTCCTTAGGGTGGTGCAGCTTGCCCCAGACTACACAGGCTGACTCTATTTCACAGGAGGCACAGTGCGGTATTGAAATATCTTTTCCAAATGGATCCACAGGGTTTGGTTTCCCTACAGCTGTGTGGAGGAAAGCCCAGCTCTCTAAGCATGAGGAAAGGGCAGTGTTTTGGTGATGCCATCATGGGCTGGCTCTGAAAGGGCTACTCGTTGAGTGTGACATCAGTAGCAATAAGTAACATGCTTCCTCTTCCCATGGTGGCAATAGTGACACAAATGTCTGTAGCACTTTTTAAAAATAAGAGAGAGAACCAATCCATACAGTTATAAATGTATATACAGCTTTTTTTGGGAACGGGGTAAAGGAAAACAGAACATGCTTTCCCATGTCACGGAAGGACATGTATGGGATACAACACCTCTAAATCAATTCTTTTTATCTGGTAATTTGGCTGGTATTTTCTACCTCCCACCACACCACTGGGCAAACTAATAGCAGCTAATGCCAACCATACTAATGGGGTACTAATGCTGTGTGCACATTGCCTTTTCGTCACCCTATCTGTGGGCAGAGAAATTTGAGGGACCATTTCACTGAACCTCTTTGTGAGGAGGAGAAATTCTCCACCAGTTTGCTGGAGGTGGGGTTCGTCATGAGCTGTGGCAGGACCACAGATTCCTCATCTTAGCCCTGGCCACCGCACAGATATCCTCACATTTCTTCTTTTGCTTTCTTCTTTAAATGCCATGTCCTCACAGAACGTTTTGGTAGCAGTAAATATGTTGGCAACCTGGGCATGCGGTTATAATCCTTACAATGCTCTAGCATGGATCCAATAGTATTAAATCTCGCCCTGCCCCCGCTCCCCCACAACAAGAGATATAAATTCAGTAGAAACCTTAGCCATGAAGTGTGAAACTCAGAGGTTGTAATTTGCACGCACCTCGCAAAAAATATGTCTTGATCTTCAAAGGCTTCACCCAAGAAGCAGAAAATGTGTAGCGACAAGCTGGCAGTAAATATAATAATTACCACACACATACACCATTTAAAAATTGCCTAACAAACTCTCCTCCTTTGGCGGCTGTTTCTCCTCATTTTCAACTGACTAACACCAACCAATTAAATAAAAATAAAAATGAAATAAAAAGATTCTGCCTGAAAGGAATGTTGACTTGAGTTCTTTATGACTCAAATGCCAAACATTTGAGAAGATGTGTTTTTTTTATTTAGAAAAAAAGGCTTGAAAGCTGGAAGAGTGAGTCATAATTCTATAATTTTGGCTCAGTCTATGGTTAGGACAAAGTTGCCATCATAAAGAAAGGATTTCCTGAGCCTATGCTACTGAATCAGTCCCTTATTTCAATCTGCTATTCCTCAAAAAACCCAAGCTTCCTAGGAGTATGTCTAGTTTAACTTCCAGTGGGTTGGAAAACTTCTGTGCTCATGAACATCTACCAAGAGGTTTTGCCAAAACTTCAGAAATTACTTTCAAGTGGTGTGTGTGTGTGAAGAAGAGGGGAGACGTCACTGCACAAAGGAGGTGGGCACGCCCACAACTCTCTCTCTCTCTGTCCCCTCCCCTCCCCTCCCCTTCATCTGCTCTGCACCATTGACTCAGCTGGTCACAAGACAGTGGTGCACCGATCATCCGGCCAGCGGGGGAGCAGGGGATTACACCATGGCCCTTGGGGTGGGGAGGGAGGGGTGGAGAACTTATCCCCTCACTTTTTTATTGATGGCTGGCCGGCTACTTTTGAACCCTTTATGAGCTGCCAGTAGCCCGTGGGCTACCTGTTGTGCAGGCCTGCTCTAGTGCAAAAATGTACTGAAGCCAAGCCACACAACTGGATAGAAGTAACTAAGAAGTTGCAGTTACACAACAAAAGGAAGGGTGTCACCCTTTAAGCATCAAACGAAAGATCTTAAACGTGAGGAAGACCTAATACTGGCAAAACGCCAAACAATTCCAGATGATGTTGCACACCTCCTGTAGAATTATGAAGTCTCATTGTGCTTGCTGGTCCAGCATCATTAATAAAGACTCAAGAGACCTCTGTAAATCAAAACACTTCTCATCCTTTTTGGGCAATATGCTAGTTGTAACCTTAGATTGCTTGAGACGGCTAACCCGTTACCTCATAACCTCCATCCCAGACTGCTTCACTAAACTATATGTCACACTTTAAAATGCTTCAGTAGCTGCGCATGGTCTAGAATAGGGCCACATGATGATTAAATGGGTCTGAATACTTTGGGTATCATGTCAGTGGCCAGCTCCAATTTAAAGTGCTATTTTTAACTTTTACATTCTCATTTGGCTTGGGACTAGAGGACCAGAAATACCATGTTCTTTCACAGGGATCTATCCAAACTTCCTGAAAGCTTCAGGTGTCTCCTCTAAGTGAATTGAGGGAGGTGATCAGAAGAAAGAGACATTTTCAATGATAGCATCCACAAAGGCTCAACTGGTGCTATGTTGGTTGTCTTTCCAGCAACAAAACAAGGCTGTTTTATTCCTCCAGTCCTTTTAAATAACATATTGAGCCAAATCGTCTTCTCTAGCTATATAGATAGTGTACCTTTCTGAAGGCAAATTGTTACAAGTAGAGTAATCGCCACAGATATTTCCAGTTTCACAGTAATACAAGTCTGTGTATTACAAAAAATATGCTGCTTGTGCTATGCTAGAAGATTTGGGCCATTGTTTAACCCAAGCTTCTCAGCTTTAAAAGCCATATTTTAAAAATGTATTTTAGTTTTTACAGCTTCTGTCAAATTCTATGGTGCTTTAAACGCCATGTTTTTAAATTATATTTAAGTTTTTATAGTTTCTATCAAATTCTACCGTGCTTTGAAAGCGATGTTTTAAAATTGCATTTTAGTTTTTATCGTTTCTATTATATGATACGGTGCTTTAACAAAACATCTATATTAGTTTAGCAAGTAGGCAAATAAACAAATGTAGCTAGCTTTTCTTTTTTTAAAATTAAACATGCGCAACAAAAATATGGTTGAATTTGTCATTCTAATAGAAAATGAAAAGCAATGCTCTCTCTATAGATCTCGCTGATTATTGAAATAACATTTAGGGCAATAAAACAGTTCACTCATCTATCTCACACATTCCGAAAGCATTCAGACCATGCTTTATCTTCTGCTTTTTCATTACACTGCAATTTTCCAATCCCTCCCAGGAAGACTGAAATTTAAACCAAAACACCAACCATGCTGGCTGGCAGGTTCTGGGATTTCTCTCTTCCTGCCTCCTGCAACCCCAAATATTTCCCATGCCTAGACCCAAATGAGACCAATAATAAGGGAAATATTATTGTCAAGAAACTATGCTATGGAAGGGGAGAGCAGGACAATATCAATCCAGACTACCCTTCTCCTGCTGAAACTGGATCATGGCCATCCACCATTTTATCCAAGGCTTTAACAGGGTCCTAATTCACCAATTCTAAGCAAAGTCTTTAGGACTTTCAGAATAGCAGGAGCTATGCACTCATCAACCTCCATCTCTGCCAAGCTTCTTTGGTCCCTCTGAGCCTACCTGTAACCCTCACTGTACCTGGGAGAAAAATAGATTGGACGTAAATGGACAATTAAAAGCCATTGATTTTATAAAATATCTGCTTGCGATATGTTGAAATGGCCTCCATTCTGAATTCTCTTTATTAATGGGATGCTGGGTATGGGTACGGTCATGATGAGCACCTACACTTCTAAAGTTATCACTAACTAGATCAATAATCTCGTATATAATTAGCAGCTACAGTGGTTTAAAGGAAGAAAGAGATTACAGTATTTACAGTGCAAGCTGAAGTGCAAGCATTTAAAACAATTCAGACTCTTTTAATTCACCATTCCATTCCCAAAAGGTTGCTTTGAATTAAAGATCCAGGTTGAGTTACTGTTACTCAGAGATTCACCAAGCAAGTAATAATACTGCATCTACTTTCTGGAATGTTAGGCAATTCCCCCCAGAATCAATCAGAGAACACAAGAAAGTAATATTGACCAGAGAAGTTGGTTTTAGGGGACTTCAGGAAGTATAATGTGAATTTATTGTTGTTGTTTTTTAAAAAAACACCTCCATAAAATAAAATTATTTGGAATTTAACCAATAACCAACAAAAAGCAAAGAGTGTCAAAGCTTGGTATTATTTGATTTCAGAATGAAACGTCAATAAACCCAAATAAATGGGGACATAATATCCTAGACATCACAACTAGACATGGGCACGACTCAGCGAAATTGTTGTTTCCGTTTTCGGTTATCATTTCCGTTACGTAACGGAAACGGTAACGATAATTAAGCCATCAGAACTCGAACTCAAACCAAAAAAAGAAAAATTTGGTCGGGTTTTTCGTTTCCGTTTGTGCCATCATGGCGATCGCACAATGCGAAGCACAGAAAAAAATTATAAAAGTTTTTTTAAAAACCCCGACTCCCGGCCAAAAAAGCAGGCGAAAATATGCCTGCCTGAGCCTTTGCCACCTACCAGAGGGGTGGTTTCTGGGGGGTCCCTGGCCTTTCCCCCCTCTTCTACTGTCCTGGGCTGCTTGCACCAGGCTGGGGGGGGGTCATCGTCGTCTGTCTCGCTGCATGCCATGTGGTGGTGGGGGGATCCAAAATGGCGACCACAATTTTTCTTTTGAAATTGTGGTAAAAAACCACACAAAATGACCACAGAAACATGTGAAATTTATTTATTTTAAATGCCTGAATTTTTATAGTAGCAGCAGTGGGTTTTTTTATAGCAATAAAACATTGTATTGATTTTATTTTATTTTATTTTATTTTATTTTTATTTTTTTTAGACCTGCCCATTTGGGCTGAGCATTGGGATGGGACCATGCAAATTGTTTGAACCATTCCACAAATGGCATCACCAGGTTTTTGACTGACACTTCTGGATGTCTCGGAGGGCATAAAAAGCCGAGGCACCTTCCAGAAATCGCAGTGGGGTGTATGGATGTGGTTGAGGGAGGAGGGCTGGCTGCTGGTGCTGGTGTGATCCGATCGAGATTGAGGAGGGAGGCTGGAGGCTTTAGGATTTAAGTTAGGCAGGCAGGGAGGGAATTGAATTTAGAAAATAATTTCTTTGATTGCCTGCAGCTTTGTCTGCTGAAGGGAATAGCAGTTTATTCTTTATTTATTCTCTGGCAGTTTGTGAGGATTTTTTTCTGATATTGGATAAAGGGGGAGGTTCGACTGGGAGTGGGAGGTGTGGATTTATTTTAAAAATATATTATATACTACCATTTATTTTCTATTTTCCCAACTTCAATTTGCTTGCGCACACACACATTTGGGGTGCAAGCCAAGAACAGAACCTCTATTCTAAGTGATATCCTAACTGCCCACTCGCCCGTCCGCCCGCGCCACCACCTGCCTGTGGCCCACGCCGCCGCCCGCCTACTCGCCCGCCCATGGCTGCCGCCCGCCCATGCCCCCCGCCACCGCCGCCCGCCCGCCACCTCCCACCCGCCACCTCCCATCCTGCTGCCCGCCGGCCGGCCTGCCCCGCCCACCACCTAGGGCACAAAAACACCTAGCGCCGGTCCTGATTGCAGGACACCCCTATGCTCTGGGAAGTCAAATTGCACTAAATCGCGGTGGAAACGACAAACGACAAACGGAAACAACAAATTTTTGAAAAATTTCACAACAAACGGAAATGACCCGAAACAGACCCGTTCCGACAAACAAAAACCGAAACATCATTTTTTCTGGTCATGCCCATGTCTAATCACAACCTTTTATTTATATCCTTGGAGGCTGGCACCCTATCACTCTGGTAGAGATACAACCCCAGCTGAAATGATTTTTCACACAGATGTGTGCACAATAATCATCCACCGATTTATGAGATCTAATATGTAAGGGGCAAACAAACAAAAAAACCCTACAGCATACAGGCCATATCTACGCTTCCTCCTCCTGAGCTCCACTACTGTCAACCCTAGTCATTGGCTATGTTACCTAGGACAAATGGGACTTGGCATTTAGCAACACCTAAACATCACAGGTCAGGTGAAACGAACCATTACAGCTTGCCCCTTTCAGCCCAAGAAGCTAAAAGAGAAGTTGATCGAAACATTTATTTGTCAGACTGGGGTCCCACATTCTTGACTCTTCCTTGACCTTCTTCTTTGGGTGCATTTCTTCTTGCGAGAGTTCTTGGCCCAGGCATGCCAGTGGATGTCAGATTTGAGGCAGATCGTCTTCTCACCACTGTACTTTTCTGTCACTGTCTGATGAAACTGGCTTTGTTTACAAATCTGAAGAACAAGGCACTTATTCCTCTCTGAGGAAATCCTGATGTGAGAAGTAAAAACGGGTTAATCCCTGGGAATTCTTATATGTGTTTTCTGTATTAAACTCTGATTTGCTTTTAAATCTGTTTAGTAGGAGAGGTTGTGAGAGGAACTAGCAAAGCTACGAAAACTGGAGTTTGTGATGATAAGAGTTTGGGAAACTCACAAATCAAACCTAGTGTGGTGAAAGCGTACTGATTTGGATCCAGGTAACACTGGACATGATCAGCCTCTGTGTAGAGGTTTACAGTTCCTTCACTCAGAATGGATTCTGATTAGCTCAGGATCCCTCTCACCCTACATTCTCCTTGTCCCACACTTCAACCCAAGGGATTGACCACATAAACAATAACAGGATAGCAGCCTCTCTGTTCAGCTGCTATCCTGTAATTCCCTAGACTCAGAGACCTAAAGAAACACAACAGAGACCTCAGAATGACCCAAAACAATTCTCAAGAGGGGTATAACAGGAAAAAAAGAGAGACATTGTTAATTTCCTCATAGCTGTAAACACTATTCATTCCTGAAATAACTACCTCCTTTCCTTGATTTTATGCAAACCATTTATGTGTTGGTAACATTATTCTGCATATCTTGTGGAGATGTGGTATGGAGCACTCTAAAGTGTTCCAGATCCACTGGGTTTAGTGAATCTTTTGTATACAGTATATGAAAGTTTCATGGATATGTGAATCATAGCAGTGTCTAGAGTTCAGCCCATGACATATCAGGGACTTTATGGATGGCCGCACCCACTGCCAGGCAGTTTCTAGCACATCAAGAGGTCTCTGTGTTTCATCAACTGTTGACCTGCAGACACTCTTAACGGAGAAGATACAGGTCGGTTGTATCCAGGAATTTCCTTAGAACAAGTCTTTGAGCAATCTGTTGCTTGTGATTCAGAATAATCTGAGAAGACTGATTTTAGAGCTGGATTACAGGAAGGGAACCTATGGATCATCAAGTCCAGCCTCTGCCAAGGAGGCACAGTGTGGAACCGAACTCTCAACCTCTGGTTCTGCACCCAGATACCTAAACCACTAGCAAGAAAAGTGCTGATTTCAGCAATCTGTCTCTATTCTGGAAGACATCCAACATACACAATAGAGCATATAACATAGAATGTCCCTGGTTTGTCCTGGACCATTGACTCGTGCACTCCAAATTTTCTAAGGTGTGGCTGGAAACGCATAAAGATCACTTCCTTGCACTTCAGTCTATGTATTTCTGAAACGGCACCAAGATCTTTTGCAATATATTGAGCCCATGATTTGTCAGATGATGTTCTGGCTTAGATGCAACTGCTGATAGAATTTGGACTCATCTTTAGCTTTTATAAAGGCAGATATATTGCCTGCATGTTGTCCATTTAATGTTTATACGATTTTTAGCATAAAAACTATCAGAAAGATCAATCTCACACAATAAACTATCTGCAGCTTTGTATGCCAGATGAAGCACTTTGCATGGATTGAAAAACATACACGTCTGTGGGGATGGGTGGGATGGAATGAAGATGTGTTGACTAAAAACATATTGACTAAGTTTGTAGATCCCAGTCATCATTTCCCAAGCTGGAAGTTTGCAAATGTATTTTTAACAATCATGAATGAATCTTTGAATGCTTTTTAGAGTTAAGATTATGGATGGGCATGGAATGAAAAAATGGTGTTTTGTTTCATTTTTTGGTTTGTTTTTATTTGTTTAATTTTGTTTCATTTTAATGAATTTTTACTTAAAATGCATTTCATTTTTCATTCTGCTTCATTTTTTTACTGTCTCTTGGCTTCCCCGCAAATCGGGCGTGTTGGGGGGTATGCACAGGATTTTTAAACTGTCTTTGAGCCACTGAAGCAAGTGGCAATGGCCACAGCCACCGCTTGCTTCAGTGGCTCAAAGACAGTTTAAAAACTCCGTGCTATTCTCCCCAGCATGCCCGATTGGGGTGGAAGGTGCAGGGTTTTTAAATGGTCTTTGAGCCACTGAAGCAAGTGCTGGCTGTGGCCATCAACATTTGCTTCGGTGGCTCAAAGATAGTTTAAAAACCCTGCACCATTTTCCCCAATGCACCCAATGGGGGGGGGGAGACACAGGGTTTTAAAACTGCATTTGAGCCCCTAAGCAAGCGGCGGCTGTGGCCATCACTGCTTGCTTCAGTGCCTCAAAGACAGTTTAAAAAGTCCACACCCCCTCCCCAATCCGGCGCATTGCGGGGGGAGGGGAATGGACAAAAATGAATCAGAACAAACTGAGAATTTCTATTTGTTTTGTTTCATTTTGCTTTTAAAGTTCATTTTTGTTTCATTCTGAAACAAAACAGAAAATGAAAAACAAAACAAAAATTGTTCTGTACCCATCTCTAGTTAAGATAGTTTTAAATGTTTTCTTGCTTTTAATTATTCAATTTATCATATAGTTTAATTGGGTTAGAGTTAGGGATATGGTAACCCTAATTACCATATAGTTTAATTGTTCTTTAATCCTTAACTCACTATGTTTTTAGTTCTATTCCTTTTAATATTATGAGCCACTTTGAGTCCGCTTATTGGGAAAAAGTTGACATATAGAACATTTTTTTAAAAATGTGCTACATGTCTCACCATCCACAGACATCAATGAAAGAGTTGGGTTTATTATTTAATGCTACTAGAAAGTGGAAAATGGTTGGAGAACATAATCTAAGAGACTGCAAAAGAACACTTTAAATTGCTCTAAGAAGTAATAGATTAATTTCTACTCTTTTCAGGCCTCCTTTCTATTAAGTTCTTCATTCATTCACTTTCTTTTGCTAACTAAAAATAAACAAATTAATTCAGATTTAGTGTCAGTAAAAATGTCTCAGAAGAAAATAACTGAGGAAATTTATGATAATCCTTGTTTTTCTTTCTTGGGACTCACTCAGACTGAGCACTTGTTCTAGGTCGTGTATCTGATGCAAAACTGATATTATCGGTATTTCTGCTGCTGTAGACAAGATGCTCGATTTGTCTCCAAGTGAGACAAAAACTGGAAACTCTCATGTTTTTCTGTTACTCCTGAACACTTAAATATCAGTGGTAGTTTTGTGCACAGAGTGATGGACTAGGACTCCAGTGAACAGAGTTTGAATCCCTGCTTAGCTATGGAAACTTACTGGGGAAGTGGAACTAGTAAATATCTTGCTTTAAAAACTCCATTAGAGCCTCTGTGAGTCAGTTCTGACTTGATGGCATATAACATACACAAAACACTCTCCTAGAACTGAAATTTACTGCTATGGCATTCCCATACATTCCATTTTAGAGGTTCGAGTCTCCAAACTTCTACAATGGAATGCTCTGGAAACTTTCAATTACACACACACAGAAGCATACACAAGGTTCCAGATAGGAAAGAAGTAGAAATTTGGGTGGTTAATAAATACAAGAATATATAAATAAATAAATATTACACAGTGCTGGTGTGTGTATTTCAAAGATTTTCTGAGAAGTATTATTCAGACAGTCTTTCTTAGTAGAGGATTGGATGCAAATTCCAGATGGCCCCACAGTTCTCCATGACCAAGTGGAAGAAAAGGGTGAACATTTGGACCTATCTGGAGGAGACATAATATCTTATTTACATGGTAGATAACTTTGCCAATGAATGAATGATCTTTTCACTTTTCTGCCATTGACAGCCCTGCTCAGTTCTTGTAAAATCAAGTTTCTCCCTGAAGAAACTGTGCATTTCTTCAGGGAGTCAGTCCATCTGTGAGGAGGATCACTATCAGCAAGACGGAGAAAGGAAAAAGAGCATGCCGTCCGCTCTTGATGGGCAATCCAATGGAGGAAACACAGGGAACAAGGAGGAGGAAAAGAAGAGACAAAAGATGCAAAGATGAAAATAAAAGAGGATACATGAAAGAGGATGAAATGGGTTAACACAGGGTGTCATAGCAGAAGGTTATGTGGCAATTGACATGCAGGTAGACGAATGGAAAGAGATCTGGGAAAAGGGAGGAGTTAAGGCGCAAGACGCGGGAGGTGAGGATTCAGTTTGACATTTGGAAGGGGCCCGTACCGTTAGAATGGATGGTCCAGGTATATCCCAGAGGAATGGGTCCATGAAGGAGAGAAACCTCAGATATTCCCCATCAAGGAGGGAGCGCCATCCCCAGTGGGGCAGACATCCATGTGGTGGGACAGTTTGTGCTGAATACGGAATGGTACACCGACCTATGATGGGAAAGCCTATGGAAAGACCTATGACTTTCCGATCTACCCATATTAAGCAGTCCTGACGAAAATGTAACATTTAAGCATGAACCTTTAAATGTTGACCAACTTGAAGAGAATATGTTGAATGTTGAGAAACGAAAGTTCACCAGCCAGTGTTAAATAAAAGTTTTGATACACTTCCCACTTTGCCTGTATTTGATGAAACGGAACTGCCAGATGGTAAAAACAAACTAAATCACACCATCTTATATTCAGTTTTTCTCTTTCCCTAATAACTTCCCAGCATTGTTGTCTTTTCAAGAGAATCTTGCCATTTCATGATGTCTTCAAAGTAGAACAACCTCATGTTTGCTTCCAGATATATTTCAGGTTTGATTTGCAATAGGACCTACTTTTTTCTGGTTGTCCATGGTATGTGCAAAGCTCTCTGCCTGCACCATATGTCAAATGAATTATTCCCCCTCCTGTCAGCATTCTCTGCTTGTCTACCGTTCACACATAGCGATTAGGAACACAGTAGTGTGGGTGATCTTGGCCTTGATCTCCACTGGCACATCCTTACACTTAATGACCTTTCTGATTCCTTCATTGCTGCCCTTTGGAATCTCAGGGCGTTTATACACGACCCCTAAACTCCACCACAAATGGCTCCCAGCTCTGGAGCTTAAAAATATTTCCCCACCAGCTCCGGAGTTTACAGGCAATTAAGTGCAACCCCACCCACTTTAGCGCGACCCAGCACACTTTTCTTGTACCTTCTCTCTGGAGGTGAAAATTCTTTGATGCGGTGCAACGATAGTGAGTGCGGGGCTCTCCTTGCTTCTGTTTGCTGTTTTTTGGCTTCCGCCCCTTTAAGAGCTACTTAAGAGTTACTTAAGAGCTACTGGAATGTTGCCGGGGCAAGAGCCGGCAAGAGCGAGAGGCAGAACGGGAGATGAGCCACGGTCTTTCTTCCTTTTTTTTCTCCCTCCCCTCACGCAGCCAGCAGCCAGGGTGGGAACACAGGAAGAGCGACAAGCCCCTAAGATCTCTGGTCCGAATTTAAGGGACCAGCGGATCTTAGGGGTCGTGTAAAAGCGCCCTCAGTCTCCTTCAGAGTTCTTGACTGCTGTCTCCTTTTGTCATAACGACCCTCCTGTGTTTTTACCACTTTCGAGCTGAGTCGGTAAATGAGGAAAATCAGTTCTGTTCTGTTCTGTCCTAATTGAAAAGCAGAAGTCTGTTACGGGGTGGTGGTACTTTCCTCTCCTTAACTGGCCAACTGAAACTGTAACCTTAAATCAACCAGACAGTTAAAAAAAGAGAAAGGAAAGTGCTGTTATTTCATCCTAGCAGCAGCGATTTATAACTAGTGGGTGTCAAATAAAATGTTGCATAGCAAGGTATTTGTACCCCTACCCCCAAAAAGGAATGATTACTCCTAACATTAGAACAACATTACTTAAAAGAGAGTGAGGGCGAGAGCGAGAGAAGAAAAACAGTTCTGCTGTAATATTTGGACAATGTGACGTGTTCCAATTGCAATAACATTTCGTAGAAGGGATTAAGATAAAGCCAAGCATTGTCTCACTTGGTTTTGCCCAGTAGTTTTGAGAATTGCTCACTATGCTGTAAAATTTAACAGATCAGCTAGTTGCACTGTACAATGCCAGCTATGAAAACTTTTTTTTTTTAAAAAACCACTCCCCACCTCCTGAAAATAAACAATTACAGAAATGGAGCCATTTGCAGATTGTTGAGAAATTCAAGCATAACAAAGTTTTGAGGATTTGGCCAACCTTTTTGCTGTAGTACAATATCCCAATTCATCCCACATGCCCTAGTGGCAATGATTAAAGATTGGTGAGCTATAAACTGGTCCAGTGAAGGAGTCCTTCCTACACCCCCTTTCTGCTGTTCTCCTTCTGGCCCCAGAGAAATGTAGAAGCAAAAGTGTGGCAGAATTATCTGTACATTTTACAAGGAGAAACAGAAACGAACCACATTTTCTGATAACAAGCTTTTGATTTCTTCATGGGATAGGTGAGCCTTGATTTCTGGAGAGATTAAAATAAAATGTTTGTTGATTAAAATGCAGTGGTACCTTGTATAAAGGAATTAATTCGTTCCAAATGAAATTATGTTAATTAATTTTTCCTTTATACAGATTTTCCCATAGGAATGCATTGAAAATGGAGTAATCCCTAATCACGACCAGTTTTATGTTGTAAGGATTCACCACATAGGTGATTCTGTTAAGCAAATTTTCCCTATCTCCGGAATTTTTATATTGTACAGATTTTTTGTTATACAAACCGTTTGTTATACAAGGGTCCACTCTAAAATGTTATAGTTGAAACCTGTCATGGTCTTCTTTTACTAGACACCCAGGTTCAGAAATTCTGACCAGGGGCTGGTCTCAAGGATGCTGTTGGAATTCCCTCAAATTGTTGTGGGGGACTTCAATGTCAATGCTGATACAAATTTGTCAGGAGTGGCTCAGGACTTTATGTAATCCGTGACAATCATGGCTCTGTCCAAAATGGTATCTGCCCTCTAAGGTGCAGGGCATACTTAGACCTGGTTTTCTGCATTGGAGTAGATGTTGGTGATCTGGGTGTGGAGGAACTCTGCAATTCCATTGGCAGGTGATTCTGCTGAAGCCCTGGCCTAGAATGTGGAAATGACCAGCACTGTTGACACTGTCACAACTAAGTGCCCCCTCAAACCAGCTGGAATGATTGGGATATAGAGTAGAGTGACAATAATGGAAAACTCAGACTGAATCCAGCCAAATGCAAACTAGGGCCCATTGCAAGGCCTGTTCTGTGACAGTGGCAAAGGAGTCATTCTTCTCTGCTACTGTTGCATTGGTACAGAATAATGTTCCAAAGCTCTTTTGTGTTCAAGGGTCTATTACATGCTGACCCACAGGAAGAGAACGCAGATCATACTATAACTCGCTGTGAAGAATTTGCATGTCACTTTAAAGGAAAGGTTGCACAGATCTGCTATGACTCAGATGATGTAGTTGATACACGTCCTGTGGATACATTTCAGTTTTTGCAGCCTGACTATGTACATAGGACCCTGGAGACGTGAAGGCTACCACATGTCTGTGGAACTCTTGCTCTTTCTGGCTTATAAAGGGTTTCAAAGAGGGACTGATCAAGCAGACAGGAGGAGTGGTGAACATCTCCTTCCAACAAGGTAGGAAGCCAGTTTCCTTAAAGGAGGCAATAATAATAATTACTGAAAAATCCCTCATTTGATGTTGCAATACTGAATAATTACAGTCAATCCCAAATATTCCCTTTTTGGGCAAGGTGCTGGAATAGGTCCAGGGAGGTTCCTGGATGTGACACATTGCCTTAGATCTATTTTAGTCTGGCTTCAGACCTGGATATGAAACAGAGATTGCTTTGACCACTTGTGGTTGGATGACCTATGTCAGGTACTGGGGTGAGCCCCTATAAGTTCTGTAGACCTGTTAATAGCATTCAGTACCATTGATCACGGTATTCTTTTGGGCCATCTTGCTAAGATGGGACTTAGATCTGGTCCTTCCTGGAGGGAAGAACACAGAAGGTGGTGGTGGTGGACTCCTGTTCGACACCCTGGTCACTGACCTGTGGGGTCCTGTTTTGGAAGTATCACCAAGATGACACCAAATTCCATCTCTTCTTTCCATCTAAATCCAAGGAAGATGCTTCAGCTCTAGATCAGTGTCTGATTTGGACTCCATGAGGATGAAAAGACTGAAACTGAATCCAGACCAGATATGGGCCTGGTCAACTGAAAGGCCGAGTAAGGAGTAGGGATTTTTTTAAAAAGAAAGAAATACAGGGAATGAACTGATAAAGAAACCAAAGATGTATGAGAACCTGGTTGATTTAAAAGCATAGATTTCCATGAGAGGAGGTGACAAAAGGGACTACTTTTCCCTGTTCCGAAATTTATTTATGATTTTATGGTCCACAGAATTGCTGTAAAAGAGTGCTGCATGCTATGCAGACAAACTGTGCTAAGATACCATTACACAGTCCTGAAAACCCACTTGTCCAGAAGGTCTTAAGGCATTTGGGCTTTGTTGCAACAAGAGATGGGCACAGAATGAACTTTTAGTTTGTTTTGTTATTTGTTATTCATTTCATTACGTAACAAAATGAATAACGAAGCCCAGAGTGGATTTATAACAAAACAAAACAAACTGAAAAAAATTGTTCAGTTAGGTTTGTTTCATTAATGGGGGGCGGAGATGTCTCCTACCTGGTGCTGGTCCGGAGGTCCTTCAGGGACAGTGACCAGAAGAAAAAAGTCGACGTGCTGGGCCTGATATGGTGGGGGTGGCGGCAGTGACCAGCAGCTCGAACGACGGCGGTGACAAGGGACTGGATTGGGGGACCCTGCTCCAGCCAGGCGCCTCGCCCAGAGGGCGGGGATGGCGGCAGTGACTGGCAGCAGGGATGGCAGTGGCGAGGGACTGGGTGAGTAGCGGAGGAGTGGCTGACTCCAGCTCTCCTCCCCATCGCTGCCCCACCATGGCCATGGCGCAGGGCCCGATCTGCTGGGGCAGCGGCAGCAACCGGCAGTGGGGACGGTGGCAGCGAGGGACCGGGTGGGCAGCAGAGGAGTGTCTGACTCCAGTTCTCCTCCCCCATCACTCCACCACCCATGGCCATGGCACTGGGCCCGATCTGGTGGGGTGGCAGCAGTGACCAGCAGCAGGGACAGTGGTGGCGAGGGACCGGGTGGGCAGTCAAGGAGCGCCTGACTCTGGGGCTCAGGGGGGAAGCGGGGACCAGACTGAGCGGGGTGGGGAGATCCAGGAAAGGGGGACTATGGGGGAATCCCTGCCACCACTCCCAGATAGCAAGAACAGGGATTTTCTGCGGGGATCTGCTGCTGCTCCTCCTCCTTCCTTCCGCTGACCCTCTTTGGTTCCCTTCCTGGTGCTCCAAAGCCAGGCGGGCTACTTCAAATGGCCCGCGGATGCTTGGGGAAAAAAAGAGGTGCTGGCCCCATGCCAGCGCCTCAAAAAGCCCCTGATGCTAGGGCCAGGATCCATCGCCACCACCGCCACCATGGAGCCGCCGCCACCACCAGCGGTAAGAATCCAAATCGGTTTGGGTTCATACATTTAAAAAAAAATTCATATGAACTTGAACCTGAACTGAACCAAGAGTGGTCCCGAACCAGACAAACCCGAACCATGGGTTTTCTGGTTCATGCTCACCTCTAGTTGTAACCATTGAATTACGACAGGAAAAGGTCATGCCAATAGAGATGGCTTTGGTCAACCCACTATGCAGTCTGTTCTATGTCTTATGGCACTCTGTAAAAGGAAAGCCCATTATTCTTCACTAATAAATGTGCTTTGGCCAACATCTGCAGTGTTAACTAATTACTATAATTTATTATTCTGGCATTCTTTGTAATGACATCCTGGCTGCATATCCATAATGAACAGTTATGGGTGGGCTTGGGCTACTTCCATTCATACTATGCTATTTTAGGCTGCATTAACTGAAGCATAGTCTCCATCCAAATCCCACAAGGTGCTCGTTTCCATCTATTCAGCCTCTTCTTGAGGGCAGTAAATAAACATAAAGGAAGGAGTGGTAACATAAAACAAGGAAACACTCAGGAGCATCTTGAAGGTCAAACCCAGACTCTCACGGAACTCTTGAGCGGCCTGTGGTGAAACAATGGGAACCAGAAAGGCAGCTGCTACGGGACCACAGGGACAAAGAACTGATGTAATCAGTGCTGACTAGACTTTGATTTTCAGCATAACTTTCTTCTTTTCCACCTCCTAGAGAAAATCAGCTGCTTTCTTAGCTGCAAGGCTTATCAAATTAACAGCGTGCTCTGCAGCCAGTGTTGGGATATCTAGCTTTGCACTAAAATCAGATAGGAGATGTACTAACACTTCTCCTCTATGGATTCTTGAATACCCAAAGCGGCATCACAGAGAGAGGTGAACTACTACTACTACTACTACTACTACTACTACTACTACTACTACTACTACTACTACTACTACTACTAGTAGTAGTAGTAGTAGTAGTAGTAGTAGTAGTAGTAGTAGTAGTAGTAGTAGTAGTAGTCTAGGAAAATCTCAACGTTTTCAGATGTTAAAAAATATTGTAAGATTGTAAACTCAAACAGAACTGAGTGTTTTTTAAATGCTGGCTGATTTGCTGTAGTCATGAAAAAATAAGGGAAATGGAATAATGGCAGCCCATATGGATGGGATGATAGGCACCTTGGGTTCTTTTGGGGAGAAAGGCAAGATAAAAATATTTAAAATAAATAAATAAATAAATAAATAAATAAATAAATAAATAAATAAATAAAGAGGAGTACTCCATGCCACAATAGGTTTCATGTTAAATCAAACACAATACCATGTTTGGGAAATTAAACTGCGTCTGGTATGTTGGCTGCAGCTGGATGGGGTAGCTTTTCTAAAGACCTAGCAAGAAAATATATATATATATATCTCATTTTCTTCATTCATTCTTTCATATCTCTGATATCCACAAGCTGAGGTTGCCAGGAATTCAGGATTCATGGGGTTGAATGCCTAGACCTTTGGATTAGCAGGGCCACTGGTGCAATTTCTTGCTTCTGCTCAGGACTTCCTATTTCCCTCTTCAGCAGTTACAGAAGAAAGGAGCACAGGTAATGGTACCTCTGCTCCTGGCCTCGTCCAGGCATGGGAATCTTTGCCCCCTCCCGCCCCTGGAGGCTCATGACCCAGTGCGGCTATCCATTTTGACAGGGCAGTCTGTAAAAGGGACTGCTCCAATCCCCTCCATGTTCTTTTCCCGGCGCCACAGAGACCCCCCCTCCTGCCCTTAAGTTGATAATGAGATTAGCTGGTCGCTTCAGGGCCGGATGGGAATTTTTGTCTGCCACCCTGATTGGCCTTTGGGTGGCAGTGCGTTTTCGCCCATCCCATTATCAACCTAAAAGGCTTTGGTTTCCATGCAGTTCTTTAGTCGCAACAGCAAGTAGTGCATAGGTTAATAGAGTCAGTGGAAATCCCATTTTGGCATCCAGCAGGTGCTTGGTAGCCCTCTGGCTGTAAATAGGTTCAGATTCAAACACAGGCAAGGAAAGAGATTACAAATTAGGTTTAGTATTCAGCCAATGTATTTAGACCTCTAATTGGGATCTCACTGAGGATCATCTGATTGGGATCTCTTAAAGAGTAAAGATCCCTACCTACTCCACTATGTAGGCTCCCTTATCTCCACACAGTTTAATAAGAGTTTAATAAAGTTTTGGCCCTTGTTTAACCCAAAAGCACTTGTCTTGCCTCTTATTCCAGGCTGGGGGGAGCAATGGCTGACACCAGATTTATGTGGCTGCTGAATACTGGTACATTCCATATTTTATTCTGACATTAACAGGGGCTAGTCCTGGTCCCAAATTTGACTTGGAAACAGAATTCAGGACCTTGGATTGCTTCTGCGCAGTTCAGATTAAAACCTGATTGCTAAAATAACATCATGAAATCCCACAAAGACTTCCTTCTTGTCTACAACCTTGTAGTCCAGTGGTTAAACTGTTGTACTGCAGCTATAACTGTGCTCATGACCTGGGGTTCACTGAGCCTTCCATTTTTCTGAGGTCAGTAAATGCTGGGGGTGGGCATGGGGACAATGTGTAGTCTAAACTGTAAACTGCCTAGAACATCCTTTAAGCACTGTGGGGAAGCATATAAGCGGAAGACTTGGCTTTGCTTTGCTTACAATGTGGTGTGGCAGTGGTTAGGTAAGGAGTAGATTTTCCCAGCAATAATATGTTGCTCTCAGCTGTTATTTATTTATTTATTTATTTATTTATTTATTTATTTATTTATTTAGTTAGTTAGTTAGTTAGTTAGTTAGTTAGTTAGTTAGTTAGTTAGTGGACTTACATACTCTTCTATCTAGCCATTAGGTTATTCTGGGCAATGTATAACATAATAAAGAACAAATTACACACATATTTATAAATTACTGAAGTAATACAAGAATTAAACATATTAAAACACATACAATTATACACATATAATCAGTTAATAGTAACACAAACTCTAAACTAACAAAAAGAAATTAGAAGCAGTGACAGCTACGTATGGTGCTATAGATTTCCCAATAATCAACTAAACTCCGGGACAGCTTGTTTGAAAAGTCATTTTTTGGAAAGGTGTTGACATATTCCTAGTGAGGGGGGCAGGCATATGTCTGTGGGTAGGTGGTTGCACAAGCAAGGGGCAACCGTTCTTTATTATGATCTTCCAGACTTCTCTTGGGGTCAGCACCCTCAGGCTCCCAGCCTGGGAAGAGTTAGTGACATGATCATTATCTGCAAAGTATTTTAGTACAACTTGGTTTTGAATGGGCAATTGACTCTCACCTGTTTTCCCTGTTACCTGGAGTGAAAAGGTTTAGAATAGAAGTACTCTTTTTTCCACACATTTAAATGCCACTGCCTGCATTTCAGACTTGCTAACGCATGTCCCTGGATCATCCTAAATGCCTATATTTAATAATTTCTACCCCTAAAGCCCTTTACATGTTGTAACTGTTCCACGCTGTAACTGTAAAACCAAATGTGGATGGATTTGTCTAAGTAAAAAAAAATGTTCCCAGGAAAATTGTGCTCAGGTGATTTCACAGCCTGATGTTGTTTCTGCATTTGCTGTTTTGACCTTGTCAGCGGTAAGCCAAGCTGGAACCTGATGCTTCTGAAAAGTGACTACAGTGAACACTTTTCTTTGAACACCCTTTCTCTGGTGAGTTACAGAAAATTATACAAAACCAGTCACATGCTCCTGGGTTACCAGCAATATGCTCCCTTTACTTACACCATCGGCATGAAACACATTTTCCATATCTTAATTCATAAAGGGAGCTGTAAAACATACCACAGTATGGCTTTGTATAATTTAAAATATTTCTGCAAAGGCCAAACCCCATGAAAGCCAAGGAATGCTGAATATTTACATATCTGGGCCACTCTGTGAACATTCCAGAAAGCCTATGCATCGAATAGCCACTTCCTCTGGGTTTTAGAATGATGTCTAACAATTCACTGTATATCATCCTCCATCTTGTATCTCATAGGCTAGGTATGTAGATGAATGAGACTACAATTATGAAGTTCTTGATACCTTAAAAGTGCTACAGAATTTTAAGAATATCAGCAGGGTTATCACGTGCCTTGGTATGGATATTGGAAACCAAGGGGTAAAAAAACTTTCTGTAGTCCCATTGTCATGGGCAGACCATTATCTGGTGTGCTTGAGACTCACTGGAATTCAGAGCCGGGCAGGGGTGGAAGTCAGACAAAGGCAATTCATCCAAGAAGGTTGATGAATGGTTTTGTAGCTGCCCTAAGGAGGTTTCCCACCTATTTGACAGATGACTCCATTGAATCCTTAGTTGATCTCTGGAATGGGGAATTGAGCAAAGCCATTGACTGATTGCCCCTGAACATCTCCTTCCTGGCTACCTGGTTTACTGGGGAACTGGCAAATATGAAAAGGGTAGTCCCTAGAGTTAAAAGGCATTGATGGAAAATCCAAAGTGAAACAGATAAAGAAAAAGTGAAAGGCCATTGGAGAGCTTATTCCAAGGCAATGGAATAAGCTTTCCATTTTTTCTATCTCTACCACCATTGCTAAGGCATGGAAGCACCCGGTGGAGCTTTTCAAAATAGTCAAGAGTCTACTACATGCTGACCCATGGGTGGATAACACAGATCACTGTAAATCACTGGGAAGAATTTGCCCAACACTTTGCAGCCAAAATTGTACAGATATGGGCTGGCCTGGATGCTGCTATTGACCCAGAACCTATAAATAAAACTGCCCTGTATGAATGGATGAGTTTCAACTCCTAAAGCCTGAGGGTGTGGTAAGGACCCTTGGAGAGATGAGGGCCTCCACATGTCTGTTGGACCCTTGCCCTTCCTGGACTCATAAAAGTTGCCAAAGACAGCCTGTCATGTTGGTTAGGAAGAGTAGTGAATGCCTCCTTGCAACAAGGCAGGATTCCGGCATCTTTGAAGGAAGCAACAGTAAAACAGCTGTTAAAAATAAAACCTCTTTAGATCCAATGATTCTGAACACCTACCGAGTGGGTATCTAACATTCCTGGGTAAAATACTAGAGCGGGTTGTGGCCTTGCAGCTCCAGAGGTTTCTGGATGAAGCCAGCTCAATCTGGCTTCAGACCTGGTTATGGGACTGAGATGACACTGATTGCCTTAGTACCGTGGTGGCGAACCTTTGGCTATCCAGATGATTTGGACCACAACTCCCACAGTCCTTTGTCATTGGCAATACAGTCTTGGAATTCTTGGAGTTGTGGTCCAAAACATCTGGAGTGCCAAAGGTTTGCCACCACTGCCTTAGTAGATGACCTACACCAGGAAATAGATAGGGGATCTGTGTGCATTTTAATTTTATTGTACCTCTCAGCTGCTTTTGACACTATTGACCATGGTATCCTCCTTACTTGTCTCTCTGAAATGGGACTTGGTGCACTGTCTTACAGTGGCTTCAGTCCTTCCTACCAGAGAGAATGCAGAAAGTGGTGTTAGGGGACTCATGTTCAACACCACAGGCACTGACCTGTGGGGTACCTCAGGGTTCTGTTCTGTCTCCTATGTTATTTAACATTTATATGAAACCACTGGGGAAAATTATTTGGAGTTTTGGGGTTGAGTGTCACCAGTATGCCAATGACATTCAACTCTACCTCTCATCACCTCCAGATTCCAAAGAAGCTATTACAACTATAGATCAGTGCTTAGCTTCGGTAATGAACTGGATGAGGAAGAACAAACTGAAACTAAACCCAGACAAGACAGAGATTTTTCTGGTCAGTCAAAAAGGAGATTGAAGGATAGGGATGCAACCTGTCCTAGATGGGATTACCCCCCCCCAATTTAAAAAAGAGGTGTGTACCTTGGGGGGGGGGTGCTCCTGGACTCATCATTGAGCTTAGATGTCCAGGTCACAGCTGTGGCCAGAAGTGCATTTGCAAAATTAAAACTAATAAGCCAGTTACACCTGTTTCTTGAGAAATCTGTTCTGGCCACTGTGACACATTCCCTAGTGACCTCCTGGCTTGACTACTATAATGCGCTCTATGTGGGGCTACTGATGGAAAGTCTCAGGAAATTTCAACTGGTGCAGAATGCAGCGGCCAGATTGCTGACTGGGGTGGGTTACAGAGATCACATTACACCCCTACTAAAGCAGCTCCACTGGCTGCCAATCACTTACCAGGCACAATTCAAGGTGCTGCCCTTAACCTACAAAGCACAAAATGGCCTGGGTCCAAGCTACCTCAAAGATCAAATCTCACAGCATGAACTTGCTTGGGTGTTAAGATCATAGGAGAGACTTTATCTCCATCCCACCACCTTCACAGGAGAACACATTAAAGGGACTTCTCTGTTGCTGCTCCCAGACTCTGGAACTCCCTTCTGCTGGAAGCCAGGACTGCTCTGTCTCTGCTGTCTTTCTGGAAGCAGGCAAAGATCACCCTCTTCAGGCAAGCTTTCCACAAATGAGGGAAGTTTATTTCATTGAATTTATATGGGACTTTATTTCATTGAAGAAATACAAAACAGATACGCAAGAGGCTCCACAGGTAGAGATGCCTACGCTGCAGAGCTATTCAGCAGTTTATAGGTACAATGTCAATGACAATAAAGACCTAAGCTTGGAAAATGAACATTTTGGACTAAAACTCCTAGAGTCCACCAGTCCAGAGAGGGAGAGAGAGAGAATGAGAGAGAAAGAGGGAGAGAGGGAGAGAGGGAGAGAGAGGGAGAATGATAATGGAGTTTGGCAGCTTCCCAGAATCCCCCAGCCAGCATGGATACAGTAATGTTTCCAAGTTCTGATTAATACCTATAATTACTAGACGCCGAAAGGGCTATGCAGGGAGAAGAAATCATAAGCTAGCCTGCTCCCTGAAAGTTGATGTGTAGAGATGGGCACGACTCAAAAAAATGGTGTTTCATTTGTCGTTTAGGGGGTCCGTTTCAGTTCATTTTTGTTTTTTGTGTTTTTTTTGCAAAAAATCGTTTTCGTTTCATTACGTAACAAAACAAAAAAACAAAACAAAAAAAAAAGCTGTTTCGTTAGCATTCATTACAGTTCAATGTATTTGCCACAACGAAAACGAAACGCACGACAAAATTTCTGTTGTTTCAGTTCATTTCGTTTCATTTTGTAGACAAAATTCGTTTTTCATTTTGTTACGTAACAAAATGAAAAAACAAAAACAAAAACGAAAAATTGCTCGTTTCGTGCCCATCTCTATTGATGTGCATGAAATACAAATACAGCCCAGTGAACGTAAGCTCTGTCAGGTTGATTCTGATTTATGACAACCCGTTCCAGGGTTTTCTAGTTAAAGAATACTCAGAGGTGGTTTGCCAGTCTCTTCTTCTGGGGGTGCCCTGAGCTTGCCTGAAACCACACAGGCTGACTTTACTGGCAGAGGCACAGTGGGGAACTGCATTCCCAGGCTCTGGCTCACAGCTGGATACTCAATTCACTGAGCTATTCAGCTTTCTCTGCAGGAGTCAGAACCTGTTTGACTAAAGTGTCATCTTTCATGCACTAGAACTCTTCTAGGGGCTCTCTGAGATGGCTCGTTGTTTGAGGTGAGAAAGAAAGGGCTGCTGCATTAACAGCACTATCTTTTGTTTTTAAAACCTGCTCATTACAATGTTCTGTAAGTCTTTTAATACCCACTTCCTCCTCCCAGCACTGTTCCAAGGGGGAAAGAAAAATTAAAGCCAAATACTGAGAGGAAGAGATATGCAGGAAAATATAGGAAAGGGGACAAATCAGTAAAGGAGGGAAGGGAAAAGGACAGGAGGAAAAAAGGAAAAGGGGAGGGAAATATAAAAACAGAAAAGAAAGAAATCAGGAAGTTAATTTTTTTTAAAAAAAGGAAGGAAGGGCTGCAGGTGGCATATATACCACCAGCATGCTCATCGAATAACAGTTGGAAGTGACAAGAAAATAGTGATAGTGTATATCACTTACAATTTTTAAAAAATGATATTTTAGGGCAGTGGGGACCAAGAAACAACATGGCTAATGATTCAATTTATATGAAATGGCACACCTAGCCTACAGAACCGGTACAATTAGCAAGAAATGTACCAATTGAACTGATAACCATGTGAATGGGCCCCGAGGTATGCATAACATGTACATGCAAATATATTGGTATAAAAAGGAAGAATAAGAAACTATCCATATAGTTTGTGATCAGACCGTAAGTTCTGTTGCAAGGAAACCCACCAGGAACCCTGTGCCTAAAATGTATTACAGTAGAAGTTTTCTTGGACTATATTCATTCTTCACATCTGCTTTTCTTTCAGAGAAAAATAATGTGAATTACTGTCTTAATTATGTGCTAAGCAGCTGGTAAGGAGAATGAAATGTTAAACAAGGTGGCAAGCACTCCATCATCAAGACAGCTTGAAAGCTTCAATCAGTCTTCTTGCCCCTCAAAGTGTTGGTTGAGAAAATAGTGCCCAACTGCCTACTTGTTTCTCATAAACCTTATTTCAACAGAAGTATGCATACAGTTTCATAGACAATTCCATTTCAACACAACTAGTATTCCAGATATTTCATTAACCATTCAAGCTACGACACATCCCTCTCCAAGTTGGAAACAGGAGTTTAAAGTGAAATGAAGCTTTGCCCATTGTTATTAGCAGAACTTGGAAGCAATGCTTTTTGGGACTGCAACTTCCAGAGTGTCATGGCCAGCATGACTATGTACAAACTCTGTCTGTTAAGTGACCAACAATAGCAGCTCAAATGGTAGAGGAACCTGAAGTCTGGAAGCCAATCTCCCTGTCTGGACAATGTTTATTTTAAGATATTCTGTTCATAGACTTTTTAGTAGAGATGGGTACGAAATGATTTTTTTATTCATTTCATTATTCGTTATTCATTATTCAGGCAAAAAAAATGGGTGGGGGAAAAGGTGGGATTTTTAATTTTAATTTTATTTTGTTGAGCCCCAATTGCTGATCAGCTGTAGTGTGGGCTTGGGCCAGCAAAAAAAGTTTAAAAATCGCTCCTTCCTCCCCTCACCCTAAAAGGAGCAATTTTAAAACTTTTTTTTGCCAGCTCCAAGACCACGCTACAGCTCTTGGGGCACACCAAAAACAAACAAACAAAAACAGTTTAAAATGGCTCCTTTCCCCCTGCGATTGGGGGAAAAACAGGGCTTGGGGCTGTCAAAAAAGTTTTAAAATCATTTCTTCACACCGCCCACCCCCCCCACACACACAATGGCATGGGGGAAGATGAGAGATTTTTAAACTTTTTTTGCCAGCTTCAAGCCTGCAATACAGTGCTTGGGGCTCAGCAAACAAACAAACAAAACAAAAACAAAACAAAAACAAACAAAACAAAACAAATAACTCTCCCTTTTCCCCCCCACCCCATCGGGCATGGGAAACTGGTTTTTATTATTGTTTTTGCTGAGCCATCAGGTGGGGGAGTGGGGAAGGAGCAATTTCTAAACTTTTTTTACAGCCCCAAGCCCTCACTACAGCTAATGGGCACTCGTGGCTCAGCAAAAAAAACAAAACAAAACCACAACCCCCAAAACTCCAAATAAAGAAACAAAAAACCTGATGGGGTGGGGGGAAAGGCAGGATTTTAAAACTTTTTTTCCCGTGCCTGATCATGCAGGAAGTTACACAAGCACCACACACACACACACACACACACACACACACACACACACACACACACACACACACACACACACACACACACACACACACACACACAGTACACAAACGAAAAAATGAAACAAAGTGAAATACAAATTTTTAAAGAAAATTTGTTTCAAACAAAACAAAAGGAAACAGAACTGAACAAAATGAAAAATGAAATGAAACACTATTTTAGCGTTTTGTGCCCATCTCTACTTTTTAGAGATTTCAAGGTTGAACACAGAGCCCCAAAATATAGAGTGTCAATCCATGGGAAGATTGAATACCCCAAGAAATTTCTTAGTGGGCTCCACCCTGGAAAATTGGTCCTGAGATGTAAAAAATTGTACTGCTATGCCTCAGTTTGAGGGATCAAAGCAAGCTATATTACTAGAGGTGGGCACAAAACAGAAAACCAATTGTTCGGTTTGTTCTGTTTCGGGAACCACCTCAGTTCATTTTGTTTCATTTCGTACAACTTTTTAAAACAAAAATTCATATGAACTGAATAAAAACAAACTGGTTTGCCTTACCTACCGCTGCCACCGCTGCCGCCACTGCTGCCAGGGGAATGCCGCCAACACCACCACCACTGGGGGTCCACCGCCGACGCCGGGGGACTGCTGCCAACACCTCTGATGCCGGGGGACCATTTAAATATATATATTACTTCTGGCTGACCCACAGGTCAAACCAAGGTTTATTTACTTACTTATTTATTTTAAGTAGCGGCTGGGGCCGGTGCCATTTTTTTTAAATTTTATTTTTTAAAATTTTTCAGCGCTGACCAAGCGGCCTCCGGGGCCGGGTCAGCACTTTTTATTTATTTATTTATTTATTTATTTATTTATTTATTTATTTATTTATTTATTTATTTACAAGGCTGACCATGTGGCTCCTGGGCCAGGTTGGTGCTTTTAAATTGTTTTTTTAGTTTTTTTTTAAAAAAAATCCTCGATGCTAGGGCTGTTCCCCCACCCCCCACAGCGGAGAAGCGCTTGCTTCCCCGCACTGAAGAAAAGGTCAGGACTCAGTGCGAGACTCAAGGTAGGTGTCCAACACAACAAAAAATGAAAGGAACGAAACGGAAATTTCTGTTTTGTTTCGTTCTTCTTTGATGGGTTGGTTTGTTGTTCATTTCATTAGCTAATGAAACAAATAATGAATAATGAAATGAATTAAAATTCATTTCATACCCATCTCTATTTATTAGAGAATACAAAAGAAAACACAACACAAAACAACAGACAACATAAAAGCTAGATGAAAATACCATTCATGTAGGGACCCGAATTGGAGTAACACCAGTGGTAATTACAAGGATTCAAGACTCCTAAGTGGTGCATGTCCCTTCCTTATATACCTTTGAGGGTGCTGCACCCACCTCCCAGAACTTCTCAGAAGCTTCTGCTAAGGTGTGACGGACCTGGTATTTCACAGCCTGGCCACACTTTAAAAATATGTTGAAACTGTTTTTACTTTTTATGCCACCATTTACTAAAACCTGTACTTTTTTCTATTATGAAGAATCAGGACTTGACACAAGTGTTAAGTTTTCAACATATAGCTGTAGTTTATTTAGTTTCACAACATACATAAATAATAGTGTGTTTTAATTACTTTCAGTTTGAATTGTTCTTAAGATGTAACTTAAACAAGTCCCTAAACATATCCTAGCCAGAGCGTGTCCAGTCCCTAACTCTATCAGTTACTGTTCCCTGTCACCAACTAACACGGACGGAGCTCCTGATCTTTCTCTTCAGTTCTCAGTCCCCCTCTGATTAATTCCCTGACAGTTCAAGTGTCACTCTTTTTATAGGACCTAACCCCGCCCACATTCTGGGATTGGTCTACCAGAGGAATATTCATGAATCTCTTTCCAGGGGTTCCGTCACATAAGGTTCCTCTTTACTTGTTACCAGTTGACACCAGTTTGTCTTTGACCTTATCTTAGCCAGTACCACATCCATAGAAGCTTCCTTTTTCATATACTCAATATGTACTCATAGTGACTGGACACTTTTATAAATATACGTTTTTGTGGTTATTGTGGTTAGGCACGCATTTCAAAATGTAAATGCACATGGATTCAGTCACGTTTCTTCCAGAATCTGCTGAGATGGTTAAATTTTTCACAGTGCAGCTGTAGCTTTTGGAGAGCATATGTTTTCTTTATGGTAGATTACACAGGAATTACTTTGTGGCTATTTGACACGCCACCAACTTTTCAGTCAAGGAGAGGAGAAAGGATTTTAACCATTAATGGCAGCACACAACTGTGCACGATTTATATATTTATTTTATTTTAGAGTATTTTTCCCCACCTTTCTTCTTGGAAAGGACCCAAGGTGGCTTACAGTAATAAGGGACAATATATAGTCCAGCACATTTAAGACATATTCAAGTACTGAGGACAGGGAATTGAGGGACATCTTACTGCATTACAAGACATTATGAGTGACAGAAACTAACATTGGAAACATAGTGTCAATGTAATTACAAAGTCTATGTGATCATGGATGATAGATTCATATAAAAGCCATATAACAGGCAGTCCTTATCTACCCTTACCTTACAGAGATAGTTGCAAAGACCTGGGACTAGGCTAAAACAATCTGTGAGCAACTTACAGATGTCTGCAACTTACAAATGTCCAGATCCATTTATAGAAACCACAGTCAAATTTCCTGAGCTGCAAAGGTTTCAGATTTTTCAAAACAGAGCATGGAAATAACTGGACCAGAAAGTCAGGGACATTCATACACACCTTCAATCTCAAAACACAGACACAGAGACACAACACAGTGACACAACACAGAACAAACAGAGCTCATGATATTAAGTGCTTATTACTTAAATAGCTTCCAAGGATCCTTTCTCAAAGTGTTTTCTCTTTCCTCAAAAGTGGTCATCTGATTGCCCTCACAAGATTTGGGGGCTACAAACTAGGCAATCTCCCTTATCCTCAATCCAAAAATTGATCAGACAGACCATTGCCTTTAAAAGAAGAGAAAACTTCTGGCATTCAAACCTGCAGAACTGCACCAAACTTTTCTTCTGGACTTCTGTATCTCATTGCCTTGAGTGTTGTTACTGCAGTTTTCTTTACTGTGATCATTTCCCATCCTGCCCGGATCGTCACCTCTCAAAGGCAAATATTGAATAGGAAGAGTCTTGATCCTTGACTTAAGTAAACACATTGACCCAATGGGCCATTTTAAGGAGAAAGGTAGGCTAAAAATATTTTTAAGGAAGGAAGGAATTGACATACAATATGTGCTGATTTTTCCAAATTCCCATTTATTCTAGTTGGGAGTGTAAGAAAATCGATAATTCTCTTACAATTAGCGGAAGATCAAATACAAAACAGACCGCTACAGCACAGGTGAAATGTGAAGAGAGAATAGCTTAAAAAATCCCTGCCTCCATCTGTCTAATTTTTGGTTTTACAATGAAATTAGCTCTTTGGATACAGTGTTTTTTTAAAAATCACTCTACACACTATTTAAGTTAAAAAAGACAAAACATATTTACTTACTGTAGATCTCCAGTAACAATCAGAAGAGTAAAAAGGATCAATAAGGAAATTCGTGTCTTACCCAGGTGCAAGGATGTCTCCCCCATACTGGCTGCATGGTTCAGAGGGCAGGATAAAAAAAAATATTACATGTCTGCTTCAGTCAATGGTTGGAGAGGGGTAAAGCAAGCAGGGTAAACAGAAAGAGGAGAGGAGGCATGAAAGAGGCATGAAAAAGAACTTTTCTAATTGATTAGTGGGAAAGTGGGAAATCCCCTCATGTCCTAAAAACCTCCCTCTTGGTGTTACAAAGACAACAAGATTGTTAATTTCTTCAACAGGAACTAAAGTTGGATTTAGATTATTATATAAAGTAATGGCTATACAGCTGCATGTGTCAGTGATTGGAAATGCCATTGATTGTGACAAATGTTTATTTTCAGTCAAATAAAGGTAGATATTGTTGTTGTTTCTTCAGCCTGTGGCACTGTTGAAAACCCTACCCAGAATCCTCATTAATTTCAAGCCTTTTTTTTTACTCATGTTGCAGAACAATGTTGCTTGCTGCGCTCCCATTAAATGGATGATAAATCAAGAAGCCGACCAGTATAAACATATCTCTTTCCATCAGAAGAAATATTATATTCAAGATGTCATTAAGAAATGGATGCACTTGAGGAATGAAGAGGAACAACATTAAACAAACCTTTCAAGGAAGATTCCTTCACTAAAGCTTTTATCTCACAAATCACGGCAAGGTCTGTCGCAGGCCAGGAGGACTTTCCTACCCTCAGGGGCAACTGTGAATGAGAGGAAGAGATGAGGCTGAGGCCTGTAGCTTCCCTTCTCAAAACATCCTCACATTAACTGAGTGAGAGAACAGAGTGGAAATAGAATATGGCTGAGTATTTTGACTGAAAATTTATGTTGATATATTTAAATATTAGTACACACCTGAGGGGTTTTTTATTGCTTTACTCCTTGTCATTGAATTATACAGTACACCCATCTTAGATGGCTGAATATGAGTAGTGTGACAAGCAGTTGTAATTTAAACTATTATATTTTTAGTACTAGAGGTGCTCAGGTGTCAGAAATTACATGATTGGCCTTTGCCACTTTGGCCCTTGGCGGAAGAGTCAAGTGCACCATTTACCAGCAATATGGACAAAGCTTTGGGATTGAGTCTGAGTCTTTGGTATCAAGTGTTCAGTCTGAGTCCAAGTCCTATATATACTTGTGTGTGTGTGTATCTATTCCTACTGTTTCCTGCTCTAAAAATGAAATAAGGAGGAATATTGAGGGGTTAATGGCAGGGATGGCGAAAATAAAAATTGAGTCAAATGAAATTGAGTCAAAGACACTGAGAAACAAAATCTGAGTCAAGTCCAAGTCAAGTCACTGGTGCAACTTAGGTCCACAAGTCCTGCAACTCAGGTCCCCATCCCTGCCATTAACCCCTCAATAGTTCTCCTTATTTCATTTTTAGAGAAGAAACAGTAGGAATAGATGGTATAGAATACTCAGAAGTGGCTCACCCTTCCTTTGTCTTTGTTATAATTTATAATTGATTCCGGTTTTCTTTGTATATTTCATATATTATTGTTTTCTATGTATTTTTGCTGGTTGATGTTTTATAATTTGCACTTCTGTTTATTGTTCACCGCACAGAGTGACCTTTGGTCCAGATGGGCAGTATATAAATAGAATAAATAAATTGTCTTTATGGACCAATTTTCATAAAGGAAGATCCATTCCCATACAACTTTGTTGTCCTTGGAGTATGAATGAACAGAATTCCTCTTATATGTTCTTTTCCTGACTCCTTCTTCATTTACTGATGCCTAGCAGGAACTTCCTTTAGCATAATACTACTTGATCAGGGAAAAGTGTATATTTGTAGGGCTGGGTCAAATTTCCTCTCCCCAGATGCCCAAAGAAGGATCCTAAATTCCCTTTCCTGATAAAGGGGTTTAGTGTTCCTTCAGTATTTGCAATGACACAACCTTTAAAAAAGTACAAGAAATCCGTTGTTGCTGTTAACTGAAGATACCGCATAAGAGGAAAGCATTAAAACAGAATGACAGAGGACATGGCTTGAACATTGATATTTAATCCTAACAAGTATATGCATCCAAAGCTGGGGTAAAGTGTAAGGGTTTGAGTGGAGACTACGGATGGGCATGGAAAGAAAAATTAGTGTTTCGTTTCATTTTGTTTCCATCCCCATTTCATTTCGTTTCATTACTCATGGAATTTTGAAACAGTTTCACTAGTAATGAAATGAAACTGAATTGAATCACTATGCTCCCCTGGGTCCTAAAGGAACCAGGGAAGCAAGCGATTTTAGCACAGCCCTCCAAATTTGAAAATATTTGGGGGTAAGGGAGCTGAATTATTAAGCTCCAAATAGGGTGCCCATAGCAGCTCCCCCCTAATTGGAATGGGAAAGAAGCCAAGCCACGGCTTCTTTCTGACTAGCTACTTCCCGATCCCAATTAGAAAAAAAAGTCACCTAGGGGCATCCCATTTAAAGCTTAATAATTCAGCCCACTTACCCCGAAACCTCTCCAAATTTGGAGGGCTTAAAGGGGAGAGAACAAGGGAGCTACTAAAAACAAATTTGGTGCCCCTTGGACCCTGGGGAGCACATTTTAGATAGTAACAAAACATTTTGTTTTTAACAAAAAAATGACCTTTTCGTTACTATCCGAAACAAAACAAGGTCCCTCATTTCGTTAGCTTTTGAAAGGATTTGTAAGCTAACAAGTTAGGGTGCCCATCACTAGTAGAGACCAATGATGATCAAAATTGCTGCTGAAAAATATTAAGGAGCCTTGTGGCGCATTGGTTAAATGGCTGTACTGCACCTAAAACTGCTCACAACCTTCGGTTCAATCCCAGATAGTCTGCTCATTGTTGACTCAACTTTCTATCCTTCCAAGGTTGGTAAAATGAGTATCCAGATCACTTGGGGGGGCATTGTGTACACTGCATAATTAAATTGTAAACTGCCCAGAGAGTGGTTTAAGTGCTATGGGGCAGTATATAGGCAGAACATTATGCTTTATTCCTTAAAAGCATACTTCACTCACATGATTAGCTTGCTTTGGCAGAAGTTTATCAGATTATATTAATTAAAAGTGCTCATAAATTGATTATTTAAACAAAAGTAAAAATGCTGGGCACCTATTGCACAGAATATCAGGAGGACATCTGATTTAAATGCACCCTACTGTCCTCTAGAAAATCAGCCATTCCGAACCTTGCTTTTGCCCATGGCCATAAACACTATATGAAAAAAAATGATTGTATAAATTGCCTTTCCAGTCTGTGGCCCCCTTCAAATGTGTTAGGGCCCCCTAAGGGGCCATATAATCCCAAATGAGAATGGCTGCCCTAGGCCTTTTGTATTACAACCCTCATCATCCACGGCCTTTGCCTTCATTGGCTGAGGCAGATGAACATTGTAGTCCAAAATAACTGCAAGGAGCATAGCATTAGGCTGTGGAAAGCTCCAGTAACATTTATCAAAATGGGGCCATTTAATTCACAAATAACTGGAGGAAATGCCATGAATATGAAAAGAAATAGAACACTGAAATATCAACTTCCTTTCTAAAAGCCCTTGGCACCAAATGGCCTATGCCATTGTCCTCTGGCAGGCAAAGCTATTTCCTTTCTCAAACATTCAAAGACAGCAAGGCATTTTCTTGCCAGTTTCCTTGTTTGTTTATACCTCTGTTGTTGTTGTTCACTCGTTAAGTCATGTTCCGACTCTTTGTGACCCCATGAGCCAGAGCACTCCAGGCCCTTCTGTCTTCCACTGCCTCCCAGAGATTGGTCAAATCCATGTTGGTTGGATGACACCATCCAACCATCTCATTCTTTGCCGTCCCCTTTTCCCTTTTCTTCAATTTTTCCCAACACCAGGGACATTTCCAAGGACTCCTCTCTCCTCATGAGATGGCCAAAGTACTGGAGCCTCAGCTTCAAAATCTGTCCTTCCAGTGAACATTCAGGGTTGATTTCTTTCTGGATGGATAGTTTTGATCTCTGTGCAGTCCAGGGGACTCTCAAGAGTCTTCTCCAGCACCCCAACTCAAAAGCGTCAATTCTGCTGCGATCAGCCTTTGTTATGGTCAAGTTCTCACTTCCATACATCACTACTGGAAACACTATAGCTTTGATTATCTGGACCTTTGTCGGCAAAGTGATGTCTCTGCTCCTTAAGATGCTGCCTAGGCTTCTCATCGCTTTCATCCCAAGTAGGAGGTGTCTTTTAATTTTGTTGCTTCAGTCACCATCTGCAGTGATCAAGGAGCCCAAGAAAATGAACTCTGTAATTGCCTCCATTTCTTCCCCTTCTGTTTGCCAGGAGGTGATTGGACCTGTGGCTGTGATCTTAGTTTTTTTGATGTGGAGCTTCAGTCCATTTTTTTCACTTTGTTTTCCACTTTGTTTTTCCACTTTGTGTTATACCTTTGTGTTCCTTTGCAGATTTGTAGGATGCAGGAATGTGCATGCAAAGCATTTCTGGGATTCAGATGGCATGCAGCTTTTCCTGAGCGGTTGATACATAGAGAGCTCACATTAAGTCTTCCAGAATGCATAGACCCATTGAGGCTGGTCTTATGAAGGAGGGTCACTGGACCAGAAGTGTAATCCAATCGGTGATGATTTAGGAGTAAGTCCCATGGACCTTGTGAGACTTTGCATATTCCTGGGCTATGTCTCTAGATCTTGGGTATATATTCTCCCAGAATCCTCAACACAACAGGGCGTTAGTTGCGAATTTTTAGAAGGCATCACCAGTATTTTTCCAAGGGTGGCCACATATTCTCCAATTGTTTCAGGCAGAAATAACATCAGCAACAATAAAGTCCTAGTAGGCATCTGTAAGAACAGCTCATCTATACCTGATTTGAAATGCAGAAAATAATCAGGGTTTTAAAAGAATAGAGTTCTGATGAGGCTTTTGTTAAAATGACATCTGGCTTGAATGTTAATTGAAGCCTCTTATTACTCTTAAGGTGTTCAGCACAGCAGGTTTATAACGTCTCAGTGTTGCCTTGTCTTTATAGAGATGGGCACGGAACGAACATTTTTTCGTTTCCGTTACCATTTGTCGTTTCCGTTACGTAACAAAACGACAAACGAAAATTGTGATGAAAATGAAACGAAACGAACAGAACCATGAAAATTGTGGTCGTTACGTTTCATTTCCGTTAATGGTGACGTGCAATGGAATGAGCTTTTTTAAATGTTAAAAAACGCCCTGGACATCCATAAAAATGCAGCGATAATTATTTATATTGTCTGATAATACCTACCAGGGGGGTTGGGGTCCTTAAACCATTTGTTTTTATCTTCTCCCATCGTGATGTGTTTTTCTTTTCCCTTTAAAATGGATGTCGCACCAGCCACAAAATGGGGGCAAGCCATGTGATGGGATCATGTTCAACCAATAGCATGCCCAGGTTGCAGACTGGGAGGGCAGGTCTGGCAGCCACAGAGGGCATAAAAAGGTCTGGCAGCCCCCGTCCTCCTTGCAGTCTCTGGTGGGAGTTAGGGTGGGATTTATTTATTTATTTATTTATTTATTTGTTATATTTATATCCCGCTTATCTACTAGGTACTCTAAGCGGCTTACACAAAGGCTGCAAAGCCAGCAAAACACAATAAAATAATCAGACAAACAAACCTATAAACACCCAGATAACATAACACTGTCTCTGCGACTCTAGCTTTAGTCCTGCAGCCTCCCTGTGTGCATGCGTGCTGTGTACCTCTCGGTGAGTACCCACCTTGCCCCGCAGTGCAGTCACTCTGCGGCTGCCTTGCACCCTGGGCAACGCCTGCCGCTGCCTTTGCAGCCTCCCTGCGTACCTAGTCTATACTGTGTCTCTGCCAGCATCCATTTTTTTAGTGTTTTCCCTCTGGTCTGGGGTGTTGGGGGATGCCCGCGCATGGAAATGCTTTAAAAATCGCGCAAAAAGCGGGTAGAAACGACAAACGAAAAAATGAAAAACGGTAATGAAATTTTTCCAAAATTTCACGACAAATGGAAACGAACCGAAACAGACCTCTCAACGACAAACAAAAAACGAAACACCATTTTTTTGTTTTGTGCCCATTTCTACTACTTTATCTCTTTGGGAAGGATTGTAACTCTGAGAACACACAGGATTACAGCTTAGCCCAGCAACTCCAGTGGACAAATCCCACATTGATTGGTGCTTCCAATCAGGGCACACAATGTAGGGAAGGATAGATCAATGAGCCTTAAGAGCTCTTCAAAAGTGGAACAGAGTACCTTGGAAAGAAATGGGCTCTTCATCAACTAAGGTTTTCAAACAGAGGCTGTTGTCAAGGCTACTTTAGATGTAGATTTATTTTCTGGAACTGCAGGGTGTTCAAGTTGATGATTTTTTTGTTTGTTTGCAGAGTTTGGATTTCTGGTAAAATTTATTTTTGCCACATAGTAGAAGTAACTCACTCTGAGACATTTGTAGGAGAAAGAAGAAAGTTTTTTTTTTACTGTTGCTTGAAATCACAGACTTATGCATGTTGTTTTCTTTACCGCACACATCCATGGCAACCAACTGAACAGATCAACAGCAAACAACTCCTACCAACCCAAGAAAGAGAGGGGGGGAAGCACTCAACAGGGAGATGAGGCTATCTTTGCATTCAATGGCAGGAAGGAGCAATTGGTAGATAATGCCAGACCAGGGAAGTTCCACTCTGTCACACAAACTGCAGGTAGCATGTGAGGTTGCACACAAAACTCCACACCTTTGGGATGCCTTCTAACTCAGCAGTTCTGTAGTTTTTTTTAATATGGCAAGTGTTGAGGGGTGAAGGCTGTTGTGCTGGGAGAATCACTCAGTGACTTCTCTGAGTGCTATACTAGAAAAGATGGGAAATAACACTTTATAATTTGCTGTGTCTTACTAAACTTCTTGAAAGTTATCAGTCCAAGCATAATCAATCAATCCAGTCACTGATCATTCCAATCACTATCCACCCAGTAAACTGGAAATACCAAGAATATTTGTTTCCAAACCCTGAAGAATATTTCTAGTAATTGTTCCATGCGTAGTTTTTTTTTTTCTTCCTTTGCTGAAATTTATTACTCCCCAGACTTGACATCTGGTGGATAAACTTGGTAATAGAACCTGATTCCCTGCATTTAAGTTCTGAAACAGAAACCATGCTCATTTAGTTTTAAACAGACCTGGAGTATTAAACTCTCAGTCATGTGAGCAGGTTCAAAATGTCAAGTCTTATGTCAAAATCAGGACATGTTTGTCTTTGCCATCAGGCATGTTGTCAGACACTGACCTTGAAAAGTTCCTTTTTCAAAACAGCTGTCAGAATTCTCCTTCACGCCCTGCATCAAACATAATATCAAATACCAAGCTAATCAATTTCAAAATGACTAAACATGGCTATTGTAACTAAAAGGTGCCTAAAAGGTGGGCAGCAAGTTTGCCCACAGTGGAATTAAAAAAACATCGAATTCTACAAGGGCCCCTAAATATTAGTGTAGAATGCTACTCCCCATTCCAAACTAGTCCGTCATTGATCGACAGTGATTTGTTGTGTCTCACAACCTATGTGATTTTCAGCTATATCTTTGAATTTTGGGATTTTTTTTATTTATTTATTTTACCACGGCTGAGGAGGGCTACTAAAATGCTTACTCTATGCTACTAAAATTGTTTATTTATACGAGAAGGCTTGCTGGAATGGACAATAATACTAAAAAAATAATAATGGAAAAACCAATAATGGGATGAATAAAGAAGCCACGACTTGTAGTTTGCAAGACTTGAGCAGGGCTGTTCTTCCACCATGGGAAGACTGCAACCCCTGTATCAGGATCAAAACATATTCAACAGACAGTATCTCCCACTCTCTCCCCTTCCTTCCTTCCTTGGCTCATCAGCCAGTCAGTCTGAGCCTTTATTGCCATGCAAACTAATGAATATTTTAAAAATCACATATACAAGATAACAATTCATTAGCAACATCTGCAAGCTCATCATGTCTGGTTTGTTTTTATATCCTAGATATCTTTCTTTAAGTCAAAAGCAAAGCAAAGCAAAGTGTTCTGCTTATATATAAAATATTTTTTTCACCCAGCGCGTTGTTAGTCTATGGAACTCCCTGCCACAGGATGTGGTGATGGCATCTGGCCTGGATGCCTTCAAAAGGGGATTGGACAGATTACTGGTGGAAAACTCCATCACAGGTTACAAACCATGATGGAGATGTGTAATCTCCAGGCTTAAAACCAGGGTACTTCAAGGGCCAGATGCAGGGGAGTAGTATCAGGAGACAGATATCTAGTCTCATGCGCTCCCAAACGCATCTGGTGGGGCCACTGTGAGATACAGGAAGCTGGACTAGATGGGCCTTTGGCCTGATCCAGCATGGCTCTTCTTATGTTCTTATGTACCGCCCCATACCACTTCAAGTAGTCTCTGGGTGGTTTACAGTTTTATTTACAGTATGCAGGCTACACATTGCCTCCCCACAAGCTAGGTACTCATTTTACTGACCTCGGAAGGATGGAAGGCTGAGTGAACCTTGAGTTTGTTACCTCGGATTGAACCTCAAGTCGTGACCACAGTTCTAGCTGCAGTACAGGCATCTAACCACTGTTATGAAATACAAACCTTGAACCGTTACATTTTTACACCCACTCTGCCCCTCAGCCTGTTGAGAAACCTCACCAGTACTGTAACCCCGTGAAAAAGCTTCTAGCCACATCCTTCTAACAAGACCTAGTTTGTCAGAGAGAAGGGAAAGGCAGACAGGACTTCCTTTTGGTACACTGTTGAGGAACGCGAACTTGAATTTAGACAAAACACTTGCTTGTCTGGACGCTACAGAGAAAAGCCAGGAGGCTAGGAGCCAGGTGGCAGGAGAAGCTGCAATAAAATTGCGGTGTATTTTGTTCAAAATGGCATCCAACCAAGATCTTTGGGGATGTCTGATCCCAACACAAGGGTTCAGAGAATAATTTCACAGCCTGCTCTGCACATTTCTGGGATTTTGTACAAATTGTGCAAGTTCCAAGAATAGCGAGCAACTGAAATAAATCACTAGTTTACTCTGGTCATCTGGGCTTTCATTCAAAGTACAGCATTCATAGTGTTTCACTTAATGTGTTTGCATATGTGGTCGTCGTCTCTGTTTACCAATTACAAATTCCTGTGCTGGGAAAGCACCTAACCCTCATATATTACTGTCCCTATTTTATTTTTATTTTATTTTATTTTATTTCATTTTATTTTATTTGGGATGCCTTGCTTTTCATGTGAGACAAGACCAGCATTCCTTGGCAGGTACAGTTGCTGAGAGCTTAGTCATTAAAGTGTGTGTGTGTGTGTGTGTGTGTGTGTGTGTGTGTGTGTGTGTGTGTGTGTGTGTGTGTGTGTGTGTGTGTGTGTGCGTGCACGCGCGCGTGCATGCTACATACAGTATATATGTGTATGATTCCACACTACCCTGTTCTAGGAGGAGGAAATTAAATTATTTCATTTTAGATAAGTTGCACTTATTGGATGCCTTTCCTCCAAGCAACTCAAGGCAGGGCATGTGTCTGTCTTCCTCTTCACTTTATTATTAGCTGAGCCGTGTGAGGTAGTTCATGCTGAAAGAGGGACTGGGTCAGAGTAACCCAGTGGGATTCATGGCTCACTCAGGACTTGTAGGCAACCTTCCCAATGCTCATTCTTCCAATCGTTAGCAAGATTCTGCACTGACTCTCTTGTGATTATAGCTTTAGTAGGAAACTTTAAAAGATGGTTGACTGAAAGCAGATTGCAACATCCTTTGCAACATCATTGCAACATCCTTTTGAAGTACAGTAACCCCCTGCCAATCATGGGGGGTTACGGACCCGATCCGACCCGTGATAATTGAAAATCTGCTATATGTGGATGATGGGTTGGATAGGACCTGGGGGGCTATATGGGGCCTCCTACACTTTCCAATCTGGAAGTCACCAACAGGCCCCAGAAGCCCATCGGAGGCCTGTTCAGGGCAGTGCCAGGCCTGGGGTAAGTCCAGGATGCCGGAAACAGGCCCATCCACCTTAACCCAGGGGGCCTTTGTTTCATATATTGCAATCCTGTGATATACTGGGACCATAGTATATGAATCGTGAAAGGGCAGGGGGTTACTATTATTTTACCTTTAATAAACAGTGCACTCCTAGGGAGGCTGAGAGGGAGAGAGAGAGAGAGAGAGAGAGAGAGAGAGAGAGAGAGAGAGAGAGAGAGAGAGAGAGAACTTCCTGACTGAAATCCAGGAATAAGTTGCAACTTATTGAATTAATTTGAATTAATTTGAATTAATTGAATTAATTTGATTCATGAGCTCTCTAGTTCAATGTGTCTGTTCCAGTTGCAATTTACTGCATTTCTGTGTTCTCTAGGCCTCACATTGCTCCTGGGGCTAGTCGACATCTCACACCGAAGCCCATGTGGAGCCCACAGAAAATGTTCTTTATTTAAAATATTTTTACCCTGCCTTTCTCCTTAGAAACAACCCAAGAAACCTTACAGCACTGAAGGACAATATTAGGGATGGGCATTTCATTTCGGAACCGGTAGGTTACAAAACGAATCACCTGAGCCCATGTGGTCCTCGGAACCGGCGGATACATCCAATGAGGAAGCACACCGTGACGTCATCTTTCCTGCTTCGTGCTGCTGGTCAATCAGAGAGGGAGGCGGGATGATGTCTGTCCCTGCACAGCTCCTGATTAGCCAGCAGCACAGACCTAGCACAGATGACGTCGCAGCATGCTTCCTCATTGGATTTTAACCCTGTGCAAGACTGAGAAAGGTAAATAAATTGGATCTGTGTGTATCAGCCTGTTCCGAGGACCACCTGGGCTCATATGGTTCATTTTGTAACCTACTGGTTCCAAAACGAAATGCCCATCTCTAGACAATATACAAAGTTGAAGACAATTGGTATATATAGCAGTTGCCAAGAAACATTAAAAACAATATTCAAAGCTAAGATCAATGAGTGTGAAGAGGCATCTTACAGCATCAAAAAGTCAATATTAAAGCTAAGAACAATAAGCAAACAAATATGAAGGGAGTAGCCTGAAGAACGACAATGCTACATGGCAGAACTACAAGGAGAATTAAAGCAGCATATGCCTGGAATCAAGCCCAAAATCACAGCCTGGCACCATTGGCAGCTGCTTGGCCCCCCTTTCCATTTTTTTTAATTGGGCCAAGATTTCAAGACATGCCAGAGAGCTAGGTCTCACCATATCTTAAGTATCTCATCCTGAAATCTGGAGCTGCTAGTGCTGACCTTTCCTGGAACTGTTTCCGTAGAACATCTCTACACTAGTGTATGAAAAGCATACACTAAGCTCATTGTTTTTCTCCAAATCTCACCCACATCTGGATCCTTTTCTTTGACCAACACTTGATTCCCCCATTCTCATATAATAATATGTACGTATTTTCCATATGCATTTGCTCCTAACATATGGATTTCCTTAGGCACCATCTTAAATATATGCATTTTAGTAAGGTATACTTTATCTTGCAGTGAACTTCAAAAGGGGTGAAAGGGACAATTCAGGCGACAATCTCAAAACCACTGCAATGTGTTGTTGTCTCTACATCTATGTGACCTCCACTTTCTGTCTCTCTACTCCAACTCAAATCTTTCCTTTTTTTTATTTGCAGCTGCCTTCCTCTGTACCCTACAGCATCTAAGATAAGTAGATTTAATTCCACTTTAATAACCATATTTTATCCCCCCTTACCATTTCCAATCCCTTACCCAGTTACCCAGTCCCCTGGACCATAACTCTTTTGAGCAAAGTACAGAAAGTGACTTTCTAAATGTAACTGGTAACTAGACATGGGCACGACTTGGCGAAATTCTCGTTTCCATTTCCGTTTCTCGTTTCCGTTACGTAACGGAACGAAGAACAACAATTACTCTGCCAGAACTCGAACTCGAACCGACTAAAGAAAAATTGGGTCTGATTTGTTGTGATCGTTCCTGGCATCGCAGCGATCGCGCGATGCCAAGCGGCACAGGAAAAACAGTTTTAAAAATTAAAAAAAAAACCCGATTCCCGGCCAAAAAAGCAGGTGAAAATATGCCTGCCTGAGGGCACCTACCAGAGGGGGGGTTTCTGGGGGGGTCCCCGGCCTCCCCCCTCCTCTCCTGGGCTGCGCAAAGTGCGCATCCTCATCGAGTCGCCATGCCAACTCGCCAAGCGGTGCGGCACAGAAAAAAAGTTTTTTAAAAAAAACCCGATTCCCGGCCAAAAAAGCAGGCAAAAATATGCCTGCCTGAGTGAGGGCACCTACCCTTCTCCTCTCCTGGGCTGCACATCCTCATCGTCTCGCCAATTCACCATGCCATGCGGTGCGGGCGGGGGATCATAAATGGGGCGACCGCAATATTTATTTTGAAATTGCGTGGTCCAAAAACACACCAAAGCACCACAGAAACATGCGAAAATAGCTATTTTAAAACTGCCTGAATTTTTACAGTAGCAGCAGTGGGTTTTTCTTGCAACAAAACGTCTCCATTGATTTTATTTTATTTTTATTTTTATTTTTATTTTTTTACACCTGCGCAATGATGGGCTGGCCATGGTAGTGGACGATGCAAATTTTTGGAGCCATTCCACCAATTGCATGGCCACTTGGCCAGGTTTTGACCGAGACTTCTGGGATGTGCCAGTCGGGCATAAAAAGCCACTAAACCTAGCCCGAACCCTAACCCTAACCCTAACCCTAACCCATACGCCAGTACACTGTCCTTCTTAGTGGGTCAGAGAGGCACCCAGAGGTGCACCCCAGTAACTCACCCTAACCTTACCCGTAACCCTAAGCCTAGCCCTTGCGCTAACCCCTAACCAGTAAGCCAGATGTGTACTCGCATTGCACTACAGCAAGAACACTTCCCTTCTTAGTGAGTCACAGGGCGCCTGTAGGGGTCCTCTCTCACTTCGTTCCCCAGCCCAAGTGCACCGCAGGCAGTGAGTCACAGAGGCACCCGAAAGAGAGGTGCCTCTGCCTGCTGTAACTGCAACTTAATGGTATGCATATCCAATTGGCTATGCATGCCATTTTGTAGCGGGCCAGAGGAGGCACCCACCCCAGAGAGGTGCCTCCAGGAGCCCGCTTTCCCTTCATGGCGGTCCAGAGGATGCACCCACCCCAGAGAGATGCCTCCAGGAGCCCCCCCCCCAAAACCAGTACTAATGACAGACGAAAAAATGACAAACTAATCAACAAATTTTTGAAAAATTTTGCGAAAAACGGAAACGAGCCGAAACGGGCCAGCTCCGACACATGACAACTCGAAACGTAATTTTTCCTGGTTGTGCCCATCTCTACTAGTAACAGTTACAGTTCTGAGGCCAGCAAAGTAGTTTGCTCTCTTGAGAGCTACCATTTTGGGTGGAAACGCAACCCTCTGTTACCAGGGTTGGCTTTAGATATCTGAAACAATGGCAACCCTTGAATGCTACTCCCCACTTCAGTGTCAGATCTATAAGTGAGAGGAATTCATGGATTCCCAAATAGCTATAACATTGCCCCCAGGGGTGTGTGAAAAAAATCTGAGGGAGATGTGAGTCTGAGATTTTCATAAAGTGGAAAAGATCATTTTTTCTCATAGGTATGTTACTAGAACTGAGGATTTCTCGTATATCAAAAGCGCATATATGTGCTCCTTTAAATTTAAACAAATTGTAGTGAAGTTTTGTTTCTTCTAAAATTTAAATTGTGATTTGATTTATTTGGTTAAAAGCAGTTTAGATGTCAAGAAAGGGCAGCTGTGGAGGCAGGGCATTTTCTTAGAAATAAAAAACAGGACCTGATTTTGAGTTTGTGAATGCCTGTGAGCACTTCTCCACTAAATGTGTCTTAAATGGTTCTCTGAGATGAAACACAGCCGTACTGTAACTCAGCTACCTCTTTATTTATATGAAAAAGAATTAATAAATTGTCACTAATTAGTTTCAAACACTGCTTTGCCTATTAAACTTGTGAATCTGTAAGAACCATGGGTCTTCTTCTTCTTCTTCTTCTTCTTCTTCTTCTTCTTCTTCTTCTTCTTCTTCTTCTTCTTCTTCTTCTTATTATTATTATTATTATTATTATTATTATTATTATTATCATCATCATTCATCATCATCATCATCATCATCATCATCATCATCATCATCTTCTGAACACAGCTGTTGGCCTTCTTCAATGATCAAGCTCTTTCCAAGTGCATAGGATGAATGGAGATATCTTTGTAGAATATATGCTGTTCCTAATTATGTCACCATTTGTAGTTGACCAATGTTGATCTTGTCAATGCTGAGAGTCTTCAGATGTTGATCTAGGTCTTTTGGGATTGCACCCAAGGTGCCTATTATTAAAAAAAAAAAGGCGACCTGCCCGCACTACAGCTGGTAGGTGGTCCACGTGGTCAGCAGCAGCAATAATAATAATAATAATAATAATAATAATAATAATAATAATAATAATAATAATAATAATAATAATAATAATAATAAAAACCCCAATCCAGCGCACGGGCCGGCAACAGGTTTTAAAAAATGAGCCCGTGAGCACCGGACCTATCCCACAGGATGCAGAACCAGCCCACAGGCTGGCAAAAAAAAAAAAAAAAGCCAACCAGCCCACGCTACAGCTGGTAGGTGGGGCCACGTGGTCGGCAGTAAAAAATAAAAATAAAATAAAAATTATCTGACAGGACTATAAAAATAAAAATAAAAATAATAAAAAACCCCACCGGTGGGGTTCACTCCCCCCCCATGTAAAACCCAAACTTGAACTAAAACGAATTACAAAATGAATTAATGAACCCAAATCTGATGGAAAGGACAGCTGAGTGTAAAACTGAGCCTTACTTTGTAAGCATCTGCATTTTCATCCTCTTTCAACTAAAAAAAAAAAAATCCACTAAAAAGATAGGGTGTTAAATGGAATTGGCTGGAAGACAGACATACTTGTCCTTTCTTTCTTTTTATGACTGCTGAGCCATCCCACGGAAGAAATATTGAAGGGGTACACACTTCTGCAAGAGCTTTGGAGCTGGCATTTATTGCTGTGAAAATGAAAAGCAGGGCATAAATTTTGCCAAGGGATAGACTTTGGACTTGACTCACCAAGCATTTGTTTTATGAGTGCCCTAAATCTGCTGAGTTTACAAGGACGCTCCGTTTCCCCAATATACTAATAGCTAATCCAAAGAATTACACATTTAATGGCTGTTACACTACTGAGCTTTTTAAAAAATGTCCTGGAGATATAAATCTTCTTTTGAAGTCCAGTTGCATTTCTCATTTGATTCTTTTTTTTTCTCTCCTGGAAAATATGTCACGTTACATAGGCTGTTCTTTGTCACATGCCGATAAAAAGCACATGGATCCAGATATATGGATATTTATAGGAAGTTTATACCATGCCCCTTTTCATTTTGCTGATTTTATTTTTATCTCCACTGTTTTATTCATCCTTCTGTTATGGATATTAACATATTTGGGTGTTTCCCCCCATATCTGTTGCATTGCTTTTTTTGTCGCACGCTTCAGATACTTTACTCAGAACAGAAAGAAGAGGTGATAATAGACTGTATATTGCCAAACAGATGTGTAAGTGGCAGCTGCAGGAGCATACTCTGAGTGCAATATGTACAATCGCATTGTACAGATGAATTTCCTCACCACTTCTTGCATTGCCCACTGGCACCAGATTCCAGACTTCTTTATTTTTGAAAACCCATTTCTCTCCTCTTTAACAAATCTTTTTGGAACCCAATTCTCTGCTGGAGCTTTTCTCATGGAGCTTTTTCTGTGCATGCTTGTCTAACACACTAATTGGCTGAAAACTAGTAACATAAACTTCTGTTGCATAAATTTGCTTATCTCGTCGGTCAGATAAATGTTTTATTAATAAAAAGCAAAAGCAAAGCAAAGTGTTCTGCTTATATACCACCCCATACCACTTCAAGTAGTCTCTGGGCAGTTTTAATTACAGTATGCAGGCTACACATTGCCCCCAGCAAGCTGGGTACTCATTTTACTGACCTCGGAAGGATGGAAGGCTGAGTCAACCATGAGCCTGCTACCTGGGTTGAACCCCAGGTTGTGAGCACAGTTTTACCTGCAGTACAGGCATTTAACCACTGCATCACGGTTTCCTATCACAGTCCCCCCCCCATGGCTTCTAGACTCCCTTTGGCCCTTGAAAGGCTTTTCGGGACAAAAAGATGGGGCAGGACACATCAAGTGTCTGAAAAGGGCTGCAGCTGGTCCCTGAAAATTAAATGTTAAAAACAACTGAAAGATTTTAAAGACATGGAAAATGAAAGAAAGCTTTAGCTTGTCGCTGAAAGGCAGGACTGGCTCAAAATATTTTGCTGAAATCAGTGGAGGGATGATTAATGCATGCCATTATTTAGAGTTGCCTATGGAGGGTAACAATCTGAATGAAGACTTAAAATTACTGATTAAAAATATCCACTATCACAAACTAAAAATCACCTAAAATAATTAATCACGAAGGCCTGCTAAAATATGGTTTCTTACATCAAATTTTAATCACCAAGTTATGAAGAAAACTTATTGAAGTTCTTTGCTCAGTAGATACTGTAACAGCAACTCACAGAATCACGACTTTCATGCAAATTCTTTCCCTCAATGAAAGTATAAGACAAAGCTTCCCCCACTTTAAGATGTCCACAATTTGTACAAAACATCTGCATACAAAACTGGTGTCTCTCCATTTGGGAAGGCAAACACACAGAGAAAGTATCAAACAAGATCAGAATTTGATGCCAAAACAAGCAAGCTAGCAAACACAAACTTACCTGAAGCTTCTGATATTTATTTATTTATTTATTTATTTATTTATTTATTTATTTATTTATTTATTTATACCATTTATATGCCGCCCACTACCCAAAGGTCTCTGGGCGGCTTACAATCAAAGAATTAAAACAGTTAAAACATCAGATATCAATAAATAATAAAAACAATAATAAAACCTTACACTCAAATGGAACATAACAGCAACCAGGGTGGATAAAACCAGATGATTTTTTTTAAAAAAATCAAATTGATTTAAATAAAAATGATTTTTAAAAAATTTAATCAAAATCTGATATTTAAAATTTGAATCGTGATTTAAATCATATTTTAAATTAATTTGATTTAAATCAAATCCACCTTGATGGCAAGCACCATAATCTTGCACTATTGCACAGTTTTCATAAAAACCACTCTTGCAAATTTGAAAACCGTCATAAAAATCCCTAGGGGGAAAAATCTCACTGTCTTGCCGATAAAAGAAAAGGGTGTTTTTTCTTATATGGGAACAGATAAGTGAGAATGTAGATGCCTGGAACCATGGAATAAATGGGAGTTTAGTTAAGTGAACACATATGCAAGTCTCATTGATTTAATGCAGGAGTCCTCAAACTAAGGCCCGGGGACTGGATGCAGCACTGGATCCAGCCCCTGGGACCAATTGCAGACCCCCACACCCTACTTCTGCTTCGCAAGAAAGCCAGTCTCAGCAGCTGCTTCTATTGCTGAGGCAGTTCAAAGCAGTGGGCTATGTCGTTTCCCCCACTCCCCCCACCCACTGCCCAGATAATCGTCATGCTGGCTAGTGGGGCAGTTCAAAGTGGGAGGGCCACAGCAAGGTCCCACGCTCCCCCATCCACCACCCAGATGGTCGGGGTACCCGCTGCCGCGAGCAAGGCAGTTTAAAATGGGAGGGCTGCAGCAAAGTTTCCCACTCCCTCCAAGGCCTCAAGGCCCCATCCCTGCTTCTCCTCCTCCCTGCTTGCCTGCCTTCCTTGTGTGGCCGCTGCCTGTGTTATTGTGGTTGTGAGGAAGGAAGGGGGCAGGCAGAGGCAGCACCAACCAGCCTTCCAAGCTGGAGCAGCCATGGCAGTGGACCGACGGAGGGATGGACGGTGGGTGACTGAGGGGGAAACAGAGCTACTTCCCACCCACTGAGCCCCCTCCAAGCTGCTGCCTTGCTCTGTGGAGTGAGGGAGGGGAGGAGGGAGCCCAGCCATGGCTGAAGGCTGAGGACGCCTCTGCCACCACCGGGTTAGAGACCAGCAAGAAAGAGGTGGCAGAGAAAGAAGAGAAGGGAAGGCCAATGGTGGCCTGGGCCTGGTTCCTGGGAGGTTGGCGGGGCTGCATTTGTTGATGGGTGGGATGGCGAGCCAACAGAGCACAGCAGCCTGGCTGGGCTTGGCCAGTGAGCGGGCTGCAAGTGGCTTTGCTCAGGCCTTCCTGCCTCCTTCCCAGCCCTTGCTCCCTGCCTCCCTCACTTGCAGCGCACCAAGTTGGGCCGGGCCGGGCCAGGCCAGGAGAGAAGGCAGCTTTCCCTCTGGGGCGCAGCAAGGGCATGATGGCCAGGGTGCACAGCTGGATCTGCACGCAATGCTGCCAGCCTTGCCGCCCTTGCCACAGCTGCTGCTCCTCATTCTGAGTGGCCATCCAGAAGGTGATGAGGGGCCTGAGTTTGCCTGGGCTGCCGCCTCCTTCCTGATGTAATGAAGGAAGGAAGGAAGGAAGGAAGGAAGGAAGGAAGGAGAGCTGCTCCAGCTGCTGCCACTGGAGGAGGTGGAGAGGGAGGAGGAGCAGCAGCAGCAGCAGAGGGATCCCAGAGGCAGCACCTCAGGGCAGCAATCTAGAGCAGGAGGTATTGCTGGGGCCTCAGAGATGCAGTGATCATGGGCTGATCATGGGGGGGGCTCTGCCCACTTGCCCATCCCTCTCCCCTTTTTTCCATGTCACCCTTTTTTTGGGGAGGGGGACTATGGTCCGGCCCCCAGTGGTGTCTGGGGAGTGGTGGACTTGCCCGCTGTTTGAAGATTTTGAGGACCCCTGATTTAATGAGTGTACTCTAGGTGGGATGAAGGGTTGGATTTACCCCAATAAAAACAAGCAGCAGTATAAGACAAATTAAATACTCACTATCTTCCAAAATATGGTGGGGGGAAAAGCTTTCAACTGATTAATGGAAGATTTGATACAATTAAATTTTGGTTGAAAGGGAGTTTCATAAGTAAGATGTCCCCATTCAGAAAGCCCTGACCCATCTGGTAGGTCTATGGGCCACAGACAAGGGGCCCCTCAAGCAAGCCCTACAAAATATCTGTGTGGATGTTTGAGACCCATCAGGTTGTCCACCTCTAGCCATACCCACTCAGCTATAAGAATTGCATGTGTATGTGAAAAGGTAATGTGTCATTGTTCCAAAGGCAAATAGGATCATTGCTGGATCCCTAACATCTTTTATGTAAAAACTCCCCACTGAATTTCTCCTCTGTTGTGATTCTTTGTGATATCTTTGTTCTGATTTGCTTTTTGAGCCACAAGAGGCCCATAAATCTTCTTCTCCCTCCATGGAATTACTAATTACTGCTGTCAGAAATTACCTCAAGAGACTTCCAGGGAAACACAACCCCCCCCCATTCTCTTTGCTTAAAGAAAGATGCTACACAGTTCCCAGCAGGAATCTATTTGGAGGGATATCGTTTGCATACACTTATCTGGTATTTTGACACTTCTGAAAAATTGAATATGTTCAGGCTATGTTCTAAACTAATTTATGGAAGAACAAATGGAATTATTCACGTCGCACATTCAGGGCAACAAGATAGAACCAGCTGCACTTAGAGCTGCTCTATTCTCACAAAATAAGCCAAGTTCACTTGAAACCACCTGGAAAACAGGTTTTCTCTTCAAGCACTTACCTTTGATCTAACATCATTAACCCTTTCCTTAATACTGGAAAGAAGTAAATTTAAAGGTGGGAGTCAAAAACCTGTGTTTAAACAGGCACAGATATTACCTAACGAAATGAATAATGAACCCATAGTGAATTTAGAATGAAATGATCCGAACCAAAAAAAATTGGTTTGTTTTGGATCGGTTGGTTAATGGTGGCAATGTCTCCTACCTGGTGCTGGTCTTTGGTCTTCCTGGCTGCCGGGAAAAGCCCACCGGCCTGCGCTACAGCTTTTAGAATTTTTTCTAAAAAATTCATTAAAAATAAAATTAACCAAACCAAACCCTAAAATGAAACGAACCAAAATGAATCGCCATTTTTTCGGTTCATGCCCATCTCTACTGTAGAGGGATCCTGTCAAAGAATGACCCGTTCCAGGCTCTCACGAACCCTTGCACCACTTCTGGGTACCACATGGAGGAGCCCTCTTGTTCTTTAAAGGTCCAGTATCATGATAACAGAGACCCACAGGGGTAAGAAAAACTCTTTAAATTACTGTTTATTTTTTAGTTTTTTTTTTAAATACATTATTGTTTCCTATGGATTGCAACTCCCAGGATTCGATCCAGAAGAATTCCTGGCAAATTCTGGGAGTTGCAGTTGAAAAGAAATGCAAGTCCCATGTGTACCCAACTGAGATCTCCAGATACACGCAGGACAGAATCCTGCTTGAAATACTGGTTACCTGCAAGTCCAGTTGCAACTAGGAATCTGACTGTCTGTCCCTGTTGAAGAAAAAGTAGAAGGATGGAAGAGTAGGTATTTCCCTTGCATTGAATTTTGCCTGTGCAAGATTTTTTTCCTTTGAGAATTCTTGTAGGAAAACTTGTGGGGCTTTTCAGAAGCTTCAGGGCCATTCCCTCCTCCCCCACATAAACAGAAAAGGCATGCCAAGCTGCACAGAATTATTACAATTCTTGCACCAAACAGCATATATCCTATGCCTGAATCCCTGGAAAGAGCATTTTGATGTGGAGAATGTCCTGCACAGGGCGAAAGGTGAAACACCCACGCACCAGAGGGGTAAAAGTGGAACCAGGGATGAAATCATACTCCTGGGAAGGCAGGCAATTTTAGTGATGCCAGGGTAAGTCTCAGGCCAGAGTCTTAGCATAGGGATCTGGGAGTCTTGGTGGACCACAAATTGAACATGAGTCAGCAGTGTGGTGCAGTGGCCAGGAAAGCCAATGCAGAGGCTGGATGGCCATCTGTCGGAAATACTGGGATGGGGCTTCCTGCATGTCAGGGAGTTGGACTGGATGGCCCTTGAGGCCTCTTCCAACTCGATGAGTCTATGATTCTGTGATTCCATATTGTCTGTTTTAAGACTGAAAACCTGCCTTGGTTTTTCTTCAAAGGAAAAGTAGGGTATTTAAAGAATGCAATGAAATGAAAAAGGAAGCAAGTTTTAGAGTTGCTGTACCTACTTAGATGGCATACAACTGCTTGTTGACTTTTTTGTCAACAAATCATACAAATAGCAATTACAAAGCTCCTTCTCTGCTATAACAAGTCAAACTGTGAATATGTGAATACCATGGAGAACAGCTGAAAGAAAGAATACATAAATTTGTTGTAAATTTGATTTCAAGCTGCAGCTCTCTCTCTCTCTCTCTCTCTCTCTCTCTCTCTCTGTTGCTAAACCCAGTAGAATGTATGTGATTTTCAAGAGAGTTGTGTTGCTTAAATATGTAGATCTTTTTTCCCTTGATTTCTATAGTATTGAGTCAACCAACATTTATCTTGTAAGTAGACTCTGTGAATGTTGGGCTTTGTATTGTTTTGTTTTGTAATAGAGATGGGCACGAAATGGAAATATGGCATTTCTTTCTTTTCTTTAGTAATTTTGTTTCTTTTCATTTGTAATGAATTTTTAAAGTAGTTTCATTACAAAACAAAATGAAATGAGACAAAACGCTATGCTTCCCTGGGTCCTAGAGGGACTAAAATGGCTCCCCTGCCATTTCTTCTAGGATAATTCATTTTGTTCCTAGATGAAAAAATAGCATTTTGTTTCATTTCATGACATGTCCTACCGTTTTGTTGCATAATGAAGTAATTAGTTAAACAATGAAACAAAGCAGTGTTTTGCTTTTCATTTTGTGCCCATGTCTATTTGTAACTTTTACATCTGCGTAGGAACAGATGGGTAATGAGCTAGAGACTTGACTGGAGACTTTGTGCATTGGAAGTTTGATTCCTCAGCATCTCTTCTAGGAGAGCAGCCAGCCTATGCAACCTTGGGCAAGCTGCACAGTCTGAATTCACCCCCAGAAGACGGTCATGGTAAACCATTTCTGAGCACTCCATAGCTTGGTAATCTTGGAAAGGGTCAACATAACTCAGAACTGACTTGACAGCATGTAATTAATTGAAGGGAACTATTCATTTAAAAGCTACTGTAAACTTCAGAGTAATCCAGTCATATATGTAGATCTGCATAAAACTGATTTTTCACCCTGCTGTTTCGCCAGCTGGATAAACTAGACATTTGTTGTTTTTCTTGGTAACATATAAAGCAAAACTAAGAAGTGGAGAATGGGTGGGTCTTAAGGCTTTTCTCATCAAAGCTGTGCTAATCTTGGCACATAAAAAGAGAGAGGGGGATAATCATTCTTAAGCCTGGGAGAATTTAGCAAAATAGGACATTGAATGGAATCCTTTGTCTCTCCTTCTCCCCCGCCAATTCATTCATTGTGAAAGGATTGTTTGAGATTTCAGTGTGTGTTTCTGTTCCTTCTGTATATTCCTCTATTTAGTGTCTCTTCATGGTTCACTTTTCATGGTTTGGGTTTGAGATTGGGTTTCAGACATATGAGTTAGACATATGAGTCATGCCCTAGAAAAGTGCCCTTTAGCAACGGGCTTGGGGAAATTCAATCTTAAACTTGGAGGAACTATTGTGGAGAATCAGAGGAAGCTTCTCTGCAAGTTTGGTATCTCTAGGTGCCTGGGGGAAATTTTCCTTGGGGGGGGGTCTTTGTAGGTAAATAACTCAGCTATCATAAATCCAGTCTTCCCCAAACTTGGAGGGATTGTAGATAATAGTCGGGGAAAGCTTTTCTGCAATATGGTGACTGCAGTTCCCTTGGATGCCATTTTATAGGTGAATGCCTTGATTAATCAAAAAACACTAAAAATCAATTCGGATTCATTGGGGGGGTATCAATTCTTCCAAATATGAATCAACAAATTAGCCATTTTTGAATGAATTTTGCAATTCGTTTTTAAAATTTGTGCCCATCTCTAGTGTGAGTGTGTGGGCAAGACCATATTTGACCGAGAAATATGGTTGAAAAATATTACTTCTGTGTCAAAAAGTTAATCAATCAATCAGCCTTTATTGACATACAGAAAAAGAACAAAACAGGCCAGTTACAATGCAGATTTTAAAAGATAATGTTAAATTACAAAACTAGCAGCTCAGTGCATCTCTGCCTGAGGGCCCTGACCAACTGGGCTAAAAAAACTGCCACATTTTCTATCACAGCAGACTCTCCTGATGACAAAATATACCACAAATTATCAATGTCTGAGGAATGCCTCTTGTTCAAAAGGAGTGGATGAAGGCATTTTTTACAAGAATGATCATAAAATGGGCTGTACAGAAACACATGGGAGAGTGATTACACTCCACCCAGTGCACAGGAATAGCACCTGTCACTGTATGGAGGGTTCCATTGAATCTCTGAGACAACACTATCATTATTGCCTGCCGGTTATTTTTAGTTTTAGAGTTTTTTTATTTTTGATATTTTAATTGTTTTTTTTTACTTATTTGTTCTTATATTGTTATATACGCTGTATTCCATGATTGTTGTTCCTCAGGTATACAAACCCCTGGAGTTCCTCAGGTATACAAACAAACAAACAAACAAACAAACAAACAAACAAACAAACAAACAAATGATTGGCCAGATCATGGGAAAATACTGGTTGGGAAATTTTGGGAGTTAGAGACTAAAAAATAACTTTCCCAAGCATTAGGATGGGCAGATAATCTGACTCAGGATCAAACAATTCATTGTGCAGATAATGGCCAAAATCCATGTTTTCTCAAGTGACATGGACCCATGGAATTAATGGAATTGACAAAAGTGATGATTTAGCAAGTTCTCACTGATTTGATGGATCTATTCTATTTGGGACTAAGAAGTGACTTTGGGCCTATGCCACGAGAAGAATAGAGAAGAACACATTGGCAGCACAAGGAGAACACACCATAGGTGATGAACACTGACAGCTGAGCCCCCCATGAAGGTCCCGAGCTCCCTTCTGCAATCCAAGGGCTGAGGCTCTGGGGAGGGTTCAGAGTGGTCTCAGAGGAATTTATAGTTTTCCTCAACCACTGCTCATATTTCACATTGTGGCAGATTGGAGAAAAGGTATTGGAGTCTGGAATTTTCCTTAAAAACAAACAAAACACCCCAAAATCTAACCATGCTATTGAACTATGCTTGCAATGTAATTTGAAGAAGGATGAAAGATGAAAAGAGTGAGACAGAGAGAGCAAGGAGTGAATGCTGAAGGATTTTAGCACATATTTGAAAATATGTGCTGACATATTTTTTTAAATACGATGCAAATTTTCATAAATCCTTACAGATAAAAAAGAAGGTGGATTTGTCTTGAAACAGTCATCCTACACTGTGTAGGAGATAACAAAACAGAGCTTCATCTCAAGCCATGGTCTAGCTTTTACCCTCTGAAGATTATCTGCCACTTAAAATCAGCTGATATATCCTAGTAGAGTATGAAGGTTAGGTTTCTCGGAATAATACAGCACTCAACAGCTTTGCCATGTTCAGCCATGTGTTATACTTTGGGGCCAAATTATTTTGTGGATAGGACAAAAGGAAAATGGTTGAAAAAAGTGCTGCAGTAGCAGAATGCCATCTGCTGGCTGCACTTTGAAAAGGCAGACGGTGTGGTAGAAATTTCTATTTACCTGCAGGGGAAGAAAAGTATGTATGTATGTATTTATTCGACTTTTAAACCGCCCATCTAGCCCTAGGGAATATTTGACTTTTATGTAGGCTGCACATTGACCCCCTCCCTCTCAAGCACGCTTGTTACTCAGTTTACTGACTTGGGATGGATGGAAAGCTGAGTGAACCTTGAGACTATCTGGGTTTGAACCTGGGTTGTGAGCTGAGTTTTGTCAGCAATTTCACAGCGCCACGAGACCCCTAACCTTAATTCAGTGGAAAATGCAAAACTGTGTTTCTGGAACCCTTGAATGCCAGCCTCTAAGGGATGATTTTGGTGCCATTGATGATTAGGAATGGCTGAAAGTTGATTTGCAAATTAACTGTGTCACACAAAGAATGTAAGCTAATACCTGTTTGCAGAATTTGTGGTCTAATGAGCTGTTCTATAAGGGAGTCTTGATGTTAAAGGATCCAACAAAGCTGATATCAACCCAAAGGTTTCGTGAGTGGAGCTATATAGCAGAGATGTGGTTGGTTCATTTGAGTGACACAGCTGCCTTCCACAATTCTCTTATTCATCCCTTCCCTCACGGCTCAAGCATGCACATGGTTATGCTGCATGACTATGAATAAGATAAGGGCTTATAATAGTAACAGACACATTCCAAATAAATCACAGTTGGAGTAAAATATATAATCATGGTTAGTATACCAACCCATTTCCTTTAAGCAGGATATCCATGGGGATACTAACTGTGCTACCAGGATTTGCTAAGCATTGAGACAGACTACAGAAGCCCCCACCCCACCCCATAGCGGCAGGAAATTGCTGCAAGCACCACTACCACCCCATGGATGCTGAAAATGCAAATAATAGCAGCCATTATGATAATAGTGAACACTATACATAGCATGATATTTGGCTCCCCCTATTGGCCAGTCGTGGTAATGACACTGTGGAAATATGTATTTCTTTAGTGGACTCTATGCATAGTATGGTCTCAGGCTCCCTTTAGTGGCCAACACTGGTAACACTGGTAACACTGGTAACTTTGTTAGACATCCATATCAAATCTATCAGTGTTGTTCCTACCACAGAATACCACCCGTAACACTTGATCCTCTCAATCAGGGCATTTGAGGGTGCCAACTCCGAGAGAGGCCTGTAATTCAGTAACACGGAACCAGGCTTTCTTGGTGGCAGCCCCTCACTTATGGAACCAGCTCCCTGCTGCCTGCCCCCCCCATGATGACAATCTTCAAAAAACAGCTGAAGACCTGGTAATATAGAATGGCTTTCCCTGGCTAGTAATCACTTTCCTTGATTCGCTGATCTCTCAATCAGTCCCTTCTGTCTTTAGTTATGATTATATTGTTGATTTAGTCATGTTTATTCTATTTTATTATGTTATATATTTACATGTTGTATACTGTTTATGTTTGTGCTATGCCAAAATTCTTGTAAACCGCCCAGAGTGGCCCTGTTGCTAGATGGCACGGTATATAAATCTGATAAATAAATAAATAAATAAATAAATAAATAAATAAATAAATCAGGGATATTTCTTTTTAATATTTCCAAATTTTTTTAGACCATGGATAAGTGAATCAGCAAATGATGATCCTGTGGATAAGGCAGTCGCTTCTGCATTTTGAACTGTTGCAGGGACAAAAGATTTCAAATTCAGAAATATGTTATGGTGCTTATATACTGCCCCGTAGCACTTAAAGCATTAAAGAAACCCATTTTAGACTCTCAGACCATGGTGTGTACATGTAAGGGGCTTCTACAAAGCATAAAAACATATGTATGCTCATTTTGAAGTTTGTTACAGTACCGGCAGACACAACCATGTGTCCACAGGATGTTCTCCATTCAGCCCAGAAACGTTCATGTTTTCTGGGCTCTACAAAGTTATTTCGACCAGTGAGCTCATCTGAGAGTTGGAGAAAATGTCATAGGCGCCATGGTAAAAATGGCTGCTGGGGGAAATTGCCCAGTCACAAAATGGCTGACATGATAGATGTAGCCAGGGATACATTTCATAGAAAGGCAAACTGTTGAAGTGAAAAGAGAATTAGCATGCCTCAAACCAGAATAGAAGGCAGATTGGAGTATAATTTCCCAAATGCCAACCCATTCAAGAGCCTATGTTCATTTCCCTCAAAAATCTCTGGTGACCCTAAGGGAAGCAACTTGCCAGGAGCTTGACAATGCTAGAGAAGGCTCAGCTTCTAACTGATTTTTCCAGAGCTTGTTTGATGTGCCTAGTCAGAAGAGCTTAGCCTGAGAGGATCTAGTGGGGTGGATAGATGATGTTGGGGGGAACGATACTCCTACAAAGAAACAAAATTTGCGATACTCTTGAATCTTAAAAAAACATTTAAGTCTACTGTGTGAGTTTTTAGTAGTCATTTTTTTACTTGGGGAACTGTTGAGGGTGTAGATCACATTTCCTCACATATAAACTCACTCTTTTCATTTGACATGCTTGAATAGGCTGAATTTTGAACACATTTTATTTGGACTGCTGGGAAACCTTGAAAGCTGTTCTTCTGATCTTCCTAGTAGCTTTGCAAATCATGCCATTCTCACCCATAGGATGTGTATTCTCAGGTGAAGAACACTATGAGAACAGAGACGGGCTTCCATCATTTCAAAACAGCGGGGCCGTGTCTTCCACACCAATAATTTTTTTTAATTTTTTTTTATTGAACATAAAAAAAGACAAAATAACAATGATAAACAATTATATAAAAAAACAGTAATAGACAATCATAAACAGTACAAAGTGCCCCCCACCCCCAAGAAACCGTCCAGTATTCTTGCATCTTCTCTTTCTTCTTCATCTTTTTTTTTCTTTTTCTTCCAATAGGCTTCTTAAGGTCCTTTACGCCATGATCTATAAATTTCCCCCAAACATCATAGAAAGTATCTTTTTTTATTTCACCTCTCAAAACTTTTATATTACAAGATAGTTTATCATTTAGTGCTATGTCCCACACTTCCTTATACCATTCAGCAATTTTAAGGTCTGATTTCAGTTTCCAGTTCCTAGCAATAATCAGTCTAGCTCCTGTCATAAGATTTGCTATTAATTCTTTAGTTTTCACATCATATTCATTGATAGATGGTAATGATAACAAAGCAATTTCGGTACACATTTAATATCAGTTTGTAGTATTTCTCTTATCTCCTCAATAATCTCTTGCCAAAACTTTTGAACTATTTCACATTCCCACCATAAATGAAAATAGGTACCTATCTATTTTTTTCGCATTTCCAGCAGAGCTTAGAATATTTTGGATTCATTCTATTCATTCTGACTGGAGTCATATACCATCTTAAAACTAGTTTGAAGTAGTTTTCTTTTATTCTGACTGATAATGACCGTAAAATCCTCAAATTCCAAATTCTTTTCCATTCATCATTATTTATTTATTTCTCTATGTCTTGTTTCCATAGCTCTCTTATTGTGTCCTGTTCCCTATTCTCAAATGAATCTTGAATTATTTTATATAATTTGCCAACTGTTCCTTTCCCTGTATTTCCTTTCTCTGATTCATATGTTGTCAGAAATTGCTCAAATTTTGTATATCCTCTAAGTTGTGTATTTCTCCTAATCCATTCTTTCGTCCAGCTTTCTAACTGGGCGTAATTCAACCACAACAATTCCTGAGTTTGCAGAATACGTTTAATTTCTTGTTTTGATGTCATCTTTTTAATCCAATCTTTTAGTCTTGCCACTTTCCTTAATTTAAATAAGTCTCCCAATTTCTTCATGTTCGTGGGGAAATTTATCTGATCGATCACCGCACCAAGCGGGGAACCTTCCTGTATCAATTTCTTTCCATACTTTTTCCAAGTGAGCAATAGGGAACTTAGAAGAGGATTTTTAATTGGGTAACTTTTCCTTTTTGGGGGGAAACTAAACACATATTTATTTATGTCTTCATTTAGTTCCTCTGATTGAAGTTCCCACCATATTAGTTTTTGAGGTTTAAATAATATTTCCCCCAGGAAGCTAAGCTGATTAGCTATGTAATACATTCTAAGATTAGGTATGCCTATACCTCCCTCTTTTTGAGATCTGTACCATAAGCTTTTATTTATTCTTGCTTTTTTTCCACCATTGCAGAATTTATTTAAAAGATCTTGATAAACTTTAATTTCAATTTCTGTGTATTGAATAGGTAACATTCTAAAAAGAAAATTTATTTTAGGAAGTATTTTCATTTTTACCATTGCTATTCTACCAAACCATGATAAGTTTAATTTGGAGTAGATGTGGGACTCAATCCAACAAGTTCTGCTTTGCTCTCTCTCCCACTGAGCTCCCAATCAACTCACATATCTTCCTCCTGACAACTCTTTGATGTGGTTCCTACCTGATTATCTTGCAAACAAAGGAATGGAAACATATTCTGCACATACAGAAACCAGGGCTATTTTATTATGTCCAGGATATTGCCTGCACAAGATCGTTAGTCCCACAGCAAGAATCATATTCTGCACATGAAGCAGTATTTGCTGCATAAACTCAATCCCTGTGTGTCTATTTTTGCTCTACAGTGCTGTGCAGTAAGGACTTCTTTCTCCCATGTGGCACCATTGCCCGGTGTGATAAGAAGCAATCCTACACGATGACCGAATCCATGACAGCTGATGAAAGAAGCTTCACACCTCCCGATTGTTAGCATGATCGATGCATTGTGTGAGTTCTCCCAACTGCAGTTTTCCCCGCAACCCACCCGGCGTTATCTCTCGCATATTTTCTCACAGTTTTTCCATCATGGGCTTCAGTCATTAAAACAGACAGAGCACAGCTGGTTCTTGTTTGCCCAATACAGGAGACATTTCCTCGCCAGAGTGTCATGCGCTCTGGAGTCCAGGAAACAATTTCAGGGGAAATAGAGGCAAAAATGAAGGTGAGAAAGATCACACAAGGTCCTGAAGTTCTCATTGCTTTCAGCTTTCCCAAGTGTTACCAGGTGTCTTAGCTAACACATTCTCTGCCGGCCTTTAGGAGAGCGCTAAAGACCTGGCTCTTCAGGAAAAGCTTCGGTGATCGCTGAGTGCATGACGGTATTCGGTTAATTGGTTTGTTTGTCTGTCTCAGCTTTTTCTTGTTGGACTCTATGCTTGTCTGTATGGATGCTGTTGCTGTGCCTTATTTTTATTTTTTATTTGATTTTTTGTTTGTTCACGGGTTGTTTTCTTTGTGGGCAAGTTGTTTTTTTCCACCACAATTTGTTGTACACCGCCCAGAGTTCCTGAGAGAAAGTTGGGTGGCTAATAAGTACAAATATAAATAAATAAATAAATAAATAAATAAATAAATAAATAAATAAATAAATAAATAAATAAATGCTGTCCAAAGAGGGAATGCCTGCTGTGTGCTTGGCACTCTAGGCTAGCTGACTAAATAATGGGGTTTTTTTTAGTAAAGTGATTTTAACCAGTATAATAAAATTTAAGAAAGTATATCTTAAATAAAATAAATAAATAAATAAATAAATAAATAAATAAATAAATAAATTCTTAAGCAGATTTAATAATAATAATAATTCATCCTTCTTCGTAAATGCTTTCTATGCCTTCTGTTTGAATGTTCCCCCCCCCACACACACACACCTTACCTATGGTTTCTATGAGCAGAGTCAGCCTGTGTGGCCTTGGGCAAGCTACACAGTCTGAGGTCGACCCCAGAAGAAGGGAATGGTATTCCACCTCTGAATATTTTTGACACAGAAAACACCTGAAAAGGGTCACAGTAAGTCAGAAGGGGCAATGATGATGATGATAGTGTTGGCGATGGTGGTTTTGGAAGAGAACAGTGAAAACCCATTAAGCTTATAAGTCTACAATTTCATATGGAAAAGCTTCCAAAGAACTGAAGAAACACTTCTTCAAGAAACTGTCTCTTGATACTATTTTTCCTCCATTGCAGTAAGTTCCACAGTTCTCATAGGCATCTGTCTCTAGTACCTTCATGCCATCCAAAAGACAGAGCCTGGAGAAGTTACTAATGTGCACAACAGCTTGCAGCATCCCTCAGAAGCCAGTGGCAACATTCTGGCAGGTATTTTCCAAATTCTGTTCAAGTAGGATGAGAACAACCCAACAGCACTTGTTATACCAGCCCACGCCATAATGGCACTTAAGAGTCCCCTGCAATTCCCAGTGCATATGTGACAGCCCCACAGCCCCCATCCCAAATCTTCACCTCCCCAAATGTTGAAGTGTTCTTCTTATATACCACCCCATAGTGCTTCAAGCGCTCTCTGGGCAGTTTACAGTTTAATTATGCAGGATACACTCCCCCCTCCCCCCAGCAAGCTGGGTACTCATTTTTACCGACCATGGAAGGATAGAAGGATGAGTCAACCATGAGCCGGCTACCTGGGATTGAACCCCTGGCCGTGAGCACAGTTTTAGCTGCAGTACAGGCATTTAACCACTGTGCCACATGAGGCAATTTGGGCTTTTTAACGAGGTTTACCTGGAACACCTCTGCTCTGAAACACATACAAAAGACTGCTATTACTCTTTGTTGCATCCCCCATATGGGACCACTTCCAATTGGGCCTCATTGTAGTCTGTGAATGTAGCATATATTGCTGATGGCAGAAACCAGGTTTGATCTGAAAGCAACTGAGACAGCTGCAGGAAGGGTGTCAAATCCATATCTCAAAATCACATGTCATTGGTCTGAGAGAATATGGACATGTGCTATTTGCCATTTCTTGCTTTCTCCCACCCTACAGGAAATAGGGGAGGCTTATTTCTTTTCTTACTCTTTTAATTCAAGTTGGAGATGAACTGCCAAAATGGCGGTTCATCCTGATTCGTAGTTTGTTAATGGTGAGGAACCACAAACCATGAAACATGGAGACACTGTTTTACAGTGGCACAGTTGCTTTTTGGAGGAGAGAATTCAAAAGGGGGTGTCCATGGCTGCTGGTCTGTGGGGTCCCCCAGGGTTCTGTTTTGTCTTCTATACCATATAACATCTACATGAAATTGCTGGGGGAGGTTGTCCTAAGAGTTTGGGAGTTCGCTGTCACCCGGATGCAGACACCCAGCTCTTTCTCGCCATGTCCTCTAAATCTGAGGAAACTGTTTCAGCTCTAGATCAGTGTCTGGTGCCAGTAACGAATTAGACAAGGAGGAATAATCCAAAACTTAATCCAGACATGACAGAGGTGCTCCTAGTCAACTGAAAAGCAAACTCTGCTGGATGGGGTTACACTCCCCCTGAAACCCCAGATGTGCAGCCTAGGGGTACTCCTGGATTCATCTCTCAGTCTGGATGCCCAGCTTTCCCGCCATCACCTGGGCAAAGGGTGGTTCTCTAACCCCTTACAAACCAGGGAACCCTCACGTAATCTCAAGTAATTGGGGTTTTTTTGCTAACCTGGCAGCCCATAAGCTCAGTTCCATGAATGCTTGTGCTAGACCCTCAGTCGATGCCACTGATTTTGACGGGGTGACCTGCACATAAATCTGCACAGGGCTGCAGCCCAAACTTTACTGAGACCAGTGGAGTCAAGCTATCTTTAAACCAAATTCCAGTTTAACTCACATTCTGATTTGGACCAAGGAATTTGTCTTCTCTCCTCAGGCGAACTTGCAATGAAGGAAGTCACTGAAAACAGTGCAAAAAGTTCAAAATGCGCCTCCACACACACACCCAACCCCAGACCCATTCCACACATCCCTTTGACAGCAACCAAGTCTGGAAACTTTCAGAAGGATGGTGAGAATGTTTCAAGGTGACTAAGTCATGGTTACCGTTGCTATGCAACTTTGCAGCCTGTCACAGAACTTTGGCCATGAAGGATCCCAGAACACTTTATAAACTGAGGACCCAGTCTGGAGTAGGTCACACAAACAAATCAATCCATAGAAAGGTTTTTTAAAAAGTAGACAAGAGTAAATTAAAATTTTAAAATAAAATTACCAAGACGCCTAAGCAGCATGGGATACCACAATGAGAAGTACCCACATTAAATGCACAGTAGTAAATGGTAGTCTGTAAAAACAAGCAATAACCTGCCACATAAATTTGCAGTTTGGAGTAATCCAAATTTGCAGTTTGGAGTACTAATTCAAGGTACTTCTGTTCAACTCCATTTTTACTTGTCCTTCCCCATCACCCATCAATGTCTGTTGCACTAAAGATTCACCTGTACACCAGCATTGTTCTTTCAACTACGATATATGCTAGTGAAACATGGAAATGTCAAAAAAGAATAACCCAGAGGCTGAATGCCTTCCAACAGAGATCTGGAAGTTTAGCCATGGCAACTGGACTTCTTTTTCTTGAGAGATTGAAACATTTCACGGCTCATCCAAACCACTTCATTAGTCTGAAGAAATACTTATGGGTTCCAGCACATTAGGCCATTGTTCACCTAAAGGCTATTGAGACTGTTGTCTACCTAACGAGCCTAATCAGGCCATTGTTTATTTTATCAGCCTATTTCAGACCAGGGTGACAAGAGGTCAATGTGAATTATAAAATGGAGGATTCACAACTAGAGATGGGCACGAATAAAAAAATGGCGTTTTGGTGTTTCGTTTGTCGTTGAGAGGTCTGTTTTGGTTCATTTCCGTTTGTCGCAAATTTTTGGAAAAATTTCGTTACCATTTTTTGTTTTTTGTTTTTCGTTTCTACCCCCTTTTTGCACGATTTTTAAAGCATTTCCGTGTGCAGGCATCCCCCAACGCCCCAGACCAGAGGGAAAACACTAAAAAAATGGATGCTGGCAGAGACACAGTATAGACTAGGTACGCAGGGAGGCTGCAAAGGCAGCAGCGGGCATTGCCCAGGGTGCAAGGCAGCCGCAGAGTGACTGCACGGCGGGGCAAGGGAGGGTACTCACCGAGAGGTACGCAGCACGCACACACACAGGGAGGCTGGCAGGACTGAAGCTAGAGTCGCAGAGACAGCAATCCCACCCTAACTCCCACCAGAGACTGCAAGGAGGACGGGGGCTGCCAGACCTTTTTATGCCCTCTGTGGCTGCCAGACCTGCCCTCCCAGTCTGCAACCTGGGCATGCTATTGGTTGAATATGATCCCATCACATGGCTTGCCTCCATTTTGTGGCTGGTGGCGACATCCATTTTAAAGGGAAAAGAAAAATACATCGCGATGGGAGAAGACAAAAACAAATGTTTTAAGGATCCCAACCCCCCTGGTAGGTATTATCAGACAACATAAATAATTATGGCTGCATTTTTATGGATGTCCAGGGCGTTTTTTAACATTTAAAACAGCTCATTTCATTGCGCGTCGCCATTAACGGAAACGAAACGTAACGACCACAATTTTCGTGATTTTGTTCCTTTCATTTCATTTTCATCACAATTTTCGTTTGTCGTTTCATTACGTAACAGAAATGACAAACGGTAACGGAAATGAAAAAATGTTCTTTCCGTGCCCATCTCTATTCACAACCAGCTTTCTTCAGACTGACAAAGCTGTTTGGATGACGTTTCAATCTCTCAAGAAAAAGAAGTCTAATTGGCATGACTCAACTTCCAAATAAACTCACCTGGATGACTGAGAATCTTCACAGATATATTCCATCAGAGATATTTGCACAGGTTACTGGACATCTTCTACAGGGCCATATTACAAACAAGGATGTGTTGCAGCAGAGTGGCATCAAAAATTGGATTAAATAATGACCAAACACTGGATGTATCTTGCTGGGCACATTCTTCAATTCACTGTATACCAGAGTCCTAAGACTGCAATGCTCTAGACACCTCCTAAAAGAAAATGAAAACAAGGAAGACTGGCGAAGACCTGGTGAGCAACATTATGTGAAGAAATATCTAAGATAAGTAGCTGTTTCTGTGAAAAGCTACTGTTAAAATGATTTTACACCTGGCTTTCAGGTGAAGAATAGAAGACCTTAGTTACTGGCTGCCATCAATTTACAAATGGATACATCATTTGCTCTCAGACTGTGACTACATGGTCAAATGCCATGTAGTCTACATGCTCAACTTATGAAACAGGTGAATTTTTGAGTAATTTTTACTGACTTCATGAGATAAAGTCTGATTCAAATTGGTTGGGTCCTTCTTTCCCCCAAAGTGGTATTTTCCCCATGACACTTGAGAGCACCTGCTTTTTCAAGTTGGAAAGTCTCTGACAGGCCTTTTTCAATGTAGTTGATTGTGCTATGTTCTGGTAAACAGCAGGATGTTTTGTGGATGCCATTTTGGTGACGTGGGCCATTGGACATGATGTTCAGGTCTGGAAGGACATGCAAAAGTGAAAGACTGTAATTTTTTTTAAAAAAATTAAATTATTTGATTACAATATAAAAACAAAATAACATATACACAAAACAAAGCAATCATAACAACAAACCCTATGCAACCCAGCTCTCACACGGGACTTAATCCATGATTAAAATCCTTAAGACATCAATTGCCGGAAATACATTGAATCTTCCCCCAGTGTGTACCGTTTTCCTTTTTGAAACACATGAACCAACCATTGATTCCATATTAAATTAAAATGATTACTTTTTTCAATCCCTTCCTAATGAGGTTGAATTATGTTGAGGTTTATTTTGATGGTAATTTGTTTATGCTGTTTGTTCAGAACTCTTGCCTACCCTGTCTTTGTAGGGGTGTGTGTGGACTGGATGGCCCTTGAGGTCTCTTCCAACTCGTTGATTCTATGATTCTATGAAATATTATACAAGTAGAAAGGGGGACTAAAGAATTCAAAACCAAAGTAGGGGAATGTAGGAAACTGACCAAATTTATAGAAAAGAGAAGCAAAACAGAGAATAAAGAAACTAGAAAAGAAATTGCAAGCAAGATATATAAACTGTTAATACGAGTGGAATATACAGAGAACAAGTTAAAAAAGATATGCTAAGAAGATATTAATGAAGAAATTTAAAAAGCCACTGTGATTTTAATTTGGAGGATCAGGTGCCTGAATCCTATCAAACACGGTAAGTTTCAGATGGTGCAGGAAGGGGCTGTATTGTTGTAAAGCAAAAGCTTGCCAGGAGTTTAAAGCCATATGTGACCAGAGAGGAAACAATTCCTGCATGGGTTACTAGAAAGTAAAATGAAAGAGTAACATACAGGTATGGGAACAGGAAGGAGATAATCCGTGTTATGGAATCATTCTGATGTGTGTATTATGATTTATTTTGCGAAACTGCTGTTCAGATTTTTGATGTTCTGTACCCTTATTTTTCTATAGAATGTTTTTTTAAAGAAATATGGGAGTCTGAAGCTTTAAATGAGAAAGCAGCTCCTCAGAGGAAGGAAGGTAAAATGTGGGGCTATGGATTGTGAGCACCGATAGCCATTTCAAATGCAATACAGGCTGTAAATCAATTTGCAACAAAGCCAAATAATTCCAATTCATCTTTCCAGCGTAGTTGCACCCTTAGATCTGCAGTTACAATTACCAACAGATGCAGGTTTGGCATTTGCTTTGTCTGGAAGTCCTCACCCAAAACAAGATGGTGATCCACTCACTTCCACGTACAGCTGAATCATACTGTAATACATACTGGTAGTTCTGAACTAGTTGCAAGCAGCATAAGTGTGAAACTGGTAAAACCACCATTTAAATACACATTGAAAATCATATTAGTGTTACTATACATTGGATGCAACTTGACAGTACACAAAGTGAGTTTGGGAAGTAACAGAGGTACACACAAATTACATTTGCAAAGCAGTGCAACAAGTAGATGCAAAACTGTTGTGACCAGTCTTCAGGAACTGACAATTTAATAATCTGCTTGTTATTGGTATATCCTGAAAAGGGACCTTCTTTTCCATCCCCAAAAGCCATCATGATTAGACGGTATTTTTGTTGTTAAACTTCCACTTACAACCTGGCTACACCCTGTTGCCAGCCTGTCTCCTCTCCTCGTGCTTTGTATTCCCTACTTGCACCGACCGTCTTCTCAGTTACCCTCTTACCATCTTTTTACGGAAATGGCTGGATCCCAGGGCTTGGCAAGCCCGCTGCTTCTAAAAGCTTTAATGTCCTTGATTCTATAATGCCGTGTTATTGCTACTCTATGAATAGCTAAGTGTGTTTAAGCTCTGCTGCCGTGCCAAAATATACTAATGTCGTTCAGGAATTCTCCCCTGTAATTCCAGCTGATTACGTATTTATTGACAAATGTTCCTAAGCTGTGTTCCTCTGGAAAGCATTATCCTTCCACTACTTTTGGAAGCTCACTATATATTATAGGAGAATGGGGAGATCTATTGCCTTCCTTCCTCCCAACCCATGAAAGGAACATCATACGATACGACCATAAGGAGAGCTGTGCTGGGCCAAGCCAAGAGTCCTTCTACTGAAGCATTCTTGTCCATAGAGTGGCCAGCCAGAAAACTGCACACTAAGAAAAGAATGTAAATGCAACGGAAAGGTAAACTGTGATTCCCGGAAGCATAGAAAACATTCCATGCTCTGTGGTGTAAAATTGCATAAGCAGCAGACTCCTTTACACCCTTGACCTACCCGTGGACAGGATTGCCCATCTGCCAGCCTTGCATGCTGTTGATTTCACACTTACTTGTAAACAGGGATGGGCACAAAATGGAAAAGTTGTGTTTCATTTCGTTTTGTTTCATTGCCCCTTGATTTGTTTCATTTTGTTTCAAAATGAATTTTTGAAAAAAAATGCATGCAAAATGAAACAGAAACAAATCAATTCAGAAACAAATCAATTTATCTATAAAACAGGTTCAGTGAGTCCTAGAGGCACCAAATTTGGTGGGTACGTTCCTTGGACTCTCCCCTTTAAGCCCTCTAAATTTGGAGAGACTTGGGGTTCGGGGTGAGTTATTCAACATCAAAGTGGGTGCCCCCTGGAAAAAACATTTCTAAGTGCACTTAGCGCCCCCTCCACTCTCTCTCTCTCTCTCTCTCTCTCTCTCTCTCTCTCTCTGTGTGTGTGTGTGTGTGTGTGTGTGTGTGTGTGTGTGTGTGTGTGTGTGTGTATGTGTGTGTGTACTGTAGATGTGTGTATAAAAGGTAAAGGTAAAGCTTCCCCACACACGTGTGCTAGTCATGTCTGACTCTAGGGGCAGTGCTCATCTCCGTATTCGAGTCGAAGAGCCAGTGTTGTGCAAGTCTGTGGCCACGTGGCCGGCATGGCTGCAGGGAAACACTGTTTTACATTCCTGCTTATTATGGTGGTACCTATTTATCTACTTGCATTTTACATACTTTCAAACTGCTAGGCTGGCAGGAGCTGGGGTTATCAACGGGAGCTCGCTCCTCTGTGTGGCACGCAGGATTCAAACCACCGGGATGCTGACTTTCCCGCTGACAGTTTCAGAGCCATAGTCCGCTGAGCCACCACCCTTGTATACAACACCATAATAGTACAAGTACAATATTGTTTCCTTCCACCCATCCATGTTGACACACAGAAAAACATATTAGCTTGAAGACTGCCCCCAAGCCTGTAACTTGCAATTATGGGCACCCAATTTTCATGCATCATCATCATCATCATCATCATCATCATCATCATCAGAACATCATCATCATCAGTTGGAAGGGACTCAGTATCAAGTCCAGCCTGTTTATTGTTGGGCAACAGTGGTTTTATTTTTGCTTCTTTCTTATAATTTCCCTGCTATTATAATACATTTGCAAAATAATAACATTAAAAGCTTCTCCTGGTCATCTTTCTGTCTCTTTTTCAAATTAATTATGACACTCGATCAACAATAAAACCTGTTTATGCAATGGTGCCATACGCCCAGGACTGTGCTTTATGTCTTCTTTCTAGTACAGTATTTTGTGGGTTAAATTTGCACACATATCGTACATATTGTGCCCACTCATGACAAGGGTAACCTCTGTTTCCATTCCCCCTTCCCATAATAGGGGCAACCCTCTTAGCCTAAAAACAGGCAGAGAGAGAGAGAGAGAGAGAGACCAAAATGGAGGCCTGGTTCCACTCAGCTTGACTTTTAATGCTTTCTGGTGGATTCCCATTTCAACAATATCTTTTAAATGTATTCAGTTTGAATGCTTCTGTGCTGGTTGCCCGGTGCTGAAATTAATTGCACTTTTGTTTCTGTATTACTTGAAAATGGAGTTTCTTATTTCATGAGATCACAATGGAAAGCCGCCTGGAAGGAATCAACTATCTGGATGGGATTGGAAATGCTCATTTTTCTTGTGTGTGGCAAAAATCTGATGTGTATGGAGTCCTCCCTGCCAAAGAAATGGGGCTTCAAATATAAAGCAGTCATGTTGCAACAAGCAGCTTTCCACCCCTGCCTCACTTTTCTGGACAACAAGCGTGTGTTGGGCATTAGCAAAGGTTTATGGGAAGAGTTCATTGATCAACCTCTCAGCCACAACTCAAGAATTATGATATTGGCCGTCTACATGACAAGCAGCTGGGACAGCTTAGGGCTCATAACACTGGGATGGGGTTTAGTTTCACTTAAAGTTATATCACATGGGCATGTCTTATGCAGGAATGGGGAGAATGAAACTATTCCAATTCTCCTTACCACCACATTAAAAGATAATTCAACTGCAATGATGGGCTAGCGGGATGCAAACGGTGGTGTGCTTCTGTTCAGAATTCCAGCCAGCCACACACCTTTTAATGAAATACTCCATTTTCTCTCTTTTTCTCTCTCTCTCTCTCCATCCATCATCTCTCTCACTCGATCATTCTTCCCTTTCCCCTCAACAGTCAGTCAGCATTGTGTGCTCACCGAACACATTCAATCAACACTGAGGGCCTTTTTACATGACCCCTAAGATCCGCTGGCCCCTTAAATTCGGACCAGAGATCTTAGGGGTTTGTCGCTCTTCGTGCATCTCCACCCCTCCGTACTTCCTGGCTGCCGGCTGCGTGAGGGGAGGGAGGGAAAAAAGGGACAGAAGAATAAAGCCTTACCTCCTGATGTTGGTGGACGCTGCCGGGGGAGCCCCGGTCACTTACTGGTTCCTCTTAAAGGGGCGGGAGGCAAAAAACAAAAACAAAAAGAAGCGAGGAGAGCCCAGCACATTCGCATCAAATATTTTTCACCTCCCAAGAGCAGGTACAAGAAAAGTGTGCTGGGTCACGCTTAGGTGGGCAGGGTCGCACTTAATTGTCTGCAAACTCCGGAGCTGGTGGGGAAACATTTTTAAGCTCCGGAGCTTGCAGCCATTTGCAGCGGAGCTTAGGGGTCGTGTATAAATGCCCTGAGATGGTTGACGTTGTTCCCCACTCGCTCAAGTTCCTCTCTGTAAAGATCTTTTGTGCTACATTCAAATCCTGGACTTCCCCCAAATCATTCAGCATTTACTTCTTGGGGTTTTGGCAGTGCCATTTTGGCAACATAAGAAGTATATCTCAGGGTATAAATTCATTATTGGTGTGGAAGACACGGCCCCGCTGTTTTGAAATGATGGAAGCCCGTCTCTGTTCTCATAGTGTTCTTCACCTGAGAATACACATCCTATGGGTGAGAATGGCATGATTTGCAAAGCTACTAGGAAGATCAGAAGAACAGCTTTCAAGGTTTCCCAGCAGTCCAAATAAAATGTGTTCAAAATTCAGCCTATTCAAGCATGTCAAATGAAAAGAGTGAGTTTATATGTGAGGAAATGTGATCTACACCCTCAACAGTTCCCCAAGTAAAAAAATGACTACTAAAAACTCACACAGTAGACTTAAATGTTTTGGTGGTGTGAATGTTGTAGCTCCTGCTGTTGTCAAAAGTAACGTATCTTCTGCTGAAATAACACACTAAAGCATGTAACATATAATCTGAATCAAAGGGTCGCAGGCATATAGACAGCCCAACCACTGAGGCTGCCAAGAGTGTCCTTTGCTGACTCCACCTATTTGTCCAGCTGTACCCTATCTGGAAAGAAAAGGACTAGAAACAGTGGCCCATGCTTTGGTAATCTGAAAAATAGACTACTACAGTGCTCTCTGTGTAGGGCTGGTCTTGAAGCTAGTACCAAAAAAAATCCAGCAGGTCCAGAATGCAGTGGACAGAGAGTACTAGTACTATAAGATATGAACACACATCTCCAGTTCTAGTATGTCTCCACTGGTTTCATGTTAATTTCCATATTCAATATGAGGTACTGGGTATCATCTATAAAGCCCTAAATGGTTTAGGAGCTCAATACATTTTGGAACATCTCTCCAACCTGGCCATCCAATCTGTTCCTTGTTCTCTTTACTATTAAAAACTGTAACACCCAAAGAGGCCAAGGGAGTCGTCACTAGAAACAGAGCATTTTTCTGTTGTGGCTCCTCGTTTGTGTAATAAATTGCCACTCAAGGTTCACCATATGCCCACTTGCCCAATTTTTTTAAATGAATGGATAATATTTACTAGACCTATGTGAAGGTTTGTACTCTGAGACACCTTGCTTCTTCCAACAAGGTGAATATTTCCAGGTGATCCTTGATCACTGTCCAATTGAACCTTGACTGAATATCAAAAACAGACCACTGTGAAAGAAGGAGGCAGGAACAAGAAAGAATACTGGGATTAGGGTGGGCTCATGTTCTTAGCCTGTGTGAAGTCAAGTACAGTACTCAGTAGTTATAACAGATTTCTTAATTTGTATCGTATATACACAATATATGGAAATGTAATTCACATATCTACTTATCAGCTTTTTGTTGATTAATCTTTTTTAGATAATATATAAGTGACCCTCTTAATTGTCAATGGCAAACAAAATTATCCCAATGTTTTTTACACAACTCTTGGTAGACAATCATTGGGGGGGGGTAATTGACTTAGGCTGCTTTCATACGACCACTAAAGTCCACAGCAAAGTGCTCACAGATGCAGAGCATAAAATCGTTTCCCCACGAGCAGTGGACTTAAAAATAAAAATAAAGTGTAATCATGCCCAGTTAAGTGTGACCCAGCACATTTTACCTGTACCTGGTCTCGAAGTGGTAAAATCCTAGTTGCTGTTCTGATGTGGATTTTAAACTGTTAGGGCCTTTTCACACGACCCCTAAAATCTGTGGAAAATGGCTCCCAGATCTGGAGCTTAATTTTTTCCCCCACCAGCTCCGGAGTTTACAAAAAATTAAGTGCGACCACGCCCACCTAAGCGTGTCCCAGCTCACTTTTCAAGTACCTGCTCTCCGGGGGTGAAAAGTTCCTGATGCGGATGTAATGTAGTGAGCGCCGGGCTCTCCTCGCTTCTGTTTGTTGCTTTTTTGCCCCCCGCCCCTTTAAGACTGGAATGCTGCCGGGAGCAGAGCGAGAGGGCAGAACAGAGGTGAGCCAGCATTCTTTTCTTTCTTTTCTTTCTCCCTCCCCTCACGCAGACAGGAACAATGGAGTGCGGAGGGGGTGGGAACACAGGAACAGCGACAAACCCCCAAGATCTCTGGTCTGAATTTAAGTGGCCAGTGAATCTTAGGGGTCGTGTGAAAAGGCTCTTAGTTGAGTCCGTGGGAAAATCTGCACCAAAACCTTTTCACCCCCGCTATGGTGTCTTTGCTTTGGTTCTCAGTCGTGGGATCAGAAGGGTTGCAGATTTTTGAAAGATCTGCAACATCAACCACATGACCGCTCCGGGAGGTGATCTGGATCAAAGTTTGCTGTAGATTTTAGTGGTCATGTGAAAGCAGCCTTAAAAGATTTCAGCAAACCCCGCCAAAAAAGAAAATAAGCTGTAACTGAAAGTACAGTTTTCCTTGAGGCATCCGGGAAGACAACCACCCTACAATTTAGAACTGGATTAAAGGTGAACGGTGTTTTCAGCATGAAAATATAAAGTTGCATGGAAGGGTGAAGGGTGCCTTTGGGTTTTGCTTTACAAGGTAAAAGTACTGTGAAGGCAGAGAAATTCATCTTCTGTGAGGGCTTATAAAATCACACAAAAGATGGAATGAATTATTTTGTTTCACTTTTACTATCGCTTCCTGAACTTGTCCCCGATCCAGATGAAAAGCAGTTGCATACTGAGGACAGCAGAATGGTAGGTGATAGATTACAGAAAGAGTTGTGTAATTTTTGATTGTTTTTTTAAAATGTGCAGCAGTTTTCAAAAGAAATTTGGAGTAACATCCCTTTAGGTGAGAGCTCTTCCCCTGCCTGGTGTCTCTTTATGAATGGTAGTGAGCTCAACCATGTATCCTGCCGACAATCCTGACTGCTGACATGGGTGCCCTCAATATTTAGGCTGCCCTTTGCTATGTAAAGTTTGGCATCCTTTCTTTCCTGCTGGCAATACAGACATATTATTGGGCACCAACATCAGTCCATTTCCAAGCATTTGGAATTGTGGATACAGAAGCAACATCTCCTACATTCATCAACCATAGCCTTTTTGAAGAATTGGATGATATCATTAACAGAGGAGGGCTGCAGAGTGTTATGGTCTTTGTTCTCTCCTACCACCTACAGCTCTTCCACAGCTTGTGATTCAAAACAAGGGCAGAGATGGAATTCGTTGGATTTCCCTTTCCCAGAAGGTATTTCCATATTGCCCCTTCCGAGACTGGAATTTCCATATTGCCCCTTCCAACAGAACGGAATCCATTGTATTCTGAAAATCCATACCTGTGCAATGCAGTCCAAGGGGAGGAGCCCACCAACCATAATCCATAAAAATGTGAGGTGCTGGTAATGTATGTATTTGCAAACGTGTCCCTTAACAGGCTTTGTTCAGTGCAAAACTATGTAGAGAAATCTACATACATTTTCCAGAAATTCCACACCATATCTGAGATTCTGCCTGAATGGAAAAATAAGCCCTTCTGAAACCGTTTAATGGAAAGGAAAATAAATGACAGAGCTGGTTGAAAACAGGGACATTCGCTAATAATGGCAGATTTTCACATCTGTGATTCAGAGAGATTGCTCTAAAATATAATAATAATAATAATAATAATAATAATAATAATAATAATAATAATAATAATAATAATAATAAATAAATAAATAAATAAATAAATAAATAAATAAATAAATAAATAACCCATTAATTATTTTTTTAAAAAACTGCATTTTGAAATCAGAATTCTGTTGCAAGATTTCGGATTTTAAGATTTCAGATTTTATCTCCATTTTGGATAATGACCACGTGTGGCCAGTTAAAAAGTATAATTATTTTTTTCACTTTTTCTCCGAAATGCCGATGCATAGATAAGGTTAACCCGTTCTTTTGATAGCCAGAGGGGGCAAGCGTCCCCGGGTGAAGCAGAGCCCCTTGGCAAGGGATGAAGGGCTGCGCAGAGGGAGGGGGAGGGGGTGTCGGTGCCGCCGCTGCAAGACACCCAGCTACACGATGAAGCTGAGAGAAGCCTCTCCCTGCCCCGCCCCCAAAAAAACCAACCCAGCAGCTCTGCTTCAGGAAACACGATGGCCGCCCACAAGTCCTCTGAAATGACAGCCGGGTATTGATGCATCGATACGCCGTGGTAATTTTTTTAAAAAATAAAAGAAAGCAGAAATGACGTTGCATTAAAACGTGAAGTACTACTGGATCGACCCTAAAACCTCGCCCGGTGAGGACACGGAAAGATTTACCACGTTTTCATAGCGAAGGCAATCACGCTGCGAAGAGAAGTTCTTCGTGAAGTGACGGCCATAATGACCTTTTCACCAAATAGCCCACTAAGCATTTGACCATACATTATCTGCCTGACAGCTCAGCACCTATAAAAAATTATGTGCTTGTATTAAAACCAATACTTGATTATGTCGATGTTTATGAGGCTTCCCAGAAGCACTGTATCCTTCAGCTAAACCAAACTGTAGCCCACCCAGTCCTTAGAAACAACAATAAAGTCATCTGTATTTCACCAGTTCTCTCATTAGTTGACTTGCTGCAGGCAGTTACAATAGCTACTATTTCCTCATCTGGTTATTTTTAAAGATTTCCTGTTCCGTAAGGAAATTCATGGCTTAAATCAATTCAGGAACATTTTTCCCAGGGGTTCCTTAAATTGAGACAGTTACATTGTTTTGGTTGTTTGTGCCCCTTTGAGGCAGGATATTTGAACATTAAATCTCAGCAGAATATTTTCAAATTAAATCACAGCTCAAGGTCTATGAAGGGGAAAACATCTTTAGAAAAGAGACAGAAGCTTCTTTTGGGTCACCTCCATTTTTTGAGATGCTTTACTCTGTCACATTATACAGTGGTACCTTGTATAAAGGAATTAATTCATTCCAAATGAAATTATGTTAAGCAAATTTTCCTTTATACAAATTTCCCATAGGAATGCATTGAAAAGGGAGTAATCCCATTTTTATGTTGTATGAATTCGCCCCATAGGCGATTATGTTAAGTAAATTTCCCCTATCTCTGGAATTTTTATGTTGTACAGATTTTATGTTATACAAACTGTTTGTTATACAAGGGTCTACTGTAACTTCAAATAAATCCTTGCTTGATTTATGAAGAACTCAACTACTCGTTTGCAACTCATTCGCTCTGCATAATTCTAAACTCTCGGCAGCACAATGGAAGCATAAACTGGGCCAGAACAGTAAAACCTCATAGATTTGACAAAGAGACCTCAGATTTAGATAAGGTAATTTGGGAAAAAGAAGAAAATCAAATCTCAAAACTCTATAAATTGTTGTTAGAGGAATGGAGCAAGAGGTAACTAAGGAAAATATGATTAAGTGGATGCAGGACATAGGAAAAACAATAGAGCTTGATTACTGGTATAGAGCATAGAATGAAAACCAAAAAATAATTATAAGTACCAGTCTGAAAGAGAATTACAGTACATGAAATTCTTATATAGATGGTATATAACTCCTGAGAAGCTAGCAAAAATAACTAAATCAAATAAAAATAAATGTTGGAAACGTAAAACAGAAAAGTGTTCACTATATTTCACATGTGGTGGAACTCTAAGGTAATTAGAAATTTTGGGAAGAAATTGACTATATACAGAATTAATACCAGAAATTTATTTGTTAAATATGATAAGAGGAAAATCAAGACAGAAGACTAGAATATGTCTATATATTTTAAGTGTGGCTAGGAATCAAATAGCAAGAGAATGGACAAGCAAAGAAGAACGGTTGGTTGATGAATGTTTAATAAAATTACAAGAATATATTTTATGGGACAAACTGACAAAATCATTAAAGGAGAGTCTGCAACAGATTTTGAAAATCAGTAGGGTAATATAAAGAAGTACTTATAAGCAAGATGGGAAAAAGAAATTAACATCTGAAGTCATTGGAATGTTACAGAATGTTATTATAATAAGCATACAAATAACTCAGTTATATACTTTATACAGTCTATGATGTATCATATAGTGATTTATTATTTTTATTAAAAAGAATTGTAAATGTTAGGAATGCAAAAAAGAAGACTAAGAAAAGGTATTATTATATGAGCAAAGAAAATAACAAATGAAAATTAAATCAAAGGAAGTTAAATAGAAGCAAATCTTTCCCTGAAAACAGGAAATAGATTGAACTGCTATGTCATGTTGTAAATTATTGACTTTTAAAAAAATATACTAATAAACTTTATTTAAAAAATGAATATTAGATGGCAATCTGGAAGATCTATGTTCAAGTCCTCACTGAGCCAAGGAACTCATCACTAAGAGACCTTTGGCCTGTCATGGTCTCTCTACCTACCTATCTACCTATCTCACAAGAAGATGAGTCATGCATGTTTTCTTGAATGCTTCAAAAGAAAGACAATAAATAAATATAACAAATCACCAATAAACCACAGTGAGCCAGCTTGGATGGAAAAATCCACAGTCGGGAAATGATCACTGTAGCTACTAGCCATAATCAGAGGTTTGGAGGCAAAGGAAGAAAGTCTGGTACTGAAGAACTTTGTTATTAAAAATAATTGTACCTGAGAGTCAGTATAGTACAGTGGAGGAATGCTAATTAAAATGTTGGTTAAAATGGGGAGGAGGAGAACTATCAATGCCAGCTTGACCTCACTTGAGTAAGGTGAGGCATCAAGGTAACTAAACAAAATTAACAGTATAAGGGAAGAAGAATGTGACACCTTTATTAGCCTGCCAAAAAAATTAATGCAAGATTTTGTGGACAGACACCAGTAACTTGTTTGTCCCAAAAATTATTGACAAAACCTGACAGGCATCTTCCTTTTAAGGTGAATTGAAAGCTAGTTCACCCACAGGGCAAAACACCACCACCACCCCAACCAACCATTTGCATTCCACCCAGCATTTATCAGGTTAAAATGTTTTAAAACAAAGGCACAAGGTAGCTCTAGTTAATTGGGATTACTTTTTGGACAGATCACCACCACCACCACCAACAACAACAACAACAACAAAAAAACAGCAACCCAATGTGATGAAAGCTAAGATTCAAGGAATTTGCACTAACAGCAAATGCTGACTTTGCCAAGAAAAAGATGAAACGGTGCCACAGCTCATCTGTCAAATGTCCAAAGATTGCAGAAACAGATTGTAATATTAGAAATGATACAGTGCCCAAATTAGTGCACTGGAGTGGTCATTATGCCAGCCTCCAAAAACCCATGGGAACATCAGATAGAGAAGTGGTCAGAAAATAATGAAGTCATGATCTTGTGAGATTTCCAGATACAAACTGATAGACGCCTTGACTGTAACACAACAGACATAGTAGTAATTGAACAAAGAAATATCTGGATCATTGTCATTGTAATCCCTGGGGACGCCAGAGCTGAAGCTAAAGAATGGGGGGAACTAACAAAATACAGGGACCTGGCAATCAAAATATCTCTATACAGTGGAAGATCTCAGAAATAACACCATCGGACCTTTAAAAAAAAGCAAAAACCCATGATAATATTAGGAACAGTATACCTACTGTGTTGATATTTAATAGATACTTAGGTTTTTGGTTAAAACTTCTATCTGCTATATAATGCCAGCCAATGTTTTTATGGTTTGCCTTGACTGTGCCTGGTATTTTTTGAATAATAAGTGTCTTTTGCCAACTACTGTTTGGATGGTAAGTTCCCAAATCAACAGCCAACATGGATTGCTGCCATGCTGAGTGAGAGGTTCAGAGACTTCTAGTAACATTCCTTTAAAAAAATAACTTCCCCAAGTCCACCTATTTATCTAGTTCAAACACAAACCTACTGTGTGAAGAGCCGATTTGGCAGTCAGGTTCAGTGTAGAGGATTCTGTTTTTTTATCTGTGTTTTTGTGAAAAGCCAAGCATGTTATTTACTATTATCTTGTCCTCATAACACAAGAACTATTCTGGAAAGAATTTTTGTGGATTTGACAGTTCTGTTTGATCCAGTCGAGCTTCAGAATTTATGACCAAACCTTGCACGCAACTCACAGAAATGTGGTAAAACAGATACTCACTAGAACTCGTCATGTTCTAACTGGTTTTTTGCTTGTTTTCTCTGGAAAATAATAATAATAAACTGCAGTTTTGTTGAAGTCTTCAAGACAAAATTGTTGCAGAGCTGGCTGGGTTATCAGGATCTATTTGCAAGGTTGAACAAGAGCAGGCTTGCTTAGCTTTTCTAGGTGGTTGAAGGTGCAGCTTGAATGTGTAACTTTAAATTGTAGCTAACAATTGACACCCTTTGTCTCTCAAGTAACAGAACAACTACTTTTTAGAGGATTTGTTCCATTTCAAGGACCTGGTTGTGGGAAATTTCTCCAACATCCAGATGATGTTCATCTTATCTTAGTTTTCTATCTTATTTCCCATTCTGGCTTCATACTTTTCTTGTCCATCACAAAACCTACATTTATCTTTTGAACTGCTTTCAGGGAGGGGACAAAATTCAGTGCTACCGAGCTTGCAAGGCAAACACAAATTCAGTGTTGAACTTCCTACTCTCTCCCTGACTGCAAACAGCTGCATAACCAAAGCAGAAAAAGAAACATTTCTTTCTTTGGACAGAAATTCGCCACTATTTCAGCTTCTGTCATGCAGAGTTTCTAGTATAGGTTCACATAAAACTCCCAGGTGCATGAAAACGTACATGTTCCTTAGAGCTACTTCCTCACTGGACCTGCCCTCATGTCACCTTGCCAGCTGCCATGGAAAAACAAACACTTCCATATTGCAGTTCTTTCATGAACCCCAAGAGCCTCTTAAATAGAGGTGAGTATGAACCAGAAAACCCATGGTTCAGGTTCGACGGGTTCGGGCCCACCCTTGGTTAGGTTCGGGTTTGGGTTCGTACAAATTTTAAAACAAATTGTACGAGGATTCTTACCAGTGGCACTGGCAGTGGTGGTGGATCCTGGCCTCTGTGGCCCCTGTGGCAGGGGCTCCCCCCCCAAGTGCCCACCGTGCAGCCCCTGGGGCCAGGTGGGCACTTCTATTATTTGTTTATTTATTTTATTTTATTTTATTTATTTTAGAGAACCAACTCGGCCACCCTTGGGGCCGGGTCAGTGCTCCTTTATTTTATTTTTATTTTTATTTTTATTTTTATTTTTTATTTTATTTTACTTCTGGGCTCTGGCTGCACTACAGCTGTACAGCGGGCCGGCTTTTTTTTCTTCACGCGCCCACCATGCAGCCCCTGGAGCCCGGTTGGTGCTCATTTTTTATTTTTTTTTTTGAATTTTAGGGTGCCGACCAGGCCACCCCTGGGGCCCGGTCAGTGTTCCTTTATGTTTTTATATTTTTTTAAAAATATCAAGCACCCACTGCGCAGCCACTGAAGCCAGGTGGGTGCTTCTTTTTTATTTTTTATTTATTTTAGGGTGCCGACCCGGCCACTCCTGGGGCCGGGTCATTGCTCCTTTTTTATTTTTATTTTTATTTTATTATTTTGTAATTTTTTTACTTCTGGGTTCTGGGTGCGCTACAGCTGTAGCACAGGCCGGCTTTTAAAATTATTTTTTTTCAAGTGCTGACTGCATGGCCCCTGGGGCCTGGTCGGTGATCCTTTTTATTTTATTATTATTTTTTTACTTCCAACCATGTGGCCCACGCTACAGCTGTAGCATAGGCCAGTCAGCTTTTCCCTGCAGCCAGGAAGACTGAAGACATCCAGCATCAGGTAAGAGACATCGCCACCATTAACGAACCGAACCAATTTTTTTTTTTGTTTCGTTTCGTTCTAAAATCACTCTGGGGTTGTGATTCATTTCTTTATGTAATGAAACAAATAATGAATAACGAAACAAAGTAAAGGTTCATTTCGTGCCCATCTCTGCTCTTAAACACAAATGATTTATCAAAATGAAACAGGGTTATATGAAAATAATTGTCCCCCCCCCCCGTTTCCCCTTCTCCCTCCAGAGTTGTGTTACGCCTTGACTGTCAAGTAACCCAGGAAACTCTATAGGCAATAGAGTAGCAAGGACTGCTGTCCGCAGCCAATCAGAACATCTAGGAGGAAGAAGTGGGTTTCAAAAGTGTAAAGAGCCAGTTGGCTGGAATTCAGTGAGGAGGAGTGCTTCTTCGTCATTGCTTCATCAGCATGATTGTGCAAGTTGTGCCACCTGACAAAATATGAGGCAGGTAGACCCTCCTTCTCTGTTCCTTCATATCCGCCTGGCTGCTATTCGTTTGATTTCTCTGAAATTAAATGCCCATCCTGCCAAGGCGCGAACCTGTGCACGGCTGGCAGCAGAGTTCATCTGGAGAAACGGAGCCGCCTGCAAGACAAAAGGAGCATGCCTCATCCCTAGCAGCTTGTCACAGAGCTGGAAAGAAGGAAGAGGCTGTGATACTGGCAACCTGCAGCTGCTGGGCCAAGTTCATCATTTTCTAGTGTAGCCAAGCTGCTGCTGCTGCTCATTCTAGTGAAAGCTCCAGGCAGGGTAGCAAGTGAGTAGACTCACTGGCTCTCTTCCCACCACAGGGCCAGGCAGTCAGTGCATCAAAGCCAAAAAATAAAACAACAACAACAACAAATGTGCTGCTTATATACCACCCCACAGTGCTTAAAGCACTCTCTGGGGGGTTTACAAGTAATTATAGAGGCTTCACATTGCCGCTGCCCCAGCAAGCTAGGTACTGATTTTATCAGCCTTGGAAGGATGGAACGATGGGTGAGCCTTAAGCCAGCTACCTGAGATTGACACCCCAAGTCATAAGTACAGTTACAGTTGCAGTATGGCATTTTAACCATTGCACAATGGGGCTCTGTGCCTTCATCAATGACTTCATGGGACATTAGCAAGTTTCGGGGTATAGCTAGCTCCTTCGTGTATCATTCTTGTGAGAAAACGAGCCAGGATGATTTCAGAGAACCTGTGCTGAAAGTCAGGGAGGGCAAATGGAACTGCAGTCTGAAGGAAAAGAGTCCAAGGAGGCACTTCCCTCATCACCATCCTTTTGAACCTGGGGGAGCAGTAAGGTCTCCTACTGACCCTTTCCTTAGCGTTCTAAACTGGCCAACTGAGCTCAAGAATGGTGAAAGATGTTTTTACATTGCTGGTATTCCACTCACCTTCTGTATGTGGAATGGGACAAGGATGACATCTTATCCTCCATTCCAGGCAGTGAAATAATTTGGGGCAATCAATAACTTAGGTCTCTGGCTGTGGAGGCAGAGTTTTTGGGAGTTTGGTTCCCCACCGGGCCTCCTTGGGAAGGGCTAGACCTGATCATCCACAGGGTCACCCCCAGCTCTGCAGTTAAAAGGTTCAAAGGTTCTCCAACTTCTGTTGGCCTATAGACCAACAGACGTTCAGAGTCTTGCTCGGTCAGGTGCAGCCTGACAGCGTCACTCTCTTTTCTTTAATTATTTGACCACATTTGCTTTTGAGTAACATTGTCTTTCCCCCTTTCAACTGAGGATGTAGTGCAGTTCAACCTTTAAACAAGTTGGCTGAGCATGCTCTGGAAATCATTGCAAATGCAATGGTGCCGCCTTGTGGTTTTTGCTGTGCTTTACAGATGTGTGTTACCATTATTAAGAGCAGAATCATGCAGACACTGCAGTGCCTAGTGCTCCATAGAGAAAACTACTGGTCATTTTCCTGCCCAAGGAAATTCTAAAACTGAACACAGGACAAACAACAGATGATCAAGATAAAGAGGTAAGTGATGTGGGACAGACAAGCAAGTAATATGTGGCTGTTTTGATCACACAACATGCTCTTAAACACACAGAAAAGGCTTCTGATGTTGCCTGGAGGTCTGGTGGGTGGGAAGTTTTAATCTTTTAATAAGTCCCACTAAATTGGTGTGGTTTGGTGACTTGTTCACTGTTGTTGTTGAGAAAATACACCTGGCTTCCATTCTAGACTGGCCATTATTTATTTATATTTACAGTACCTGTAAGAGTGGTGCCTCTTAAGATGAATTTAATCCGTTCTTCTGGTCAATTTGTTTTATGAAAAATTCATCCTATAAAATGCAGTTTAACGTGGTCCCCATAGGAATGCATTGAATTCGTCTTGCAAGCCATCCAATAGGAAAAATTTATCTTATGAGGCTTTCCTATTCCCAGCAATTTCATTTGTCTTACAATTTTTCATATTAAGGGGCATTCGTCTTACGAGGTACTACTGTAATTTATTCCTCTCTGAACTGATACTGATACTGCCATTCCTCCATTGTGGATTACATTTTTAAAAACCATGCTGCTGTTCCTGCAGTTTTGTATTGATTTCTGGATTACTTAAACTCCATGCTTTTTCAGCCTTTTACTGTTTTATTGTTATTTTTTTGGCATGGATTTTCCCCTTCCCCCATTCCCTTTATGGTAACCTGGAGGGTCAGCCTGCCCTTCACCTGGTGAATTACTGGCTGCACTGCAAAGTGTTTGTGATTTCTCTTTGGAACCAGTTAGGGAGCAAGGGCCACAGGTCTTAGGACATCAGCGATTCCCTTAGTATATTAAGTGGCAGAGCATTACAGCCCTAAATGGATAATCATACAAAAAGAGTGGGCACCGAAGTTAACCACACTATGCGGCTAATATCAGCAACGATTAAACTGAAGCCCTCCAAACGGTTACTGGTGTTATCTAACATACCACCTTTAAAGCTGAGAAGACAATCTGCTTTAAAAAGAGAGTGGCAGAAATGCAAGGCAAATCATAAAAATCTAAGAACAGCCTTGCTGGAACAGGCAGACTCTAATACAATACTATGTCCCATCATTCTCAATTTCCTTACAAAGGGGTTCCCTAAAGTCGCTTGGGGAAGCTAAGCCTGCCATTCGCATGCCTGGCGGCCAGTAATTTTCCATTGAATATTTTTAAAACATTGTCATGATCAAATATTTAGACTCAAATCTCAGAACACACCATGGAAACTTGGGACAGTAACTAGTCAGAGAAGATCTGGAAGTTGAGACATGGCAACTGGACTTCTTTTCTTGAGAGACTATTTATCTACTCATCCAAACAGCTTTGTCAGTCTGAGGAAAGCTAGTTGTGAGTCCTCCATTTTGTAGTTCACTTTGACATGTCACTCTGGTCTGAAATAGGCTCATAAGTATGTACCACAAAAAGTTGGTTGGTTTAGATTTATCTAATATAAAGCTATATTACAAAGTGATCAGTTAAGACATATCCCAGATATGATGGCAACTTAATTTGGAGACACGTTGAAACTATACAAAAGGAGAATATATTCTTTAAGGAAGATATTACAGCTCAGATGAGAAAAATAAATAATCCATTTTTGAAAAACATGATGGAATGCTGGATGAATTTCATTCATTCATTCATTCATTCATTCATTCATTCATTCATTCATTTGAATATTTTTACCCCACCTTTCTCCTTGGAACTTACAGTAATGAGGGACCATATACAGCCTGGAACATATAAGACATATTCACGTTAAAAAAAGGGAATTAGAGGATGCATCTTAGAACATTAAAAGGTAACAGTAGAGCTACAAAGAGCACACAAAAATAAAAGAAAAAGGAAAGTAACATGGAAAACCCTGGTGTTCCTATGAAATCAGTCAATGCAATCATGTATGGTAATCCATATAAAGTTATATGGTAGGAAGTCTCTCTTTCCGGAAAAGCCTGTGTGAAGAGGAAGGTCTTTGCCTGCTTCCAGAAAGACAGCAGGGGCATGGCAGTCCTGGCCTCCAGTGGGAGGGAGTTCTAAAGTCTGGGAGCAGCAACAGAGAAGGCCCTTTCATGTGTTCTATTGAGGTGCACCTGTGAAGGTGGCAGGATGGAGAGAAAGGCCTCTCCTGATGACCTTAGCACCAGAGCCAGTTCATACTGCGAGATTTGATCTTTGAGGTAGCTTGGACCCATGCCATTTTGTGCTTTGTAGGTTAAGGTCAGCACCTTGAATTTTGCCCGGTAGGTTATTGGCAGCCAGTGGAGCTGCTTTAGTATAGGTGTAATGTGATCTCTGTAACCCACCCCAGTCAGCAATCTGGCTGCTGCATTTTGGACCCATTGAAGTTTCCTGAGAATTTCCATTGGTAGCCCCAGTGGTAGCCCCATAGTAGTCCAGCCAGGAGGTCAGTAGGGAATGTGTCTGTGGCCAGAACAGGTTTCTCAAGGAATGGGTGTAACTGGCATACTAGTTTTAATTTTGCAAATGCACTCCTGGTCACAGCTGTGACCCGGACATCTAGGTTCAAGGATGAGTCCAAGAACACCCCCAAGCTACACACCTCTTTTTTCAATGGGTGGGGGGTAATCCCATCCAGTACAAGTTGCAGCCCTATCCCTTGATCCCCTTTTTGACTGACCAGAAGCATCGCTGTCTTTTCTGGGTTTAGTTTCAGTTTGTTCTTCCTCATCCAGTTCATTACCAAAGCTAAGCAATGATCTAAATAGAAATAGCTTCCTTGGAATTTGGAGATGACTAGAGGTAGAGTTGAGTGTCATCGGCATACTGATGACACTTCACCCCCAAACTCCGAATAATTTCCCCTAGCTGATTAAATGTTAAATAACATAGGAGACAGAACAGAACCCTGAGGTACCCCACAGGTGAGTGGCCGTGGAGATTTTAGGGATATTATAAGTCCATTGGTTTCACCTTTGATTTAAGTAACGGAAATTACGAGTTTCCAAGAAAATTTAAAAGGGAAGTTAAATAAGGTCCTGCAAGATAACTGGATTTGGTAAAACAAATGAAGGATAGACAAAAAATAAAGGAGAAATTAGGAGAAAATATTTCTTGGTTGAATATTATAGAAATGGAAAAATGGACTAAAGGATGGATAACTAAAGTAGGAGATTGCAGGAAATTGACTAGGTTTGAAGAAATTATAGATAGAAGAAATAAGATACAGAATAAAGAAAAGAGAAAAGGTATAGTAAGTGAGATATATAAGTTACTAATTCAGGAGGAATATAAAAACAAGTTAAGAGAGACTTAGCAAGAAGATATTAATAAAGAAATTAAAGAGGAAAAATGGGGGAAATGTGGAATAAAAGAACAGCGAAAAATATATCAGTGAGAGTAAAAGAAAACTGTTATAAAGTATATTGGAGATGGTATATAACACCTGTAAAGTTAAATATAATAAATAAAGACATTTCTCCAATATGCTGGAGATGTAAAAAAGAAAAAGGGACATATTTACACATGTGGTGGGCATGTGAAACAAGGAAAATGGAATGGACACTGGTTTTTAATGAAATACAAGAAATATTAGGGGAAAGGATTCAAATGTCTCCACAAATAGCATTGTTGAATTTGGTTATGGATACACAATTAAGGAAAGAAGAGGTGGAATTGGTAATTATAATGATACTAAGGTTGCTTATTGGAAATCCAATGACCAAATGACATTGGAGGAATGGTATAGAGACTTATGGAATATGGCCATTAATGAATAATTGATTTGTGAAATTAAAATTTGGAAACGTTTGAAAAAGTTCAATGGTTTTAATGGAATATGGGATAAACACTTGGTATATGTATTTCAAAAAGTTAAAGGGTATACACCAGGAGATGACTCAATGTATTTCTGGACGGAAATGGGTTGATCAATGCCTTAAGAGTTGCAACTTTGTAAGGCCCGGGGGGGGGTTGCACGGGGTTAGTTTTTGTTATATTTGTATGAGTTTTGTTTAATGTCTTTTTTCTTACAGTATATTGTTCTTTCACATTTTGTATTGTAGTTTAAATTTTAAAAAAATTTTTTTAAAAAAGATTAGACAATCGTTGCATGATCATTCATGCAACAGGAGCTCACAGGAGCTCAGAAACACGATGTGACGGCCCATATCAACCTAATTGGATACTGGCCTTCTCTTCTTCTTTTGCTTATCCATTTGTTCATTTTTAAATAATGAATGGGAAATAACTTCCCATTTTGCTTGTAGCTTGATAAGACCCATACCTGTTAAAATTTGAGGTGTGCAGATTTGCATATTTGGACTACAGCTTCCAGGATTCTGCAGCTGTAGCCCAAAACCACAAATATGCATACATCTAATTTATCACATAAATGTGACGTGTTTTGACTCATTATTTCATAATTTCTCTGTCTTTGTCTCTTATCAGATGATTAGTGCCAAGGAGTTGTTTAAAGCTCAGGGAGATTCTACAATGGAACATACTCTAATGTGCTGAGTCTGCCTTTTGCTTAAAAAGAAATGAGATTTGAGAAACAGAACATTTAGCACACTAGAATTAAAGATGTATACTACAGATAGTAAAAATAACAGATCTATTTTTAATCCTATAAACATTAACCAAGTGACTTCATTTTCCAAGCTAATATCCTGAGCTCTTGGCCTGGGGATGCTTTTCTTTGGTTCTGCAGTCTGACCTAAGGCAACCAGAGCATTGAATTTCAACAGGGTCTTTTTTTCTGCCTGGGTTGTGTTCTTTCTCTAACCAATGAGTGGATCTACAATGGATTACCCAGAGACAGGCAGTCCTGCTGATAGCAAGAGGTGAGTGTGTGCCTTCTCTATGGCTGTGTAGCCTCCAAGCCTTGTGAATACTTTTGGATCCTGTTGCCAGGAGATCACGCCCCCCCCATCATCCTAATTTCAGTCAGCCTTTAAATGAAAAGAGGGGGAAAGAACATAAACTGCCTACATCTCCTTTCTTCATTGTTTATTATGCAGCTGAAACTCAATTCATTGGGGGGAGTATTTCATCAAGTCCTTTCTTTTTTTTTCCTTCTTAGAATTTCCTGGAAAGACTACAAAGCAGAGGCCATCTAGACAAATTGGAAACATATTAATAACCTCACTTCAAAAAGTTAACAGGAGATATTTTCCAAGTTTCTCTTTTAGCAATATCAACTTTTTTAAAACAATGTTTTCTTCTTCTACTATTTCCTGCTCATTTTGCTATCAGATGACAGATGGGGATATGGATAGTTTCCATTTGTTCAGCTTCCTGATGCAATTAGACTGTTGCTTGGAAAACACAAGGAAACAAGAACTCTCTTTTTTTCTGCTAGACTTTCACCTGCAAGGAGGCTCCATCTCAAAATACATGTGTCCTTCAGGAAACATTTGCTGTGCAGCTTCTTAGAGGACTATCCATGTAAGAGCAAAAGTTCTATAGGAGGTGCTTTCAGTTGGTGGCTAGGCTTGATAGTATTCATGAGTAGAGATGGGCATGGATTAAAAACAAATGACAAGATTCACCAACAAACTCTAATGTTCATATTCATATGAATTGTTCGCATTCATAGTAATTGATCCCCGTGACAAATATGAGTTGATGAACTGTTTGAAATGTTTGATTAGTCAGTCTGTTGGGCTATAAATACCCCACCCATGCATCTAGAGACACCAAAACTACAGAGGAGCTTCCCCTGACTCTCCTCTACAACCTGTCCAGGTCTGGTGAAGATTGGGTTTTCCCAAGCCAGTTGCTAAAGGGCACTTTCATTGGGAGGGTTACTTTGTGGGTATACAACTCAGAAGTCTGAAACCCAGTCTTTTGAGATGGGCCAGTTACAAAGAACCAGGATGTCAAACACAAGTCCCTCAGTACTTTCAAATCCTGCTGTTTCAGGATGGATGAGAGCCACTGGAAGGCAGGGCCTTTGAGAGTCTTCTCAGACAGGCAGTTCAGAAGGTCCCATGGTTAATGTGATGGTCCTCTCCTACTACTCATTTTTACACTGCCCAACTCCTCCTCCATCAGGTACTTTCAGGCATTATCATCATAAATCTAGCCATCACTCCATAGTCCCACTAAGACAGGCATTAGCCTAAAAAGACAACCAATCAACAAACCTCTACTACAAATTTAGAGTTGCTCCTTTTCACTATGTCCTAAGTATAGTCTCTTTGCCCCTGGCTGATTGTTGTTGTCGTTATCAATGTCTTCTTCTTCTTCTTCTTCTTCTTCTTCTTCTTCTTCTTCTTCTTCTTCTTCTTCTTCTTCTTCTTCTTCTTCTTCTTCTTCTTCTTCTTCTTCTTCTTCTTCACATTTGTCCCACAAGCTTTCCACTTGTCAAGATTGCGGGTTAGGTCTGGGTGAACCTGGGACAACTTCATGTTGTTGTCAAGGGCATTCATGCAGCACTTTGGGTTTTTTTCCCTCAGTTGAGATCTGCCGACCTCCAGAGTGAGAACCTTTTTGGCCAGAATTTCTTCATCGGCATGCAAAACATGTCCACACCAATGCAGTCATGCAATGCTGTATTTAGATCGGATGTCATCATGGTGCACATGATTGTTTTGGGTGAAGCTGCAGCATCTTTGTCTCAATGACACTAAGGCACCATTCTACTTCTTTAGTTGTCATGCAAAATTCCACACCATAGACCGCAACAGGTCATACAATGGTGTGATAGATCCTTGACTTAAAACGGTTACCAATCTATTTGTTGCACATGACGCTTGATGCTGTATGCCATTTTAGACAGGCAGTGATGATCCTTATGTGACTTTGTGACTCAGACTCCCATTGACTGTGATTGTGAAACTGAGGTACAATGGTACCTTGTTTAAAGGAATTAATTCATTCCAAATGAAATGATGTTAAGCAAATTTTCCTTTATACAAATTTCCCATAGGAATGCATTGAAAACAGAGTAATCCCTAATCATGACCATTTTATGTTGTACGGATTTGCTCCATAGACAATCCTGTTATGCAAATTTTCCCTATCACTGGAACTTTTTATGTTGTACAGGTTTTATGTTATACAAACTGTTTGTTATACAAGGGTCCACTGTATTTGAACTATTCAGTTCTCGGTAGGTCAGTACTATTAGTTTGGATCGTACCATACTCATTTGGCTTGATCATCAGATTTTCAATTTTCCTCACATTTAGTCTCAGGCCAAATCTTGCCAGATGGTCAGTCCATGCTTGAGCTGGGCACTGAAGATCTGCCTTACTCTCCAATACAATCATTATGATGTCAGTGTAAAGAAGCATCCAGGGTACCAGATTTTTCAGATTTACATATGACTATGTCCATAACCAGAATGAAAAGCAGCAGGGAGTGTGCCGATCCTTGGTGGACCCCAACTGTAATATGAAAGTCTTTCAATGTACCACCAGCAGCCTGCACACAGCTCTTTGGCAACTCATAGAGCAGTTCAACTCAATGGACAAGTTCCTCTGGGATGCCATGATGTCACACAGTGATCATGTGGGACTTGGTCATCTTTCTCAAGGTCAAAAATGCTGCATGCACTGGCTTCCATTTCTTCCTCTGTTTTTTGAGTAGCAGCCAGCCAGCATGGATTGTGCCAGGAACATGTGAGGCTGCAAATCTAACACATGGTGTCCACAACTCATAGCTAGTTATGAATATATATATATAAATAGTGTTACATATGGGGAAATAGCTTGCAAAATGTGCATCTTAAACAATTCATCATACCAAAATATGTATTAGGCAAAATGCACAGAAAAATACATATATATTTAATCTGAATGTCTTGGGGGGTTGGTTCATTTTTAATTTAGTTTTTGTAACTTTTACCTTTGTGTGTGTGTGTGTGTGTTGTGTCGTTACAGTCGTGACCGACTCTACGTGACTCCATGTCCATGGAGTTTTCTTGGCAGGAGTACTGGAGTGGCTTGATAAAAGGTTGTAAAATGATTTCTGAGGCAGTGAATGAGAGGGTAAAATAAACAAGGAAGAAAGGAAGCTATTAAACTTACACTCCTTTCTGTTGAGGTAGAAAGAGGGAGTAAAGCTTTTTTATAAAATGGTGAAACCCCTTAATTATCCGGCTAGCTGAGGTTTTAATCGTTGTACCCAAAAGAGGGACTATGGAATACAAACACACAAAACTGAAACAAACTCTGTATAAATCATACACTCTGTAAGACGGTGTATACCAAATTATAAACAGCCTTTGAAAGCACTGACCAAACTTGAACACATGTATTATAACTCACAAACAAACCAGAAATCACAATGTATATATCTTCAGTAATCCCACAACATATGCTGATCATGATAATTGGTGTGGGTGAAGCCCAAAAAGTAACTCAGGTGAAAATCTTCATGTTGTAAATTGTCTGAGATACTCTTGCCTTAATTCTTGATAAAACAAAGTTTCTCTGTTCAGGATGATGCCTCAGTGAGCCTCAAGCAAGGAATTAAAAGAACCAACTAGGTCCTTTTGGGTTAAATAACTTCCCCAAGAAGTCATCCCACAAATATACAAGTTTATTTAAGTTTGATCAATGCTATATGTTAAAGAGTAGAGATGGGCATGAAACGAGCAATTTTTTGTTTTTGTTTTTGTTTTTTCATTTCGTTATGCAACGAAAATGAAATGAAATTTTTTAAAAAACAAAACGAAAATGAAAATGAAATGACCAAATTTGCCATGTTTTTTGTTTTCGTTGCAGCAGATGCATTGAACTAAAAAGAATGCTAACGAAACAGCAATTTTTCATTTTCATTTTTGTTTTTTCATTTCATTACCTAACGAAACAAAAATGAATTTTTTTGCAAAAAACGTCACGAAAATGAAAACAAACCGAAACGGACCCCTAAACAACCAAACGACAAACGAAACACCATTTTTTTGAGTCGTGCCCATCTCTATTAAAGAGTATATGCTTTAACATATGGAGTTTGTTTCAGTTTTGGATGTTTTAATTACCACATTTTTGGCACCATTGATATGCCCTCCAGCGAGAAGCAAAAGCATACTGCTTACGCCCAACTTGCCAAAGACAATCTATGTTTTGCCATCTTAAAGTTGATTCGTGGCAACCAGACTTCTTTTCTTGAGAGATCAAAATGTTTCACTGCTCATCCAAGCAGCTTCGTCAGTCTGAGGAAAGTTAGTGGCCTACAATTTATAGTTCACCTTGATTTCACATCACCCTGATCTGAATAGGCTCGTTAGGGAGTGGGACAGTGGCCTGAATAGGCTCATTAGGTGGACAATTGCCTTGGGTGGATGAAAATCCTACCTATGCAACCCTTCCCAACACCCATTAAGCTATGGCCTTGCTGGTAAAGGATAAGAAGCAGACTTCGATATCTCAAGAAAAGAAGTCCAGTTGCCATGACTCAGCTTCCAGATAACCTCACCTGGATGGCTGAGAATCTTCACAGACATGTGTTTTGCCATTTTTGTTTGTTTGTTGTTGGGGATACTATATTTTTAAAGGCTGGAATTCTGCAATCTGATTTTTTTATTATGAGCAAAAATTATTTTGGCTTACATCTTGCCTTTGCAATATCTTCCATGGAAGTTTGTTTGGATGCAGTTCAATGCCATGCTAATTCCAGTAAGTGGGTGGCTGCCAATAGCAGCGATGAAAACATTTTGAGTAAAGTCGTTCTTAGTAGCCTTTGCAAAATCTCAGACCATATGCATCATTTTAGGAGCTGTGCTGCAAATTGGCCTTGCCAATCCAATCAAACCATCTTCAGTGAAGCACATGGTTCACTCATTTTTTCAGCTTTTAAATATCTTTTGTTAAAAATGTGTGCACGTTAGTCATTTGAAAGATAATATGGCCTACAAAATTAATTGCATACAAGTGTTATTATTGACTTTTTCAAGATAGGAATGTAAGAGAATGATAGAATGGTCTAGTTAAAAATCAACTTACATTATCCCTGTATAAAAACTCATAATGAAAGTAACAGCTCCAACCTGACACAGTTGAACAAAGCATGGAAATTTATTTGTTTTCTATTTCTGTTGGATTTCCAATGATAACTATAAATACTATTAATATTAAAATGTCAGTGTTGCTGAGGTGATGTTAACTTGGAAGACCTTAGTTCAAGAAAAAGCAAATTCAAGCAAAGTGTACTGTTTATATAGCACCCCATAGTAATTAAAGCTCTCTCTGGGTGGTTTAAAATTTAATTCTGCAGGCTACCCCCCCACACCCAGCAACCTGGATACTAATTTTACCAACTTCAGAAGGATGGAAGGCTAAGTGAACCTTGAGCTTGCTACCTGGAATTGAACCCCAATTCTTGATCACAGATTTATCTGCAGTATAGCAATTTGACCACTGCACCACAAGGCTCCAAGAAAGGTAAACTCTAGAGATGGGCACGACCAGAAATTTTTTTGAGTTCTCGTTTTTCGGGACGGGTCCATTTCGGGCCGTTTCCATTTTTCGCGAAATTTTTCAAAAATTTGTCGTTTCGTCATGTCATTTGTCATTTTCACCGCCGCGAAACTTTTCCCAGAGCATGGGGTTAAAGGGCTAGGCTTAGGGTAACGGTTAAGGTTAGGGTGGGTTGTGGGCATTTCTGGATGCCTCTGGCCCACTAAGAACACAGTGTACTGGCGTATGGGTTAGGTTAGGGTTAGGGTTAGGGTTGGTGGGCTTTTTATGCCCTCTCTGGCACATCCAGAAGTCTCAGCAAAACCTGACCATGCGATTGGTGGAATGGCTCCAAAAATTTGCATGTTACCATCCCCTGGCCAGCCCATCATTGTGCGTGCACAGGTGTAAAAAAATAAAAATAAAATAAAATAAAATAAAATCAATGGAGACGTTTTATTGCAAGAAAAACCCACTGCTGCTACTGTAAAAATTCAAGCATTTAAAATAGCTAATTTTCGCATGTTTCTGTGGTGCTTTGGTGGGTTTTTGGATTTCAAAAAAATATTGGGTCACCATTTTGGATCCCCCGCTCATGGCAAATGGAGACGCCAAGGATGCCCCCTCCCAGCCTGGTACCAGCAAGTCTCAGCAAAACCTAGCCATGCGATTGGTGGAATGGCTCCAAAAATTTGCATGGTCCCATCCCATGGCCAGTCCATCATTGCGCGTGCGCAGGTGTAAAAAAATAAAAATAAAATAAAATAAAATAAAATCGATGGAGACATTTTGTTGCAAGAAAAACCCATTGCTGCTACTGTACAAATTCAAGCATTTAAAATAGCTAATTTTTGCATGTTTCTGTGGTGCTTTGGTGGGTTTTTGGGCCACGATTTCAAAAAAAATATTGCGGTTGCCATTTTGGATCCCCCCGCACCACATGGCAAATGGAGACGCCGAGGATGCTCCCTCCCAGCCCGGTACCAGCAGCCCAGGACAGGAGGGGGGCAAGGCTGGACTGGGGACCCCCCCAGAAACCACCCCTCTGGTAGGTGCCCTCAGGCAGGCATATTTTCGCCTGCTTTTTTGGCCGGGAATCAGGGTTTTTTTAAATTTCTAAAACTTTTTTCTGTGCTGCTTGGCATCGCGCGATCGCTGCGATGCCAGGAACGACAACGACAAATCAGACCCAATTTTTCTTTTGTCGGTTCGAGTTTGAGTTCTGGGGGAGTAATTGTCATTACCCTTTTCCATTGCGTAACGGAAACGAGTAACGGAAACGGAAATGGAAACGAGAATTTCGCCAAGTCATGCCCATGTCTAGTAAACTCTCTGGCATCTGTTACTTATACAGGCTCAGTTGATGAACTTCTCCATTTGGCAGTATTCCAACTATGGGTATTCTATTCCTGGGAAGTGGGGAATTCCCTTGTTTTTCAAACCTAGTCACTTGCTTTCCTGGCTGTGATTAATCTTATTGGGGCACATGTCTGCAAATCTGGGAGAAAGGGAGGTTTGTGACCAAAGAGGCAACTTTGCATATGTATATATTGTTTTAATTTTATACAATAAAATGGTGTTGTAGTCATTATTTACTGTACATGTTGCTCAGCTGTTTTTCTTTTAAAGTGACAAATGGGGTTAACTTAAAATATGAGAATTTTAAAACCATTGAACAAAAACCTTTATATCCTTTAGTGGGCATAGTTCCTTGCATATATAGGCAAGTACAAAAGTCAACTAGTGATATCTATCTATCTATCTATCTATCTATCTATCTATCTATCTATCTATCTATCTATCTATCTATCTATCTATCTATCTATCTATCTATCCTTTAAAGTGAATTGACTAGTTTGGCAAATACTTTGCAGTTCCGTTGATCCATTAAAAGGAATGCAATCAAGGGATGGGCATGAAATGCCAAAATGGTATTTCATTTCATTCTTTATTTATCCCCTACCCATTTTGTTTCATTTATTATGAAATGATGTTTTAAAAAATATTGTTTCACATTTTGTTTGTTTCATTTTGTTTTTTTTCTCTTGCACTGACCAGCTGGCCCATGGGCCAAAGAGGTTGGCACATTTTTTATTTTTTTATTTTTCTTATCTCGCAATGACCAGCTGGCCCACGGGCCAGGTTGTCACTTTCTTTCTTTCTTTCTTTCTTTCTTTCTTTCTTTCTTTCTTTCTTTCTTTCTTTCTTTCTATCTATACAACAGTGGTTCCCAAACTTTGCACCATGGGGCCATGGGGTGCTGCTAAACCCAACCAGGGATACCACAGAATCCTCAGCTGGTAAGCACCTTGTGGCACTGAAGTGCATTGTTTTGGGTACCACTGATCTATAAGTCATTGTACGATCAGAAAGAAACCTTTCAAATATCAATGTAAATACTGTGAACTGCTCATGAGTATTGCTTATCTGGACAAAGGCCTTTGCTGTTGCTAAAACAGGGTTGAACTCCACCACAGCCAAAATTATGAATTAGATGTTTGTGTACTTTTAACAAAACTACGTAAAATAATTCCACATCCTGCATTCCTTTCTTCAAACATGAATCCAGCTCGTACACAAAGAAAGTATTTATTTCCTGAAAGGATGAGAGAATTCACAGATAAGAGTCTTGGGGGAAAGGTTTTATGTGTTTGTTTTTCTCTGCGAGTGTTCTCCAGTAAACAGCTGAAATTAATTTGTTGTTCAAATATATACTCAGTAAAATTCAACACTGAATATTTAAGCTAATATTGTCTGTGCATGCAGTAGCAGTCACCATACTAGATTATGGTTTTGATTATCTCATACAGTATTTTAATAGTTTATGTCTGATTCCAGTATTTGATCCCTGTCCACTGGCTTTTGGCAGAACATTAGTATTTAACAGCATATAGGAAACATCTACATGTATTCATTTATCTATTTTCTAACCATCATGATACTGTATTGAGCATTTATGAGCCTGTATAATTTGACACACTTAGTGGCAGCTGTTGAAACATCAGTTTTGTTACATACTTATTTTCCTTCTCCATCTTTTTTCAATGACAAGATGCTCAGTTTCATTGAAAAAGACTCAGAGATAGAGATGGAAAAAATCAGCAAAATGACTATTCATTTTGATTTTGATTTATTTATTTGTATATCGCAAGCAATTTTCCTGAAGAAAACTCTGGTCAGTTTATATAACAAAACATAAAAGAAAAACCAAACAATAATTAAAATAACAAAAAAATCAAAGATACCCCAACAAAAACAAACAAAAAACAGAGTCATCGGCAAGAGGCATAGAGCAACTAATAACAGAAACAAACAACAAATGAGGAAAACCAAAACACACCCTAACAATTGCCAAAGTCATGCTGAAACAGCCAGGTTTTTACAGCTTTTTAAAAGGATGCCAGGGACGTAGCCTGGCGTATCTTGCTTGGCAGTTTGTTCCAGAGAGCCGGCCCAGGAGGATACCGTAGTCAACGGTATCGATGGCTGCTGAGAGATCAAGGAGGACCAACAGGGTAGAGCAAACCCCATCAGCCCTCCTCGACAGCTCATCCTGCAGTGCGACCAGGGCAGTCTCACTTCAGTGATGCGACCTAAACCTGGACTGGAAAGGATCCAGGATGAGGCTCTCCTCCAGGAATGACTGGAGCCGCAGGGCGGCCACCCCGCTCCACCACCTTGCCAAGGAAGGGAACATTGGCTATAGGATGATAAGTAAACATATTGTCTACAGCCAAGCCAGGTCTTTTAAGGATGGGCTTAACCACCTCCCCCCACACACAACATCAGCATCAACAAATCACAAATAAAAGGTTTATGACTTTTCCTCCTGATGAATGGATGAATCAATATGTCAATTCATGTTTGACTTTATAACCCTATAGATCACCCCCCCTAAGCACTTAGAGATTCCAAAAATTCAGAGAAGCTTTCCATTACTCTCCCCTCCACACACCCTGCATTTTTGGTGAAGTTTGGGTTCTGGGTATCTGAATTATGCAACCCCAAAGAGCAGGCCCCAGGAAAATGCCCCCCCCCAGGTACCAAGAGGCACAACAATTGCAAAGAAGATTCTCGTGAGTCTCCTCTACAATCCCTCCAGGTTTAGTGAAGACTGGTTTTTGGAAATCTGAGTAATACACCCACAAAGGCCCCCTCCCAAATGTACCCTTTATCAACAGGGTTGGAAAACTCAATCTTCACAAATCGTGAAGGAATTATAAAGGAGAGTCAGGGGAAGCTTCTCTGTAATGCTGGTGTCTTTAGGCGCCGGGGGGGGGACTTTCCTGGGGGTGGGGGCTCTTTGTAACTTTATAACTTGGACATCTGAAACCTAGTCTTTACAAACTTGGAGAGATTGTAGAGGAGAGTCAGGGAAGTTTCTCTGGAATTTTGGTTGATTCTAAGTTCCTGGTTTTATAGCAAGACAGATCAACAGATCAAAAAACACAAAAATCATCCATTCATATTCATTGGAGGTTTTGAGTCATATGAATACATATTGACGAATTATCAATTTTGATGACTTTGCAATTTTTTTTTTTAAAATTTGTGCCTATCTCAGTTTCTTTAATTTCATTACTTTTATTTTCGATAGATATCATACAATACTTGCTGCAAAAATGCAATATCATCATCATCATCATCATCATCATCATCAACAACAACAACAACAACAACAACAACATAATTATTACTATTTTTACTGCCTTTCTACCACTGCTAACCCTTTCTGTACCATCTCTCAAACACATTAATCAATCCTGCTTGCTGAGGTGGTAGTGAGGGCTTCCCCAGTATTCACCACCTAGTGAAGGCCTGTCAGTTCACACCATCCAGGGCAGTGAAGGAGGTTGGCCTGATGTCACTAAGATGGTTAATCTGCTCTTAGTTTTAGTCTAAACTTTATAGGAGCTGGAACTGTTTTAAGGATAACGTTCAGCACCTTGGATATAGTATTTTGTGAAAGTATTTTGAGTTTAGTAATACAAATTCAAAGATGCTGACCATTGTATTTACGATATATCTTGTAATAAGGCTTGATTCATGTGCTGTCTATTAGAATGCATATTTGAACATCCTTATTTTTATGATTTTATTTTTGGTTTTTGGTCGTTGACCGTAAATAAAATTTCATTCATTCATTCAGATGCTGACCACAGCTAAGCAAGCTTTAAAAAGCAAAGAAACTTATAGGAATTATTCAAAGTAATAGTGGTATAATCTACAATTTGGTGAAGGATAAATTATGGGTCTTTCCAGATTTCTTCCATAAATGATATACTGCCAAGGAATTTTCCTCAAAAATAATTAAGGAATATATTTAAAAAGAATGTGGAGGGTAAAACACAAGAAATGGATAGAGGTATAATGGAGAAGCCAGCAAGGAAAGAAGAGGGGGGGGGAATAATTAATAATTGAAAAGTAGGAAAGACACCAATAACTGACAGATTCGGACTAGAGAATAGAGGCAGAAAGATATTGTTATCCTGGAAACAACTGACAGTTTAAATGTTAAAAAGAATCAAGACCCTACTGATCCAGAGGGTTATCCACCTATCTTTCCGATAAATCAGGATGCAAAGACATTTGTGATATTGGCAAAGAGAATGATCAATTTTATTATTCAATATATTATAACTTATGAAAACGGCTTGATGTCTAGAGACAAATGGCTGGCCTGACTGGGAAAGAGTTAACTGTCACAAATGGAATACATATAAATAGAGATGGACACGAATCAAAAAAATTGCATTTCATTTGTCGTTTGTCGTTTGGAGGGTCCGTTTTGGTTCGTTTCCGTTTTTCGTGAATTTTTGAAAAAAAATTGTTTTTGTTTTCGTTCATTTCGTTACCATTACATTACCATTTATTTCATTTTTTGTGATTTTTTAAAAGGATTTTAAGCAATTCACTCATATTGTAGTAACGGAAACAAAACACACAATAACATTTCCGGTGTTTCTGTTCGTTTCGTTACATTTCAGAGACAAAATTCATTTGTTGTTTCGTTATGTAATGAAATGAAAAAATGAAAACGGAAACGAAAAATTGTTCATTTCATGCCCATCTCTACATATAAACAAAAGGCAAAAGCAGGTTTGATTTCATTAGATATTTTCAAGGCATTTGATTCAGCAGAATGGCCCACATTAAAATGATAATTAAGGTATTAGGTTGGGTACATATTTTCAAGGAAGACTTGAATAACTATTCTGCAACATTATTAGTAAATGATGACAGAACTATGTGTTAGTGCTGCAAGTAATTGACAGTCACCCCAGCCCAGAAGGTTCATTCTCAGCCACACATACTACAGGCAGCATGTGTGTGTGTGTGTTGTGTCGTTACAGTCGTGACTGACTCTTCGTGACTCCATCTCCATGGAGTTTTCTTGGCAGGAATACTGGAGTGGCTTGCCAGTTCCTACTCCAGGCACCTGCAAGGATGCAAAAATGACAGTGATTGCATCCAGCTTTTAGTGGCCCTCAGACAGTTGTCAAGGAATGAGAGATAGCTAAGGTGGTTACTTCATGTCCTTCTTTGTTCTTCATGTACTTTGTACTGTGACAGCGTTGGTTGCAATCACGAGGTTTTGTCCTTGTTTCAGTGTTCCCATTGTCATGATAACTTGTCTCATGACAAGTTTTACCTCATGGTCTTGTACCATGACAAACACTGAATTTGTCTAGCTTCCTCTTTCCTTTTGGGGGGCGGACTTAAAAATTCTTTTTTGATATTTCGCTTCTGAAAGGATCTGGGGTTAACAGCGGGAGCTCACTCCGTTGCATGGCACCCAGGATTCAAACCGCTGATTTGACTTTGCAGCCAACAGTTTTCGGAAGGTTTAGTCCACTGAACCACCACACCCCTACAACTGTTATATATGTTACTTAATGTGCACATTTTACCACATAAAAACATGTTTATTATTTTTCCTGTTGGACGCATTTCATCCATTCTGAAGTGTGTGAATACATTTTCTGGGCACATCGTTCCTCCCAAATTCCCTGTAACCTTGCAAATATTTGATTGTTTTAGAGACTGCTATAAAGAGTGTGTTTTGGTCTGGTCTCTGGGTGCTTTTGCGAATTTTGTTGCATGTGTATAGTGTGTATATATGTGCAATAACATTATTATTATTATTATTATTATTATTATTATTATTATTATTATTATTATTATTATTATTATTATTATTGAGAGGAATAATTGGTTCTGCCTTACTGAGATGAAAAATTTGCTGTTGTTGCAGGACAAGATGGCGTACTAACCTCGTGGCGCAGGGGGTAAACTGATGTAGGGCAGCCAAAACTGTGTTCACAACCCGGGGTTCAATTCCATCTAGCCAACTTGTGGTTGACTGTCTTCTATCCTTCCGAGGTTGGAAAAATGAATACCCAGCTTGCTGGAAGGGTGGTACAATATGCAGCCTGCATAATTAAATTGGAAACTGCCCAGAGATTGCTTTAAGCACTGTGGGCAGAATATAAGCAAAAAACTTTGCTTGGCTTTTAATAGCTGCCCTTCAGACCCAATTTCGAGGAAACTTTCAAGTTAAACGCAGACCTCAGATGGTTCAAGGCGACTTATCCCCAATCTTAATGCAGAATGGCCAGTTTAAGTGTAACTCAGAGCATCAACCACTAGATGGCAATATATCACCAGCTAAATTCAAGGCCCTTTTCTCGACAGCTAAAACAAACTTACGAAGTGCTGCATTTCTTTCCTGTTTGGAAACACCTTCCAAGCCCCCATCCCGGATACTGTTTCTAATTTGTGAATAGGGAACTGGCAAGCTTTCACCAATTCTCAGAACAGTGTCTTGGCACTGTTTTCCCATTTCCTGGACTCTTTTGAGTTTAGGAGAAGAAGGTGGACTCCGTTCCAGAGCCCTGCAGAATGCTGCGGAATCCCAACAGCCAGATTCTTCAGCATGAATTAAGTGAGAAATGCATTTGTCTGTTGCACCGGTCTTCCAAGGGAGAGCTCTCCAGCGGCAATCAAGAGAGCAGAGGAAGATAGTGGCTGGTGTAGGAACAAGGGGACCAAAGCATAAAGAAAGAGCTTTTGTTGGGCTTGTTGAACTATAATTTAAGGGGGTTGACAGCAAATTTAACACAAGCTTTCAGCACATGGAAGCAGAAAAAAACTAGAATTATACTGCAGCAGCAGTGGCTTTGTGGTGTTTCATTAGCTCAATAAGAGGCCTACTTAGGCACCACATGGAAAGATCTCCTTCAGGTTCAGTGAGTGCAAACCTTTTAGTGTTGTTCTGTGCTTGGTATAGTTAGAACCACCATTTTGGAAGGGTTGTATTCTCTCACTGGGCAGTCTAGTTGGTGGGCAAGACAGCAGTGGCAAAATATCTTGAAATAGACTCCCTTACAACACAGTAAGACAGACCTCTTGCATGTATGCCTCTATTTGTCCATCTTCTGGTGTCTCTGGAGAACAGGCCCCCACTGTGCTTGTTCTGAGAGGGTCCCAGAAAGTAATCCCCAAGCCAAAGACTTGGGAAAGTCAGCAGAACCAAAAGGTTCTTCCTTCTATGCCCCCTGGCATGATTTTCAGAGGAGTTCCTTAAGAGGCACTTGTGTATGTGTGTGCTGTGTCAAGTCCAGACAAACATGAGTAAAAAAAAACTCAACTGTGCTGGGGTTTTCAGTCTTAACAATATCTGAAGGGCTACAGGTTGCCCACCTTGCTCTAGGCCAGTGGCTCCCTATCTTGGATCATTCAGATGCTCATAGACTGCAATGACCAGAAACCTTGGCCAGCACGTGTGTATTGTGTCATTACAGTCGTGAATGACTCTTTGTGACCCCACATCCATGGAGTTTTCTTGGCAGGAATACTGGAGTAGGTTGCCATTTCCTACTCCAGGCACCTCCAGCACCTGGTATTCCCTGGTGGTCTCCCATCCAAGTACTAACCAGTGCCGACCCTGCTTAGCTTCCGAAATCAGACGAGATTGGATGTGCTTAGGGCATCTAGGCAGTGCTTCTTGGCCAGCACAGCTGCTTATAAATGCTTCTGGGAATTGCAGTCCAAGAATGCCTGGGTTACTCAAGGCTGGGAACCACGTCTCTAAACCAGTGTTGGTGAACCTATGGGCACCCAGCATCACCCCTTCACAGTCACCTGTATTCAGGTTAAATTGCTGTATTTGCACTTTGCAAAAAAAAAAAAAAAAAAAATAGTGGGTTTTGAATTGCAATTTGGGCACATGGTCTCCAAAAGATTTGCCATCCCTGCTCTAAATAATATGGGAAACTTGCCCGCAATACCTGAAGGATTTCTCCTTTTTGTTTTCCCCAACATCTGAAATACAGATGCATACTGCCTCTGATTCTGGACATGATGCTTAGCCACTCTAGCCTGTTGATTGCCATCACCACCATCCATGTATCCAATCCTGTCCAGGCTGGCAGTCAATCATTGTGTTCTGAGGCAGTATGTTCCACAGTCAACTGCTGAATACTTCAGTAGTTTAGGTATCTGGCTGTGGACCAAGAGGTTGGGAGTTTGATTCCCCACCACGACTCCTTGACAGGAGCTGGGCTCAATGATCCACAAGGTCCCATCCAGCTCTGCAGTTTCCTATAGCATGTGTGAAGAAGAACCTTTATCTGCCCAAAATCATCACCGTTTAGCTTCAGTAGCTGATCCCATGTCCTCATATTAAAGGACAACAAAAAACACAGCTCCTTATCTCACAAATATACTACAGTTCCTAGTATTTCTCAGGCAATATAGCACAAAACTCCAAATCTGCACATCTTTACTCTTTGCTTTCTCCACAAGAAGGACCATGATGGGTCATATAACCAAATGCCTGCAAACATGTTATTCACACAATGGTCACTGAGAGATCTATGTGAAATCTGCAAGAGATGAGTAGAAATGAGATATATATATTGTGCTAAGAGATTCCCTGCCCTCAATCACTCCGTACCTCCTCTTATTCCTTCAGACATCCCTCTACCCTTCTTCTTTGACAAGGGTCAGATGCTCCTCATAATGAGAACCTGTTTCCAGGGACAGCAGACTAGAGATGGGCACAAATAAAAAAAAGACGTTTCGTTTGTCGTTTGTCGTTTGGAGGGTCCATTTCAGTCTGTTTCCGTTTTTCGTGAATTTTTGCAAAAAAATCATTTTAGTTTTTGTTTGTTTCATTACCGTTTCGTTACCATTTATTTCAATTTTGTGATTTTTAAGCATTTAAAGCAGTTCACTGTATTGCAGTAATGAAAACGAAACACACGACAAAATTTCCGGTGTTTCTGTTCGTTTCGTTTCATTTTGGAGACAAAATTTGTTTGTTGTTTTGTTGCATAACGAAACAAAAAAACAAAAATGGAAATGAAAAATTGTTCATTTCGTGCCCATCTCTACAGCAGACATAATTTATTTCCATATTTCTTCAACCACCTTTGGGTAAAATCTGGCTTTGAAGGACCATACTGAAAAACTGATTTACTTTCCTCCCACTGGACTGCATTATAGGCTATCTTGGTGAATGTAATTTATTTATCACGGAAAGCATCGCTATCATGCAGCATCTGTTTCCCAGAGAGATCCCTCCTCTCCACAAAAACACAACAGCCAAGGCCGAATAGAGCTCTGTGAGGTCAAGAGAGTTACTCAAGGTCAGGCCATAAGTCACTGGTGGAGGCCCCTACGGGACTCTCAACACTCAAGGTCCTTTGTTTGGGCTCAGAGATACCTTAATCCTTCCTGCATAGTTCATGGAGAGGGAAAGAAAGAGAGAGACAGCTGCCTCCTTATAACACAAATGCGGACAATCTCATTCTCATGGAGTCCTGTGCATTTTATGTATTTATCACAATCGAACCCTTCCCTTCTTCCATGGTGGTCAATGACACCCTATCACTGTTGTTGCATTTAAGCCTTATATCAAAATCGGGGGGAGACTTCTGGCTCTCCAGCTGTTGCTGGTCTACAATACTAATCAAACTCATCTAGCCTAGCCACTGGTGAGACATCATGGGAGTAGCAGTAATCCATGAACCTCTGGAGAGCCATCAGTTTTACATCTCTGTTGCAGATTACAGACAGACATTTCCTTAAATATAATAGCTGAGAGGGGTTCCCAGCTTAAGAATGAAGGAAGTTGCCTTTTACTCACACAAACCATTGCTCGATCTTGCCCAATATGGTCTGACTGAGCTCAGCTCTTTAGGATTTCCATCAGGGCTGTTTCCTACCCCTACCTAAAGATCCCTGGTCATTTTATTGTTGGTGTTCCATCAAGGTTCTGTACAAACTTGATTCTGCATAACTCTCAAAAACAGAGGACCACTGTGTGTTGGAAGGGGTATGGCAGTAGTTGGACTTGTTCTATTCTACTGTAAGGTTCTGTTCATAACATCATACTTGACTTTGCCCTAGGACAACTCTAGGCAACTGCAGACTCACCATGTCAAACGCAGATGTGCCTCCCAACATCTATGGTGGTCCAAGAGGTTTCTGCTTTGGCTGTCTGTTTTCAAACCCTAAGCAGGCCACGATGCATAGTTGATCGGCTCTATTCATCTGAATGGATCTCAAGTGTCAGGCCCTAGTGATCATTGCTTAAAGGAGATACTTACCTTCACAAGGATGTCAGCTTTCATGTAGGCATATCATTTAGGACATGAATTGGTACCATCAGCACAATTTAATGATAAATAAATTGGGCATTACGTTAAATGTTTATGATCATTGAATCAGTCTTCCTCCAAGGGGAGTGTGCACAAGATTGTAGTATATATCATATTTTAGCTAATGTGTGTGTGTGTGTGTGTGTGTGTGTGTGTGTGTGTGTGTGTGTGTGTGTGTGTGTGTGTGTGTGTGTGTGTGTGTTGTTGTTGTTGTTGTTGTTGTTGTTGTTGTTACAGTCGTGACCGACTCTTCGTGACCCCATGTCCATGGAGTTTTCTTGGCAGGAATACTGGAGTGGCTTTGCCAGTTCTTACTCCAGGCGCCTACAGTGTTATTGCTTTGACATCAAGTGACAGAAAAGGCATTGACCTAAGGAATGCCAAGAAATGTCTGGAAGCATCCAGAGAAATGCTATTCTCAGGATGAAAGCCACCCCACCTCCTGGGCATGATAGAGAACATGCCACATCTTACAACAGAAAAGTAATCTGGAGCTTCATGGGGCAGTGGTTAAACATCAGTACTGTAGTAAAGACTCTGCCTACAAACTGAGTTCAGTCCTAATGGGCTTAGATATTCAGCTCAAAGCTCAGTCAGCCTTCCATCCTTCCGAGATTGATAAATTGATTATCAAGCTTGCTGGGAGGAAGCCAATATATAGCCTGGGTGATTAAATTGGAAACCACCCAAAGGGTGCTTTAAGCACTATGGAACAGTATACAAGCAGCACACTTTGCTTTGGTTCACTCAGTCCTCAAACCATGCATTTGACATGTTCTACCTTCTTTTGCCATGTGTTGATATAAGTGAATAAGGCATGCATGAACTGGAACATATTTTGTACTTCTAGAAATAGATAGAACTGCTTGGATGGGTCTAGGTTTTTTAAAAGATATATTTTAAATTTAACTACATTTTGATATTGAACATAATCTAGTTGAATAGACTGTTGGACTAGAACTCTGAAGACCTGGGTTCAAATCTTCATTTAGGCACAGATATTCACTAAGGTAAACCACTCCTTGTACATCTCACTTACCTTAAAAACCCTATTAGTACTGTCACACTCCAGAATCAAACACCCTATAACAACAATAATTCATGACTATTATATTTTAGTTCCACCAGTGACCATAAAAACCAACAAAAAACCAACATAACGAATGAAACAACAGCAGAAAAGGGACACTATACTTCATATGAGTCAGAATATTTGTATCTTCATAACTGATGATTGTATGTGGTTCCATATTATCCCTTTTTATGTTTATGTTCTTCAAAATGCCACATCTATCATTTTTCTTGGAATGCAGGGAAATCCCCATTAGAGTATCACTGTACAAGTGCTATTTTTCTTTGTGGAAACATCATCAATCAATAGCTGTAGAACCCCATTATGGCTAAATTAAGATCACCAGCTCCCTAACCCAATTGCAAACCCCCAAACAACTAGTTGTCTTTTCCATATAGTCTGAAAATGTAACTCTTTTAAACTCTATTTATGAACAGTAGAGACACTTATGATGCTAACAAGACATGAAAATGAACTAGTGTGCTCTTCACTGTGAATCTAATCTTTTCCCCAGCCCTTACTTCAAAATTTCAGATGAATGGAACCGAGTTAAGAAATACTGATGTCATTATTTCCCATGAAACTCTTACCCTTGTCCAAGCTTCGGTGGAGATGTTAAATGTTCATGTCTCTCTGCATCTTGTACAGTTGAGTGATTCCTCTTAACTAAAAGCTGCTTCAAACTAATCCCTAAATACAACAAACACAATGTTCAAGAATCTACTAACCTCCTAATCAAACTGAAACATTTTAGGACTGTTTGCCTCTTTGGGAACTAGGAATCCGTCCACTGTCCCATTATCTGTCAATTCAGACTGGAAAGATGCTGGCTCTTTAATTTTCAGTTGTGATATGTAAGTTTCTCCAAACATCAGTCACAAAATGTTTAGAATTGCTCCCTGCTAATCTGTGGTGTCAGCAGAACCATTTCCCCGACATTTATTGTTTTGACACAAAGAGGAATAGAAATGATTAAGCCTGGAAGACAGCAGTGCTTATCTGTCAGCTACTGAACCACAATAACTCAGCATACAAATTTGATCAAGCCATTGAAACATGAATCTTTAAAAAAAAAACATCTTAACAACCCCGACACTCTACTTCAGGTCCTTGCTCTCAGTTGAGAAATGTTTAGTCTCAATCAGGTAACGGATGTCAATGTCTCTCCAAAGCACTTCCCCTCTCTCAGCTGAAAGTCCAAGGAACTATATTAGGCGCAGTTCATTTAATGAACTGCATTTTCAAACACTTCTATACAAACACAAGACCTTAAACAGAGAAAAGCTGGGTCAGACCAAAGATTTAGCTAATGTGATATCAATCCTATTAGCCCATTAATGAAACCTCCTGCAACACACTTGGAAGGGAGTCTGCTTCATCATCGTTTTGTCCACAAGATGATGGAGAACCTAGGATTTATAGAGTGCTGTTTTACTTCTTACCTTCTTATTCCTCCATCTACACGTGGAGAAATAATAATGAAGCAGGAAAGCAACAATCATTAGATCCTGAAAGCATGTTCACACTGGATAGTCTAATCCAGCACAGTTCTGTTTAAGATCTTACATTCTGAGAAAATAAGACTCGTTTCTTATCAAGTTGGCTGGAAAATGTAAGTAAAATTGTCGACATTTGTATTTTCAGTAGAAGTCTAGTTGAAGTTCCAAAATGAAACAGATTGTCTGCAGTAGAATCAAACTTCCTATAACAAATTGATTGTTTGGGCTGCAAGTGGACTGAGAATATCTCAAAAACTTCAAATCAAAAGGGTTCTTCCCTATCACATGTATTTTAAGAGACAAATGACATTTTAACAGACAATCATTTACTAAAGAGTGTGCGTAACCCTGATTCACTAGATATTTAAAAAGTGCTTTATATCGAGTAAGTTGTGTGGCATTTTCTAACCTTTGTGAGAATTTATATATATTGAGGGTTAGAAGGAGAGTTAGGGTTAGAGGTTAATGCACACCTGATGTATTTCCTGAATCCCCTAATAATTTCATTGGGCTCCCTGAATGGGACCAACCGACAGGTAATCAGAGCACTGCACTTTTCATCATGGTTTTCTCTTTAAAAAAGAATAATATAACGGGCAGCACATTTCCTCATTATGTCTTGCAATAGCTAGAAAAAAATGGTCCAATAGTGTACTGGCAAAACACAATAGAGTTTTTATTTTGTGAGAGGAAGATATTTTGCATTCCAAGTGTGTTTTTTGTCTCTAAAACAACAACATTCCAACACATGGACATGGGTAGTGGCTGAATCTTGGAAGTGTTGCTTACATTTTTCAGACACTGTCAAAACAGCAAGCAGTAATATCAGTAGCTAAAATTCACCTCCCAGTGGGGAAGAGGAATCAGTTCCTCCTGAACCTGCTAACAGAAACATTTCATCAATATAAACAAGCCTATTAAACCCTGGTAACTAGATAATCAATTCATAATCATGCTGTACATGAACATCAGATACAACAACACATTGGATAAGAAAGACTTGAACTTGGCCTCTGTATCAGCATCTTCCACACGAACACCCCCTAGAGGAGTGTTTCCCAGTCTTGGGTCCCCAGATGTTCTTAGAACACAGTTCCCAAAAATCTTGACCAACACAGTTAGTGGTGAAGGCTTCTGGGAGTTTTAGTCCCAGAATACCTTAGGACTCAAGGTTGGTAACCACTGCTCTCTGGATATTTGAGATTGAAATCATTACCACACCATGTAATGATGTCTTTAAGTGGGTAGACATATAGTCCAAAACATCTGGTGGCCATTGAAGGCTCCTCCCAAAATTGACCTTTCCTTTGCAGATTTTAAATCAAAATCCAAGCCATACAGGACACATGGGGTTTCTACAAAATGCTACTAGCCATCAGGTGAGCTTTCCACAAGTAATTCCTCATCACAACAATAGTTACTAATGGTGTGTGTTTTGTGGGGGTGTTTTAAGCAGTTGTAGCATAAACCATCTAGCATTAGAGTTCTCCAAGTCTCTAGTTCATAGTGTGCTTTGATAAATTAATCCATTAGCATCTCCAGGAGGTGTTAGCTTAGTTTTAACTGCTGATGCTAGGAGTCTTGTAAGACAAAAGTTTTTTTCCCCATTGTGGAAGTTGTATGTTTTGTGATGCCATATGTTTTGTGATACCAATACTGTACCTACCTTGCTGGCTAACAAACCAAACCAAACCAAACCAAAACCCTCACCCTGAATCTCCCCCTTTTCAAAGTTATTTCCTCTCTTGCAGAGGCCTTCATATTATTTATGAGACCCTTCATAGAGGCTGGCCCTGGATACCTTTAGAGAGAGAGAGAGAGAGAGAGAGAGAGAGAGAGAGAGAGAGAGAGAGAGAGAGAGAGCAGTTCTAAAAGAATATGGAGTGTTTTGTGTCTAAAGCAAAATAGCAAAATCTGTTAAGTGAGTTACATGATAAGTAAAAATAAAACTTAGTGAGTCTTGAAATAATATTATTTAAAGGAGGGAGTTCGTACAAGTAGATATGCATGGGGTTTTCCCAACTGTCCAGCAACACTCCCGCCAATATTTTATAGCCTGTGGAGATTCAAGAACCAAAGGGGTAAAAAAAAATCCAGAAATTGCAATACCAGACAGATTTTGCCTGCTTCTTGGTACTGGAGGGGATTATTACTTACACTGAGGTAGTCACACAGAGTTCCTGTAAGCCTCTTCTTTCCTAGAGTACAGGGTAGAAGAAACCACTTTTGTATGTGTGTGTGTTGGAGATCAACACTAATTCATTTTCCTAGATGGAATAAACCTGAAGTCTCTAATTAATTTTTGGCATCGTAGAATTGAGTGCTTCATGCGGGTTCAGAGAGGTAAGAGGGATGCTCTTTCTTCACAATTCAGTTTAGACAAGGGGAAAGTTACAATTATAATACATAAACAAAACAAGCAAAAAACAACAGACAGACAGACACAAATACCACAATCAACAACCATGCTGGTTGGGTTATTCTAAGAGGTGTAGTTCAAAAACAGCAACATTTTCTGCCTTTGATTTATTTCAACCCAGCTGTGGTGCTCTGTTGTTTTAGGTGTCTTTAAATATTGATCTTAGTGGCCATTTTAAGATACAGTAATACTTGTTTATCCTATTTGCACACTTCCTATTTTTAGCTTTTAAAGAATGTTTTAATGATCTAAGCTGCCTTGGGGGAGAAAGGCAGGATATAAATATTTTAGATAAATTAAATTAAATAAATTCACGGGAGGACTTAAGAGCTGCTGGGGAGCTCAGTGGTTTAGGATAGGAGTTCGATTCCCCAGTGTCATTTCCGTTTGTCGCAAAAGTTTTCAAAAATTTGTCATTTCCGCTTGTCGTTTGTCATTTCCACTGCGATTTAGCGCGATTTGACTTCCCAGAGCATAGGGGCGTCACGCAATCAGGGCCGGCGCTAGGTGTTTTTGCGCCCTAGGCGGCGGGCAGGGTGGTGGGTGGGTGAGTGGGTGGGCGGCGGCCGCAGGTGGGAGAGTGGGCGGGCGGCGGTGCAGGTGGACGGGTGAGTGGGCAGTTAGGATATCACTTAGGATAGAGGTTCTGTTCTTGCCTTGCACCCCAAATGTGTGTGTGTGCAACCAAATTGAAGTTGGGAAAATAGAAAATAAATGGTAGTATATAATATATTTTTAAAATAAATCCACACCTCCCACTCCCAGTCGAACCTCCCGCTTTATGCAATATCAGAAAAAAATCCTCACAAACTGCCAGAGAAGAAATAAAGAATAAACTGCTATTCTCTTCAGCAGACAAAGCTGCAGGAAATCAAAGAAATTATTTTCTAAATTCAATTCCCTCCCTCCCTGCCTAACTTAAATCCTAAAGCCTCCAGCCTCCCTCCTCAATCTCGATCGGATCACACCAGCACCAGCACCAGCAGCCAGCCCTCCTCCCTCAACCACATCCATACACCCGACTGCGATTTCTGGAAGGTGCCTCGGCTTTTTCTGCCCCCCGAGACATCCAGAAGTGTCAGTCAAAAACCTGGTGATGCCATTGGTGGAATGGTTCAAAAGATTTGCATGGTCCCATCCCATGCCCAGCCCAAATGGGCAGGTCTAAAAAAATAATAAAATAAAATAAAATAAAATCAATACGACGTTGTACTGCTATAAAAAACCAACTGCTGCTACTATTAAAATTCAGGCATTTAAAATAAATAAATTTCACATGTTTCTGTGGTGATTTGGTGTGTTTTTTGACCACAGTTTCAAAAGAAAAATTGCGGTCGCCATTTTGGATCCCCCCCCACTGCATGGCATGGCAAGACGATGAGGATGACCCCCCCCCAGCCTGGTGCAAGCAGCCCAGGACAGGAGAAGAGGGGGGGAAGGCCAGGGACCCCCAGAGACCACCCCTCTGGTAGGTGGCAAAGCCTCAGGCAGGCATATTTTCACCTGCTTTTTTGGCCAGGAGTCGGGGGGGGTTAAAAAAAACTTTTAAAAACTTTTTCTGTGCTTCACATTGAGTGATCGCCGTGATGCCACAAACGGAAACGAAAAAACCCGACCAAATTGTAATTTTTTTGGTTCGAGTTTGAGTTCTGACGGCTTAATTATCGTTACCGTTTCCGTTACATAACGGAAACGATAACCGAAAACGGAAATGACAATTTCGCCGAGTCGTGCCCATGTCTACTATTAATGATACTCCTGTGTGTCATCAAGTTAATTCTGGCTTATGGTGACCCTTTTCAGCATTTTTAAGATAGAGAGCAGTGGGACACGATGGCTCAGTGGGCTAGAGTCCTGAAATGTCAGCTGCAAAGTCAGCAGCTCGGCAGTTTGAATCCTGAGTGTCACACAGTGGAGTGAGCTCCTGCTGCTAACTCCAGCTCCTGCCAACCTAGTAGTTCAAAAGCATGTAAATGCAAGTAGATAAATAGGTACCACCATAAAAAAGTGGGAAGGTGAACAGTGTTCAGTGTGCAGAAATGCATTTAGCCATGCCGGCCACGTGGCCACGGACTTGCATTGGCTCTTTTGCTTAAAAACAGAGATGAGCACCACCCCTCAAGTCAGGCACCTGCCTCCCACCTGACTGATGAAGTGTCTAGCAGAATCCAGTACTCAAAGAGCCAACACACACACACACACACACACACACACACACACACACACACACACACACACACACACACACACACACACACACACACACACACACACACAAAGCATGGGAGGTGAAGGAAGAAGATCAGCGAAGGGCTTGCCATTATCTCTCCAGCAAGTTTGGATTATAAAGTAACAAAGATTACACAGCACTTCTCTTGTTAGCACAAGGCAATTATTTAAGAGGAATTAACAGGAGATAAAATAAGGAAGAAATGAGAATTGTAAATATTGGTTGAGAAATTAATGTGTTATATGTAAGCAGATAGCAATTAAAAGGTCATATGGCAACATTCTGAATGTAGCTTTCAAAATTCCCCCTCTAGGTCCCTGAAAGCAAATGGCACACAAACATTTTTAGAACCCTCTAATAATAATAAAGAGTGGAGAATTGTTAATATGGTTTAGAAACTATTTAAAACACTGGAGCACAATATGATAACTGAACAGTGAACGACTAAAAGGCTTTTACCAGTAACAAGCAAAATTACTTGGCTGTGCATAGCTGCTGGTTTGATATATAATATTGTTTAATAGATTATAGCCTTCAAATGAAGTAAGCTAGGAGCACTGTAGATGCCCTGTCTCAGTGAAACGAAGACCACTGGCTTTCCTAGTCTTGTCCCCTGTCATGCCACACCTCGGCAACAGTCCTTGGATGAGTTCTACATGTTTTATTTACATGTTAGGGGCTGCTCCACAGCTGAGGGGTGAAAGGAAAACATTGTCGTCCCCCCCCCAGACTTTGGAATATATCAAAGTCAAATTTGTGATTGAGGCTATGGGCATCTCCTGAAGTTTTGCGGTGACGTGCACCCATGTTAGTTTACAAGCTACTTCTAGACAGTATCAAGTTTCAACTACACACCTGTGTGCTGGTCGATCATCTAGTCAGTGTAGGTGGTATTGCAGAATTCAAACACAATGGCAGTTTCAGTTACTGTAATTAAAATTAACCTATCCATTAAAAAAAGTCAGAGACTACAGTCTAGATCTAAACATAGAATCATAGAATCATAGAATCATAGAATCATTGAGTTGGAAGAGATCTCAATGGTCATCTAGTCCAATCCACTGCCATGAAGGAACCCCTGTCACAGTACCCTTGACATATGGCACAGTACCCTTGGCATATGGCCATCCGGCATTTGCTTAAAAACCTCCAAAGAAGGAGACTCCACCATCCTCCGTGGCAGCATATTCCACTGCTGAACAGCTCTAACTGTCATGAAGTTCTTCCTTATGTTTAAATGGAATATCTTTTCCTGTAGATATTTCCAGTACATTCAAACTCCCAGAACAGACCCATTCAATGTCAGATCTACTCAGCCATTGAACCTCAATCTATACAGTTCTATTGGACACATTCATTTCAAAACAACCAAAAAAGACCCAACCAGAAAAGGTTTACAACAAGGCTGTGATGCAGCTGTGCTTCAGAATGCCTTGTAACCAGAGAACTAGGATCCATTTGTAACAGAAACAGACATGCTTCCTGGCAGAGAGCATCCTGCAGCATCGGGGAAACCTTTGAGAAGGCCCTTCTCTCAACGGGTGACCACTCTGGCAGATTTTAGTGTATAAAAGAATGTGTCCGGTAATCTCAGCTGAGAAGACAACCTGCCAAGGAATCATCGTCTGGTGGGCCATTTCTATGGCCTCTATCTCACATCCCTTTAAATGCAGATTAAATTTGTAGATAAACCGTGTCCAAAAATGTCATCCCCATGGCCGCTGGGCTTTTTTGGGGGAGGTAACGCCCCCTTAAGTGAGGTTTCCAAGACTTACCGGAGAGGTAGGGAATTTTTTGCCTCGCTTAAAAAATCCACCTTTTAAGGAGGCAGACGTCATGGGACTGCATAGATGATCCAGTTTTCTTTTTTCTTTTTGCTCATAGCACTGACCAGCTGTTCCTAGGGCCGATCAGCGCTGTTTTTTTCTTTTCTTTTAGCGCCAGTCAGCTGGTCCTCTGGCTGGTCTGGTGCTTTTTAAAAAAATTTCCCCCACCCTCCTAGTGCCAGGCAGCTGGCCAATCAGGCACTGTTTTTTTTTAACTTCCTCCACCCCTAGCACCAGTCAGCTGTTCCTTTTTGAAAAATCCTAGCACCACCTGCTGGCCATGGGGTGAATTGCGCTTTAAAAAAACTTTATACGTGGGAACTGCTATCTGCCATCTTCAGTCACATGATGGGAGGAAGAGGAAAAGCCAGACCTTCCAAAGATCAGGATCTTCCCCAGGTGAGATAGCAGCCTGATTTGGCCCATTTTGGAGGAGTGTGTAGGAAAGTTATAAATAGCATATTAATTCTATTCATAAACAAAACAGGAAATTTCTAATAATTACAGCAGCTTGCTGAATTTGGAGGGGGTAGGTGGGTACAACTTAGGGATCCTGCCAGTTATAGACCAAACAGGAAATTTAATAAAACTTGAATTCAGATCTATGTCCAAACAATGGTGGATCACTGTAGGTCTTTGGAGGAATATATATTGCATGGCTGTGATTAGCTACTTGTTCTCCCACAAGTATCAGGACAGATAAATGCCTCAGAAATCAGGCTTGCAAATAGACTCCATGTTTACCTAAAAATGACCAATCATAAAACAAAGGACATAATATGGAAATGAGGATATGGAAGACAGAAATGACTGCTACATCCTTGGAGGTTTTCCATGCATGTAATGGGCTATTAAAATGTATAATTTGCAATACTAATTTCACATTCAGAGGTCTTCTACAGGAATTATCATGAATGCTGATTTAAGAGGACAATGGATGGGTTCTAAATTGCAGGTGAGCATTCTGGGTTATAGAAAATCTATACTAGCACATTTACCAGATTCAACATGTAGAGTTGGATATTATATCTGTATGAAACGCCTACTGCAGATATTCGTTTTAGCATCAGGAAGTTTCATAATTGTTATTGTTATTAATTTTAGTTGGCTATTAATGAAATGTTCAAGACAATAATAGAGAGATGGGCATGAACCAGTAGTTTGGCAGTTCATGCTGGTTTATCAGCTGTGCCTGGAGGAGGCGTGGTAGGGAAGCCTATGAGCTGGGAAGCACTAAACACCTGTTCAGGCAATAAAAAAATCTACTGCAGAATCACAGAACCAGTGGCTTTCAGCATAAATGTTAGCAGCAAAATGGTATTTGTTAAGCAGTTAGTATTCTTAGTTCTTGTCATGTGCCGAGCCATTTGATTGGTATGCAACAGGAAATATAACCATGGATGACTTAACTAGCTGTAATTTATCACAGATTTATGTATTTATTTATGAGATTTATGGCAAGGGGTTGGACTAGATAGCCCTTGAGGTCTCTTTCCACTCTTTTATTCTATGTCGACAGACTCAATGCCGGTAGATGTTAAGTAACAGGATTCTCATTTAAAATCATGGGGAAAACAGACAATGCTAAAAGAAGGAACCATTAGAAACACCACACCACCCAATCAACGCATCAGAGCAATAGCCAGAAAAAATTACTAAAGACAGCAGATCTTCAAACATTAACATCTTTCTATCATGGTACAAGGTGTGCAAGAAATATATTGTGTCTCAAAGTTGTCGCTAGAGCCTCTTGATTAAAACTTTAATAGTCAGGTGTGGTAAGAAATGTGAACATACAGTAAGTCAATTTCAACCCTACTGCATTCTTCAGTTTCCCACCAGACTTCCCAGGCTGCCCTCCATTTTGTATAGGGTTAAAGATATTTATTTATTTATTTGTCTTTTTTTTTGCTCATTTTTCCAGGATATTCATATTTTAGCTTGTCTTTTTCAACTTTTTATTGATTTTTTTTTAAAAAAAGTATTTTCCAACATGAACCAATAAGTTTGTTACATTTGTTTCCTTGCAAGCAAATCTTAAGCCTTGTAGATAAACAGACTTCTTGTGCAAGATGTGCTTCGTTCATTGACTTGAATGATGCAGAGTGGATGTTTCCATCGCAAAATGAAAATCTCTATAAATACCCCCAACTGTCCCATAGTATTATCCATCTGCCTTCTTTGTTCCCTTGCCTTGGAATGTTATAAGCCATAGTTCATGGATTTGTATTGCATCAGATGCAGGCTCTCCCGGTTTCCAAACCTTTAGGGAAAGTGATGACAGCCATTGCGAGGATTCACAACGAGGGCACGTTCTGGAGGAGGAACATTTGAGCCATTGGTTCCGAGGGGCTGTGTGAGTCAACATTATTCACCTACCACTTGGAAAACCCACAGCTGTAAAGAATTAAGTAATCAGTCTTAGGAAGGCCGAGACTAAACATGATGAAGATTACATCCTTTGAAGGTTCCTTGTTGCCAACATCATTAGAGAACTGGGCTCAGGCTCACACTTCTGTGTCGAAAGGATGGATAAGTAGAAACAAATCCCCCATTAATTGGAAATGTTGTTATGGACCCCAAGAATGAGAGAAATAACACTCACCCTCCTTGAACTTCAGAAAAAAATATGATTGACTGGTTCAGCAGCTGTGAAGGAAGGGCTACAGCAAATCATGTCTAAATGCCTAAACATAAGTGAATCCATGGATTCAAACTATGATTGTACAATGTTTTCAACCAACTCTTTAATCCCACCTTCTGTTGACACCTGGTTGCAATTTTCCTCTCCATTTTCTGTCCCATCTACCAACCTATCTGCTGGGGGGCCTCTGGAAGCCTCAATAAAGAATGTGAGGACTGAGAACATATTCAGGTGTGTCCAGAGCAACAACAGTCCTCTGTCAGCTGATCCTTCTACTGACACAAAGGAAGAAGCAGCTTATCTATCAGTTTATATTTCCAAATGTATTTGGTACACCATTCTTTCAAAATAAAAATAACAATAAAAATGAAAACTTGCATTTTTTTCCTAACCCCACTAATCTCCCGATTACCATCAATATTTTGCTTCCATTCTTTGCTTTTAAACATTTGGGGAAAAACTCTTGCTCTCCCTATTCCCATTCCTATGTTTTTCATATGTCTCTTTTCTTAATTCACAGCAATGGGAGCATTCCAAATATTTTAGGATTGGAGCTCCCTGTGATGTTTACCCCTTGGTGTTGAATAATTTTTTAGATGTGTGTATGTAGACTAGTGATTCATGGACCAATGAGAAAACTTGGAGGAGGAACCTGAGGGTATTTAAGGCTCTGCCCAGCACTGAATTAGTCAGGCAGGGACGGGCACTGTCTGATCGCAGGTCAGATAGGGACCTACACTTACTGAGAAAGAGAGATAGGGTCTGATTGAGAGACAGTTAAAGTCTAGAGAGAGAAGAGATAGGATTTTAAAACTTCTGTGAGGAAAACTAAGTGCTGAGTGTCTATTAACTTAAGAACAGGGTGTTCATGTGAACAACTTTGTCAGTAACCAAACTTTATTTATTTATTTATTTATTTATTTATTTATTTATTTATTTATTTATTTATTTATTTATTTTAGTGGGTTTGAGCTATTTTCTTCCTTTTGTTTGTACCTAAGCACGTTACCTTTATTATTTTAATTCTATTTTGCAATAAATAAATTTCTTTTATCTTTATCCAATTTAAAATCACTCTGAATGCATTAATTTACAAGAGAAGCTAGTTGTGGCAGCAAAAGAGAAAAATTTGAAGCACTGCTTGTCAATAGCCTATGAAAGGGCTGGGGTAAAGCACGGTAGTGCTACACTCCCATCATCCTTTGGCAACATCAGGCGTGACATTACTGAATTTCTTAGACTACAAATACCACAATTCCTCATTCTGTGAGTTCTGTCTGACATATATTTTACAAGCACCCAAATGTGGATCACCTGGTTACCTTAACACCTAAATGTGAATAAACCAAATTTCATGTTCCTGCCCCAATGCTAACTGGGAGTTTTCTTTCTAAACAGGAAGATTGGGCAGATCAAAGTGCAGATAGGCCTCAAAGCCACATCCAGCATAATGGGGATATATCTTTGTTTATTATATTAAATTTACTGGTATTATATGCAATCTCAAAATAACTTTGGAATAATAAGTTAAATATAAAAAAACTAACACAGCCTGGAAGTTGAGTCATGGCAACTGGACTTCTTTTCTTGAGAGACTGAAATGTTTCACTGCTCATCCAAACAGCCAAACTTGACTCATATGCCAAACTAGACTGACGAAGCTGTTTGCATGAGCAGCAAAACGTTTCAGTCTCTCAAGAAAAGAAGTCCAGCTGCCATGACTCAACTTCCAGACAAACTTACCTGGATGACTGAGAATTTTTGAAAACTTACGCAGCCAAAACAAAATGAAAAATGTTAGAAGAATTATAGCAAGAAAACTTAAATAAGGAAATTAAAAGGGAAAATGAGTAAAAAGATGGAATAAAATAATAATATAAAAATATATCTCTTTGAGAGTGAAGGAGAAGGAGGTGGCAGTTTGTGGCTTCCAAACAGTTGGGCTACCATGCAAATCATCCTGAATGGTGGACTGATGGAAATTGTAGTCCCCAAGCATCTGGAAAGCCACAAGTTGCTCAGCTCTGTTATGGAGGATGAAGTGAGAGGTTAGATATTCCTGACTAGAGATGGGCACGACTCAAAAAATGGTGTTTCGTTTGTCGTTTGTCATTTAGGGGGTCTGTTTCAGTTCATTTTCATTTTTGTGAATTTTTTTGCAAAAAAATCATTTTCGTTTCATTACGTAACAAAATGAAAAAATGAAAATGAAAATGAAAAATTGCTGTTTCGTTAGCATTCATTACAGTTCAATGTATTTGCCGCAACAAAACGAAACACACAACAAAATTTCTGTTGTTTCAGTTCGTTTCATTTCATTTTGGAGACAAAATTCGTTTTTCGTTTCAACGAAAACGAAAATGAAAAATTGCTCATTTCGTGCCCATCTCTATTCCTGACTGTACTGAGGAATAGAAAGTGCACTCCAGGGGGTAACAGGTAATGAAAGGGGATGTTGTGACAGATGGAGGGTTAGAATGAATTAGATATGTTGCTGTTTTTTCTGTTGGAATTGGATGCAACTTGGCTTGCATTCAAGAAGACACAGGTCTTCGCAAGGGGAAGAGTAGAAACAAAGGATCTCCACAGGTTTCCCAAACTTTCCCCCAATGGTTCACACCTGACGTGCAACTGGAAAACATTTTTCTGAGTTTTGTGCCAAGCCTTACTGCTGCCGTCACTGCACACCACTGTCTTCAGAAGGAAGGAGCTTCCCTTCCAGGCATAGTGGTTAAACTGCTACACTGCAGCTATAACTGTGCTCACAACCTGGGATTCAGTTCCAGGTATCCAGCTCATGGTTGACTCAACGTTCTATCCTTCTGAGGTTGGTAAAATGGGTAGCCAGGTCACCGGTGTGTTTGTGCAATGTATAGCCTGTATCATTACTTGTAAACTGCCCAGAGAGTGCTTTAAGTGCTTTGAGGTGGTATATAAGCTTTGCTTTGCTTTGCTTATGAGCATGGTTGGTCTTCAGAGCATTTGCAAAGAGATGGACCAGAAGTCCTTACAACATCTTTCAACTCTACAATTCTGTGATGCTGTTGGGGGATACAGTAGGAGTGGACAAGGGATGGAGGAAGACTGTTGTGGACTCTTCTGTCTCATATGCCAAAATAGCATGGCTGGCTTGTGGCAACTGTGCATCCTATTCAAGATAGTTGAAAAATCAGGAACAGGGCCTGGTAGGTGCTAGTTTAGACAGCCAGCCCTGCGTAAATTGCTTGGGAAGCAATCTACCAATCTCCTTTGCTCCTCACAACATTTGCCAATGCCAAGGAAGGCCGGAGAATCCACCACTGGTCGTTGGGAATTTTTCTGGCCTCCCTTATTGTAGAGTGAGCTAATGTTGGTGGTTCACAAAGCACCATCTCTTGCCTTTGGAAATATGCTAAAAACAAACTCCCCTGGACAGCTTTTAATGGTTTTACACCTGAAAATATGTGAATAATTGTCATAGTGAACTCTACATTATTCTTGGTTTATTTGATAAAGACACTGGACTAAGGTTGTAATTTAATTATCTTCATTTAAGCAGAGAATAGTATGCCACTTGTTTATTTTTTAGTATTTTGTTGTTATATTTGATTTCTGATTGTGTTACTATTGTTTATAATATATGTTGACAGTTTGTACACTACCCAGAGAGTTTCTGTTCACTATGAGGCTGTATATATAAAAATAAAATAAACACACGTACTGTACTAGGTATCTCATGCATGTCTACAAAGCCAATATTGGCTGGACCACAAAAATATATTTTTTTAAATTTTCATTGGTTGGCTTTCTTTCAATTAAGGGACCCAAAGTGACTCACAGCGGTTGTTAAAAAACAGACTAAAAGTATGATAAATTATGGGACTAGTAACATGTAAGCACGTAACAACATTAAAATGACTAAAAGCTATTAAATATACCTAAACACGTTAAAAACACAGTGATTAAATCCAATACAGTCCAGTCCCAGGGCTCAAAACTGAGCCAAATGAATATCACCTTCATCATTCAAACAAGGAAATTAATACCATTGGTTTTGAATGTAGAGTTTGGATTGGATTTAGACTCATGGGTCCGAAGATAAATGGGAGGTGGAGCATGAAAAAGCTTGATAAATCTCAGAAAACAGGGTTCATTACTTCTGTCCCCCACCCCCACCACCAGGTTGGCTTCACTGCCTGGCTGGTCTTTGCTGTGCCGCCATTAACAGAAACAGAATAAACTATGTTACTTAAACATAACAACTCACATTTGCTCACTTTCAGAAAAGGTTGCACATAGGTTGCAAAACTCAAGTACTGTTGATATAGAAATTTGACTTGTATGGCAATCCCAGATCACACACATTGGTAGTAATAGGTTGCAAGATGGGTGCACCATAATCAACATTTTTAGTCCGTCGGTTATGTTAATCTATGCCTTATTTACTATATCCTACAGCTGGGAAAGTAACCAAGTTACAGTGCTTTAATAGGTCTGTACTGATTTGTGGGTTAAAAGAGTTGTAATTATTGAGACAAAATATGTTATCAATTTAGCTTTTATTTCCCAACAGGGCTCTCCTGTCATTTTATATTATTACTTTTTTTCGGGGTCCTTTTTAATGATGTCACCCCCTTAATGTTCCCCCCCAAATTCTCCAGCGTTCACTTCCAGTGATTGATGGGGGCTGTTGGGAAAAAAGAAAAGAAAAGTCAAGTGTTTTCAAATCAAATACACTTTACAGACGTCCATGTACAGGAAAAGATGGTCAAAATAAAGAATGGTGTGTTTCCTTGAAATTCACCAGCCCATTGATACAGCAGAAGCACAGATCTCAGTAGAGCTTTTGTGCAATGCACTAAATGGTCTCTCCCCCCTCCCCCAAATCTCCTATGGAGGGGGAAAGTTCTCAGCAAAGTCACCCATCAGACCTGTTGCAAATTTAGTTACTGGGCATCCACAGACTTGTGGCCGCTGCAAAGTTAGAAGCTGTGTCTTAAAATGACATATGGTGTGCTAAAGTGACAGGCTGGGCGGATTTATATACTAATTGGCTCAAAATGGTTTGGCTGGAGGACATTTCCTTTATTTTGGAAAATGGGCTTTTAATAAATGAAGTTCAATAAATTAAGATAACTTGGCCCATATCGTGGAACCAAAACCAGTGCAGCTCACAATTGAGTGTGATAATGGGCCCTTGGGAAGTGAGTTTGTCAAGTGTAAAAGCACAACATATTTTATTAATTCTACACTTGGGTCAGCCTGTCTTGTTTTAATCCACCAGTCCACTTCCATTTCTTTTTTTTCAAGACTGCTCTGTAAAGCCTTTTCCTTTCAATGGTCACAGTGATTTTTGTTTTTTCCTAGAAGCAAACTGGCACTGGCTCCGCTATTCCACTTCACCCCTATCTGTGCTGCCGTTGGAATTCCTACAGTTCTTGCAGGAAAACTTTGGCATAACTGATATGAATTTCTCCTAAGGTGCCCCCCCTACACATTTTACAAAATGTAAAGTTCCTCCTCCCTCTGGAGTGAGATGTGCTTGTGAATATTTTCCAAATCTCTACATTTTGGAACATCTTTTTGGCAACTATTTTGTAGATGCTCTGGAAGTTTTGGGCTGTCTCCCCTCCCCTCCTTTGACAAAATTCACCCAAACCACAGAAATGTACAGATTTGCTAAGCAAGAGGGCAGTCTTGGCAGTCACAAAATGTATTTTCTAGGGAAGCGTCAATGCGACAGATTGCTTTTCTGCCCCTAGCCTGGACAAAACAAACGGCATGATATTCTTTTTCATCCCTTAACTCTCCGAGCCCTTTCCCTTTACCATCATCCTGTCTTTGGGGAAGATGCTGCCAAATTGCTGAATTTCTAATTTCCATTAGTTCAAAGGGGAGCACTCAATTCCCCACTGTTCCTTGAAGACACAGTGGGGGAATTGAACCGCCATCCTCCAGCTTGATTGCCAGTTATCTAAACCATGGAGCTATCCATCTTAGCATCAATCTGGAAAATCCTTTCCAATTAATTCTTCCCAATTAACCCCAGCTCCTGCCAATCTAGCAGTTTGAAAGCATGTAAAACGCATGTAGATAAATAGTACCACTGTAAAAAGCAGGAAGGTAAAACAGAGTTTCCGAGCAGCCATGCCAGCCACGTGGCCACAGACAACACTGGCTCTTTGGCTTGAATACGGAGATGAGCACTGTCCCTAGAGTCAGTCACGACTAGCACACACGTGTGTGGGGAAGCTTTACCTTTACCTTTTATACACACATGTACAGTACACACACACACACACACACACACACACACACACACACACACAGAGAGAGAGAGAGAGAGAGAGAGAGAGAGAGAGAGAGAGAGAGTGGAGGGGGTGCTAAGGTCATCAGGCAAGGCCGTTCTCTCCATCCTACCACCTTCACAGGTGCGCCTCAGAAGAACACATGAAAGGGCCTTCTCTGTTGCTGCTCCCAGACTCTGGAACTCCCTCCCACTGGAGGCCAGGACTGTCCCATCTCTGCTGTCTTTCCATAGGCAAGCTTTCCCTGAAGGGCTTCCTATATATAACTTTGATTGTATATTTATTATATATAAATTGCCCTCCAGTCTCTCTACCTTTATATTTCCAGTACTCAGATGGTCTCCAAGATGAGAATCAGTAACAAACCCCGCTTTTTCCCATCTATCCATTATGGTTGCAGAAGCCACTGTGAAAGATTGTATAACACCATCACAGAAAAGAAAATAATAGATCCAGCAATGGTATTCAGAAGCAAAACCTTTTGAGCGATGTGATTTCCTGGTTCCCTACTAATTTATTGTACTTCCTCTCTGTGTATTTGTCAGAAAATGATTTTAAAAATAACAGTCAGGATGAAAATTGGGGAAATCTGCAGCTTAAATTACTATGCAAACTTACTTCAATTGGGAGTTAAACTCACCAAGCAATAGCAGATCAGCCAGGGCAGCTGAAACAGATCCCCCCCCCTCCGGGTTCAGAAATGGATACCACCTCAGAATACCAGGTCCCAAGGAGATGGGTCGGCAGCAAACAGCAGATGGATGTTCTCAGAGCTTGGAAAAAATATTTGTTTAGACTACATATTCCAGAGTCCCTCCCCAACACAGCCAGAGAATATGCTGGCTATGGATTTTGTGGGAATTAGAAACCAACAAATAATGTTTCCAAGCATTGGGTGCTCTCGCCTTCACATCTTGAAGTGACCTATCTAGATTAAGGCCAGAGTATTTAGCAATATCTAAGGATTTTGTTGCCTGCAATCAATAACACAAGTTCTATGAAAACAACTGAATGAACTGGAACCCCAGATGTGGTTCAATTCTGAAGCAGTTAAAGGGCAATGGAACTGATCTTGTGTGCAATATTCAGTTCTGCTCAATAAAAAAAGTTCAAAAGAATGGCTGGGAAGCTGCCATTGATGTCTCGTAGCATCTGCTGCCTGAGGTGATTTCCTCGCTCTGTCCATTGGTGGGCTCGGCCCCTGTTCACAGAGAAGCAGACCAACCATGGTTGTGGTTAGGATTCTGGACTAAATGGACTCTTAATCTGATGCAGAAGCAACTTCTTTATTTATTTCTTTTACGTAGAAGTAAAAGAAGTAAATAAAGGGATTTAGGGATTTACTTATTTTACTTAGGAGTAAATCCCATCCATTGCAAAACCAGTTACATCTGGATCAGGAGGCATGACCTGATCCAGCACCTCACCTCTATCTAGTGTTCTTTGTTGTTGATCTACCTGCTAAGCCTAGGATTTATGTCCAAGGAAGGAAATGATAGATGTGTATACATTCCATTGTGCATGAATCAACTATCGTTTGGGACACCTAGTTCTACTTAACAGTGCTTGTGCTGGGAAGGTTGTCATAGCAACCAGACTCTGCTGTACTCCATCATCTGGCTTCGGAGCACTCCATTAAAAAAAGAAAGAAAGAAATAAGCAACTATTGGTGGGTTCACAGCTAGGCCCATCAACCTTGGATGAACATTAAGGTTTGGTGTGGCTTCAAAAAGGATCAACTAATAAGGGATGTGTTGCTCATTAAAGTAATGAGCCCTAGTTCTGCCCCCACTAATCCCTGGCAGGAAATGACATCACCTCCAGATGTCGCCCTCCCTCTAAAGCCTCGTTTGGGTGTTCCTAAATACATCAGGAGGGGCAATGTGATGGCCACATTTTCCTGCTGTCATGTCTGCCACCCTCCATGCGTGGGAGGCAACTTTTTGAAGGTGAGATTCTCCTCCGTGGATGTCAGCTCTCTGTGATAAAAATATAATAAACAAACAAACCAATGGAGGATACTAAGGTGCCTTGCATGAAGTCAGGCTATTTATTCCATTGACTCAATACTGTCTACTCTCAGAAGTGGCTCCTCCCCACTGTTTCTTTTGATTGGAGGTACTGGAGGTTCTGATTTTGGAGTCTTCCAAATGTATTCAGACATGTAATTCCCACTTGAGAAGTAAAATATCTGCTGGGTGCCCTTCCTTGGCATACCATTTTATAAGAATTCAGTGTGGCCTTCATCCCAAAACAATAGGTAGAATTTTCTGTGGATGACTCTGGAAGTCTTGGAAATTTGGCCTCCTACATGCTTGATTGATTCAATTTGGTTAGCAAAATCTATCATGAGAAGATTCTGAAAGAGGTGATGTAATGTTTTCGGTCCATCCCTTTGGAAGAAGTTGTTGCAGAGTTTTGAATTGTGGTAACATTTCTCTAGCTGCACAGTAGAAGTCCATGGATTCACAGAGCAGAATTAGCTTCACACTCTCCAGACTAGTCCATCACTTTCTTTTCATTAACTGGCACTTACAGTCTCAATAACTCAAGCTGATATATTTTTGAAGTAGTGACAATAAAAAGTTTTCATTTGCTTACAATGAATAGGTAACTGCAAGCTAAAAACAAGACTACTTTTCAGTTATAGGCCTCAACAGACTACTGCTTCCAACAGACTCAAGGGCTTGGGGAGGCTCAAAAGGAGAGAGGTAGAGGCACAGAGGGAACAAGTGTTTAGGGCTGACTATAGTGACAGCACTATCAGGTCTCTTGCAGCTATCCCTACAACCCCAGCCCAGTAAGGTCTCTTACAGCCATGCCTAGTAGAGACAGAATGCAAGATTGAAAAAACCATAACAAAGATGAGTGTGAAGCTATGAAGGAACCCCTTTAGATCTCATAGAGAGATCTAAAAATAGCCTTACTGCTCTGACCATACCAGTTTCATCCAATTTCAGAAATTCTGGAAAAGTGGTTTGTACTTGGGAGGAGTGACAACCAGCTAATATCAGAAACTTCTAGGTGGGGATAAGAAAAAAAAATCTGACCTAAAAGTCTGGATGGCTGCTGCTGATTTGAATTGACAATATTGGGCTAGTTGGCGTGAGCTAGTAGACAGCAGCTTTCTATGATCAAGTAAGCCATTTTGTATTGGTCCCCTGCATTTGTAGCAGTTCCTCGCAAATCATTTCAACCACATTGATCACCTGACAGGAGCTGGGTTTTGACTTTCCCGAATTTTGACTCTCAAAATCCTTGGCAGCTTTTGATAACAATCTTTTGTGGAAAAATTCTTTGCTGAGGGTCAAGTTTGAGCCAGATGATTGTGGCAATTGCCAAAAGAGAGAATTGGACACTTTGCTAGCCTTTGGGCCCTTGGCATTCAAGAACCATTCTGGCATAGCTGGAATGCAGTACGTCCCAGAACAATCTCATGGCCATGGAGGGGGTTCCACAAAGTCAACTCATGCCTGTTTGCTGACTGTCTTTATGCCTGCTCAGTAACCTGCTGGGCTTTTTTGGCAGTTCCAAGGTTAAAGTTTATCATTGTTCCCACTCAAGGCCGGCAAAAGTCTGAGCTGGCAATACAAAACCCAGCCAGGTGCTTATTAGAGGAGGAATGCTAATTATTCCTTTCATGTGGATAAGCTTTCCAAAGCTGTATCCTATTGAGAAAGCAGCCAAACTTTTGCTCACAAGTTGAATTCTTTTTCAAAGGAAACATGTTGTTTGTCCCTCTACCAGTAATTAACTGTGGTTCTCAGGGGTTGACTTAGGGTTATTGTGAGCAAAGTGTGGAGCAACAACAGTGATTTCTCACTTACTGCTACAGTGGCACTACTCAGGCATGCTTCATTGGTGATAGGTAACAATTTGCACCTGGGAATGGTCCCTGGGTACCGGATCATGCATCAGGGTGTGCCTTGCATAGGGCTCTATAAAAGAAAAACAGAAAGAGGCTGGGGTAGGGAGGTGTTGCTAAGATCTAATTCCCCCACAATGCACATTCAGTGAGCATACGAAAAAGATTTGAAGCATATCCAAGAGTTGAAATTTCAGACTGAGGAAGCTACCAAGGAAGCAAAATGTTTCCATCCCACAAGAAAAGGAAGTCCAGTACAAAACTTCCAGATTGCTCCCAAAAGATACACTATTTGCAGACCTGTGCAAGAGGATTTTGGCCAATGTGTAAAAGGAAGAAGGACGCCATCCTTCAACAACAACATTGTTCTTGTCATGTATACAAGTCCTTGCTGCCTGGAGGATCCTGGGTGCTGTAAAGCAAAACAAAAAACAAAGAAAAAAAACCAAAACCTAATGTTGCCATCTGCTGATCATGGGTGATATCCAATGTCAAGTGAAGGATATTATTTTTGTGCAACACGATTTTCTCTGCTCTTGGAAACTTCCCTAATTTTGCGAAGAGGTACAGGGCAGTAAGAGTGAGAAAACAAGAGGTCCTTCCAGTAACAGAAGCCACGCTGTGAACTGGATGGCTTGAATGAACACCAACCATCATATCATTAATATTGCCATGTTATGTCAATCCCCCACAGAGCAGCCCAAATCTTCAAAACAGTGGGATGGGCAAACAAGGTAGGCAAGAAGAAAATGGATTCATTATTGTACACAGCAACAACAATTAATACATTTTTACTTTGTCTAATCAATTGGTTTCCAGTTTTTACTTATCTGCCTAATCTAAACCAGTGTTTTTCAACCTTTTTTGGGCAAAGGCACACTTGTTTCATGAAAAAAATCACGAGGCACACCATCATTAGAAAATGTTAAAAAATTTAACTCTGTGCCTATATCAGTCTCTAAAAGGTTCGCCATTGCTGGTGTAGGGAGAAGCAGGACAGAGGGGCCACAGATTGAGGCAGCCCGCTCTCTAGCACCCAGTTCCCACTTACCTGTGTTGTTTTTTTAAAGACATTTTGCCCTGCATGGACTTCTGTGTCCAGTGGAGACCTGAGAAGGGGCACTGACTCTCCAGGAACACAAATAAGACCCAAAAGCCCATCTTGCTCTCCACACTGTGGCCAAGGCAGATGCCTTCAGCAAGTCCAGCGACAGGAGGGAGGAGGATGAAGGAAGGCAGGAAGGAAAGAAGGCAGAAAGTGTTCTGCTTGTATACCGCCCCATACCACTTCAAGGAGTCTCTGGGCGGTTTACACTTTTAATTACAGTAGGCAGGCTGCTAGACATACACATATGCAGGCTAGAAATGAGCACGTTTCTATGAAGAGGGGAAAGGGTATGAATGGAAAGAGAGAGGTGGGGAAAAAAAGAAAGAAAAGACAGACAGAGAGAAGAGGGTGACCCAAGACAGAAAGAAAGGGGCAAGACTTCAAGGAACCCATGGCGGGGCCCCTCAGAGATGGCTCTTCCCCTCCCGGACAGTAAAGGCTGTCCGTCCGGCTGTCCAGCTGTGCCAGTAGCCCCCCCGCCCGCCTCCTCAGCCCAGGCCCGGCGGAAGCCTCCTCCATCCCCCCCTCCTCGCAGCCCTGCCGCGGTGCTCGTGGGGCAGCCGGGCGCCCCTCCTCCCCTTCCCCTCACCTGGTGGTTTGTTCTGGGCTGGGGCTCCCGGGCCGGCTCGTGTTGGCGGGCGGGCTGTCGGGCGGCTCAGTCCATTGGTAGCTCCCAGGAAAGGGGTGGTGGTGGTCCAGGGTAAAAAAAGGAGGGGGGAGAGGGAAGCGAGCAAGTCGCGGCGGCGGCGGCAGGCACAGGGCAAACACTAAGAGAATGAGCGGGGCCAGGTCCGGCCGGGGAGGAAGTGACGCCAGCGCCACGGGACTCGGGGGGGAGGAGCCAAGCTGGCCCTTGGACGCTATTTATAGCGCCTCCCAGCTGTGGGCCGCCCGCCAACCCTGGGTTGAATTTCTTTAGAATTTTTCAATTTTTCCCACGGCACACCAGGCAACATCTTGCGGCACACTAGTGTGCCGTGGAACAGTGGTTGAAAAACGCTGATCTAAACAACTAGTTAAATTACCTGCTTCACAAGCTCATTCCTGTAAAATTTCCCTCAGATATGACAACAGAATGAGTACAATCTTATTCTTTCAGTTACTCATCACTATATCTCAGGCTTATCTCTCTATAACTTTTCTCCTAGTCAGGCCTTGTTCCCAGAATACCTCTTCTCACTTATGCTGAGGCTGACAGATGTCCAGAGATTCCTGGATTTCAGAAACAAGTTCACTCCTCTCCTTCGAGACTGGCTCTAGAGAGACATAAGGCATATATGCCAACGTTCTGTTTAAATAATTAGAATTACAAAATATTTTTAATGGCAAGACTGAGTGGGGGGGGGGAGGTAGCCATGTTCTTTTATATGGCTATTTGAAGGTACAATGATTAAAATATTAAAATATTAATTAAAATATTTTAAAAGAGCCTGTTCATATTTGCAGTCTGCAAGCATAGTTAAAGTAGCAAACAACGCAATCAAAACACTAAAAAACACTTCACCATTACTAAAGTAGAGATGGAAGGGAGAAAAGATTAGACTGTTTTTTAAAAGTGGCAAATTAAAAAAGAAAAGCAGCAAAAAGACTGAGAATTAGCACCAAACTGATGTGTGTGTTAGTGCAAAAGATATCCCAGAGATATCCCCAAGCTGGAGTGCCAGTTAGCATCTCAATATCTGCCAGATGTCTACCCTAACTGCTAAGCCACATATGAAAAAGCTGAAGTTGTTGAATCACTGCAGTCAAACTGCATGAAATAACTGTGTAAGTTTAGGTGCCCAGGTCACAGTGGTGGCCAGGAGCACATTTGCACAATTAAAGCTAGTATGCCAGTTATACCCATTTCTTGAAAAACCTACTCTGACCACAGTGACACATGCCCTAGTGATGTCCTGGCTAGACCACTCTAATGCGCTCTACGTGGGACTTCTAATGAAAAGTTTCAGGAAACTTCACCAGGTTCAAAATGCAGCAGGTAGATTGTTGACTGGGGCAGGGTACAGAGATCACATTGTGTGTGTGTGTTGCTTCGTTACAGTCGTGACCGACTCTTCGTGACCCCATGTCCATGGAGTTTTCTTGGCAGGAATCCTGGAGTGGTTTGCCAGTTCCTACTCCAGGCGCCTACAGCACCTGGTATTCCCTGGTGGTCTCCCATCCAAGTACTAACCAGGGCTGACCCTGCTTAGCTTCCGAAATCAGGCGAGATCGGATGTGCTTAGGGCATATAGGCAGCTCATAGATCACATTACACCCCTACTAATGGCTGCCAATCAGCTATCTGGCACAATTCAAAGTGCTGACCTTAACCTACAAAGCACTATACATCCTGAGTCCTAGCAACCTCAAAGACTGAATCTCACAGTACAAACTGTCTTAGGTGCTAAGGTGATCAGGAGAGGCCTTTCTATCCATCGTACCCCACAGGTACATCATGTGGGAACACATGAAAGAGCCTTCTGTGCTGTGGTGCCCAGACTCTGGAACTCCCACTAGAGCCAGGGCTGCCTCATCCCTGATGTCTTTCCGGAAACAGGCAAATACCTTTCTCTTCAGGCAAGCTTTCCCTGAATGATGGACTACTTATTATATGTCTTTCATATGAATCTTTAGAATCACATAGACTTTCTGTTTATAACCACTTATAACCTTGTGTGATTACATTGACACTATGTTTTCAATGTTAGTTTCCATAACTCATAACTTGACATGGATTTTACTCTCCTTTTAACTGCTCATATTCTCTTGTAGCTTTAGTGTAATGTTGTCTTTTAATACTGTAAAATGTTCTTTAATTCCCTGTATATCTTAATTGTACTGAACTGTATATTGTCCCTCATTACTGTAAACTGCCTTGGGCCCTTTTCCAAGGAAAAAGGTGGGGTTAAAATACTCAAAAATAAATAAATAAATAAATAAATAAATAAATAAATAAATAAATAAATGTTATTCCTCCAGCAGCTGGGTTCCTACAAGTTTCATGCCAGAACAATCAGACTTGCAAATAAAGACCATGGTGCTGGATAACTCATCACAAACAAATGCAAGGTACAATAATTTGCAAAAAGGCAGAGGTGAATAGAGATGGGCACGAAATGATTTTTTTTTGTTTCATTATTTGTGATTTGTTTCATTATGTAACGAAACGAATAATGACCCTAGGGGCAAATTTAACATGAACCGAACTGAACTGAGAAAAATTGGTTCGGTTCGGTTTGTTTCATTAGTGGAGGGGGCGGAGATGTCTCCTACCTGGTGCTGGTCTGGAGGTTCGGTTTTCTTGACTTCTGGGACGGTGACCAGGAAAAAAAACCCCGACAGCCATGCTACAGCTGTAGCGCGGCCATGTGGTCGGCAGTAAAAAACTAAAATAAAATAAAATAAAAAGAAATAAAAATTATAAAAAGGAGGGCCAACCAGGATGGCTTGGTCGGCACCCTAAAATAATAATAAATAAATAAGAAGAAAAACCCAGCGCTGACCGGGCCCCAGGGGCCACGCAGTGGGCACTGGAGAAAAAAGGGGTAAAAATGAAAAATGAATTAACGAAACAATGAAATGAATTCTTCTGCAAAAATTCGTGAAAAATGAAATGAAACAAACCGAGCTTCTTAATGAAATGAAACACAATTTTTTCTATTCGTGCCCATCTCTAGAGGTGAAAAATAGTGCTAGGGGAAACATACAGGTTTAACCAATTAAGAAAGCTTGCTTCTAGATGCAGACATGAGGACAACATACTTATCAGCTGTTCTTTGCCATTATAGCCAAAACAAACCCTGAAAATAATCCAGAGCCAATACACCACTGCATTGTGTATGTTGGGGCAAGCAGTTTCATGAAATGGCTGCTGCCTTCATCCTTGGCTTATGGACTTCTTAAAAGCAACAATTTGGAGGTGGTGGGATGCTGAATGGAATGATGGGAGCTATAGTGGAACACATCAGGGGCAACTGAGTGTCGAAGTTTGCTAGACCGAATCAGCCTGCAGTCTCATCTCACAGGACTTTTATAATGTCCTTGTGCTACTGAGTCTCCCCTATTTTAATCATGGTACGAAATGTGTACCATGGACAGCCAGTCTATGGCAAATACTAAATCTGCCTGTCAGCACCTCCATTAGTTTAAATAAAAAGTGCTTGTCAAAAAAATATAATGCACAAAACCCCTAGAGAACTCGGGTGTTCACTTGCAGACATGTGAAACTTTTTAAAAAATATGTATAACTGGGGCAAAAAACATATTTCACAGGGAGGCGTTGGGTTGTGCTATTTCTTCTTCCCTCTGACTGGCACACCAAAAAAGAAAAAGAAAAATTGTCATTGTTCTATTTAAAAATTAGTTGATTCGGCCACTTATCTGAAAAGCAAATTTGCACACACTCACTGGCTCAATTAACTTTTTGTTGGTGGATCGACTTCTGTCAGAAATCATACAGAATTCTGAATGATTCCTAGCAAAGAATAAAAGTATTATATGGGACATAGCACTTTAATGACTTTCCCTCAGCATTGTGTATAGCTTCTTTTTAATCTTTTGAGCCCTCTTGATAGCCTACCTTCCCATGGTTTTGGACTAGAACCAGCACTATCCCAGCTAGCTCTCTCTACACAGGAGATTTGTGTGGTTTGTATACCAAAAACCCCAGAGGACCCCCTAGCTGGGAAACTGATCTGTAGGAAGCATGGTAGAACACTCAAAGGGCATGGAAATATATTGTTGGCAGTATTGTTGTGGAGCCAGGGCTCATGATGGGTGATAAGGATGATGCCATCTGCCATCTTCCCTTGGGCTTTTGTTTTCTATACTGTTGTAGTTGAGCTGCAATAGTCACGGGAGATTTGGAAATGGGGCTTCAGAGCATCAATATGCTGTTGTCCTTGTTGCAACAGAAAGCGTTTGGAAATGGGGGGCCTTAAATGGGTAATAAAGGCCCTTTCGTTTTACAAAACCCCTGCTTCCAGGGAGGGAGGGACAAAATGACTGGACTCGGCTTATTGATATGGACCAATCAAACAGCCTGCATTTCTGGACTCTTCTTAGGGGATTAGCCAAGCAGAGCATATAACGGCAAGCATCTGCTTTTCAACAATGTACCACCACACTACTGGTTATGGCTGGGGAATCTGTCCATTTCATCAAACCCTTCCCCCGTTTTATATGTTGCAAATTCTGAGAAATTCTAATAAAAGATGGAACAAAATGTTCATCCATCCCTAATTATGGTTGAACAAAGCCACCAACCATAGTACTGAACAGCCTTCATAATCAAGGGCTTTCTGGAGCATCCTTGTAGCTCTCATTTTATCATGCTGAGACAAAAGGAAGTACTTAAAAAACGAGGTCCTATTATATTCTTATAATCTAATCTGTTGCACTCAATCGATCCTTGGCTGAGCATCTTGTCCCCAGCAGGGCGGAGAGAAAGAAGGGAAGTTTGTTTTCATTCCTGACTTAAGAACAGTGGGAGATTGTCAGAGAGAAGGCAGCCTATTCCCAGGTTAGGAATGTTCTCTTGGAGAGCCCCAAGCTGTGAGTGCTGCAGCTGCAGCCATCCCAAGGCTTGCCTGATCTTGAGAGTGCCGTGCGAGGCATCAATATTCATGTGTCTTTACTGGGATCACGGACGGTATATGATTTCATCCGCCAGTCCTCTGTCCGTTTCGCATCCTCTCTTGTGCAGGGTTCAGGTTCTTATTTCCTGTGACTATTAGGCTCTCTCTTTGAAACTGAACTCCTTCAGTGAGGGGAAAGAAAGCACGTTTCCTGGATCACACAGAGGAAGCATGGGAACCATCCACATTCTCATATACCCAACTAAGCAGATGTGTTTTCCCCACTCACCCCCTTCTTTTTTGTTGCTGAAAAGCAAAGGGCTGCCAATTATCACACCGTGTTCCCTAGATTAGCCCTCTTTCAGCATGTCTGGCTTGTTTCTGTTACAGTTTCTCATTTTCACACTTTCCTGAGGAAAACCAAAGAAGGGGCAGCCATTTTGATTTTAAGCACCACTCCCTTTTGTGTCAGGCACATACAGACATGCAGTCGTGAGGTGGTTTCTCTCATGGGCTGGCATCATGGCTTATCAGGTCTGTCCCTGCCATTAGGCAGAGTGAGGAAAGCCCCTTAAGCCTTCAGATGCTTGTGGCAACATTGAGAAATTGTGCAGGTCCCTCCTCTCGATCCATCTGACATTTACCTTTTGTTAGAGGACAAAAATTCTATGTGCCAGGGTGACCATAAGAACTGGGGTAAGGGATGACACTTTATTTTCTGCCTCAGGCAACAGACGGTCTGCAGAGGCGTAGCCAGGCTTTGGAGCTCCTGGGGACAAAGCTCATTTTTGCGCCCTTCTTGCTGCTCCCCCCACATCGCACCCACCCAGCAACAGGTGGCCGAAGCCTGCGGGCGTGGGGTGGGTGCATGTACATGCACGCAGGCAGATGGGCATGCATGTGCACTTTAGGGGAAAGGAGGACTGCTGGGCGGTGGGAGGGTACATGGCTTCCTCCTCCTGCTCCCCTTCCAGGTGCTCCCACATCGCTGTGCCTGGGGCAGATGTACCCTTCACCTCCCCCCCCAAGATACAGCCCTGACTGTCTGGTGTGCCCTGGTGGCCATATTTCATTATGTAGGGCCAAGTAGCGGCATCAAAACCAACAATAATTATATAAGAACACCACATGATGATTTAATAACCATGTGTCATCAACTCAATTCTGATTTAGGGTGACCCTTTTCAGGATTTTCCAGGCACATCCAGGTTTGCCATTCCCTTCTTCTGTGTGTGTCCTGGGTCTGTGCAGCTTGCCCAAGGCTACACGGGCTAGTTCTATTTACAGGAGGCACAATGAGAAATTGAACTCCCAACCTCTGCATCTGCAACCACATACTGAAACCACTGAGCTATCCAATATTTCAGGCAGGTGGTAGACAGCCTTAAAGAAGCATCCTCTGGGTAAGGGTTTGGAGAGATGATTAGAACTTTTCCTATGACAGCTGCTAGAATTTGCCAACTACCCTAGCTATTGGCTATGCTAGCTGTGTGGTATTATTAGGACCTGTGCTCTGGAAAGGTATTAAATAAGGCTTTGGGGTTATCCAGCATGGATCTTCTTGCATTTGTATATCTTTTAAGGAAAACAGGCACATAATAGAACATTATGATGATATTATATATACAAAAATTAAATAGTTGAAGAGAACTGGGTCAAACAGGAGTCAGCCTGAATTAAAAATAATAATAATTCTGAGCCTTGTGCTCATTTCTAAGTTAAAAACAGCCCCTATTCCTGAGACATTTAATGGAAATATTGTGTCATTCTGTGATGAGCATCCAAGTTACACAGTATAAATATAAAATATTTAAAAATGTAAAGCATTAATTTAAGAAATCACGATTTCCCAGTGAATACTGAATTATGTCATGTCCAGATGGCATTTAAGCTTTTCTCTATTACCCAAGGCTTTTAATAAGACAAACTAATATAATATTTTATGTCATTGCTTGCTGCATGTTAAATAGGGGAAGAAAAGTGAACCCTGCCTAGTGACTCACTAAGTAACACTATATGTCTTGCTTGATGGTCTAGGCCAGGCGGCCTCTGATATTGAAAAGAGAGGAAAAAACTCCATAATTCCCAACCACTAGCCTTGGTTCTAGGTTCAGAAGGAAGCTCATGTTCAGAACATCCAGCAGGATCTAAGTTGCAGAACCTGGGGGGTGGGTGACAGTTCTGAATTTTATTTGACTGATTTTTAAAAAGAAAAAGAACTTCAAAATTCACAAATTTCTTCATGAATTTTATGTTGAAAACTTCAGGTTTTATTTTATGTTTAAAACTGAGAGAAGGAGAAAGCAAAAGTGACAGATGTGGCCATTTGGGTAGGCAACATTTACCCATTAAACATCTCTCTGTGAGCCCATATTCAGCCGCACTTTGAACTAGGGTGGCTGTCTTTTTCTTTTTGGACAGGCTACCCACCTTTAACTGCTGCGTGGTAGTCAGCTATAGTTTGGTTCTCAGCTTTTGGGAATACAGTACTCCCCAGCTTATTGTGGGAGTTAGGTGCCTGCTCCACCCTCAATAAAGGAAAATCTGTGAAATGCAGGTGCCTGAGTAGACTGACCTTGGGCTGCTCCTGCCAGCTGCATTTCCAAAGAGAGGTTTTTAACCCCCTCCTGACACCTCAGCAAACCTTGCTGCCAGGAGCTCAAGGTATGTTTGCTGAGGTGTCAGGGAGTTAAAAACTTATCTTTGGCAACAGCAGCCGAGCAGCCCAAGGTCAGTTTGATGAGGTGTTAGGGTTTGGTTAAAAATCTCTCTTTGCAAATGAAGCCAGCAGGAGCAGCCCCAGCTCTGTTTGCTGAGGTGTCAGGAGAGTGTTAAAAACCTCTCTTTGGATGTGAAATGCAGATGCCTCAGCAAGGGCTGCTCCTGCCAGCTCCACTTGCAAAGAGAGGTTTTTAACCTCCTCCTGACAACTCAGCAAACCTTGCTGCTCAAGGTCTGTTTGCTGAGGTGCCAGGAGGGGGTTAAAAACCTCTCTTTGAAAACCTGCTTCTCTCAAGAAAAAATGTGACATACTGAGACCGTAATATATGAACCGCATTGTGGTGGGGGACTACTGTACAAAGAACATGAAGAAATTTGTTATATATAAGGAATTTGAAGAATAAAGATTTCCTTTGGTTTGTTCCTGATAGGAACCATCAGTTCATCTCAGGAAGTTTACAATTTGATGGTTAAAACTATTTATTGCATAATCGTCAGATCATTGCAAACAAGCCATATTAACATGCCATATTAATCTGTATTTATACAATAAAATAAACATTTTAATATTAATGCTTTAAAATATAATATAAAATATTGTTTACTAGTAAGCCAATTTACTAAAATCCCCTAAAAAGTATTTACTTTACAATTTTAAAACCTTTACATAAAACATTTAATTTGCATTCTAAGAGGCTGTCTTCAAACTTCTAAATCTTTATAGCACTTTACACCTATACCATCCAAATATTTAGCTCTGCATATAGCGGCTTTAAAAGCAAATATTGCAACTCTGTTTATTATATCTAGATTGGATGTTTGTAATAAAAAACTCAGTTTCTCTGAGATGCTTCTGTTTTCCACTTTCTTTAAAATGTGCTGTAAATATTTTTCTCTTATATTGCTATATAGGGGACAGTCTAATACATAATGAGCTAAGTCCTCGAGGGCAGGGTTTCCACAAACACATAAACGATTATCTATAGGGATACCCTGAAACCTACCCCATTTCATCATAGTATCCATTTGTTCAAATCGTAAGTGAGTATATGCTTTCCTATATTGCATTTTCATTGGGACAGTTAAATATTGTTCATAATGATGCAGCTGTTTTGTATTAGCCAACCATTTTGTTGTTGTTGTAGATGCAACAGCAGATATATCCATCTGTGCCTCAACATCAAAAACTCTTTGCTTAAAAATTTGATGGAATGGTCAAAGCCAGGCCAAAATGAGAGTGGTGGTTGCCATGCATACCTTAAACACCCCAATTATTTCAATTTTCTAGGTAGGACCCACAGATCCCCCTGATGTCTTTAAACATAATTTATAGCCTCTCCTGCTTCAGGGAGCATGGAGGAGCAGCAATGTTTACTTCGGGAATTGGTGGGTTTTCAAGCTCTGCAACTCCCCCAAAATCTCCTGTCACCTCCACTTTTGAACATTCCACGTGTCCTGCTTTAAGGGACATTCTTGCATTCAAGCAGGTCCTGAGGTAGCTGCCAGCCTGCAGGCCAGACAATTCTCAGAGGCTTCCCACAGCAAATGAGAGCACCAGGGTCATCATGGCAGCCACGCTCACTTGCCACTGGCCAAAGCAGCTGGTGGAGCTGACCTCGCTCTAGCAAAATAAAATAAAATAAAATAAAATAAAATAAAATAAAATAATCCAGCCAGTGCCAAGGTGGCTAGGAAGCCTCCATGGGACTAGTCAAGGAGTGATGCTGTTCTTGCCTCAAGCAACTCCAGCAGCTCCATTTTGGCCACATGGTGAGCCCCAACCGCGGTGCCATCTGTGGCTGGCAAGCCTTCAAGGCATGGTAAGGTGGGGTCCAAGCCATGGTTGGCCGGGATGGAATTCCCTCCATTTTAAAATGGAGTGTAGTTGCGGTCAGGATTCCTTGAAAGTCCCATTAATATTTATCAGCATCACAAAGATCTGCTGTTGACAGAGAGAGAAAGAGAGAGAGAGAAGAGCTTGAACTCTTAATAACAGATCTGCCTTTGTGGCTTTTTCTTGGCTGATGAGGACTGTTATACATTTAAAATTTGCCACTACACCACAGATCTTTTGCCTTCTGTACTGCCTTCCCTAGTCTGATGTTTTCCTCTGGCTGAGTTCTCCAGCCTCTTTGTACAGTTCTTGGGGTGGCTCCTACAGACGGTGGTTTCCTCTCTTAAGTTCTAATTACATTACAGTGTTGCTCTTCATAAATCCTGACCCTCCAGCCAACAGCATTCGATCCTCCTCCTTTGTGAGCCTGTAGCCCTTGCTTTTCATCAACTCTTCCCCACTCCTTTGCTTTTTTCATCTCCCCCCACACTTTTTTTAGAAACCCAAAAATTTGCAGCCAACTTTGATTTCCATCCGTCTTTTCTCTACTTGAAGGCTTTTCATCAGTTTTCCTTTTTTTGGGCTGAATCCAATAACCTCATAGTTTGGTTTTGGTGGGTGTCAATATCACGCTTTTGATCTGCAGCTTTTCTGTGTTAGTAAATTGTGCAGTTAAAAAAAAGTTCGAAAGAGAGAAAAATACTTTAAATGTTTCCTGCAAGAAGGACAAAACAGGGACCAGTGGTGGCTGTTGGCGTTACAAGCCAAGTTGTCTCTAACTTATAGCAATCGTATACATGAGATATCCACAAAAGGTCCTGTCTTCAAACAGCCCTGCTCAGCTTTTATATACTCTAGTTTGTGATTTCCTTAAAATAATTAATCCATCTCACAGTTGGTCTTCCTCTTTTCTTATTGCCTCTGATCTTGCTCAGCACTGTCTTTTCTGGAGAATCTTGTCTTTTCGAGATGGACCAAAAGTACGGCAGCCTCTGTTTCATCATTTTTGCCTCCAAAGATAGTTTAGGCTTGGGTTGCTCTAGGACACGCTTGTTCCTCTTTCTGGCAGCCCCAGGTATCCACAAATCTTTCCTCCAGAACCATTTTTCAAAAAGATCATCCCCCCCCTTTCTGCTTTCTTCTGCCCAACTTTTACATCCATACATAGCGATTAGTCTACACTGAGGAATCCTTACACTTGGTAATTTTCTAATTGCTTCTTTGCTTCCCTTCCTAGTCTCGGTCTTCTTCTGATTTCTTAGCTGCACTCTTGATTTGGATTGACAATTAAATCAAAATATACAAAGTCCCCAACTATTTCAATTTCTTCATTGTCCACATTAAAGTTGTGTAGTTCTTCTGTAGTCATGATTTTGCCTCCTTAATGTTCAACTGCAACCCTGCTTTTCCTTTTTCTTCTCTCACTTTCATCCTCAATGCTTTCTGTCATTAAGATAGTTGTATATCTTTTATTACTGATGTTTCTTCTACCAGTGCTGTCCATGCACATGCAAGGTAGTGTTCAGAGCACCGATTTCCAGTAACTCAAGTCTGGTATTGTCCCAATTACACTAAGTCCCGTAACATCAAGAAGACTGACTTGTTTGCATGTATGCATAGGACTATCCCATTTAGGTAAACATTATAGCATAAATATTGTCCTGCACATGCATCTATAGAAAGCTTTACATTAATAACACAGAATAGTTGCACACTTACATGAATTGCATATCAAGTTACATGAATTTTGCATTGTCTGCCCCAAATCCTGTTAATTATGCGAGTGACTCACCCCACAGCAGCAAATGCCTACACTTACTTGCAGCAATCTGTCAATGCAACACACACTGATTGTGTTACATTGGTGTAAAAAACTTAGTAGGATTTTGGCCACTGGCCACTAACCAAAGAACAATACAGAGGCTGAACTCTTGATTAGTAGCTCTGTATATGCAATAGGAAGAACATTAATTAATTAATTTCTAAATGAAGAGGCAAGAGTTCAGATTAATAGAGCTGGAGGGAAGTTTTATTGCAATTCTATCCACAGCCAAGATACTGATCAGTCCACATAAACCTGAGCCTTGAGATTATTTATGGCTAGTGGGGGAACTCATGCTCTACTGATCAGCCAGGATTAAAGGTGGCAGAGATGGTCCATTGCAACTGTGTAAATAGAAAGTTGTATCAGATGGATACGATGGAGCAAATGTCAACCAAAGCTGCTCTGAACCTGGCACATGATGACAGACACATGGTATTTCCACAATGAGACATGAGTGAAATAAAAACTGGTTAAGCCCCATTTATCCATGGAGCTTTTGATTCACCACTGTCTGTTTTGAAAGCATATGTCCTTCATGTATTGTAGGCTATGTTGATAGAGGGGACTAGGGCAGGGACTCACACATATTGTCATGTTATGATACACATATTACCTGTATCAAGAATATTTCCTTAGCAATGTCAATGCAACCAAGGACACAGTATTTGGATCATGCTGCCAAAATCCAGAAGCAATCTCTAAATGTAGAGACAGAACTACTAGTGTTAGGTTGGGCACAAGTGGGAATCCAGCCAGTATGATGTCACACAGGTGAAAAGATGCTATTGTTGTTATGTGCCATCAAGTTGGAACTGCTTATGACCCTAATAAGGCTTTCAAAGCAAGTGAAATGTTTAAGGAGTGGTTCTACAAGATCCACACACATATGACTGAGTGGAGATTTGAACCCTCATCTCCAGAGTCTTAGTCCATCACTCTATCCATTACACTACACTGGGTGTAAAAAAGAAGCTACTTTGAATGTAAAAAGTGGTGTGAAAACTAAATATCTGTAGGTTGTGCTATTGTCTCCATTATGACTCACATAATTCCTTCTTTCTTAGTTGCATCCGCATTCCTTATCTAGGGATTTTTTATTTTTTATTTTTAGGATATACATTTCAGATTTCCTGAGGTCTGATTTCAGCACAAAGTACCTCATCCATTGAAACCCACACCTTTGCACACCTTGCTGTCTTTTGGGGGACAACAAAATGCACACAAATTAATGCAAATGCCTAAAATTAATAGACTTTAAAATATTACAGACAAACTTTTCTCAGTGGAGTAAATCTGTATAATAGTAGTATGCCTTGTCTTTGGTTAAAGGGGTTGAATTGGCAGGAGGTGTGGAATCTCAGGCAACTACAGAGTGGAGCAAAAAGCTGCTGGTCACCCAAGAGGCACATCAACACTGCCTTTGATCATAGAATCATAGACTCATCGAGTTGGAAGAGACCTCAAGGGCCATCCAGCCCAACCCCCTGCCATGCAGGAACCCCCATCACAGCATTTCTGACAGATGGCTATCCAGCCTCTGCTTAAAAACCTCCAAAGAAGGAGACTTCTTGTTCTGCCTGGCATGTGTGGGGTTAAAAAGTTTCCCATTGGAAACCACCCAAGGATTTGAACTGAAGAAATGAGAATGGGAAAGATTGTGCTGCTGATCCTGAAGGATGAAGTGAGTGACAGCTGGACTCCTCCAATAAAGCCTCCTCTGTACACACCAGGGATGTTATTTATTTATTTATTTATTTTCAGATTTATATACCGCTCCTACTTCCCAAGAGAGAACTCAGGGCGGTTCACATAAAAAAAATAAAAAAGGCTAAAAACAGGCACAATAGCAAAGCAGTCCAAGCAGGCGGCATAAGTAGGCCGGGGCAAGAGAAAGGAAAGAGAAAAAAAAATAGTCCCTAGTCAGTGTTGAAGGCGTCCCTAAAATATTCCGAGAAGTAGTCTCTAAGGTGATGTTCCTCAGTATCTTCTTTAATTCCACCCACAAACAGTTTTTTCACAGTAACATGAGCCCCAGGCTTTCCAAATTCCTCTCTAGCTACAGTTCTTTTAGGTTCAACCACTCTTCCATCCATTGAATGTGGTCTAGCAGCCATAGCTGCATCCACCTCAGCCATTGAAGAAAATGTTACAAAACCAAATCCTCGTGAGCGTTTGCTTGCAGGGTCCCTCATAACCAAACAATCTGTTAGCTTTCCCCATTGCTCATAGTAGTTTCTCAGGCATTCTTCTGTTGTTTCAAAGCTTAAGCCACCAATGAATAATTTACGGAACTGCTCCTTTTCCCTCCAGTCGCTTTCCCGGTCTCCGTGAGGCATTTCGTCCGGCAGCGACAACGACAACGACAAAAGAACGAGGCGAGGAACGGGATTAAATTTGGCAGTGGTGTGGGTGGCGGTTTCTTCTTCTCCTTTGTGCCCCCTGGAAGAGACACGCGGGGCAGCAGAAGTCAAAGCGGCAGCTCACGACCGATGCAGCAGCGGCGGCAATTTATTTATTTATTTATTTATTTATTTATTTATTTATTTATTTACCGCACCAATTTTCCCAAGGGAACTCTGGGCAAGCAAAGCAACAAACAATTAAAAACACCCCACTACAAATCAAAAGGGAACATAACAAAAGGGGAGGGAGGAAAAGAATCTGGCAAGAGGCACAAACAAATACAGTGGACCCTCATGTAACAAGCGTTTTGTTTAACAGAAAATCCACTTAAAGGAAAAACATTCTGGAGATGGGGGGAAATCACTTAACAGAATCACCTATGGGGCAAATCTGTACAACACAAAAATGGTTGTGATGTAGGGATTAATCTGTTTTCAATGCATTCCCATGGGAAATTTGTACAGAAGAAAATTTAACAGAATTTCATTTGGAATGAATTAATTCCTTTATACAAGGTACCACTGTACTAACAGAGAAGAAACTAATCACAAGGGGCACAAACAGACATTAGCAATCGCCATAAGGTTTGTTGCCAAGTCTTTGGGTCCAAGTCTCAAGCCCAAGTCTGAATCTTTGGTACCAAGTCCTCAGACCCAGGTCCAATTCCAAGTCCCTATTTAAAAACAAGCTTCCCCCCCACCAGAAAAAAGGGAGTGTGGATTCTGTTGTAGAGTGTGTAGGAAGTCTGGGGCTTGTGGACCACCCAGTTTAGGTTCCATCCGTTCTGCCTTCCTTGTCTTTCCTCACTCAAACAGCCCTCCCACCCTCTCACAAAGCCTCCTTCCCTGTTGCCACCTCCTGTGCTGCCATTTGCCTGCCTGTCCCCCATCTTCAGATGAGCACTGCAAAGCTCTTTCTGGGGTCAGAGTATTCTTCATTAAAAGAATAGGGACTTGAAAATGTGTGTTTTTTTTTAAATGGCCGGAATGACATATGACATCAAGTGTCACGTGAGAAAGCGAAAGATCTATCACACTATTGCATGACCTGTCACGCTCTATGGTGCAGAATGCTGGCTGTTGACTAAAGAAGTCAAACATCACCTTGGTGTCTTGGAGAAAAAGATGCTCACATTTGGACTCACATGAAATGACCATGTGCACAATGATGACATCCAATCAAAATATGCCATTGCGCCAATCACTGACAAGATGTGTGAAACCTGACTGTTTTGGTTTGGACAAGTCTTGTGGGCTGATGAGGAAACTCTGGCCAAAAGGGGTCTCACCCTGGAGGTTAGTGGATCCCAACTGAGGGGACGACCAAAACAGTGCTGAACACCCTTGACTACCACATGACATTGTCCAAGCTTCACTTGGACCTAGCCCAAGACTGTACCAAGTGGAAGGCATAAACCAGAATATTGGACCCCACCACCAAGTGGGAAAAACACTCAGAAAAGGAAAGAAGTTACAAGTTGTGAGTTGAATCCAAGTGATTGGAACCCCTCCTAAGTCAAGACATCAGTGCAACTTAAGCCCAACTCAACAGTGAGTTGAGTCCTCATGTACCCACCACTGAAATATGAGGGACGGCTCAGATGGTGGTCACTTGAATCTCAAAGATTGAGATCATCTTTGCTGTACAGGATTCACATTCTAGCTTCCACCACCCTGGACCCCATCCTTACCTATCCGTAGTGTGTGAACACAAATAAATCGCCATTTTGACCAGTTGTGGAGTGATATGGTGCAATCTCTTTCCCGGGGATCACAAAAACAACAGGGAAATGCACTATAGCCTGACCTTGATTCATGAGGATGCTGGACATTTTTGGTTGGGAGTAAGGCAGAGTGCACCCAATAAAGTGACTGTTTCAAATATAATTAGGCACATACATTTGCAGCTGTCTGATTGTAGCCTTTGTTAATTTGAACAGTTTACTACTATAATTAGGTGTGTGTGTGTGTGTGTGTGTGTGTGTGTGTGTGTGTGTGTGTGTGTGTGTGTGTGTGTGTGTGTGTGTGTGTGTGAGAGAGAGAGAGAGAGAGAGAGAAGAGAGAGAGAGAGAGAGAGAGAGAGAGAGATTGTAGATGAGCGCCCAGATCCTTCTTCTTTGTTCTCTGAATGGCTAGGTGATAATTACCCTCTTCCTGTCTTTCCCCCCCTTCTCTGTGGTGTGCAAATCTTGTTCCATGCTGGCCTATGTGCAAGTGCTAGATAGATGCCTACGGGCAAAAGTAAAATACAGTGGTACCTTGTATAAAGGAATTAATTCGTTCCAAATGAAATTATGTTGAGCAAATTTTCCTTTATACAAATTCCCATAGGAATGCATTGAAAACGGAGTGATCCCATTTTTATGTTGTATGGATTCTCCCCATAGGCGATTATGTTAAGCAAATTTCCCCCTATCTCCGTAATGTTTTATGTTGTACAGATTTTATGTTATACAAACTGGTTGTTATACAAGGGTATACTGTACTCTTGTCTATCATGTTCCCAAAACTGAGTGTGTTGTGTAGGCCTACCTAGGCTGTTGCTGCTGCCTGCACTGCTGATCCCACCTCCACTGTTCCATCCATCATCAGAAATAGAGGACTGGCTTCTCTTCCAGGAGCCAGACCTGTTGCCTCTGCTCATGCACACACAGCCCAGCTGATCAGGGCACATGTGTGGAAGGCAGTGACATCGTCCCTTCTAGGAGCCCAGGAAGTGCCTTTGTGGGTGTGCTCATCAGGGTGATCAGCAGAGGATCGGCTGCCTGTGTTGGGTTCAGGGAGCCAAAAGTATTTTGGGTCACGGAGCCAGCCTCTGGAAAAGCACCGGATCTATGTTCCCAATAAAGATCTGATGAGAGAGAGTTCAAATATCATTGGCATCCTTCAGTCTCGAAAGACTATGGTATCATGCCTGGAGTAGAGATCCTAAGAACAACACCTAGTGTGACTAAATAGACCAATTCAGGAATGGCAGTCTCTACCGCACTGGGGACAGATGTATTCTGTTTCTTGCCCGGTCCTTGAGTTTCGTTCTTTCCGTGCCTGCCTCTTTTCCTCTGCCTGTTGGACAAATGCCTCTTCAAATTTATGTAGACCATGCTGTATCTCTTGCCTCCAGACAGTGCGATCGGAGGTCAGGGTTTCCCATCTGTTGATGTCCATTCCCAAGGCCACTCTTACAGATATCCTTATACCGCAGCTCTGGTCTCCCTCTGGGGTGCTTTCCCTGCACTAGTTTTCCGTATAGAAGATCTTTTGGGATCTGGCTGTCATCCATTCTCACAATGTGTCCAAGCCAGCGTAGGCGTCACTGTTTCAATAAAGTGTACATGCTAGGGATTCCAACTTGATCCAGGACTATGCTATTTGGAACTTTGTCGTGCCAGGTAATGTTGAATATTCACCTAAAACAGCACATATGGAAGGTATTAAGCTTTCTTTCCTGTCGGGCATGGATGGCCCAAGACTCGCTGCAATACAAAAGTGTGCTCAGTACACAAGCTTTATAGACCTGTATCTTTTTATGTTCTGTCAGCTTCTTATTGAGCCATACTCTCTTTGTTAGTCTGGAAAACATAGTAGCTGCTTTACCTATATGTTTATTCAGCTCAGACTCTAGTGAGACTGCATCTGAGATAGTTGAGCCAAGATACACAAAGTCATGGACAACTTCCAGTTCTTTTGCAGAAATTGTAATGCGAGGAGGAGAGTCCACATTCTGGCCCATTATTTGTGATTTTTTCAGGCTGATTTCTAGCCCAAAATCTTTGCAAGCTTTACTAAAATGATCCATGAGTTGTTGGAGATCTTTGGCAGAGTGAGCAGTAATGGCGGCGTCATCAGCGAAGAGTAGATCCCGCAAACATTTCACCTGTACCTTAGACTTTGCTCTCAATCTAGAGCAGGGGTTCTCAAAGTTTTCAAACAGCGGGCCGGTCCACCACCACCCAGACACCACTGGGGGCCGGATCACAGTCCAAAAGCAGCTACGGAGGCTTGCTTGCTCACAAAACAGGGGGTAGGTGGGGGGGGGGTTGCAATTGGTCCTAGGGGCCAGATTCAGGAGCTTGGGGGGCTGCATCCGCCCCCGGGGCCTTAGGTTGAGGACCCCTGATCTAGAGAGATTGAAGAGTTTTCCATCTGATCTGGTCCGGAGATAGATACCCTCTGCTGAAGTTCCAAAAGCATACTTCAGCATGATAGCAAAGAAGATCCCAAACAAGGTTGGCGCAAGGACACAGCCCTGCTTCACTCTCGAAGGGATCTGACACTAGGCCATCAAAAACTACATTGCCCTTCATATCCTCATGAAAAGACCTAATGATGTTAAGGAGCTTGGGTGGGCATCCAACCTGGAGGAGTATTTTAAAGAGTCCATCCCTACTAACCATATCAAATGCTTTCGTTAAGATCTATGAAGGCTACAAAAAGTGGCTGTCCTTGTTCCCTGCATTTCTCCTGCAACTGCCTGAGGGAAAATACCATATCAGTAGTGGACCTGTTGGTTTGAAAGCCACACTGTGATTCTGGGTAGACTCTCTCTGCAAGTATCTGGAGCCTCTTCAGTATAACACGTGCAAACAGCTTCCCGACAACACTAAGAGAGATACCGTGATAGTTGTTACAGTCGCTCCTGTCACCTTTGTTCTTATAAAGCATAACAATATTAGCGTCCTTTATATCCTGTGGGAGTTCAAATAAGTGGTTCATTTATTGGCCAAAAAACGGACTACGGACCCTGCCTTTGAGAGGCGAAAGACAGATCTGCCCCCAAGAACAGGGTCAAGGGTGCTTTATAGGAAATAGAGGAATACAAAATGAACCAATCGGGTGAATCTCCCAGGATACAAATTGACAGATGGGATGAATTCTAGGTAAAACAGAAATAGCCAATGGTGTGAACTTTTAAAAATATAAAATGACAAATGGCGTGACTCCAGGTAAACAGAATTTAACCAATCATGTGACTAGAAACTGACAAATGGTGTAGCTCCAGGTAAACAAAGAAATGCAGAGTGGATCAAGGCTATAAAGGCAGACTGTGTTTAGATGCAAATAAAGTTACAATTTCCTTTATTGTCTCATTGTTGCAGGAGGAAGGGGAAACAAAGAAAGGGATTAGTGTGAGGCAAAGAGAAGCAAAAGAGAACTGAAAGGGGGAATCAGGGGAAGAACAAAGGAAAAAATTATTCTGTCCAGGTGGAACTGTTGCTGCCTCTTCCCCAAGGGTTGGGGGTCTGTGGGGACCCCCAACCAACTCTTACAGGAGCCCATAATATTTCTTAGCTAGCATTGGGGAGACATCTAGGTATTCCTGTCCCTATCTGCAAGGGTAGTCTAGGGTTATTATATTATGTTAAATGGAGTCCTGTCAGTCCAATGATCTAGGTACACAGCTGCATGAGAAAAGGTCAAAGTCCTTCCCTTGATTACTTGGGCCCACCGTCTATTGGGCTTGACTGGTGGCCGCTGCAAATGGTTTTCCGCTTCTGAGGCACTCCTAAAAGGGAAAAATGTCTTCCTTTATCTCATGACCATATACCAGCACAGAACCAGTGCCCAGGCTCCTGAAAGGCAAGCTGAGCACTGCCTTATTCACATGTGCCCACCCCCATCAGAGTGATCAGCTGGGGGCTGGGCTCCTGCCCAGAGAGAGCACCTGGGGTTTTTGTCATTGTACCACCTTGCAACCACTGTGGTGGTGACTGTTCAGTAGCAGTGCAGCGGCAGGTGTGTGTGTGTGTGTGTGTGTGTGTGTGTGTGTGTGTGTGTGTGTGTGTGTGTGTGTGTGTGTGTGTGTGTGTGTGGTGGCACAACAGGATCAGGTAGCCAAAGACCACCAGGCATGAACAAAAAAACAAACCTCAGTTGTGTTGGTTCGTGGCTAGCCACAAACCATCATTAGCCACCATTTTTCAGGGTCTTGCCAATCTCTACAGTAGTAATGACACTAAGACATGGATTGTCACATCCTTGCCCTTATCCTTCATTTTATATGTAGATTTCTTCCAAATTTCCTTGCAGCCTTCTTCACACTTGTAGCGAATTCTTGCATTCTGTACTCATCTGTAGTCCAGTCTCCCAATAGATTGTCTTCTGTTCTTCTCATCTTAAGCAAATATTTATTTATTTATTTATTTATTTATTTATTTATTTATTTATTTATTTAGCTTGTATGCCGCCCACTACCCAAAGGGCTCTGGGCGGCTCACAATCAAAATAAACAATTGAAAGGAGGTGGAAGGATGGATGGTGAAAGGGAGACCCTAGACCAGTGGTAGTGAACCTTGGACACTCTAGATGTTTTGGATTCACAACTCCCAGAATTCCAAGCTTGTATTGCCAATGACAAAGGAGTGCCAAAGGTTTACCACTACTGCCCTAAAGTAGGATCGATGCACCTACTGAGGCCCACACCACACCTGAAGAGATCCCTTGTGAGGATGCTGAGGTGATAGAGACTACCTTCACATTCACATGATGGTGGGTGCCTACCGGGCACAATTCCATAGACTCTTCTGGGAGAAAAAGGCTTCATTCTCTCTCCTCAGGAACAAAGCAAGAGGAACTGAGAAAAAACACCCACCCCCATTAGGGACAGTCTTCCCTGTTTGTTTCAACATGTGTTCCAAGTTATAAGGAGCCGGTATTGCCATGCCATGCCATGTCGACCAGAAGGCTTAGATGTTACCAGAGTGGCACCAAGACAAGACCTTGGGAAGCAGCAGCCATGCGACTCTAGAAACATATAAGTCGGCATAGACTCCGAAATAACATTTATTAATCTCAGGATGTTTACAGAACATGACAGCCTTAAGCTAAAAGGGATGATGGTCCAGAAAAAAATGTCTCCCGGTACACAAAGAATGCTCATCTGACATACAAGTATGCAAGCTGGTGCCGTTTATTGTTTTAAATCAAGGATAGGAAACATATGGCCAGCAGGCTTATCCAGCCTATGGATTTCTTCCATCCCAAAGGTTGGAAGATATGAGGACTGCCTGTGCAGGACACCAAACAGACTATTGTTCCTGCCAGGAGAAAAGGCTTAACTGGGTCCAAGGACAATATCCTGGAGAAGGAATGCACATTATCTTGAAAAGAAAAATGAAGGCTGACATCCAACCAGGAGAGACGGAACTATTTACACTGATATGGAGAACGGAGCCAGCCAACAAAGGGGAGTTGTTGCCAAATCACTTGGTGATAAAGCCATGGTACGCGGGACACAGAGCTACTCTTATTTGTCAAAAAGAATCCAGAGTGGCACATCATTGCCTTTGCAAGGCCCTGACACTGTTGCAAAACACCTGCTGAGGAGAACATGGCTCGTTTCTTGGGTGAAAGGGTTATCCCTTCCCCTTCACTGTCAGCTTGGGCCCTTCTCCACACCTGCTGTTATCTTGGATAATGCCTGCATCCTAGGAGGTGTGGGAATCTGGAACAAATGGCAGTGTAAAGAAATGAGGGGAGAGGAAGGGGGGAGAGAGAGAGATTCGAGGAGCAAATAGTCCAGAAGGAGCTTCTGGTCTGTGTCCCTTAGACTTCACTGGAAGATACTGTGGGATACCGGTGCCCTTTTGCGTGGCTGACATCAATGTGCCTGGAAGATGTGCAGATGACACGCCTGCCCCAAATTAAGATATGCAAGGAATGTGCTGAAGCTGACCTTCTTCTCTCCCCCCCCAAGTCTGCTCATCCTAGAGAAGCCCCGCTGGAGAAGTCAACCACGTTGGGAAATGCTGAAGGCAGTAAGGAAACTGACTATGAGATCTATCAACTCAATAAGGAAGCTCCAGCCTAAAATCTGCACATGGGCATTTTGTTTCTGAACCAGTAGGTTACAAAATGAACCACGCGAGCTCAGGTAGTCCTCGGAACCAGCTGATACATGCAGATCCAATTGCTTTACCTTTCTCTGTCTTGCGCAGGGTTAAAATCCAATGAGGAAGCACGCTGCGACGTCATCTTTCCTGCTTCGTGCTGCTGGCCAATCAGAGAGGGAAGGGGGATGATGCCTGTCCCTGCACAGCTCCTGATTGGCCAGCATCAGAGATCTAGCAGAGATGACATTGCAGCATGAGAGAAGACCACCTGGGCTTGTGTGGTTCATTTTGCAACCTACTGATTCTGAAACAAAATGCTCATCCCTACTATCCATCTCAGAGAACAGGTTTCAGGAGAGTTGGGGAAATGTGGAAAAGAAGTAGATCAGGAATATTAAGATGATGAAACCTAGTTCTATCTGTGTAGCAATTAAAAGAAAATATTCTGATTAGGGAGGTGCAAAATTTCCCCAAAGAATTAGCCTAATCCATAAGAACATAAGAACATAAGAACAGCCTGGGTGGAACAGGCCACAGCCCATCCAGTCCAGCATTCTGTATCACACAGTGGCTCAAAATTTGCTTCAGTGTATTCCCAAGCAGATGTCTCCACCTGCTTATGAATTCCCTGCAAATTCATTGAGAGATATCCTGCCTGTCTCTCCAACCCGGAGGAGGTCCTTAGGCATTCATAATAATAGCCATTGATACCTCTGTTCTCCATGAATTAGTCTAATACTTTTTTAAAGCTGTCAAGGCTGACAGCTGTCACAACTAAAGATGGGCACAAATTGAAAAAAATTACGTTTCGGTTTTTCATTTTTATTGTGGGTCCCATTTCGGTTCGTATTTGTTTTTTGTGAATTTTTTAAAAAAATTGTTTCATTTTTTTGTTTTTTGTTTTTTTACCTGCTTTTTAAAGCATTTCCACGTGCGGGTATTCCCCAACGCCCCAGACCAGAGGGAAAACACTAAAAAAATGATGCTGGCAGAGACACAGTATAGACTAGGTATGCAGGGAGGCTGCAAAGGCAGCAGCGGGCATTGCCCAGGGTGTAAGGCAGCCTCAGAGTGACTGCACTGTGGGGCAGGGGAGGGTACTCACCGAGAGGTACGCACACACACAGGGAGGCTGCAAGAGAAATCTGTTCTTTCTCTCCCCTAAGAGCCAGGCTGCAGCCAGCAGGAACACAGAGACACAAACCTGCCTGGCTGGCCTAAAGTAACGAGTCACAGAGACAGTAATCCCACCTTAACTCCTACCGCAGACTGCAAGGAGGATGGGGGCTGCCAGAGCTTTTTATGCCTTCTGTGGCTGCCACACCTACCCAATCTACAACCTGGGCATGCTATTGGTGGAAATTGTCCAAGAATTTACATGATCCCATCAAATGGCTTGCACCCATTTTGTGGCTGGAATCCATTTTGTGTCATCCTTAAAGGGAAAAGAAAAATACATCACGATGGGAAAAAGAAACAACAAACGTTTTAAGGACCCCAGCCTCCTGGTAGGTAATAATTTCAAATAATTATCACTGCATTTTTACAGATGTCCAGGGCATTTAATACCCAAAAAAATCAATATTAGGCATCTGGCAGCCATTTTGGGTCAATGTCCCCTAACTGCCCTTAAAGGAGAAAAATACAGCGATTTTAAAAAGACATAAATGCACGTTTTAAGGACCCCAACCCCCCTGGTAGGTATTATCAGGCAGAATAAATAATTATTGCTGGCTTTTTACAGATATTCAAGACGTTTTTTAACATTTAAAAACAGCTCATTTCATTGTGTGTCACCATTAACGAAAATGAAATGTAACGAACCCAATTTTCGTGGTTCTGTTTGGTTTGTTCCAATTTCATCACAATTTTTGTTATTCATTTTGTTACGTAACAAACGAATAACGAATAACAGAGCGATTTTTTTTCATTTCGTGCTCATCTCTAGTTACCACTTCTTCTGGTAGGGAGTTCCATAGACCAGTGATCTTCTGGGTGAAAAAGTACTTTCTCTTATGTGAGATCTAGCACCCAAAATTTTCATCGAGTGCCCTGGGAAAACAGGTTTTCCTTATGTACTTTCTCCACACCGTGTATGTTTTATAAACTTCAAAGAGCTCACCTCTTAGATGCCATTGTTCAAGAGTGAAGAGGCCCAGCCTTTGCAGCCTCAGATGATAAGGAAGATGTTCTAGTCCCCTAATCATTCTGGTTGCCCTCCACTTCAGAATATCCTCACCCTCTAAGGTAGCTAAATAAAAAGCATATATACCAGGAGATATCCACCCTGTGTCCTTTGAGAGACAGTCTAACCCTCTTGACCCTCAGATCCATAATATTTTCAGGGTTTCCAGATCTCCATTAACAGAAATGAACGCACATGCACACACCGGTAGTGCAAACTGGTGGGGAGGGAGTGCAGATAACTGATCAGTGTGTGTGTGTTAAGCAGTGGCCTAAGTGTGTGACCTATCCCATAACTAGAGATGGGCATGAAACAAATAAAAAAATCATTTTGTTATTCATTATTTGTTTCATAACATAAAACAAATAATGAACAGCCCCTTCAGAGAAAAATGAAATGAAACAAAGCAGAAATTTCTGTTTCTTTCAGTTCGTGTTTGGTTTCCCCATCTCTTACCTGACGTCCGGTTGGGGAGGCCTCCTGGCCACCCAGTGCAGCTCTTGCAGCCAACTACCCCCTGCAGAGGGGGCTTCAGAGGCCTCCTGCTGGCCGGCCAGATCCCAAAGTGGTCAGCACAAGTGAGAAGCCTCTGCAGAGGGGGCTTTGGAGGCATCCTGCCACCCGGCAAAGCTGCTGCCAGGGCTGTGAAGGCAGTGGTGAAGCCTCCCGCTGCCCGGCGCAGCTGCTGCTGGGGCTTTGGAGGCAGTGACGGCAAGGTCCACTACCATCTGGCACGGCCGCTGCTGGGCCTCCAGAAGTGGCTGCTGCCAGGGTCTTCTGGGATGCCGGTCCAATTGCTGCTGCTGCTGCCACCACCAGGATTGCCGCCGCCACCACCAGCCAGGTAAGCCAAACCAGTTTGTTTTGTTTTGGTTCATACGAATTTTTGTTTTAAAAAATTGTATGAAACTAAATGAAACAAACTGAGGGCCCCCCTGAAACAGAATGAACCAAACCATCAGTTTTCTGTTTAATGCCCACCTCTACCCCTAACCATTCAAAGTCCATACTGCAATCACAATTCCATAGACACGCACACACAGACACACACAGAAAGTCCTAAATGTGTGATAGCATTCCAGTAAAATTCAGCAGACTGAGCTGAGGGAGAGAACAAGAAAGAAGAAAACTCCAGAATAAGTCTTTCTTTTTATTCTACAGCTCTGGAAAATGACAGGCATATTAGCTGTGTGTGTGTGGAGAGAGAGAGAGAGAGAGAGAGAGAGCAATAACCTCAGTCTCAGCTCTCCTTGCTAACTTTTCCGATCAAAATGGAAGATCAATTGTAAGTAAATGTTTTCCTTTCTGCTTGAACCACTTGTAGAGAGATTTTTTCTTTCATACAAAGAACTATAAAAAACAAAAGGAGATGAATGGAAGCTGGTATTTTTGGGTGTTCTTTCTTTCATCTTTCTTCTGGGTTTTTGTTTTGTTTTACCTTATTCTCTCCTAATTATAAGGGAATCACCAACACAACCTTTACTGTTCTTCTCCTTTGCTGCCCGCAGCTTTTAGTTTACTTGATTGCTTTCAATTACAGATTTCTTCCCTTTAAACTGCTGACCGACCTTTCCGCCATACAAAGGCCAAATGAGATACAAAAGGCCTATTGCAGCACTGCTTGGCATCCGCACTGAACAGTAATTCCTTGCTCTGTAGCCGCCCTGGAATCCCTCAAGTTCCCCTGATTTGGTCCATTCATGCACTTTTCTTCAAAGACAGTGCACACACCTTGTAACAACTGAACTTTCTTTCATAGTTAAGGTCAAAAAAGAAAGAAAAGAAAAAATGTCAGCTAAGGGCCAAAGGAACAACCAGCATCTGGAAAAAGTCAGTATACATGAGGAAAAGTAAGATGAAAAAATGTGCCCTTCTGCCAAGATACAATCAGTTTTTGTTCCACTGACACCCTTAATTTTCCTGTTTCCTGGTGAGCCTTCTTCCCAACAGAGTCATTCCTGTGTTGGTAAGTACTAGAGAGGGGGAAAAGTTAATTGCACCTCTTTCTTTTACTGTCCAGAAGCCTGAGGCAAATAAGGCAATTGTATGATCTTATCAATCTGAGCCTAGAGCCATGAAAAGGATCCATATTTGTAGCTGGTCCATAGCGCTCCATCTCCTTAAATAATGTCCTTGAAGATTCTCTGTCATCCAGGTGAGGTTATCTGGAAGCTGAGTCATGGCAACTGGTCTTCTTGTCAGATTGAAATGTTTTGCTACTCATCCAAGCAGCTTCGTCACAAAGTTGCTTGAATGAGTAGCAAAACGTTTTGCCCCTCCCCCCCGAAGAAATAAAGAGATGAGACAAAGTTTCTGGAGTTAATAAGGGCCACAATTTATTAATAACATTAATTAACTGTAAAGGAATAACTGCAAGTTAAAGAGGGCCTGTGCCATAGGGCAAGTGATAGTTCAGTTCTATATTATAATTTATCAGCACCTCCGATTGATAAGAGATTAATCCAGCATGATGAATAATGCCTTTGGTAAGATGCCAAACAGGGACTTAAACATCTTACCTTTGAGAATCTCCTAACCATTGGCAGCCCTCATTTCCTGACCGGGGCTCCTTTTTAACAATAACTATTGACATTCTAGTTTATCAAAATTTATCCATGAGGGCTGCCCAGCACCTGACAGATGCTGTATAACAGAGGTGCCTACTGAAATTACAAGACCGCTTGCCCTAACCGCTAATTGCGACCGGAAGAAGGACTTTATTTAACAGCACCCAGCCGCGCCACGCGGAAGATGGGATGGGCAAAAACACGCCACCACTCTAGGCCAATTTGAGTGACAGCCAAAAATTCCCATCCACCCCCGAAGCAACCAGCTAGACTCATCATCCACAATATAGGGCGGGAGGGAGGGGAGCTGCTGACTTGCGCTGGCTGCTGGCGGGGAGCGCATGGAGCCTTAAATGGGCTGCTCCCTGCCCAAGCAGCCAGCATGCGGGCGCCGGACTTTGCACCCACATTTTTCTGGCGGGCAAAGAAGCTCTACCGAAGACTAAGGCTTTGAGCAGAGCTGCCATTGTTCTCACAAGAAAAGAAGTCCAGTTGCCATGACTCAACTTCCAGATAATAAACGATAATAAAAACAAGTAAGCATATCAATCCATTACAATAAAAACCAAGAGTGTGAGCAGAACCAGTTGCTTATTAGGACTAACAATAACAACTGTTCCTCCAGCAGAATGTAAGTTGTGCTGAATAGCTTCCCTGGCAGGATATACTTTTTCCTATAATTTTAGAATTCTATATTTTAGTTACTGCCCCACCACAACTTCTTAAAGTTTCTTCAAGTGAAATGAAGTCTGCTGCATTGGTCCAACCTGTGGATTCCCTATGGAAGAGAGGAAACTTTGTTCTTGGAGTCTACAGTCCAGAATGCATTTGGAGTAGGAGAGGAGGTTTGATATAGGCAATGTGTTGCTCACAGGAGCAGAGAGTGAGCAGAAGAGTTGACATATTACTCTGGAGCCCATCAGCCTAGATTTTATGAAGAACATTAACAAAGTGTGTCCAAAGGAAAATGACCATGATAATGTGAGATCTGGAAATCAAGCACTATGAAAAGCAAAAAGCAAAGTGTTCTGCTTATACCGCCCCATACCACTTCAAGTAGTCTGTGGGCAGTTTACAGTTTAAGAATGGTGGAATGAGTTGGATATGTTTGTCTGGACAAGAGACACACAATAATGGTACTCAAATACCATGATGGTGGTCTAACAAAGATGGAGATGGTCACATTTGCCTCAGGGGACAAAATCAGAATGAATAAGTAGAAATGAGTAAAGCTCAAATTTCAGTTGAAAATTCCTCTGCATTGGCCAACATTCTGTTATCTGCATATACAGACTTTGAGTCATTACAGACTTTTTTCTTCCATCTCACACCTCCCACGGCATCCAGATAATGGATTTCTCATGAAATGGACAAGCATACTATAAAGATGGTTCAAAAATGTAAAAAGACTTTGTAACTTGGAGAGAAAATTTTCCCTTGAAACAACTGCAAATGCCATAGTTATTGTTTGCATAAGCTATACTATCAACTAGGTAACATTTATTAATTTATTTATTACAATACTGTTGTGAATTATATTTATTTTAAATTGTTGTTTCTATATTTTGAGCAGTGAACAGTGGTTTGTATCACATTTGGTGAAAAGATAAGGGAAGGGAGAAACCAAAGAAGGATTCATGATTTAATACAGGGATGTTCGAACTTCAGCCCTCCAGATGTTTTGGACCACAACTCCCAGGATTCCAAGCCTGTATTGCCAATGACAATGGACTGTGGGAGTTGTGGTCCAAAACATCTGGAGGGCCGAAGTTTGGACATGCCTGATTTAATATTTGAAACCGTATTGGTGGTGAGTATAGGATTGCAGCTTTTGTCTAGAAAAAAAAAGTCTCCCTGAAATGAGTGCAGTTCAAATCTAAGTGTACAAATACATAGAAGAAGCAGAAAAGCAATGGGTGGAACCTGCAAGTGACAGGGTTTTGTCTAAGAGTAGGCAGAATGTCATTTGATGATTAAATTAACTTGGTGCACTTTCCTTTGATGGAGGTATTTAGGCAGAGGTGGTATGGCCAGGTGTGAAAGGATGCTTTAATTCAGGGTTCCCAAACCTTGGGTCCTCAGATGTTCTTGGACTGCAACTCCCAGAAATCCTGGCCAGCATAACAAGTGATGAAGGCTTCTGGGAGTTTTGGTCTGGAAGCATCAGGGGACCCAAGGTTGAGAAGCACTCCTCTAGCTGTGGTTGCAGATCCTGCATTGAACAGCAGGTTAATAATCTACATGGCCTCCATTTTTCCATACAGCTGTTGCATTTGAGGATAAATGAGGGTTTTGCTCCTTCAGTACCTGCAGGATCCATAAAATTACAGGCTTTCCATATTGTGATTCACAATGCCCAACACCAAACAAATACAAGACAACAGAGGCCAGGAACACTCCATCATCATGTCCTTTCCCTTGTGTCCTGTTGTTTGGACTATCAATTCAATGGGAAGGACGAGATGCGATTCAGATGTTAACCTCCCCCAGCGTTGATATGTGAGGGCAGACTAAAGAGCGGAGAAAGGGAACCAAAGCCTTATTGTTCAGAGGACAAAAAGGGGGGGAAACATGTCTCGGAAAGCTAAAGTAGTACTAAATGGAGGGGGCGGGTGGGACGGAGAGCCAGTCAAGCTTTGTTAACCTTGAAAAGGGACGCTTCACTTTCACCGGCTTCCTTTCAGCTTTGCAGCATCATTAGACAGGAGAAGCCCATCAAGCAAATGGACCAAACGAGGGAAGGGCAGAGACACAGCCGATAATAGAAAGGGTCAGGTGTGCAGTTGAAGCTGTCAACGTGTACCAATAATTGGGAGTCAGTACACTGAAGGAGGAACGTTATCAGTGCATAGAAATCTTCACTGGACTCAGTTTGTTTCTTAGCACAAATCAGAGCACTGGATTCATTTCCTTTCCAGTATATTTTTCTCCTGCCTTCCTGCCAACAGACCATTACATATCAACTAACTATTAATTAATAGTTAATGATTAATATTAATGGTCAGCAAACTATTAATCAGGGGTAAACCCCCAAGTGTTGGAGGCAATATACTGGGGAAGACAAGAAAAGTCTATTGGTATTTGGATGTTTGACGTGCATTTGTTAGGTTTTGATGTTTATTTTCGCTGGGGACTCTTTTGTGATTGTATTGTTTAGTCGCCTGGGGTGACATGTTTGTACACCACCCAGAGTTCCCTCTGGAAAAATCGGGCAGTTTATAAGTCCAATAATAAATAAATAAATAAATATTGCATTCATTCAGCAATGCCTTGATCTTCTTCCTGTATCTGTTTCAGCCATCTTAATCTATGTCTTTATATTGAGGATCTTCTCCACGTAGTGTCCACGTCAGGGACTGCAATCTTGCAATTTCTCATCCTTGAAGGAAAAATGCAGAAGCAAATTTTATTTATTTATTTATTTATTTATTCAGTTTACTTTCCAAAAGCACTATTCTGGGCAGTTTACAAAAAGCTAAAGCTGTATAAAAATACTGTAGTGTGTAATGAACCTTACAATTAGTTGTTGTGAGTCTTTCGGGCTGTTTGGCCATGTTCTGGAAGTTTTTCTTCCTGACGTTTTGCTAAGAAGAAAAACTTCCAGAACACAGCCAGAATTGATTGATTCCTTTGTACTTGCAGTGAGATTTCCCTAGGATGGATTTCCCCCTCCTCCCTCCATGAGTAGGAGACGTCATGGACTTTTATGTCATGGGATTATAAAAAGGTTTTGTGGTCATTTTGAAACTCAGGAAATCCCAATTATTATGACTCTTGCACAGTACAGCATATTTCCTATGCCTGTTTGTCCAGAAAGGCCATTAAACTTTGAAAAAAATTGGCACTTTCTCAATGCAGGACATATCCCCTCAAAAAGGGGGGCAATCACAGTATTTGTGGGTGCAAGTCCTGGCAGGGAGTCCTGGGATGCTGGGACTCTCTGTCACCAAGAATTTTGTGACATCTTTAATCTAAACAGAGAGATCGATCGTGTTAAGCAAAGTGTATTGACAGCTAGTCAATCTAAAGCCTATATAGGCAAGGATGATTAATCCAAACAGGCTCCTTGATCAGCAGCAGCACAACACCAGTATGAATAAATACTCTTGTTAAAACTATTAACATTTGCCCCATTGGCAACTTTCTTCAGAGAGATTAAGGTCAGGTTTAAGGGTGTGGTGATGGCATCTGGCTTGGATGCCTTCAAAAGGGGATTGGAGAGATTCCTGGAGGAAAAGTCCATCACAGGTTACAAACCATGATGGAGATGTGTCATCTCCAAGCTTAAAACCAAGACACTTCAAGGGCCAGATGCAGGGGAGTGGTATCAGGAGACAGATATCTAGTTTTGTGAGCTCCCAGATGCATTTGGTGGGGCCAGTGTGAGATACAGTAAGCTGGGCTAGATGGGCCTTTGGCCTGTTCCAGCATGGCTCTTCTTATGTTCTTATGTCAGCTCAAAAGTCAAGTGTTGATTAATTTGTATAGTAAGCTCAGTTTAAATTTAATCTATGAGATGGTGTGAAATAAGGATTTTATCAGTGATCATCTAGGGAATCTACTTGGCTTTGCTTCAATTGCATTCTTCTTTAGATTTGTGTCTAAAAATTATTTGGAGACACAATATTGAGAGATTATTGGTAAATAATCAGTAAACTAAGGCACCTGCTACATCTTTCTTCTCTGTCTTATTTTGGAGTTCTCCCGTGTTCTACTGTGCAGAGTTAATCCTCAGATGTAAAATACATGGAAAACTTACCATGTCTTTGAATACGCCAGTGTTTGAAAAACATCCCAGGCCACTTGTGGTATTCTTGGAGTGTTGTGTAGCTCTAATCTGTTTTGGAACCAGTTTTTACAAGCAGGAAAGACTAAAACTTCACAAACACCCCAACTTGCCTGTTGTTTTCCAGATTCCAGTAGAGAAAAACACAACAAATCACTGCACGAACTCAGCATTCACAGACCAGCACTCAATGATGCAAACATCCCTCCATTTCATCTTTCGTCCTTCACTACCACACAAGCAGATCAGTTCAACTAAACCAGCATTGTACTAAAATGCAGTGTGCACTTAGGACCATTGTGTTAGCCTCAGATTACAGTGTAGCTTTTGCCATTTGTTTCAATAGCAAGGAATTAGCAGCAACATATGAACATTCAGTTCCAAGCCATAGCCGTTACTTCACGAACCGCTCGCTTCACGGCAAGCCCTCATTTCTGTGCGAATCGATCGTTTCAGTCCGCACGCTCCTCCTTTTTGGCTGCAATGCCACCCTGACTACGCCCCCTTTACCGTGCTCCAAGCGGGGTGAGTGGTTCCCCTGCCAGCGGCCGGGAATCTTTTTGCTTCGCATCTCGCTTTGCTCCCAACGTCACGTGTGGACTTGTGTGTTTTTTTTTAATAGTTACTTTTGCGCCGAAATATCGATGCATCGATATTTCAGTTAATTGATGCATCGATATGCTGAGTTAATATTTTTTTTAAAATAAAAGGAGGGTGGAACCGGACGTTGCAAAGCAGTTTTCTAATGCGAAGGGAGCACGTGAGGTAGTAATCGATTCGGTCCTAGAAATGCTCCGCGTGAGTACTGAGAAACAGGGGTGGGATTGAAGGGAGAGCACGTGACTGCCACCGAATTCAAAGCGAAGGCAATGCCGCTGTGAAGCAATGCACTTTGTGAAGTAACGGCCATAGTCCTAGGTGAGGTGTTCCCATTCATTACTCAAAAAAGAGTCCACCCATAATAGCTGGGAAATCACTGTCTGAGATTTATCTCAGAATCTCTGTCTGACAGATGGACACTTGATCTGTCTTCCTATAGACGGGGAAAGTTATTTTTCAAAAAAAGGTTAGTCTGTTTACCCCCCCCCATTGCTTTTACTATGTGAAAAATCTTTCTGCATGGGAAAGGGTCCGGGTCATGTGGAAGGACTTGCAAACCAGGATTCCCACTGGAGTGCAGAGCCTACACATGAGTAAGAACCTCTCCTTGCAGATATGTTGCTTTTCATGTAAAGAAAGTGATGGTGGAGAGAGGAGGGACAAATTTCTCCCCCTAAAAAGCAGAGTAAGTCATGTAGGACTACGGCTCAAGTCGCATTGCAAAGTTCTAACCACGATAACATACAGTATTGTCTCTTGAATTCTCTTCATGGTGGCCATTATATCACAGGCATTAGGAGTATACTATATATCAGCGGTTCTCAACCTTCCTAATGCTGCAATCCTTTAATACAGTTCCTCATGTAGTGGTGACTAGAGGTGGGCATGAAACAGAAAACCCATGGTTCGGGTTCGTCTGTTTTGGGCCCACCCTTGGTTTGGGTCGGTTCGAGTTCATATGATTTTTTTAAAAATTGTACAAACCCGAACCAATCCAAACCGGTTTGGATCGACTTACCGGGTGGCAGCAGCGATGGTGGTGGTGGCGGCAGTGATCCTGGCCCTGGCGGCAAGGGCTATTTGAGGTGCTGGCTTGGGGGCAGCACCTTGGTATTTTTGTTTTTTGGGGGGTTGGTTTGGTTTTTTTGTCTTCAAGCGCTGACCGCACGGCCCCTAGAGCTGGGTTGGCGCTGATTTTTTTATTTCATTTTTCTTTATTTTAGAGAGCTGACCTGGCCACCCCTGGAGCTGGGCCGGTGCTTCCTCCCCCTCCTCCTCCAGACTCAAGCCGCTTGTGCCTTTTTTATCACTGGCTCATGGTGACCCCTGTGAAATGGTCGTTCGACCCCCAAAGGGGTCCCAACCCCCACGTTGGGAACCACTGCTATATACAGTAATACCTTGGTTTAAGAGCATAATCCATTCTGGAAGCATGCTCGTAAACAAAAATATTCATACTGTATATCAAAGCAAATCTCCACACAGGAAAAATGGAAATTCAAATGATTCATTCTGGGGACCCAGTTTTCATAATTTCCTATGGGGAAATTTGCTTTGCTATGCGGGAGCCAGCCACTGCTGGGCCCGTAGCTAGTGTCAGAGCTCGCCGCTGACCAGTGCTGGGACCACACCGAGAACAGAGGCCACATGTGGTCACACCTGGGTGCCATTCCAAGATGGCAGCAGCACCGGTGAGGAGGAGGAGGAGGGGGAGGAGGGGGAGGAGGGGGAGGAAATGAGCCAGGCCCTGATTGTAAAATGAACACTTTCAGTGCTCATATTGCAATGAATTGTTCACAAAATGAAACAAAATTTTATTAAAATTACCAAGGTACTTGTAAACCAAGGCATCATTGTATAGCTATGCAATTATTAGATGCCAAAAGAATGCTGGCAGATTTACCACCTAACCCTCCTTCCTGCATGTAATAACATCCAAGTGTATGTAGCAACATTTGCTACCTTTCTCGTGTACTGTCTTGAGCTCTCCTCAGCCTGTTGTCTTCCACTGCTGATCATGTCGTTGCTATCTGGGGATCAGAGAGCTGACTGGGTTTTTCTCCTGAATCTCCTGAAAAGCATCAGAGACACTGTATAAATAGGATAGTATAACCGTGGTAGAGATGGGCATGACTTAGCGGTATTCCCGTTTCCGTTTCCGTTACTCGTTTCCGTTACTCTACGGAAACGGTAACGGGAATTACTCCGCCAGACTTCGAGCTCGAACCGACGAACGAACAATTTTGGTCTAATTTGTTGTGCTCGTTCCTTGCATCGCGCGATGCCACGCGGCACAGAAAAAAAAGTTTTAAAAAGTTAAAAAAGAAACGGTTCCCAGCCAAAAAGCAGGCAGAAAAATGCCTGCCGTGCCTCAGGGCACCTACCAGAGGGGTTGTTTCTGGAGGTCCCCGGCCTCCCCCCCCATCCCCCGTCCTGGGCTGCTCTGGTGGGACTAGCCGCAGGCTCGCAGGCAGCCAGCAAAAAGCCCAGTCTCGCCGGCCGCCGGCCGCCGCAATTAAAGCACAAGCAAGCGGCATGGACGGCACAGGAAAAAACATTTAAACTCTCCCTCGACCCATTCCCGGGCCAAAAAAGCAGGCAGAAAAATGCCTGCTTGACTAAGGGCGCAGGGCACCTACCGGAGGGGTGGTTTCTGGAGGGGGGGTCCCGCCTCCCCCCTGTCCTGGGCAGCCAGACTCGAGTCGCCATGCCATGCGGTGCGGGTGGGGGATCCAAAATAGGGCAGCGAACGCAATATTGTTTTTGAAATCGTGGTCCAAAAACACACAAGCACAACAGAAACACGCGAAAATTTATAAACTGCCAGATTTTTCACAGTAGCAGTGGGTTTTTTCTTGCAACAAAATGTCTCTCCAGTCTCCTCTCCTCCTCTGTCCTCCATTGATTTTATTTTATTTTTTACACCTGCGCAATGATGGGCTGGCCGAGTGGCCAGCCATGTGGGAGTGGACGACCATGCAAATTTTTGGAGCCATCCCACCAATCGCATGGCCATTTGGCCATGGAGACTTCTGGGATGTGATAAAAAGCCCCCTAAAACCTGCCCTAGCCCATTAACCCTAACCCTAACCCTTGACTCCGTACCCATACATCACAGACTGTCTTCTTAGTGGGTCAGAGAGGCACCCAGAGGTGCAACCCACTAGCCCACCGTAACCTTACCCGTCACTAGCCTAACCCTAGCCCTAACCCTAACCCACCTTAACCCTAAGCCAGATGTACTTGCATTGCACTACACGCAAGTACAATTCCCTTCTGTGTGGGACATGGTGGTGCGAGAGCCTTAGTTAGGAATCTCACCTATGGCTCTGGGTTCAGTGCCATCCACTAGTCTTCACAGTCACTGTCTGCACAACTGGTATGCAATATCCATATGGCTATTGCATACCATTTTGCAGCAGCAGCAGGTGAGGAGGGGAGACCCCCATGTTGAGGGGTCTCTTGGAGCCTGCTTCCCCTTCCTAGTGGGTGAGGATAGGAGGCACCCACGGGTGCCTCCAGGAGCCCGCTTTCCCTTTATAGCGGGCCAGAGGAGGCACCCACCCCACAGAGGTGCCTCCAGGAGCCCGCTCCTCCCAAAAAAAAACCAGTACTAACGACAACGAAATGCAAAAAGACGAACCGACTAATTTTTGCGTATTTTCACGAAAAATGGAAACGACCCGAAACGGAACCGGCCCGACTAACGACAACTCGAAAAAATTTTTTTTCAAGTCGTGCCCATCTCTAAACCGTGGCTTTGGTGATAATGCAGTCTACCACAACATTATTAGAAATAGAAACGTACTAGCATGCTCCAGGATAAGCCTCTTTTTGCTTCAACTGTAGTATAACTGTGGAAAGAACGTATTATTTCATGCACAACAGATGAACAATGCATCCACTGTGCTTGAAAAGAAGAATCTGCTCAAAGGAGACCCCAGAATTATTGTTGAAGGCATTCACAAAGCTTAACAAGTGTAACTTGGTAGTTGCTAGAGCAAAGAGTAGGGGAATTTTCTCCCCCTCTCTGTGGGAAAGAATGCCACTCTTAGCTGATTTCCTGGATAATTTAAATTGACATTCCAGAGATGTCCATTTACAAAGAAGTAAGCTGTCAAGTGTTGCTTGAGCTGAATGAGTTCAATTTTTTTTTAATTTAGAGAACAGCATCCTTTATATATGTAACAGTGGAACTGCACATGTAGGGCATAATGGTGAAGTAAACATTGGGTGAAATGTCAGCTTAGAGCTGGTTGCAAAAAATCTATCTCTGCTAGACATTTTAACCCTTTAGGAGGAGGAGGAGGAGGAGGAGTGAACTGAATGTGGCTGCAGGGCAAGAGAAGCAGGCCGGATTGCTGTTGCTTCATATATATGTCAAATTGCACATTTCGATATAGTCCTCTCTGATAAACAAAACATCCCTGCCACAGTTCTCAGGTTGTGCCCATGCATGAACGAGGTAAGCATGTCTGCGCATGCACACAGGCGCGTGCAAACACACACATAAGAATTCGGGCAGGAACAATTTGTTTAACCGGGAGTATCAGACTGAACATTACAACTCAGCTTCTGCTGAGCAACAGGATTTGGGCCATCAAGTAGGTAAACTCTGATTAGAGCAATTAGAGATGGGCATGAACAGTGTAAGAGCAGTCTAAGTTGCACGTATGCAGTCTTTCAAAACTGACATGGTTCTGATGCTTCTGTGTTAAGAACTGTTGCCCCCATCCCTTCTGTGTTTTCTTGGCCCTGCTTCAACATCAACAATATCACACAAACCAAAAGAGGCTGTGTGATCATTGAACACAATCTGAAAACAAGGGTGGGCAATACTTTTATAAGCCCACTAAAAATCTCATCCATGTGCAGGACTCGTCATCAGGCCAGACATTACAGAGCTGGGAAGATGTGGAAGAAACAGAAAAGTGGCAGAGAATCTCACACCCAGATGTGGAGGCCAGTCTTTTTGTTTAAAATCTGTCCCCAAAATGAAATCTGCAACCTTGTAAAATTAGACAAATATAGAATGGTATAATTTTAATAGTACTCTATTACTTTGTAGAGATGGGCATGACTTGAAAAAAAAATTTTTCGAGTTGTCGTTAGTCGGGCCGGTTCCGTTTCGGGTCGTTTCCATTTTTCGCGAAAATACGCAAAAATTAGTCGGTTCATCTTTTTGCTTTTCGTTGTTGTTAGTACTGGTTTTTTTGGGGGGAGCGGGCTCCTGGAGGCACCTCTGTGGGGTGGGTGCCTCCTCTGGCCCGCTATAAAGGGAAAGCGGGCTCCTGGAGGCACCTGTGGATGCCTCCTATCCTCACCCACTAGGAAGGAGAAGCAGGCTCCAAGAGACCCCTCAACATGGGGGTCTCCCCTCCTCACCTGCTGCTGCAAAATGCATGCATAGCCATATGGATATGCATACCAGTTGCAGACAGTGAGACTAGTGATGGCAGTGAACCCAGAGCCATAGGGTGATGCCTAAGGCTCTCGCACCACCATGTCTCACAAAGAAGGGAATTGTACTTGCGTGTAGTGCAATGCAAGTAGATCTGGCTTAGGGTTAAGGTGGGTTAGTGCAAGGGCTAGTGTTAGGCTAGTGACGGGTAAGGTTACGGTGGGCTAGTGGGTTGCACCTCTGGGTGCCTCTCTGACCCACTAAGAAGACAGTCTGTGACGTATGGGTAAGTAAGGAGTCAAGGATTAGGGTTAGGGTTAGGGGGCTAGGGCAGGTTTTAGGGGGCTTTTTGGCACATCCCAGAAGTCTCCATGGCCAAGTGGCCATGCGATTGGTGGGATGGCTCCAAAAATTTGCATGGTCATCCACTCCCACATGGCTGGCCACTCGGCCAGCCTATCATTGCGCAGGTGTAAAATAAAATAAAATAAAATAAAATAAATGGAGGACAGAGGAGGAGAGGAGAGACATTTTGTTGCAAGAAAAAACCCACTGCTACTGTGAAAAATCTGGCAGTTTATAAATTTTCGCATGTTTCTGTTGTGCTTGTGTGTTTTTGGACCACGATTTCAAAAACAATATTGCGTTCGCCACCCCATTTTGGATCCCCTGCCCGCACCGCATGGCATGGCGACTCGAGTCTGGCTGCCCAGGATGGGGGGGAGGCGGGACCCCCCCTCCAGAAACCACCCCTCCGGTAGGTGCCCTGTGCCCTTAGTCAAGCAGGCATTTTTCCGCCTGCTTTTTTGGCCCGGGAATGGGTGGGGGGAGAGTTTAAAAGTTTTTTCCTGTGCCGTCCGTGCCGCTTGCTTGCGCTTTAATTGCGGCGGCCGGCGGCGAGACTGGGCTTTTTGCTGGCTGCGAGCCTGCGGCGAGTCCCACCAGAGCAGCCCAGGACGGGGGATGGGGGGGAGGCTGGGGACCTCCAGAAACAACCCCTCTGGTAGGTGCCCTGAAGCACGGCAGGCATTTTTCCGCCTGCTTTTTGGCCGGGAACCGGGTTTTTTTAACTTTTTAAAACTTTTTTTCTGTGCCGCGTGGCATCGCGCGATTGCGCGATGCAAGGAACAAGCACGACAAATCAGACCAAAATTGTTCGTTCGTCGGTTCGAGCTCGAAGTCTGGCGGAATAATTCCCGTTACCGTTTCCGTAGAGTAACGGATATGAGTAATGGAAACGGAAACGGGAATACCGCTAAGTCGTGCCCATCTCTATTACTTTGTTTTTAGATGTCTTGCTGATTTTATTTTCCGAATATGTTTTGGTTTTCTTGACTTGATGATTATGTTTGTTTTATCATTGGGTTTGTATTTGTGATATTGTTGTAAACTGCCTAGGATGGTCTCATTACCAGACTGGTGCCCTAGAAAATAATTAATTAATGACACCTCACCCCAGATCATGCAGATCCCAGTCTTGGTAGACAAAGAACTTCCAGACACTCAGTAACCAGCTCTAAGCTGACATACTAGAGCACAGTGTTAACTGGCTAGGAGGAGAGGCACACAGAAACATGGCAAACTCCATGCTAGACAAGTTTGAGAAGAAATTTAGTTTGCGTACTTTGCAATCTACAGTCAGATGCAGCCAAAGTATGAGTGTCGCCCAGTGCTTGGAAGATGTAGTCCTTCATTAGATGCAGCCCTTCTTGGGTGATGCTAAATGTCCTTGGTTAGTTGTACATGCTGCCCTAATTGATGGTTCAGAATATCTTCCACGGCCCAACAAAAGATGAAGAAAAAATATTCTGTGTTTTCCTCCAGCTCTGCGGATGGGGAGGGTTTTTTGTGTTTGAGATTCTAATTGTCTAATAAAGATCCTCCCCACCTTTCTTTCACATCAAAGTCACAAATATTGTTTGCTGATAATTATGCAGAGGGTGCTTGAGACTTGGACATGCAGCAATGGTCTCAAACTACAGGGAAAGATCTAAACATTAGAAAGAATTTCATGACAGTTAAAGCTGTTCGGCAATGGAATATGCTGCCATGGATGGTGGTGGAGTCTCCTTTGGAGGTTTTAAGCAGAGGTTGGATGGCCATCTGTTGGGAGTCCTGTGATGGGGGTTCCTGCATGGCAGGGGGTTGGACTAGATGGACCTTGAGGTCTCTTCCAACTCTATGATTCTATGATTCGATTATCCCTTCAATATGGATCTTCTTCATGGTTGTTGTTGTTGTTGTTGTTGTTGTGTGCAATTAAGCTGCCTATAATTTATGGTGAACCTATGAATAAAGGATCTCCAAAATGTCCTGTCCTCAACTCTTGCAAACTCAAGCCTGCGAATTTCTCTAAGGGGGAAACTCCACCCCCATCAGCCCATCTAGGTGTTACCTCATTACAAGGTCGACTTGTCTCCTGCTGTTCCCAGAAACCACCTTTAAAGTGCCCAATCCACTACACCCTTCCCCCTAAGACAAGATTGTACCCGATTGCAATCACAGTCTTGCAGGTAATGGGAAAGTGACCACACTCACTGAGAACATCTTAAACCATTGTTTTTAACCTGCCCATTAGTACCCAATGGCTCAGACTGTTCTACTCTTGGTGCCTCAGCAAGTTCCCCCTCTGGTCTTGACAATGTTGATGGATCTGTAATGGGCAGGTTGCCCAATACACTACAATTTGGATCTTTGAAATGCAAGAAAAAGATATTTTATTTTCTAATTATTTTAAAATATTTCACCTTTTCTCCTTAAAATAGGACCAAGGTGGCTTTCACCATTAAAAGACAATGTTTAAAGCTAAAAACAATTACACAAAAGCAGCTTACATAATAAAAACACCATATTTAAAGCCAACAAAATTATATAGTTATTTAAATGGAAGTACAAATACCACCCTGAGAAATGTTCAGTAAAAGCAATACTAAAACATTCAAACCAATAACACATCACAGTCCATTTAAAAATCCCACTTAGCCCATCACTGAGCTCAAGCTTGCCTGAAGGGACAAGTATTTTCCAGATTGCAAAAGGACAACAAGTACGGAGACAGGCTGAGCTTGTGTGGGAGAGAGTTCCAAATTATGAGAGCAGCAACAGAGAAGGCCCTCTCCTGTGTCCCCATGTGAAGGTGGTGGAACCAAGAGAAAGGCCCTTTGTGACTATCTTAACACTCCATTTGGATCATAATGGGAGACATGGTCTTTGAGATAGCTTGGACCTAAGCCATTTAAACCAGGCATGTCCAAACTTTGGCCCTCCTGATGTTTTGGACCACAGCTCCCAGAATTCTAAGCTTAGATTGCCAATGACAAAGGACTGTGGGAGTTGTGGTTCAAAACATCTGGAGGGCCGAAGTTTGGACATGCCTGATTTAAACCTTTATAGGTTAGAACCAACACTTTGAATTGTGCCCCAAAACAGATTCGCATCCAGTGGAACTACTGGAATAGGGTTCATGAGATCCCTGTAACTAGCTGTATTTTGGACCAGCTGAAGTTTCATGATGCTCTTTGTAGTCAGCCCCACATAGAACATGTTACAGTAATCTAGATTCCCCCCTCTCCCCCGCCGCCACCTCCATTTTTAAGAAGGAAGAAAATGGAGAGTTGCACAGGCAGACTTTCTGAAGGATGAAGAGGACAACTGCACTTTGGAGTAAGATTACAGCAATGACAGAGAAGTCAGGCTGCCACCTGGTCAGGGTCACTGCACAGGTCAAATGTCAGATAATGTCATAAGGTTATCAGATATTTCTATACAACATCTGAGTAAGATGTGGAGGGTGTTTATCATGCACCAGAGAGAGAGAGAGAGAGAGAGAGAGAGAGAGATTTAAGAACCATTCCTGTATCTGTCTGAAGTTTTGCAAGTAACCTAGAACTTGGACAAGTTGAATTTTTTTAAAGACTACAGACCCCAGAATCCTTAACTGGGAATGAACTAGATCTGAGTAATATGAGGCTATGCCTGGGTTCCACAATTTGCCCCAGAGACCAATTTGGGGGTGCAGCAATAGATTTTGATTCAGTCCAGACTCATTTGTACCACAGCTGATTCAATTTATCCCCCAGATCCAAATTGATTTTAAAGCCTCCTATTCACGTGTACTGGAAAATCAAAATGGCTATATTTTTGTTTTGTTTTGTTTTACACCAAGGTACATGAAATTTGGAGGCACGACAGACTCTAAAGGGGGCAGTAAATCTTCCAAATTCCACACAGCTAGCTCTGGAGGTTTATGCACCAAGCATGTTTCCAGTTTGTTTGATCATTTTGCAAAATTCCAAAGCAATCTGTGACCTCTTTCGATCAACTCATGGTTTGGATCCCTATCTATTTGTAAATTCACTTTGCTTCCTCCTGAAGCCAGGTTTGGTCATCCCACTTTGGACCAGACCACACATAGTTCAGTCCAAATAATGTCAATTTGCTTAGCAGTTCAGCCAAATTTGGCACAGATCCCTATGGATAGCTTATAACCAGCAGTAAGCAGCCACTGGTAGCCAGTGGAAGTATGGTAATGAGAGAGTCTTATGATATTGGCAGGGATGGAGATTTAAATCATGGGACTTTCAGTCAAGTTGGACCCCGGTCACACCACTCACTCAACTCTGACTCAACTTGAGTTGTGTTTTTTTAATGTCTCAGACTCAAATCTTGACCCAGAACCCACTCATTCCTTCCTTTTTTTCTGGAAAAAATGGCTTATTTTTAATAGGGACTTGGACTTGGGATGCAGAACTTGGTACCCAAGTCTTGGACTCAATTTGTACCAACCTGTAGTAACAATATAAAAAGCTAGCCATTTTATCACCCTTAAAGCACAATCAGCTCCACAAGACAGGTGCTTCTTTTCCAACTTGAAAGAGGCCTCAAAGTGATCAAAATGCACCCCATCATACCATACCATACCACCCTCTAATAAGATTGTAAATATAGTAGAAAGGCATGCATCTGCTTCCATTGTTTACAGATTTTAGTATTACTTAGGCTGCTATCCTGATCTTTAGTATTACTTAGGCTGCGATCCTGATCTTCTGAAGGTCCAGCTTTTCCTCTGCCTCCCGTCACGTGACTTAAGATATGGGATAGCAGTTCCCACTATAAAGGTGTTTTTTTTTAAAGCGCAGTTCAGCCCAATGGCCAGAAGGTGGTGCTAGAATTAAAAAAGGAACAACTAGCTTGAGGAAGTTAAAACACCTGACAGAGCTTCCTGGTGCTCAGAAAATAAAAAAAAATAAAATAAAAATCCAGCACCAATCGGCCCCAGGAGCAGCTGGTCAGCGCTATGGGAAAAACAAAACAAAGAAAACCGGATCATCTACAGGGTCCCACGACGTCTGCCTCTTTAAAAGGTGGATTTTTTAAGTGAGGAAAATAATTCCCTACCTCTCCGGTAAGTCTTGGAAACCTTGCTTAAGTGGGTGTTTCTCTCTCTCTCTCTCTCTCTCTTTTTTTTTCCAAAAAAGGTCATGGGGATGGCATTTTTGGACACGGTTTATCTACAAATTTAATCTGCATTTAAAGGGACATGGGATAGGGGCCACTTTTTGAACCTCTTTAAATGGAAAAAGCAATGCACATCTAACCTTTAAAATATCTTTAACATATATGAGGCTAAAGATATTTTATAAGTCAATTTCAGTGGTAGGGGTGGTTAAGTGTGGTATGAATTCATTCAAGGATCAATGAACAATTGCTTTAAAAGTTTTTAACTTCAAAGATAATAGTGAGCTGGGTAATAATACTTAAAATAACTAAAGAAACAACAGATTGAAAAGATGGTGGGGAAGTTTCTTTTTGAATTGATAAGACTATAACTTTAATACCTCAGGATCTTCATGTGAGAAATAGACAAAAAGATAATACAAACTGATTTACTTTAATTATTTGATTATTTAAAATATTTTTACCTTGCTTTTCTTCTTATAAGGGACCTGAGATGACTCAAATTGTTAAAATACAGTATTTAAAGCTAACAACAGTGAGTATACAAATATTTAGAGATGCAAAATTCATGGAAACTTGTGGGAAAACATGTTTTTCTGGGTTTTTCCATGGTTTCAAAATTTCCAGACATGTTGCATCTTTACAAATACTCACATTTTATTTACTTATTCGTCTCTCTCATTTAATGAAAAGGCAACATGCATGGCTTGCCTTTTCTCCATTATATCATGAAAGCTTGATATATTTCATCAACAGATTGAAGAGGTGCAAGGACAGAAGGCAGAACAACTGTTTCACATGATCTGTACCTGAAAATGTCCACGCTGTCATGTCTTGATGAATGGAGATTATACAGTGCTTGAGGCACAGCAGTACAGATGGCACCAGTGAAAGACGATTTCAACATAACCCATAAGAAACTGGTCCCTTGACCTATAGAGGATCAATAAATCTTTTCGGGCAGATGAGACACAGCAGGAGTGCTTTCCTGGCTGCATCGCTCATTAGCAGGAATCTTACCTTGAAAGCCCTACAGAAAATGCCACCAATTAAGTTGCTGAACCTTCAGCTGTATGCCAAAGAATCACCCACTGGCTAATGGCGGCAGGTCAAGAATTTCAAACCAGCAGTTTATTTAGCATGGGTCAGTCATTCTAAACCCCTTTCCCTTGGTGAGTTCATTTAAGGAGGGCTCAGAATCTGCAGTGAGAATAAATGACTACAGCGGCAGTTTGTTATGCTAAAGTGCTCAGTTTTGAGTATTGAAAAGCTGGAAACCTTCCCTGAAGGGGCTGAGAGGCAGGCGACAGCTTCAACCCATCCTTTCTATTGAACTAAATGGTTTTATTTTTCATATACTGACCATCTGAGGTCTGTCTGTTTAGCCTTGAAAAGAGAAGACTGAGGGAAGATATGGTAGTGTTTTTCATTTTACATGAAAAGTCATTGTGCAGAGTTGAAGCAGGATCTGTTCTTGATCACCCAGAGTGGAAAACCGTAACAAATGGGATCAAACTACAGGAAGCCAGATTTAGGCTGAATATCATAGGGAAGCATCCTGTTAGAGCAGTACAACAATGGAAACAATTTTCTCAGGAGCTGGTGAGTGCTCCAACACTGCAGGCATTCAAGAGAAAATTGGACAACTATCTATCAGATCTGTTTTGACTCAGATTCTTGCATTCAGCAGTGGGTGGTAGACATGGGCATGACTTGGTGAAATTTTCGTTTCCATTTCTGTTTTTCGTTTCCGTTACGTAACGGAAACGGTAACGATAATTAAGCCGTCAGAACTCAAACTTGAACCGAAAAAATTAAAATTTGGTCGGGTTTTTCATTTTCGTTTGTGGCATCGCGGCGATCGCTCAATGCGAAGCACAGAAAAAGTTTTTAAAAGTTTTTTTAAAAAACCCTGACTCCCGGCCAAAAAAGCAGGCAAAAATATGCCTGCCTGAGGCTTTGCCACCTACCAGAGGGGTGTTTTCTGGGGGGTCCCCGGACTTTCCCCCCTCTTCTCCTGTCCTGGGCTGCTTGCGCCAGGCTGGGGGGGAGTCATCCTCATCGTCTCGCCATGCCATGCGGTGGGGGGGATCCAAAATGGCGACCGCAATTTTTCTTTTGAAATCGTGGTCAAAAAACACATCAAATCACCACAGAAACATGTGAAATTTATTTATTTTAAATGCCTGAATTTTAATAGTAGCAGCAGATGGTTTTTTTATAGCAATAAAACGTCGTATTTATTTTATTTTATTTTATTTTATTTTATTTTATTTTATTTTATTTTATTTTAGACCTGCCCATCTGGGCTGGGCATGGGATGGGACCATGCAATTTTTTTGAACCATTCCACCAATGGCATCACCAGGTTTTTGACTGACACTTCTGGATGTCTTGGAGGGCATAAAAAGCCGAGGCTCCTTCCAGAAAGTACAGTCGGGTGTATGGATGTGGTTGAGGGAGGAGGGCTGGCTGCTGGTCCGATCGAGATTGAGGAGGGAGGCTGGAGGCTTTAGGATTTAAGTTAGGCAGGGAGGGAGGGAATTGAATTTAGAAAATAATTTCTTTGATTCCCTGCAGCTTTGTCTGCTGAAGGGAATAGCAGTTTATTCTTTATTTCTTCTCTGGCAGTTTGTGAGGATTTTTTTCTGATATTGGATAAAGGGGGAGGTCGGACTGGGAGTGGGAGGTGTGGATTTATTTTAAAAATATATTATATACTACCATTTATTTTCTATTTTCCCAACTTCAATTTGCTTGCACACACACACATTTGGGCTGCAAGTCAAGAACAGAACCTCTATCCTAAGTGATATCCTAACTGCCCACTCACCCGTCCACCCACGCCGCTACCTGCCTGCGGCCCACGCCGCCGCACACCCACTCACCCGCCCACAGCCGCCGCCTGCCCGCTCGCCTCCCTGCACCTCCCCCCTGCCACTGTTGCCGCCCGCCCATGCCCCCCCCCGCCGCCCGCCCCGCCCGCCGCCTAGGGCGCAAAAACACCTAGTGCCGGCCCTGATTGCGGGACGCCCCTATGCTCTGGGGGAAGTCAAATCACGCTAAATCGCGGTGGAAACGACAAACGACAAACAAAACGATGAAACAACAAATTTTTGAAAAATTTCGCGACAAAAGGAAACGACCCGAAACGGACCAGTTCCGAGAAACGAAAACTCGAAGCGTCATTTTTTCTGGTCGTGCCCATGTCTAGTGGGTGGGAATTGAAAGCATTATAGTCTGCTTTTAACTCAGTTACGTTATGATTCTCTAATATCCTAAATGTATTTTTTCCACAACTGACCATCTGAGGTCTGGAAATAAATAATAAAATAATATAGAATAAGGGCTGGGACTATACATTGTTAAAACCAAGAAACAGACCGAACTACCACACAGATTATGGCCTGAAATAAACAAAAGCACCAAGTGAGTTGGAGATGTAATCATAGGCTGTTATGTAGAGGGAGGAAGCAGGAATCTTAAGCTATGCTAAGGTGTGAGAACTAAAAGCAAAAGGAAGAACTGATTGGGAAAACCAGGGTATCAGATCCCAAAAGAAAATGAATACACACCAGAGCTCAAAAGAATATTGTTCCCAAAGTTCATCATGATAATCACGTCAAGTCAAGTCAATGGTGGCCCTTTTCATTGCTTTCCAGATACAGAATACTCAGAAGTAGTTTACCCTTCTCTTCTTATGGGGGCACTGTGTACATAACAATATTTTTCCAAAGCGTTTTGGCCTTTGGGACCAGAGGTCAGATCAGATTTACTGCTGGTCTATTTACAACTGGTTTGTGAAGTACTGTTGTTTTATGGTTATATGTTGAGCTATTTTTATTGATTGCATTACACCACAAGACCCACTGATACAAGGTTGGTTATGACATTTTTCCAGGAATGAATGCAGAATCTGACCCCCCCCCCCCAGAAGATCTTAATGGAAAAAAGGGAGAAAAGGTCTGCCAAGAGAGAAAGAGAGAAAGAGAAATAGAAAAGGAAATGCCATAAAAGACCAAAAGCATGAGAATCAGGACATCATCCACTTCCCAGCTGCCCTTAGTTGTTGCAGAAAACACACTAGCTGGACATTTTCATAATGCCACATATTTTCATTTTTTATGAGGTCCATGTATAAATGTTTATGTGCTGTGAGTTAAATCATATACCTCAAAAAGGGAAAAAGATGAAATGGAAAAGTGACTAAATATAACGGTGGTTGAATTGCTCATTACTCACCCTGAGATGGCAGATCCTGGCAAAACATTCCCCACTAGTTTAATTTTCTTCTGGAAAATTTGCCAGATTGCTTTTGAAATAAAAGCAATTTCGTCACCTTTAATTATTTCATAACAGACGTCTATGGAGCCAACTCAAAATGACATCACAACCTGCGTTGCAAATGGCTTACGATTTGTAGAATTTCTTATTGATCCTTCGGCCTTTTGGAGCTCAGCTCTCCATTTCAGGCGAGCGAACAAAAGCTAATCATGGATGGTCCCTTTCATCTTCCTTCGCATGTGTAGCCGTTTTTTTGATGGCAGCAAAAGGCGTTAAGACTTCCTCTGGAAAACATACAGCAAAATGATGTTATTCTGTTTGCCACCAGCTCTGTCAATCATTCCATTTTATTTGACCACCTTAGGAGCAGATTTAGAAGAGTATCATTAGCCAGATATATGTTGTTAAAAGTTGGAATTAATGCAGGGAAGAAGGGTGAAACAAGAACTGTGACTCAACGGAATGAATTGGGGCTGATGCAAACATTTCAAAGAAACCCGCAAATCATGGGCTGGACCACTGGGGGCACATATACAGGAGCCCATGTGCATTTTGTTGGGATTAGAGATGGGCAACGGAATGAACATTTTTCCGTTTCCGTTACCGTTTGTCGTTTCCATTACATAACGAAACGACAAACGAAAATTGTGATGAAAATGAAACGAAACGAACAGAACCACGAAAATTGTGGTCGTTACGTTACGTTTCCGTTAATGGTGATGCACAATGAAATGAGTTGTTTTAAATGTTAAAAAAACGCCCTGGACATCCGTAAAAACGCAGCGATAATTATTTATATTGTCTGATAATACCTACCAGGGGGGTTGGGGTCCTTAAAATGTTTGTTTTTGTCTTCTCCCATCATGATGTATTTTTCTTTTCCCTTTAAAATGGATGTCACCTCCAGCCACAAAATGGAGGCAAGCCATGTGATGTGGGATCATGTTCAACCAATAGCATGCCCAGGTTGCAGACTGGGCGGGCAGGTCTGGCAGCCACAGAGGGCATAAAAAGCTCTGGCAGCCCCCGTCCTCCTTGCAGTCTCTAGTGGGAGTTAGGGTGGGATTGCTGTCTCTGCAACTCTAGCTTCAGTCCTGCAGCCTCCCTGTGTGCGTGCATGCTGCGTACCTCTCGGTGAATACCCTCCCTTGCCCCGCAGTGCAGTCACTCTGCAGCTGCCTTGCACCCTGGGCAACGCCCGCTGCTGCCTTTGCAGCCTCCCTGCATACCTAGTCTATACTGTGTCTCTGCCAGCATCCATTTTTTTTAGTGTTTTCCCTCTGGTCTGGGGCGTTGGGAGATGCCTGCACACGGAAACGCTTTAAAAATCGCTCAAAAAGCGGGTAGAAATGACAAACAAAAAACGAAAAACGGTAATGAAAATTTTCCAAAAAATCACGACAAACGGAAATGAACCAAAACAGACCTCTCAATGACAAACGAAAAACCGAAATGCCATTTTTTGTTTCATGCCCATCTCTAGTTGGGATTATTGCAACCTTCATAGGGTGCCTTTTAAGAAGTTTTGTCTGGGAACAAACATTTCTGGACTCGGGTGGGTGTCCGTTCATTCAGTAGCAGCCAATTTTACCCTCTCTGCCTCAAGATTCTTTTCCCCACCTTTTTTAAAAAGTCAATTCAGGCCTTTTAACATTCTTAATTATGTTTTGCTAGGTAGAAATTACCTTGTTGATAGTTTTAAAAAGTTTTACCAGTTCCCTCCTTAGCATTTGATAAATTTAAAGAAATTAATTGGATTCATTTAAAAATATATACGGTGTATCACAGAAGTCGGTAAAGCATTGAGTTGCCATTGGTTTAGACATGAATGGCTGTGTGTTGCATTATTTTGAGGAGACAGCACATTTACATTGTTATACAAGCTGTATACTCACTGCTCCACATTGTAGCCAAGTGTCATTTGATGTTGTCACATCAAAAGATATACTAAAATATTTATGAAATGTGAGGGGGTGTACTCACTTCTATGATATACAGTATAATATCATATCCCAAAATGATTGCAAGCATGCCAATTAAATTATCTCTAAGTTAGGCAGGCAGAGAGAGTGGTTTGCCAAGTGCTGGTGGATTACAGCTTCCATCAGTCACAGTCTGCAATGCTTATGGGGAAAATGGGCTCTGATACAGAGCCCATCATACCTTACAACCTCCTTGTGGCGCAGAAGAAAATAAATTTAAAAAGTGAGGCTATCCGAGAAGCAGCAGGCTAAGACAGAAGCTGAGTTATATCAAATGGAAACCTCTTCCAGCCTAAGGAGACAGTTACTAAACAGGCAGTAGGTAAGAGCCTGGCAAGGGTAGTCTTAATAAAATAATTTAAAAAAATCCAAGATACATAAACCTGGGAGGGCACGGATTCAGGATAGGTTCAGCTTGGTTTAGTGTGAGGTCAGCGGGCTAACAGTCATCTTGGCTAGTTAAGATTATGTCCTAACTACTCAATCAGTGTGTTTTATTGACCCCCAAACATGTTTTTAAACCAAATGATTTTTAAAAATATATCATTATTTGATTAATAAAATATTTTGGTTCAACTACTCTTGGTTATAGGGAATGTTTTTAGATAGAATCTTCAATTAAATTTAACATGGAATTTGTGCACCTTTGTCTGTAAAATAATATTAAATAACAGTGTGGTTTTCATATGGTTCGGGATTCTAAAACAGTTATTTCAATACATGTTGAACTTTTTCATATTACTATCTTAAAATGAGCTAACTAGCTCTGGGATGTAAGAAAATCCATGAATGCTCAGTTCAAAAGTCCAGATTTGAATGTTGAATTTGGGCTGAAATCTGCATTGATATGATGTGCTTTTCCTAGTTTAATCTGCTGAATTGATTCAATATAATTCTGTTTAAAATGTCTCCTTAGCAAGTCACTTCACTAAACATATTTCATGCCATGAGGGGATTACATCAAAAGTTATGGAAAAGAGGTTCTGGCAAACCCTCCCTCTAATGGTTTGTGGACCACTTTGGACATAAACTTGGGATATATTTTGGTACGTTCCTTTTCCATTACAACTCATGGTTCTCTTGTTTAGATGTGCTTTTTTCTTTATTAAACCTGCAGCTCGATGTGCAGGTTTACTTTAGTTTTAACAATGGTTTTGGAAAAGTGCAGGAAAACAACATTGATAGAACTGCAGGACACTCCAATTCTGAGTTAAAGCTGGCTTTTATATTTACAGCAATTGCATTATGCTAGGGTTTTTATACTTGATTTGCTCATTTTTCCAGAGGAATTGCATGGTTTTGCTGCATAAAATGGAAGCTCACAAGCTCAGAGCTCCTGTTAAAACAGGAGCCCTGAGTCTTCTTCACTAATTAAAGAAACAATCTTGCAGACCAGGTCTTTTGCCTTTGGCTATATTTCTAAAGTCCAGTTATCTTTAGATTAAGTCACAGTGACATCTGGACAGCCCCATTAGTTTTCAGTTCATTTGATGATGTGCACAAGGGACATAATTGGCTCGACCATCAAAGCTCATGGTCAGATGGGGAAGGCCTAAGGTTATGAGGCCAGTACACTCTGCTTGCTTAATGGGGTTAATTTGCCATAGTTGTTGGCTAGAGACAATATGCTCAGAGTCCTACAATGCCTTTCGGGAAAACCCCGGCTGCAGCTGGTGTCCCAAGTGCATCCACCATATTAAACCAGATTATTTTTCTTTCTTTCTTTCTTTCTTTCTTTCTTTCTTTCCTTCTTTTTCTTTCTTTCTTTCTTTCTTTCTTTCTTTCTTTCTTTCTTTCTTTCTTTCTTTCTTTCTTTCTTTCTTTCTTTCTGCAAAACTAGCAATGCTTAGAGTGCAGCTATTTTGTTGTAGAACTAGATGTACAATTTAGAACAAATCACATATCGTTGTTGCTTGAACCGCTGTAAACAGTTTCCCCAACTTGCTGGGTACAGTTTGATTGTTTTAAAAATAAACAAAATATTGTGGGTGAAACTTCCCAACTGGTTGTTGATTATTCTGGTTGGGGTGCTTTGGGGTTCTAGCCAATGTATCATAATGGGGAGGGCCGGTGCTATTTTTTTTTTTTTTTGCAGGGGGCGGCGGATGGCAGAGGACGGTGGCGGGCGCGGGAGGGGTGGGCGGCGATGGGCGCGGGGGGTGGCAGGTGGATGGTGACAGGCAGCGATGGGCAGACGAGGACGGGCGGCTGGCGGGTGGGGGGACGGACGATGGTGGCCAGCGGGGGGCATAAGAACATAAGAACATAAGAAGAGCCATGCTGGATGAGGCCAAAGGCCCATCTAGTCCAACTTCCTGTATCTCACAGCGGCTCCACCAGATGCGTTTGGGAGCGCATGAGACTAGATATCTGTCTCCTGACACCACTCCCATGCATCTGGCCCTTGAAGTACCCTGGTTTAAAGCCTGGAGATTACACATCTCCATCATGGTTTGTAACCTGTGATGGACTTTTCCTCCAGGAATCTGTCCAGTCCCCTTTTGAAGGCATCCAGGCCAGATGCCATCACCACATCCTGTGCCAGGGAGTTCCATAGACTTACAACGCGCTGGGTGAAAAAATATTTTCTTTTGTCAGTTCTTATTCTCCCAGCCCTCAATTTGAGTGTATGTCCCCTAGTTCTGCCTTTTTGGGAGAGAGAGAAGAGCTTCCCTCTATCCACTTTACTCATACCCTGCATTATTTTGTATGTCTCAATCATATCCCCCCTCAAGCGCCTTTTTTCCAGACAAAAGAGGCCCAAATGTTTTAGCCTTTCTTCATAAGGGAGGTGCCCCAGGCCCGTAATCATTTTAGTCGCTCTCTTCTGCACCTTTTCCAGTTCCACTATGTCTTTCTTGAGATGCGGTTACCAGAATTGTACACAATTACTATTGTTTTGTATAAAGGCATTATAATGTTGGCTGTTTTATTTTCAATCCCCTTTTTGATAATCCCTAGCATGGAATTGGCCTTCTTCACCACTGCCACATATTGGGGAGACACCTTCATGGAGCTGTCCACCAACACACCAAGATCTCTTTCCTGATCCGTCACGGATAACTCAGAGCCCATGAGTTGATAGATGAAGTTTGGATTTTTTGCCCCAATATGCATTACTTTACATTTAGTTACATTAAAACACATTTGCCATTTCTCAGCCCATTCCCCCAGTTTGGAGAGATCCTTCTGGAGCTCTTCACAATCTTCTCTGGTTTTTACCACACGGAAAAGTTTTGTGTCATCGGCAAACTTGGCCACCTCACTGTTTATCCCTGTATCCAGGTCATTTATGAACAGATTGAAAAGCACCGGTCCCAGGACATAGCCCTGGGGCACACCACTTTTCACCTCTCTCCATTGTGAAAATTTCCCATTGACACCTACTCTTTGTTTCCGGGATCTCAACCAGTTCTCAATCCATAAGAGGACCTGCCCTCTTATCCCCTGACTGTGCAATTTTCTCAGCAGCCTTTGGTGAGGGACTGTGTCAAAAGCCTTTTGAAAATCCAGATAGACTAGACAGTTCACCCAAATCCATGTGCCTGTTGACCTTTTCAAAAAATTCTAAAATGTTTGTCAGACAAGATTTACCCTTACAGAAGCCATGCTGATTTTCTCTCTGCAAGGTTTGTTCTTTTATGTGTTTTAAGATTTTCTCTTGGATGAGGCTTTCCACCATCTTCCCTGGGACAGATGTAAGGCTAACTGGCCTGTAGTTTCCCGGGTCCCCCCTCCTTCCTTTTTTAAAAATTGGTGTGACATCTGCTATCCTCCAGTCCTCCGACACTGTGGCCGTTTTAAGAGACAAGTTGCATATAACCGTTAAGAGATCTGCAATTTCGTTTCTCAGTTCCCTAATAACCCTTGGGTGGATGCCATCTGGGCTAGCCAGCGCCCTCTCTCCATTTTGGAGCCCTAGGCAACTGCCTAGTTCACCTTAATGGACGTGCCGGCCCTGATAATGGGAGAGGGAAAAATCCCAAGGCACTTTTTTCAGTAAACCATTATGTACTGTAGATGGTGAGTTTGTAGCCTTGCATACTGCCTCCAGGAGAGATGTCAGTCTATGCAGTATTAACCTATCATTCTCTGCCTCTGAATTGAAAGAGAGCCCTGCCTCTCTACTTTTTCATTTTTGTTTGTCTTTGTTTCTCTTTGGTTGCAGTCCAGATTCTAATCTAGTTCTTGTGTTATCACACCCTCACTCAATGCACTTTAAAAAATAAAACTTCTGGTTCACAAACACTGGTCCTCTTGCCTCAGCACACTGGTCCTCTTGCCTCAGACCACAACTTCCCACAGTCCTTTATCATTACATCAGTGGGAGGTGGTGAACCTTTCACCACCACTGCACAGATGATTTTAGCTTTCCCCAGACAAGCATCCTGCCTTGTCCTTTGAACTTTTGTATGGAAAGGATGTGCTCTATTACTGGACTCTGAATCTTCAACTGAAATCCAGTAGGAACTTGTATCAAAACAACAGAATTCACATAGGTGTTGACTCACCCATTTCCCACTGATTCAATGGGCCTAACCTATCTGTAGCTACTGCACATCAGCCATTGCATTGTACATATTGGCCCTGTGAAGAGTCTCAGTCATCCAGGTAAGTTCATCTGGAAGTTGAGTCATGGCAACTGGACTTCTTTTTCTTGAGAGATTGAAACGTTTCACTACTCATCCAAACAGCTTCATCAGTCTGAAAAAAGCTAGCTGCGTGTCCTCCATTTTATAACTCGCTTTGACCTCTTGTCACCCTGATCTGAAATAGGGTTATAAGATGAACAATAGCCTGAATAGGCTTGTTAGGTAGACGACAGTCTCAATTGCCTTAAGGTGAACAATGGCCTAAAGTGCTGAAACCAATAAAATATGAAAGCCATATCCCATCTGAGTTCTTAGGCACCGCCAGTCAAATTCAATGGGGCCTAGATGGACATTATAGTGTGAATGCTTGTTCATACTGTATGTAAGCACTGATCACTCTTGATTACTTGGGGTGAAACCAAGGTTCCCTCTAAGGTGTTCAGCTGCACAAGTACATGCAATTCTTCCCCCTTGTGTTCTGCATTCCTACTCCTCCACAAACCACAGTAATCATTTTCAGCCCCATGTGGAATCCCATGTGAGGGAGGGGTCAAAGTTGCACATGTGAGGGTCAGAGCCCTGCCCAGTGGGACTAAAAATAGAGGGAATGTTTGGTACGAGAGATATAAATAAAACAAATAGTATTTACATTAATGTGTAGAGATGGGCACGAATCAAAAAAATTGCATTTTGTTTGTCGTTTGTCGTTTGTAGGGTCTGTTTTGGTTCATTTCTGTTTTTCGTGAATTTTTGAAAAAAATCATTTTCATTTTTGTTCGTTTCATTACCTTTTGTTACTACTTATTTCAATTTTTGTGACTTTTTAAAGGATTTTAAGCAATTCACTCTTATTGTAGTAACGGAAACGAAATGCACGACAAAATTTCTGGTGTTTCTGTTCATTTCGGTACATTTCAGAGACAAAAGTCATTTGTCATTTCATTACGTAACGAAACAAAAAAATGAAAACGGAAACGAAAAATTGTTCGTTTTGTGCCCATCTCAATTAATGTGGTTACCCTGATAGAATAGATGAGAACACTCCAATATACCCTCAAAGGGACTTCAGATTAATCTCTGCAGACATTGCAACCTTCAATAGATGTTTCTCTATAGGAACAGATTATTTTCTTCCATAGAACTGAATGGAGCATTTTTTTACCCTTCAAAAGTGCACATGTGAGGTGCTAGATGGGATGAATAGGTGGAATTGAGATGCAGCTGCAGCCTCAGAAATATGTAAGGGAATACCATGGAAACCAAAGAAACATACTTGCAGAAAGAAAATATGTAATGTTTGAAGTGTTGGCTTTAATGGTTATAGTTTTCTGTTTTTAGACCTTTCAATATTTGACTCCAAAAGCCATTTATTCAAACACTGACACAGGCAGTATACCCCCAGCTAGGCAGTGCTAAACACCATGATCTCAAAAACACCAGGGGATTTTAATCTAAACCTTTTCCCAGCGAATTTTTGTTTCTTTAAAACATTTGGCTAGGGCAAATCCTTTGGCTACCATTCTAGAATTCCCTGAGTGGATGACATGGCATGAAATCAAGTCTCCAGATTGTGTCCGATTAACAAGATCGTACCAAGCAGGCTGTGAAAATGACCTTGTTCAGTAAGTTTGCATTCCAGAGCACTTTATTGCAAAGGCTAGTATCCAAGAAAATGCTGGATACTGGTGATTTCACTCCACCACTCTATGCAAATTGACATATTTAAAATGAGCAAGACTGGGAGTGGCATTGTACAATGTATGTGGCAAAGGACAATCAAATTATGGAATATTACAATGAAAGATGTATATCAGGGCTGTTCAACTTTGAACTGGTCAAGGTCTACTTTCTCTGGCCCAAAGCGCCTGAGGGCTACTACACTAAAACCTCTACTTACGAATTTTATCCGTTCCAAGCACATGCACATAAGTAAAAACTTTTGTAAGTAGAGCAGCAGTTTATATATTATCTTATATTTATTTATTTATTTATTGTTATGTTAGTGCTTATATACCACATGTCTTCCGGGGGAACTCCAGGCGGTTTACAACAAAATAAAAATAAAAGCAATAACAAAGCAATCAATAAGTAAAACATCACAATATCATCACAGTAAAGCTAAAAAAGGGACCAATGGCAAGATGGTGGGACAAAGGGGGGGGAGAATTTAACAATTGCCAATTGCCTCACAAAAAAGCCAGGTCTTTAAGGCCTTTTTGAAGGCTGGCAGGGACTGTGCTAGGCGTAACTCACTCAGGAGATGGTTCCACAACACAGGACCAGCTACAGAGAAGGCTCGGTTACGGGACACCATTTTCCGAGCCTCCCTGGGCGTGGCCACCCAAAGTGAGTATGCCCGCGACATTCAAGTTGGTCGGGCCTCCATTGATCTTTGGGAGATTCACTCTGCCAGGTATTCTGGTCCCAAGCCGTGGAGGGTTTTATAAATTAAAACCAGGACCTTGAATCTTATTCAGGACACAACGGGTAACCAATGCAAGTGTGCCAGTACTGGGATGATGTGGTCATATTGACGCACACTAATTTCCCATAGGAATGCATTGAAAACTTATTAATCCATTCTGGAGGGAACAGATTTCAATGCACCATGGCCCTTAAACTGCCCTGCTCAGATGAGACTGGCAGATCCAGAACTTTGCTGGGGCAGTGGTGGTCCTTGCAATGGGGGAGAGAGAGGTGGAGAATTTGTCACCTCAATTTTTTTTATTGATGGCCAGCGGGCTACTTTTGAACCCTTTGTGGCCTACCGGTAGCCCGTGGTCTACCTGTTGTGCAGGCCTGATGTATATGTTTGTGTATGCAAGAAGGGACACTATGCACTAGGAGATTGGTTCCCAAACCTTTGGTCCCCAGATGTTCTTGGGCTAAAACTCCCAGAAGCTCTCATGCTTAGCATTTCTCATAATTGTAGTCCATGATCATCTGGGGAACAAAGGTCTGGGAATCAATGCAAGAGGAGGCTTACATCAGGTCTAGGAGGTTGATTATGATTTCAGCTGAGGTATCCCATGGGTTTCCTTTTAAATAGTACACAAATACACACAGGGAGTATTTTCCAGTCAGTGCTGGCACTACAGGTCCGTTTTTCCCTAGCTGTGGAACAAGGGACATCATTTTAATTTTTCACAGCCAACAATGTGCTCGTCACTACACTGTTGCACTGAGAAATTGTAGAAATTTAATCTGGTTTAGCCCAGTGTGTCCATTCAACAGCAATTGAATGGACACCACCTTCTTCCGTAGGAGCCTGACTGTACCCTAAGATCAGGCCAGGAGGCCCTGCTGCAGGTGTCGTCCCTTAAAGAGGTGAGAGGGATGGCATGTCGAAACAGGTATTTCTTGGCCGTTGCTCCCCAACTTTGGAATGTTCTCCCAACATCCTGATGCCAATGCTTTTGGCTTTTCAGCACCAGGTAAAGATCTTCCTGTTTAGCCAGTCTTTTAATTAGATAGTGTTCTTTTAGCTGAGTGCAGGTGCAGCAAGATTTTATTATTTGTATATTGATTGTTTTAGAGTGTTTGTTATTTTGATGGCTTTAATATGTTGTTTTATAGTTTTAATATATTGCTGTATGCTGCCCACAGACCATTTAGTAGTGGGGCACCTAAAAATTCTGTAAATAAATAAATAAATAAATAAATAAATAAATAAATAAATAAATAAATAAATCTGCAAACAAATTTGTGCCTATCAGAGCTTCCTGATCTCAAAGTACCCAGTAAAATCTTAGGGAACTGCATTGCTTCTCTGGACCTCCACATCTATAGGCAAATATCAAATAGAATGGAAGTGAAGAGGGAAAGGTTGGATATTTGTTGGTGAAATCTCTTTAAAGCTATCTCCACATAGTATGACATTTCCCCCGATTTGATTTGTTTTCAAAGTTTGTTTCAGCCTTGGTTGAAATTCCCCTGTCAGAAATGTTTGGAACCACATGCACGTATGTAGGCACAGTTCCCGATTTGGAGGTGTGCCAGGCCCCATTCCTCCTAGCATCGCCAAAGCTGGTAAAACACAGCTTTTCAGAGAAGCTTTTGAGAATGTCTTCCCCTCAAGTTAGCTTCCTATGAATATGTCATGTATTTAATTTGGGTTTTTTGGGGATTGTTTTTGGAATTGTTCATTTGATGAGTGGGGCTTTTGCGCTTTTATGTATGGTAACAACCCAGAGTAGTGGCACATCCATCCATCCATCCATCCATCCATCCATCCATCTGACCCAAAATAGCCATGTATATACATAAACAAAAAAGTTGGTATGGTATACTGGGTGCCGTGTTAATCCATTTCACTCTACCAGGAATGTTTTAAGGTCACAAAACAATTTTAGAACAGAATCATTACAAATCAAGAACACTGAGGGAAACAGCTGAGATAAAATTCATATGCATGATAGAGAGACCGATAAAAATGGATTGAATATGCCTCAAGGTTTTTTAGGTCCCTTACAAATGCAGTACTTCTATACTGCCACTGTTATTTTATTCAGTACTGCCAAGTGCATCTTTCACCACAATGTTCTAAGTTTAAACCTGTCTATATCCCCCATATCCCTTTCTGTCACACCATATTCAATATTCTCTTCGTCTCTCAGTGTTAAGTGACCCCAGTCTTCACCTCCCCTTCCTTCTGTCTCTTTTCCCTCTCCCTTGCTCATCCTCACCCGGATCTGGTGTCTGTTTTTTGTCTCATTAAGAATTTTACATACAGAGCCCCAAAACAACACACACCAAATCACTGCATGTAAATGTACCATACAACCAAGTACTAATGAATATTTGGTATGAAATGGATATTTCGTTCAACATTTCACTCTGTTGCCACGTGTCCAAAGAAGTGGACTTGATCCATGAAAGCTTACATTAAAATATAATACTTGGTTTTTAAGGTGCCACATGTCTTTTATTTTGTTTTGTTTTGTTTCCTTAGATTTTGCCTGGAATTCTTGCACAGACTAAGACGGCTACCTCTTCCAAAACATCAACTCCTAGAGAAGCCTAGAAATTCCTTGAGACTTCAGCTAATGTTCTGAGACCTATCGCCTTGTGCTCAATCCTTGATGGGAAATTCATACTTTCTGGCTTTAAAATCCTGTGCTGATCCATAGTGGGTGGATGCAACTAGCACTGATGGCTAAAGATGAAATTCCATGTTGTATGTAGTCCAGAGTAGCCTTGTACCTGGATGGGTTGTACAGTAATATCTTGGTTTACGAGCATAATCTATTCCAGAAACATGCTTGTAAACCAAAGCACTCTTATTTCGAAGCAAATTTCCCCATAAGAAAGAATGGAAACTCAGGGGATTCGTTTCAGAGCCCCATGGACCACATACTGTGCGCACAAAATGCCAAAAATCACAAAAGAAGTTGACAAGATGTCCACATCCACACCATGGTTTAGGTACCTGGCTGCAGAATCTGCTCTGCTTAGGACAAACAACTGGATTTTACTCTGTGTTTTTAATGTGACAATAATTAAATCCAATTTGTAGACCTATGCACACTTGTCTAGCTGCCCCATGACTAGAAATGGTTTGAAAAATAAGAAAGTATACTGTAAACAAATTAAATAAAACGATAAAGAAAAATAAAGCCTGCTCCTGTGCTTGTATTGCAAGGCATAGCTCTTTGATCAAGGCAAATTTTAGAAGAAATGTTTGCCTCTCTTACAAAGCACTCTTAAACCAAGGTATTCCTAGGCCAAGGTATTACTGTATAAAAATTAAATAAATAAATAAATAATATGGCAAGGATGACCTTTGTATGAATAATCAGAGATGGGGTGGAAGGTTTCAGACTGCAAGACAGGAGCTATTTTTCTTAATCAACTCTGTTCCCTGGGTACTATTTCCCTCATAAAGCAAAACATACAGCTATGTGTATTTACTAGGGACTTGTGAAGGGGATTTGTGGCAGGCCTTCCTTACATGTTTTGTGCTTAGCCCTCATTTTAAATGTTCCACTACAGAGATTCTCATAGTGTTTGTCATAGAAGAAACTACAGTATTAGTATCAGGATGCTTCGTAGCATTATGAATCCTACCCAAGAAAGACAACAGAAGATGGAAATCCAATTTCCGACTAGTAGACTACAATTCTGATTTACACTTTTTTTCAGCAGAATATTTCAGTTGGAATCCTTCTATGGTGGCAGAAGACTTAAAGGTTAAATGGGTCCAGTTTGCCTAAGGAAAGATCTTGTTTTTGAGACCAGCCAGGATGTTATCTTTAAATGTTAATGAAGAAAATTGATAATGAGCCAACTTTCAGTTTTGGCTGTCAACACAATAAACATTGGTTGACACATTTAAGTCACCAACCTGGCGTTTTGTTGTAATCTCTTTTGTCTGCTTTCTTTCTTAGTTGAGAGTGAGGATTTTAATGGAGTCTGGAAGCTTTAAACAGAGTTGTTGGTGGTGGTGGTATTTTGGAAGAGACCAACACCGGATAGGCAACCCCAGATAAAAGTGGATCTCAACTCTCTCTGGGGTTGTTATGAGGCCATTTAGAACAGAGGTCCCCAACCTTGAGTCCCCAGGTATTCTTGGACTAAAACTTCCAGAAGCCCTCACCACTAGCTGTATTGGCCAGCATTCTGGGAGTTGTAGTCTAAGAACATCTGGAGACCCTAGATTGAGGACCATTAACTTAGAAGAACTCTTCAAGGGTTATTGAAGAATCCTTTTTACATCCTATTTAAAATGCACTGACATTGTCAGGGTCCAACTTTTCTGCTTGTTTCTCCTACAGCATCCATTTCCAATCTTAACTTTCTGAAAACATTTCTCTACCCCCACTCCTCAAGTGGAACTGAGGTAAAATGCTTTCCTGCTGATTTGGCAGGATTAAGAAATAAATGAAAGCACTCTGGCTGCCTAGAAGACTTGTTTTACCAGCTGCTTGCAGAAAATCTACTAATGATTACATTTTAAGCCCTTTTAGCACGTCAAGTTCAGCAGGTTAAGCCTACTGGACCGAATGGCCTAGGAGTCATGTGTCTCCTGTATCAGAGAGATCAATGTTTTATAGCAGGTTGGCTTAGCAATGAGCAATGAAAAAAGAACCATCACTTTACACCTAGGCCTATTAAGCGTATAGTACTTATACCTAGCCTGGATATATCTAATGGCTGAGTAGACTTCCTGGCAAATGTTCCAGTTCCTGCCTGTAGTGGAGCTGCTGTGTGAATGTGCATAAATCTGTTCCATTTGTGGAAAATGAAATACTCAAGAACCCCAAAAGAACGTAAAATACAATTAGGAAGTTATTTCACAATCCTTAAGGTCCAGGAATTAGTTCATTAGTCTGAAGCAGCTACAGCCACACATGTTTGTTTGGTTTTTTGCATTAAATATATGTCTACATTGTTCTGTGGAACAAACGTGTGCAAGCACAGGGTTCGTGGAAGTGATTTGGTGATATGAACATGTAGACGATGTCTTGATAGACAGTGTGGTTTGTTTCATGGTCATCAGGAGGTTTGGGCTGAGGAGTCAGCAATATGCTGATGATACTCAGCTCTACCTCTCGTTTTCCACCAATCCAGGTGAGGCGGTTTCTGTTCTGAACTCGTGTCTGGACCAGATAATGGACTGGATGAGGGTTAATAAATTGAAACTCAATCCAGACAAGACGGAAGTGCTGTTAGTGGGTGCTTCGCCAGACAGGCTAGAGGGCCACTTCCCTGTCCTGGATGGGGTTGCACTCCCCCTAAGGGACAGGGTCTGCAGCTTGGGGGTGCTCCTGGACCCCAGTCTAACTCTGGAAGCCTAGGTGGACTCGGTGGCCAGGGGTGCCTTTCTCCAGCTGTGGGATATATATCAGCTGCGCCCCTACCTAGATGAACGGAGCCTCATGACAGTTACGCATGCACTAGTAACATCCCGCATTGATTACTGCAATGCGCTTTACGTGGGGCTGCCTTTGAAGATGGTTTGGCGATTGCAACTAGTTCAGAATCGTGCTGTGTGGCTGGTGAGTGGTAGGGTTGCCAACGAACACATCACGCCAATTCTGTATAACCTTCATTGGTTACCAGTTGCTGCCTGAGCCCAATTCAAAGTGCTTGTTTTGACATATAAAGCTCTAAACAGCTTAGGACCTAGATACCTGAAGGACCGCCTCCTTCCATATGACCCTACCCGGCAATTACGATCAAGTCAGGGAGCCCTCCTGAAAGAGCCATCCCTTAAGGAGGTGAAAGGGATGGCTTGCAGGAATAGGGCTTTTTCAGCAACTGCCCCCAGACTATGGATACTAAGTCAGGTGACCCTGAGACCACTATCACCTTAAAATATATCAGATAAACCAGGATACAGTTAATTAACCTTTATGCAACATCAAATCTGTTTGTCTTCAAGATACCACAAGGCTCTTTGTTTGCTATAAGATGAGCTGGGTTACTTTTCTGGTGGCTGTCTCTAGCTTATCTCTCTTATCACTGATAACCTTCTCCCAGCATTTCTGAGGGAAGAGCAGAAAGGAAATCAGAAGGGAAGGAGGAAGCCTGGCTGTACTTTTCAAGCTCTCTGTCCCTCCCCAAAAGGGGTGCTGTAGGATAGCTTAAAATGCTCTCTGACTCCTCAAATGTAGTCCAGGATCCACGTATTTTCTACATGTGTATCTTGGACTTAGAGAAACCCTGGCAAAGGCCGATATTTCATGCTACTCCAGAAAACTATACAGAACTGATAGTAAATGACTGGCACCACCACCTTAGAACTGCAGAACTGGAAGGGACCTTATGGGTTGTCATGTCCAGCCTCTGCAAGTAGGCACAGAGTGTAATCAAATTCCAAGCTCCAGGATTTGAACCACTGAGTAATCCAGCAGTTCCATATCACAATTAAGACTTGTGCTGAGCCTGAGACACGTTTGACTTCTCTACAGAGAAGGGCAGTCATTGTTGATTCAGCAACTCATGCTGATCCATCTTTTCAATGAAAAGGTGTTTGGTGGGTACCAGCTCTGCCTGCTTCATCAGGTGCCCACTCAGATGTAGGTGCCCATCTCTACTATAAGAGTAGGATGTCTCAAAAGATGGAGTGTTACATGTCTCTCCTCTTTGAAATGCTAGAGTGGTAGGTAAGCAAGATGAAGCTTTCTCTGCAGCAGCATCCTAGCTGTGGAACTATCCTGAAGGGAATGTTAGCTTGATCCTTATCTGTTCTGATTGGCAGCTTTATTTCTTTATTCATACCCATGTGTTCCAAAATTTAAAATTATGGACATATATGAAATATAGGTCAACAAATTAAAATGTTAGGAAGATTATTAGACTTCTTTTGTTTTGGAGCTGGGTTACTTCAGTGGTGGTATCTTAGCCATTAGCTCAATCTTCTTTTGTACATGTGGTGGGACATGGAAATTGCTTTTTTTCATAGACCCATAAGATTTCTCCTTTATACAAATAATCCCTTTTTACTTGATTATCGCCTTATCTTCCTACTTTATTTTGAAGATTGTTAAGTGAATTCCAGATAGTCCAGCTTGAGTCTTGTCCTGGGAGGAGACTAATATTCATCCATTTGGCAAGATGTGTTGTTTTTGTTGTTTGTAGGCTCACCCATGCTTCTTCTAGTTTAATATTTAGAGATTGAGGTATGTGTAGAAAGCTTTTTCTTGATTTTGGTCATCACCTGGAGGCTGATGTCCAAGAAGTGGATGAACTTGGTGCTGCATTATTTTATACCAATTATTATTTGCCAGACTCTTTCAGCCTACTTCTGGAGGTGCAATACCACCTAATAATAGACTTTCTCAATGGTGTAGATTTTCAACTAACCAGTAATAACCCTGCATGATTCACTGAGAGATACCTCCACTTGTTTGGTATGTGCTGATTTATAAGCTGATGTTCTTGTTGTTTGTGGGTGTGTACCCCAGTCTGACAGCTGCCTAGATGCCCTAAGCACATCTGATCTCACCTGATTTCGGAAGCTAAGCAGGGTCAGCCCTGGTTAGTACTTGGATGGGAGACCACCAGGGAATACCAGGTGCTGTAGGCGCCTGGAGTAGGAACTGGCAAGCCACTCCAGTTTTCCTGCCAAGAAAACTCCATGGACATGGAGTCACGAAGGGTCGGTCACGACTGTAACCACACACACACACACACACACACACACACACACACACACACACACACACACACACACACACACACACACACACACACACACACACACACACACACACACACACACCAGTCAGTTTCCTAAGTATATTATCTCTGGTGGCAACTTTCACTTTGATGTTTAAACAATGTTTCTTGGTATTTAGAGAGTGGTTTTTTTTTGTAGTTCAGAATTTGATCCAGAGTGACACCCAAATATTCTGGAGAAGGGCAATGTTCCAAAATCATGCTTTCCCAAGCTAACTTGGAACTTCCTCTCTGTTTTTCTGTTCTTTAAGTGAAAGGCACAGACCTGTGTTTTTAAAGGGTTTGGTTTCAGCTGAGTTTTTAATTTTGTAATAAATATTCTAAATATTCTACACCAATGTAGGGGCTATAGGCAGATAGATTGCTGAGTTCTTCTCTCAGTTCTTTTTTAAATCTACATGCAGATTAGAAATCCTAAGCATCTTTCTCTCATGCTGGCTTCTTTTCCATCCTTTTTGGCATTACTTCCAGACTCTAGCATAATTAATTCTCTTCTGTAGTCACAAGTTGAGTACTGAGTACTGAATCACTATATTCTGCAAAGAGGAGGAGGAGGAGGAGGAGGAGGAGGAGGAGGAGGAGGAGGAGGAGGCCAACTGCCTTTCACACGGTAAGTGTAACATGTAGTTCACTTGTTTTTGCTGGAAAAAATTAAATGCAAATTGCGACAGAGAACAGGGCCCTGTAAGATGACATCTTCTCTGTGAATGGAGATCAGAATAGGCAACTGTCCTATTTAACTATCTGTTTAACACATCCTGGAATCGAATTTTTGGTGTGCATTCCATGTCATCCAGCATTCTGTATAACAGTTACAGAATATAATTGCCACATCCCAGCATTGTTTAAACTGACAACACGGTACAGTATTGTGTGTTGTATCTGTAATTCCTGCCACAAGGTGTGGGAGAGTTTCAGGTAGCTGAATTAACTTAATTGCACATTTTCTTGAGCAAATCTTCATATATATATATAAATCTTCATATATAATATGCTTGCATTTCTGTTGCCAGGTTTATTGAGTAGATCAGCTCTGGCCAGTGAAAGCAAGAATGATTCCAATGATATAAACAATATTTCTCATGGCAGTTCGCTACCATTGCATCCTTTCTCAGCAGCTACAATAAAAGACCTGTTTTAGGCTGGGACAAGGCAATAATCTGAGTTGATTAATATGTCTATCCTAGTAATTTTCTTGGTACGGCATAATCTGAATCTTCTACCATGAGCACAGTCTGAAGTTTGAACATTGCCAGAAACACTTGAAGTACAGGTTGGAAAAAAAGAATATGCAATATTCCATTTGTGTTTATTGTGCATGAATAATAAATTAATATCTGAGGGTGCCAACATTGAGAGAGTCCTGCAAGTCAACAGCAAGGAACCGGGCCTTCCCAGTGTTGGCATCTACACTCTGGAACAAACTCCCCTCGGAGATCTGCCTGGCCCCCTCATTACTGATCTTCAAGAAACGATTGAAGACTTAGTTATTTCAATCTGCTTTCCCTGGTTATTAACTGTTACATGGCCTTATTGATTTAGTGATCTAATCTCGTCCGCCATTGGTTTATCTTATTTACCTTGATTTTTATGAATGCTGTATTTTTAGTTATGTTTTCATTTGTAATATTTTTATATAGTATCCGTATTTTGTAATCAGTTTGTTTTATGCTATAAACTGCCCAGGATGGCTTTCTGCCAGATGGGTGGTATTTATTTATTTATTTATTTATTTATTTATTTATTTATTTATTTATTTATTTATTAAATAAATAAATAAAATAAATAAGAAGAAGAAGAAGAAGAAGAAGCAACAACAACAACAACAACAACAACAACATGTCATCATGTTCACTCTCATTTATGATCATCCTTTCTGGGAGGGGAAATAATTATCAAGTGTCTTAAACAGCATTTCCAGGTGTGAAATGCTGTACTATCAGCTTCCTGTGCCCCAGAAACAGTTTCTTTGTTTTGAAGCCATCTACAAATGTACATATGTTTGAAATGTAGTCTCACTCTTATGTATAAGGTAGTGGACTTGTCATAGAATCAAAGAATAATGGAGTCAGAGGGGGCCTAACAAGAGATGCCTTCAAAAGGGAATTGGACAGATTCCTGGAGGAGAAGTTCATCACAGGTTACAAACCATGATGAAGATGTGTAATCTCCAGGCTTAAAACCAAGACACTTCAAGGGCCAGATGCAGGGGAATGGTACCAGGAGACAGATATCTAGTCTCATGCACTCCCAGACACATTTGGTGGGGCCACTGTGAGATACAGGAAGCTGGACTAGATGGGCCTTTGGCCTGATCCAGCATGGCTCTTCTTATCTTCTTATGTTCTTATGCCATTGAGTCCAACCCCCTGCTCAAGGCAGTCATCCAAATCAGCGCTGATCTGGCAGAGGGCCGTCCAATTACCTCTTGAATGCCTCCAGTGTTGGCTCACTCACCACCTCCTCAGGTAATTGGCTCCATCGTCACTATCTGGGTCTATCAGAAAGGTATCCTTCAAAATGGCTTGAAGTGGAATATTTTTGTGGCCAATGGATTGCCTGTGATAGAAAAGCTGATCAGAAGTTTTCAGCATAGCACCACCTTCCACATGACTCAAAACTCCCACTGGAAGCCACAACTGTGAACGGTCCATACATGCAGACACACAGCTCTTGCCTCAGATCATAAACACATGGCAATTGGTCTCTGTCAAAGATGCTATCAACTGAGTCAAGCTGCTGGCCCCAAAATATTGGCTCTCTCCTGGAATTATCAGTGTCTCCCCAGGGTTTTGCAAGGAGAGACTCTATCTACCTACTGGCTTAACTGGAAATCCTAAGATCTGAACCAAGAAACCAGTTTGTGCCCCTATTCATGTGCCTCCCTTCATGTCAAAGGATCCACCAGCCTCCAGATGGCTGTAGTAGTAACCTTGCAGGGAATGATGCCAGTTGAACAGTGCAAACATAGAACTTTCAGAGTTTGCTATTTTTGAATTGGGGCCGGGGTGCGGTTGGCTCTTGGCTCTACGAATATACTGCTGGATCAACCAAAGGCCTGCTTGTGCTTTGTAAGGCAAAGAAAATATAAACTGTGGCCTATGTAGACATTATACATTGAGCTTGGTCTCCAGAGGGGCTGGATGAAACCTTTGGTCCCGTCCTGGTCTGTGCTTTCTCAGCCTGACATGCTGGCTTGGCATCCAATAGGCATTTTTTTTAAAAAAAAAATTACTCCTGCAAAGTGTTCCTGAATTTAGCAATGTTATGCAGCCCAGCAAAGGAGGTGGAGCGGCTTTTTGCCAGCGAAAATAAAAACCTCTAAATATTCCAGCCTGCTCAGTTATGCCACCGTCAAGAAAATGTTGACATTCTTTCTCCACTATAAATAAGAGCCAAATGACTAATCTCCACTTAGCCCAACCGACTGAGCCCAGCGTGGCTACTCACGCAAACACAAAACATCATTTCATATTGTGATAACAATGCACTGATGTTGACTTTGTTCTCATCTGGTGTGGCTGGTGGCAGCCACGGCAAAGGCTGGTAGAGCAGATCAGTTACATGTTGATCCCAAGAAGTCAATGATTTACTGGAATTTCCTCTTGCTTTGTGAGTTGATTGAGAACATTTTCAGTCTCAGGTACTTCAGGTCTGGATAATTTCAGCAAGTACAAGGCCGTCTGTGACACGAGCCATTTAGCATTGTCACTTTTCCAGGCCACCTTAATTCAGTGTTTGTTGTTGCTTCTGTTTCTAAAGTAACAGGACCCTGTTTTTGTAAGATATCAGGGAAATATGTGCAGGCACCAGAGCTTTCTGGCTCAATAGCATTAATATGCTGGAGACCATTAATAAGGAAAAATTAAACCAAAACATGATAAGCACAGCCCTTTCTTATAATTAGCGAAACCCCTCAATTTTTGGATATATCTTCCTATATTCCAAACCTCTTACGAGAAAATATTGAAATCCACATTTAGGAAAAGTATAAGCTATTTAGGGGAAAATAAGTTGGCAGACATTCCACTCCATCGGGGTATGTGTGTAAAGAACAGAAGTCTTAGCTAAAATATTTCAAAGGTAGTGTTGAATTCTGAATTCCCCATAATGCTTCTTTCATCCTTGCCTGTTAGTTGACATAAACAGATTTTGAATTTCTGTTTGGTGCTTTCATTATTGTTTCGTGGGTTATTCCAGTACAATAAGTTTTTTTGACTATTGCTGTACTGATGACTGAAATGATTCATTCATATGTTTCTCTTAGTTTTGATTATTTTTGTAGTGAATTTGTTCATTGCAAAATATTGAGAATAATTTTATGCACAATGGTGGTAGAAAAACAAATGCAGTCAATGTGATTGAGGGCTCTATTCCCCCTTCGGACTTACAGAACATTTTGTTTGAAAAAGACCTCTAAATTTTGCTTGTTACTCCATAATTAAACCATACGAAAGCTGTTAAATTACTGTGATCTTAGATTCATGTTTATATGATGGGTTAACATCCATCAGTGTTATCAGTGAGGTTTTGCATATTTTTTTAAAAAAATCACTTGAAATTGTGATACGTTAGGTGAATCCACCCATTAAAAAACCAAGCCCCTTCCAATGTCTGATTTCTCCTTATTCTCTGAAAACTGCAGGAAGGTTAACATAGATGGGAAACAATGGGATCTGATTTATTTATTTATCTTTATCTTTATAGACTGCCCAGCTTTCCGAAAGAACTCAGGGCAGTTCACAACATGAAACATAAAACAAACAATAGTTTCATAATATGAAATATATGAGCACAAGAATGGTCTGAACAACGCTGAATTTTTAAACTAAAAACAAATCTAACAAAGAAGGAACCAAAACAAAGGAGGTTCTGGAATGAACAAAGAAGCACTACACTGTTCCTATTTAACTCTGAACTTGATGTATAAGCAGTTCTATTATCTCAAACTCTTAAGTCGAAGGCCATTAGTGGTGGGTCTCATAGTAATGGATGTTTAACCTTGTCAACCTGTTAAGAAAAGGTGAAGGCCATCGTTGTGGGGTGGTGTGGGGTGGGTGATAGGCTATAAGAAAATACTACTCATTTCAGTAAGGCAAAATCTCCAGTTGTTAAGTTTCCAACATCAAAAGGAAATTTGGTGGATTCTGGGTACCAGGCTTTTAGGCACCAGGAATCAAACAAATTACCTAGTATATCTACACACCCAGCTGCTTTTATCAGAGGGGTACTAGATTAAACCTAATCATTAATTCATGAATCAACAATGAGCTCTGTGGTGTGGCTTAAACAGCTGATGAAATCACGTTACTCCCTCCTCCCTACTTACCTTGTTTATGTGCTGGGCAAAATTAGCTGCTGATAATGGAAGGATCTGGGCAACCCCCTGTGTTTGCAAAGCAATTTGTCGCTCAATTGTTTCTAGTTAGAAATTAAGCCTGGAACACATAATGACAGGTTTATGGTCCGAAAGCAAGTAGTTTATGATTTGCAAATATCTAACGGTGGGCAGCATACACGCCTTGAATGGGCTGGGTATGTTTAAAAGCTGAAAACACCTAATTAGGTTTTACAGTCTCCGGGGAGAATGAATTACAGAAAGATCAGTAAAAAACAACCATTAAGCCTGGTCATAAAGAGGGATAAACTGGAATCCATTTGGGGTTAGTTAGCAAAGGAAGAACAAGGGACCCCCAACCAACCCCAGATGTCAGCTGATTCCAGCAGGTGCGTTGCTGACTCTAAACCAGTTTACACCAACGGAGAATTATTCTTCCACTTCTGCTTCCACTGTAGATTTTCTGTCACTGTTGACACCATTCACTCAGTTTTAATAGGTGATGCCCACTGGAACCGCCGCACTCCTGTTACAGTTCTACACTTGGCCCAGGGTTGTGCTGTAGACTGTACATGCAGATTTACTTAAATGTATTTATTTATTTATTTATTTATTTATTTATTTATTTAAACTGCAGTGCAGTGAATAGGTGGGGCTGGAGCACTGCAGTTTTGTCTGTTATGGAGGGCCTGCTACAGTGAGACAGAATGCAAACAGGAAACAGGAGGCAGCCACCACCATGAAGAATATCACTAGGCAAAAGGTGGGCACCATGCAAGCCCTCCAGCACCCCTGGAGACCACACCACACCCTGTCTTCCAAATACCTGAATTTTTAAAAATGCTATTTTTTTAAAAAAAAAGAGAGAGAGAGATTTAAGGTGTGCCTTTGTGGCCTGACAGCAGGGAGACAATTTTATAATGTAATTCAAACAAAGCTATTTTTTATTTTTAAAAAGGCCACTAAAGATGTGCTTTTTCAATAGTTAAAAAAAGCATATCTACAGAAAAATATTACTAGGGTGGGAAGGATGCATGTGTAAATCCACAGGAGCAGCAGTTCAAAGTCCAGGGGTTGGTGCTTTGACCTCATGAGGTGGCCTTCCCTCCACTGCCTTGCTTTGAGTGTTCATCTAGGCAAAATCCAGGGTAATATTCTTGTTCAACTATTGGTTTTCTTGAGCAGTCATAGTCTTTTTTTGGGGGGGGGGAGAACTGTAAATGCTGTCTTAAGCTCCTTAAAGGAAAGGAAGACTATTAAAGTAGAATATGAACATTATTCAATAACCTCCCTCCTTTTTATCCCCATGAAAATTCCACAGCTCCACCAATATTGAGGCATTTAAATATGTAATTATATCTTAATATAAAATACTGTAGTACAGTGGACCCTCATATAACAAATGGTTTGTATAACATAAAATCTGTACAACATAAAAAATTCTCAAGATAAGGGAAATTTTCTTAACAATCGTCTATGGGGCAAATCCATACAACATAAAAATGGTTGTGATTAGTGATTACTCTGTTTTCAATGCATTCCTATAGGAAATTTGCATAAAGGAAAATTTGTTTAACATAATTTCATTTGGAACGAATTAATTCCTTTATACAAGGTACCACTGTAACTCTGTGTTAACTGAGGTCAGTAACATTCCCTGTGTTAATCCACATAACAAAGGGCCTTTTCACACGACCCCTAAGATCCGCTGGCCACTTAAATTCGGACCAGAGATCTTAGGGGTTTGTCGCTGTTCCTGTGTTCCCACCCCCTCCACACTGCTGGCTGCTGGCTGCGTGAGGGGAGGGAGAAAAAAAGGAAGAAAAGAAGGCCGCTCACCTCCGTTCTGCCATCCCCACACTGCATTCAGATCTCTCAAAGGGGCGGGGGCAAAAAAAGAACAAACAGAAGCAAGGAGAGCCGGGCAGTTACTATGTTATATCCGCATCAGGAATTTTCACCTCCAGAGAGCAGGTACCTGAAAAGTGCGCTGGGACGCACTTAGGTGGGCATGGTTGCACTCAATTATCTGTAAACTCCGGAGATGGTGGGGAAACAATTTTAAGCTCCGGAGCTGGGAGCCATTTGCGGCGGAGTTTAGGGGTCGTGTACAAAGGGCCAAAGTTACTATGGCCTACTTCTGACAATAACACAAATGAAATGGGAGCTGGCAGCAGCCATTAGTGTGATTGGGCATTTACTGGACCTTTGGAACTCTGGCAACAGAATTTCACCACTATTTTTGATGATGGAATTTGACCAATATTTTTGTCCCAGAGTCCTTCAGCTGTTCATGGGTGGAGTAGGGATATGAATATGATCCTGAATAGTGTCAGCATGTGACATTTCTTATCTCTACCACATTCCACAGGATGGTCACACAACTAATTACTAATGGCTATCCAGTCTCCTGTTGGATAATTTAGTTTGGGAAATGCTTCTGGAATGTTCAGTGTGTGAAGCAAGACCAGCCTTTGACTCAAACATGCACTGGTCTGGAGTCAGAGGAAAAGGCAGCTGAGACAATTTCCATGGCTTGTCTTCTAGGTAGAGCTTTCTTAGAAGGTAAAATGGTTTTGCAATCTTGGTGATGGTGGTGCCTATTTCCCTTCTTCCCCAGGGTAGGACTCATGTTTTAGGGTAGATAAACCTACCAAATCCTCAGATAATCCCTAGTTAACTATTCGGTTGTGGGATTTGAGATCCATCAAGGGAAAGGCAAACTGGGAAATGAAATTTTAAAGGAACAAAGACAAAAAAAGAATAGTTCTGATGAATGTACCATTATGATCAGTTGTGAAAGTGCCTTCAAAATCCTACAGTTTACCTGAGAAGTCACAGTTTATATAAGAAATAATGCCAATTCAGTGAGTTAAACTTTTTCCATTTTAGAAGCTAACAGTAACAGCAACTCAAGTTCCAGTTTCTGACACTTGGCCCTAACAAATTTGTTTGTAAGCCTATCATTTGAAGTTCTGCTCCCACAAGTCATTGGACCTTGATGAACTTTATTTTTCCTCCCTATGGTGTAAAGATACTGGAATGCCTGTAACCTGTGCTTTATAGACTCGGGCTCCATAAAACCTTGAGTTAAAGGCCAAGGATGAAAAGGAACATCAAATACTGTGACAAATTCTAATATGCTTGCACTTGATGATATAAATTTTAAAATCTGGGAACTCCCTGAACTGCCTTCCACCATGTCCTTGGTATAAACATTAAAGAGTCCCACTTGTGCTTTCCTTATCAGCACTTCATGAAGATAGGGAAGGAATTGCTTTTAAGATAGAGAGGGCTCTTTAAAATAATTAACACAGACTTTCTGGCTAGGACTAAGTGCAGCAAAGTGTCTGTATGAATCCCTGTCTTCTGATCAGAGATCAAAGCAGGGTTCTCTACAGCTGAAGAGGGTGAACCAAACACTCATATAGGATGGGGTTGAATTTCTGATATGGCAGTCATGAGAGCACAGCTTGCCTGGACAGTTTTGTTTTTATAGAAATGCGTAACAGCAGGATTCTGTTTTTCCCTGAACTGTGTCTTCCTCCTAAAACCATTGATCTTTGATTGGAAGAATGACTCTTCCATGAAGATTATATAATTGTGAAGAAGGTTTGTTCTTCACCCATTGGCCATCAAAAGATACACGGAAATGGTCAGCAAAGTGTAGGGATAGGGGGGCTGAACCACAAGGAAGTCATGACCCCCTCAGAGAGCTCAGTGCAACCACAATGATTCGTGACAAAGGTAAAACATTGATGCAGGCTGAAGAAAATTGCATAAGGTCACATTGCAACCCTTTGCACACTCACTGGTGGGGACACTGTCCAGACTGGATCTTTGGTAGGGCTGGGCTGTCCTTCAACCAGGATGGAACACCCCGACCTGTCCTTCAATCCCCAGGATGGAAAAGTCCATCACGGGTTACAAACCATGATGGAGATGTGACACTTCAGGGCCAGATGCAGTGGAGTGGTATCTTGTGTTAGTCTCAAGGAAAGCTCCCAGATATTCTAGATGGGCCTTTGGCCTGATCCAGCATGGCTCTTCTTATGTTCTTATGTTCTTATATTCCACCAGAAGCATTTCTTCCAATACATATCCTTTATTTATTAATATTTTATTTAATTTACATGGCACAATTAAAAATCATACCATAGTAATGATGAGTTTTAAATGTCATACTCAACTATACGGATCCCTTCTGCTGGGCTTCTGGGGTGCCAGACCCTCCCATGTAGTTCAAAATCTTTGTAGAACTTTTATGTCCTCGAAAAGGACACTACAAAGCATAAACAGTTGATTAAGGTGTGTGTGCGTCTGCACAAATGCTCTCTCTCTCTCTCTCTCTCTCTCTCTCTCTCTCACACACACACACACACACACACACACACACACACACACACACACACACACACACACACACACACACACACACACACACACACACACACAGAGAGAGAGAGAGAGAGAGAGAGAGAGAGAGGCAGTTAAAGGACAGAAAAAGACTCAATCAGAGGAAGAAAACAGAGGTGTGAACTTTTTTCTTCCCTACCCATTGATCAGCACACCACTGTGCCCTCTCCCATCAGCCTTCCAGCATGTTCCAGCACTCTCTCCAGCCACCACATGCCACTCCCATGCCAGGAGAGGAGACCAGTCACCAAAAACAGGGGCCCCTTTCTAAGGCCACCACCTGGAGTCAAATAGCAGTACAATATTTATTTGTTTATATACTGAAATATTTAGTTATCAAAATATTTATTTATTAAAATATTTAGTATTTTATTTGCTGTAAGATTGATTGATTGGGAAAATCCATGTATAACCAAAACAGTGCTGATCAAGGGAGAAGTGTGTATTAAAAAGCAATTAAAATGTGGTTAGGTTTATACAATTTTGAAAACATTTATTTTTAAAATCTAAATTTCAACTAAAAAAGAAAGTTATTTAGAAATGTATCCCTTAAATCCTGTCTGAAAAGGAAGGGGGGCACATGACAATGGGGTGTGTCACACAGCCTGGGGAGCTAATCCTAGTCACATTCCAAGCAATTCCTTACCCTATTCTAATCAACATGTCTGTCATGGTCTGTCTTGCCAGCTAGCTATATATTATTTAAAATATTTCTTGGCTGCTTTAAAGGCCCAAAAAAGTTTTCTCCAAGTGCCTTATGTAAATACAGTGGGACCTACATATTCATGGGAGATTGGTTCCAAGCGGCTCCACACATACTAAAATCCATGGATAATAGCAAATGCTAAATATGTATCATAGTAAAGGAAGGGGACCCAGAGCAAAATATATATTTGAACATGTATTACCAGAACCATCCACCATAAGGTGACAGATTCCATGCCAAATATCAGGGCTGTCCAACTTTGAACAGGCCGAGGTCTACTTTTTCTGGCCCAAAGTGTGCTACTACACTAATACCTCTACTTACAATTTTTATCCATTCCAAGCACATGCTTGTAAGTAAAATAATTTGTAAATAGAGCAGCAGTTTCCCATAGGAATGCATTGAAATTTGTTCCCTCTGGAACGGATTAATTGATTTTCAATGCATTCCTATGGGAAGGCTGACCATGCTATGCTTCCCTTGCACACGCTCAATCATCTGGCCAGTGGGGAGAGCAGGGGACCATGCCATGGCCCTTGAACTGCCCCACTCGGCTGGGGCAGTGGCCTGGCAGACCCAGAACTTTGCTGGGGCAGTGGTGGTCCTTGGGATGATGGGGGAGGGAGTGGTGGAGAATTTATCTCCTCACTTTTTTATTGGTGGCGACAGGCTACTCTTGAACCCTTTGCGGGCTACTGGTAGCCTGCGGTCTACCTGTTGGGCAGGCCTGCCATATATAATACTTCAGTCCATTGGTAAGTGAAACTGAATCTGTAGATATGGGGGTCCTACAGTCATGCCTTACAAAAATGTCTCAAGGTGACTTACATCAAAATACATCACACTAAATTGTGAAGTGGATGGGGGTGGGGAAATGAGCAAGGTATCAAAATGTTGAAGTGACTGAAATAAGCATTGATCAATGCCTTTTCATGGGGCTCCAGTTGGTCTCATCCCAGTTCTGAACATTTGTTTACAACTGGAGATTGTGCTCAACAAGGAAGCCCGCATCAGTAGAGCTGGAGGTCCCTGTTTTTTGCCCCAGCACACGTGGGGCTCTAGTTCAGCCAATGTGACTCATTTTCAAAACCAAGAAGGCCGTAGAAGTCTTCACCTAGCCTGTCACATGACTCCTTAAGTTGTCTTTTTATTTTTTTTAAAAATCGCACCACGAAACGTCATATTTTGATAAATAAATAAAGGCTCCATTGCCTGGGGTGCCAAAAACTGTACTGAGCTGGCATTTCTTCTGTGGAAAGCAATAGCGAGATGTCCTTTTCTGTTAAACTCATTAGCCTGTAAAGAAAAATGAAAAATATGGGTGCAATATATCCCCAGCACAGGCTACTTTGTTTTACTTAACCACCTTCCTTTTGAGTCACTGGAGTCAGTTCACTGGACATTAGAGATGGGCACGACCAGGAAAAATGATGTTTCGAGTTGTCGTTTGTCGGGACAGGTCCGTTTCGGGTCGTTTCCGTTTGTCACGGAAATTTTCAAAAATTTGTCGTTTCCGTTTGTCGTTTGTCGTTTGTGTTGGGGTTGAGGTTGGGGTTGGGGTTGGGGTAAGTGGGCTCTGGGAGGCACCTCTCTGGGTGCCTCTGACGTCTGACCCACTAAGAAGGGAAGGGAAGGGAAGGGAAGCGTTTCGCGTAGCCACCGTGTACCATACATTACATTATGTTAGGGTTGGGGGGTAAGTGGCAGAGGCACCTCTCTGGGTGCCTCTGACTCACTAAGAAGGAAAGCATACTGGTGTACAGGTTAGGGGTAGGGGTAGGGGTAGGAGTAGTGGGCTCTGGCTGGGAGGCACCTCTCTGGGTGCCTCTACTCTGACCCACTAAGAAGGGAAGCGTACTTGCGTACGGATCTGGGTTAGGGTTGGGGTTAGGGTAAGGGCTAGGGTTAGGGTTACGGTTAAGGTTAGGGTGGGTTGGTGGGCTGCACCTCTGGGTGCCTCTGACCCACTAAGAAGGACAGTGTACTGGCATATGGGTTAGGGTTAGGGTTAGTGGGCTTTTTATGCCCTCTGGCACATCCAGAAGTCTCAGTCAAAACCTGGCCATGCAATTGGTGGAATGCGTCCAAAAATTTGCATGGTCCCATCCCATGGCCAGCCCATCATTGCGCAGGTGTAAAAAAATAAAAATAAAAATAAAAATAAAATAAAATAAAATAAAATAAAATAAATGGAAATGTTTTATTGCAAGAAAAACCCACTGCTGCTACTATAAAAAATCAGGCATTTAAAATACCTAATTTTCAAATGTTTCTGTGGTGCTTTGGTGGGTTTTTGGACCACGATTTAAAAATAAATATTGCGGTCACCATTTTGGATCCCCACCACCACATGGCAAATGGAGACGACGAGGATGCCCCCCCAGCCTGGTACCAGCAGCCCAGGACAGGAGAGGGGGGGAAGGCCGGGGACCTCCCCCAGAAACCACCCCTCTCTGGTAGGTGCCCTCACTGAGGCAGGCATATTTTAGCCTGCTTTTATGGCTGGGAATCGGTTTTTTTTTTTAATTTTTAAAACTTTTTTTCTGTGCTGCTTGGCATCATGCGATCGCCGCGATGCCATGAACGACAACGAAAAATCAGACCCAATTTATCTTTATCGGGTCGGGTTCGAGCTGGAGCGGAGTAATTCTCGTTACCATTAACCGTTACGTAACGATAACGATAACCGAAAACGGAAACGAGAATTTCGCCGCTCCGTGCCCATGTCTACTGGACATCATTTACAAAACAGTGAATGACTCTTTTCCATAAATTTGTTCCATCACCGGATGGGAAAAATTTGGAGCTTTTCAGACTGTGAGGAAACAGTTTCAATAACACCTCATAAGAGTGGCATTTATTGGTATAGTGCAGAGTGATGAATTTGAATCTTTGCGAACCATATTGTCTAAAAAAACCCATACTACCGTCACATAAGTTGGGGTAACATCAGGCAGTTGATGTACCCTACTTGTGGCGCTTCCAAATATAATCCTTAATTCAGGGTGGCAACTGAGCCAAATTTTCTTAAGCTGGTTTGGACTAAATAGGATTATTTGAGGTACAATGCATCATTTGGGGTGATCCTTGCTCCACATACAAGGTTAAGGTGATTTCAGGGCAGGAAACCACACCACAAATTGAGTGGCCCTATTAAGACAATTACTGCCTTTAAGAGGGTGGAAGGGGGGGAGATCCTGTTCCATGTCCCTTCCTGATTCTCCCTTCATGGCAGAGTGAGGGGAAGCTGCAGTTTTATTTCTAAGTGACATAGCACTGAATTGGCTTGTTGATCAATGAGGTGTTACAAAACCATCACAACTTCTTCTGTCTTTCTCTCTCTGCAGCAGAAGGAAGAAGCTTCAAATTTCTTACTCAGTGGTGAGATCCTGAGCAAAGTGATAGATAAGGCACTTGCTTTGATTTGATGCCAGCGATCACACATGTTGTAACCAGGGATGGGCACCATATGAAAAACAACATGCTATTTTGTCATTTTGTAAGCTTATGGACCCTTACAAAACTAAATAAAATAGCAAACAGCATGTCATCAAGTAATGAAACAAAACACAATTTTTTGTTTCGAAAATGAAACAATTCATCCTAGCCTCTTCATCTAGCCATCTTGAGAACAGGAGGTTTGTTTTTAAATTGATTGATTTGTTTTCCTTTCTTCCTCTTATCTCTAATCTTGATCTACCTGATGCTAGCCAGCCTAGGAGCTGAGGTGTTCCCTTTGCTGGCTGTGTCTGCAAGTTGATTTAACCTGATTGTTTTCCTTTCCTTTTAAAGTAGGTCTGTGGAGGTTCTTTTTAAAAATATTTTCTTTCCTTCCCTCACCTGTTCTTTCCTTTCCTTCACCTCAGCTGTTGAGTTTATCTCCCCAAACTCTCCATGGAGCAGCTAACCATTAGGTTTCTAGCTTGTTTACAGAGGGTTATTTGCTTGAAAGCAAATTGATTGGTAGTTTTGAGGGTCTTTGATTTAGGGCAGTGGGCTTCCTGTTAAATTTTAAAAAAGGAAAGCTTCCCATTATTTATAGCCTTATGAAGGATTTCGGTTTATGATGAAACTAATTTTTAAAAATATCTCTATTCTTGCCTATCTCTAGTTGGACCCAACGAAACCACAGAGCGATCCTACTTGCACCTGCACTTTAAAAGCAGCAGCTCCTACCAGATACCTCAAAAGATGCAGGTAGGTATTGAAAAGGATCCAGATTGTTTGCTATTATCTGTACCTCAAGCACTCAGTGGAAAAAGAAACAAGCCATGTCATGCTCAAAATGGACCAAATTGTAAGACAAACAGTGTCTGATCACCCTCTGAGTCACAGAAATTCAGAATTTCTGAGTCACAGAAATTCAGAATACCTTCCAAAAAAGTATCATTTCACACTATTACCTTTCCCTCCTCTTTTCTAGGGAGTTCCAGAGAATTCTGCCTTCAGGGGCCTTATATGGTCAGCCTATGCATCTAGCTTCTGCAGGTGAAACTTGCAAGACCATATTAGTTATTCATACACCTGTCCATACAAGTGCAGCAGACAACACATGGCTACCCCCAATGATTCCTCAGAACTTTTCAGAGCTGAGCTTTGTAGAATTATTTATAAGATTATTGTGTTGCTTAAGTGCTTCCCAATGTAGATTTTAACTCCATAATGAAATATACCAGAATAATAGTAATATAAAAAACAGAAGGAAAACAAGAGAGTACCTTCTGAAGTCAGGGCTTTATCAATACAAAGGCAGAAATATTTGATGCTACTACTCAATGTTGTGCAGTGGCAGAAAAAAATCACAGTCTTGGCAAAAACAAGGTCCAACTCGCCCCCTTGCACCTTACTTTTAAGTAGAATCACATTTATTGAATGTTTCTGGAAGCAAAATTATTCCCACAAAAATTAAGTGGGAGGTCCCATGTTCACATGTAAGAGCTATTTCCCATGGCATATTGATTAGTGGAGGGACTCTGCTGACGGTGGGTGGTGGGGAAATATGTCCAAAGTTGACTACAAACAGCCCACAGCTTCACATTTCCCACTCTTTCAAAAAACAAATAAAAAAACTACAAACCAACACAATATAAATCTGGTCAACATGCCAATATAGCACAAAATATAATATGAATACCAAACCTAAAACCACAGTGAGGCTCAAAAGTAGAAACCCACAGCACCGGAATCAAAACAAATAGGATTCATATGAAAAACTGACAATGCCTGAGAGTCTTCCACTGGCAAACTTCTCTGAGGGATCCACTCCCCAGCAAGCCTCCTGATGAGGAGATAAGTTGAAGAGTTTCCGCGAAGGACTTTGAAGCACCTGCAGAATGATTCTGGAAGTGGCAATCCAAAAGAGTTACTTTTCCAAACTGTAAGGAGGAGGGATTCCACCCAAATTCTGAGAAACACCACGTGGAGCTTCAAACCCAGCATTTTGAGTTGCACCTGATGGCAACCATTTTGAGTGAGTGAAGAGAAGCCAGACTCAGAGGGTCCTTGGATGTGCCAGTGATTCCACCTAGAGTGGTAATACCAGAACTCCTACTGGAACCCCAACCCTTGCTCTAATGCCACCTACTCATTACTCCCAAAGAACTGTTCAACATTCCCTCACAAGAAGGCATGGGAGTAGGGACAAGCACTAGCTTGGCTCCTATTCAGAAACACTTCAGCTAAATGGGGGGGGGTGACCTTCCCATGGAGGATATGGATTAGGAGCTTTGACACGGCTTGTCACCTTAGATTGCCCCAAATGCAGTGGCCAGCATGACTGAGTTTAGTGTTTGGACACTGTGATTGGCCATTGTGGGACAGATTTAGAATCTGTTTAAAAGTTGACTGCGGAGGAAGTTCTGCCTACGAAACATGTTGGCCGATTGATCACGGAGCTCCGTACCGAGATGAAAAAAGCTTTAAAATTTACTGTCTAAAAACCTCGGAGCCTTGAGTAATGAAGCTTTAAACTCTCTGGGGTTGACAGGGAAAGCAATATATTTTCCTTGAGAGTTAGATAAGCTTAATTTACTAAGACCTAGTTACTTTCGGTTTTGGCTGTCTGAATAGCTTGCACGGAGAGAGAGACTGAATTTTACAGGCTCAGGTGGGAGACTTCTTCTCTGTGTGTTTTGCATGCTTTTATGCCTGCCAAGAAGAAAAAGCCTTTTTTTCTAAAAACTTGGGTGAGAAAACCTTCCGATGCCTCATTCCAACGTGCATCATTGCAACATCTTGACCCTGCAGCCGTGGAGAAATCTTAGTCAGATATGGCATCTGGTGGAAGGGGGGCAGAAACTACTTCCCTCGCAGATCAAGATTTAATGAGGGAAATGCGGCAAATTAAAGCAGAACTGGCGGGCCTAATGAGCCTGGGTTTGAAAGATGTGACGCAGAAGATTGATGAGGTCTCACGGAAGGTTGACGATACAAAGCAAGAATTAACCCATGAAATCAAACAAACACAAGCGGGCGTGGACAGCAACGGTCAGAAATTGGAAAATATGGCAGGAGAGATTAAGAGACTGGATCAACGTGTTACCAAAAATGAAGGTGACATTAACTCCCAAAAACAAGAATTACAGACAGCCAAAAAGAAGTTAATTTATATGGAAGACTACTCTCGAAGACAGAACGTAAAACTGATTAATTTTGAAGTCCAAAAAGAGGGGAGAATTAAAACAGCAAGTGCTGACATGGCTTAACTCATTTTTACCTCGACAACTTGCAGAAGAAGACATGGAGAGGATTCTTTTTTGGGCAACTCAAGAGAAGGAAGTTCAAGACCAATAATAGTCAGATTTGCCTCCTATGTAAACAAAGAACGTCTTATGTCTTCTATAAGGCAAATCCAGATTTTTTGAAGAGGGGAGATAAAATCATGCAAGTACCTTTCTAAAGAAACCTCTAACTGGCGAAAATCGATGAAACCAGTAACAACAATACTACTGAAACATAGTTTTTGCTACTCTTGGGGTCTCCCCCTTTTTCTGAAAGTTTGGAAATGTTCCATCCAGCACACAATTTATTCCCTGGAGGAAGGCCAGCACCTTTTGAAAGCATGGAATATTCAAGCTGATTTGACTTCTCCTAGTTCGGCTCCTGGGACATCTGTGACAACATCAGAATGAAGAACAACAGCTGAAGTCCATCAATTCATCTCTCTCTCTCTCTCTCTCTCTCTCTCTCTCTCTCTCTCTCTCTCTCTCTCTCTCCCCATGCCTCCCCTTTTCCTTCCCCGTCTTTTCCCTTCTCCCCCTTTTCTTTTCCCTTTTTTCCTTTCTCCCCTCCCCCCATTTTTAAACCTCCCTCGGGGGGATGGGAAAGAGGGTGGTCTGGAGGGGGATAGAATAGTTTTCTGGAAAAAAATGACACACGGTATTAAGATGACTAAAGAGCTTGCGGCATCTTGGCCAGTCACTGTCCGTGGATGGATTTCCTCCCTCCCACCCCTTAAGGGCACATGCAAAAGTGTATGGTAGCTAATGGGGTGGGAGAAAAGAATACAAATTTAGGGTGGAGGGTTTGGATTATTTTAGTTGTCTTCTTATTAATTGTAGGTGTTAAGTTTTTTTTTTTTTTTTTTGCACAATGGGACCATTCCAGAATATTAAAAAAAAAAGTTAAGTTATGGGAAAGTTTATAAAATTAGCAACATTGAATGTGAAAGGCCTGGGGTCAATTTTGAAGAGGAAGAGGATTGAAGCGATGATTAAGAGGCATAAAATTGATATTGCTTTCTTGCAAGAAACTCATCAAATAAAAGATAGTGTTAATGAACTAAAAATTCCAAATATTGATATTTATGAGAAAAGTTTTGGCACATCAAAAACAAGGGGGTAGCCATCTTAATTTCAAGGAATTGTGAATGCATTGTTGAAAATGTGGTGAAAGATTCAGAAGGCAGATATATAATACTTCAAGTTCTAATGGGTAAAGAGCAATATACTCTGGTAAATATATATGCACCAAATGCTAGTCAAAGTAGCTTTTATAATGTACTCTGGGATCAGATTGAAACTGTTAAAAGGTGGTATTTAATAATGGCTGGAGACTTCAAGATGGTGTTAGATAAAATTAAAGACAAATCAGCTTACAAGAAGGAAGACTGGAGGGTTAGACACACAACATTAACAAAATTTATAAACAATACAGGATTGAAAGATGTCTGGAGAGAACTTAAAGGAGATGAAAGAAAATTTACTTTCTACTCACCAGTTCACAAGAGTTATTCTAGGATAGACTTTGTATTTGTTTCACAAAGTCTAATACCTAAAGTAAATAATACTGATACTGAAATTATAAAAACATCTGATCATGCCATAATGTTAATTGATATAGCAATAAATAAAAACTATAGAGAAGCTAGGAGATGGAGAATGAATGCAAAAAAAATCATTACCCAGAAGTGGTGGAAAGAGTTAAAAAAGACTGGTCAGAAACTTGGGACATTAATGAAAAGGCTGGAGGAAGAATGGGAATTATATGGGACACCTTAAAAGCAGTAGCCAGAGGCTTTATTATAAGAGAAAACTCTAGAATAAAAAAAATGGAAGAGTTTAACAAAAGAAATCTAGAAAATTTAAATAGCAGATTTAGAATCCCAATTTTTTTCTAACAATGATAAGAAGATATTGAGGCAGATTGAAGCAAAAAAAAGAATTAGAGGATTTAGAACTACAACAAGTACAAAGAAATTTACTGTATTTAAAAAGAATTTTTTTTGAATACAGTAATAAAAATTCAAAACTTTTAGCCAGACTAGCCCAGAAAAGAAGGGATAAAAATATGATAGGGAATATAAAAGATTCTTCTGGTAAGGTCTGTACACAAATGAAAGACAAATTAAAAGCTATATAAGAGTTCTATCAATCTCTATATACAGCAAAAAACAAGAGCAAGGAAGATATAGAAAAATATATTACCAAAAATTTGAAGAGAGCTTTGGAAGAGGAAGATATGCTGGAAATGGAGAAACCCATTACAGATCAAGAGATAGGTGAGGTAATAGATAAATTAAAGAATAATAAAACTCCTGGAGTGGATGGTCTGGGACCTTAATTATATAAACTTTTTAAAACAATATTAGTACCCAAACTAAAAAAAGCTATATAACAAAATAGTGGAAGGAGAACAAGTCCCGAGATCCTGGACCCATTCCTTAACCATTTTAATACCTAAACCTAATAAAAACTTAATGGACATTGGATTATATAGACCAATATCCCTATTAAATCAGGATTCCAAGATTTTTACCGCAATTCTGGCTAAAAGAATGAATAATTTTGTAGCTAAATATATTAAAGTTGATCAATGTGGTTTTATTAAGGGAAGACAAACGGCGAACATTATAAGAAGAAATTTGAATGTTCTTTATGAAATGGGAAAAAGTACTACTAAAGCAGGCATGTTATCTTTAGACCTTTTTAAAGCTTTTGATTGTGTTCAATGGTCTACATTAAAAATATTGCTAGAAAAATGGGGATTTGGGAAACATTTTTAGGAGTGATAAATCAATTGTACTCAGAAGGTACTTCCTCAATAATAGTTAATGATGGAATTACTGAACAAATTACCCTGGGCCGGGGAACTACAAAAGGATGTCCTCTTTCTCCATACTCTTTTGTATTGTTATAGAACTTTGGCAAATGCAATAAGGGATGACGAATCTATTAAAGGTATTGGGAAAGAGGGGGAAACTAAAATTAGTTCATTTGCGGATGATACCCTATTGACAATTTTAGACCCAATAGAGAAAATTCAAAGAGTAAAAATTCATTTAGAGGAAATAACTGGATTATGTGTAAATTGGCAAAAATCAGAAAGTTTATTGTTTAATTATTGAAGAGAAGATCTTAAGACAATTGAAAACTTTGGGCTGAAATGTGGTAAAAGTGTTAAATATTTAGGATTAGAACTTTATAAGGAGTTAAGACTAAGGAAAAAATATTTTAAAATTAAAAGAAGAGATGAAAAATAGAATACAAAGTTATACTAAATTGAACTTATCTTGGTTTGGTAGATAGCATTGGTAAAAATGAAGATACTGCCTAAAATCAATTTTATTTTTAGAATGTTACCTGTTCAGTTTTTAGAAAAGGATCTTAAAATTCTCCAAGACATGATAATTAGGTACTGTAATGGTGGGGAAAAAATCAAGAATAAACAAAAGTTTGTGGTATAGATCTCAAAAAGAAGGAGGATTAGGTATACCTAACCTAAGAAATTATTCTATAGCTAATCAAACTAGTTGTTTGGGGAAAATTTTATTCAAACCAAAGAAGGTAATATGGTCATTGGGCATAAAGGGGGATATAAATAAGTTTTTGTTTAGTAATTTCAAAAATAAGGTAGAGATTGAGAATCCCCTTCTGAATGGTTTAATGACTACATGGAGAAAATATTGAAAAATTTTATCACCGAAGGGTTCCCCATTATGTTTAGTAACAGACTTGGAAAATTTCCCTATGAATTTGAAGCATTATTTAGGGTTATTTAAAGCTAAGAAAATAGCTAGATTAAAAGACTGGTTGGGCAAAATTAGAACAAATCAGGACATAAAAACCACTTTGCAATCTAGTGATTTAATATGGATAAACTATATCCAGTTAGAAAAATGGACAAAGGACTGGGTCAGAAGAAACAGTCAACTTAGAGAATGTACAAAATTTGAACAGTTTTTATGATAGCTTGAATCTGACCAGGATAATATAGAGAAAGGACTTGTACATAAAATATACAAAATAATAGGGGACTCATTGGAAGTGAAGGAGTTAGATTCTCTGAGAGAGGTCTGGAAACAAGACCTTAATGTAGAGATAAAAAATGAAGACTGGGTAAAAATTTGGAACATGAGAATCCTGAGATCATTATCAGTCAGGATAAAAGAAAATTATTTTAAATTGGTTTCAAGATGGTACTTGACGCCAATTAGGTTGAATAGAATGAACGCTGAATATTCTAAGATGTGCTGGAAATGTGAGAAAAAGATAGGTACATATATGCATCTTTGGTGGGAATGTGAAATAGTTCAAAAGTTTTGGAAAATGGTTTTTTTAGAGCTAAGTGAGATTATTCAAGTAGATATTGATTGTAATCCAGAGATAGCATTGTTATCATTGTCAACTAGTAAAGATTATGATATTACAACAAAAGAACTAATAGCAAATCTTATGACAGCTGCTAGATTAATTATAGCAAGAAATTGGAAATCTAAACTAGATCTCAAGATGGAAGATTGGTACAATGAACTTTGGGACATAGCCATAAATGATAAATTGTCTTGTAGTTTAAAGGTAAACGAGGAGAAATGAAAAAAGACATTTTTATGACATTGGGGGAAAATTTATAGACTTTGTATTAGTAGAAAGGAAGGGGAAAGAACCGACGAATATCTCAAGACAGTTCTGGAGAAGATGACTTTAAGAAGAATATCAGAACAGCCGTTGGAGTAGTAAAGAAGAACTTATGGAAGAACTGGACGGTCCCGAGGGGAGATGCACTAGTATTGTTATTTGTTTGTTTGTCTCTTAAATTTTTACAATAAAAAAAGTTGACTGCACATGGGAGCTTTTAAGAAAGGAGTCTTTGGATGGGAAGTGTTCTATCCCCTTCAAATTGCAAAATTGGCATCTTGCCTGTTTGTGTCCTACCATGGCAAATGGTTGCTGCAAAGTGGAACAGAATGCTGACTTGGATTCCATTTTGAAGTGCTGGTGCCCACAGAGTTGGCACAGTTGGGGATAAGGCCTTCAGATTTATGGACTCTCATCAGTTGCCCAACCATGTTGACCCTGGATGGTGTGTCTGTGACCATCGTCACTGAATCATAACACTTGGTCTGTGATAGAAGTCTCACAGCTGAGGTTTCTTTCCACCCTATCTTCAAAGTTAGCCTGAAATTAAGTAGATAAGTTCAGTCACCTAGGTGGGAGATGGACCTCCTTGGCTCAGTGGGGCATACTGGTGTATAAAACTGGATAGAGTTGAGTTATATCAACAGTACAGCTTGTCCGCTAGCTTGGTGTGACAAAGGAATCTTTCACAAGATATTGAATGCAATTCATCGCTTCAAAATGTGGCCAAGAGAAGAAATTGTGTGTCTTCCAGCATGCAGCTGTGTAAGCCATTTTCCTGAGCTTACCTCCCATATAGTTTTACAAGGAAGAGCTTCTGTTTACAGAGTATGACAGACATCTGCTTGGCAAAAGAGACTGCTGTCTTGCTTATATCCTCTTTATGAGTGGATTCATCCAGCATTCATTTGTTTTCTCCAAGGCATTTGTGCGATTTTGTTGGGGGGAGGAAACAGTTGTCCAACAGGAAGGGTGATTCCTACTCAATCATACATAGAACAAACATTCTTTGAAAGGATGAATGGGATGGGGGAGCCAGGGCTCAATTGGACAGGCATTTGTCCAGCTGTTTGGTCCACTGCAGGGTTGGGTTGTTGGCTCTTTTTTTTTCTGGTGGTCAGACAAGGTACAGTGGACCCTCGTATAACAAACAGCTTGTATAACATAAAATCTGTACAACATAAAAATTCCAGAGATATGGGGAAATTTGTTTAACAGAACCGCCTATGGGGCGAATCCGCACAACAAAAAATGGTTGCAACTAGGGATTACTCTGTTTTCAATGCATTCCTATGGGAAATTTGTATAAAGGAAATTTTGCTTAACATAATTTCTTTTGGAACAAATTAATTCCTTTATACAAGGTACCACTGTAATTGCTAGCATGAACCAATCCATCGCCTGAGCACCCCAATTCATACATTTCTGATCCGCTTTCAGGAACTTCTACATTGTTTGATGCAGGTTGGTGCTCTCTTTTAGTCTGTTCCCAGCATAGGTACTCACTGGGAACAGACCAAGATCTGTGCCTTAGGCTGTCAAAGCTCCTTCCGCTGTCAATTCCCAGTATCAGGAAGTGGCTTAATAAGTGATCCACATCAGGATACATGCAAATTAAATGCTTCCTCTGCTCCTCGGCAGAAATGGGAAGTAATTTTTAATTCTGTTAGACCATCATTGATGTGCTACATCACTTAGATTATTTTTTAAAAAAAGTTGCCTTCTCTGAAGAGATTGAAACATTGCACTACTAGTGACGAAGCTACTTGGATGAGTAGTGAAATTTCGATCTCACAAGAAAAGAAGTCCAATTTCCATGACTCAGCTTCCAGATAACCTCACCTGGATGACTGAGAATCTTCACAGACATTTTGCCTTCTCTGAAATGTTAACCAATAAATTGTCCACAGCAGAAATGGCTGTTTTAGCTATAGGCATCCTCTCAATCAATCACACATCAGACAAGAGAAAGAAAATATTTTCCCCTAATTTTCTAATTTGTCAATAACCTGAAGTGGCTTGCTTATTAAAGCACTTCACAATAACAGAGATTTACAGCAGAAGGAGCCAGACTAAATAGGGCCACTTGATTTCCATATGCTATTTGGGTGCAAAGATCACACCAAATGGTATATTGCACCTCAACCTTGAGCGACCTTATCTAGTCCCTGCTGCAAAAGGTCCGACATAGATGAGCCATTAGATCATTTGTGAAGATTGTGGCTTGTTTTAGAGGACAACCATGCATACATTAAATGAATGAAGGAGACAACACGATTTCTGTTATGTGAATGTGTAAGCCATTCTACACTGAGCTTAGGCTGCAGTTGCCATCTTTGTCTGATAGCGGCACACATAATTCTTCCAACTCAAGTTGGAAACCAACTCAGAGATTTAAGATGTAGCCCTGTTTATCTGTCAGGATTTGTCCTAGATCCAAATGGACTAAAGGATGCTGGTCTTTGCTTAGGAACGTCCATGTTCAAATTTCTCTCAATCCCAAACTTTACACCAGGGATGGAAAGCATACGGGAGCCATCTTGTCGAAATACTCTTAAAACCCTAACAGCTGGCACTGCAGTGTTTCTCTGTGCACTTCTATTGATATGAGAACACTTTATTGGTTTGTGTCTGTAGGCTTCTTGGCACCTCAGTGCGTATTTTCTTCATCCATGCCCTTTCATTGTATTATAAATCAACAGCTCTCTGCAACCCAAGGTCTTCAAAGCACACACAGCAGACTAATGGTCAAGTTAATCTACCAAAGAATAACAACGAACAACTATAAAAGATTGGAACTACACAGATAACCAAAACATTTTTGAAAGCTTGACTTTCAATAGGCTAAAATGTCTCATGGGAGTAAAGAATATACTGGGTGTCTACTAACAATTGTTTCTGCTGAGGCACGTGTTATAGAAAGCAAACTTCCTGGACATTTTCCTCCGAAATAATCTAAAATAACAGACTCGTCCAGTCAATTCACCAAAAAAGGTCTCTGTATAAAATGAATCAACACCTGGCAGCTTCTGATGCTTCTGTCCTACCACTTTCCCAGGTTGAGATACAAAATGTTCAGTTCGTGTTTAAATAAAATCCCACTGAAATCAGCAGGATTTACCCAATTACGTTAGGACTTGCTAGAATGCTTTATTCAAATTAAAAATGACATGCCCCTCCAGAGTCCGTACATGTTTTTCTAAGCAGTTTATATGATAATTTCAATCGAATCTGAGATCTGGACATAAAAGAGGAGGCCTGCTTAAATGTTACTACTTCCAGCAGGGACAGGCTAGATCGGGAACCTTGCCCTGGAGGATTTCCAGAGGGCCATAACTGCCTTGCACCCAGAGGTCTAGCTAGAGTTTGGAGCACCCAGGGACAAATTCCGTTTTTGTGCCCCCTCAACCCCCCACGGTCTGGTCCCCATTCCTCCAGGCTGTGGCCCACCCTCCACCACCACTGCGTCCCCCCACTAGCTCTGTCTGAATCACTCTTCCCCCTGTGTGTGTGTGTGTGTGTGTGTGTGTGTGTGTGTGTGTGTGTGTGTGTGTGTGTGTGTGTGTGTGTGTGTGCGCGCATGCAAAGAACAAGGATAAGAGTTGTGCCCCTGGTGAGGGTGAAGTGGCGGGGAGTGCTTGGAGGCACGATGGCTGCTGCCAACCCCCCTCCCCACTTTACTTTGGGCACTCATCTGCCTCCTGCCCGGAAGAGTCACACCACCCTCCACTTTGGGTGTGCACGGCGGTGGCAGTGGCGGGGGAGGAGGAGGAGGAGGAAGAAGAAGAAGAAGAGGAGGAGGAGGAGGAGGAGAGAAGAAGGAGGAGGGACACCACCCTGCTTCTCACTGTCCCCTCCCCTTGGCGGCTCCTGCTATGCTCCGTCCTGCCTTCTGGAGTGAGAAGGCAGGACTTGCCTCTCCCTCCCCACCTTTGCCGCTTGCAGCCGGACTCAGAGATGGCGGGTGGGGTGGTGGTGGGGTAGTAGGTGATTTGCCACCCCCTAATTGCTGCACCCGGGGCATCCCCCCTTGCCCTCCCCACACCATGACCCTGCTTGCACTTGTCATTTTGGAAGACTTGGAATCCACCCACCTTCAAATAGCTCAAAACATTTACTCCCAAAATCAGTGACATCATGTGGGTTGCCAGCACTCAGGGAAGGACAAGTTCCCATGCTGGAAGCCCCAGAGGCAGGTGGATGAAGTGTGGCACAAGGGGATGGGCAGAGAAACCTAAAGTAGCAGCAAATTCTCACCCTTCTGCCCAACTCCTTCCCCACATGACACCCTGAGGCAGCTATTTTTGACAAGCCAGCCTCTGGGGTCTGGGACACCCCCAAGGGGCCCTTCTCCACCTTACCTGCCACTCAGCTGCCTCCTGAGCCAGCAGGCCCACTCAATGGAACCAGCAGCCACCTTGGCTTGGGCACTGGGTGCAGACTGGGTGCTGCTTGCTGGTGCAGAAGAAGTTGTACATACTAATTTAATACCTGCATCTTGCAGACCAACGCAGCTGAAATGAGCACTACCATGTTCCCAAGAATGCATAGGAATGGGGTGGGGTAGTCATTTCCTGTTCATTGGATGATGTTATACAAAGTCTAAACGTGCCTAAATCCCTCTTTTATGGGACCTGAGTTCTTTGCAGTTAACACATTGGCAAAGGCCATTGGCCTTTATTTACCTCTGAATGTGAGCAACATGTAAAAGTCTTGCCTGCCAAATGTATTTAAGTTCACAATATAGTTTGCATAAAAAGAAAGGCCAGGCTCTTTTGTTGATGGTTTTGTCATGTATATCACCTAACTGGGCTAAAGAAAAGGTCAAACCTAGTCCAATTCTAGTTGCACAGTTTTGAATTCTTCTCCACAGCAGAAGTGCAGGAATTCACAGAGAGGAATAGCTTCAAGTTCCCCAGAGTATTCCACCCCCTTTTTTATTTACTGTCACTCTGGGCCATTAGCAGGAGAAAGAATAAAAGGTGTCATTACTTACAATTGAACAGATCAAACAGCAAACAGACTTCAACAGACTCTAGAGAGGGAAAAGAGCACTGAGAGGAGAAGGGGGTCTCTCTTTGAAGTTAGAGATGGGGGGGAACAGTTAATGCCACAATAATCAGTGCCATTTCCTATGTCTTTTTGCCCTTTTCCTCCTTTTGTATTAGTTAAAGCAGGCATGTGCAAACTTCGGCCACCCAGGTGTTTTGGACTGCAACTCCTACAGTCCTTTGCCATTGGCAATCTAAGCTTAGAATTCTGGGAGTTGTGGTCCAAAACATCAGGAGGGCCAAAGTTTGGACATGCCTGCTAAATGAATGATTTATTTTGTACTGGGGTGTAGAGTAGAGATGGGCATGACTCAAAAAAATGGTGTTCATTTGTCGTTTGTCATTTAGGGGGTCCGTTTCGGTTCATTTTCATTTTTTGTGAATTTTTTGCAAAAAAAATCATTTTCATTTTGTTACGTAATGAAATGAAAAAATGAAAATGAAAATGAAAAATTGCTGTTTCATTAGCATTCATTGCAGTTCAACGTATTTGCCGCAATGAAAACGAAACGCACGACAAAATTTCTGTTGTTTCGTTTCGTTTCGTTTCATTTTGGAGACAAAATTCATTTTTTGTTTCGTTACGTAATGAAACAAAAAACAAAAACAAAAATGAAAAATTGCTCATTTCGTGCCCATCTCTAGTGTAGAGTTTAGTGCAATAGTGCTTTGAATGGAAGGTTCCCTTCTGCCTTAAAGGCTGGATTAGATCAGAAAGAAAGAACACACCAGCTGGGAAGAATAATTGCAATGATTCCACACACAGACCCATAAATTCTGAAGATTTCCTAAGGAGTAGAGGTTTTAAGGAGGTGTCTTTCTGCAGCATAGTTTGGCAAAAATCCTGATAAGCCTGATGTCATGATCAATGGCAGGCAACTAGTTAGGGTGGAACGTTAGCCTATATGCGAAAGCTCTGATTCTTGACAGCTCCTGTTACAAAAGCCAAGATACTGCCACATCATAGGAGTGCAATCGTGTGCGTTCTCTTTGGCTCGCCTGATCCCACACTGGTTGCAAGATTGATCGTTCATCCAGTTGCACAATCAGTCACACAAGGGCGCCTGCCAGGCCTGCTTGTGTGAATGCTATTATGCTCCCATCCCAACAGCATTTAACAGCTTTTGCCATTTCACCGCTTCATCTTCCTGATGTTCTTTCCGCCTTGGATGAAGTCATTCACCAACAAAAGGAAACAGGACCAACTCCTCCGAAAAGCAAGACTTTTCTTTTAGCATAAAACCAAATCTGAAGGCATTCTAATGATGGGCCGTCTTTCCTCCTGTCTCTTTCTACAGAACATTTTAAACATTCTCCCCCTCTTCCCCCTCGCTTCCTTTATGTATTCCCTGCCACATTTATGAGATGTATAAAATTCAACAAGATAAACTGGAGGAAAGGCTCTGAAACATTTCAAGGGCTTTCTTGGGGAGGCAAGGGAGACTCCTGCTTCTATTCAGAGACTTTGATGTCTTTCATATGCCTAGAGCAAGAGAAGCGAGAAGAGAAGCGTGGGGCTCAGAGGCACAGCGCGGGAGACCCTCCATCAGGGGAAGCAGCCTCGACTCCCTTGTTGATGCTAAAATGTTCAGGATTAAAGGCCTAATCTAGAAGATATATTGTACACCAAACAGCAGAACCATTTAGGAGAACATTAAATGCCACTTAAGCTAAACAATTGTCTTTGGAAGCCATCAGTTTTTACTGCGCTGCTCTTGGATAGCCAGGCCGGGCTTTGAAAACAAGATGTTATTGTTTTATAAACACACACACACACACACATTTCATCTTCCCCTCGAGAAAGAATGCTCCGGCTGCTGTACTGGCAAACACAGCGAAGGAGGCAAATGGGGGAAAGTGACAAAACACTTTGTTCTCTCCACAGTTATATTTGATTTCCAAGATTATTTGCATGTGCTGCATGGAACGCTTTGTGGGACCACAATTTCCCTCTTCCCTTTTCCAATGGGCAACAATCCCATCTGAGAGTGTTTGCAACAAGGTTCCCGCTCTTTCATAAAATGAATATTGCAAAAACCATTATAGCCAAAGTAAGTCAGTCAGTTCTGTCTTCATTTTTCTACCATTTCAACCTCCATTAGTATTTAGGAAGCCATTAGGAGTCCAAAACCAAAAGAAGAAGAAGAAGAGAAGGAGGACCACCCAGATTAGGATTATAATTTTAAATTGGTACACATAAATCATAAAGAGAACTGGAACAACATTCCTTTTATCTTCTATATCAAATATCGAGCTGTTTGTGCGGGGTCAGTGAGGAAGTATAGAACCTCAAAAGGTCAAATACATATTTAAATTGGTTATCCCTTTCCTCAGCATCGCCCCACCAAACCCTGGTGAGTTTTCTTAGCCTTTTTCTCTCAGGTACCACCGTTGATCTTTGTTCTGGGGTCCTGCCAGACCAAAATACCCATCACACCCAAAAAGATCTGTACCGTGCCTCAGCTTCCATCTTCAGCAGTGGAGTAGGGTAATCCTGCAACAGGGGAGGCCAGTGAACTGGAGAAATATAGTGTTCCAGCTGACAGGACCCTTCAGGAGGCCCTGAAAAGAAAAGATGAGTCCAGTTGTATTGTTGAGATATTGGCGAATGCAGAGGGCCTGGCAGATGTCAATCCCATTTGTGCAAGAGAAAGATGGTGGTTTAGAAGTTTCAAGCAGAAGCAATGTCAGCATCTCAAGGTCTCTTGACTGATTGGAAACAGCTCATCCCAGGGGAAAGACATGCTGAATGCTACAAATTCTGTGACCTCTGTCAGTTAATTTGTGGGAGGCAAATCCTGAGCAGCTTCTCACACATGCCTATTTTGCCTTGTCTCCTCTCCTTGGAATGATTTATGGCATGAGCTGTCTTGACCACCAGCCTTTGACTGCCCCTGTAATTTAAGATGATGAATTACTTGCATGACAATTCTTTGGGACGCAGTCCAACCCTTGCTGCCCACAAGAAGAACATCATTCCGAAAGTAGGATTACCAGTAGACATGGGCATTTCATTTCCGAAGGGGTCCGGTTCCAAAATGAAACACAGTAGAACAGCTGCCGTTCAGTAGCCTGATCCACCTTCTGGAACGAAATCAACCAGTCTCTTACCTTGTTCTGGGTAGTGTGGGGCTAAATTCCAACAAGGAAGCAGCCTCAGACGCGTCATCTTTCACTCCCCCTGGTGCTGGCCAATCAGACAGGAAGGCGGGATTATGCATGTCCCTGCACAACTCCTGATTGGCCAGAACCATGGAGAGTGAAAGCCTGCATAATTAAATTGTAAGCCACCCAGAGTGTGCTTGAAGTGCTCTGGGGCAGTATATAAGCAGAACACTTTGCTTTTTCTCCCTCCCTCTCTCCATCCTGGTATTTCAACCTGTTTGGACAGGTTGTAGAAATGTACTCATCACTGGAGACACACCCTATGTCTCTCTTGTAGTCCAAATGGATAACAAGAGTGTTCTTGAGTTTCTCATTCTCTCTGCTTTGGAGGAATCCTGCTTCAATCTCAACCCCTTTCTCAAGTTGGTTCTGGATTTGGGATTTATCCAAAATCTGATGGATCTTTCTATCTAATCATTCTATGCAAGTGGAAAAATCCTGTGGTTGTTTGGAAGGGGCTTGCTTGCTCATCTACAATTGTTGGGTTGTACAATTATGCCCAGTCTGGATCCTGATAGGCAAGAAGCATCTGGGGAATTGACCTTAGTCACCTGCTTAGCTCCTGTCTCTGAAAATGAGGCTGCGGGGAGAAGCAGCCAATCTGGGAAGCTTGGCTGTGGTTCCAGCTTCTCAACAGCACCATAAGACATATGCCTGGATCTCCAGAGAGGTCAGCAGAGTGCTGAAAGAAAGCCTTTCCCCTACCAAAGAACAAGACAGAGTGGCTAGGAGGTGCGTGGAAAATGTACACTGTGAGTTTTAAAGCCTAGCCTATCACAGTAATCTCCACTGGCCGGGCCATTCATGCTTATCATCACAGCTTTCATGCAATTAGCCAATGAGTGGGAAGGGATCTGCAGTGCCTCTTCAAAATTCCGTTTAATGACTTTTTAATTAAAAACAGCCCCTGATCTCTTATGGAGTGCTTTATTTGAAAACTTCTGCTGCAAAGTCATTTAGACATGGCTTTTACTCTTCCCATTAGTGGTCCTTCTCTCACCCTTTATTTTCCTTCTTTTTTATTCCATAGCTGATCCACAAAACTTTCTGTTACTTGGCTCCTTCTGTTTTGCTGACATCTAGGCAAGCCATCCTGCTACTCAATGACATAACACCGGTTGCCCTTATTATGTTCCTTGCAGTTGCCATAAAGTGCATTAGATAAGAAATCTGAAGTGGAATGTTATTGAATGACCATCAAGTCTCACAACTATTAATGCTAAAAATTGTGCGCCGTCCAGTCAAGTCTGGATTAAAGTGACCCTTTCCTGTTGTTTTCCAGGTAAAGAATACTCTGAAGTAGTTTCCCATTCCTTTCTTCTAGGGGCATCCTGGGACTGTACAATCTTTCCAAGGCCACACAGGAGGCACAGTGGGGAATCAGCCAAAACCACTAAGCTATTCATCCAGCTCTCATAACTAATAGCCATATTTTAATATGTTTCCTTATAATACTGCAGTTCATGGGTCATGTACACATATAATGCATATCAGCACATGACCAGGGCATTGGCAAAGGGTGGACTGTGGACTCTATCGGGACTCCCCATGGACCCCAGTCCTCCACCACCATCCTCCTGTCCTGGAAGACACAGATGTGAGTGCCACATGGCCTGTCCTACATACCCAAAACTCATCTGCTACTCCATGCTATCATAGTGCCAGTACTAACGTAAGATGCCACTGAAGTGTATCTTGGCTTCTTTACATGGGATGCAAGTGGAATAATCCTGTCTGGAGATGGGCATGAATCCTGGTTCAGCGTTTTGGCCCAGATTGTTGCTTCCTTCCCCGTCTCATCTGGGTGACTGACCACTCACTGGTGTTTCTGCTAAATTATCTGTGAACCTGATAGAGCTTTACATAGCCTATTTTGTAAGTGAACACAGGGCTTCCCCAAATGGGACATTTATACCTTTGTTCTGTCATTTGTTGATGGATGGTTCTGGGATTACCATGTCCTGACAGTGAGTGGTTCAGCACAGCTTCTCGACTGCAGCTCCGTGTATCCCTGTGCTCGTTCCCTGTGCTGAAATTCTAACTGAAAATGCTGTAATTCCAAAAAAGTGTCCTCCTGAAGAACCATTGGGTCAGTATAAAGCTGAATGAAAAATATAAGCGAAGGGTTTCAGCAAGAGGAAACAGGCAGGGAAGTAGAAGGGAAAGCAGTAGACACACACAGAGAGAAGCAACATCATCTGTATAACAAGAGCAATCCCAATATGTGCCGAATCCTGAACAAATGGTGATGCAAATGTCTTTTCTAGAAGAGCCCACAATGGTGGTTACTTCACGTCCTTCCTCGTTCCGAGATTACGTTCATTTCATGATAACGTCGTTTGCGGACACATGGTCTTGTCCCGGTTCTTTCCCTGTTTCTGTTTGCCCACGGGCGTGATTGATGGTATCGTGATTACTGTTACTTCACGTTCTTGTTTCGTGACAATAGCTGTACTTCCCTGCCTTTCTTTTCCCTTTTTTGGGGGTCCGACCTTCCATTTTTTGATATTTTGATTCTCCTTAACTTTGCCTCTCATGCGTTAAGCAGCAAAGTTTGAGGTTTGATGCCTTCTTTTCTCTCTGTGATGCATTGTTTACGCCATTGGGATTGTACTGGAGAATGCAACTTCACACTCCTGCCACTAGATGGAGAATGCGTACGTTGCACGACGAGCATTACTTCACGGGCACTTGTCTCGAAATAGGAACCGAGACAAGAGAATTCCCGAGGTCAGGGAGAGGTATGGCTCATCATGCTTAAATCCCAGTTCAGGGGTTGTGGTCAGGATGAGATGCTACTGTCATGCAATGGATGTGGAGTAACATTTTCTCGTACCGATCCCAAGTGGGACCGTGAACTGCGATGAGAGGGACATGATGTAACAATGTCTAGATGGAGCAGGAGTAAGGAGGAACATTCCTGCCTTCCCCTTCCCCTGGCCTAGTGCTTACATCCTCTCCACCAATAAGACAGAAGGCTTGGAGTTTCCCCTCCCTCCTAAAAAACTGGACCATCTAAGAATGTTGTTACCCAAGAAAGGCTGGTTCAGCATATCTAAAGGACTTATTCTCCCAGATAGGTCTTGTTTGGACCATGAGAGCTTTGCGGTGAAGGCTCTTGTCTTGGTTCCATACTCCCCAGAGGCATGCCAGGTAGAGAGGGTTTGTTTACTCAGGGGCTGTTCACAGGTTTTGGAAGGCAATTCCTTTGCCTGCTGCCCCCTTTTATTCAAAGATCCTTTTAGTTACTAATTGCTGGGAAAGGGGCTTTGAACTATTGGATTCTGTATTATTTAATTGATGTGATTTTCAACCAATTTTATTTCCTTTGTGTTTTAATTACGTTTTAAGCGTGCAGTACCAAGGCAAAACTCCTATCAATTATTGTCCCTCCCTGAACAAATGGTATAACTTTTAGAGGCAAATTTATTTCCGTTAACAAATCAATGAAGACATTGTCTTCTATTAACTCACAATGTCTATGTTGTCTCCCTAACTTGAGGCCGCTTGCCTCCAAAGAGATACATCATATAATTTTAAAAAAATGTATATAATAATGTATCAATAAAATGAGCACAGCTATGATGACCATTGAGTTTGAAAGGCATAGGATCTGGGGGCTTTCCCCCTTGAGCACGCATGCACAGGGTTAAGTTGTGTTTGGTGAGAAAATGGCCACCTTGTTAAGAATTAAGTCTGGCTTTGCTTTCACCCTATTCTGCTGGGATGTGGCTGTGAGGACTTTTTCCCAAATGGATGTCTAACCTCTGGACAGAAAAAAAAGGGGTCTTCACTTCTGCTATATGCGCCAAAAGCATAGATATAGTTGGCAATATAACAAGAATCCAGTTTTTCGTATCAGAAAAGATGCTCTTTAAAACAATGATGCCACCTTTTAATTTATTTATTAATTTTACATTAACAGCACATTAGAGCAGGAAAGGAGGCAGTGCATGGATTAAAGCATGTACAGTGGTACCTGTACTTACGAATTTAATCTGTTCCAAATGCATGCTCTTAAGTTGAACAACTCTTACGTGGAGCAGCCCTATCTAAAAAAATAAAAATAAAAATAAAAATCATTTTTTTTAAAAAAATGTAAGTAGAGCAGACTGCATCTAAAATTTGTAAGGCAGCAGTAAAAACATCAACAGTTTTTCACTCTTAAGTCAAATTGCTCTTAAGTTGAGCTGCTCGTAAGTAGAGGTACCACTGTATTTCTAATCATCTGGAGCAGTGGTTCTCAACCTGTGGGCTCCCAGATGTTCCTGAGCTGCAACTCCCAGAAATCCCTTCCAGCACAGCGAGTGGTGGAGGCTTCTGGGATCTGCAGTCCAGGAACATCTGGGGACCCTCAGGTTGAGAACCACTGATCTGGAGTCTATTTTACTCGATATCTATCCTGCAAAGCATTTAAAAATATTCAAATTATACATGTACTCTCTAAATACAGCAGGGGGAATTTTCCTCAGGAGAGTGTGACATTTAGTAACTTATGCTCTCAACAGACCTTAATTGGTGGTATACTCAGGTCATGCACATAGAATGCTGGGTTTGTGCTATTTTTAAAAAAACAAGAAATCTCTTTGCAGTGTTTTATGGTATTTGAGACTTTCTACAAGCCTCTCTCAAGACAGACTCATCAGCCTTCTACATCTTTTAATGGAACCTCTGACCTCTTGTGCTGTTATTAGTCATCGGCTTGATAATAATTGCTTGTCTCCAAATACTTTGATGTTGTACATGAGAGCAATGGATCAATTGCATCCATTTCCCCCATTACCGGGCAAATATTTGGACAATTCCTGTTGAGTTGATTCAAGGCAGAACTACACACTAAACAGACATATTTAACCCCCAGGAGCTGAAGATTTTGTGAATCTGGGAGAATTAATAGATGTTTATTCAAGCAGCATAAATGGAGGGGGGGAGATTAATTTTTACTTCAGGGGGATGAATGAAGAGAGGCTTAGATGGGGTAAGTTTTTGATAGCCCCCCCCCCAAAAAAAATGTCCAGGGCGGGATGTCCAAGTGAGCAAAAGCAGCTCCATGTGGGCATTGCAGCCCTAATGGTATGCTTGTTGAGAGAGCGTCAAGTGGCAAACCCATTAGGCCTTGTTGTGTGTCTTTTTGTTTTAACCAAGTCCCTTCTCCCCATCACACCCCCCTTGGTTGCTGCCTTTGAATAATTCAGGAAGGCTCAAATATATCACAACATGTGTCCTTCAGAAAGATGGATTCCGAGCTGGAAAGTAAAATATTTATTTAAGAGCCACTGTTATGGGAGGAAGCTCTCCCCTTCCAAATTTGTTTGAATAAACACGTGCCATTGTGGATGGGTTATGCAGAGGGGACGCCCAGTGTTTGCCAGGATTTGCCTGGAGAACTGCAGTTGGATGGCCAGATGGCAGGTCTTTAAACAGTTCAGCTTCTTAGCCCCTTTCAGACAGAGGTAAGCAGCAATTGTGTTTTTCCCACAGTGCATGCTTCTGTGAGGGAGCCATGGGCCAACCCAGACCCCTAGAGCAGTGGTAGCGAACCTTAGGCAATCCAGATGTTTTGGACCACAACTCCCAGAAGTCCAAGCCAGTGCTGATAATGAAAAAGGACTGTGGGAGTTGTGGGCCAAAACACCTGGACTGCCAAAGGTTCGCCACCGCTGCCCTAGAGGAAGGTTCCTCTATGATATATGAATGTCAGTGCATGGCATTCACAGCAGCATCTATCTATCTATCTTTGACACCATCATGCATGTGTACCCTGATAAAGCTCCCCAAAATGATGTAAATTTTAAATGAGTGATTGCATGAAGACCAGTAAAATGTCATCTCCCGACCACATGCAAAGTTTGGGATTAGAGATGGGCACGAAACAGAAAAATGGTGTTTCGGTTTTTCATTTGTCGTTGAGAGGTCTGTTTCAGTTCATTTCCGTTTCTCGGGGAATTTTTTGAAAAATTTTGTTACCATTTTTTGTTTTTTCGTTTGTCGTTTCTACCCGCTTTTTGTGCAATTTTTAAAGCACTTCCGTGCGCAGGCATCCCCCAATGTCCCAGACCAGAGGGAAAACACTAAAAACATGGATGCTGGCAGAGACACAGTATAGACTAGGTATGCAGGGAGGCTGCAAAGGCAGCGGCGGGCATTGCCCAGGGTGCAAGGCAGCCGCAGAGTGACTGCACTGCAGGGCAGGGGAGGGTACTCACCAAGAGGTACGCAGCACGCACGCACACAGGGAGGCTGCAGGACTGAAGCTAGAGTCGCAGAGACAGCTTTCCCACCCTAACTCCCACCAGAGACTGCAAGGAGGACGGGGGCTGCCAGACCTTTTTATGCCCTCTGTGGCTGCCAGACCTGCCTGCCCAGTCTGCAACCTGGGCATGCTATTGGTTGAACATGATCCCACATCACATGGCTTGCCTCCATTTAGTGGCTGGTGGCGACATCCATTTTAAAGGGAAAAGAAAAATACATTGCAATGGGAGAAGACAAAAACAAACGTTTTAAGGACCCCAACCCCCCTGGTAGGTATTATCAGACAATATAAATAATTATCGCTGCATTTTTACGGATGTCCAGGGCGTTTTTTAACATTTAAAACAGCTCATTTCATTGTGCATCGCCATTAATGGAAACAAAATGTAACGACCACAATTTTCGTGATTCTGTTCATTTCGTTTCATTTTCATCACAATTTTCGTTTGTTGTTTCGTTACATAACAGAAACGACAAACGGTAACAGAAATGAAAAAAATGTTTGTTCCGTGTCCATCTCTAGTTGGGATACCTAAACAGACTCTGGGTACATTTATGCATACATCATAGTCACATTGCTGTAAGTTCATGTTGGGTTTTTAAAAATGTTGTTGGGAAGAACAAGTTACAGGATACCCTGCAATCTTGTTTTAAAGGAAAACTGCTGCTCCTGGGGGTGGGGCTCAGGAACAGCAATTTTTTTTCTTTGGGAACAAAATTAGAGACAGTGGAGGTTGTGGTCTTGATCCTCATTGTGGTGAATCTGGAACATCCAGGATATCCATAGGGCTGCAGAATAGGTGAGAAATGCATGGCTCAACTGCTGGCCCATTCATTTGCCAAAGAGTAGCAGCTGAACTATGTAGAGGAGGTGATTCAGGTCTGGATGAACAAATGAATGAGTGGCTTCCTTCTCTCCCCCTCCCTCTTTGTATGAGGAGCACCTGGCAATCAGATCTGTTCTTGGAGTGGGTCTCCACATTGTTTCCCAGCTACACTCCTCCTGGTGCAATGGTTAAACTGCAGTAATGCAGTGAAGAATCCGCTCGCATCCTGCATTCGAACCCAGTAGATATAGCTAGCTATCTTGTGGTTAGAACATAAGAACAGCCTTGCTGGAACAGGCCACAGCCCATCTAGTCCAGCATTCTGTCTCACACAGTGGCTCACCATCTTCTTCAGGGTATTCCCAACCAGATGTCTTCACCTGCTTACAATTGCCTGCAAATGGCATTGAGAGAGTCCTTAGGCATCCATAATGATAGCCACTGATACCCTTGCTCTCCATGATCTTGTCTAATCCTTCCTTAAAGCTGTCAAGGCTGACAGCTGTCACCACTTCTTCTGGCAGGGAGTTCCACAGACCAGTGATCCTCTGGGTGAAAAAGTACTGTCTTTTATTTGTTTGAGATCTTGAGTCAACCTTCCATCCTTCTGAGGTCAGTAAATGGAGTACTCAGCTTGTGGGGGGACGGGACAGTGTGTAGCCTCGATAATTAAAGTGTAAGCTGCCCAGAGAGAGCTTTAAATGCTATGGGGTGGTATATAAGCAGTACACTTTCCTTTCATTTTGGAAAGAGATGGGTACATCATAACCTTAACAGAGAATCCGCTGGTCTATTCAGATATAAAATAATAGGGTTTTTATGACATCAGAATGAGATGCTATCATTTTTAAACCATCCCAGGCATTTCAACTTTTTTTTTTCAGTCTGCCTGGAACATTATGAAACCCAACCCAAAGGAATTGGGTTGCGCTACGGATGTGGTAGCAGAATATAAAACACTAACATGCCCTTTGTGGCACTTCCAGTGTTTCCCTTTTGCAATCCTTTTTTATTTGCTTGATGAACAGCTGTAAACATTGCTATAAAACAAAACACATTTCCTTTTAACAGCAATGCGAACAACAAGAGCTGGAGGCCAGAAGAGTGCCGTAAAGAAGCAGAAATTTCTAAAGCATCTAAATCTCATTTCCACCCACGTCCCCCCACCCCATATCCCAAACTTGGAACAGGTTATGTTCAAAATCAGGAACCTTGGCAAGGGACTGCCGTGGTTAGAAAACAAGAGCCAGTTTCATGGTTCGATGTGAAAAGCCCTACATTGGACTTGGAGCTTTGAAAAGGACTTTTGTTCTGGAATTCTCCCACTAGGATGGTCACTGGTCACCATGGATTGGGACTCAGGTCACAGGACTCACTGTCAAGCTGGACTTAAGTCACACGGTTGACTTGACTTGGAGTTGACTGTCCCCCCCCCCCCAATGTTTCAGACTTGAGTTGCTACCCAGGAACCACAGATCCCTCCATTTTTCCTTGTGGGGGAATGTTTTAATAGGGACTTAGACTTTGGACTTGGGACTCAGAATTTGGTAGAAAAGTCTCTGATTTGGATTTAGGATTCAGAACTGAAGACTTGGACTCAAAGTGTTCTGCTTATCTACCACCCCATAGCACTGCAAGCACTCTCTGGACAGTTTACAATTTTAATTATGCAGGCTACACATTGCCCCTCCCCCAGCAAGGTGGGTACTCATTTTACCAACCTCAGAAGGATGGAAGGTGGAGTCAACCCTGAGCCTGGGATTGAACCCCATGTCGGGAGCACAGTTTTAGCTACAGTACAGGCATTTAATCACTGTGCCAAGAAACTCAGACCCAAAGACTTGCTAACATCTCTAGTCACCCAATGTGCTTATTCAACAGATTGGAGACATCATTCTATCCTTGGGAGTACAGAAATCATGCATTGAAAAAGGCACTTTTCCAAGCTGTGGTTAAAGTATGCTAATTCATTGGTTCAAGGTTAGAGGAAACAGTCTTCATTTCAATTTCACTACATTTCTAGCTTTATTTTTTTTTCTCCATCCTTGATTCATGTCAGGGAAGACTATCCCCCCTCCCCACATGGAATTTTGTACAGTAGGACCCTCATATTCATGGGGAAATGGTTCTAACCCTCCCCATTGAAAATGAAAATTGTGAATAATATCAATAACTATTATATTTATTGTGAGTTTTTCGGGCTGTTTGGCCATGTTCTGGAAGTTTTTCTTCCTGGTGTTTTGCCAGACTCTGTAGCTGGCATCTTCAGAGGGCAAGGAGCTCAGGGAACAATGAGTTTCTCTCTGTGCTCTAGGGTGCAAACACCTTCCTGAAAAGCCAGGTTTTTAAATAGTACATAGAAGTTTTAACCAAGAACCTAAGTATCTGCTAAATATTGACTTAAGTATGCTGCTGAATGAAAAAGAATTGGTCATAATTTACTTGTATGTTGTAATGATTTAGAAGGCCTGGTTCCCCCTGTATTCTGACAGTGGCCCCGCCCCCATGTATCACAAAAGAAAACACAGCTAGGAGTTGAGATGAAAATAAATTGCCTTTGGGGCCTTTATAAGGGGCAAGTCTTTGTTATGCCTCAGCAATGTCCTAATTACTTTGATTAACAATGCAAGCTTGTCAGTGCTATGGCAAAGGGTCTGACATCCTTACATGCCCTTGCTGGTCTCTCATGCTTGTCTTTCCTATCCAAGATCATCAATCATGTTTCTCAAATCTTCTTCTTCTTCTTCTTCTTCTTCTTCTTCTTCTTCTTCTTCTTCTTCTTCCATCCATCCATCCATCCATCCATTCATTCATTCATTCATTCATTCATTCATTCATTTGCTCACTCACAGGATGGATGATGGCATTTGAAGGGTTGCTGGAAGTTTGAAACAAATTCCTTGCTAGAGTATTCACTTATACGGTATCAAAAAGAGGACCAAACATGACCCACACACACACAAACCATAAAAGCCCAATAATAACAACAACAAAATCCCCACCACTCTACATATAATTGTTTATACTAATTTATAGGAATGGCATTGGAATTACAATCATCTCTTGATTGGGCAAAATTCATTCAGTTTTTTTCCTAGGTTTAATACAAGACTAGACTAGGTGATACCTTCAGGCTACTAGTAGTAAAATAACAAAAGGTTGCTAATATTTCAAGGGCAATACCCTCCTTTTCAAAGCTGTCAAAAGTTCAAGTATGGCAAAAAGATGGATTTGCCAGGAGTTGGTTCTTAGATGTAGAGTTCTTGGCAATATGAAAATAATGGCCAGGTAGTTTCTTAGTTGAGGTCTGGAGCAGAGATGTTGTGAAGCTGCAACTGAAGTTACAGGTTGTGTTACAGCCCCAGTCCTTCAAACAAAGTGGCATAGGTCAAACATTCACACCCCCTCTCCATGTTTCACTTCAAGGCACATAACCCCTGCTTGGCCAGAGAAGGGGGAGTGTCGGTGCAGAAAGCCCATGCGTTCCATTTGGGGCCTGGAATAATATGTAGAAAAATACACTAGGTGCAGCCAATTTTTTAAAAAGGGATATTACCTAGTGGTTGCAGTCTTGTCTGTGCTTCCGTTGATGGTCCATTTGTTTCCTTCTTCATACGTATGAGGGGGCGGCTCTTCCTTGGTATCTCAGTATTTCCAGTTGAAGAAAAACAAGTTGGGGAGCCATTTCTACCCACCCTAGCGTATTGGCTGGTCCTCCTCTCTTTAAATTTAAATGAAAGAAATTTATGGGTAAAAGAAGCCGGATCTTACTGAATCCTCTTGATTTCATATGATTTTTGTACGGGATCTTTCCCAATCACCATCAAACCATCCTCCGTACTGATCTACATGGCAGCCCATCTCTTCCCTGATGGACCACAATATCTTATTGGTACATCATCCATTCCTAGGTTCCATCTCTCTGCACATAGATTGTAATTTCCAGCCTTCTGCCCTGACTCTTGAGCTATCCACAAAATTGGGAGCCTGTGGGACTTAGGGGAGCAGGGCCATTTAGTGGAGTGAATAGTTTCATATTGTTTTGTTTTGTTATGATTTTTTTTAAAAAAAGTTAATGAAATGAATCAGGAAAAGAAACAAAATGCAATATTATTTTTCTTCTTTGTGCCCATCTCTACCTTCAACTAGAGGGCTGTTCCTAGGAAGTCCCTAAAAAGAAGACTTTGTAAAGGAGGCTGTTTTCTTGTTGAACTGAGATGGCTCAGATAATTATCTGGAGATGCGGTGTATCCTTTCATACAAGCAGAACCCCCTGTTTGTGGAGCAGGTGCCTGGTGGCACAAATGGAGCTGGTTTTGGAAATAATGAACTGACTGCAGTCTGTTCCTTTTTAGAATAACTACAGCATGACTAAATTGTATCACCTCAATCACTTCAAGGCAGGATAATGTACCTCCTTTTGTAGTATCATTGTAACTTGTCAGTCTTCTAGTTAGTAGGATGTGGCCTCAGTAAGTGGTGGAGGAGGAGGAAGATCACATGGCCGAAGTGCTGGCTTGTGCTATGCCGTGTGGTTCTGCTTTGGCTTTATTGTGTGTGAGGTGGGTGGGAAGAAAAATTGAAACATGTATTTTTTCAGTTACTAAAAAATAAGTGCTTTTATTACTTTTGAGAAAGCAGAAAAGTTAGGAGGGTTTCTTTAAAGTACAGTTATAATTCAGACAAGCTGCCTAGATGCCCTAAGCACATCCAATCTAGCCTGATTTCGGAAGCTAAGCAGGGTTGGCCCTGGTTAGTACTTGGATGGGAGGCCACCAGGGAATACCAGGTGCTGTAGGCGCCTGGAGGAGGAACTGGCAAAACCACTCCAGTATTCCTGCTAAGAAAACTCCATGGGCATGGGGTCACAAAGTGTTGGTCATTACTGTAACGACGCAACAGACACACAAACACGCATAATTCAGACAAACTATTTTGGTGTCCCACACAGGAATATAATGCAGGTGAACGATTTTGGTGGCACACATAACTTATGTTTTTAAAGTAGATTTGCAAACACAGGTAAGGATGGAGAAGACAAGGAGCAGTAACTGTCCTCTGTAAACTGTCTCTTTCTCCAGGAGGTTACACAAGGCAAAAGCTCCCAAGAGGCGATGGCACCTTCGATTTCAGAGCCAACATGGTGATCTTTATTTCTGCTCCTCTCACTCTAGAGCTACCCTTCAGGACTATATGGGGGTGTTCCTATGTTGTCCAAGCACATTCTTTTGCCATTCTTCAACCCAGGAAGGATGCCACCACCTAGTTCGATCACAGCCAATAGACAGACTTTAGACTCATTGCTATTTTCCCTATATTGTAGTAGGATTTAAATAGCACTGTGTGTTCCAACTGCAATTACTGCCGCATTGGTTCAACCGTCCACCCTTCCGAGGCTGGTAAACTGAGTTCCCAGTTACTTGGGATGGAGGGCCACTGTGCAGCCTGCAAAATTAAAATTTGTATACTGTCCAAAGGTATGTAAACAGTCAAAAAGCATAGCACATTTTTTTTTACAAAAAGGAATGAACCAATAGAGAATTAACCAGCTACTTTCACCTTATCCTGCCATCCCATAATTCAGTCCTAGGTGAAATACTAAATAGAATTTATGGTGTGAGTTCTTATTCAGAATACTTTTCAACTTACATTCCTCATTCCTATTTTTTCTTCTCTGAAATGATCCATTTAAAATAATAATAATAATTTACTTAAATCCTTGAAGTGACTGTCGGCTGAGACTATGTCATCAATTTATGGGCATCCAGATAAGAACTTCTTTTCTGAACTTGTGTTTTTTAAAACAAACTCAACCCACAAATGTACTTTCAAAGCCCTTTTGTGGAATTTTTCCTTCATCAAGTGATTACTATGAAACTGAGGATTTATGCAAACTAATGTTTTGCGTGAAAGTTTTAAAAAATTCCTCTTCTGGACAGCCTCAAGGTGCAGTGGTTAAACTGCTGAACTGCATCTATAACTGTGCTCATGACTTGAGGTTCAACCTCCTGTCGCAGGCTCAAAGTTCACCCATTGAGTCTTCCGTCCTTCTGAGGTCAGTAATTTGAGTACCCAGCTTGCTGGGAGACGGGGTGACAATGTATAGCCTGCATAAATAAATTATAAATCTTCCAGAAAGTGCTTTATAGAGATGGGCACGACTCAAAAAAATGGTGTTTCGTTTGTCGTTTGGTCGTTTAGGGGTCCGTTTCGGTTCGTTTTCGTTTTCGTGACAATTTTTGCAAAAAATTTCATTTTCATTTTGTTAGGTAACAAAACAAAAAAATGAAAACAAAAACGAAAAATTGCTGTTTCATTAGCATTCTTTTTAGTTCAATGCATCTGCTACAATGAAAACGAAAAACACGGCAAATTTGGTCGTTTCGTTTTCATTTTTGTTTTGTTTTTTAAAAAATTTGTTTCATTTTCATTGCATAACAAAACAAAAAAATGAAAACGAAAACGAAAAATCGCTCGTTTCGTGCCCATCTCTAGTGCTTTAAGTGCTATGGGGTGGTATATAAGCAGAATGCTTTGCTTTGCTTTGCTTCCTGTCACTAGGGAGAGAAGAGGACCATTGCAGGTTATATTCATTTAGAATATATATATATATTCCCATCTTTCTAAAGAGTACTCAAAATAAAAATTAAGAGGAAAATGGAATTATGCATGTTGTATGGTTGATGCAGCCTTCCATCCTTCCGAGGTCGGTAAAATGAGTACCCAGCTTGCTGGGGGGGGATGTTTAGCCTGAATACTATAATTAAACTGTAAACCACCCAGGGACTACTTAAAGCGGTATGGGGCGGTATATAAGCAGAACAGCTTTAATTAGTACTATGCTAAAAATTTCTCCTGCCTTTGGGAATTTCACATATCACCTAAAGTCCAGTATCCTGTTGCATAGCTCTGCCCACACAATAGACATCACATCACCAGGAAGCAGCAGAAAAGTTCATTTTTTCAATCTGAGGGTGTGCAAAATGGACATGCAGTAATATTAAACCATGTACATTCTGAAATTTTAAAATGAATTCTTTAATCAGTGGCAATCTACTGCTGCCGGTGGTATCACTCTGGCTGTTCAGATAGAGCTATGCAACAGAATACTGGCTAATAAAGAAAAATATGTTTTTGTTAACTCCCTTTTCTTGTTTCCCCTCAAAGAAATATATCTTCACAAACTCCTTGTGAATTTAATGGTCTAATGGGTCTCCCCTTAAGCAGTAATGCAGAAGTCTGTGTGTTGGGCTACCATTTGGGAGACAGAACAGTCCAGGTAGCCAGGCAGGTTGAGTCTGGAGAAATGAAGATGATGAGGCCATGGGGACAGCCATCAGCCAATATTTGAAGGGCTGTCCCATGGAAGACAGAGCAAGCTTCTTCTCTGCAGCTTTAGACAACAGAACCTGAACCAATGAACCAGTGAGTGAGTGAGGGGGGACATGACCCATGTTCCTTTGTTGAAAGAAGTATGGGAGGGGTGAAACCCAGTGCTTAAGCAGCTTTTACAACTGTCCTCCTACTTCCTGCCTCCAGTGGCTCCAGTTTCATGGCAGCAAATGAATTTGGCCTGGGTTTTAGTCTGAACTTCACAGAGGCTATGCCAAGAGCTGAATCCTACAAGCTCAGCGCCTTGCATAACCTGTGTAGAATTCAGATTTAAATCTGGAACGGACTCTCTGGCCCTGCAAAATTGGAAGTCACCAAATTCCATGGGATAAGAGTTATCAGGAAATTGCTGGAGCAAGACTTGTATCTCATGGGATGATGTTCAGGTTGAGGCCAACTCGGGCTGATGAGATCAGGTTGTAGTATGGAGTGGAGTGGCGTCACCATCAGCAGCACACAGCCCTCGATAAGAGGCTTCCTTGCAATTCCGAGGTGCAAATGACTTCATCATGTGGGCCCCAAAATTGCCAATGGAAGCCTTTAATCAGTGGTCATTTGTTGATGACAATGACACCATGAATGTTGGGCAACTCTGCCTGCACAACAGGAATTTCAGCCTAGATGGGCAAAACTGGATCAGGCGCTCAGCTCCCAGTGACCATACCGCTTGCTCTGATTCTCCTCCAAGACCTCTGACAAAAATCCCTAACTGAGATCCTGTAACATCCTTCCATGCCAATCTGCTTCTGACTTAAATATCCCCAACTTTGTTGCCTTAAAATGCTTTTTTCAGACCTGGCCAGAATCAGCAGCCAATGAAAACATGGTCTTCTATAGAAGTCTGCCACTTGCTAATTCATCAAAGTGAAGGTAACAATACATGAAAAGCCTGTCACATGATTTACACAACTACTTTGGGATAATTACCCTTAATATTATTACACATAATCATTAGGCAAAGAGCAGATTTCCAGTTGCTGCCTAAATACTGCAAAAGTCTTAATGGCGTGGAAGGGATTTGTGTGTTACGTAAAGGAATGCCGCCCTGTGTGAGCCTCATTCCATTCCAAACAATTTGGGCTTTTTAATTTGCTTCCTCGGAGCTATGCAATGAACAGTTTGAAAATTGAGAGAAAGGTATGATGCAGGAACCAGATTTCCTCACTATCCATCCCCATACAGCCGGAGCATTAGAACACTGGATTGCTCAAATTACATGCTCCAATCCAGTGCTTTTCAGTTTATACCATAGGGACTATGTGCACTAAACATAGCATTATAGCACACAGGCAGAAGAAGCATAATCAGACTCTCTGGCCCTGCCCTAACAAATGTTTAGTGTTATATCTGATGGACAATCACAAGCACCCTCTTTGGTGTCTTCACTAGGGACAAGCTGATGTGTCAAATAAATCCATTTTTGAGACCTTCATCAACCGGTAGGGTCTTTATATGTGGTTATAAATTCATGGTGGGTTAGGAATCCTTTGCTTTTGGGATTGTCACCCTTTTATTAGTTTAATTTTTATGGATAATTCAGTCACTTTTGTCATCAGCCCATTGAAATCTACGGGCACTTTTACACGACCTCTAAAATCCACTGGCAACTTAAATTCGGACCAGAGATTGTGGGGGGTTTGTTCTGCTTCCTGTGTTCCCACCCTTCCGCACTCCATTGCTCCTGACTGCGGTGAGGGGAGGGAGAAAAAAAGAGAAAACAATGCAGGCTCACCTTCACTCACCTCCGTCTGCCATCGGAGCAGCCCCGTAGGGATTCCAGGCTGTTAAAGGGGCAGGAGGACAAAAAAAAAAAAAAAAACACAGAAGGCGAGGAGAGCCCGGCATCCACAGCTTTATAATCTGCATCGGAATTTTTTTTTTACCTCCGGAGATCATGTACTTGTAAAATGTGCTGGGGCGTGCTTAGGCGGGTGTGGTTGTACTTAATTTTTTTTTAAAGTCCGGAGCTGGTGTGAAAAAAGTTTTAAGCTCCGCATCTGGGAGCCCTTTGCCTCGGATTTTAGGGGTCGTGTAAAAGCAGCCTACATTAACTTTCATTGTGTTTTTTGCAGTGAGATGCAGCAATTTAGTCAGAAGGATAAAGCATCATAATCGGATCCCATCATTCTCAGAACAAGCAAAGTGCCTTGTGGGTCTATGAAAGGCTCCTTCACCTTTAGTTAAATACTTCCTACATGCAGGTCTTATCTCCTTTGGGCTTCTTAGTACTACAGAGATACTACAGTTTTGGGGCACACGGCCTGGTTCCCTCCTGCAAGTTTTAAGAGCTCTGTAGAAAGAGGGGATGTGCTGTCTCTTACACCCTGCGTTTTCACGAGCGAATTTAGTGAGGACTCAAAAGAGAACTTTTTCTGTGGCTAAAAGGGATAGCCATGGAAATTTTCCCCAATTTCATTTATTTTGCAGACTTTTGGGGAGGGGGGTGCTTCTGTTGTAGTTTTTGTGCAGCAGCCCTTTAAATACACTTGACAGAGAACATCTCTGTCGACTGCTTTTGTACCTGGTTTTTCGTTCTCGTTTCTAGCACTCCAAAAGATCCTTTAAAACTTCTCCAAAAGCAAGGAAAAAAACATGAGAAGACAAGAATCAAGCTACTCCCAAAGCAGGCAACAGAATATAAGAAAGGCACATTTTTGCAGTATAATGCAGAGTAAATCAACCAAATTAAGAATGTAAAAAGATTAAAAGTCCAGCCAAAGAAGAAAAGCACCCACCTACAAGAAGAGGGGGGAAATAGCATTTGGGGGATTACATATAGCCCTCTCTCCATCAACCCAAGAAAAGCAAGCGAGCAAGCAAAGGCAAAAATACAATTGAAGCCACTTCTTGTGATCCAAACTGATAGAATGCAGGCATCTTTCTCTCTTTGCTACCACCTGGTGCCTTCTTCTTTGATCCTGTGAGTCCAGCAGGCAGGCAGCCCAGGCAGCATCAAAAATTATCCATGAAAAGAAAAGCCAAAGAGGCAGAAAATCCCCAATGAAATCAGAGGGGGAAACAATACAGAACATAATCCTAGGGATGCTAGCTAGCCCAGGCATGTTAGCTGTCAGTGGTAAAAATAATCCAAAGAAATTGGTAGCTTTAAAAAAAAAATCAAGAGAAACCTGCAGAAAAGGAAACAATCCAAGATGGAGGCAGAAGACAAGCAGGTAGCAAATGTAATACAAGATGGAGGATGTCGGGAGTTCAGCACACAAGAAGCCCACTGACAAGAAATGATTGAGATGAGAAGAAAACCGTTTACTTGCCTTAGCCAGATTAGCCCTTATAATGCTTTTTATTATTATTATTATTATTATTATTATTATTATTATTATTATTATTATTATTATTATTATTATTATTATTATTATTATTATAGCAGACAATTTTGACATACAAAGAAAGAAAGGTTATATGAAAGAGGGGACAAGAAAGTAATATAACACTTTGTTGTGCTTCTCTTTCATTCATGCAAATCATTTGTGTTTTAGAAGCTCTCTTTTGATAATCCAAAATTATGCACCTACTTCTCATCCTGGAGGGTAGAATTCTTGCCAAGTTAGCAATTTCTCAACTGCTTGTCTTGACATATTTTATCCATGAACAGAAAATTTAGTAATAATTTTCACCTCCGTGTCAATGAACCAAACCATGTTTATTGCATGAAGAGTAGAAAGCGATGTGGGTGGACCTTTGGTTTGAATACCCTCCCCCATGGATGGCAATGAGAAAGAGCACTGTTTTTAAGTTGGGGCAAGCATGGATCACATTTTCCCTCAATTCCTTGAGGACTGAACACACAAAACCAACAGCACAGTGGTCATACTCATCCAATTGCATTGAACTTCAAGATGATTCCCACTCTACCAGTCGCTTCCCATCCGTATAGACAGTACTAAATGAGATGGACTAATGCCTATTTTTATTCTCATCAGCCTTATGAAATAGATCATTAGACTAAGGAGTAATAACTTACCTAGGGCATCCAGCAAATTTTATGGTGGTGTGGATGTTTGAACCCAGATCTCCCCATTCTAAAATCCATCAATGGTGAGTTGCACCACTCCACCCCTCACATAGGAAGTTCATTTTATATTGCTATTGGAATTTCTTTTCAATGTTAGCAAAATGACATATGTCTTTATTTCTTGTATATCAGTCAGCAGAGAGCTACAAGACACCAAGGAGAAATCAATGCATCCATATATAAAGCTAACCATTAATGGAGTATAAACATCTCTAAACTAAAAAAAGTTTCCTGCACTGAGGCTTTACAACCTAACAACCAGGTTAGGCTCCTCCAAAAAGCCCCCTCAGCAGCTGAAGTAGGGGCAAGTCTCTCACCTCTGCCCATCTCTTCTGTTTCACCAGAAGAAAAATAGAAAACATCCATAGCAGCTCATGTTTAAAGACTTTCATTGTAAGAATATTCCCACTATGTTAAGATTAATCTAAAGCATGGATGATGATGAACAGTTGGATAGCCCATTGGCTTTGGCCTCTGGCTGTGAGTCTGGTGTGTCATTACAGTTGTGTCCGACTCTTTGTGACCCCATGTCCATGGAGTTTTCTTGGCAGGAATACTGGAATGGAATGGTTTGAGAACTCGAAATTAGGAGTTCAAGTTATCACAGTACCTCCCTGACAGGGGCTGGACTTGAAAGGATCCCTTCTATTTCTACACTAAAAAAAGAGATGATGATGATATTGTTGTTGTTGTTGATGATGATGATGATTGACGACCTTACCAACTACCATCACAAAACATGAGGAACATTATATATTTATTTGGGGAGGCATACATCCGGAGCTTGGAAAAGTTCCTTTTCTGAACCAGATTCTGTTCTAGTCTAGGAAAGAAAGAAAGAAAGAAAGAAAGAAAGAAAGAAAGAAAGAAAGAAAGAAAGAAAGAAAGAAAGAAAGAAAGAAAGAAAGAAAGAAAGAAAGAAAGAAAACTTGTCCCAATTCTGCACACATCATAGTAATTTGGGGGAGATGGAAATATCAGTGCATTCATCAACCATGTTCCTGAAAATGATTAATTGTTTTTAAATGAACAGTTGTTCATATCTTGCAAGCATTCCTTAAGGATTTGGAGTTTGATTTTCCTATATTTTGATCTCACGCCAAATCCAAAAATGATTTCTGCTCCTTTAAAAACCAAAAGCAAAAAAGAAAGTAAGGAACTCTGGTCCTTTTAGGTCAAAATTTCTTTGAGGTTACTTAGTAACAAAGAGCTGTTAAACACTACCAATTCTATAATATAGAATATATGCTCAAGGTGGTCAAAGGGGAATACCTTCAGTAATTCAGCAGACTTGAGTAGTAAATCAGCAGCCATGTCCTTGATAAATACCTTCTGAATCCACCAAAAAATTCGTACTAGTGCAGGAAGTTAAAACAATGGACTCCATATAAGAATATACACAACTGTTTAATGAAAGACACTATACTAGCATAACAACTCAATGACTGTCAACACCATTTATTCCAAAAGAATTGTAAGCTGCCCAGAAACCTTGGGGTAGTGGGCAGCATAGAAGTTGCATAGATAAATAAATAAATAAATAAATAAATAAATAAATAAATAAATAAATAAATATGATTCACAGAAACTGACCCATTTCTGGTGGTCCGCAGCTGGCAATGGTGATATTAAAGACATACTTGGAGGTTGAATGAGCTGAACAGGTAGAACAAAACATTAAAGAACCTATCCTGTACCCATCTCAGTAGGAGTGAATCCAATGAACCCAACTAAACACAGTGAGACGTACTTTGGATTTAGACTGTATATGAGTGCACTGCAAGCCCCTAAATCTTTACGCCTTGAAGTAGGGGCGGGATCATGCAATCCGGAAGCTACACGTGGACTCCCTCAGATGTATTTGTGGTTTCCCAGAAGAAAAGAATAACAAATCTAAAAGATTTTGTTTCTTTGCATGTTGTGGTTCCTTTGCTGAAAAAAGGAGGGGGATGGGTGAATCATGCTAAGTTCTCTGGCAGAAATAGAGGTGCCTTCATTGGTTTTTAAATGAAATCTGTTTTATGGCACTTAATGACAAACTGATTTTTTTATTTATTTATTTGTTTTTGCATTTATATACCGCTCCCATTTCCCAAAGGAACTCTGGGCAGTTCACACAAAAAGCTTAAAAACAAACATCAATAAGACAATATAAAATGGTACTGGGCAAGAGGCGAAAACTAGACAAACGTCAAAAGGAGAAAAAAAAACAACTGGTACCACATTAGCAGTTGCTAATGTTTTAAGCGCTAAGGTTTTAAGGGCTTTCCTGAAGGATGCCAATGAGGGAGCCTGGCGTATATCACCGGGTAGCTTATTCCAAAGCGATGGACTGGCCACCGAGAAGGCACGTTTCCGAGTTACTACTCTGCGGGCCTCCCTGGGGGTGGCTACCCAGAGAGAGAGAGCCATTGAGGAGCAGGTGGGTCAGGCCAGCTCTAATCATGGGGAGATATGCTCTGCCAGATAATCAGGGCCCAGGCCATGGAGGGTTTTGTAAACCAAAACCAACACCTTGGGTCTTATTCAGGATATGAAAATCTTATTTGTGATATGAAAATTAGGAGAGGGGTGTTAAAAATAATTATTTCAAGGACATATGTGGTCCATTTCTAGAACATGTCCTGACTAAAAGGAGGGGCCACATGACAAAAGGATTCCAGGTAAGAATCAAAGAAACAAAACAAAAGATTAAAAACATGGCAAAAGGAGACTCATTGTATTTCTGGAGAGACATGGGGTACCACAAAGTGTAGAAAAATAAAAGTATTGGAACCTAGTCCCAAAGGAGGGGTGGCAATGGACCTCCATGTGGAACAAAGGAACATAGGAACTTGCCTTACAGTTACAAAAGCCAGACACAAAACTATGATCTTGTTAAGCGCTCTGGTAAAGAGTCCTGGATTTGATGGCTGTTGTGGGTTTTTCAAGCTGTTTGGCCGTGTTCTAGAAGTTTTTCTTCCTGGTGTTTCGCCAGTCTCTGTAGAGCTCCTGCCCTCTGAAGATGCCAATCACAGAAACTCACTATCCGTCAGGAAGAAAAACTCCCAGAACACGGCCAAACAGCCCGAAAAACCCACAACAGCCATCAGATGCAGGCCATGAAAGCCTTCGAGAATGCAGCTTTGCCCTAATATTTTTTCCCAGTCCTAATAACTGTACCTACTTTAAACTATGTTGTTGAAAAGCAGAAATGTAGAAGCCCAACACATCAACATCAGAGGGGCTCAGAAGACAGACAAAAAAATTGGGGAACACATTATATCTCTAAATTTACTACTAGCATTCTTATATCTCATAGATGGCTAATCTGTGGCAGGTAAGGCTGACAGATGATATTCTATCCACTTGCAGGAGGACATCGACATTAAGGGAGACATTAGTCATTATAATGGAAACCCTGTGTCTCACCTAGATTAATAATGTGACCTACTGGTAATATTAATGAGTGCTCCATCCAGGGATTATTTGGAGGCAGTAGAAATTTATCCTTCTGCCTTGTGCATCTCTGGTACTCATTTTTATTGCTGTCATTTCAATGTTTTTATAATGCAGCTGTTTTATTATTCTATAATTATGCTCTGAAAATTATGTTAAGCTTCTTTACAGATGGTAGCTGGGGAGTTGAGATATACACATTTTAGATAACACAGAGTGTGCAGATGGTATTGTTTTGTCCTGCTTTGGTCAGACACTCCTCCAGCATCCAGTCTCTGGGCATCAGAGACTAAGAATGAAATCAACAAAATTGAAAATGTCCACAGAAGGATGACCAAGATGTAAAAGAGTCTTCAAAAGAAGCCTTATGAGAAAGTTGTGTATATTCTTGAAGGCTTTCACGGCTGGGATCTGATAGTTGTTGTGAGTTTTTTGGGCTGTTTGGCCATGTTCTGGAACTCACAACAACTATCAAAGTTGAGTATGTTCACCTTGGAGAAGAGAAAACCAAGTTAGTTTCTAAATGTATGTCATAAAGACAATTCAGAATTATGGCAACCCTTTAGTGTAAAACTAAAGTTCCAAGATGGTTATCACTGCTGGAAGCTATACCAGGACCCTTTGCAAATGTAACATCAAAATTTCTAACCTATAAACAGCTTCTAAATGCTGACTATTCTTAAAACCACTAAAACAATTGTTATGTGAAGATAGATTGGTGGAACTACCATCAAATATATTCACACTTTAAAAATCTTGACTAATGATACTATACTTGATAAAATCTTATATTCTGGTGACCCCTGGATCCACACACATGTCCAATTCACTCTGCTGTTCAACCCACTAGGATTGGAAGAGTCATCATGAAGTGTCTGGAGTGTTTGAAGACAGAGAAACTTATCTTCTGCTCCAGAGGATGGGCCAAAACGAATAAATTTATGTTGCAAGAAAGTAGATCAGGACTAGGGATGGGTACCATATGAAAAACAAAACACAGATTCATTGTTTCATAAACTTCCGAATCATTTTGTAACAAAATGAAATGACAGGCAGCATTTCGTTATAAAACAAAACACTGTTTTTTCAATTTTAAAATTAGAGATGGGCATGAAATGGAAAAATTGTGTTCCATTTCCATTCTGTTCGTGGCCCATCTCCCTCCGTTTCTGTTTCTGTTTCCTACTTTTTTTTAAAAAAAATCATTTCCATTTTTCTTTTTTCGGAAACAGCACCGGATGACAGCACCCTGTCATCCAGCGTGGGAAAGATCCCTCTCTCTGCCCTCCGCCTCGATGCATGGCAGCCCTGTGGGCTGTCATTTCCGGGGTGGAGATCTCTGGACAGGGGGCTCCGATCCGGCCTCCGTGTGCAGAGACTGGATTGCAGGCCCCTCCGCCACCTGCCGCCCCAAGAATGACAGCCCGCCAGGCTGTCAATTCTGGGGCGGACAGCTGGACACGGGGCTCTGATCCGGCCTCTGTGTGCGGAGACCAGATTGCAGACCCCTCCCACCGCCCACCGCCATGCATCTCCGGAGGATGGAGAGATGGGCCTGCAATCCGGTCTCCGTGTGTGGATGCCAGATCGGAGCCCCGTGTCCAGCAATCTCCGAAATGACAGCCTGGAGGCCAGATCGGAGGGCAGAGAGAGAGCCACAGAGACCGGATTCCAGCAATCTCCTTCCTGTCCAGCAATCTCCGCCCCAGAAATGACAGCCTGGCGGGCTACCATGCATCGAGGCGGAGGGCAGAGAGGGGGCTGGGATCCGGCGTCCACGCACGGAGACCGGATTGCAGGCCCCTTCCTTCCTGTCCAGCGATCTCCGCCCCAGAAATGACAGCCCGGCGGGCTGCCATGCATCGAGGCAAAGGGCGGTGAGAGGGGGCTCTGATCCGCCCTCCACATGCAGAGACTGGATGGCAGCCCATTCTCGACTCCGCCCCTAACTGGACCAGGAAGCCAGAAGCCAGAAGACTCGACCAGGCAGGAAGGCCAGCAGCACCAGCAGGTAGGAGGACTCATTCTCATCGCGCGGCCAGGCTAGTAACGGAAACGAACAGAATGAAGAAAATTTTCTTGGTTCTGTTCGGTTCGAGCCTGGCCCATCCAAATGGTCGTTAGTCGTACCGTTATTTAACAGTAACGGTAATGGTAACGAAGAACGGAAATGAAAAAATGGTCATTTTGTGCCCATCTCTATTTAAAATGAACCATTTCATTACTCTATAAAACTGCTCCACTGGGTCCTACAGGCACCAAATTTGGTGCCTCTAGGACCCAGGGGACCCGTTTTATAGAGTAATGAATCATTTTGCTACTATCTTGTTTCATCACAATTTTCTTTACAAAAATTCATTTAAAAACAAAACAAAATGGAACACAGGGGAAAACGAAACAAAATGAAATGCAACACTTTTTTCCCATTTTGTGCCCATCCCTTCTGGATTAAACATTAAATGGATTTTCTTGGCTGTGAGAACTGTTCAACATTGGAATGAACAGTATAAGTTGTGGATAATTTGTCCCCCCCACACACACACCCTCTCTCTTTCAACAAATGATGATCTTCTGTAAAGAACTCTGTCGCTGCCAATTTCCTATGTCAACAAAGAGCAGCAGTGACTCTTCCACTCTACAGTTCTGTAATTCGGTGGAACATGCATCTAAATTTAGCCACTCTGTGTCTAATGTCTATCCTTGTACATCTTCATGCTCTATGATATTTCCAAGGAGTTCAAGGTAGTGTTCGTTCTTCCCCTTTCCTGTTATTTTCTTAGGTTGGCTAGGCTAAGAGATGAAGGTCACTACAAAGCTATTACAGTTAACTTGGAAGTTAAGAACATAAGAACATAAGAACATAAGAAGAGCCATGCTGGATCAGGCCAAAGGCCCATCTAGTCCAGCTTCCTGTATCTCACAGTGGCCCCACCAGATGCATTTGGGAGCGCATGAGACTAGATATCTGTCTCCCGATACCACTCCCCTGCATCTGGCCCTTGAAGTACCCCGGTTTTAAGCCTGGAGATTACACATCTCCATCGTGGTTTGTAACCTGTGATGGACTTTTCCTCCAGGAATCTGTCCAATCCCCTTTTGAAGGCATCCAGGCCAGATGCCATCACCACATCCTGTGGCAGGGAGTTCCATAGACTAACAATGTGCTGGGTGAAAAAATATTTTCTTTTGTCTGTTCTTACTCTCCCAGCCCTCAATTTGAGTGGATGTCCCCTAGTTCTGGTATTTTGTGAGAGGGAGAAGAGCTTCCCTCTATCCACTTTATTCATGCCCTGCATTATTTTGTACATCTCAATCATATCCCCCCTCAGGTGCCTTTTTTCAGACTAAAGAGCCCGAAATGTTTTAGCTTTTCCTCATAAGGGAGGTCCCCCAGCCCAGTAATCATTTTAGTTGCTCTCTTCTGCACCTTTTCCAGTTCCACTATGTCTTTCTTGAGATGCGGTGACCAGAATTGTACACAATACTCCAGATGCAGCCTTACTATTGTTTTGTATAATGGCATTATAATGTTGGCTGTTTTATTTTCAATCCCCTTTTTGATAATCCCTAGCATGGAATTGGCCTTCCGCTGCCACACATTGGGGAGACACCTTCATGGAGCTGTCCACCAACACACCAAGATCTCTTTTCTGATCTGTCATGGATAACTCAGAGCCCATGAGTTGATAGATAAAGTTTTGATTTTTTGCCCCAATATTCATTACTTTACATTTGGCTATATTAAAACGCATTTGCCATTTCGTAGCCCATGCCCCCAGTTTGGAGAGATCCTTCTGGAGTTCTTTACAATCTTCTCTGGTTTTTACCACACGGAAAAGTTTTGTGTCATCTGCAAACTTGGCCACCTCACTGCTTATCCCTGTCTCCAGGTCATTTATGAACAGATTGAAAAGCACCGGTCCCAGGACAGAGCCCTGGGGCACACCGCTTTTCACCTCTCTCCATTGTGAAAATTTCCCATTGACACCTACTCTTTGTTTCCTGGATCTCAACCAGTTCTCAATCCATAAGAGGACCTGTCCTCTTATCCTCTGACTGTGCAATTTTCTCAACAGCCTTTGGTGAGGGACTGTGTCAAAAGCCTTTTGAAAATCCAGATAGACTATATCCACCGGTTCACCCAAATCCATGTGCCTGTTGACCTTTTCAAAAAATTCTAAAAGATTTGTCAGACAAGACTTACCCTTGCAGAAGCCATGCTGATTTTCTCTCAACAAGGTTTGTTCTTTTATGTGTTTTAAGATTTTCTCTTGGATGAGGCTTTCCATCATCTTCCCTGGGACAGATGTAAGACTAACTGGCCTGTAGTTTCCTGGGTCCCCCCTCCTTCCTTTTTTAAAAATTGGTGTGACATCTGCCGTCCTCCGGCACTGTGGCAGTTTTAAGAGACAAGTTGCATATAACCGTTAAGAGATCTGCAATTTCATTTCTCAGTTCCCTAATAACCCTTGGGTGGATGCCATCTGGGCCCGGTGACTTGTTAATCCTCAATTTATCGATTAGTCCTAAAACCTCCTCTCTTTTAACCTGTATTTGATTTAATTCTTTAGTCAAGAGGAGCGGCTCAGGCAGCGGAATCCGCTCAAGGTCCTCTGTCGTGAAGACAGCTGCAAAGAAGTCATTCAATTTCTCTGCAATGTCCAAGTCCTCCTTAACCTCCCCTTTTCCTCTCTCACCATCCAGAGGGCCAACTGGTTCTCTGGCAGGTTTTCTACTTCTAACATATTTAAAGAAGCTTTTATTATTACCCTTTATATTGCTAGCCATGCATTCCTCAAAATCTTTCTTTGCCTCCCTTATCATCTTCTTAAATTTCTTTTGCCAGAGTTTGTGTTCCTTTTTATTTTCCTCATTTGGGGAGGATTTCCATTTACAGAAAGACCTCTCCTTGTGCTTTAGAGCCTCTCTAACTCCACTCGTTAACCATGCCGGTGCCCTCTTGGACTTAAATGAGCTCTTCTTTCTTTGTGGTATGCACTTGTGCTGGGCCTCTGTTACCGTTGTTTTAAACAGGCTCCATGCACTCTGAAGAGATTGGATTCTTCCAACCTTCCCCTTCAATTTCTTTCTAACTAGTTTCCTCATCTGAGGGAAGTTTGCCCTTCGAAAATCAAGGGTTTTTATGTCTGATTTGCTTGACACTCTTCCTCCAACATGCATGGCAAAGGAGATTGCAGCATGGTCACTGTTCCCCAGAGGCTCAGTGACATTCACATCCCTGACCAAGTCCTGAGTATCACACAGTATTAGAACCAGAATTGCCTGTTCTCAGGTGGGCTCCATGACAAGTTGCTCTAAGGCACAGTCATTCAGCAAGTTGAGAAACCCAGTTTCTCTTTCTTGCCCGGAGCTCGCATTGGCCCAGTCAATGTGGGGATGATTGAAGTCCCCCATGATTACTATCCTATCCTTCTGAGACACCTCCATGATTTGTCTCCTCATTTCAAGGTCCCCCTCAAGTTTTTGATCTGGTGTGCGATAGCTTACCCCAACTATCACATCACTCCTTGGACCTGGTAGTTTAACCCACAGTGATTCTATGGTGGAGTCAGACCCTCTGTCAATCTCCGTTCTGCTGGATTTTACCCCTTCTTTTACATAGATGGCCACTCCCCCTCGAACCCGCCCCTCTCTATCCCTTCTATAGAGTTTATAGCCTGGGATTGCTGTATCCCACTGGTTCTCTACATTCCACCAGGTTTCTGTTATGGCTGTTATATCAATGTTATCCCTAGCTGCCAAATGTTCAAGTTCTCCCATTTTTGGTTGGAGGCTTCGAGCATTGGCGTAGAAGCACTTGTACAGTGGGTTCTGCAACAACAGCTGCTGCTTTGTTCTTTTCCCCCCACAGCTATTATTTTCAGTAGACAAACTACCACATTCCATTATTCTCCCAGTACTAATACCTGCTATGTCATCTCTATGTAATTCTGTACCCTCTCCAACCTCATTCCCCAAGGATGAGGTGTTCCTAACCGGATGCCACTCAGCTCCTGTTGGCTTTCCCTCAGTTATCAGTTTAAAAGCTGCTCTGCAGCCTTTTTGAGGTTGAGTGCCAGCAATCTGGTCCCGTCATTATTCAAGTGCAACTCGTCCCTCCTGAACAGGTTTGGCTTGTCCCAAAATGTTCTCCAATTCCTGACAAATCTAAAGCTCCTCTCGACACCATCGCCTCATCCACGCATTGAGGCTTCTGAGTTCTGCCTGCCTGGCGGGTCCTGCACGAGGAACAGGTAGCACTTCTGAAAATGCTACCTTGGAAGTCCTGGACTTCAATCTTCTTCCTAACAACCTGAACTTGGCTTCCAAGACTGACCGCTTGGCCTTCCCGACATCATTGGTACCAACATGTACCATGACCACTGGCTCCTTCCTGGTTTTCTCTAACAAGCTATCTAGATTTCTCGTGATGTCTGCAACCTTTGCACCTGGCAGGCAAATGACCATACGGTTATCATGCTCCTCACAAATCCATCCCTCTGTATTTCTAATTATAGAATCTCCTAGTACAAGGAGCTTCTCTCCTGCAGCCTGCTCATCTACATGTACCTGATCCTGTATCTCATCAATTGTGATGAGGGAGAGATCCTCATGTGGAACCAGTTGTTCCTCGGTGTGTGCCTCATGAGGTGTGACGAGGGAAAGAGCCTCAAATTGATTGTGCAATATGAGACTCTCTGAGCGATCCCTTAGCCTTCTACTCCTTTGAGTCACATTCCTCCACACATGTACCTCCTGGGTTGGGGAAGTGATTTCATCCTCAGAAGTGTGCCCTGTCTCTTCTTGGACCTGGATAGTCTGTTCCGCTCTGTCCAAGAACCACTCAAGCTCCTTAATATGTTGCTGGTTCAATATGCAGGCCTCTAGCCTCTGGACCTTCTCTTCTAATAGTGCAACCAGTTTGCACTTGCAGCAAGTGTAGTTCTCTGTGTGTTTTGTCAAGATGAAAAACATGGCAGAAGTGTTACAGGTAACTACAGCTGCTCCCTCAGACTCCATTTTAATGAGTGCAGTATTCTGGGCCTTGAAGATTTTACAGTGTTACTAGCTACTAATCTAGAAATAATAATCTAGTACCAATGTTCCTCCTTTTATGTGAAAAATAAAGGCTCAAATGCTGAGGCTCAAATGCTTCTTCAGGGGGAAAACACTTGGTGTAACTCCACCCCCAAGCTCAGTGGAAGGCTTAGTTTGGCACCACCCCTGCTTCCTAGCAACTTCCTTTGTTTGGCTGATTAATGGCTCTTTGTATTTAAATGAGCAGTTAAAGTTAGCAGAGGCAGAGGTAAAACAGAGGTCAAACAGCCCTAGCTGAACTGCTCCAACCCAGAAACTTGCTGTCTTCTTTCTCTTTTTCTCTCTCAGCAGTAGCTCAGTTGCACCCTTTTCTCCAAATATGTCATCTGGCATTCTTAATTGTGCAACATTCAGATGTTCATGAGCGACAATACCTATCAATAAGAAGAAATGCCATTTGTGCTTGCTGCAGCTGCCACTAAATTTACTTTTGCAGAAATTTACAAAAATGCCCCTTTCTTTTAAAACCAAACTTGCGTGTCTCATGACTCTCAATTACAGAACAATGCTTTCAAAAGTGAATGCTGCTTGTAAACAAGACAATTTCAGAGAACTCACTGTGTTGTTCTAAAGTGGAATAGGACCTTCCCAACACCACCATGACATTTGGTGAACAGAATCTGGAGGCTCCACAAAATGGCTGGGAAGTAGCAAGGACCCTCTGAAGAATGAATGGAAACTTTTTGAAAGGAATTCCTTGCTCTACTCATTGCTATCTGGAATACCAATAGCATCATTGCAGGTCTGTTCTTAAAACTAATGTGCAGTTAATCTGTTGTGCCTAGGAATTAAAAGGGAAATACAGTGGTACCACGACTTAAGAGCAGCTCAACTTAAGAGGAATTTGACTTAAGAGCGGTGTTTTAACTGCCACCTTACAAATTTTAGATACGGTCTGCTCAACTTACAAATATATTTTTTCAATTTTTCAAACTTTTTTTCAATTTTTAGATAGGTACCCCAATTTAAGAGTAATCTGATTTAAGAGCAAGCATTCAGAATGGATTAAATTCGTAAATTCCCCTTAGTGGCAAATCTCAATATTGCACCTTAAAAATGTGAACAAGGATACAAAAGAGTAAATAAAACAATATTTTTATTCCACTTAGGATATGAAAAATGCTTTAAAAATTCTCTCATAATGTATTTTAAATGCCATTTAAAAGCGTAAGCCATGGGAAACCAGTACTGAGAACTGAATATGTTACATTGTTTTTGAAATGCAACTTAGTTATACCCTTGTTACCCAAAAGTAACTTGTGCGTGTATTGTGTCGATATAGTTGTGACCTTCTCTCCGTGACCCCATGTCCATGGAGTTTTCTTGGCAGGAGTACTGGAGTGGCTTGCCAGTTCCTACTCCAGGCACCTACTGCACCTGGTATTCCCTGATGGTCTCCCATCCAAGTACTAACCAGGGCCAGCCCTGCTTAGCTTCCGAAACCAGGCAAGATTGGATGTGCTTAGGGCATCTAGGCTAGCTACAGGTAACCATGCTTTCTGTAACTAATTATATCCAAGTTCTGCCCATAAGTCATGTGTAGTGTACATCTGCTGTAACCATTACACTACACTGTCTCTTTGTGAAGAACACCCCCCTCCAAAACAACAATAGTGTAAAGTCCTGCAGATGGAGCTTAACTCTCCCTGTGCTTCTGTATAAAGTTTCTAATGATCGGCATGGCAGAAGTGGAAAGCTTTCAGGGAAGCGTACCAGACTGGTTTCATTAGCACAGAAAATCACTGTACAATGATAGTAACATCCTCAATAGGAAACAGTAGATTAAAAAGCAACAGTAAGAAAATAATGGCACATTCAGTGGCATGTCTGTGATTACCTCACAGGCAGAAGCTTTGTCAGATTAATTAAATAAATTATCAGCTAAACATAATTTGCCAGAATCTAGAGCCGAGCTAATTCCCCAGCACAGTGTATGCATAATACTTGAAAATAAATTCTTGAGTCTCTGCATTCCTTGGAGTTCTTTTTGAAGATTTTATATGCAATACACACCCTATTCATACTTACAGCAGCTGGTTAACATATGAGGATTTTATGCCTGCTATTTTTCCATTAATAAATGCACTGTGGGTGAAGATTTAAGGATGCCAGTTAAGAAGATGTTTAAAGAGCTCCAAATAAAAAAATAAAATAAAATAAATGTTCTAAATTGAGGGTGAGTCTGTTAATAAAGAATAATGAAGGGCAGTGGGAAATATTTTATCCCTGAATTTTAGCTCTGCTATGTAAAACTCTGCAAAAAGGGGGCGGGGAGGCCTTGGATAATATTTAACAACAGGGAACAGGATATCTACCAATCTCTAAGGAACATTCACGCAGAGGAAATTCTGAGACTGTTCCAAGGAGAAAGTTTTAATCCTGAGTTCTCCTCTGCACACACACACTTCCCCCTTGTGACATTTGGAATATATTTTTTTCAGCATGTTTGCACACATGCACAAATATATAATATGGACTTCATCCAGTTAGACCTTTATGTACAGTACTGAGCATGGCCAGCTGTCCATTAATATAACCTTCTGCCTTGGTGTGTGTTTGTTGTGGGATACAGCAACCGAAATAAGCACAGCAGTGCATAGGAGCCAGGGTTTCCAGTGTCAAAGCCTTGGGATGTTCTGAGTAGCAGGGATTGTGATGTCATCAGACATTGGTGGTTACTTCACGTCCTTCCTCGAGCCGAGGTGAACTTGCCTCCGTGTTGAAATTGGTTTTCAACACGGATCAAGAAGTGGATTGAAAAGATTCCTGAGCTCCAGGACGGGAATCTCTCACCCCGCTTGGAGTGCAGTTCAGGGGGCGTGGTCAGGGTGAACTCGGATTGACCCCACAAGGATGTTCCTTTGAAGGATTGACCCCACAAGGATGTCCTTCTTCGAACTCAGATTGACCCCACAAGGACGTGAGGTTACATTCCTTCGAACCGATCTCCAGCGGGGCTGCAAACTGCAGTGAGAGGGACGTGAAGCATCAGCCATTATCTCCTGCTCCTCCTGATCTTAGCTGCAACCCTTACATTGAGACAGGGAGGCGGGATGATGCATTTCCTTGAACAGCTCCTGATTGGCCAGCGTAAGGGAAAAGAAGGTCAGATGATGTCAGGAGACTTCTTCCTGGTTGGAGTTTAGCCCAATGTGACCCTGCAGGAAGGTAAGTGATTGGCTGCTTGCATTTCAGAGGCTTCTGAACAGCACCTGGGCTCGCGTGGATTATTTTGGAAGCTAATGCTTCAGAAACGAACAGCCCATCCCTAGTACAGCAGTTTAACTTCTATGCCATGAACAAGTCATGCATAGCTTCATTCTACCATTAAATGGGTGCAGGAGTTGACCTCTGTGCTTACAAAAGCTCTGCTCACAGATAGTGCCTCTACCCAGTATTCAGGGATCCCACCCACCTACTGCTCACCTCATTTACTAGAGCGCACCAAGCTGATACACAGAATTCTTAAGTGGCTGGAGGGGTCATAGCGGGGCAGAAGGGGCAGGGAAGAAAATTTCAATCAGCTCTCTCTCACATAAAAACCAACTGACTTGATTTAACTAGATGTCTTTGGTGAAACTGCTTTTGTCAAAGCTAGGTGATCCGTGTTCATCCGCCCTCCCTCCTATGGTTCCTTGTGACATGTAATGACAGTAAATATTTGAGGAAAACCCTTCTTGAATGTCCTTTCCTCTGAATTCCTCACACCTCTTTCTCATTTGTTACAACTGCATTCACCCTGTTCTCCACGGTACCCTTGTGCTATCCATCTCCATGCATTCCACATTCGCCCTGCTCTGTCCTGGCCTCCCAAGTGACCTGTCAAATCCTTAGCGGGCAACCCATTCCCTTATTTGGGGGAATGGGTTGTAACTTTCCTGCCTCTCCTCTTCTGTCTCTCTGTTTCCCGGTTCTATACACAGTATTTCTGGCATAGCAGCTATCAGACCAACTTTAATTGGGTTAATGTAAGGAACGTCTCCATTCTGTATCCAAGACATATGTTGAATAGCCTTCTATAATTTCTAATAAAGCCTATAAGGCACTGTTGGCGAATCTATGGCATAGGTGCCAAAAGGGGCACGTGGAGCTCTTTCAGAGGGCATGCAACATCGCCCACTCACATCACAGAACTTCCCCCTCTGCAGAGGAAAAAGTGAGGGTTGAAGAACAGATGTGGCGGTCTCGAAACACCTTTGTGCAGAGAGCCAGGTGAAGGGAACGCTCGTTCATAGCCCCAGTTTACTCTCCAACCACACCACTGTGGGCATCCCAAAAGCAGCATGGCTGGAGAGTAAACTAGGGCTATGAAGGAGCCCACAAGCCGCTGCCCCCTTTCGTCCAGCTCTCTGCACAGAGCTATTTCGAGACCGTGTACCTGCTCTTTGATCCTCACTTTTCCAAAGGGTAGCACCCGAAACATTTGTAACCCAGGGTACCACTGTATTCAGGTTAGATTGCCATATTGGCACGTTTTGAACAATAAACGGGCTTTGAATCGCAGTTTGGGCACTCATTCTCTAAAAGGTTCACCATCACTGCTATAAGACAAGTCTCAGTCAAGTCGCTAGTATTGCCTGACGTAAATGTGAAGCAGAGTATTTCAATGTGTCTCAACTCCAGGCCTGAGATCAGCTGTTAGACATCTTGATCAGTTACAGCAATGGGCCTGAAATGCCAAAAGAGCATTTTGTTTTGTTTTTCATTCCTTCACCCCCATTTTGTTTCATTTATTACAAAAAAGATTTTTTTAAAAAAATTCATTTTATATTTTGTTTTGTTTAATTTTTAATTTTTAATTTTTTTCTTTTTACACTGTTGGGAAATGGCTGGCCAGTCAGCATTTCCCCCCCTTCCACTGACCAGCTGGTGGGCAGGGAGCCCTGGGGAGGCTGTTCTGCAGTTTTTGTTTTTGTTTTTTTGTCTCACCGACCAACTGGTGCGCAGGGAGGCCAGTCAACAGGTTTTTTTAAAACTAGCTCTGACCAGCTGGCTCACAGGACCCTGCCAGTCGGTACTTTTTTTGGCTGCTCCAAGAACCAATCAGCTGGTGTGTGGCGTTTGGGGTGGCATTTTATTTTTTAAAAGTCCCACGTTCAATTGGGCATGTTGGGAGGGGGGGGACCACAGGCTTTCCCCCATAGGAATGTATTGAAGCAATGCATTCCTATGGGGAAATGAAAAACAAAATGGAACAGGTTGAAAATTTCCATTGTGTTTCATTTTGTTTTTCTTTGATGGGTCATTTCAAAATGAAAAATAAAAACAAAACAAAATCATTTCGTGCCCATCTCTAGTCAGTTATACGAGATACACTGTACTTGCACTTCTGAGTCCACAGGATATCAAAAATATTTAATGTTGTTGTTGTTGTTGTTGTTGTTGTTGTTGTTGTTGATGATGATGATGATGATGATGATGATGATGATGATGATGATGATGATGATGATGATGATGATATGTGCTATCAGGTTGCCCTTTATTTATGTTGACTCCAATGCATATCCTTAAATCCTCATTTAAACCCTAGAGAATCAAGTGTTGGGCATAACATTGGCATTATTACCATAATTTGAGCATACAGTGGTGGAAGATAAGTAAAAGGCAAGGGTGATCTCCCATCCTTCCCTGTGTTGGACTGGAGCTAATTTAACCAAACAATTAGCATCCTCCTTGTGGGAATCAGAGGATGGGAGGGAGAAGATGGGTCTTAGAAGAGCCTGAATCACTGACTTCTTGAAACTGAATTGACACTAGATTCAAAGTTGTCTTTGGGATGAGCTGATGAAGGGAACACAATCCAGCTGAAGCATCTTTAAAGACCTACCTCTTCTCATACCAATCAAGCATTTAAAAATTATTAGGGAGTGCAGAGTACAATTTCTCTCTTTCTCCCCTCTTCTGATAAATGTTAGGCTCTAGGGGCCTTCAAAGTAAGAGAAAGCAATAAACAAAACCACCACTTAGAATTAAATATATGATGCTCTAAGATCTCAGGATATATAAAAGTCTGGACCTCTGGAATCACTCATCCATGTTTTATAAAGAGGTAGACAACTAGCAGGGATAAGGCCCTCTTGATGGTAGCACTGCAATTATGGAACTAATTCTTGTCACCAAGTTTGATACCCTTGAGCCAATAGATAAAACATCTGGCTTTAAATGGTATTAGTGGATTTAACAGCTAGGAATACAGCTGTTGACCAATGACATTGTTACACAATGGTTGTTGCACCAATGATTGTGATGTTTGGATGGGTGGAAGCAGGTACATTTTCCCCTTGCTTCAGTGTTTGTACAACTGGTTGCACAGTAGTGTGGTTTGAATGAGCATTACACTGGATTTAAGCCACAAGCAGTGGTCTTATATCAAGGGGACATGTGGGATGCACTAAATGTTGCTGGGCTACATGTCCTGTCATTGATCACAATTGGCTGTTTTGATTAAGACATGAAGCTTTCTGGGGAGTTGTGGATCACCTTATATTGCAGTCTCTGTTAAATAATTTCTTCCTTGACCTATCAGAGCTGGATATCATGTATGCACATGTATGGAAATAGGCCCTTTGGGGGAGAAAAAAAGGCTCTACTTTCTGAGAAGAGATGACTTTACCCCATTAAAAATACCTTTTTACACCCATGTGGCAGGAGGGTGACACAGATTATTTGGCTATTATAAAAGGAGGGCTGTGACTCGTAAAAGGTTAGGAATCACTGCTTTGTAATGGTATCTGGAAGTTGAGTCATGGCAACCGGACTTCTTTTTCTTCAAGAAAAAGACCTCCGGTTGCCATGACTCAGCTTCCAGATAAACTCACCTGGATGAGTTGGAATCTTCACTGACACTTTGCAATGGTATTTTCCTCCATCTTGAATTCACCGTGTTTCTTTGAATCCCACTTGCATTATTGCCAGACCTTGGGGCTGCATAGGGAGAACCTTGGACCTTTGATGGCCACACATGTGACCTCAGTCCACAATAAAAAAAAATCAAGAATTTTTTTCCAATATCCATCATTTCTTTGCAGAATCTAGTGCAGTGATGGGGAACCTTTTAGAGACCAAGTGCCCAAGCTGCGATTCAAAACCCACTATTTTTTCGCAAAGTGCCGATAGAGCAATTTAACCTCAATAGAGATGGCTATGAAGGGGCAATGTGAGGTACCCACAGAAAGGGCTCCAAGTGCCACCCCTGGCACCCGCACCATAGGTTCGCCAACACTGCTCTTGTGGATAACATTTAAAAACAACAACAGGAAAGATGGAGACAGCAGTGCTAGCAGGTCCTTAAAATATTGAAAACCTTCTCCTACACGCTCTCTAGAGAGCAAAAAGAATCCCTCTTGGTGTCAATTTATTTTTAAATTTGGTGGGGGAGGTTGACTGAGGAGGCAAGGAGGTCCATTTGAGCCCATAAGGGATGCATGCAGGACCTATGCCACATGTTACTCACCTCTCCTTTATCAAAACCCCAAGACTTTGGATTTTCCTTGTGTGAAAATTGTGTGTATTTTCTGTAAGATTTTTTTAATGCACTTCCCACCACCGACACACATTTTTCCTATAAGCTCTTTGAGACGTAGTGAATAAAATCTGATTGAGCCTATTTTTCTACCAAACATAATTTTTCATCATGTGCATGTTTTAGATAAATGCCTGGTTTTAGGTTTGTTTCCCCCCCCCCCCACTTCCCAATGCACTAAAAATGTTCAGATTTCTGAGGGCAGGCTGGCTTTGTAACTCAGCATTTGGGGAGCTGTAGAATCCTTTCATTTTCCAGTGCAGAATCCTTTCATTTTCCAGTGGAACTGGGAAAGGTGCAGAAGAGACCTGGTCTTTGATGGTGACTAAAATGATTACTGGGCTCCGTTTGGGCACGCTCCTTTAAGAGATCTATGAGGAAAGGCGAAAACATTTGGGCCTCTTTAGTCTGGAAAAAGGCTAAGCCTGAGTGGGGGATATGATTGAGACATAAAAAATAATGCAGGGCATGAGTGAAGTGGATATGATGGAGACATACAAAATAATCTTCTCACCCTCCCAAAATGCCAGAACTAGGGGACATACACTCAAATTGAGGGCTGGGAGAGTAAGAACTGACAAAAGAAAATATTTTTTCACCCAGCACGTTGTTAGTCTATGGAACTCCCTGCCACAGGATGTGGTGATGGCATCTGGCTTGGATGCCTTCAAAAGGGGATTGGACTGATTCCTGGTGGAAAACTCCATCACAGGTTACAAACCATGATGGAAAAGAGATGTGTAATCTCCAGGCTTACAACCAGGGTACTTCAAGGGCCAGATGCAGGAGAGTAGTATCAGGAGACAGATATCTAGTCTCATGCACTCCCAAACGCATCTGGTGGGGCCGCTGTGAGATACAGGAAGCTGGACTAGATGGGTCTTTGGCCTGATCCAGCATGGCTCTTCTTATGTTCTTATGTTCTTGTGTTCTTATGAGACAGTTGAATTAAATCATTTAGCATCCTTACACACAAATTGGCTTAGTTAGTTAGTTAGTTAGTTTAGTTAGTTAGTGTTATATAGCAGGTCTGATGAGACCAGGTGATGCCCAAAGTGAAAATTCAGCTCTTTATTCCATGACAGAAACACAGGTTGCAAAGGGATAAAAGCAACTGCTAAAATGGCCCAAAGGCCTGTTTATAAACATTCCCAGGATATCCCTGTGGCTGGCCATTGGGTGGTTTAAACAACCTGCTGGCCCCCAATTGGATAAGCCAGAATCCTGCCCTTCAGTTATTCTCCAGCCTCCAGCTCCCACATCCTACACCTGTCTCCCATTGCCTGTGCCTGGGAGCTGGATCAGGCTCCGCCCAGCTGGGGCCCAGCTAGAGCTTGGCTGGAGCTAAATTAAGTTTGGAGCCTTCCTTTCTATTTATAATATACTACAAACTCAGGCAGTTCAAGGGTTACACTAAGAACACAACAGTTAGTTAGTTATTGATTATTGAATTAAATTATTTAGCATCTCTACACACAAATTGGCTTAGCTAGTTAGTTAGTTAGTTATTTAATTAAATCATTTAGCATCCCTACACACAAATTGGTCTAGTTAATTAGTGAGTGAGTGAGTGAGTTATTAAATGTATTTATTTATTTATTTATTTATTTACCAGATTTTTTAGCCACCCCACTACCAAGAGGTCTCTGGCCGCACCATCTAGTAACACAGCTACCCTGGGTGGTGTAGGATATCCCAAGCCTACAGTGACTGATCTTCCAAAGTTTCAGATGTGAGTCTTTTCCAGACTGTGCAATCTGGAAGTACCTATAACGGAACATGGACCCTACCAAACACCAAACGTTTGCTGTAACCTATGGCCCCATCACTTGGGGTGCTTTTACATGACCCCTAAGATCCGCTGGCCCCTTAAATTCGAACCAGAGATCTTAGGGGTTTGTCTCTCTTCGTGCGTCTCCACCCCTCCGTACTTCCTGGCTGCTGGCTGTGTGAGGGGAAGGAGGGAAAAAAGGGACAAAAGAATAAAGCCTTACCTCCCGGTGCTGGTGGAAGCTGCGGGGGGGGAGCCCCAGTCACTTCCTGGTTCCTCTTAAAGGGGCGGGAGGCAAAAAAACAAAAAGAAAAAGAAGCGAGGAGGGCCCAGCACATTCGCATCAAATATTTTTCACCTCCCAAGAGCAGGTACAAGAAAAGTGCGCTGGGTTGCGCTTAGGTGGGTGGGGTCGCACTTAATTGTCTGCAAACTCCGGAGCTTGTGGGGAAACATTTTTAAGCTCCGGAGCTTGCAGCCATTTGCAGCAGAGTTTAGGGGTCGTGTATAAACGCCCTTGGTTACTGTCTCATTGTTATAATTTTCTGGTACTGAAAAGAATATCCTATTTATCTTCATCTCAACTGTTTTTACTGCTCCACTTCAAGTTGTTGAAAATCTAAAAAGCAGCAGCTTGCTAAAGCTTCCATAAATAGAAGGGCGATGTCACAGAGAGGCACCGAGGTCTACCTTTCATATTTGGGTGGAAGGAAAGTGTGCATTTGCTGAGCCTGCTGTTGGCACCACTATTTAAGAAAGCTAGAAATGTATGGCTGTTTTACTTGCTGTTTAGGAAATTTTTACTGGGGACCTAAAGAAGTTGTCATACTTTATTCACTTGGGTACCTTTGGGCAATTTTAGATGAAACCAAAGGTCATCCCAGAGTTGATCTCAGTAGAGTGGAATGTAAATTACAAGGACCGAAGGCAAACAAACTTGACTTTTTATTCCTTCTGATCACACTGCCCAGCGTACGGCTTTTTAAACTCCTACAAGAATGTGCTGAGAATTTTGATAATGCAAGATTTTATGTACTGTCCTAAAAAGCTTCTAAATGAAACAAATCCTTTCATCTCCAGAACTGCGATGACTGCAAAATCCTATGACAAAAAAACCACAAGCATATGTTTTGGCTCCCGAAAATATGTGTAGTGTCTCACAGTGGGGATGTGTTTGATTGATTTCAACTGGCACTGTACAGGGTTTTGTTAAGAATTAAAGAAATGACCTGTGACATGACCCGCTAGCTCTCTGAGGTCATTTCTCTCCTTCTCCTTCAAAAGATAAAGAGACCAGGAGACTGACTGCTTACAAAGTGTTCTGGCACAAAAGACAAATTAGGGCAGCCTAAACAGGCAGCTCAAACCTTGCCAGGTATCAGAAATGAAGATAAGCCAGAGATTGAAATGGTGGTATTGTTGTTCTTAGAAGTCGAGATATAGATTCCCAATTCCCATTTCCTCTTAAAATAACTAGGCCATTCATGATAGAACTGCACAGATGTGCATTCCAGACTCACTTCACACCTCATTGCTAAAGGGGAGCACACGTGAATATGACATTCCATCTGTAATACAGGGTGTTTGTAGGATGTTAGAATGTCAAAACGTTTCACTGTGCATTGTTTCTGCGACCATTACATGGTTGGATGACTTCCCACAGACGGGGAGCCACATCAGACACATACCCACACCCTCAAATCACCAGAGCCATCCCAGCTCTCTGGTTTCTACTGTGGCCTTGACATTGTGCCAAAGAAAGAGACTCTCTGTGGTGCAGCACAGAGCCAGAGTACCAGAATCATAGACTAGAATAATAGAATCATAGAGTTGGAAGAGACCTCAAGGGTCATCTAGTCCAACTTCCTGCCATGCAGGAATCCCCATCACAGTATTTCGGACAGGTGGCCATCCATCCTCTGCTTAAAAACCTCCAAAGAAGGAGACTCCACCACCCTCTGTGGCCGCATATTCCACTGCCAAACAGCTCTAACCATCATGAAGTTCTTCCTAATGTTTAAATTCAATCTGTTTTCCTGTAGTTTGAGGCCATTGCCCCGCATCCTAGTCTCTGAAGCCATGGAAAACAAACCAGTCCCTTCTTCAGTGTGACATCCTTTCAGATATTTAAACATAGCTATCACATACTCTCTCAGTAGAGATGGGCACGGAACAAACATTTTTTCGTTTCCATTACTGTTTGTCGTTTCCATTACGTAACGAAACGACAAATGAAAATTGTGATGAAAATGAAATGAAACTAACAGAACCACGAAAATTGTGGTCATTACGTTTCGTTTCCGTTAATGGCGATGCGCAATGAAATGAGTTGTTTTAAATGTTAAAAAACGCCCTGGACATCCGTAAAAACACAGTGGCAATTATTTATATTGTCTGATAATACCTACCAGGGGGGTTGGGGTCCTTAAAACGTTTGTTTTTGTCTTCTCCCATTGCGATGTATTTTTCTTTTCCCTTTAAAATGGATGTCGCCACCAGCCACAAAATGGAGGCAAGCCATGTGATGGGATCATGTTCAACCAATAGCATGCCCAGGCTGCAGACTGGGTGGGCAGGTCTGGCAGCGACAGAGGGCATAAAAAGCTCTGGCAGCCCCCATCCTCCTTGCAGTCTCTGGTGGGAGTTAGGGTGGGATTGCTGTCTCTGCGACTCTAGCTTCAGTCCTGCAGCCTGTTTTCCCTCTGTTTTGGGGCATTGGGGGATGCCTGCGCACGGAAATGCTTTAAAAATTGCGTAAAAAGTGGGTAGAAACGACAAACGAAAAAACAAAATACGGTAACGAAATTTTTCAAAAAATTCCTGACAAACGGAAACGAACCGAAACAGACCTCTCAATGACAAATGAAAAACCGAAACACCATTTTTCTGTTTCGTGCCCATCTCTATCTCTCAGCCTTCTTTTTGTAAGGCTAAACATTCCCAGCTCCCTAAGCTGCTCCTCGTAAGACATTTCTTCCAGACCCTCAATCATCTTGGTCACCCTCCTCTGGACCCGTTCAAGATTGTCAACATCCTTTTTAAATTGTGGTGCACAGAACTGGACACAATGCTCCAGATGGGATCTGACCAGAGCAGAATAGAGTGGTACTATGACTTCCCTTTATCTAGACACAATGCTTCTGTTGATACAACCAAGAATCACATTGGCTTTCTTGGCTGCCGCATCACACTGCTGACTCTTGTTCAATTTGTTGTCCACCATGACTTCCAGATCCCTTTCACAGGTAATATTTTCCAGCCAGGTGTCTCCCATCCTATATCTGTGCAATTCATTATTTTTACCTAGATGCAGCACCCTACATTTCCCTCTTTTGAACCCCAGCACTCTAATCTGTCAAGGTCCTTTTGGACTTTGGCCCAGGACTCTAATCTGTCAAGGTCCTTTTGGATTTTCATCCTATCCTCTAGGGAATTAGCAACCCCACCCAATTTGGTATCATCTGCAAATTTGATCAGCCTACTCTCTATTCTTTCCCCCAAGTCATTGATAAAGATATTGAATAGCACCAGACCCAGAACAGAACCCTGGGGCACCCCACTGGTTACGTCTCTCCAAACTGAAGAGAAGCCATTAATGATCACCCTTAGAGTGCGATCAGTCAACCAATTACAAATCCATCTAACAATGGCACAATCCCACATCAAAGAAATAGATATGTCTGTGAAGATTCTCAGTCATCAAGGTCAGTTTATCTGGAAGTAGAGTCAGGATTTATGTCAGAATGATTCATACTGATGAAGCTGTTTGGATGAGCAGGGAAACGTTTCTATCTCTCAAGAAAAAGAAGTCCAGTTGCCATGAGTCAACTTCCAAATAAAGAAATAAATAGTACATTTCCTCCCAGAAACAAAAGGAAGACTAAGAAGATTAAGGTTTCAACAACCTGCTGCTGCCAGTAGATCAGGATGAACCAATTAAAAACTGCTGTTTTGTCCCATGTGTGCTAGGAACGTTTGTTAGCCAAGTGACCACTAACTAGGAAATTATGACATTCGCACATTCTCAGGAAGTAAGCATATGAAGAAACATTTCTCATGGAGGCATCCTGCCAAGCTGTCCTTAGCCCACATGAAAATTCTTATATCCAGCACAAGAAGGCAAATACTTTTTGGGTCTTTCTGCATTTTGAGTAGAACACTTCTGAGCAAAATCTAACAAACCAGATAAATTAATATTTTCCCATTTAAGAAGGAAAGCACAGAGAGGAGAGAATGGGGAAAGGGAATTGTTTGTTTGTAGGGAAAAATCCCACAAACTACCCATTCAGTGCTTCTGCTTTCCAGAAACCCATGCAAAATGTCAGCAGTTATTGGAGTTTAGCACAATTGTAAAATTTGTGTAGAAATCACTCTCACAAATGAGAAAGAATTGTGAGAATTTAAGACTGACAAAAGGAATCTCTTTCCCAGGAGAGAACAGGTGTTTCCTATTCTGGATTGCAAAACAGTGTGGTGAAAATAGGAAGTATCTGCACAGTTCATCTTATTAGAAGAAGATGCACCCACGGTTTATGCATTAGATTACAGAACACGTACCTGAGAACAAATGATATTCATCTCATATCAACATTTTTCCTTGCCTGATGTGGGAAGAGTGATTTCCTTACATGAAATGTAGTGGGGACTGCTTATTATGTCCAATCTTCAGTGCAAATTGATCCCAAATGTATGCCATATGTATAAGATATAGGGATGCACACATAGCATTTTAATCACAACAGGAGAAGCCATAGGCATAAGTGCTATAATGACCATACAGCCTTGAGTACACTGATATCATCTAGCTGTGGGAGCTAAGCAGGATCATAACTGGTTAGCATTTGGATTGGAGCTTATCCGGGAATACCAGGGATCTCCAGATAAAACTAGGAAAGGATCCACAGATAGCTGCTACCAGTTAGAGTTGACAGTACTGGTCTAGATGGACCCATGTTCAGACCCAATATAAGAAATTCCTTATTTTCTCACACTTTGGGGGTGAGTGGGTAGATAAAGATACATTTCTTCAAGGATCTCCCTACCCCTGAGTTGACAACTGCAATCAAGGAGAGATGAACATTTTGCTCCATTCACATTTTGATTAGCATTTTCCAAAATTTTCATATTCCCTCATAAATTTGTGAAGCTAAGTTTGGGTTGCTGCCTCTGAACTTTTCCTTCCTAGAGAGGCTCAAAAGCATGATTCTCTTTATGTTATGAATATATGTGGATCTGTGGATCTTATGACCATCTATGGTTAATAGTTTGACTTAGTTCATTTTTTCATAAGAACTTAACAAGGAAGTATTCTACATGTCTTCATACCCAGAATGGACAGAACCTGAGATTTTAAAGGAAATGACAGAAAGCAAAATGTCCAGATTTGCCTATGTCATTATTTAAATGTCCTTGCCAGTCATTATTTAAGGCAGTGTTTTTCAACCTTTTTTGGGCAAAGGCACACTTGTTTCATGAAAAAAATCACGAGGCACACCACCATTAGAAAATGTTAAAAAATTTAACTCTGTGCCTATATTGGCTATATATAAAGTAATTTTTCAATTTTTCCCATGGCACCAGGCAACATGTGAATGTTGACAGTGGTTGAAAAACACTGATTTAGTTTGATAGCAACATGAATGTTGAATGAATGTTTGACCCTGAGAAAGATGCTTAAGGAAATACATTTTGGACAATATATATATTTTTAAAGGCAGTCCTCTATTCTGGAGGCACTTGTGACACAACACTTGCCTAATTACCTCCCAGGTCCCAAGGTCATTGCAAAATGGTTAGTTCGCTGCAAAGCAAATGTCCATGTCTCCAGTGATTTTTCATCGCTAAAATCTTTGCCTGCTATCATATGGTGATTCACGACGTGAGGTTGAAATGAATAATGTGAACAAAAAACAAAATACTTTTATTTCCCATTGTTTAAGGATGTGGCCAAAACTACTTGACATCTGGTCTTTTTTTTTATGGGCATCTGGTGTTTCGTCTAGACAGATATAGGAATTATGATTTCTTTTACTTGTATGCAGAATTTCATAACAGGCAACTGCAAGGGCACCCTCCAGATGTTTTGGACTACAATTCCCATAAATGCCAGGCAAGACATGTCAGTTGTCAACCAAAACATCTGGAGGGCACCAGGTTAAAAAGCCCAAGGTTGTCATTTATATATATTATATATATATATAATCTCACACTGGAGAACAAGCAGATCCAGTTATGCAACAAAAAGGAAAGCATGGCACAGTTGCTTCCAGTGGTTATGTTTATTTCTTCTCTTCAAATTGTGCATACTTCAAGCAAATGCACAAAACATATGGGCAGAGAAGCTGAACTGGTGTGAATGCAGAATATAAACAAATATATCTCAATAGCCCTGTGAGTTTGGCATCTGACTACAAATCCAGGGGTCTGGAATTCAATTCCCCATTGAGTAGAAGGGCCAGCCTGTGCAGCCTTGGACAAGCTGCACCATCCCAGAGTACCCCTGGAAGAAGAGAGTTGCAAACAACTTCCAAATACTCCATACCTATAAAATGTCACCATAAATTGAAATCAACATGACAGTACATCACCAACACAATCATCATCATCATCATCATCATCATCATCATCATCATCATCATCATCATCATCATCATCAAATATGTTTTACGCTTGAAGGCAGTCACATACTTGGACAACAGAATAACGTATTGTCTTAATAACCATGCTATTACAATGACCATGTGCCTAATTAGAAGAATGCATCTTCTATTTGAACAAAAATCTTGTTTATTCAATTGGGTAAAAGTAAGAAAGGAGAAAGGAGGGAGGGCACAGGTAGCATCAGGTCTGTGTAAATATGCACAAAATTTCTCAATTGTGTCTCTCTCGGTTGGAAAAGAATTTCAGCATCACATGTGGTTCCTCATCTTCTGCTGAGAGCAAAGAAATTGCCTCCCCCCCCCTTTTCATTTAAAGCCACCATAATTTGTGGTTCTGATGAAAGCGAAAGAAAAAAGTGCCAAAAGCAGGGCTGCAGTTGGGAAGACAAAATCACGACCACAGAACAACTACACAACCTGAGTGTTGAGAATGAAAACATTGAAACTGTTTTTAAAAAAATTATATACCTTGTGGAGACTGCAGCCAAGAAATCAGAAAGAGTCTAAAACGTGGAAGGGCAGCAATGAAGACATTAGGGGGTGGGGGAATCAAGTGTAAGGATGTAACACTGGAGACCAAAGCCAAGATCAACCACATTCTTGCACTTCTGAGAGCCATGACAAATGTACTAAGAATCTCTCTTCCAACTCTTGTCTGGTAGAATGGAGATTTGAAGTGGGGATGGCACATTTTCTCCATGAGGACGGGGGTGGGGGACACAGGACTTACATGCATGCCCCATTTATCCACCCCACCCTCCCTCCACCAAGTGCCCAGGTGTCTAACTAGAGCTTGTGCCATTGTCATACAGCTCTCCTTTCGGCACACTATACTGGAGAGATGTGTTGAGGGGACATAGGCTGGTAGCAGTCCCAGCTACAAGTCATAGGGAGTTTCACATCAAACATTTGGCTCTGCTGTATTTGAGGAAATCATGTTTAGAATTGTGTGGCCTCTGAACATCAATCCATACCATCCTAAATTGATGCAGGGGAGGCTTCCGACTAATCCTTCATCATTTCTTGCTGCTTCCCACTAGATAAAAAGATAAAAAGATATTAGGAGTGAAATGAACACTCACCAAATTCATCAGTCCCATCAAGTTGGGCTGCTTTTACTCTATGAGACATCTTGATGAGTAATTTTCAACCCTGGCAATATGTCTCACCTCCAGGGTGAGAACCTGAAGAAGAACCACCAGCATCACAATCAAAACTCTGAAATTTGTGCAAAATCCCTCTGTACAAAACTAGTCTCTTCTCTCTTTTCATTCTTCAGGGAGGCTCCTTCTGCATGCCTGTTACAGGCCATGGGGTCATCCCCCAGTGTCCACAGTCCTCCCTATCCAAAAAAAACTATCTTGGAGGAAGGGGGAGCACAGAAGAAGGAAGGAGGCAGCGGTAAATTCAAATGGAGCTTGACTTTACTGCTGCCTCCTCCCTTTTCCCTTGCGATCCCAGCCTCCCAGCTGGGTTTTTTTTTTTTACAGGTAGGGCTGTGGGGAGGGGACACCCCCTCCTCCCCATACCCCGACCAGCCAAAAAGCCCCAGCTGGGAGGCAGGGTGAGGGGTGAAAGGCAGAAAGGAGCAGAGTTTTTTTTAATCGTGGTCTGCTCCTTTCTGCCTTTTGCCCCTCCCCTGCTGCCCAGCTGGGGCTTCTTAACAGGTTGGATGTGGAGAGGGGGTTCCCCTCCCCATCCCCCACCCTGACCTGTCAAAATGCCCCAGCTGTGAATCAGGGTGGCAAGGGAGAACAGAGCAAGCAACGGGAAATTCAATCGGAGCACTGCTTGCTCCATTCTGTCTTGCTGCCCATCTCCCTAGCTGGGTTTGACAGGTCAGAACAATTGGGAAGCTGCCGCCACCCAGGTGGGTTTTTTTTTTTGACAGGTGGGGCTTTCCCCAATAGGAACAGCCTGACCTGTCAAAAAAACCTCACCTGGTTTGCAGCAGCTTCCGAATTGTTTCATTACTCATTTTGTTTCATGACTAAAATTCAATAAAAAGTCATTTAGTAATGAAACAAAACACGAGTACCAAAACAAACCAAATGAAACATTAATTTTCCATTTCGTGCCCATCTCTATTGATAATCATGCCTTGAGAGTCCAGGGGAAAGTGTTTGTATCTTTTGAGCACCAGCTAACCTCTACACCAGAAGATATTTCTTTATATTATAAAAGCAACTGATTGAAACCAATCCCTTTGAAAAACACAGCTCTGTGCCTTCCACAATAAACATAGAAGCAGAGAAGAAATTCCAAATTAGCTGGGAAGGCAATACTTTGGAACATTGCCTTACCCCAAAGGATTTGGGTACCACTCTAGATTGAACCCTGACCTACAAAAAACATTGTCTAAACACCAAACAGAAAATTGCTTCCAGAAACTGAGTACTTAGGAAACTGGCTGGGTCAGACTGAGGTGCACACCCACAAACAATGAGAACAACAGTTTTGTCACTAGAATATTTCACAACAGAATATGCTAGTGCCATATAGTATAAATCAGCACATACCAAACAAGTAGAGGTGCCTCTTAATGAATCATGGAAGATTATTACTGGCTGCCTGGAACCTGAAAACGTCTACTATTGACTGGCACTGCTCCACCAGAAAAAACATTGAGAAGTGCCAGGTACCAAACCCATCCACTTCATGAACATCAACCCCTAAAGCAATGGCTTAAGGGTGAGTGCATTTTTCAAACATCTCAAGGTCTCAATAGTAAACAAGAAGAGGCTAGGCTAAATCATAGAATCATACAGAGCAAAATCATAGAATTATAGAATCAAAGAATCAAAGAATCCACAGAGAGTAAAAGCAACACACTTTGCCAAATGGATGAATGCTGAAGACTGTTTTTCATTACAACAAGTTTCCGGCTGAATGATCTGGAAGTCACTTAATAAACCTGGAAGTGAAGCGGAAAGATCAAAGGATTACCAAGCAAATTTGGGATAACGGAACAAGGACGAATTTTCTGTGAATGTGGAGAAATTCAATCAACGCAGCATGTACATGCCATTTATGACCTACCACGTAAGCGAAAGAAAATCTGGTAAATGGTTAAGATAATGCTATGGAAGTGATCTGTTTCTGGTAAAAAAAAATCTAAACAATTTGATATTTTAGATTTGCCTGCACTTTATATTTCATAAATGCTCATAATTTTAAACTGTGCAATGTTACCTAAGAACATAAGAAGAGCCACACTGGATCAGGCCAAAGGCCCATCTAGTCCAGCTTCCTGTATCTCACAGTGGCCCCACGAGATGTGTCTGGGACCGCACGAGACTAGATATCTGTCTCCTGATACCACGCCCCTGCATCTGGGCCTTGAAGTACCCCGGTTTTAAGCCTGGAGATTACACATCTCTATCATAGTTTGTAACCTGAGATGTACTTTTCCTCCTGGAATCTGTCCAATCCCCTTCTGAAGGCATCCAGGCCAGATGCCATCACCACATCCTATGGCAGGGAGTGCCACAGACTAACAACACGTTGGATAAAAAAAAATCTTTTGCCTGTTCTCACTCTCCCAACCCTTAATTTGAGTGGATGTTCCCTAGTTCTGGTATATTGTGAGAGGGAAAAGAGCATCCCTATATCCACTTTACTCATGCCCTGCATTATTTTGTATGTCTCAAATCATATCCCCCGCCCAGGCACCTTTTTTCCTCATAAGGGAGGTCCCCTGGCCCCAGCTGATAACGAATGAAGAAAGCTAGCTAGGAGATTCTGCGATTTAGCCTAGAAAGGCTTCTTTTCAAAGTTCCGAATCTGCCTGAGGATAAGACCCAATGCAGCCAAACACACTGGAGAAGGCCTCCTCTAGTCTTTTGCATCCATCATGTGAAGGTCTAAATGACGCAAGGTCATGGGAGAGGTGGGGAACTTCCATTTATACACCCTCATCCACACATATAGTTGAACAGGGCTTTCATTTTAAGCATGTCCTTGATCTATGGCATTTCATGCTTTCAATTAAGCATCAGTAATTTGCCCCTCAGCTTAGCAGATTTCCCAGAGCATCACATCAAGTCAGAAAACAATATCAAACAAAAATAAATAAAGGCAAATCAAATACATAACACTTCATCATCAAGAATGTCTCTTGAATAAAGCAGCACCTTTCAAACAATTCAGGGAAATTAAAACTGAAGACTTGACCAAATGACAAAGAAACAAAATCTCGCCAAGCATGGTTCATAAACAGGAGAAAAACACACACACACAGAGAGGGGGGAACCAATAAAATGACAGATTTTCCTGAGTTTTAGTGACAAGCTGAAAGGCCAAGGTGCCAAGCACAGACAAAAATCCTCATATTTATAGAACTTGGAAATGTCACTTTTTTTGTTTAAAAAAATCGCAGAATCGCTAGTCAGCCTGGCCATGAGCCAGATTCAACATACTTAGATTAAGAAGGCTTTCCATACGCATTGCCCCAAAGTCAAATTCAGGGCAGGCTTGACCATTTGATAAACTAAGGATGCTTCAGACAGCTCGTCTGGGGTGTTGTCAAGGTGCAATAAATTCATAATTTCTAAATCAATGAGGCATTTTTGTTTCCAGGAAATTGAGCTGGTGGTATTGGTATTTTATTTATAGCCTCACATGGTGTCTGCAATTTGTGTGACTGGGAGAGAGTTTTCTGGGCTGGGGTGATTGTCTATTTACATTATCTAGCAATGACCAATTATTCCCATCTAGTCTTTGAATTCCAAGAAAGCCCCATTTCTCTGCAGAGTATTATTGATTATTTATTTATTTATTTATTAATCTTGTATACCGCCCGTCTTCCTGAAGGAACTCCGGGCAGTTCACAGCACAGGATTCAACAATAGACAAAAGTGAATCAGTACAAAAACAAATTAATCAACAGTTAGACCAGCAATTAAACCAAACAATCAGCAGGAAGCAGATGGCAGGAGAGGGGAAAAAAATTCATCCACCAAATGCCTCTTGGAAAAGCCAGGTTTTTAAAGCTTTCCGAAAGGCTTGCAGGGACTGTGCAAGGCGCACATCACTGGGGAGGTGGTTCCAGAGCGCAGGGCCAGCCACAGAGAAAGCCCAGGAATGGGTAGATGTTTTCCGGGCCTCCCTGGGCGTGGCCACCCACAGCATGTGTGCCCGCGACAACCGAGTCGGTCGAGCCGATGTTGACCGCTGGGCAATCCGCTGCACCAGGTAGTCAGGTCCCAGGCCATGGAGGGTTTTATAAATTAAAACCAAGACCTTGAATCTGATTTCGGGATGCAACAGGCAACCAATGCAGACAGGCCAAGACTGGGGTGATATGGTCAAACCGGTGCACACCCGCCACCAGTCTGGCCGCCGCATTCTGTACCCACTGCAGCTGCCAAAGGAGAGTCAAGGGCAACCCCATGTAGAGCGCGTTGCAATAGTCTAGTCTTGAGATCACCAGCGCTTGCACCACTGTCCTGAGGGAGTCCCCATCTAGATAGAGACGAATCTGGGCTATCTGTCGAAGGTGGAAAGAAGGAGTCCTGGACACAGCGGCCACCTGGGCCTCCATAGAGAGTGCTGGGTCCAGGACTACGCCCAGATTCCGGACACTGTCTGATGGCCGGAGAGAAACACCCTCCAAAGTTGGAAAAGGGCCTCCGTAGCCAGATGGGGAAGTCTCAAAGAACATAACCTCGGTCTTCTCAGGGTTGAGCCTGAGCCTGTTGGCCCTGGTCCACTCCATAACCGTGCCCAGGCACTGGTCGAGGGTCTGGACAGCCTCATCTGCAGAGGTGGAAAAGGATAGAGCTGTGTGTCATCAGCGTACTGATGACAGCAGACTCCATATCTCCTTATGACCTCTGCCAGCAGCCTCATATAGATGTTGAACAGCATGGGAGAGAGGGATGACCCCTGTGGAACCCCACAAGGGAGTATCCACGGGGCCAACAAATCCCCTCCATGCTGTACCTTCTGGCACGACGCCCCCCCAGGAAGGACCGGAACCAAATGAGAACAGTGCCTCCGATCCCAATCCCGGAGAGCCGACCCAGCAGGATACCATGGTCGACGGTATCAAAGGCCGCTGACAAGTCCAGAAGGACCAACAGGGTGGAGTTACCCCTGTCGGGCCCCCCGAAGGAGTTCATCTTGCAGAGTGACCAAGACTGTCTCGGTCCCCTGACCAGGCCTAAACCCGGATTGGAATGGATCAAGGACCCGTTCACCCACCAAAAAATATTCTTTTCCTCTGTTTCTTGTCTCCATGGCAGTTGATTGTTGTTGATCTGTTCAGTTAGTTGCACAGTTGGACCCCCATATTTGTGGGGGATTTGTTCCACAAGACCCCGGCAGATGCTGAAAACTATAGATAATATTGAACACACACGTGGCAGGACATACATTAGAACGGGTTTTCATGAATATGCAGAGGGAGAGTTGCCCAATGGTGTCTGACCTTGAGTCAAACCTCTTGTCATGGTCAGATCACCACCTGATCAAATGCAGCCTCACAGTAGCACCCCCTCCCCATGGGGAGCCTGAATCCATTAAGATGGTCCGCCCACACAGGCTACTGGATCCCATTGTTTTCCAGGATGCCATGAGTGCGTTAACCACTGAACTGGTTGACTCTCCTGTTGACACTCTGGTTTATATACTGCTTCTACCAAGGCAATGGACACAATCACACCCAAAGGCCCCCTCCATCGCAGGGTCTGCCCAGCTGCTTGGTTAAACCAGAACCTGTGGGCTTTAAAGCGAAATCAGAGGAGGCTAGAGAACATCTGGAGGCAGCCCCCGGCTGAAAATAATCTATCAGCCATGGATTACTGTAATGCGCTTTACGTGGGGCTGCCTTTGAAGACGGTTTGGAGATTGCAGCTGGTTCAGAATTGTGCTGCACGGCTGGTGAGTGGTAGGGCCACCAAGGAACACATCACACCGATTCTGTATAACCTTCACTGGTTACCAGTTGCTGCCCGAGCCCAATTCAAAGTGCTTGTTTTGACATATAAAGCCCTAAACGGCTTAGGACCTAGATACCTGAAGGACCGCCTCCTTCCATATGAACCTACCCGGCAACTAAGATCTAGTCAGAGAGCCCTCCTGAAAGAGCCATCCCTTAAGGAGGTGAAGGGGATGGCTTGCAGGAATAGGGCTTTTTCAGCAACTGCCCCCAGACATTGGAATGCCCTCCCAAATGAGACTCGCCTGGCACCGACGTTGATATCATTTCGGCGCCAGGTAAAAACCTTCCTATTCCAAAGGTTTTTTAACTAATGATTGTGGGTCCTGATGGCAATTTTTAGTGGTGTGCTTTTAATGTACTGTATTTATTGCATTTACTGGTTTTATTGTTCTAATTTTATTGTATTTTGATGTTTTAATTGTTTTGATTGTGAGCCGCCCGGAGACCTTTGGGTAGTGGGCGGCATACAAGCTATATAAATAAATAAATAAATAAATAAATAAGATCACATCTTCTGTTTATCTAGCTAAAAACGAGGCTACAAGAAGAACTTACTTTGCTACCAGATAAACAAAGCCCCAACTCATCAGGCTGAATTGTTTCATATAGTGAACAATCTATTCGGGGTTGTTCACAGTGCAAGGCCTCCTCCGCCTATCTCCTGTGACCAATTTGTAGCATTCCTTCCTTCCTTCCTTCCTTCCTTCCTTCCTTCCTTCCTTCCTTCCTCCTCTCTCTCTCTCTCTCTCTCTCTCTCTCTCTCTCTCTCTCTTGGTTGTTATTATTCAATCACTTGGTTATTTCTACTTTTATTTTAGTTGGTTTAGTTTTATTGTTGGTGATTTTTTTGGTTATATTTTAATATATTATGTTGCTTGTATTTTTGGTATTTAAATGTGTTGTTATTGCTATGCTGAGATTCGATGTTGTAAACCTTCCAGAGTAGCCTTAGGGCTAGATGGGTGGTGTAAGTCAGATAAATAAATAAATAAAATAAACACTATAAATAGCTTGGTAAAAGAAAAAAGTCCAGGGAAAAAGCATTTTCACTCTCTATTATCAGAACTGACCACTAGAGGGAGACTAAGCCCATGCTTATGTAGCCTAAGAACAAGAATACATAGCATAGTCTCAGGCTCTCTCTATTGGCCAGTTCTGGTAAATAAATAGTCAAAACTTTTTTTCTAGTTTTTCTCTTTTGATATTTTAAATATGTTCAGATTGAATAATGGAACTGTGGCTACCAATCCCACTGATTTGGGTGTCCTATTGTATGTGTGCAATAAAGAAAGCAGCATATACAATGTTGCAATTTCAAGTACAGTGGTACCTTGTATAAAGGAATTAATTTGTTCCACATGAAATTATGTTAAGCAAATTTTCCTTTATACAAATTTCCCATAGGAATGCATTGAAAACAGAATAATCCCTAATTGTGACCATTTTTATGTTGTACGGATTTGCCCCACAGGCGATTTTGCTAAGCAAATTTCCCCTATCTCCGGAATTTTTTATGTTGTACAGATTTTATGTTATACTAACTGTTTGTTATTCAAGGGTCCACTGTAATTGTAAGTAAAATATGGTTTCTACAAGGTGGATAAAAGCAATGATTTTTAACAAATAATCAAATTGATTTAAATTAAAATTTAAAGCTTTATATGAATTTTAAAAAATTATTTAAATTGTCAAAATATCAATTTTTAAACATTTAAATAGTGGTTTAAGTAAATTTGATTTGTGAAATAACATTCACTCTTTTAAAATTCTTTCACCTACAAATATTTCAGAGTGAGTTGTTAGAACTTGAAGTACTAGTTAATGAGAAAGAAGTGAGTTTTGGGGAAGCTGTAGCTATTCTCTTCTGTGGATCTCTGTACTTCTACTGTGTACCAAAAAGGAATTTTACCAGAAATTCCAAGTTCTACGATTTTCTGCTTCAGTTGCCAATCTAATTTGGTTAGTTGTAGGTACCATTTTCTGCCACACACACACAAAATTCCTTTCATATCTTTACCCCAAAATCATAGAGAGTGGATTTGGGTTGGCATTTACTGGGAGCTTTGCCATCGATGTGGGTGGGATCGAAATTGGGTCAACTACTAACATTTGACCTTCATTCTCCCTTCAAAAATTCATCCACATATAAAGGTAGAAATCAAGGTTTCGGTCCTTGACATAAGTGGTGCTGGGATGAGATTAAAGAGACTCCTGGCCTTTGCTTTCTTCAAGAACATACATCATCAAAGCCCAAAAGGGGGAAAGGAGATGGTGGTAAACAGAAGACCCCCCCACCTTCCATATCCAACCATTGTTTGATTAAGTAGCCATTAGTAACACTTGACTATTGCACTGCTCTCCTGCATTTATTTTTCTTAGCTGACCTCCAGGTTGTAGCCATCAGTTTTCTAGCAAATGGGCTCGCCTTTGGCTGGAAAGTTGCATACACCTTGACAAATGACTCACATTACTTTCATAAGAAAAGTCTAGGATTTGGGTTTATATATGTGAATGTACTATTAGAATATATGCTGTTCCTAATAATGTCACCATTTGTAGTTGACCGGTGTTGATCTTGTCAATGCTGAAGGTTTTCAGATGTTGGCCCAGGTCTTTTGGGATTGCACTCAAGGTGCCCATTATTATTAGTGTTGTTCTTGCTTTCTTATTCCATAGCTTTTCAATTTCTAAGTCCCAATATTTGACAAGAGTTAGAAAAGAGTTATCTTTTCTAACTCTTTATTGTTGACTCTTGCACCTCCTGGTATTGCCACACTGGCAATTCGAACTTTGTTTTCTTGCATGTATACTATCGCAATGTCTGGAGTATTGTGAGCAAGGTGTCTATCACATTGGATTCTGAAATCCCAGAGCACTTTGATGACTTCATTTTTGGTTTCTTGTTCTTGTTCTTGTTCTTGTTCTTGTTCTTGTTTTCTTCTTCTTCTTCTTCTTCTTCTTCTTCTTCTTCTTCTTCTTCTTCTTCTTCTTCTTCTTCTTCTTCTTCTTCTTCTTCGCGTTTGTCCTATTTGGTGGTGGGGTCCAGTATTCTCCTTTTTGCCTAGCCTTGCTCATCGGCTAGGTCTGGGTGAACCTTGGACAACTTCCTCATTAACTAGCCTTGGTCTTCAGCAACACTCCTTACACTTAAATATCTTTTATAGTTCTTTTATAACTGCAGACCCCAGACTGCTTTTGATTCCTTGGCTGCTGTCTCCATTTGGATGGACAACTGAACCAATGTAAAGAAAGCCTTTATTGATATTGATTTTGCTGTGGTCAGCATTAAAAGCCATGTAGTTCTTCTGCACTTACCATTTGGCTCTTTAGACTGTTCAGCTGTAACCATGGTTGCTTTCTCTTTACCCTTCCTCAAGGGTTGTTTCAAGTCATAGCTACTTTCTGCCGATAGTCTGGTTCCATCTGCTTATCTCAAATTATTGAAGATTCTTCTGTTTGTTGCCCCTCCTCTTTTATCTGAATTTCATCCATCATTTTGCATGGAACTCAATCCATCAAATGCAAGTAAAATAAAGAGAGGGGGAGATAAAATACCCCCTTGTAACAGAATGGGAAACTCTTCTCTTTCTTGTCTGCGGAGATTCTTGGTCAAGCAGGTGAGGGTATCAAAGGAGTTGAGTCAAAGGAACTAGACTTCTTTTCCTCTGGGATTGAAACATTTCACTCCTCATCCAAGTAGCTTCTTCAGTCTAAGGAATGTTTGTGGGAGCCTTCTAATTTATAGTTCATCTTGGTTTCACACACCCCTGGTCTGAATAGAATCATTAGATCAGGGGTGTCCAAACTTTGGCCTTCCAGATGTTTTGGACCACAACTCCCAGAATTCCAACCCTACATTGCCAATGACAAAGGACTGTGGGAGTTGTGGTGAAAAACATCTGGAGGGCCAAAGTTTGGACACCACTGCATTAGATGGACAATGGGCAGCATGATAAATAGGTGACAGATTGTGCCTAACGCCTGTTGACCAAAGGCTTTTCTGTACACGTATGAATGGCTTCCCTGACTCCTCTCTTCAACCACCTGTCTTCTCTGTCTAACATGTACACCTTTGTCTTTAAATGAGTGTCCTTTGTCTTTCAAATGAAGGTACACTGCTGATTCTGGTCCTGAGCTGTTGCCCTTCCTGTGGTAGGATATCCTTCTGTTTAGTGGCTGTTTAGTTTCTCCAGTGTAGAACTCTGCGTGTTTCAATCCCATGAGAAATTGTTTCGATCCCACAGTAAATTGTGCCGATCCCACAAGAAAAGACCAGTTGCCATGACTCAAATCCCAGACATTCTCCCCCATATTCTGTCCTAAATGCAGCCTGTGTTCCAAGTATAGGTCTTGTAGAATAATCCATTGCTTTCCAAGTTCCATGCGATTAAAGGCTTTACCTCTGCCTTCAATGGTTAGGATTTATAGCCAAAAATGGATTAAAAGTGTGGATGCAGGTGTGAACATGCGGGGAAATAGATCACATCTTGGACTGCTGGTGGAATGGAATCTATTTCCTGGCGATCACAAGGTTATGCACATGTGTGCCCACTCTCTTTCTCTCTCTTTTGTAATTTAGAACGGGTTGTAACTTGATTTTCACAGGTTTTTTTACACAGTGCCATCCAGTTCCATCCTTTAGGCATTCCTTGGAAGGTCTTTACCTTGAATCCGTTTCAGAGGGATCAAATGCTCCCAGTGAGGGCCGGGAGCCTGAAAGTAACACTATTGCAAAGTATGGGCTCTTCTATTTAATAAGATGTTATTAATTTTAGGAACAACTCTGGAGTCAATCTTCCTGCCAAGCAGCCAGGCTTGTTATTATATCTCAGTAATGAATAGCACCTTCAGCCTTGACTGTTAGAGACTCTAATAATGTTGAGTTGGCATCATTCTTACAGTTTTAGGACTTTTATTTCCGCACCACTAAAGGTCTGAAAGATTTTTATCAAGGCATAGGGTACATTCCAGCAATATGGACAATTTCTTTATTGTAAAAAAGGGCAGTTTTTATTGGAGGTGGAGAGATTCTATACATCCTACACATAAACCAAAAATAATCTCTAAATACAGCTGCATTGTGTTGTTTCCACAATCATTTAAACACAGGAGTCTAGCCAAAGAATATACAAAAGATTCGTTTTTTTAAAAATGGCCGCTCTGCACATATGTGTACCACATGGACCATTATGTGTAGATGTTAGACATGGGAGGGGGGGCACAATTCCTCCTCCTTTTAACGGCCTGGCTTTAAAGTCTTGCTTATGACACACCAAGGTTGCATGCATATTAAGCTATCGCTTAATGCAGATGTTCAGAATATTTAGACATCGCTTCTCCCTCTGCCCCTTTTCTTTCATGAACGTGTAGGGAATAGAGATGGGGGATGGAACACCCAAAAGGAAAGGCCCCCCACCACTGTTTGCAAAGAGAGTAGGGGGGGTTCCCTTTGGGCATACTGCTAGGTTGGCTCTCTATGTCCATGCCCCCGTGGAACAGCTGAAAGGAATCCCTTGCATAGACACATTAGGAAGAACTTCGTGATGGTTAGAGCTGTTCAGCAGCAGTGGAATATGCTGCCATGGAGGGTGGTGGAGTCTCCTTCTTTGGAGGTTTTTAAGCAGAGGCTGGATGGCCACCTGTCGGAAATACTGTGATGGGGGTTCCTGCATGGCAGGAGGTTGGACTGGATGGCCCTTGGGGTCTCTTCCAACTCTATGATTCTATTATTCTATGACAGGTTGTGTTTCTAAGCCCCACAGATCCACCAGGGGGGCACAGAAGCAGACGACAAGCCACCTGGAGGGAGTCCTCCTCCACTGTTTTTGCAGACAGCAGAAGGGGATTTTGCAGACAGCAGACAGGCTTAGTAGCTGTTTCTATCTCCCCATGGATCTGTGGGGACATAGAAACAGAGGGCAAGCCACCCAAAGGCATTCCCCCTCCCACTATCTTTATAAATGGTGGGGGGTCCCTTCAGGCAGCCTAGCCTTCCATCTCTGCCTATGCACTGGAAGAACAGCTGATCCACAGGGGCATAGACAGAGAAGAAAGCTTAGCTGACGAATGGTCAAATATAAAAAGGGTATATTCATCCCTTCGTAGTCACCAGGTTCTCTGATCTGACGAATACAAAGTGACAAATATCTGACAAATCAGCAATATTCATCATATTTTGTGATCCAATTTTATATCCATCCCCATGTCCAGCAGGGAACATTTCCAGTTTACGATTAAACTATACCTTAAGATTCCTGAGACACAATACCCCCTCACAAATATTGGGATGTACATGGTGCCTATGCCTGTTTGGAATGCTTAATTTATTTCTTGCCTTCAGGGCATTTAGTCATACTGTTATGGCAGTTTGGAATGTGATCTTGAGAATAGGAGTTGACCATCCCAGAAAGCCTTAAAATAGCTTTTGAAAGTTCAAGACAAAATGATCCAGAGCAATTTGTCTTGGTTACTAGATAGTATTTCTAGACCAGTGGTGACATACCTCTGGCGCTCCAGATGTTTTGGACCACAACCCCCATAATTCTAGCTTGCCAATGCGAAAGGACTGTGGGAGTTGTGGTCCAAAACATCTGGAGTGCATAAGGTTCACCACCACTGTTCTAGACTATATCTTGCTCTGTCCCTTCCCCTCCTGTTGAATTCCTTAATGGGCTATTTAAAGGAAATAAGAAGTTGGCCTAATTGTCTAAGACAATGATAATATATTATTAATATGTGTGGAACATTTAAAAGTAATATATGAAAGTCCATTAATTGGCAAAATATAATTGATTTTCCTGTGGAATGTTAATGTGTTTCATTTAAGTACAGTGATACCTCGGATAACGAATTTAATTCATTCTCCAAGGCAATTCATTATCTGAAAAAAATTGTTATCCGAAACACAGTTTCCCATAGGAATGAATGGAAAACCAATTAATCTGTTCCAGAGCCTAGGAAAATGACACAGACACCTGGTTTTTTGCTCAAAACACTTTATAAAGTGCACTTTAAAGGTACAGATGCAATGCCACCCAGGATAACTCTTTTTTACTGATGCATGCTGGAAATTCGTTATCCAAGGCAGTCCATAGGGAAAAATTGTTATCCAAGGCAGCCCATAGGAAAATTTGCTATCCGAGGCAGCCCCATAGAGAAAATTCGTTATCCGAGGCAGAAAATTGTGATTCGTTATCCGAGGCAGCCCATATGGAAAATTCATTATCTGAGGCAGCCCTATACCTGGAAATTGCAATTCGTTATCCGAAAAATTCATTATCAGGGGCATTCGTTATCCGAGGCATTACTGTACTGAGTTAAAAAAAACTTGCAAACAAGTGGTGTAATGTAGATTGATAGATACACACTTATTCAAGCCAAGGTACCTCCTTTTTCTCTTCTCAGGTAGCACATTTGATATTTTAGTATCCTAAGCGTAGGAAGCTAAAGCAAACATCTGAAGGATTTAGAGGTGGGGGCAGGGGAAATCTTATAACCTGTAAAGTTTGTAAAGATTGTAAGTAACTCAGAGAACAAAGAGCCAAAAAGGGGTTAAATGTAAAGGACTAAAAACTTGTCTCTGTTGGCAGTAAGTGCGTATTTTGATAAGAAAGAAAACTACTTGCTGCTTATCAACATAGATACTAGTAGTGAATTGGAGAACAATGTTAGTGATGAAGATGATGATGAGGCCTACAAATGGATGGTCTAGAATCATCTTCCCAAACCTACGGAGCCTCATGGCACAGTGGTTAAACTGCTGTACTGCAGCCCAGACTCTGATCATAACCTGGGGTTCAATCGCAGTAGCCAACTCAAGGTTCACTCAGCCTCTCATCCTTCTGATGTCAGTAAAATGAGTACTCATCTTGCTGAGGGCTCCGTATGGAACCTGCATAATTATATATGAACCACCCAGAGAGTGCTTTAAGTGCTATGGGATGGTATATAAGTAGCATGCTTTTCTTTGCTTTGCTTTTTTAGGCAAATACAGTTAAACCCAGCATCCTGCTCAGCCATGTTATATTTCCTGCCTTATCTGTAGAGATCCATATAAAACTCTGGGTGACCTTGGATCAATACAAGTGGTGGGAACAAGAACTGGATCGTGGCTTTCTGCAAGAGAAGGATGGGATTTATCAAAGTGGAGGTATAGAAACAGGGACAGTAAATGCTTTTCAGGCATTTCCAAGCATAACTTGTTAGGAGTAAAGCTGCAGAGCCTTATAAAACTGAAAATAGTACCAGACTGGGAACCTGGAATGCTTTGTCTGATATTACATTTCTCACTGAAAATTCATGCCTCTGCTCATTAAATTACAAAGTGCTGAGATCCATATTCGCAGCAGTGGGGGTGGAAGAGGAATGCATAGTTTCATGTCATCAATATATGTGGGAAGTCTGAGGTAATTTGGATTCATCAGTAGGGGTTCTAGGATGGGCATGCTGTTCCACTTGCTTGGGTACCATCCTCTGTGTGAAAGGGCACTCTCCATGGAAAGGGCCATCCCATCTGTGTCTGGTCTAAAGGCAAAGCAAAAGTAAGGAGAACAGATGAACTGAGGTTAACCAACTACAATTAACAACACATGGGCTTTTAAATGAGCAGACAGGCACCCAGTCACAGCTTTCACTAGTCTAAGGAGTTGCATTCCATTTCTATTTAACTTTTAGCACTTGTACGCATATTTACGTGGACACAACTTATGCAGATTTGTATCCCCTTCTATTTTGTTTTGTTTTGTTTTACTTTATTTGATGATGCCACTCACAGTAACTGCCCTGGGGGCTCATCTCGTGGGGAAAATGAAAAGAATATCTGTAAATGTTCTCCTCCACTCCCCAAGAAAAAAAAACCCAAAGATCAAATGTTGTTAATTTTTTTGCCCTTCAACAAGAACAAAAAGATCCACATTTTTTTTTTCATCAGCACCACTATACACTGGAACAGACAGACAAACCAAGTAGAACTTATTTCCCCCTACAAAAAAACCTAAGATTGGCAGCAGCCAGGGATTTGGGGGGAGCATTCTACAAGATAAAGAGTTTGCACAACAACTGTTTCCACGAATCTTTCACAAAAACATTGTGCCCACATGTCAAATATGCACAGAAGCTCTTGTCATCCCGCTCAGCATGGAGAAAACTTTCGACAGTTGTTCATTCTTACTTCCTGAAAGAAAATTCACAGTTTTTTACATCCCTCTCCATAGGCCTTGACTTGTAAATGACCATCAGAATCTCATATGGAACAGCTTGAGGTGGGAGAGATGGAATGACCCTGTCTGCCACCATGTCAGTGTAGATTCAGAGTCATCCTGGTGAGTTTATATAGAAGTTGAGTCATGGCAACTGACAGATAGAAACGTTTTGATGCTCATCCATGCAGCTTCATCAGTCTGAATAAAGCTAGTTGCAAATCCTCCATTCTATACGCTTGACCTCTTGTCACCCTGGTCTGAAATAGGCTCATAAGATGAACAATAACCTGAATAGGGTCGTTAGGTAGACAACAGTCTCAGTAGCCTAAGGTGAACAATCGCCTAAGGCAGGCCTGCCCAAAGTCCGGCCCAGGGGCCAAATCCAGCCCGTCAGGCCATTCTGAGTGGCCCTCGGCTGGCTGGCCTGCCCTTCCCTACCCCCTTCACCCCATGTTATTTTTGAAAAAAATCTTCCGCCAACACTGACACAGCCGGGAAGCTTGTGGGGCTGGGCAGGCGGGCCGGCCAGCCATTGCACGGGCTGCTGCCACTGGCACCGCCGGCAACCATGTGAGGCTGGGTCCACACACGGGGGTGGCGTGCGGGTGGACTGCCACCACTGGCAGCACTGGGAACCTTGTGAAGCTCAGTGCACGGGCAGGCCGCCGCCACCAGCACTGCTGGGAACCTTGTGAAGCTCGGGAACACCGGCACCGCTGGGAAGGTTGGGCGGCTGGGTGGTCTGTCACCACCAGCATCGCAGGGGAATGTGTGGGGGTGGGCAGGCCAGTGGGCCTCTGCCACCGCCAAGGAGTTTTGGGGTGGGGTGGCGGGTGAGCCATCACCACCGCTGGGGAGCTTGGGGGTGTGCAAGGTCACACAGATCACCTCTTCCAAGGGGCGACCTGTGGCCATGGCTCCCTGTGCTTCCTTTGGTCCCCACCTTCCTTCCTCCCTCCCTCCCTTGGTCCCCACCTCCCTCCCTCCCTCCCTTCCTTGTTCCCCACTTTCCTTCCTTCCTCTCTTGGTTTCCACCTCCCTCCCTCCCTCCCTCCCTTGGTTCCCGCCTTCCTTCCTGTGGGTGGGGTTGCAAGGGGTTAGTGTGGGGGGCTTGCAGTTGGGTGGCAGGGTCGGGGAGCAACCGCCCCCTGACACATTCTCAGCCACCAAATCTGGCCATCCTTACAAAAAGTTTGGGCACCCCTGGCCTAAGGTGCTGAAACCCATGAATAAGGGTTGTTAGCTATGGCCTGGGTGGTGAAACTGTTGCCTACCTAACGAGCCTATTCAGGCCATTGTTCATCTTATGAGCCTATTTCAGACCAGGGTGACAAGAGGTCAAAGTGAGCTATGAGATGGAGGACTCGCAGTAGCTATATTCAGACTGATGAAGCTGTTTGGATGAGTAGTGAAACGTTTCAGTCTCTCAAGAAAAAGGAGTCCAGCTACCATGACTCAAGTTCCAGACCTCTGCCACCACATTTGGATTGTAGGCTAAAATGTTGGAGATGGAAAATTTCAGCCATGCTACAAGAGATGTTCCTTGAGACTGCATTCCTCTCTCCCCCCATGCCATCTGCAACCCAAGTCTGAAGTCACAGCATACAAAGAGATGCAGAAATGGCACAGACATCTGCCATGAATTCTGGGGACTTTTATCTGCAGTGTTTCTGCACTGTCCATGTTTGTGGTGATGCCCAGTCTGAAGATGTGGGATTTTCTCCACTAAAGCTTGCCATTTGGTTAGTGCTCCAATAAAAGTCATTATCCTACTCTTCTGTTTGTGAAGGCTATGATAATGCTTTTAGGTCCAATGGATGTTTGTTTGGTGCAACTACAGGCTTGGGCCTGGATATTATTTTACTGCAAAATGTCTGGATAGCACCATATAAAGTAACACAATAAAAGTAAAGATAGAAAATACAGATGGGCACAAAACAAACTTGTTTTGTTTTGTTTTTCATTCTTCATTTCAATACAAAATGAGAGGAAAAATGAAGTGCCCTTTAAAAACCAAAATGCAACTAAATGGAAATTTTTGTTTTATTTCATATTGTTTTTGTTTATTATTTATTTTGACAAGCGCTGACCTTGACGCTTGTCAAAATAAATAAAAAATAAGCACCAGACACCCTGCAGGCCAGCTGATTGGCACAAGAGTTTTTTTAAAAGTGCCAACTGACCCTGGGCCAGCTGGTAGGCACGAGATTAAAAAAATTAAAAAATTAAAAAAATTAAAAAAGCACCATCCCAGCCCATGGGCCAGTTGTTTGGTGCGAGATTTCAAACATAAAAAATAAAATAAAAACACTGACCCAGCCCGCAGGCCAGCTGGTCGGCACAAGATAAAAAGTAAAAAATAAAAAATGTGCCACCCCAGCCCATGGGCCAGCTGATTGGCGTGAGATAAAAATAACAAATAGCAAATAACAAAACACACTGCCCCAGCCCACAGACTAGCTGGTCAGCATGAGATAAAAAATAAAAATATAAAAATATAAAAACGAAAAACATAATGAATTTTTTAAAAATTGTTTCATTCTAAATGAAATGAAAGAATAAAAACAAAACAAGAAACAAAACAAAACACAATTTTAGTGTTTCATGCCCATCTCTAATAGAAAACAGTATAATTAGATTTTACAAAAGCAACAAAAATGGTATTTTTGTCCCCTCAAAGTTCAGTGCAATAAGAAGTCACAGATTTGTAGCTTGACTGGAAATTTCAGAGGCATAAACTGCATATTTTTAAATGGATGTAGCTAATGGGCATATACTTGGGTGGGGGAGAAAAACCACCAAAATACATTTTGTGCAATAGGGGAAAATGCATGAAAATAAATAAATGTGTGCATTAGATACAATGCCAAAGTAAACATGCACATTTGGAAAAGGTGGGGAGAAAATATACAGGAAGAGAAAAACATTTTGCTGCCTGATTCAGAGCCAGAAAAGCCAGAAAATGTAGGGATGTTTCAAAGAAGTGGAACAAAAACTGGGAGATTTTCACATCCCTAAACAAAAGATATGACCCGTAATAAAACGGATGATGTGAAATGCAAAGTAAATGGGGAATTTGTTCTAGTCCTAGAAGGCAATCCATCACAGAACACCAAGTCCTAAGTCAACATTTTATACACCTTGAACTTTCAGTCTGGTGTAACTGAGCGAGAAACGTATCTCTTGGAAAAACCCTGCCTTGCATTTGTTCGACAGGAAACAACACATTCTCAGACCCAGACAGGGTGCAACGTACATGCCACATATGTAACCCTTATCATGCAAAGTACATATTCACATTGGCTCAGCTGTCAGATAGGCTGAAGCCATGGAAAAGGCCACAGGAGATAAGATATACATTTTATTGTTTGCCCTGCAGATTGTGAGCACTGCCTGAACGGCAAATTATTTATCAGAGTAATTTGTACCAAAAACAGCTCACCCCCAAGTGTACCTTACCCTAAGGACTTCCCCTGTTTAGAAACTACCCTCAGTACTTAACCACTGGCTATAGCCCGTGTTGCTGATGGCTATTTTCTGAAAAATCTCAAGCCTACCTTGTTCCAGATAATTGACTTAAGTGTTTTGGTATGCAACATGTTTCAAAAATATGGATTAAGAACCAGCTGAGGGACGCAATGTGAAGTGGAAGAGAGAGGAGGGGGTATTTAAATAAACTCCACGCCACTGGTTTTGGTCTGAAATCGTTCACTCCAAAGTTAAAAGGTACCAGTATTAGCTGAAACAAAATAATAGTTAGAAGTGCATCTTTATAAAGCCCTAATGTCTGAGTTGAATTAATTTTCAACTCTCTGTTGCCAAAAAAAAAAAAAGTGACTGTTTTTGGACCTTGATTATTTGGGCCCCTATTAAAAAAGCTTTACTGGCTGCCAATCAGCTATCAGGCACAATTCAACATGCTGATCTTAACCTACAAAGCATTATACGACCTGGGTCCAAGCTACCTCAACGACTGAATCTCACAGTATGAACTGGCTCAGGTGCTAAGGTCATTAGGAAGGCCTTTCCCTCTATTCCGCCACCTTTACAGGTACGGCTCATAAGAACACCTGAAAGGGCTTTCTCTGTTGCTGTGCCCAGACTTTGGAACTCCCTTCCACTGGAGGCCAAGATTGCCCCATCTCTGCTGTCTTTCCAGAAGCAGGCAAAGACCTTTCTGTTCAACTGAATGATGGACTGCCTATTATGTGCCTTTATATGAATCTATCATACATGACTACACAGACTTTGTGTTTATAACCACTTATAACTTTGTGTTGATGTATCTCCTTGTAATTGACACTATGTTCTCAATGTTAGTTCCCATCCCTCATAACTTTTAGATGGTCTACTGTACATGATTGCATTGACTGACTTCAAAAATACACCTATGCTTTCAATGTTATGTCCATCCCTCATAATGGATATATTACTCTTTAACTGCTTACGTTCTCTTTTAGCTTTAATGCTGCCTTTTAATGCTGTAAGATGCCCGTCAATTCCCTGTTCTCAAACTTGAATATGCCTTAAATGTACTGGATTGTATATTGTCCCTCATTACTTTAAGCTGCCTTGGGCCCTTTTCCAAGGAGAAAGGCAGGGCAAAAATAATCTAAAATAAAATAAATAAAATAATGATATCGACTGCCAGTGCAGTACAGTGAAAGATCGGCATTGAATTCTGTTTCTGAGGGGAATGGAGGAAGAGCCCACATATTGAAAGAGCAGAGAAGGGGGGAATGTGGGGCCACACAGGCTAGCGCTGCCACACAACTGCTGGTGTGTGCTGTGGTGTGTCTCAGAGAGATCATAACTGCAGAGCTTGAATTATGAATTTAAAAGCCAACATGTTAATTCCATGAACAGCAGCTCTGGAATATGCGCTGCAATGAAGACGACAAGAGTGCTTCTGATTATGACTGAATGGTGTGTCCAGAGGCTGTGAAATATTGGATTCATTCAGTTATGCGAGATCTTGGGCCCAAGAGCTGAGATTTGGACAATGAATCACAAAGCTTAAGTTCCCAAGACAAAACTTGAGAGACCTGTCAGTCCTAGGTTGTTCTAGTCGCTACTGTTGTGTCATTACAGTCATGACTGACTCTTCGTGACCCCATGTCCATGGAGTTTTCTTGGCAGGAATTCGGGAGTGGCTTGCCATTTCCTACTCCAGGTGCCTACAAGCACCTGGTATTTCCTGGTGGTCGCCCATCCAAGTACTAGCCAGGCCCGCCCCTGCTTAGCTTCCAAGATCAGGCGAGATCGGATGTGCTCAGGGTATGCATAGAAATATCAGTTTCCACCCGTGTGTGTGTGTGTGTGTGTGTGTGTGTGTGTGTGTGTGTGTGTGTGTGTGTGTGTGTGTGTGTGTGTGTGTGTGTGTGTGTGTGTGTGTGTGTGTGTGTGTGTGGGATGGGGGTCAGCATTGAAGGTTATAGTCTCTGTGACCTCCTTTGCATGTTATCTTATTGTCAAGTTGGAAAGGGTCATGTGAAATGCTTTTTTGACCTCACTGAAACTTACTTTGTATTCTAAGTAGAAAAAGAGGATAAGTACAATTTACAATTTAGGTTCTAAAACGAGTTGCACAGTAAATGAAAACATGCCCAATTTGGGAAATAGAGGAGTTGGCCCATGTTAACAGATGAAAGGAAACATCTTAAACATGTAGCTAAGATATTTTATCTTTTGGAAAATTCCCAGTGCTGGTTAGTGAATTGTGATGCTTTATTAATATAGTCAAATACTTAAAGCTATGCAACCTTGCCAAATGATTTTTTTAAAAATTGAATTGTCTAAAATATTCTTTAAATGTTCATATTAGTTTTTTTCAAACTTAATATGTCTTGAAACCAACAACAAGTCAACTTGAAGTCAGAGAAACATTGATGTCAAACACCGTTTTTAAGACTGGCTTAAACTCTTTTCTTGCATACTCTTTTCTTGCCTGACTGGATATAAAGCAAGAAAGGATTCAATTTGCTTTTGAGACATTTATTGTTTCTATATACTGCTTCTGGCCATCCATCATTTCATTTTCTGTGAAGCATAATATATTTGTTGAAAATACAGATTATCAATAAAGTGATGGTGACAGCATTAGAAAAAATATCAGTGCTACATATCTGCTTTCTGTTCCTTCCTAAGTTAGAATATTTGTGAATATCTTCTGCCTTAAAAATAATATTTGCATCATATGATAATGTTTTAGTATTTTTTTTAGTAGAAAGAACAGAATGGCACACAATGCTTTGGAAAGTTGTATGTATCGAGCCAAGCTTCTCAGTTATAAACCTGTAAACCTAACAAAGAGCTGGGTTGACACTTAGAAAGAAAATTGTTTAGGATGGGATTCATTTATTTAGGGTGATAAATGAAGGAAGTTAGCCTGCAAATTGTAGGTATCAGGTCTATTTGTTATTGAAGCATGAATGTACATTAATTATGTGGTTTCAGTGACTGGGTAATATCAACTACTTAGCATTCCATGTCAACCTGTCAGCATTGCGGATCACGCAAAATGACCCATGAACTGTACACTGTTCCTCCAAAGATTTTTTTTTTAAAAGGTAGTGCTCCCCAACTCCACCCAGGGCCAGCCATGGTGGCTGCACTTAGCTTTGCTTCTTCTCAGCCCTGCCAGTGCCATTTGATGGGACTGAGGGGTGCAGCAGCCTTGTTTCAATTTCACTTCTCATCTGTGACTGCCCCTGGAAGATCATCTGTCATTGTGTGCCCTCTGTGACACGTTGGCAAATAAGGTCAAACAATTCCTTCGGGAGGTGAAGTTGTGAGTATAAACACATTGTAAATATTTAAGTATGAGTTTTACGATGTTGGAGAGCCACACACATTTTGTTCCACATCAGATTGTAGGACCGAAAAACAAATTAGAAACTTACACATTATTTTAGCCTTTGGTGGGCATTTGTCATCATTACAAATGTGTCTGTTTGTTTTGACAGAGCCTGTAAGGAAAGTTGGATGTGAACAAAGCACCAAAACACAGTTTATTGTGGCAATTTGCTATTTGAAATAGTCCTTCTGATCTTGCCTGTGGCCATGAAGTCAGAGGAATACTGATTTCAACATGAATTTTGTCTGTTTATACATTGATTAAATAAGATTCCACACATTACAAGCTCCACAATACACAAACATTTACAAAGTTGCAGCTGCAAATCTTAAAAGGATGGTCGGTGGGCCACAGTTAGTTCCTGATTAATTTTCAAGTGCTAGCTAAGTCTATGATGGGAACGAAACCTTAAGGCTTGCGGTCTCCCATACCTATTTCCACATGCAGTCCATTCATTGTTATGCATAAGGCAGTAAACATTTACAATATGTGTATATTCATAACTTCACCTCCAAGCACATTGCCTGACCTTATTTGCAAATCATATTTCAAAGAGCACAGCTTCCCAACCTGTGAATCGTAACTGCCAAGGGAGTGGCAAAGTGGGTTTTTTTGAGGAGGTTGCCATGGTTTTCAAAGGAGGGGGACATGTTGCTTCAACTCTCACACAATCCCTTCCTGGTTCCTACTGCATGCTGTGTGATTCCTGAGAGATCTTAGCTGCATGTTCTCCTTCTCAGGTGGCACTACAGCCAGCTCCTCCTTGAAATTAGTGTTTGGGTAGCTTGGGAACAACCTGAAGCAAATGGTGAGCCACTGTGTGAGACAGAATGCTGGACTGGGTGGGCTGTGGCTTGTTCCAGCAAGGCTGTTCTTATGTTCTTATGTTAGCTCTGGTAGAGGTCCAAGATGAACTGCAAGTCATTCCAACCACAGCAGGGATTGGGAGGTGAGGAGCAACAATGGGCTAGAGGGGGAAGGGGGAAAATGTTAGTCAGTAGGACTGCTACAGAAGTAATTTCATGCCCTCCTTGCCTCAGCCACCCCCACCCCTGCAGCCATCTTAGGAAGGATGGCCAAGGAGGAGGAGCAAACTGCTTGAAGGAGGAATGAAAACAGTGATGGTTCCCTTCCTGAACCATCAATGGGAAAATTTGCCCAGGCAAACCTCATTACCTCCATCTCCTGGAGCCCATTAAGAGGCAGGTGGGAGTGGGGGGGGGGAAGAGTTGCTTTAACACTCAGCTATGATTCTGGAAGCAGGTTGCCCAGATGCAAGTACAACCATCCCATTAAATATTAGGTTAAAGTTATATTCTGAAAAAATCTATTTATAATGTGTTTTCTTTTCCTCATTAGAATATCTTTTATGGAAATATGATAGGGGACACCGATTCCTTGACTAGTAAGTATAAAAGGGAGTCATGACTCAAAAAAGGTTAGGATACACTGGCACGGAGTCACAGTTCATGGCTTTCTCTGCCTTGGGTAACGGCAAGTTGATGACTGGCTGGCTACTAAGATGATGGTGGCCGTTTTGAAATAGTGCCTCCTTGCTGAGATGCAATTTCTAAGGATCTTAATGCTGAATGTGTCTATTGTGTGGCAAAAAGTTGCCTCTTTTAAAAGACTGGGAGAGCTGACAGATTCTGCTGTCTTATTCTTATGGGTTCCTCTTCCTGTGTTGGTATTTACTGCTATTCTTCAAGCTTCTCCTAAAACAATATTTATGTGTTCTGTTCTTGATTGTCATGAAGGCACCGAAACAATACAATGCAAACACCAGCTAGAATCCTATTGTTGTTCACATAAGTTTTGCATGACCTGCTACAGCAAATCGTGGCAAATGTATGGGATACCAGGATGTATCTCATGCACATGTCTGGTCAAACACCTCTGCTATTTCACATGTCAAACAGGAAGCAATTTGCACATTTTGGTAAATTGTTTAAAAATGACCTCAAAACAAAATTATCACCCATTTACACCTGGTAGGTATGACTATTCAAAGCATGGAGAGGATCATGTTGGATCTGCCCGTCTATAAGCATTCAAGCTGAGGAGCCTCTTATAATAATAATTAAAAAGCCTGCAACTCAAATTTAGCATTAATATGCTTCAATGCCCACTTTGTATTAAGCACTCCATGTCCAGGGACTGGATGATTCACTTGCTCCGCCTCAGTTATCTCCTACATTCAAATTTGTCTGCACTCTAAATTTCAAGCAATGTGTATGTTCTGATTGGAACAAAAATGGAACACTCACCTGTCTCTAATCTCAACTCGCAGTTGGACCCGCTTTTTGACAAGAACGGAAATATTGGGAATTTTAGTTTTTCTAGATTACCGTTCCTGTAATCAACAATAAATACAACTACTAGGGAACAGAGGAAGTTTTAGTCCCAAAGTTTATCTTTACAAATCTCTGGTGGAAAAAAAAATATGCTTACAGTTCTGTCTGCCTCTCTGGGTGATGGATGAGGTCAGGCTGGTTTCCCCATTGCCATTATATTGCCATTAGAACTACAGATTTGGAAGGAACCCTGTGGATTGCCCTGTCCAGTCCCTCTCAAGGAGGCTGCAATGAGGAACCAAACACCCATGTGTGCTTCCTGAATAGAAAGCAGTGGCTCCTAAAGGATTCTGCATCCTTGGCTGCACTGTATTTTGTACCGGCTTTTCCCATGTCCTGCTGATCACAGTGGAAGAGATGCATGTATGTCTCCAAATCTCTGCCCATTATAACCAGCGGGCCTTAAAACTATTTCATTTGGTTTCCATCAGCTCCCACACTTTTTCTTTGAGTAGCTACTAGGCATGTGCCTTTCATTTTGGGATGGGTCTGGTTTCGGAAAAAAATCATGCTGTTCAGAACTTAGACCCATGCCCAGAAACAAAATCACCCATTAACTTACTTTGCCTTTCTTTGAGTAGGGCACAACTCCAACCAGGAAGAAGCCTCTGACATGTCATGTTTCCTTCTCCCTGGCGCTGCCCAGTCAGGAACTGTGCAAGGACATCAATCAATCAATCAATCAATCAATTTTATTTTATTTTATAGCCAAAGGCCCAATAAAATACAGTATACATTCAAACAAGTACTCATTCCAATAAATAAAAGAAACTTAAAATTAGTTAAGCACCAGAATTCTCTTTCGTGTTTTTTGGGCTGAGAGAAGGAATTTGGCCACAAGTTCTGTAATGGACTTATTTCTGTCTTCTAGAAGATATCTTGTATACCAGTCCAAGGATCTGCCTGGTAGACCTCTCATTACAGGGTAAAGAAGCCTGATACGTTCATCTCTGTAATAACTACATATAAAAAGAACATGCTGCAATGTTTCAATTTCTTTATCATTGCAGGGGCATAATCGATTTTATATGGTATGCCACTGTAGCGACCCTCTAAAACTGCAGATGGAAGACAGTTAAATCTGGCTCTTGAAAAAATCTGTCGGTATTTTGGAAATGTCAGTTTTCCCAAATATTTAGCACTTTGATGAAATTCAAGATTTAAACCAAAATGCATGGGTGAACAAATTTTCTGAGCCTTCTCTGTAAAAGACTGGAAATCAACATCTTTAATTCGTTTTTCAATGATGGACTTAACTGTCTTCAGTTCATAAATGTGAAAAAAATCCATAGACAGGCCTAAGAAATGCAATTTGGTTGGGAAGATTTTTAACCAGGAGCAGGTGTAAACATCTTTCATCAAAAGATGTAGATATCCAGAGGAAGTGTCAGCATATAACACATTGATCCAATATCTGAACGCATGTAACCAGGCAGTACATTCGATTGAGGAGACGCCTACCTCAAGTCGTAGACCTGCTACAGAAACACATTTTGGCAATCCAAGAATAGACCTTAAAAACCTTGCAAGGATACTCTCAATGTTTGTATGGAAGCCCAGGATCCATACTGCGATTCCATATAACAGCTGAGGTAGGACCTTGGTTCTGAATATCTGGATAGCAGCTGGTATAATTGCCCACCCTTCGTAAAGAAGAAACGGGTAATGGCCTTGCTGGTATTCTGAGCTGCCTGTATAACAGACCTTCTATGGGGAGCCCAAGAAAGATTCTGGTGGAACCAGATGCCCAGGTATCTGAATTGTTTAACCTGATCAATGTATTCCCCATTAATTTTCCACTTTTTAGTGCTGCATGCTTCTTAAAGACCATAATTTTTGTTTTACTAATGTTTATATTCAGTTGATTGAGCTTACAGTATTCCATAAATGCATGCATTAGGTGTTTAAGGCCAATTTCTGATAATGAAAGCAACACAGCATCATCTGCATACAAAAGTAAAGGGCATTTGGTTTTAGCCAAACTTGGTGCATGAAAGTCTGGTGCAAGGCAGCTCTGAATCAAATCGTTTAGATAAATATTAAATAACATAGGTGCCAGTATACATCCTTGGCGGACTCCCCTATTGGCAGGGATAAATTTTGTCAATTTCCCTTCTATCCCACATCTAATATGAAATGTGGTTCCCTGGTAGAGGCATTTGATAAGATACAGAAGTCGCTTATCAATGGAAGTATTACACAACTTGATCCATAGTTTCTCTCTTGGTATAGAGTCGAAGGCAGATTTTAAATCTATGAATGTGGTGAACAGACCATTACCATAAAAGGTCATATATTTCTCAGCTAGGTGATTTAGGAGGATACAGTGATCTATTGTTGATCTACCCTTTCTGAATCCTGCCTGTTCATTTCCCAGAATATTTTGATCTTCTATCCAAGTTGTTAGTTTTTGATTTAGGTATCTAGCATACAGTTTGCCCACAACAGACAGTAAGCTGATGGGTCTGTAATTTGATGGATCTCCTGTATCACCTTTCTTGAAAACCAGTATGACAATAGCCTCTAACCAATCAACAGGGAATTTACCTGAGTTGTTAATATGTGTGAACAGGTGGGCTAGCAAAGGGGCCCACCAGCCTGTGTTGGTTTTTAATATTTCTGGCAGAATGGTGTCAATCCCTGGAGCTTTGCCTGATTTAATACAACTGATAAGATATTTTATTTCAGATTGGGTAACTGGATTCCAAGATGGAGTATCAGATATATCTATGGTGTAGGAGCTATCCTTTGGGCTGTCTTTGATATCTTGGAATAAAGTGGAGAAATGCTGTTCCCAAGTGTCTGCTGAGATGTTACAGCATGGAGGATTAGGAGAAGGACCTAGGGCACCTGTCACAATTGCACAAAAAAGTTTGGAGTTTTTATTTAATGAGGATTCTATCAATGCATTTCCATCTTTCCTGAATTGCTTGTCTCTTTTTAACAGCTATCAGTTGTTTATATTCTTTTTTAATTTTATAGTACCTTTGTGGTAATGTGTTTATATTTTCACTCCTATAATGGTTATATATCCCTCTCAGTTGTTTTTTGAGTGCACAGCACTCCTTATCAAACCACTTGGGGCCACTTGCTCTTGGCATAACTTCTGTGGGGGGTTGTTTGGGGATTAATACTGCTTTTAGGGCAGTAATCATAGCATTTGTAGCTGCCATGATTGAGTTTTTAAAGAACTCCCCCTCTGAGGAACCCAAAAATTCTGTCACCTTATTGCTGTTTTTTTCCTATCCAATATAGCAAGGACATGCATCATCCTGCCACCCTGTCTGATTGGGCAGCACCAGGGAAAAAGAACAATGACATGTTGGAGGTTTCTTCCTGGTTGGAGTTGTGCCCCGCATGAGGTAAGGCAAAGTAAGTCAATGGGTGATTTCATTTCCGAGGGTAGGTCCAAGTTCCGAACAGGAACTGTGCTACCAGAACCGGACCCATTCCAAAATGAAAGGCCCATTCCTAATAGCTACTATGGTAACAAAATTGGAGCTTGGAAAATGTACTTTTTGGGAGTTCAACTTTCAGAATCCCCCCCCCCCAAAACCTTGAGCATTGGAAATCCCAAAAAAGGAACTTTTCCACAAGTTCAGATAAAATCAATGTCTAGATGGTCAAAGCAGGCTATATAAAATAAAAGATAACAACTAGACTAGTTATGGTTGGATTAAATTATTCAGAGCAATCTGCTGGCCATCCAAAACTTTCTACCCTCTTCCTCCCTTTCCATTAACTCTTAAGATGATTTGTTATTTTAACAATTTCACAAACATAAATTTAAAGCTGCAGGGTCCCCCACTTTCATTCTTTGAGGCTGACGCGCTTGGAACCATGTATCAGGAGACTGTCATGGCTCCAGTGATGTACAACCTGTGAACATGTCACTAGCCAGAAAGAATAAGTAAAAAAGAGTACTCATTCAAAGTCTCACAGCTAGAAGTAGATTCTCTTTTAAAAGAACAGTGGTGCAGGTGTTGGTCATGTCGAGGATAGATTATTGCAATGCTCTCTACATGGGGCTCCCCTTGAACCTTGTTCAGAGACTGCAGCGGGTACAGAATGCGGCCGCCAGGTTGGTGGTTGATGCGGGCAGGTTTGACCGCATCACCCCCATTCTGGCTCATCTGCACTGGTTGCCCGTTGCCTCCCGAATAAGGTTCAAGGTGTTGGTTTTGGTTTACAAAACCCTCCATGGCCTGGGTCCTGATTATCTGGCAGAGCGTATCTCCCTACTATCAGAGCTGGCCCGACCCATCCGATCCTCCATGGCTCTCTCGCTCCGGGTGGCCACCCCTAGGGAGGCCCGTAGGGTAGCAACTCGTAAACGGGCCTTCTTGGTGGCCGGCCCAGTGCTTTGGAATAAACTTCCCAATGAGATACGGCAGGCTCCCTCACTGGCATCCTTTAAGAAAGCTGTTAAACCTGGCTGTTCAGGGATGCCTTTGGCAACTGCTAGGGTTGTACCAAGGTGTTTCCTTTTTTTTTTTTTTTTACTGTCAAGTTTTATGCCCCTTGCCTAATACCTTTTCATATTCTTTTATTGATGTCTTGTTTTTAATCTTTTTGTGTGAACCGCCCAGAGTTCCCTTGGGACATGGGAGCAGTATATGAATGCAAAAATAAATAAATAAATAAATAAATAAATAAATAAATAAATAAATAAATAAATAAATAAACCCCAAATCCATTTTCAGTTGTCAGTAGGAAAGAAGGAAATTGAAATGAGCCACTGATATACGAATGCTTTTGTTCGCATATCGCGTGGAAATAATTGTCTGAATCCAATTGCAAATCCCAGCTAGAATAGATATATTGAATCAGTGGGTTTTGCTTAACTATTGATCTACTAGTCATCAGTTGGTTCTCTCATTGGAAATACCTGTGGATTGCTTCTTATAAGCACGATACAGCTTACTGCAATTCTATAGGCCTGCAATCCAAAATGTCTCTTGCTGCTACTTCCCGTCAAAGACACTGATCTCATCCTGATGCCCCTGGATGAGGTGACCTTTAACAAGGCATTCACTTCTTCTGCTTATCTGTCTATGAGATCATAGAATAATATAAGATGTATTTTAAACTCCTTGTCTTGACATCTAAAGCCTTACATGTTTTTTCTGTCCTCTTTATTTAGCAGAGCTAGTGGCATGAAGTATTCCTCTTAAGATGTCAAATGTTTGTTTGTCCCTTAGACTAAAGTGCCAAATTCCAGGCTTCATACATTCCCCCATTTGATTCTAAAGCTGTAGAATTCTATCTGCTAGTACCTTTGTACGGAGCCAGAGCTGGACAAATTGAGATAAGGTTTGAAAACTTGTCTTGGGAAAGGCAAGTGAACTGCCTAATTGGTTTGTTGGTAATTGGTTTAATTCTTGGATGCCTGTTTGTCCCAATGAGTTTTATATTGATGTACATTTCTTGTTGTTATGTTCCTTCAAGTAAGAACCAACTTAGAACAATCCCAATGTAAGTACTATATTAACAGTTCAATGTGTTGTCTGCATATGTTGTATATTTTATTGAAATGACTCTAGTGTAGACCACAATATAAATTGTTACTACTGCTGCCACTACGATTATTAATGCTGACCTTTCTTACAAACCTGTTGGAAGGATTTCAAAAGGCAACATGGAGGACAAGTCCATCAATGGTTGCCACCATGATAGCTATGTATTACCTCCAGTGTACAGAGTGAAAGTAGTATGCCTCTGAATCCCAGCCATTGGGGAAATGGAATAATTTCTGGGCATCTTTAGTTGGCTGCTGTACGAATCCAAACCCATCAGTAGGCTGAAGGTGAGATATTTTCCTTTCATGGCATCTTGTAAACCCAAGTGACCACAGATAGGAAAATCTGTCACTTGCCCATCCATGGCAAGAGAACTAAAAGCTCTCTAGAGTGGTTACTTCTCCGGTGTTCTGTTCCTTTGAAAGAGTGATGGCTTGCCATGGCATCTCGTCTTGTCCTCTAGCAATGGATGGTATCACTGTAGTGTTACAAGAGCCTTCCTAAACCCTTGGCTTCCTGGGATGGAGCAGCAAATAACTTCCAGCGCAAGTTGGAGGCAAAGCACTTCCATCTAGGACTACAGGGCACGTGAGGCAGAAAATCCTACAAGTGCCCTATCACAGGTAGTAAAAACACGAGTTAAGGTAACAAAGCATTCACTACTCTATTATGAAAGCCATATTCTGCTGCCTTAGGTGGTCACCCCCAACCTGTCTAATTCATAAGGCTGCCCCTAAGCATTATTACTTCTCATACTATTGTCCCACACACAACTCTTCTGAAATCTATATCATTCTCTGCTAGCCTTTATATACTAAGAGGCCTTTTTAGCTTATGGAAGTAATCTGAGGCACAGAAGCTTTATTATCAGATACACATTAATTTCTGCAGATTCTTCATAGGAAAAACTCAACAACACATGGTCATTGCCCTAGATTGCTATAAATCAGCCGAGTTCCACCAAGGCCAAGGAGGAACTTTAATTTATACCAGCTGTGTGGGTTCATCTGGCTATGTAGAATGTTTGTAGATGGTCTAATGTGCTGAGAGTTGACTGAATGTACCTCGAATATTTGTCAGTCCAAAACTAAGAATCTGCCAACATGCCAACCTTCAAGAGAAGACTGTACAAGACCTCTTGTGTGGGCTACCTCCAGAGTTCCTGTTCAGGTAGAGGGGGAGACTCTATGTCCTTAAAAAAGGAAGGAGGGGGGACCCGAAAAACTACAGGCCAGTTAGCCTTACATCTGTCCCAGGGAAGATGGTGGAAAGCCTCATCCAAGAGAAAATCTTAAAACACATAGAACAAACTTTGCTGAGAGAAAATCAGCATGGCTTCTGCAAGGGTAAGTCTTATCTGACAAATCTTGTAGAATTTTTTGAAAAGGTCAGCAGGCATGTAGATTTGGGTGAACTGGTGGATATAATCTATCTGGATTTTCAAAAGGCCTTTGACACAGTCCCTCACCAGAGGCTGCTGAGAAAATTGCACAGTCAGGGGATAAGAGGGCAGGTCCTCTTATGGATTGAGAACTGGTTGAGATCCAGGAAACAAAGAGTAGGTGTCAATGGGAAATTTTCACAATGGAGAGAGGTGAAAAGCGGTGTGCCCCAGGGCTCTGTCCTGGGACCGGTGCTTTTCAATCTGTTCATAAATGACCTGGAGACAGGGATAAGCAGTGAGGTGGCCAAGTTTGCAGATGACACAAAACTTTTCCGTGTGGTAAAAACCAGAGAAGATTGTGAAGAGCTCCAGAAGGATCTCTCCAAACTGGGGGAATGGGCTACGAAATGGCAAATGCGTTTTAATGTAGCCAAATGTAGAGTAATGCATATTGGGGTGAAAAATCAAAACTTTATCTATCAACTCATGGGCTCTGAGTTATCCGTGACAGATCAGGAAAGAGATCTTGGTGTGTTGGTGGACAGCTCCATGAAGGTGTCTACCCAATGTGTGGCAGCGGTGAAGAAGGCCAATTCCATGCTAGGGATTATCAAAAAGGGGATTGAAAATAAAACAGCCAACATTATAATGCCATTATACAAAACAATAGTAAGGCCGCACCTGGAGTATTGTGTACAATTCTGGTCACCGCATCTCAAGAAAGACATAGTGGAACTGGAAAAGGTGCAGAAGAGAGCGACCAAAATGATTACTGGGCTGGGGCACCTCCCTTATGAGGAAAGGCTAAAACATTTGGGGCTCTTTAGTCTGGAAAAAAGGTGCCTGAGGGGGAATATGATTGAGACGTACAAAATAATGCAGGGCATGAGTAAAGTGGATAGAGGGAAGCTCTTTTCCCTCTCACAAAATACCAGAACTAGGGGACATGCACTCAAATTGAGGGCTGGGAGTGTAAGAACAGACAAAAGAAAATATTTTTTCACCCAGCGCGTTGTTAGTCTATGGAACTCCCTGCCACAGGATGTGGTGATGGCATCTGGCTTGGATGCCTTCAAAAGGGGATTGGACAGATTCCTGGAGGAAAAGTCCATCACAGGTTACAAACCATGATGGAGATGTGTAATCTCCAGGCTTAAAACCAGGGGTACTTCAAGGGCCAGATGCAGGGGAGTGGTTTCAGGAGACAGATATCTAGTCTCATGCACTTCCAAAAGCATCTGGTGGGGCCACTGTGAGATACAGGAAGCTGGACTAGATGGGCCTTTGGCCTGATCCAGCATGGCTCTTCTTATGTTCTTATGTTCTTATGTCCCATAAATACCTCAACAGGGTGTTATTTGTTATTTCTTTGGCCCGTTTGACCACTGGCCCTAAATCTTTCTGTTCCTGAAAGCCAAGTTCCTGCCTTGCTTCCAAAGACTCCTGCATGGTTCCTGCATGGCAGGTGGTTGGACTAAATGGCCCTTGAGGTCTCTACCAACTCTATGATTCTATGTTCCAGTAAGTTCTTGCCTTGCTCCTTGCTTGTTTCTGCCTTGCATCCTAATAACCCTGTGTGTTTCACAAATTCCTGCCATGCTTCTAAAGACACCTCTAAGTCCCACAAGTTCCTGTCTTGCTCCTTGTTTGTTCATGTCTTACTCCTGAGGAGTCCCTCATGTTCCAGTTGACCTTGTCTCACAGACTCAGCAGCCCCAATACTCTGGTTTGGGAGTCTTTGTCTTGCTGCCCACCCCCCAGTCCTGATGCCAATTAAAATGGCTGTTAGGTATGAAGGACTTGCTCTAACTTTGCACCCTTCTGTTAAAGTATTCTGTTATATACAGTGTGTGTGTTATTATTACTCTCCTTGTGTGGAATGACGCTCTGAAGAGGAAAGACATTTCTATGGAGGGATCATCTCCACAATCCACATGACAAGCAGCAGTATTTTTCCATCATGTGGATAGTCCCCATATATAGCTGAGACTCCTCTCTTTTGTGTCCAGAAATTAGCCCAACTTTTTTTTTGAGATTTTTAGAAACCTGATAAAGGTAGCAGGCACCCCTTTTTGCAATTAAAATGCCTGTGCAGAAGAATATAAAACCACCATCATATCAGCCCATAGAACATCCAGTTCCTCTGTTCTCATTCTGGCATCTCTCTGTTTCTCTTTCTTAAATTATGGGCTGTTTAATATCAGTTCAGAGCCACAACTGTACCTCTTACAGTGAGATTTTCAAAAAGCCTTCCAAAGGAGCCTTGTCAAAGGCCCTTTGAAATCCCCAGTAAATGATGGTCATCACAAGGTTCATTTCATCCATTCCTTTTTTTACCCCTCTCTCTTTTTCAAAGTCCTCAAGAAGATGCTACAATTCACCCTTACAGAAGCCAGTAGTCTCGCCTCTAACCCTTATCTTAATGTGCCATCAACTCGTGAAGCTGTTTCCTTTGAATGCTTGATCTTCTCTAGCTGAAGATTATTATGGGGTAAAGCTGTTCCTCACAGCAGTGCCATGACTCCTGCTTGCCCTTAAATCCTTGGAATTCAGAAGCTTAGGAATGAATGAGGCTGATCTCAGATGGAAGAAATCAGCTGCCTAGTTATTAAACAGAGAAGCAGTAACTTGACCTGTGTTTAGCAGAGTTATTATGGCGTATGTCCAGGGTCCCCATTCAGGAGGGACTCCTCCAACATAAGAATGCTGGTGACCAGAATTCATACATGGGGCAATATCATTTATGGGTCATGTGATCTAGGGTTTTGGGGCTCTTTTTTGCTGTCGTCCAAAAAACCAACAACCCTAAACTCTGTCTCTGGCTTGCCACATTTTCGTATAAGTGATGTAAGACAAGATCCCTAAGTTGAGAATCCAAAATTATCTTGCTGTGCCTCTGCAGGCTTACGGGGAAAGTGAGACTCATAGATCAAACAATGCATTGCAGATAGCAGATTGTTGAAAACCGAAATCCCATTAATCTTCTGGGCTTGTAATTCCAGCAGACTTTTATGTCTGAGAGTTTTTGCTTGCCAGTTAAAATCTCCTGCTGACAAATCGCAAAAGAAAGTAAAGCGATTTGCAAAGTAAGGGAGGCATGAAGAACCTCTGCTGTGGCACTCCTCCGATCTCTTTCGGTATGTACGGAGTTGCAGCTTCTAATGATGTGTTTTCTGTAATACTGTATAGTGTTTGATCCTTAAGCAACCTAAATTTGAAAGTTCAGTGATGGTCAACAGTTGGGATTTTAGTCAATGTCAAAGCATTCACATGGAGTGCCTGAGCTACAGAAAAGCCATGGAGGGTCGGTTCCTGACATTTTTTCCAACTGCTCTCTTAGCAGCTACTTTTAGACAGCCAGGTCTCATCTGTATAAGAAAGAAGAGGGAATTTGATCACCATTTAGGCATAGGGTTAGTACAAGTGAGCCTCATAGAGGAGTCATTACATTGCTGTACTCTGCTCATGATCTGAGTTCAATCCTGAAAGGTTCAGGTAGCCAGGTCAAGGTCAACTCAGCCTTCCATCCTTCTGAGATTGGTAAAATGAGTACCCAGCTCACCGGGGTGGGGGTGGGAATTGCTCTGTGCATATTTATGTTGTAAACTGCCCAGACAGTGTCTAGCTACACTGTGGAGTGGTATATAAGGAGGAGGAAGAAGAAAAAGGGGAAGTCATCATCCTGCCTAGTCCTGGATAAACACTGACTCAATAGCATAGGAAGCTGGCCAAAACTCTGAACTGCAGCTCTAGTTCTGTAAATCAGTCCATGAAACAAAATATGTTTGCATTCACCGAATCTGTTTGCATTCAAAATGGGAGGTGGGGGTTATTATCCATCCAACCCATTCTCATGTCTTCCGCTGCATAGTATTTTTGTTTTCTACTCTCCCAGTCAAGTGCAATCACTGTTCTTGGTTTAAGCAGGCACTTTCACTTTGAAGTTTGGCAAAGGTCAGGGCCACTCTCCCCTCAACTTCCTCCTTGGGCTTCTGTATTCAGTCAAGTAACTTGGGGTTTCTCCATGCCTGGCGCAATGAATCATGCCTCCCAGTCCTCTTGCAATTGCCGCTTTTCAAGCTGCTCCTTGGTCTTCCATTCATCTATCTTTCCTGACACACCAAAAGAAATTGGGAGGCATGAGAAATTGTTTGCATTTGAAGCCAAATTGATTGCACATTACATTCAGGCATGATCTGGCAATGGGAAGCAATGCAGCTGTATCAAAGTATTTCCAGCTCTGTTGTTTTGAGCATTCATCAAGACAAAAATCAACTTGTCTCCACATCATACTGCTTGTCAATAAGGTCATTATGTGTTAGCTTCTGGCATGCAGTTTCTAAAGGTCACATTGTACTTGAAATCCTGTCATTTAGCATAGTAATTTGCATTGGAGAAGGTCCATCGAATCAGTGAGGATTTGATAAGTCAACTCCTCTGTAAGCCCCATTGATACAAATGGGCCTACTCTACTTGCAGTGTCTTACACTGAAGTAAGTCACAACTCAAGCAGTCCCATTTGAATTAGTGGATTTATTTATTTATTTATTTATTTATTTATTTGATTTGATTTGATTTGATTTATATACCGGAACCATCTAGCAAAAAAGCTACTCTGGGTGGTTTACAAACATATACAAAATATAAAACCAGATTAAACAACTTAAAATAAAAAATCAAAACTAATCAATCAAACAAAATAATCAAATCATAACAATAAAAGGAACAAATAAACAAATAAGCACAAATACAAAAAATCAAAATGCTTTAACAAATCAAAATAAGAACAAATGGAAAAAATAACTAATAGGAAATTTTCATACGGTGGGGAAAATGACAGTGTCCTATTTATATAAATTGGTTGTATCAGAATATTCAGGGAAGGCCAACCTATAAAGCCAGGTTTTCAGCAGTTTCTTGAAGGCTTGTAGTGAGGGCGCCAGGCGAATCTCTTGGGGAACTTTGTTCCACAGATGAGGTGTGACCACCGAGAAGGCTCTTTTCCTTGTTGATGTTTTCTGGGCGTCTCTCGGGGTCAGTACCTGCAGATAGCCCACCTGGCTTGACCGAGTGATTCTGGCAGTTCTTTTTGGAGGGATTTATGAAGGGATTATCTCAACAGATTCTCAGTGATTCAGTGCTCTGTCCCTAGCCAAGTACCACCAGTCTGGGTATATCTCCAGGATATTCCAGGTTTTCCAATGGGAAAAAGAGAAACACCTGAGGGAGTGATCTCTGAAGAATTATCCACAGATCTGCTAACACAGTGGTTCCCAACATGGGGGTTGAGATGTCTTTGGGGGTCGAAAAACTATTTTACAGGGGTTGCCATGAGCCTGTGAAGAAAAAGGCGCAAATGGCTTGGGTCTGGAGGAGGAAGGGAAGGGGGAGAGTGAGTTACAGCTTGATAGGTTGGAGGGGATGTCAGTCAATGGCACTGGAGGATGTGATTGACTGAGGGTGCCTGTAGAGGGAAGTCGTCTATGGCACCTGTGACAGTGGCCTGCCAAAGGAGGCTTGTGGCCTCTTCCAAGCGGGGCAAGGGGTCACCACAACATGGGGAACTCTATTAAAGTGTTGCGGCATTAGGAAGGTTGAGAACCACTATGCTAACAGATGGTTTGATCTGTGATATAAATGGGTGTGGGTTGGTATGTGAATGAGTGTGATCTGGTTTATCCATTACCTAGTGTTTTAAATAGCAGAAAATTCTGTGAAATAATTTGATCTTGGTTGAATTACTTCCTTGGTCTACAGCTCCCTGAACCCAAAAGCCTGCATGTGCAACCGATTGTGGGAGCTGCACCCCAAAGGAGAATCATAAATGTATCATTTCCAAGTTCTGGACATAGAGATTTGCTTACAGAGCTCATCCTGGTAAGAGAGCAGTGCGCATCCCCTTCCCTGTAGAAGGAGACAACAGTGTCTTTCCAAAGAGGTAGTAGCAGCAGAGCAACAAGGTAAGCTGGAAGATTGATATCTATCTGTTCAGTTAATCCATTCACATGATCAGTGTGGCAAAACTATAGCAGGTCTGCCTCTTCCGCCTTACTTATCTCTTGTGTGGTTACATGGGTAGCAAGGGAAGGTGTATAGACCCCAGCTTCAGTGGAGAAATAAATGCACCAGGACATAAAGAGGAAAGATAGGGTTAGAAAAAGGAGAGTATTTTTTATTATTTTTATTTTTATTTTTATTTATGTAGTATCATGTAGGGTGTCTTTCTTTCTGAGAGAGAACCAAAAGAGGCTTGTAATATTAAAACAGTAGTAAAAATTTGCAGATTAAAGAAATTACATATTAAAAAGCAATTAAACTATTTAAAACTATTAAGTACTTAAAATGTATAAGTATTTGATAGCAAATGTAGCAAAATAAAGTAAATCAAAACAAAACAAAAACCAGCATCCGGCGAATCATTTACTAAACGCAAAATAGTCTCTCAGGAGAGAAAGGATAAAAAGGGATGTTTACAACACATTTGCAACACTATGATAAGAACCATTGCTTGGGGCAGAACACACGTATTGCATGCAGAAGGTTGCAGCGTTTATCCTTGGCATCTCAAAATAGGCCAATGAAGCTCTGTCCATCAGTGTTGATTAGAGATGCAAACAAATTGAAAAATGAATCATGCTTCTGAATGAGTTTGGCTGAGTCATCAAAATTAATTAATTTCAATCATCGTAAATGATGATTAATTGTTTCATAAGCCTCCAATGAATACAAATGTCTGCGTTTTACTGATACAGTGATACCTTGTATAAAGGAATTAATTTGTTCCAAATGAAATTCTGTTAAGCAAATTTTCCTTTATACAAATTTCCCATAGGAATGTACTGAAAATCCCTAATAACAACCATTTTTATGTTGTATGGATTCGCCCCATAGGTGATTCTGTTAAGCAAATTTCCCCTGTCTCTGGAATTTTTTAAATTGTACAGATTTTTGTTATATGAGGATCCACTGCATTTGATTCGTTAATTTGTCAAGCTATAAAATGCCCCCCAAGGGACCTGAAGACACCAAAACTGAAAGGAAGTATCCCTACAATCTCTCCAAGTTTGGTGAACATTGGGTTTCCCCAGACCAGTTTCTAAGGGCACCTTCTGGGGGAGGCAGTTTGTGGGTGTATAACCAAGATGTCTCAAACCAAATCTTCACCAGACTTAGAAAGACTGTAGAGGAGCGTTGGGAGACGCCTCTCTGCTAGTTTGGTGTCTTTGGGCACTGGGGGCTTTCCTTGGGGGGCTCTTTGGGGGTACATAACTTGGACTTTTGAACCCCAATCTTAACTGAATGAGCAGAGCTTGTTAAGGAGAGGCAAAGGAAGCTTACTTGCAAATATAAAGCCCCTAGGCACCAGGGGAGGCATTTTACAACATTTTAAAGAGGAGATAAATCAGTTCATGAATTTATCAATTTATCACTGGAAATTCATTTATTTCATTAGCCCTGACTAATCATGAATCATAATGAATCACCGTTTTTTTAAAATTCATCCCCATCTCTAGTTTTGATAAACCTGTGTACAATAGTGACTCTTTGCTCCACTATGATCATCCCCAAAACACACAAATACCCCTGATTTACTTGTTTACACATTTGTGTGAAAGCTGCACCTACCTAGTAAGTACATTAGACCCATATTAGTAAAGGTAATGGTTCCCCTTCACTTGTGTGCTAGACGTGTCTGACTCTAGGGGCGGTGCTCATCTCTGTTTTTAAGCCAAAGAGCCAGCTTTGTGCAAGTCAGTGGGCATGTGGCTGGCATAGCTAAATGCATTTCTGTGCACGGAACACACATATTAATCAGGGGCTTATTCAAATGGAGTTTGTTCTCTCTAATATATAGTACTTAATCCGATCTAACACAGAGGTGATTGCCATTTATAAATACGTTTTTCTCATCTTGGTTAGTAGCCTGACAAAACCCATGAATTCCCAAGCTTTTTTGTATCTTTTGAAGGCACAGTTTACAGGCACTCATCACTTAATGATGGGCTTATGTTCCTATGACTAGGTCATAAAGTGAATTGGTTGTTAAATGAGGAGCTTAAGGCATATGTCTTGTGGTGTGTTGGGGCTGGTCAGAGCGAGGAGGCCACAGGAGAAGCAGAACAAAAAGGAGGGGAATATAAAGATGGAGGTGGGTGATACTCCACCCTGTTCAGGTCATTCTCCTCCCAGGCGGAGGCATTGTGACTCTCACAGCAACCCCTGTCCCTTGGAAGCAATGGAAGGGGAGGAAGGCAGGAGACACTGCTTCCTCGTCCCCTCTGAGCTGCTGACAAGGTAGGTGGAGGCAAGCAGAAGTAGGCTGGATGCCTCAGTCCACGCCCTGTGGGCCTTAAACAGCAGATCCTTCCTGAGGCAGCAATAAGGCAGTGGCGGCAGCTTTGGCCACTGCAGCTGGTTACAAGTCTGAGCAGCCATTAAACAGGTAGGTTGTTAAGTGAAGAGTGGCTGTATTTCTTATCCCACTTTTTTGGGGCCCACCGTTTAATGCTGTAGCAATTCTCCCTAAAATATATTTCCACTACCAGATCCCCCTGATCGGAATTTTTCAGTTCCCTTCCAACTAACTGTAATTGCTTTTTTAAAAAAATGCTTCAGAAAATCAGCTTTAGCAGGGAAGCGGATTTTCTCTACTCCTTTCTGAACAGATTCCCAGATTCCCTGTGGAGAAGCTATTTCTGGAAAAATTGTTTTTGTCTGTAGAGGAATCGGATGTGAGTTCTGGTCAGCGCCATGAGACGTCATAGCTAAAAGAGGATGGAATGTTCTTCCATCTAGGAACATATATTTTAGCCTAGAAAAGGGGATCCCCCCTTTTTTAGAAAGGTCTCAATAAGCAATGTAGAACAACTAACCACTAACCAGTTTGTGCGGACAGTCATTGTGATGTTTCAAGCATCAGATTTATAGAATCATAATTGAAAATGTAATATAACACACATCTCTGTTCGGCTGTGGTTTAACAGATGCTTCATCCGTGTTTGTTTAATACAGGCCTTGCACAATGCAGGCAAACAAGTACGTGTTAACAGCCATCTCAGACCGTCAAAGTAAGCTAACGGACAAACGCTTACACTGTGGCCGCTCTCATTTTCCAATTTTAAAAATCCCATAGAAGGCAGTCTCAATTTAACAAGGAGAGCAAATATGAACTGTTAACTGTCAGCTCTTCAGATATAAAACCAAAGCTGGCAATTTGGGGGTTTCAAATTTTAGACTAAAGAGAATGTTTTTCATTTCAGCAAGCAGGAATAAATGTCTATATTTCAAAGAGGCAGTTGGGAAGGGAGAAATTGTGACTGTACCTTTGAACTTCCAGTCAATAGAGGCAGACTTTGGAGGGCTGAGCAGACAAAAATGTTGCCCACTAAGTTTCCAATGAGCTTTTTCTATTGCTGAGTTCCTAAAGCAGGAAAATGTGATAGAATTTCCATTCCTGCTGCTGCTGATATTCACATGAAACTTCAATAGTGTGGATTCCCATGATGAAATTAATGCACAGTACCCTGGTAAGTTCAATAGTTGCAGACACTTGGACGTCAGCAAACCCAAACACTGACTGTGAATTTTGTCTTTCCTCCAAGTTCTGCTCTTCTGCGGGGACATGGACCTCTGGTCCTCCAAATTTTTAGACTTCTGCTCTCAGAAATCCCAGCTACCACTTCTAACAGCAAGGGATCCTTGGTGTTGTCACCCAAATGATGTGGAAAGCAAGGGGTCCCTCACCCTTCTTTTTCATAGATGTTTTCATTTCCTAATCCAGTGGTTGCATCACCAGAGGCCTTCACCACTAGCTGGCCAGGATTTCTGTGAGTTCAAGTCCAAGAACAATTGAGGGCCCAAGGTTAGGAACCCCTGCTCTAAATCAGCAGTGGTCAAATTCTGGAGGCAACAGGAAAAATAGAAGAAATGTAAGATATAAAAGACAGGCTAATGCAATATGCATTGACTCAGGAAAGGAAGCCATGACCTTGAATATGTATCGATCAGATGTGAATTTACTGTACATCTGTGAAGTTGAGTTTTCCTTGATTAATTTTCTTTTAGCTAACCAGAAAGGAGTCAACACAGAGAGACAGACAGACAGAGAGAGAGAGAGAGGGAGGAGGAAAGTGCCACTTAACACTTGTCTGCAGCTTGTTAAGGCAGCTTCTGCTCAATCCTTGCCGCTGCCCCCTGTTGAGTCCTCAAAATCTGGTAGCTGCGTTAACTCACTGCAAACAAGTGCTGGTTGACTTTTTCTCCCTACATACTCCAGCATAATTTTATTGCACCACTGGCATGAAGCCTTCAAAAAAGAGAAACAATTCAGAAACAAAGGATGCTTAGTCAAGGGGAACCGATCCCTCTCTGAATGCTCCTTTGCTTCCTCTCCCCAATGACCAGCAACCCTGCCCACGCTTTTCTATATCAGTGCAACTGATCAAACCGCCTTAACCAATGCAAAAACATTCACTTTCAAAAATTAGAAGCCCCAATTCACGCTACTAGAAAAGTGCCCCACAGCACTGATTAGGATTCCCTGCAATTCACAAACCGGGGATGACTTCTGACAGAGGCTGCTTCCATGCATCTAAGAGCATGAAGAAGTGGTGAAGCATGGAGGTAAGAGGGCTGCTCCAGCTCCTGCCACTTTGATGGCTCACCACCCCATATTTGGCTCGAAGGGTTATAACTGATTTATACATCTGGGAGTTTGGTACTGCCAAGCATCTCATCCTAAATATATGGGGGGAAAGGGATGGAAGGGAGACTAAGGTTTTTAGAAAAGAAAAAGAAAAAAAGCATGAAGGCGCAGAACAGAGTTTTCTTCTTTGACCTTTCCTATCATCGTCTTTTGAACCATGAGTGATGCTGAAAAGTGCCGGGGAGCAAAATATCCTCTAAGTGGGAGACACAGGATGCCCCCTTTTCTCATCTCAGCATCTCACTTCTTGGCCTTGTCAACGAAGAAGCTGTCTTCACAAGGTAAATGTGGAGATACCCTTTCCTACCATTCATGGGCCATAAAACAATTCCCTGGCACCTGTCAGAGAAATAATTGTAATAGCACTTTCCACTCCAGCACCACCTTTTATCTGGGAACGGCTTAAGTGGTTGGAAATTCTAGGCAGAAGTGGGAGTGTTATCTTCAAAGAGTCCTAACAAATTCCAGCTTTGGTAATTCTATTTGTGTCTACATAATAATTTCCCTCCGGTCTTCATTTAGAAAGGTTGGGCTGCTTCTACTTCCAACTTTAAAAAAAAATCAACCATTTGGCGCCAAGGAAAAGCAAAGTATGTGCTTAGAATAAATTAAGTAAATGATGGACTTGAAATAAAGGTCTCACTTTCATCACCATTCTCTCCATTTCCGATGTTCTCCTTGTGAGTGCCATTGCATGTGAAGCCAAATCTGCACCACCCATGCAGAAAGGAGGGAGTTGGCAGCAGATGTGAGGATTTGAAGGTCAGCCAAGGTAGGGGGGAAAGATTTGGGTGAGAGGAGAGTTTGTCAGGGAAATAGGGTTCAAAGTAACACATTTAGGATGGAAGGAATAGCGATGGAGATAGAGAGGAAGAGGAAGTGTAGGCTTAGGCAAGTTTCTTTTTCAGACTGTGATTCCCAGAATCCATCAGCCAGCAATTCAGAAAAGTAACATATCCAAAGGAGGTGGAGGATAGAATAGAATGAAGTATTATGGAGAAGGCCATGGCTGGCTAGCTGCCTGCCTGAAATGAACACTGCCGTCTGCAACATATTGGTGCGGGTCCTGCTTGCTTATTATGACTTCAATGTTTGGAGCTGGGATGAGTCATATAAAGACTATCTCTGGATCAATGGGAGTGGTGCATTGCTCATAAGGACATCAGAGGAGCTCGGGTGGAATAGATCAAAGGCTTAGCTTATTCAGCATCCCGTTTCCCACACTGGCCAACTGAATGGCTCTGGGTAGCCCAAAAGTAGGATGCAACTCCACAAGCATTCTCCAGCAATCAACATTGATGCACAAATCCCAGAGGGCAACTATGTCTACCATGACAAGTAGTTTCTCATAGCCTTGAACTTGTTGATTCTGCATTTAACATCTGGTGCTTAGATGTTGGGGACTGGGGCAATGGGAGCCCATATGTCTCCCTTTGCCATCCTAAGTTACTGAAGAGCATTTAAACTTGATGGCATGAAAGACTGGACCTGGCAACTCAGTCTGGTCTAGGGGTTCATCCTTGACTGAGCACTAGGAGATCTATTAGGAAATCCAAATTTACTCTAGTTCCATCTTTGATTTAAAAAGTGCTGCTATGTTTCATTTTTAATAATGCTCTTCCGACTGTGTGCTTTGGCCCTCATCCTATAGATCTGTCCCAACAGATCCAGAGGAATAGATCCTTGGTAGAGCTTCAACCTTGGCTTTTAAATTCATTGTATCTCCATTGTCCATCAGAGACACACTACACTCATAACTAGACATGGGCATGACTTGGCGAAATTTTTGTTTTCATTTCTGGTTTTCGTTTCCGTTACGTAACGGAAACGGTAACGATAATTAAGCCGTCAGAACTCGAACTCGAACCGAAAAAAAAGAAAATTTGGTCGGGTTTTTTGTTTTCGTTTGTGGCATCGCGGCGATCGTGAAATGCGAAGCACAGAAAAAGTTTTTAAAAGTTTTTTAAAAACCCTGACTCCCGGCCAAAAAAGCAGGTGAAAATATGCCTGCCTGAGGCTTTGCTACCTACCAGAGGGGTGGTTTCTGGGGGGTCCCCGGCCTTTCCCCCCCTCTTCTCCTGTCCTGGGCTGCTTGCACCAGGCTGGGGGAGGGTCATCCTCATCGTCTCGCCATGCCATGCGGTGGGGGGGATCCAAAATGGCGACCACAATTTTTCTTTTGAAATCGTGGTAAAAAAAAACACACAAAATCACCACAGAAACATGTGAAATTTATTTATTTTAAATGCCTGAATTTTAATAGTAGCAGCAGTGGGTTTTTTATAGCAATAAAACGTCGTATTTATTTTATTTTATTTTATTTTATTTTTATTTTTTTAGACCTGCCCATTTGGGCTGGGCATGGGATGGGACCATGCAAATTTTTGAACCATTCCACCAATGGCATCGCCAGGTTTTTGACTGACACTTCTGGATGTCTCGGAGGGCATAAAAAGCCGAGGCACCTTCCAGAAATCGCAGTCGGGTGTATGGATGTGGTTGAGGGAGGAGGGCTGGCTGCTGGTGCTGGTGTGATCCGATTGAGATTGAGGAGGGAGGCTGGAGGCTTTAGGATTTAAGTTAGGCAGGCAGGCAGGGAGGGAATTGAATTTAGAAAATAATTTCTTTGATTCCCTGCAGCTTTGTCTGCTGAAGGGAATAGCAGTTTATTCTTTATTTCTTCTCTGGCAATTTGTGAGGAGTTTTTTCTGATATTGGATAAAGGGGGAGGTTTGACTGGGAGTGGGAGGTGTGGATTTATTTTAAAAATATATTATATACTACCATTTATTTTCTATTTTCTGAACTTCAATTTGCTTGCACACACACACATTTGGGGTGCAAGGCAAGAACAGAACCTCTATCCTAAGTGATATCCTAACTGCCCACTTGCCCGTCTGCCCGCCCGCCCCACCTCCCCCTTGCCGCTGTCGCCACCCGCCCATGCCCCCCCGCCACCACCGCCTGCCCGCACCTCCCCCCCTGCCGCCCGCCCCACCCACCCCACCCACCGCCTAGGGCGCAAAAACACCTCGGCCCTGATTGCGGGACGCCCTATGCTCTGGGGGAAGTCAAATCACTAAATACTGGTGGAAATGACAGACAAACCCGCCCAAATGGAAACGACCGAAACCCCCAAACGAAAACTCCGTCATTTTTTCCTGCCCATGTCTACTCATAACACTGTGGAATTCTTGCCCTGAAATCTGTCCCTTATAACAGTGTTTTTCAACCTTTTTTGGGCAAAGGCACACTTGTTTCATGAAACAAATCATGAGGCACACCACCATTAGAAAAATGTGGGGGCCCAGGTCCGAACCCTAAGTGGCAGGGGGCAGGACAGCCACCCTCCACCAAAGAAAATGCCGCGGCGAGAGTTCCACGTCCAGGAGCTCAAAGGCCTATGCTCTGGCCAGGGGAAGTCGACCCCAAATCACGATCACCCCTAGCCTAGGAATAGGCGGCGGTGGAAATGAGGAAGACAAAGTGGGCGGGCACACTCCGGTGAGGAACCGCCTGTCAGCTGGAGTGAATGCCGTGGGCCCCAAAATGACAAACCCAAAGCCTTTTTGATAGGAAAAGTGTTTGTTTGTTTTTAACAAAAGTACCCGACAAAATGCTGAAATGGGACCAAACAAGCCCGCAGGGGCCCGGAAACGACCACCACCGAAACGTTCTGACGGGGCTCGGAAAACTCAAAACGTACTCCAGAGTTTTTTCTGCGCGAAGAGGACTGGTGTGCGGGCGGCCCTTTAAGGGCTTTGATCCCCACGGCGTCGTCACATGTCCTCCTCCTTTCGCGCCGAATAACGGCTCCCCGGGCGACAAAGCGGCCCCAATCCGGGACAAGCCCGGCAGGAGCCTTCGAATTTTTCAATTTTTCCAGCGGCATATAACACTGTGGAACTTGGTTGAAATCTGTGCCTTATAATATCACAAAATGACAACCTCTTGACACCATAAAGTCATGCTCTTAATTCTCAGTTGTTGGTCCTGAAATCTCAGGGAATGGCTTGGTGCTGAGGGGGCAACCCTACACTGGGTTTCCTCAGTCTCTCCTGCTTTCCAGGAATGTTGTGAAGACAAAATGAAGAGGACAGCCATGTATGCCACCATTTGCTTGCTGGAAGAGTTGCAGGATCATCATCCTCTGTATCAGATTAATAAAGGGATATTTAGCTTTGCACAAATACTCTGATTGCCAGCTTCAGTAACTGGGTGGGTTGCATCTCACAAACTATTCTCCCAGAACCTCTTTGGTTGGGGGGTGTCTGGGTTTATGGGACCTAAAAGATCTTCAAAAAGGCACTAGCTAGAAACCCAACTTTCAGTACAGATGCTATTGCTTTCCTAGATGCCCTAAGCACATCTAATCTTGCCTGATTTCAGAAGCTAAGCAGGGTCTGCCCTGGTTAGTACTAGGATGGAAGACCACCAGTGAATACCAGGTGCTGTAGGCGCCTGGAGTAGGAACTGGCAAACCACTCCAGTATTCCTGCTAAGAAAACCCCATGAACATGGAGTCACGAAGAGTCGGTCACAACTGTAACGACACAGCACACACAGCTTAAAGAGCTGGATTGGTTGCATCTCAAAATCAGGTCCCCTAGAGCCCCATTTGTTTCTAAAAACAGCAAGAACTAGAAACAGAAGACTATCACAGATTTGTGAAATAAATATCTGTATATCATGTGTGAAATAAATTTATTTAGTGGGAAATCACACTTTTTACTCCCGGGTCCTATTCAAAGCTGGCTTGAAGCTCCATCAGCATGCTTCTGTGGGATGGTTATCAGCAGGCAGATGGTTGGAGAAAGAGGCTTAAAGAAGGTGGAATGGGGCTTTAGCAAATGTATCAGCAAAGATGGCTGTGGTGGGGCATGCCATTGGCACCACTCAGAATATGTGCTATCATTCTCTCTTCATCAACAAATTTACCCATGGTGCTGGCTTTGGCAGCACATCTAAAACTAATTTACCTGTGGAGAGAAGGCCCCACACTAAACACAATGCATGCAGAGCGCATGCTGAAGCTAAACAGAAAAAGAAAGAAAGAAATACTCGATGGCCTCCCTGGTCAATCAGCTTTAACCCTTGCCAGTGACAGAGAATCTCTAGCCACCATCCCTACAGAAATAATGAAGAGATATTAGTTTCTGCAGCAGTAACACCTCATGAGGAGAGAGGAGTCCTTGGAAAAGTCCCTGATGTTGAGAAAGATTGAAGGCAAAAGGAAAAGAGGACAGCAGAGAATGAGATGGTTGGACAGTGTCATCGATGCAACCAATATGGATTTGACAAAACTCCGGGAGGCAGTGGAGGATAGGAAGGCCTGGTGAGCTCTGGTCTATGGGGTCACGAAGAGTTGGAAATAACTGGATTGAACACCACCACCACCTTTCAAGTATTCTCTTGCCTTCCTCTTCCACTGTGAAGTTACTTTCCCTCTCCCTCTCGGCAAGATAGCAAATCAATGACAAGAAGCAACCTGCTAAGAAACAGGACTGAGAAAACTCAGGGCTACCCTTGCCTGGTTTATGGCCCCCTGGCCATGGCTCCCTTGCTGATGCTGTACCAGGATACCCGCTGCAGCATCTCCTGGTCCTGGTGCTGGGTACCATATTATTCTTCATTGACAATTATGCTTTTGGTGCATGGGCTAGCTCAGTGTGTTTTTGGTGGTGATCACAAGGAACAACCTTCTCTCCCTCCCACCAGCCTTTCTCCTCCCCATCTCTTTGTCTGCTGGCTGGTCCTATGCTCAGAGGAAAGGGAAGGCAGAGGTAGCCAATCCAGCAGTGGTGTATCTGTCTGGGAGAAGGTCATTATGTGTGCAAGGGCATTGTGCAGCTAGATGAATGGATGGAGCCATTTGCATAAAAATACACACATGTGGGGATCCCTTTCTGCAGGCTTGAAAAAAGTACCATCACTTGGTCAACAAGGAGTTGAACAAGCATATTATGCCAATAGAGTTGCAATCTTAATCTTTTAAGTGCCACAAGACTTCCAGTTGCTTTTTAATAGGATCAAAGGTAAGGTCTGTGGAGGTTCACAGTGATCCAGGGGAGGTTATCCAGGAGTTGAGTCATGGCAACAAGATTTCTTTTCTCAGGGGATTGAAACATTTTAATTTCACAAGAAAAGAAGTCCCATTGCCCTGACTCAACTCCTGGACCTCAAAGTTAAGGTTATGGTTAATGTTACAGCTAAAATAAAGATGGGTTATTTTTAAAAATATATATATAAAAATTAAGAAATATAAAAATACATAGAAAATACAACACTAATTAATCAAAATAACGTAATACATACATACGCGAAGCAACTTAAACTGTTCAGTTTCACATCAATGCCTCTCTACATCAGGACCATTGGTAGCTGCACTGCAAAAGCATTTTTTGGACAAACATGTCAATTAGAAAACAATTATCACATATTTTCCACTCCTCTCTAAATCTTGTGATTCGCTGCTGCATTTGAGATACACCATGTCCCAAAAGGTGTCCATTAGTGGAAAATGCATTCAGCGTGCATGTGTTAGGAGAAGTTGCATTAGGAATAAATCCAAATGTTCTTATTTTATAATCGTTGTGCACCCAGATGGGACGTTTGAGTTCTCCAGTCTTTTTTTTTTTTTTTTTGGTCATCTGAAGAACTATAAATAATGCCTCTGAGCTTTGATCTCTAACCCTGTACAGTTTGGGGTTGTTGTTGTTGTTTGAAGCAGATCCTTACAATGACTGGATAAATTGGCATGCAATTTAAAGGTCAGGAAAGGGGAGTTGGGAAAAAAAGATATGTTTTATGATATATGGGGTAGATTTATTGTATATGTGCTTGTAAGAGACAAAGGGAAAGTTCCACCACAAGAATCAATTTATTTATTTATTTGATTTATATACCACAACCATCTAGCAAAAAAGCTACTCTGGATGGTTTACAAACATATACAAAATATAAAAACAGATTAAACAACTTAAAATAGAAAAATAAAAGCTAATCAATCAAACCAAATAATCAAATCATAACAATAAAAGGAACAAATAAGCAAATAAGCACAAATACAATAAATCAAAATGTTTTGACAATTCAAAATAAGAACAAATAGGGAAAAAATAACTAATAACTAAAAATAACTAATAAATAAATAAGAATCAATTCAGTTCTGGAAAGGAGGACAATAAAAACGAAGATTTCTCAGGAGGTCCCATCAGTGGAGGGGATCACAGTTGTTTTGTATTTTGTTTTAGTTTATATATTGTTGTTTTTTTATTTTATATGAAATCATTTAATAAAATATATATAAAAATAACATGACTGGAGGAAAATTCGCCTCAGCAGATCTAATTCTGTTTTGCCAGTGGATGCTTTTGTGTCCCAGTCCATGTAGTATACTAGGACTGATAAGGAGTGGTGTGGGACAAATAGGTCAAAATGGCAAGAATTCTTGCTTTGCTGGGATGGTAATGACATTTTCCTGGGAGGCTGCCATTATGGGTACTTGCCCCTCCAGGTTTATCACTGCCTCACTCTAGATAAGCTCACAGTTGAAGCAGCCAGAGAACAAGAGGCTAAAAGTGTCATCAGCAATGGTGAGCCTTCCCCGGCTTTATGCTTGAGCCCCTCAAGCTAAGAATTGGGGATGAACACTGTCTTCAGACAAATATGAAAAAATAAACCAAACCAGGGGGATGTGCGTATTTCCTGGAGGAAAAAAACATAGGTAGAAGAGTAGTGTCATGTATGATGATAATGACAATGATGACCCTCACCCCTGCAGCTCTTAGAATACCCAATTGGCTGATTTGAGCATTCTAGGAAATTATTCCAACATATATAATGTTTTCAGTCTGCACCTAAGATGCTTTTAAAACTTTGTATATGCCATAAACTGAGAAAAGCTTGGGATTCTGCTAGTATTTTCTATGGTGGGAGTCAATTGTGGTCCTTTAAAGTGGAAATGCCAAGGATCTAAACTAAGGTCTTCTACTGAAGACCATGTGGTGCTACAGGATGCGTTTTTCTTCCTGGCTATAAAAACACTGCCAAAAGGCATAATGTTTAATAACTAGCCAGCCTTCACCTCTAATAGCAATTTTTAGTCACCAGCTTCAAGTTTTAAGACTCTCTCCCCCTCTCTCTCTCTCTCTGTGTGTGTGTGTGTGTGTTGGAAATGGAGACATTTACGATCTTTTCTCAGGTAATATGATGGGCGCTTCTCCCTATAAGCCAAAGCACAGAGAGAGAGAGAGATGATGTCTGTGGAATCAATCATTTCTCCCCATTGACAAGTCTGGTTAAATTATCAGGTTGTATGTAATTTTATTTGAGTGTAGGAAAATCAGTGTTACAGCCAAGAGCTTGGTGGGGTTTTCTTTCCTGAGATGATGATGATTTATTCCTTTTGGCTTCAATAGCAACAGTGTCAGGCATATTTTATATTTCTCCCGCTTTGACACTTCAAACATTCGATTTCCCTTTGCAACTCTGAAGCGAAAACATGTTTCCCATTATGGGTATTCAAGTGACTTGACACACACACACACACACACACACACACACACACACACAGAGAGAGAGAGAGAGAGAGAGAGAGAGAGAGAGAGAGAGAGAGACTCATAAAGCTGTTTTTTATTCACACAAAATATATAACCCCATTTGAATAAAATACAGATGGCCTCCAATGTGTTAAACAGCAAATTTGCCATTTTCTTCCCCCCCATTCTCTCTGCTGTCATTGCCCCCCCCTTATGCTGCTTCTCCCATTTCCAGCCCAAGGTGGTGTGCTTGACAGCACTATGAAACTTTATCATCCTGAGCCTGAACAGATCAGAGGTGTAATGACAGTACCATGTTTGAAATGTCATTAATATTTCATCTCTAGGACAAAATCTCATGTATAGGTAGGAGGCAGAAACCGCGATGACTTTATCTAATGTTCCTCCAGATAGGTTCAGATGACGGGGTTCTTTCCTCCCGTCCTCTTTCACCTACATGGGTTGACTAGAGAGGAGAGGAAAGTTACATGACTACAACTTCCAGGATACCTGGGACAACATGGTTACTCACTATCCTGGGCTGGTGGTAATATTTTTGGGAGCTGCAGTCCATAAAAGTAACCTCCCGCAGCAGCAGCTGCTGGTAGTGGTGGTATCAACATATGAGACGGGCTTAGTAGTAGAACCTTGTTAATTGTTGCCTGTCTCCCATGAGAACAAGATAGGATCTTTTTCTTTATCTCCTTGCCATCAATGCTGTAAGCTATTTTGTGGCCATATCAAAGACAGTCTTTGAATTTGCCAGCGTCATTTTTGTGCAAAAGTCACAGAAGTACTATAGATTAGTAATTACTCGTTGCATGGCTTTTAAAAATCCGAAGCCCTGGATGGAGTGTTTCTATATTTTGATTTAGCAGGCACTCCTTCTGCATTTGCCTTCTCTCTGTGCTTAGCTTCACAAAGGGAAGATACCATAGTGTTGTATAGAGACATTTTGCACAAATTTTGGAAATCTCAGTGGGGAAAAGGGAATTGTCTCATTCAAGTGAGGAGAGACAAGAGATCTTTTAGGGTTCAACTTCCATCTCCCTCGAGGTGCTAAGAACTTTCAGATTTGTCTCTGAAGGGATATAAACAGCCATTCCGGATTGGACAACATCCAACCTAGATACGGCATTGCACCAATCCCCAACAGGATGCATGGAACCAGACTGTGATGGTATGAACATGTCTTGTGTGCCAATGAGGACATCCTGGCCAAAAAAAGGTCTTACCCTGTATCCTGACTGAGGGGATGACCAAAACAGTGCTGCATGGCAATGACATGAAGTTGTCCCAGGGTCCCCTGGACCAAGCGCAAGACCATGCAAAGTGGAAGATGAAAACTAGAATTGCAGACCCCACCACAATGTGGGGTAGACATGAAGAAAAAGAAGAAGATTTGGGGCAATGGTTTTCTTTTCTTTTTCTCCCCCTTCCCCCCTTCCCCCTTCCTTTCCTTCTTTTTGAACTTACCTCTTATTCTAGTTGACAAGGATATTGTCCAGGACTGAAGAAATACAGAGTGGGGTCACTTCTTTTGGCATTGTCTCCTGTGCCTCAGCTGAAGAAGGAGAAGACTGCATGCTGCCAATGAGTGTAGACAAGACACAATCAGCCCTTTAACCTCCTTGCTACAGTTCATTAGTTTTAGTTTTAGGAACGATTCCATGTGCTAACAACTTCATCATTTTGCATATCTCTCCATAAACCTGTGCATGATTTCACTTGCGAAGAAAACACTACCAACAACTAGATTTACCTTCTCCTGAAGCTCTACAACTGCTGCTGTAGGAAAAGATGCCAAGTTTTCCAAATTAAAACTAATAAAATCTGCTTCTGGCACTGTGTACCTGCACTCTGCTCTCTACAGAGAGAGGGGGAGGGGAGAGAGTGAGAGAGATGTGCAAATCGGGACCAAATGGGGTTATGTGTGTATTTCTGAGTTGATTGTGGGGTTGGAGCAAGGAGTCCAGTGGCACCCACCATGTACAAGGACCCTCATGTACCTTCTGCAAAATCCAGCATTCTTCACCTTATAATAATAATACCCAATGTGATTCAGAAGTGAGGGAAAGAGAATCAAATGTATCAGTGCCTCGTAACAAAACTACTGGGCCATTGGAGTCCTGCACCATCCAGTCAACGAGCATCTCTGAATGATCTAACCAGGCTATAGCAAGCATTCTGCCTTGTTTGTTTGTTTGATTGTTTGTTTGTGAGGAACTTGTCACTGAGGTATATTGCCTAGGCTTTGAGAAATTTCTTTTGTTTTGCTTAGTTGCACCGCTAGGACAGCATGTGTGGGTGCACGTCTGCATTTGTGTATGGATTTTGTATGGTTGACCAGAGGACACTAGGGTCTCTTCCCCACGCCACCTCTCCATTTCTCTCTTCCTATTGGTTGTAGGGGCATTCTTGCCTAAGGTCCTCTCCACCTTGTGATCTCTGGATTGCAAATGGGCAGATTGGCAAGTGGTTGTGCCACAATTAGTTCAGGCAGCAATATGTCTGTGACGAGTTGCCTCACCAAAGGAGGGGCAACAGCTCAGAACCAGAATCAGCAGTGCATCTCCATTTGAAAAACAAAAGGCACTTATACAAGATGAGGATATACACATATTTAACAGAGAAGACAGGTGGTTTGAGAGAGGGGTCATGGGAAGCCATTCATGTGAGTATTGAAAACCCCTCTCTCAACAGAGGTGGGAGACTCAGGCACAGTCTGTCTGCTTCTTATCAGGCAGTGATTTCAACAATCCCAAGACAAATAAAAAATGCTTCACACCTCCACCACCAAGGCCATAGCTAATAACCCACACTTAATGGGTGTTGGGAATGTTAAAGTTGGGACTTTAACGCACCTCAGGCCATTGTCCACCTAGTGAGCCTATTGTCCACCTAACAAGCCTATTCAGGCCATTGTCCATTTTATGAGCCTATTTCAGACTAGGATGACATGAGGTCAAAGTGACCTATAAAATGGAGGACTCACAATTAGCTTTCCTCAGACTGAGGAAGCTGTTTGGATGAGCAGCGAAACATTTCAATCTCTTAAGAAAAGTCCAGTTGCCACAATTCAACTTCCAGATTCAGGCAGCAATGTATTAATCCTTCCCCAAGTCAGAGCCATTTGCTTTTCCAATTTGTAGGATTTTCTCCTGTGGAGATCTGGAATACCAACACAGATGTATTCAAACATTAGGTCATAATGTCTTCAAAAAGGGACAGAGCAGATTGGCATCAGTCCGGGCCCTTATTTCAGCACAGTCTGGTTGGGATAGGAGCAGGATGCATCTGTAGTTTGTGCTCAGAAAGTTGTCACCTGATCCTTTAATGTTCTAGAAATGAAAAGGAAGCAGGGTCAGCCCTATGCTGGCCTGGGTACCAGTGCTGACACTGATTCCTGATTCCCCCAACCCTTGCTTAAGGATGAGTTGACTCAACAAATCCCTACTGATTCAATGGGATTACTCTAATGTTACTTAGTATACTAAGGAACAGGATTTCAGCCTTTGCCATTTATTTTTCTAACGTTCACAAACTGATTCACCTCAAGATTTTGGTGCCCTCCAAATTCTTGGGGCAAAGTCCCAGTTGCTCTATCCTAGTTCCACTCCTGGGAGAATGAATGCAGTGAATGCAGTGAACCTAGAACGACAGCCATTGATTAGACAGAAACAAGCCTTGTTTATTGTTAGGAAAGCTAATTCTGTTTGATTCATCCTTCTTCTTTTCTCTACAAAGAAGTTGTGAAATCCTGTTTTTCCAGGCTGGAAGAGCACACCCTGTGCAGCTGTTGGTAATATTTTCCAGCAGTTTTTGGTATGTATTTATTCGTTTGTTTGTTCGTTTGTCATCTATTCATTCATTTCTATGCCACCCATCTAATGGCAAGCCACTCTCCTGCACAGCTAGCAACAATTGAAAACTCAACCCCACGCACCCATTTATCCACAAACAACAACAGCAGCAGCAGCAGCAACAACAACAGCAACAGCAGCAACAGCAACAATGGCAAACAGAATTCACATCCACACTCATGGATCAGCCAGGGTGTCAAAAGGAGGAGGATGTTCTTTGAAAAGCTCAGATTTCACAACTTTTCTAAAGTCCAGAGGAGGGAGCATGGCTTATGCCTACAAACAACATGTTCCATAGTGTTGTAGCCACCACTGAGAAAGCCCAATTCCTGGTGGTAGTTTTCTGGGCCTGCTATTTGGCTGATCACTATTGATGGGCACAAATCTGGAAAATGACAATTTATGTCAATTCATGATTCATCAGGGTCAGCAAATCACTGAGGAATTTGTGCTTTTTTATGATGAATTGATGAATAAATGAATCAGTTCATTTTGCCCTCTAATACCCTATAAAACATGCCTCCCCCAGGAACCTAGAGAACCAAAATTGCACAGATGCTTTCCCTGACTCTCCTCTACAGCTCCTGTAAACATGGTGAAGTTTGGGTTTCAGATGCCCAAATTATACACTCATACTGAGCCCATCCCAGGAAAGTATTTATTTATTTATTTATTTATTTTAGAGTATTTTACTCCGCCTTTCTCCTTGGAAAAGGACCCAAGGTAGCTTACAGTAATGATGGATAATACACAGTCCAGTACAATTAAGACATGTTCAAGTATTTGAGAAAAAGGAATTGAAGGACATCTTACAGCATTAATAGACAACATTACATTAAAGCAACACGGTCATAAGTAGTCATAAACACAAAGTCTATGTGAACCCATAGATTCATATAAAATACCCATAGACAACATTACATTAAATAGACAATTGCATTAAACAGACAACATTACATTAAAGCAACATGGCTATAAGTAGTCATAAACACAAAGTTTATGTGAACCCATAGATTCATATAAGATTCATATAAAAGTAACACCACCACCCCAGGCACCTAGAGACTCCTTGTCACAAAAAAAAGCTTCTCCTGACTCTCCTCTGCAATCTCACCATGTTTGGTGATGTTTGGGTTTCAGACATCTGGGTTTTACACCCACAAAATGGGTCCCCCAGAAAAGTGCTCTTTAGCAGCTGGTTTGTGGAAAACCCAATCTTCACCAAATTGAAGGGATTGTAGAGGAGAATCAGAGGAAGCTTTTCTAAGATTTTGGCATCTCTAGGTGCCTTGGGTGAATCAAAATTTACTAAAAATTAATTCATTTGTATTCATTGGGGCTATTGGTTTTGATGGCTATAAATTGACGAATTAGCCATTTTTATTAATTTTGCCATTTGTTTTTTTAATTTGTGCTCATCTCTACTGACCACCCGCAACTACGAAGCCTGAATATAATGGGTAGACAGTCTTAAAGAAAGATGCTCTCTAATGGGTCTAGAATGTCCAACCTTGTGGAGGTCAGCCTACACAATGTCCTACGTGGACCCTTCCAGCACAGCCCACACCTTGCCCGTAATAGCAGCATACTAGCATCTTTGTATTTCTGCATGCGAAGTACCTATGGGAAGGATATGAGTGCTTAAAATCTGACTTCTGGCATGAGCTGGCAAAGAGATATAATGTTGCAGGAGATGTGTAAAGGGAATATGGGAATAGAGAGTGCCAAAAGAAGAAATATATCAATCAGGCCTGAACAAAGACATGGTAGATGCTTGCTCCATGTGCTAAACTGGTTGCTGTTGCACAGCAGAGGCAGTACCAGAAATTCCACTCCGAGGCTCGAGAAAGGATTAATTTTTAATTCCCCAAAGCCAAATCAGGATGCAGCACAGCTTATGCTGTTTCAGTTCCCAGCTCCTTAAGAATTTCCTCCGTTCCTATTTTGCAATCCACGTCTGCCTGTATTTATAGTCTGTTTGGTTCCTGAGTCCTGCTGCTCCTTTTAGCTCTGGTCTCTTAATATTAAAATAAAATAAAAACCTTGCTCAGCCATAATTTTTGACTACTTAGAAAGCCTTCCTGGTCAGCTCAGATTTTATTTCACCGGTCCTAAAATTGCACAGGCTTCCTCACTTCCCCTGGCATTTCACTTCCCCAGCTTATATCTTTTGATCTTTGACATCAGTAAACAAATCATCATCATCACCATCAACAACAACAACAACAACAATAACAACAACACATTCTGCAACTACTGTGCAGATCCTCCCCACCCAAGTTGGATGAACAAGAATCTATATTCTATTTTTTTCCTGCAAGGGTGAAGACATTTTTGGCGAATTCTTACCAAAAAAGAAGCAGCATGGCAGAACAGGTAAAGTGCTAGACCTGGACTTCAGATAGCCAAATGTATGTCATCACATAGCCATGAAACTCTCTGGGGGACCTTTTCTCACCTTCCCTCAGGGGGCCATGATGTACCTGCCTGCCACATAACATGCCAAAGATAAGCCTATGAGAAGGAAAAAAGGTGGCAACTCAGCTCAGCACTAACATGGCTGGCCACACTGGGATTCAAGCTCAAGAGAAGCCCTCAGAGCCTTTGCTTTTGGATAAATGCATCTGCCAATTGTGGTTCCCCCACAGTCCAGGTTTTCAAAAGAATGCAAATTCATTCACCCGACAAATATGAAGAAAAAGATCTACACACTTCTTATAAAAATTGAACTGATACACAGCTCTTATTCTTCCATATTCACAACTTGAAGACCTGGATAGATCAATGGCTTAGGTGTCTGAGGTTGGGAATTCAGTTCCCCACTGGGAAACTCACACCATTCCTTCCTTCCTTTTCTTGTTAGGATCTCCTTCCATGGAACCTTACTAGTGCTTCTTCTCAGTTTATTAAAACTGGCTTTTTTTAAAAAAAAATCCAGCATATATGTGTGGCTACACTCTGCTTTGGTGTCCTTTGAAATCAAGAATTCTAGTAGAGCATGGTCACTCTCGCCAAGAGTTCCCCTTTTGCCACTCCCTCCCCCAAGTCGTATCTGTTTGTTTTCCAAAACTTAAATCCATGTCCTCTCCTTGCTTAAGAGGTTGGTAATAGACTCCATTTGATTTGTTCCTTTTATTTTTCACTCCCAACTACGTTGATCCAGATGTCTCAGTGGGACAGCCAATCTCCTCCTGCTGCATTTCAGCACAATTATGTGCATTTTAACCATATACTGCAACTCCTTCTCCCTTTCTATTATTTCTGTTCTTTTTGAACAATTTATAACCCTCAGTTTCTGTATTCCAGTCACTGGAGTCATCCTACCAAGTTTCAGTTGTGCTTATCGAGTCATATTGGCCCTCCTGAACTAAAATTTCCAGTTCTTCTTGTTTGTTTCCCATACTTCTTGGATTCATATAGACACTGGTGATTATATGATTTGTGGCCTGATTATCTTTGTACTTTTTTATGAATATCAGGGTCCCTTCTTACTCAGAAGCTCTAAGACTATTGATTGTTCCACACGGATCCAGTTGGCTCCTATAAAAACAAAATGCTGGATTCCAAGGGCTGCTGGCCTAGTCAGACTTGTGTCCAGTTCACGCAGCCTTGATTTTTCCAATGGATTTATCACAAATTCATTTTTCTCATGCTGCCCTTTTCCAATTAAGTTTATCTCTCTTCCTGTTTCTCCCTTGCACAACAAAGGTCCTTGTCTCCTCCTTGCCACAGTACTTCTCTAATTGCTATTGTAATGGACTAAAGAGAAGCCAATATTCTATCTTAGCATTTCATGAAAAATGCAGGCTCACTTTTCTTTGTTAAAATCCAGGTGATCCACACAGGCATCTCCTTGAGGTGGAGATCTCCTGTTTTCTTTCCCAAACTAAACCTGATAAAGGCTGTGCTTCAGAGTTTATTATATGTCATTTAAGGGCCTCGGCTTTAGAGTAATGTTTGGCAATGCCAAGGAACCTCTTGACTTTAAAAGTACAGCATTGCTCAGATACAATAGACTAATAGACACCATGGCCGAACATCTGTCACATTGCTCAAGGCAAACAAGGAATGATACCCAAGACAATAAATAGTCCCGACATCTGCTGCTCAGAACAAATCTCATCTCAGAGAGGTACATGTTGTGAGTGTCACCCTCTGGTGCCTTATTCTTCCCCCTTTCTTCCATCTCAGCACTTATTCAGGTGGAGCATTTGTTCCCAAATCTACTTTGTTTAGCACTGATGTTCTCAGCACTCCAAACCCCCACCACCATCAACATGACATGAAGCAAAAAACTCTGACATCCCAAGGTGTCTTTTCCCTCCTAAAAGCAGATTTGTTTTGTTGCTGTTATTGTGTGTTATTTCTGTGAGGGTGGGGGAGTGCTATGATATTTCCCATAAAGTTCATAAACTACACTGTCCCAGTTGAAAGCTTTAGATTTGCAATCAATCATCACAGGAAACACACACTCACGCATACACGCTCACAAAATAAGATGTCAGGGCCTAAGAGTGCTTTTTGATTTTATAAAAAAAAGTCTACATTTTCCTAGAAGAAAGGTAGAGATAAGCAGTTGCTTTTAAAGTACATGGAGGATAACTATCCAGGTAAGCCCTGTGTTCCTTTGTAAAAGAAAGAAAGAAAGAAAGAAAGAAAGAAAGAAAGAAAGAAAGAAAGAAAGAAAGAAAGAAAGAAAGAAAGAAAGAAAGAAAGAAAGAAAGAAAGAAAAAAAGAAAGAAATTTGGGGACAGTTCTCATCTGGTAGAGCCCTCTGTTCTGCTTTGTTGAATGTCAGGTATGGTCAAAGCAAAGCACAGCAGGCATGCATTACACACACACACATATTTAGCCATTTTCATGGGATTCCCAGACAGGACAGTCTTTCTGTGTTTGTGTCAGAAGCACCACAGTAAAATTAATAAATATATCAAATAATTTCCCGTCAACCAGAGGAAATATCCAGAGCATGTGGAGCCGTTAGCATGCATCCTCCATGGTACATGTTGAGGAGCAAAGAGTACATTGACATAAGGGTGATGTTGCCTGTTCTTTTCCATAATTGCAAAGGGCTGTGTCCATCCAAAATCCCCCTTGTTCTTAGGTTTAATTTGGCTCCCTTTAAACACCCCATGCTTTCAAAGTGAAGTACCATGCTCTAATTTATATTCAGGTTCAATACAAAGCAGTGCTGCTTGTCAGGTATTTCTGTGTGGCCGTTAGTACCACTGTACTCTTTCTAATTTTCTGATAACATGTCTTTATTCTGTCTACAGTTCATCTGCAAGACATTGGCACTTGTTTCAGGAGAGTTTTTTTTTAAAAAAAAAACCCGCCGCTTCTCCTTCATACAAATACAAGTGTTCACAAAATAAGGGCTAAAAAACTTTACTTATATTTGAGTAGATATGGTACATCACAGAAGTCCATTAAGAACTCACTGAACATTGCTCACAGGACTGAGCTGCCTCATCACACACACACACACACACACACACACACACACACACACACACACACACACACACACACACACACACACACACACAGAGAGTGGTACTGGCACACTTGAATGTTCACAAAGCTGAGAAAACCGAAAGCTGAACCTCTGAGGGGGGTGCTGCCAAGGATGCACAGTGTAGTGGCATGTTCACAACACATTGTTTAAGGAGGGACACAAAATGAGGTCCAGGTTGAATAACTCGAGTCGTCATAACATTCAGTTAATTTAAAAACTGTTGACTTCTGCCTTGTCTTACACTTGATGTATCTGTGCTTTTTGCCACCATTATTTTTTCCCCACTTACCCCTAAATGTCCTGGTCCGTACCTCAGGGTTGGGAATCATTGGCTTAGGGAGGCATGTCCAAACTTCGTCCCTCCAGATGTTTTGGACCACAACTCCCACAGTCCTTTGACATTAGTAATCTAAGCTTAGAATTCTGGGAGTTGTGGTCCAAAACATCAGGAGAGCCAAAGTTTGGACATGCCTGGCTTAGGGGGACTGAGGGAAATAGTCTACACATGGCTTTGCCATTCCTCAATGACTGTGCGCCTCCTGGCATGTTCTGTCTTGTATCGCCTTCACGGCCAAAGGTTAGGGTTGGTTCTCTCAGGGCCTTCTTTTATTATTTATTTATTTATTTATTTATTTATTTATTTATTTATTTAGGGTATTTTTAATCCCGCTTCTCTCCTTAGAAAAGGACCCAAGGTGGCTTACAGTAATGAGGGACAATGTACAGTCCAGTACAATTAAGATATATTCAAGTCTGAGAACAGGGAATTGAGGGACATCTTACAACATTATAAGACAACATTAAAGCTACAAGAGAACATGAACAGTTAAAGAGAGAGTAAAAATTCCATGTAAAAGTTATAAGGGTTGGAAACTAATATTGAAAACATAGTGTCAATGCAATCACACAAGGTTATAAGTCGTTACAAACACAAAGTCTATGTGATCATGTATGGTTGATTCATATAAAAGGTACATAATTTTGAATTTTGACCTTCTGTTGTTTCACCCGAGTCCTAAATATGCCTATCAGGTCTAACTTGAGTGAGCTTCTTCTGAATAGTCAAAGTAGTTTTTAAGCAGACTTTTCTTGATTAGGCTGCATGTCTGGCTAGATCACACCATCATAATTTTATTGTACATTTATGAAGTCATTTGTGTGCACCACCTCAAGAGCCTTTGGGAGCTATAAATGGAGGTACCGAGTCTTCAATGAATGAAGAATGCTATGTTTTAACTGCACTTACACTATTTAATTTTAAGCCATTTAAAATCCTACGTATGAAAGAAAGGTGGGACAGAAATAAAATAAATGAACAATTGGTTTTTTAAAAAAATTTACAATTATACTGTAAAAGAAGTCAAGTTGTGCCTTGTTAAACGCAATCGTAATGTTAAATGTGTTCATTATTGGGGAAGGGAACGAAATGGCAAGTTTTTATAACCAGTTAGTTTTAGTGAATTACTGTTACTAATCTCCATGCAGGAGAATATATGGACAGAGCTTTGTCATCAAAATTGGCAGCACTGAGAAACCAGTAATAGAATATTTTAGTGACTAACTATACATGCTGCTGCTGACATGGAAAAAACTTTCCTTCAGTAGAGGAACTTTATTCTACATAAACCTGCCATACTGGGATGCATAGAGGCTCATTGTTTCATTCACTTATGATTGATTGAAGGCCAATGGTTCTTGGTTCTACTAGTGAAAAAATGGTCAGCCTTGGAGGGATATTATCAGAAATTGCTATTATCAGGAATGACTAGTATTACTAGTGTTATCTCAAGGTTTCCATAACAAGATCACAGAACCTTTTTGAATTTCTTGGCCATTTCCATCTCACTGATTACATTTTTCTCTATGTATAAACTTATGCATAGCTATCTACCTACTGCACCCCATGCCCCATGTTCTAAAGCACGAATCTTGCATTCTCTCTGGCTGAATCACCAGTGCTATACGCTAACTTTGGCAAATGCTACATAGATCTCCTGGAGAGAATTCTGAACCACAAATTGTTAGTCCATTAAAATACTGCTAATCTTTAAGTTCTTTATCTCATCTGACAGTGGAATATTGCTGCAAAATAAATAAAAAAACACAGAGAACACAACTAGGTTTAGTCCAAGTGCAGGCGTAGTCACACCTATGAAAATACATAGCCATATTTATGCATGTAAAGTATTGCTCTAACTTTACTCAAAGAAAGAGTAGAATTTTAAAAAAATATTGTGTTATCCTTTTTATTTGCACAATTTTGTCCAAATGTCCTTCTCCCTTATTGAACTCAAATTTTGGTATTTCCACAATGGGATTTCCTAGTAAAAGTATGCCAGTGGGAATAGAAGACTGACATTTCTGAAGAATGTTGTCTGTTACAGATATATTATACCTTCTCCAAAGCTTTGTTGCACCCTTCTGGTAAATTGCCTGGCAGATGGCTTACTTCAGAAGTTGATAGTTCTTTTTGCCCTGTGGAAATAATCTCTCAGTTCTTATTTCAGGACTCTTCTTTCCCCTTTAACTGAAGAATCAAATGTTTAAACCAAACAGGTGACCACTTTTCTTTTTGTACCTTGGAATAGGAGAGAGTTGTTTAAAAGGCCAAGAAAATGTATAAACTCTGAACAAGGAATTTTAAAAAATACATTTGCTACCATGAACTCCTTATACTTATATACATCAGTGCGAGGGACTTCTAATTCAACTAATTCTCCCACAAAGCTTTCATGCATCTTCCCTTCCTGTGGTCATCTTTGATGTTTATTGTTGGCAAGAAACCAATCTAAACATGAATTGCATTTAAAAAAAAACAATTCATGAAGGATGTTCTACCATACCCAACTCAGCCACTCTTTTACAATAGCTGCTATCATAGAATCATAGAATTGGAAGAGACCTCAAGGGCCATCCAGTCCAACCTCCTGCCATGCAGGAACCCCCAACAAAGTACCCCTGACAGATGGCTATCCAGCCTCTGCTTAAAAACCTCCAAAGGAGGAGACTCCACCGCCCTCCTTTACTGGACAGCTGAACATCTCTCTCTCAACAAACATTTCGATCTGGTTTTTGCAGCTCTCTAAAGGGTGTATAAAATGGACCCCATCTGAAGCCAATTTATGCCTTACAGTGAACTCCAGTTAGCACTCAGGATATTTTACATGGAAAAGGAGCGTTAACAGAATCAATGCTAAACAGGACAGTGTTAACATTATGTTTTACAGAAATGCATGCAGAGGGTGGATAGACTGGGCCTCAGGTCACTGGGAGGCCCCTTCTACTTTCTTTAGGTCAGGCATGCCCAAAGTCAGGCCCAGGGGCCAAATGTGGCCCCATTTTCAAATTTAGAGTGGCCCGTGACCTCTTCTCCCCACCAGCCCAGCCTGGTCACACATCCCCACCAGCTGGCCCTTCCCCATACTGGATGGAGATGTCAGCTTGCAGTTTCATGGTTTGCCTGCCCTCCCTGCCTCTGTCCATCCCCCCAGCCACCTGCCCAGCCAACCTTCCCCCATTTCTGTTGCTGCAGTGTCCTCCCTGCCTCCTTGCATGTTATAAAGACTTGTCCAAAGTTTGGCCTGGGGGCCAAACAGCTGAATGGTCGACCCACACACATTTTCACCTCATCCAATCTGGCGCTCAATGCAAAAAGTTTGGACATCCCTGCTTTAGGTGAATTAAAGCCCAGGTCTCCCAGATATCTGATCTACCTCCTTTATGTAGGCTGGGCCCCATTAAGCACCAGAAAATGGGCACCTGAACATATACCATAGTGAATCAGCACTCAACATGCTCCGTGTATTCCACTATATGTAAAGTATTCCTGTTTCATTAAAAACAACAGTGTTCTCATGTGGACGGCACGATTGGTATATATAAGTGGTTTGGAATATGTGAATTTGGAATGTGACCAAGAGCGAGAAGGACAAAGTAAGATCACCCAAAGCATGTCTGGCTCATGATGTTACGTGCCTTGTCAATTGTGTGGCTTTGGTCAAGCTGCCCAAAGAAGGGCAGAAGGAAGGTCTAGTAAACCCTGGGAGGGTCACAATTTTCAAAAGTATCTTGAGAGCACATTATTAATAATTCTGGTATGCTGGACTTAAGCAGGAAAAGAAGCAAAGGGGAAAAAACCAACAATGACAAAAATAAGATGTCTATTTCATTTTATTTTTCTTACAAAAATAAACCATTTAAGAATAAAAGTACAAAAGAATTCCTGAATGTACAAACTAGAAAACAGCATGACATTTGTCACTTTCAACATATTCTTGTCTGCTTTCACTGAAAGCACATTATCTAGACACACTTTGCCTATAAAAAAGATGTTGCCGTTTGTATTGCATGATTAAAGCTGAGGTTCTTTTGCGTCTGCAAAGTCTATTTGTTCTTAAAGCTAATAAGCAACACTGGTAGAATTCCAAAGTCTCAGTAGCAGACTTTTTGTCATAAGATACCTCGGACAAATTGTGCTGCTCCTTATGGTTAAGCTGCTTCATGGGTGCATCAGAGACAGACCTTTGTGGGAATGTTGTCAAAGAAAAACAAGCCGGTCCCCTTTTGACAATCGTGATAAAAGGTCCTTTTCAAGGTTACTGAACCCAAAAGAATGCAAATGTCACAGTGATATGAATTATCCACACTGCTTCCTTTAGGGAAAGTCAACCAGTTGGATTGAATAGCAACTCAGAATATCTTTCATATCCCATGAACCTCTGAAACCTTTCAGTTGACTCAAGCATTGGAGTCCATGCAGAACACCGAGAATGCAATTTAGACCTATATATTAAACCTTGATTCATATGTTTAAAACTATATTGACAGAAGGAGTGGGGAAGATTTGGTCCTCCAGGCACCCATTGAATCAGTGGAGATTTGGGAATCCACAACATTCAATGGGTCTACTCTACCTGCAACCTATTACACAAGTCACTGCTTACTCTGCAAGACTTAACTGAAACTAAACAAGTAGGACACATTGTGTCTAATAATGGTTGATAGATTTATGAAGAGTGTGGAAAAGACGGTTTTTTAGGTTTGCCTCTGGAACTTTCTTGTCCCATTCATAAAATAAAACCCAAGAAAATCTGTGCGGATGGAAGTAGACTCAGCAGACAGTGGCTCCCATGACGTTTGAAGGGATAAATGAAGCCAGTTAAAATGGCAATAACCTGCTATGCTAAAGGCAACTTCTCTTTCTCCATTTCCCACAAGGAGCAGTCGGGCTAGCACATTTACCATGGCTGTATCTTACAGTTTTGTTTTGTTTTACTTTCTCCAGGGGCATGGCTCCCATTTACTTTAGAGATCAGCATGAACTGGAAAACCAGTGATTCACGGTGGTCTAGATTTGCCACAAGCCCCAGGAAAAATGATCCAATTTGTGGCTCATTTTTCTGGTTGGTGCCTGGGAGATCTACTTGCTCCCGCCGCTTCTGCCTCTGACGAACGTTCAGAGGCAGCAGCCAGTTCCTCACAGGGAATGCCAAGCTTGCTGCTTCTCAAAATGGTGGAAGGGGCACCACAGGAAGGAAGTGGCAGCAGCAGCAGCAGCAGCAACAGGTCGGGAAAGGTGACAGGGTAGTGGGAAGGAGGAGATGGGCTTCCTCTTTTGCTGAAGAAAATGAAACAGGAAAGAAAAAAAGTTAGGCATTTCTGCTTCGGCTAAACGAGTTCTCTGAACGGGGTCATAAAACGAACCAGGGCCCAGCCTGGTTGATCAGAGTTTATGGTTCATTGTAAGTTTCATGCCCATCTCTATGGGAAATGTAGATTGCTGCAGATGGGGTTGGGACACTACTTGATGCATACATGGGGGCAGTTGCAATGCATCTCTTGAGTTATCTGCAGACACATGCTCACACCCTGAGACTTCTGCAATATACTGCTCTGTCTTACTCCACTGACCTCAATGAAAGTCATTATGGCAGCTAAATTTTTAAATTACTGTAAATCTAGCTCTTATTGAACTTACAGATACCATAGTTGCAAAATTTAATTGATCTGTTAGGCTGATTAAAACCATTTTAAACAACTGAAGCAGCATCCCCTGCTAATGAAACAGACAATCTATTAAATAATTTCTTTAACCTAAGTCTAAAAACAGCAGGTGGCCACACAGAGATACCAGAACAGGACTTTGAGACAGAGGTCAATGGCCCTGCTTATCTGGGAAAGCCACCAAATGGAGGATAGTGAATTTGCTCTATTTTGAAATAGAAAAAGAAATACACGTGGACATCTAAAATATACCACACTTTGTGGCCATTATGTTCAGAGTCTAAAAAGAGAGGAAGATGTTTCTTCTAAGATGGTGAACAAATAAACAGTCTGGTGGTGACAATGAAGATGGTGCCTGCTGCATCACCTCCTGTTCAGATTTCCTGAAACTGGTATGATTAAGTGACTACTTTTAAAAGGAAAGGGTGATAAATCTATCAGATATGATAGTGACCCATTATGCACAGACCAACCCCTAATCAGACTGGCGAAGCTGCAGGGATGAGGAGCGAAACATTTCAGTCTCTCAAGCAAAGAAGTCCAGTTGCCATGGCTCAGTTTCCAGATAACCTCACTGGGATGACTGAGAATATTCACAGACATATCACCACCCCCTAATGTTTGGTGTGTTATATTTTGGTACAATGAACAGATACACTGATTGTCTTCTAGGAGGTTTGGTCTTTAGTTTTATACCCATGAGGTTTAACCAGAGCTTTAAAGAAAGAAAAAATTACTTTTTGGGGGGTCGACAAATGCCTTCCAGAATTGTCCTCGCCAAAGTGGCCGGGAGAGTCTGGGAGTTGTGTTCACCCCTCCCAAAAAGTAACTTATCTAGGCTTTGTGTTTAACAGTGCTGCAGTGATTGTGCTTGCCCACATAAATATCCGAAAAGGAAACGCCAATCTTCCTGCAGAAAGGAAGAATTTTCCACCAAAGCCTATGCATTTTTTTTTTGTACACAGTATGTGTACCTTGATGTGAAAAGCACCCCCCGCCCAAGATTGCGTATTGCTTTCTAGCAACCTATGGCTAGCCTCACATTTTGGATTTTCATTGCTTCTCAAAACAAAGTCACATTTTTCAAATGCTACCCTATTGCACATTTGTCCTGGTCACGCATGTCTCTTCTCTAATGTTTGGCTTCACACTCTTTAGATTTGAAGGGGGTTCTAGTGCAATTCCCGCTCCGCCCTCGGCTTGGCTGGAAGCAACAGCAGTCCATTTTTTTTAGGTACAAACTGCTATTGTGTCTCCTTTCGTTGACTCCAATCCTATATGCGCAGTTGCCAGGGAGTGAATTCTATGGAACGTCTTAGGAGTTCCTTCTAAGTAAACCGGCAGAGAATTCATTTCAGTCGGTCACTTTCACGTATGTTGTCTTGGCGTGGTCAGAGGCAAGAGAGGTGGATCCCATCTTGAAGTGGACCAGCTGACGACCTTGGGAGGAAATCATGGAGAAATAACAATGTTATTTTTAAAACAAGAAGAGGCCAAGGAGCAGAATAGCTTTTTTTTCTTAAAAATAGGCTCCAAGGTCTTCCAGATAAAATCCTTTATTGACAATCTCTGCACCAAATCAAGACCACAAGGGCGCATAAAAGGTGCTCTCAGTGGCTGCTTCTCCGTCTTGAGATCTTATTCCCCTAAAGAATAATTATAGTTAAAAATTGTGTGGGGGGGAGGGGGTTGGTCACCTGTCAGAGATGACATAAAATGTCTTTTTGGATTCATTCTGGATGGTGAAAATCGGATGGGAAACCATCTAGAATAGATTATTCCATTTAGGATACTGGAAATAACAAACATGTATTCATCTCAATCCTTTTTGCCCAGGCAAGGAAATAAATTGATTAACCATGCCGTCCATTAATGTTTACATTTGAATTTCAGAATAATGCCGGTAGAAGCGAAGGGTAAAACAACTCACTACATGGATTTTGCTACATGCCTACCAGTTAGAATATTCAACTTAATTTATAAGGCTGAAACTAATTACATGTTATGGGCAGATTCCTGCAGAGAATCAAAGAGAATAACATGGAATTTGCCCTCTTCAAAGCAACCCATTTGTGCAAGTGGGTTGTAACTAGCCCCTTGTAGAAATGGCATTAAAAAAGAAACGGTGTGCAACCTTTTATGTATGCCATCCACACAAATACTCCATTGGACTTAAAAGATTACTTATGTCTCCTTTCATCCAGTGCAACCACCCACAGGAAAATACTCAAAATTTGAAGATGTGGCTGCTGATAGTAATTGCTTACACCAGAAAGTGAATCCATTGGGAAGATACAGGGGCATATTGTCTGGCCAGATACATTAGGGCTGTACCAGTCCATGGAGACATCAATGTAAAATGCTGATTTCTGGAATGTTATGCTTTTGTTTTTAATTTTGAAGGGTGGGGGTGGGCTGGCAGGATCTGTCCTCAATGTTGAAGTAAAATCAACATTCCTGGGTGTTTTCAGATGAGAATGTGTTCTTTTAATCCCCTCCAATTTTTAAGAGGGGCGGGGGTCCACAGGAAGTGTCTTGCAAACCAGCCAGCTATGGAGACTACATCCAGACTCAGGATTATAATTTGTCTGCCTTTGGCCAAAGGCCCATTCTCACTCATCGGCTAGTGCAACACACTTCCTTCCCTATCTCACCTGCAGTCCCTTGGCTGTGCTGGTGGAGGACCAATCCATAGTGGACCCCAGCTGGCCCTTTCTGCTGCTTCAGGCAGCTGACCATTCATCAGCAGCATGGGGAGAATCTCCCCTCCCACATTGGTTGGCTGCCAGAGGAGGCGGGAAGGGCCCGCTGGACTCTTACGTGGATTGGTGTGCCACTGCAGCTGAAGGACTCTGCTGGCTGGTTTGCGGAGCCCAGTAAGTAGACTGGGAAGCTGGGGGGGGGGTAGAAACAGCTGGGTAAGGAGAAGGGTTAGAAACAGCTGGCTGGTGGCACTTTTTGCTTCATATGAAGCACGAAGCACCAGCATCTAATTGCAATTAAACACAACAATGTTTTAATTATCTCACAAGGTTAATGCCTTATAAATTTCTTACCTGCCTGTGTAAAACATTTGCAGTTAGTCAGAAAGGCTGCTAGCGATACATATGATATAACCTCTGATGTGGGCAACATGTCTTTCTCAGAAGTCGTTTGAGGCGAAACTTTAAGGTCACCGTTCTTAGTATCTGGTACTGCTCAGATAACAGGACAAAATGCTCTGCTTGTCATTCCTCTGGCTGGAAGCTCTCACTCAGCAGTCACACATGCATTAATCCCTGTGGCACTCCTCACGACTTGTAAAGGAGAGGCACTGGGATGTATCTGTATTAAGCAGAATTAGTTCTGCAGCTGCACTCACTCTTCCTTTATGTTCTGCCTAAATGTAAAAAGGGCATTGATTTCTTCAAATCCTATTATTCATGAGTGCTTTCATCAGCAATCATATTGTTTTGCGTAATGCTGAAACAGAGTGTTTATAAGGAGGTCATCATTATAGGCCCTACTCCGAGAGCCAACATATTTGAAGATTTAGGGATTTTTTCCCCCAGTGGCGGCCATAAGTAGACCTTTTCAGGGGTGGCTCTCAAACTGTGGAACACCCTCCACAGAGAGGCTTGCCTGGATCATTGGTGCCAAACATCACCTTCTTTTATTCCCTCCGCTCTCTTAATCGTCTGAATAACTGCTGTGGTATTTTACATCTTTCACTCCAAAATGTTTTGAGCTGATTTGCATCTGTGATTATTTATTTTTGCATTGTTGCTGTCATTTTGCTGTTTCAGTTCTCATTTCAACATTTTAAAATAATGTTTTGTGACTGTGTTTTACTGCAATTTGGGGGTGGTGGTCCATTTTAATGACCTTGTGGTTTTATTTTCACAGTGAGCCTCACTGAGGGTCAAGCTACACAATTCAGACAGCACCCCATTACCAGTGGGAATTCCTTATGAACAGAAATAGATCCATTTGTTTTTGCATGAGTGTTCTCATTGCTCTATCTTGCCGATCAGCTTGCTTTGCTTTATCATTAGTCATCAAATTGTAAGCACAGGCTCTCTCTTTAGTAAGACAGAATAAGGCATAATTTACCTAATAAAGAAACCTAGAGATCTTTTAAGGTTGAACACACTTAAAGGTGCCTTAGATTGACCTAACAAAGGTATTACTACAAACATGAATTTTGAAATGCATCTTATAACTGACAATTACCCTTGTCTTTTATTCTGTGCGATTTATTACCTGTCCACGTTGTTTGGTTGGTGAGAACGAAAGCTTTGCACTGCGAATGACTCTCGCAAACTTCAATGGCCTCACCCACATCAAACACAGAAAGGAGACACCCCTTGTGATGGTAAGAAGGCCAACACCTGTAATCCTCTCCGAGAATGGTAGCTTCAGGGACTTTTCTGTAATCTAGAAGAGAGCAAAGGGAAACCATTGTCTCAAAACAGGCAGTGTGGTTGGGGTGTTGCAGGGCTTTTGTTTGTATAAATGGGACATCCACACATTCTTAGGAAGCATTTCAACATTTCACTCCACTTTCCCCATTACTTTGCCTTTCTCTCTGTGTGCATGCATTCTTAATATTGCATGAAATATTTTGCTCTGCCTTACTTTGGTGGAGAAGAATTTTGTCAGGGGAGGGGTTTGCCAAGAAACTCCCCATGCTCTCAGACTTCATCTCTCTTCTTCCTGGACTTGATAAAACCTTTGATAGTTGTTGGGGTCCTTCTGGACCAGATGTGTCCAAACTTCAGCCCTCCTGATGTTTTGGACCACAACTCCCAGAATTCTAAGCTTAGATTGCCAAAGGCAAAGGACTGTTAGAGTTGTGGTCCAAAACATCTGGAGGGCCAAAGTTTGGACATGCCTGGAAGACTGAATGTTCTATGGAGGGAAGAGCCTCCCACTTGGATGAACACAGGCCGTGACTCCCACTGTCCTGGACAGTGAACTGAACTATCAGGGCAAGACCTGATCAGGCTTCCCAGCCCTCCTTCAAGTCAAGAGAGTGTGGCTGTTTTCTTCCCCACTTGGGAAAGGAAAAGACAGGTTTTTAATTAAGCAATTAAAAAAAAACCTTCCTCTGATTAGCACAGAAGGCCTGTTGCTTCGTGGGGCCCAGAGTGGAAGACATAGAGGGGAGAGAGGGATGTGTTGCTCCATTCTTGCCCAATGCCTCTGAATTCAGTGCCCCCACTGGCTGCCACTCAGTCTCCCGGCCTTTTTATGAGCTCCCTTCTCTCTCCCTGATGCTGCTCGGGGCTCTATGCTGTTTCCGAGCTGCTTGCGGTCTCCTCTAATGAATGCATCAGGCCAATTAAACTAATCATTTATAAATAATTCTACTTAGCTGCTGGACTCACAAATCGCCAGAATGCCTCCACCCAAAACCAACCCCCCAAAGATCCCCCCAAACCACATGCTTCTAATTGTACCTATTAAAGAAAATAGAGCTGAATTTCCAGTTTCACAGCCTGTACGTCTTTGGAGTCATTTCAGTTCAAGAGGTTTTTGCCTGCAGCTATGCAATTTCATCCTTTTGATATTTTGGAAAAGCTTTCATTTAGGAGGCTTCCAGCTCCACTGTCATGGGTTCAACTGCATACAACCTTACCTGTGAGTAGGCCCCAATGCTGACTGTGGTACTGCTATCAAGAAAAAACATCATGAAGCTGCACACAATCTAATGGGCAACAGACTGGTTTATAGGAAATGGTTCCTTACACTGTTCAACCCACACCATCTCCTTGAAAAGCAAATTAATTACACAACTTGTATTAGGGCACTGGCTCTCAACCAGTGGGGGTACTTTTGTTATTATAATAACCATTATACTTTGGTCAAATATAATGTAATTAAAATATGATTTTAATTTATTTGTCCTCCTGTAACACTTAGCCAATTTTATGTCACTTTATGTTATTTTTATTTTTTATTTTTATTATATTACTGTATTTAATGTTTATTTTGTGTGAATTATGTAGTTTATTTGCCGTGTTTGTATAACTTAATTTGTTGTAAACTGCCCAGAGTGACCTCGCTGTCAGACGGACGATATAGAAATCAATCAATCAATCAAACAAACAAACAAACAAACAAACATGGCTCTCCAGATGTTTTCACCTTTAAATTGTAGGGTACAATGTCTTTTTAAGCCTATTTTCAAACCTCATAGAAGTTAGTGGGACAAACCAATGAAGAGATGGATAGGATCGGGATATGTATAGTCAAAATTAAGAGCACCTACTTAGCAAAACTATTTCCTTCTGTTTCATTCTGGAGGGGGAGGGCAGGGGCAAGAAGCCATGCAAAGCACTGAAACTTGATGCAAACAACTTGCAATCGTATTCAAGCAGCACACACACACACACACACTCTTGGATACTTCACAAGGCATTGCCCACATAGCTTGGCCCCATCCACCAAATGCCAGAAAGAAGAGAAGAGTCATTTTAGGAGAATTAACTGGAACCACGACAGTCCTGAAGCTGCAGTCTGGAGCAAGAAGGGATTGCAACTGGAGGCTAGGGTTATACCAGTGCAATGACATCTCACTCTTCCTACCCTCAAGGACAGGTGTCATCTTCCCAATCTCCTGGCCTTTTATAACTCAAAGCCTCAAGAGTGTAAAATGAATCCTGCACCATGCAGCCTCATCTCAGCATTCTCCAACTGCTGGTGCTCCAAAGTGGAGCTCAAAGCTGGCAAGAGCTTACACCATGCCTATAAACTTTGAGGAAACCTCTTATCTCAAAGGACATGCTTAGGGTGCCTGCCCTGCTCCGATTGACATCTAGATCTTGGGTTGACAGATCAAGCCACACGATCCTTATCCTTTACAGATCATGCCGTCTTCAGCAGACCATAAAAAGGGGGTAAAGAATACAAGTGGTACCTTGTATAAAGGAATTAATTCGTTCCAAATGAAATTATGTTACACAAATTTTCCTTTATACAAATTCCCATAGGAATGCATTGAAAATGGAGTGATCCCATTTTTATGTTGTACGGATCCTCCCCATAGGCAATTCTGTTAGGCAAATTTCCCCTATCTCCAGAATTTTTTATGTTGTACAAATTTTATGTTATACAAGCTGTTTGTTATACAAGGGTCCACTGTACAAGAAAAAACAGTCCTGTGTGTCTTCATCGGACAGTTAAGGTGAAAGGGGAGGGGGGATAAAACCTTAATCACACAAAAATCCAATCTGTATCACTGACTCTCTGATGCCAAATCCCATCTTCTAGACTTCATATTCTTCCTCATGACACCATTATTAAAGTTGTTTCCCATTTTTTGTCTAAGTTTATTTATTTATTCTATTTTTATACGGCCCATCAGGCAGCAAGGGCACTCTGGGCAGTTTACACATTCTAAATTCGTCTTCTAAAGCCTTGGGTCTATTTATAGCAGTGTTGGCGAACCTATGGCACGGGTACCAAAGGTGGCACTCGGAGCCCTTTCTGTGGGCACCTGATATCGTCCCTTCACAGCTACCTGTATTGAGGTTAAATTGCCGTATTGGTACTTTTCAAAAAATTAGTGGGTTTTGAAACGCAGTTTGGGCAATCGGTCTCTAAAAGGTTCGCCATCACTGATCTATAGCATAGCAATTAAAATTTCATTTTAATTACTATGGTTCTTTGCTGTCATTCAGGGACAGGCACTAGATATTTGCAAATTTTCAGTACTGTAAGTATGTAGTATAGACACGTCTTTTAACACTGGTAGCAAGAGTGTAAAGATATACAGTGGAACCTTGACTTACGTCATTAATCCATTCTGAGGTCTAGACATAAGTCAAACATGCCTTAAGTCAAATGAACGTTTCCCATAGAAAGTAATGGGAAAGCAGATTAATCTGTTCTAGATGATGAAAAAGACCCCTGAAAACAGCAATTTAACACAAATTTGACTGGGATAGGAGATTCCTTCCAGGGATGTAAATGAAATGTCTCTTCAAAGAGAGGAGGAGGCAGTGGAATTACAGTCCACAAGTTATATGCCTCCACTTTTTAATGTTCATAGCAACAATGTCTAACATTTAAGTTTTACTGATTTTTAACCTGACGTTCCAAGTTCTGAACAAACCTATGCTTACCATTAGAGTCCCACAACTTTACAGCTCCCCAACTAAAATGCTTCCATTGTGGACCAGAATTCTGCAGCCAGATTTTTTACAAGACTGAGCCAACTGTCTAACCAGCAAGGCCAGCCCCGAGCTCCCGGCCCTTCTTCTCCAGCGGCAGCGGCGGCTTTGGCGAGGCCAAGGACCAGCTCCAGGTGCTCGGAGCTGGCCTCGCCGAAGCCGCCGCTGCCAGAGGAGAGGAAGAAGACAGGAGCAGTTTGGAGGCGGCAGCCGCGATGCCGGGTTGTGGCTGCCGCCCGATGCCAGTGTCTTGCGCCGGGGCTCCGAGCTGTAAGTCAAAGCCTGTGACTCAAGTCAAACAGGCCCCTTCTTGCTGCAAGTCAAATATGCTGCAAGTCAAGCAGCATGTAAGTCAAGGTTCCACTGTAATGGGTTTTCATTTGGGTGTCTGTGGAGATTTTCAGTCATCCAGGTGAAGATATCTGGGAGTTGAATCATGGCAGCTGGACTTCTCTCTTATGGGATCGAAACATTTCGCCACTCATCCAAGTAGATGAGAATGAGTAGCGATGAAGATGATTGAAGATGCTCCTTGGATGAGGAGTGAAACATTTTGATCCCACAAGAAAAGAAATCCAGTTGCCATGACTCAACTCCCAGACTAAATGGGGGAAGGGGGATATAAAAATACCGATCTGTTGCCTCCTTAACCTACAACTTGAGATCACTGGTGAAATTCTATAACCTTATTTTAAGCCTATACGAGTTGATAGGCACCACTTATGCCCTAGTGAAATGGATAAGTTTCACAGGGTAAGGAAGTATTTTGTTGCACACATTACACTCTGTCGAAGAACAAGGTGATACTGAAAGGTATCAAACTTTACAAATTGTGGCTTAATTTGTTCTAATTAAATCAGCAACATTTTTATAACAAATCATCCTTCGTGTTACCTCACAGAATTGAGATTGCATCGGTTTTTTCTTGAAGTTTGCAAGATACTACTGGGCTCTCCTTTGTGTTCAGAGATGCCTTGACCAGGCTGGCTGTGACTCTCCCTCCGCACAGCCCCTGTGAGTTCCATGGTCTAAATAAAGCTCTTATAACATTACTGAACATGTCCTGTTCTTGCGAAAAAGGCTGAGGCAAAGGAAAGCAAATCTTTCCACTCTTGGCAGCTTGCGTAGGTATGAAAGCCCAGGCCCATCTGTCAAATGCTCTGGGCCGGAAGCCACAGAGTTCTCCAAAGGTCTCCAGGCTCTGGACGGGTGTAAATACTGTGTCATAACATATTTTGTAAATGGCAGTGCAAGCCACACACAACTATGTGGAAAATAAGAGGAAGAACAGGAAAATGGGCAATCGGGTACACAACCTGAAATAGCTAACAACTGGAGTCCATGACCAGCTATTACAGAGTAGAACTGCAGAAAGCCAACTGGCCAGGGATGCTGGGATCGTAAAAATTTCTGGTCACAGGCCTTTCTTAGATCTCACTTGGACTACTAGAGCACAATCTGTTGGGGACTGACTTTGAATACTATTCAGAAACTTCAGTTGGTTCAAGACATTGCAGCCAAGATGTTGACTGGGGACATTTACCAGGATTCTTTGAACCCCTTGGGACCACAGCTTCAGATTACCTGTTCTAATGCAAAATGTTGGCTGACATCCAAAACTTTATATAGCTTGGATCCAGGGTTTTGGGTGAAGATACAAGAGAGGACATTTTTGGTGGCTACTCTCAGGCTTTGGAACTCTCTCCTAAGAGAAGTTAGGTTGTTCCCTCTCAAATCTGCCCTTCAATTCTGATTTATGGTGACCCTAAGTACAGAGTAGTACTCAAAAGTGATTTACCATTCTCTTCTTCTGGGGGCATCCTGGAACTGTGCAGATTGGCCAATGCCAGACAGGCGGACTCTTCTGTGATGCACAGTGGAGAATTGAACTCCCAACCTCTGGTTAAGCAACCTGAGCCTGATACCAAACTCAGTCCCCCCACCACCAACTTTCAAACAAAAATCTTCCTTCTTGAACAACAGAAACAGATCACCCTAGTGAAGATGGGAGCACCATATCATTTTATGGTATGATTTTAACTGATTCTCAGTTCTTAATAAGTGGCTTTTTAATTTAGATTATAATATCTTCACACTGCAGAACTGGAAGGAAGCCTATGGATCATCAAGACCTTCTCCTGTTCCAAAAGACACAGTGGGGAATCGAACTCCCAGCTTCTGGCTCACATCCCAACAATATCTAAACCACTGACCTATCCAGCATTTCAATACATGTTTTATATAGTATTTAATATTGGGTGTGTTTTTTAAAAAAATGTGGATGTAGATATATGTGTCTTTAAGTAATTTGTAAGATGCCTTTTTGGAAGAATGGCAAGATAGAAATAAATTAAATAAATATAGTTTTGTTTTAAAAGAGCCATATAGGAATTCCTCTCTTACCCAGGTATAAAGACAATACTTTCTTAGTCTGGACCCAAGTAGACAACTCACTCATGAGAATCTTTTAGAGCTTTAGTAATTTCCATCTTAATGTAAACTTGAGCATGACTTACTCTACCGCATGTGTAAATATTCCTGATACCACTGTCATCCTGAAAGGTGTCTGCTTCCAGACCACCCTATGCAGAAAGCTAACTCAGCACTCATACTTCTCTGCCAATAGTCATCAACTTGGCCATATAAAGAAACCCATTGTATGTACAGCCAAGCCCTATGCTACAACCGGTCTGCAGCAGTGCAATGAGCCATTAGACTACAACAAGCTTTCCTTAATCTGCACGGCCATCCATATCTAGCGATTAACCAGATTTCAAAACACCAAATCAATACTTTGGGCTCAACTACTCCAGCAAAGCACTTAACATAATGAACAGTGCAAATAATCATACTCAGGCAGTCGACGACAAATCATATGTACTTCCTAATGAAAGACTTTGCACCGAGCCAAAAGAAGCACATGATAATTATCTTTTTTTTTTTCAGGAATTCCTAGACACAGCAATCATTTGTGGTTTTCTGGACTACAAAGCCCAGAATTCCACAGGCAGCATAGAAACAAGCAATTCCCGTTGCTGGGAGTACAACTGGAGGGACACCAATGCTTGTATATGAGCAACCCCTATCCTTAAATGTCTGGAAAGGAAAAGATGCATAGTTTTATTCAGAGTTAACAAACAGAGCAGAATAGCCTAGATGCCCTGAGCACATCCGATCTTGCCTGCTCTTGAAAGCTAAGCAGGGTCGGCCCTGGCTAGTATTTGGATGGGCAACCACCAGGGAATACCAGGTGCTGTCGGCACCTGGAGTAGGAACTGCCAAGAAAACTCCATGGCCACAGGGTCATGAAGAGTCATCACGACTGTACAACACAACAACAACAACAACAAAGGGCTACAGTAGATCTGAAAAGATCCCTTAGTCAACAATAACAATACAATCTGAGGTCCCACTGGTACAATCCACTGGGCCTTGGATGCTTAACACATGTCAGCTCGTCTTGTGTAGCTCATGCCATGTATTTAGTGCCCAAGAAGTTGAGGTGAGCTTTCTGTGCTTCTCAGTAACTATCTCTTCTAGCATCTGGAGGGTTCCATTTCTCCAGCTGAGAGAGGTGGCAGATGTGAAAGTGTTGGAGAGGAAAAGAGACTGTCCGCTTGAGACAGTGAGGCAAAGGATGTCTGAGATTTGCCAGCCGAACCATGCAGAGGCTTTGGGGTAGAACCTTGTGATAGGAAAGGGGTTGAGGCACTACCTGTGCCATTTGTGGTCCTTGGTCTACCATTATGATCTGCTAAATTATTATAATAAACACTGCCAACATTTATTTCTTATATTTATTAAGTCATTTCTAACTTCCTTCTCAGTGCTAAGGAAACCTAAAGCAGCCTACAGCAAATTCGAAACAAGTCAGTAAAACATGTTTCAACCTTTTAAGCATCGTTACAGATATATTTTAGAAAAGAGCAAGAAGAAGGAGAAAATGATAAAACTTCAGCATTGAATTTAATGGCCAGAATCTCTTTGGTGATTTATATTTGCACATGGAAATGGCAAAAAACACAGCAGTGAACTCTGATTCATTGGTGAAGTTCTGGTTGCGCTCCTGGGGGTGCATGTCTCAAAATGCAACCAGCACTAATGGGTGGCAATTTGCCAATAAAACTTAATGTTGTTGCTCTTACACCAGTACAAATTCTCAGTGGGATTCTGGCCAATAAAGTGTGAAGTGTCATCACCGTTTTCTTCTTCTCTGCCTGAATCTGTTTTATGGATAATAATTATGTATCAATCAAATTGATTCCAACTCAAAGTGAGCCTCAAAGTGAGCCTCAAATACACTTTTTGGTATAAAGTACTGGTCCCTCTGCCTTCCTGTGACACTCTGGGACTATGCAGCTTGCCTAACACCACATAAATGGTAGTACACATAACTTCATCAGTTCTGGGACCATCCTTCTATGATCTCATATCACATTTTAACACCATTTTAAGAAGCAGACCCCACCCCACCCCCACCCAAAAATGTCAAGTAGCTGCTTAAAGCACTGAAGGTTAATCTACATTTTGTCGAGAGAGAATTCACTAACTGGAGTGTTGCCACAGAGAAGGCAGCACTGTCGTGCTCGTACCAAACAAACTACTGCATGTGATGGGATTCAAAATGGTGCCTCAGGAAATAGTACTAAGCTAACAGGCAACGTATGGCAAAAAAGAGCCTTTCAAATATCCTGGTTTCAAAATCTTTAGAAATTTTCTAAATAACATGATGTAAATCTCCAGCATTTCCTAATCCAAAGGTACTCTGAGCTGTGAGGACTACCCCAGAACACTTATGTGAGTAGGGTGTATACAATAGTAACATTACATAACTGTTTGTTAATCCTCGACTTAGTCATATCCACAAGATATGACTAAGGAGGGCTTCAACGTTCATGGCAAATATAATTCTCGGCCTAGGCCAAGTTTTTAAAATGTTCTAATAAGCATCCTTGTTCGCGCATGTTTTCATGTTAGACAGGAAAAGCAAAGGTGGTCTGCCTATACCTGTAGATAAGAAGGGAACTGGAAAATATAAGCCATATTTTTTAAGCTTGCTATGACTCCAGAGTCGCATTTCCATACAGCACGGATCTCTAAAGACAAAGATCACAATCTAATTGGTAGGCTCAATTAGAGCCAATCCATTGAATTGACATAGGTTTTGACTGTGTAACTGCTCAGCTGGTTGAATTCCTGTGACACAGCTTCTTGTGTGCAATGGGGTTGAGAGCAGCAGGAGCAACAAACTGTTGCTGATTAAAAGTGATTTTGGGGAGCATATGAGTCATACAAAATGTAACAAGCCTGCATGCTTCCTAAAATCTCCCAAATCGGTGGTGATTTACCATGGCTGATGACATAATCACTACTGTACATGCAGAACTGCACAACAGGATTACAGCCAATGGCCCTACTCTAAGTTGGGACTGTCAATAGGATTCTGCCCAGACAGAGCTAGAAGTCTAACTCATGAAGAAGGTGAGCCGCACAATGATATTGCCCTTCAGTGAGTTGCTTGACTTCTGTTCATCGAACAAGTATAACTAGTTAAGGAATTTGATTCAATGCATTCCATCACATTTTAATATACCAATCAGAATTATGCACTCAAGTTGAGATGTAGGGGGGGAAATGAGAAACTGTAGAACCAAGTTAATGTTATGTGTGTGAAAGACTGCACCTGTATAGGAACACAGGGAGTTAGTTGCCTGAGACAGATCTTTGGTCTATCTAGAACATTATTATTGAATTTTTGCCTCTTGTGGGTTTCAAGTAGGATTCTTTACTCTCCGTGGCTGGAGATTTTTAGTATTGTTGGCACTTTCCCATTGTGTAATATATCAGGATTGTGTAATATACTGTCTAGCTGTAATACAGTCATTACAGCAATTTAAATGGAATGAAACTAGAACATCTAACTAGGTCTACTGCTTTCAAAGAAGCCTTGTGGCACAGTGGTTAAAATGTTGTACTGCAGCCATAATTGTGTGCACACGACTTGGGGGTCAATCACAGGTAGCCAGCTCAAGGTTCACTCAGCCTTCCATCCTCCTGAGGTCAGTAAAATGAGTACCCAGCTCGTTCGGGGAGTGGGGGGTAAGATGTTTAGCCTGCATAAATGAATTGTAAAACAATCCCAAGAGTGCTTTAAACACTATGGGGCAGTATATAAGCAGAAACTTTTGCACTTTTTTTTTGCTTTCACCTAGGCTGAGACCCAAAGATAGTTATAATTTGGTAGGCCAGACCCGTTCCAGTAATAGTACTTGTACGCCAAGCCCATCTGGGCATTCCCTCCTTTCTACCCTTGTTGTTTACTATTACCCAAGACCACCCATTGAGTTTTATGACTGAGCTATGTCCTGAGCTTAGGTTAAAGTCCAGTACTTTGTCAGCTGGACCACACTAGCTGACATCTAGCAGGACACCCAGTAGACAAAAAGAATGTTGTGTTATTTGCATTATACTCTGGGTTACTTGCTTGGCTGGAAGAACAGAAAAAAAAAAAAAAAGAATGAAGAGGCCAGCCAATGACAGAAATACACATACACACCCTAAAATAGTCCGGATGGAAGATAAGACCCATGGGGCCTATAAAGCCGTCAGCACATGCTGAAAGCCTTGACACACAAACACACACATGAAGCACAGATCAATGCAACTAACAGACTGAGAAAGGCAATACAAAAGCTTTCTTGGCTTCTTGTTAGCTAGATACGTCTGAAACAAAAGCTTTGATGCAAGCATTCTAGTCTATTAAAGCCAATAATTTATGGAAGAATTGAATTAAGACACTTGGGAACTACAGATATAAAACCAAATAAAGGGAGGGAGGAAATGGAGAGAGACAGAGGATTAGCAAATGATGGATTCAGAACCAACTAATTAAGGTCGAGAATGACCCACAAACTAATAATGAAGATCCAATATTCTATTATAAGGGTTGGCGTAAGTCAGGATTGACTTGATGGCATGTGATTATGATGATGATCAGGCAGCTTTTCTACAACTGTTCTCCCATGGCACACTCAGTGTTCCTCCAACTAAAATATAATACCGATCCACCTTATTGAGTTGCCATAAGAATCACTGAGAAAAATGAGACCTAAGTCCCCCAAAACCAAGTATTTCAGGCACAAGCAGTCCATGCAACTTTGCAGAAGAAATCAGCAAATAATTAGTGGTGGTGATGGGGAATGCTCAGCTCCAAGAAATTGTTCATGCTTGATGGGGGTTCAAAAGAGGTTCCTTACCAGGGTGAAATGTAAAAACAAAATCACTAAAAACTCATTGCATCTCTAATTAGCAATGCCAGATGAACCAATTTCCCCCCAATGCTCAGCTCTAGGAAATGGGGACCTACAGGTAGGGTCATACCCTGTGGAATGGGGGTGTGGCCTGCAGGGAGTCTCAGAAAGAGGCCTCCCCCTATGCCCTGATCCTTTTACATGAGCTTGGTAGTAACTTTCTCCTTTGTAACTGAGTTGTGACTTCTCTCCCATTTTGTGAAAAACCTTCTTTTCAACAGCAGCAGCCTCAACTTGAGCTAGTCCTTCTAGACTGCTCCAGACTCAGTCACCACGTTAATGAACCCCCAGACAACAAAATAATATAATGTTAAGTAAAACAAGTTGCGGTTTCCGCCTTTTAACTTGTCTGAGTCACTCTCAATCTGACTTTAATCAGTCCTAATGACCATTTAGTGCAGCCACAGCTGCCAGTTACTGTGTACAAAAAAAAAAGAAAAAGAAAAAGCCTACTAACTGTAGCTGCCAGTTGGGCAAGTGCCCAGACTCTTGTTCTGGTTATCACCTGCCTGTACGGCTGAGAGACACGGCTTCAATAATACGTGTACTAGAGATGGGCATGGAACGAACATTTTTTCGTTTCCGTTACTGTTTGTCGTTTCCGTTACGTAACGAAACGACAAACAAAAATTGTGATGAAAATGCAACGAAACGAACAGAACCACAAAAATTGTGGTCGTTGCGTTTCGTTTCTGTTAATGGCGACGTACAATGAAATGAGCTGTTTTAAATGTTAAAAAACGCCCTGGACATCCATAAAAACACAGCAATAATTATTTATATTGTCTGATAATACCTACCAGGGGGGTTGGGGTCCTTAAACCGTTTGTTTTTATCTTCTCCCATCGCTATGTATTTTTCTTTTCCCTTTAAAATGGATGTCACCACCAGCCACAAAATGGAGGCAAGCCATGTGATGGGATCATGTTCAACCAATAGTATGCCCAGGTTGCAGACTGGGCGGGCAGGTCTGGCAGCCACAGAGGGCATAAAAAGCTCTGGCAGCCCCCGTCCTCCTTGCAGTCTCTGGTGGGAGTTAGGGTGGGATTGCTGTCTCTGCGACTCTAGCTTCAGTCCTGCAGCCTCCCTGTGTGCGTGTGTGCATACCTCTTGGTGAGTACCCTCCCCTGCCCCGCAGTGCAGTTACTCTGCGGCTGCCTTGCACCCTGGGCAACGCCCGCCGCTGCCTTTGCAGCCTCCCTGCATACCTAGTCTATACTGTGTCTCTGCCAGCATCCTTTTTTTTAGTGTTTTCCCTCTGGTCTGGGGCGTTGGAGGATGCCTGCGCACGGAAATGCTTTAAAAATCGTGCAAAAAGTGGGTAGAAATGACAAACGAAAAACGGTAACGAAATTTTTCAAAAAAATCCCGACAAACGGAAACAAACCGAAACAGACCTCTCAATGACAAACGAAAAACCGAAACGCCATTTTTCTGTTTCGTGTCCATCTCTAACGTGTACCCTTCACAAAGGAAGCACTCTGTTCCACTCTCATCTCCTCTGGTGCAGTAGTGTTCAGCCTTTGGTCCCCAGATGTTCTTGGACTCCTCTTCCCAGAAATCATGGCCAGTACAGCTAGCTGTGAAGGCTTCTGGGAGTTGTAGTCCCAGAACAACTAATCTGCGGGGCTCTGGGTAGAGGATACATTGCTACCTCTTCTAACACCTTGCTGGTGCATCCCACCATCAACTGCATGAGGCAACTGACTCAACTCTGTCTAAAGTTTCAGCCAGCACAATACACCACTAAATGCATCTTTGGGTGAAGGGGGGCGGGGAGAATGACTAGATGGCTACTGCTTGGCATTCAGAAATCAAGCTCAACTCATTTGACTTGGGGACAGAGAAATCACTTCTGTTTACTAATCACTGTGTACTTTCTACGTGGAAAACCCTGAAAGGGATCAACAAAAGTCAGAACTGACTCAATGGTACATTATTATTATTATTATTATTATTATTATTATTATTATTATTATTATTATTATTATTATTATTATTATTATTATTATTTACTCAAAGCTAAAGTATGCAGTCTCAAATAATGGAATATACACCATTACTGCAGTGGGATCATCCCAGCGGGGTGATCCTACTACAGTGATTTTATTAGTGAGCCTGTAATCCTTTTCTTTTCTTTTCTTTCCTTTTGCCAGATCAAGGCAATACACCACTGTACTACAAATATTTACACTTAGGAAACCCTTGCCATAATGTCAAAAAGCAAATGAGAACAGCTAGTGTCTTGCCTTACGTTGTGGTCCAGGATTTCTTTGCTGTTCCAGGAAGCATCAATGTCACCCTGCTAGCTTTAGCCTATAGACAACTCTTAGGGCATGATATTAATTTGTGCACTTCTTTCAACAAGTTAAATAAATATCAACAGGTGTTGAAGCCTTGAGTACTCAAAGATGGAACCACATTATTAACAACAGCAATAAGGCAGAAAATGCCATGTGAGTAATCCACAACTGGAACTACTGGCACAAGTCCAATACAACAATAGAGGCTGCGTCAGGATGTCCACACATGCCCAGACACTGCTGCCTTGTCTAGAACAGACCAACCTGCTCCAGAGAGTTTCTGAAACCTCCAGAGCAGGACTACAGGAGATTTAAGACAAGCAACAGGTGGCAGGAGAGAGGAAATACATTATCTCTTCCATTTGTGGGCACAATGACATGGTGGTCATTGAAATTTGGGTGATGGGCTTGCCAAACAATCAACAAAACTCCTACGCTTATATGGAGAGGACTGTTATAAAGGTGAAAGGGCTCTGTCCTTCAACCAGTGGGGCAGTAAATATGGCTGCCACAGCATTCTAACCTGCCCTGCTTCTAGGCTTCCTTCTTCAGCCTGATGGAGATGGGAAAGGCAACTATCTGCCTTTCAGGAATGCTAGAATGCACTCTACTGCTGCAAGGACATGTATGGCTACCTATGTAGATTCATGTAACTGCCAGGCACCCTCCATTCATGCCCACTCCAAATCCCTGAGAGAGGCAACTCAGATTACACAAGTACACTAAAAATCTAATTAGAGTGACCATTAGCCCTTATGCTCCCATATTCAGAAGTGCCCGAGAGAGGGGGGGACAATGATTCCAAGCTTTTTATGCATAGCCCATGACAACTTTTGGGAAGGACCCTAGTCAGTGACAGCAAATGCAGGCTATGCACACTTAAGATGTCAGGTTCCATTCATGGCATCTCCAGTTACAGCAGGAAAATACTCCTATTGCCAAGAGTGCACAGTATCTGCCCATCAACATCAACTGAAAGTTAGATGGACCAATCGTCTCCATGTCCTGCTTATGCTCTTATGTTACTGTACTGACTTGCCCAATGAAGACACATTTATATGTATTCCATTTCTATGTATTAGGCACTTATTGGTAAAAGGTGCAACTGGCACTTATTCGTCACTAGATGGACTTCAGGATTAAATAAATGATTCATCTGAGATTCGTGTTTACAATGGACTATTGATTGGACTGCAAAGAACCTGCAGAAATATTTTTGTCCGTTGAAACAACACAATATTCATATAATGAACTTCAATAATGGGATGATTTATGACTACAGAAAAATCACACAACCATTTAAAGCTGAGAGAGAGAGAGAGAGAGAGAGAGAGAGAGAGAGAGAGAGAGAGAGAGAGAGAGAGAGATGCATGTCTACATGTCCCAACCCACACCCACCCACCTACATGCTTTGTGTCTGTGTCACTAACAGTTAGCCCAGAGTGAACTTTAATTTATGGTACTATAAAAAGTTTTACAACCAAAGCACAGTGAAAGCTTAAGACCCCAAGTCATTCTGTAACATAACCAAACTTTATCTTGTTCACATTTATTTATGGGAAGCCTCAGATTGACATGAACTTCCACAGAATTGCTTTTCTACTGACGGTTGGGATCACTTTCCTTTGTACACAAAAAGTGGCTCACTCCGCCTCTCTTTTAGAAACAGGTTAGGGCTTGGTTTTAAGGCTCTTTTATACAAAGTTGGATCCTTTCATAAATTTGCTTCCCTAACATCACCATCAAATCTTCTCGAATAGGTGGTCATGTGTTATTCTGTAACAGGTCCTTTACCTACATGTTGCAGTTTCTCACAGTACATGGAACAGTCCACTATGAATGGTCCATATTAAGGTCCATATTGATATTGCTTTATATCGGCAGACTCTTTCCCATCAACGAAAATAATAGGGTTGCAGCTTATATGGGCAAGAAAAAAAATAGACATTCAGGACTGGCCAGAATTGAATTTCCAGAAACCTAAGTGAAGTCAGCCAAACAGAAATATTGTGCATACACTTCAAATGTTGTGTTTACAATTATCCATCTATTTACTTGATCATGGGCCTAAAAAAAAAAAAAAAAAAAAAAAGCCAAGTATTCTGCTTACATACCGCCCATAGTGCTTAAAGCATTCTCTGGGTGGTTTATAATTTAATTATGGAGGCTACACACTGTTGCTCCAGCAAGCTGGGTACTCATTTTGCCAACCTCAAGAAGGATAGAAGGATAGGTCAACCTGGGATTCAACACCAGGTCATGAGCAATCCAGTTGTTTGCCCCAAGAACAGATTCTGCAGCCAGATATCTAAACCATGGTGTGGACGTGGACTTCTAACCAACTTCTTTTGTGAGTTTTGGCATTTTGTGTATACACTATGTAATCTATGGGATGCCAGAACAAGTCATCTGAGTTTCCATTATTTCTTATGAGAAATTTTGCTTTGAGTTGAATGGGCCAAGAAATTTTGCTTTGAGTTGAATGGAGAAAATGGCAAAAGCAAAAAGCATGCTGCTTATGTACTGCCCCATAGAGCTTAAAGCAGTGGTGTATGTTACAATTTAATTATTTAGGCAGCACACAGCAACCACCCAGCAAACTGGGTACTCAATTTACCAACCTTGGAAGGATGGAAGTGTGAGTGGATGTCAAGCCAACTATCTGCAATTGAATATAGATGATAAGCAGAGTTTTTGCTGCAGTAATGCAGTTTAATCACTGCGCCATAAGCCTCTATAGCAGTGATGGCGAACCTATGGCACGGGTGCCAAAGGTGGCACTCAGAGCCCTTTCTGTGGGCACCTGACATCGCCCCTTCACAGCCACCTGTACACAGGTTAAATTACTGTATTAGCACTTTGCAAAAAAATTAGTGGGTTTTGAATTGCAGTTTGGGCACTCGGTCTCCAAAAGGTTCGCCACCACTGCTCTATAGGCATGCACAGTGTAGGTTCGATCAAAGAAATCTAGCATTTCTAACCCAAATGCTACCTGTTATCCTTATCAACTCCAGTCTTCTCATATATATATGAGAAGGCATGATTACTGTGGTTTTGTTTGGTTGTTTCTTGTTGTTGTTCATGTTCATATGACCGATTGTATTAAGAAACAGCCCTCTGGAGTTGGCTGTGTTCCTAAGACATATTTGTTTATTTTAAACAGATTTTAATATTCACACTTGGCTTCCTTTAATCAAATTATTTATTATATGAATTTGCAACATTTTAAGGAAAGGGACCATACCCGATTTGGGCGTGTGAGTCGTGTTCTGGAGGTACAGGCCACTCTTGTATAAATGCAAAACTCTTTCAAGATGAGCAGCTGTTTCATCTATTCCCCACTGAAGTTCTCCTGCAAGAAAGAAAGAGTAAGCATGTCTTACTGTATAGGCAAAAAAGCAACCTTGTTTTTTAGCAAAAGGGAAAAGACCTACGGGGGCTTTAGTGGGAAGAGAAGGCTTCAGCAAAATCCCTCTCCTCTCCTCCTGAATTATATTGCTCAATTTTTTAAAAAGGGTTGGGAGCTAGAGTGGAGAACTTGGAACCCTGTAAATCAGGGGTGTCCAAACTTTTTGTAAGGAGGGCCAGATTTAGTGCCTGAGAATGTGTGGGGGGCCAGCTGCCCCCCAACCCTGCCCCCCACTACAAGCCCCACCCACTGACCCCTCATTACAAAAAGTTTGGACACCCCTGATCTACAGGTTTTTTTATAAAGTGCACTTTAAAGGCATGCACTGCTAGAACACCCCCACCCCCAAACACCTCCCTGCAGCGCAATGCACACATGGACCAAAGAAATCTGCAATACTACCCTAGCTTTTCCCCACCAAAAATGCAATGGGGGAAATACAAACAAGCTCTCACCAGGCATTGGCACTGCCATTGTGGTGGTGGTGCCAGCCCCGTCAGCTAGTGGGAGAGGGTGAGTGGCCAACAGGCTGGCCTAGGCCCACCTCCTGAGCTACTGCAGCTGCCACCAAAGCCACCCCACCGGCCTGCCATCGAGCAGATGACAGGCCGGTGGGGCTCCTGGAGGCCCAGGGTCCCATGGCTGCACGCTCTCTGGTGGCAGCTTTAGCAGCAGCAGTGGCGGATCCTCCGGCGGGTGGGCAGGCTGCAGCCAGGAGGGCCCCGGCAAGGCTTGGCACGGCGGCAGTGGGAGGATCCCCCATGGGCATGTGCCTGCCCAGACAGGATTCCCACAGTCACTTCCCACTGCTTGTACCCGGATCGGCTACTGGCTGCCTTCTGCAGTCTTTCAATCCGGTGCCCGGCCATGGCTTCTTGTGTCCTTCAGGGTTTATTAAAGCATGGGGAGGCAGGGGGAGGGGCGGGCCAGCCATCTGCGGGCCAATTAAAATGGCCTGGCGGGCTAGATTTGGGCCCCAGACTGGACTTTGGACATGGCTGCTATAGATGTTTCTGAGTTACTGTACTATACATCCTGACCAAGAGCTGTGCTCAATGGTGATCACCGATTTCAAAATACAATATGACCTCGGTATCCACTGGGGATGTGTTCCAAGCCTTCCCATGGATAACGAAAACAGTGGATATGAGAGAATGCCATCCCCCAACTGCTGTTTTGTGACAGTAGCTTGCTTTACAGCTGTTGTTTGTGATAGAAGCTTGCTTTACAGTGGCTGTTTTACAACAGTAGCTTGCTTTACAGATGCTGCTTGTGACAGTAGGTTGCTTTGTGGCTGCTGAATTATTTATTTATTTATTTTCCTCTGCCAACCGTGCATAAGTGGTTAATGAATCAGTGGAAACAGGGTCCTACTGTATATCTTATATCTTCTAATGTGTCATACCCAGCTTGGCGTGATCAGAAATGACACAAAGTGTAAGTAGGAATGGATGGTTATGTAGAAGGAACAGGAGCTATGTTCAATTCCAATACACTAAACAGATGTCTTCCATATTAAGTGTGTTTCATTCACAGCAGGCTCTGTCTCGTGGCTCTCAAAGTTCCAGTAAAATACAAAGAGTAAAATGTTCCAGAGCTTAGAGCAGCTTCTCTCTGAAGAACGACTAAAGTATTTTGGCCTTTTTAAATTTTGGAGGGGGGAAGGCTTCCAGAGGCATTACAGCTGTTTATAAAATGATGTATTATTGGAAGACAATTTTTTGGAAACAAGCTGCTAGTCCCTCCCTCAGTATGAAAAATGGAAAATCAATGGGCAAGAAAGAATGACAGTTGATTCAAAATGGATCTATTTCTTCATACAAGAGACAATTAAATGCATGGCATTAGCTTCCAAACAGGGTAAAGGCCACTGAATAAATGAAATCATGGAGGAGTGGTCTATCAACATCTGATTGCCGCAATGACCATATGAAACCTCAGAAGACAGGACTAAAGGAAATTGCCTTGTCGTGGCCCGTTTAGCCCAGCTATTGTCAAATATGAGATGGGGATGAATTGAAAAAATGAATCACTTTTGCCAATGATTTGTCAAAAGTTATTGATTAATATTCATGATAAATAAAGTCCCCTGATGAATACAAATTGACACATATTGAGCAAATTTTGATTCCTTCATATGCTGGGCTATAAAATGGCCCCCAAGGCACCTAGTGACATCAAATTTGGTGGGAAGCATATACCGATTCTCCTTTATAATCGCTTCACCAAACATGTTGGAGTTTTGGTGTCTAAGTATTGCACCAGCAAAAAACCCTCTCGTGAAAGCTCTCCACGGGCACCTCGAGACTCCAAACTTACAGAGCAGCTTCCTCTGACTCTCCTCTTCAATCACTCCAAATTTGGTGAAGATTGGGTTTCTCCAACCCAGTTACTAAATGACATTATCCTTGGAGCCCCCACTTTGTGGGTGTATAAATCAGATATCTGAGACCCAATCTTCACCAGACTTGGAGAGATTGTAGAGGTGAGATGGGAGAAGCCTCTCGGGACATTTGGTGTCTCTAGGTGCTGGGGGGGGGCAATTTCCTGGGGCAGGGCTATTGAGGTGTGCATAGCTCAGATCCCTGAACCTCAATCCTCACCAAAACAGAAGGGCCTGTGGAGGAGAAGCAGAGGAAGCATCCCTGAAAATCTGAGGCCTCTAGATCAGGGGTCCTCAAAGTTTTCAAACAGTGGGCCGGTTCACCACCCCCCAGACACCAGTGGGGGCCGGACCACAGTGGGTGGGGGGAGCAGGGGACCTTGCCGTAGCCCTCCCACTTTGAATGCCCCACTAGCCAGCATGCTGATCATCTAGGCGGTAGTTGGGGGGAGTGGGAGAAGTGGCATAGCCCACTACTTTGAACTGCCTCAGCAATAGAAGCAGCTGCAGAGGCTGGCTTGCTCGCAAAGTAGGGGGTAGGTGGGGGGTTGCAATTGGTCCTGGAGGCCGGATTCAGGGCCTTGGGGGGCCGCATCCAGCCCTGGGGCCTTAGGTTGAGGACCCCTGCTCTAGATACCAACTGGGTTTTGTAGGGCATTTAAAAGGGGAGACAAATCAATTTGTCAGTTTGTCAACAGAAATTTGATGATTAATTGATACGTCAGACCCATGAATCATGAATCATAACAAATGACCATTTTTAAAAAACTTCAATCCCCATCTCTCGTAGGGACTTCAGTCTTGTAGTCTCTTCAGAGACCAGCACGCAGGGCAATGGTCTCAAACTACAGGAAAAGAGATTCCATTTAAACATTAAGAAGAACTTCATGACAGTTAGAGCTGTTCGGCAGTAGAATATGCAGCCATGGAAGATGGTGGAGTCTCCTTCGTTTGGAGGTTTTTAAGCAGAGGCTGAATGGCCACATGTTGGGAAAACTGTGGGAGCACTGTGATACATGGCAGGGAGTTGGACTAGATGGCCCTTGAGGTCTCTTCCAACTCTCTGATTCTATAATTCTATGACTCTCTAAGGGGGCTCTTTCCCAGCTCTATCTGAAGATCCCCAGTAATTCTTGTTTCTCTCCTGTCTAAGTATAGACCAGATTTGACCATGCTTACCTTGTGAAATCATGTATGGAGGTATGTTTTGAAGCGCGGGATTGGTCCACAGTGGGATGCAGGATGGTGGAATAAAATATAGTGGGGCACACCAAGTCTGTGACCCAGACGGAGACATACATAGCCATTTTAATGCTCCTTTAGGGATTATCTCATTCCCTTGCTGTGGTTGGAAAATAAATGGTTTCCCCTTAAAACAAGATATACAAAGCATACTGGACTTCTTTTCACCTAATTAGATTGCCAGAAGCGCCATTTTCATCACACACAGGGCATATGATATGTATGTAGCTTGGATAAAGGGTGAGCGATATTTCTGGGTGGCTCCTTGAAGGAGTCTTAGCCTTGAAGAGAAACATTCTGCTTATATACCACCCGATAGCACTCTCTGGGCAGTTTACAATTTATTTCTGCAGGCTACACATTCCCCCACCCCCAGGGCCGGTGCTAGGTTTTTTTGCGCCCTAGGCGAGGGGAGGGGGGACGGGCAGGGGGCGGGCCGCGGATGGTGACGGGCGGGCGGGCGGCGGTGGGCAGCGATGGGTGGAAGGCGGCTGGCAGCTGGCGGGCAGTGGGGCGGGGGGCGGCAGGGGAGCGGCAGGCTGTCCAGTGCCCTCTCTCCATTTTGGCGCCCTAGGCAACTGCCTAGTTCGCCTTAATGGAAGCGCCACCCCTGCCCACCCCCGAAAGCTAGGTACTCATGCCCAATACATACCCCTCAAATTTTGTTTCCATAAAGAAAGTGTTAGTTCTTCTCACTCTAGCAAATGTGGGGGCAGCCAGAAAGATTGTTCACAAGAGGTTCACCAGGAGTTTGGGACCTGATTAACAGACGTTATCCAGCAATGAACAAAACAAATCTTTGGCCCCATTCAATATGTAGCTATGTTTATCCTTACCTGTAGCGTTAACTATTGCATCCAGCAATAGTCTCAGGGATGAAGGAGCACTGTGCGGCAGAAGATATGTGAAGAAAAACCTACAGAGATGTGAAACTTGTTAGATTTATTAGAGTTTGCTAACTGCTGAACAACATAAATGAATAATAAAATTCCAGTAATTTAAAAGTCACTGAGCTATGCAGGAAATAGAATCATATTCTATAATTAAATATATAGCTGCAGCTATATTCATACAGCTGCTTGGTGCAGCTTAGACAGAGCGGCTTTGCACAAGGCCACCTTATAACTACCTGTAAATATTTTATTAATGTAGAGATTTGCTATAAAAACCCCATGGATTTGGCATGTTTGCAAAGCTGTCTGTCTCTGCTTGGATAAGATTTTTTAGTAGTTGTTTTTTCAAGGACTGTATGTTCAAAACTTCTTTCACATTTTGAATCTGAAAAACAACAAACCGGATCTTTTTTTTTTTTTCATGAGAAGTCATGAATATCTTTAAGCATCCCAAGGAGAATTGAAAGTAGGGTATGCTGACTGAAGAAAGAGGGAGAGAGAAGAGGGGAGAAAACGCCCACATTATGGATGGAATGCATCTAAAACTCTGCAAGGAGGAAATCAAAATTTTGCAATGTGAACTAATGATACAAACTGAGGAATCTGCTTTATTTCCTATACAAAGTGTGCTGTGACCTGCCAAATGACAGGATCCTTTATAGTTGTTTTTTTTCAAATCATCTATGAATTTAAAGTCTTTGAGCATAAAGAAAACTAGAAAAGGTAGAAGTAGAGTCTTGCATATTAAAAAAATGTCAGAACTCCTGTGTATGAAGAACAGGTAAGAAAAGAATAATACTGAATTGGGGAACTCTTAATAAATAGCATGATTCAATAAAGGCCCTGTCATTCTACTGCCTCTTTGAATTTCTCCATGTTGATCCCTTACTGTTATTACAGCCCATCAACTTTCATTCCAGAGTTCCTTTAACAAGGTGGACAGCTCAGTCTCAGTATAAACAGAAGCACAAGACATAAATATTAGGTCACTAGCAGATTGGTAACATAAATAGGACACTTCAAGGGATGCTGCCTGGTCTATGTCTGTCTTGAAAAGTAATGAACAATATTTTCCTTATGTACATAGATCACTCTGTCATATAAAAAGCAGTCATATAAAAAAGATAGTTAATCACACCCAGGGGAGTATATAAAAGGTCTTACTACATATGCTACATAATTGTATAAATGAAGGAATCAGAAATGATTAATATGAGATTCTTTGTCAATATTCATGTGGATTTTCAAAATTGGAACAGGCATCTGAACCACAACGTTGAACTAAATGGATCAGCAGTTCTCCAACTTTGGTCCTCCAGGTCCATTCGACTCCTGGAAGCTCCAAACAAAGGGATATGGGGCACTGTAGTCCTATAACATCTGCAGAGCCAGAGATGGGCAACCACTGTTCTTGCCTGATGCGCTTTTCAATCAGTAAATACAGCGCTGGTGCATCATCAATGCATGACCGGTCTCAATATGTCTACTGAGAAGATCTTGCATCTCTTCAGCTGACAGGGTCACACCGTGTCAGCCTCAGGGATCTAATTCTAGGTAAGCTCTAAAACAATCTGAGAGAACATAATGTCCCATGCACAGAGATGAAAGTTAAAAACACTCTCTGGTAGCTCTTCAACGACTTCCACCCCTCTCACGAGGGAAGATGGGGATGTAACTAAGCACACAGTCCTGTTTGTTGTAGTGACTGTGAAATGCCCTTCCATTTATTTTATCTGGATCCTGCCATATCACAGTTCATATACTGCGGTCCCGGTATATTGCGGGACCACAGTATATGAAGGAACAAGCAGGCAACGCTAGCCCTGAGGCAAGCTGTATGGGCTTGTTTGGGGCCTTCTGTAGTTAACCCAGGCCAGGCGCTGCCCTAAAGAGGCCTCCGATGGGATTCTTAGGCGTGTTACAGTCCCCAGAAGTTGCTTCCGGTTGCCTGGAAGGCACTTCCGGTTTTTCAGAAGTAACTTTCAGTTTGCCAGAAGCCATTTCTGGGACCTGTAACAGGCCCAAGAAACCCATCAGAGCCCCATTTGGGACACAGGCTAGGTCTGGGGTAAGTGTCAGGGGCCCCAAACAGCCTCCCTCCCCCAGTTCCAACCCAACCCAGATATAAAGGGATCCGCATAACATGGATTTTCTTTTATCATGGGTCAGGTCAGAAACATAACCCCCATGATAAGCAAGGGAGTGCTATACTATCCTTTGGGGTATGTTTGTATTCACCCAAATTACTCTACAAAGGCTGGTTTCACACCACAGGTGATGAACACCACCACCCCAAACAACTCTGGAGAAGCTGTCTTCCATAGACTCATAGAAGGGATCTCAGAAATCATTTAGCTACACTCTTGCTCACTACAAAATCTGCAGTGCAGGATGCAGAGGCATCCTCCTTGACAAAGGGCTCTCCAGACTTAAGTTTAAATATCTCTATTGCAGGGAAACCTACCATTACCCCGACCTTTTGCTACCCTGTTAGACTGCTTGAACCATTGGGACATTTCTCCCATCTAAATATATCTTTTCTGTCTCTGATATTAATCTGAAGTAAAGTATTATTGATTGATTGATTGATGATTGATTGATTGAGTGATCAATCAATTGATCGATCGATCGATTGATTGATTGATTATTGCACTTATTGACCTCACCGACTTTCCCACAGGAACTCTGGGCGGTTTACAAAGTGAACCTTTCCCCTTTAATAGCCTGCTCTTTTCTTTCTACTGTGTCTCAGGCTATCATAGTATCACCCTTTCTCTGAGTATGAGGGAAGGTTTGACCTTCTGTATGCAGCTGCAATTACTATTGCTGCATGACATATCTGCTGTAGCCTTGAAAGTCTTAACAGATGACACCCTGCCTTACTCACTCTGCTGAAACATTTTTGTTCTTTGGGCATTTCTTGTTGTTCTTTCTTGTCTTATATTTTTAGGAAAGCTTTGTTATATTTTTCTTATATGCAAGCTGTTTGTTCTCTTTATTTAATCCGTGCATAGCAATTGGGTTTGTTGAGTGTGCTTGCTAGTTTATAGGGCAGTGGTGGTGAACCTTCGCCACTCCAGATGCTTTGGACCACAACTCCCAGAATTCCAAGCCCATATTGCCAATAACAAAGGACTTTAGGAGTTGTGGCCCAAAACATCTGGCGTGCCGAAGGTTTGCCACCACTGTTATAGTAAATGTATTTTGGGTTACTCTCTTCCTTTTGGTTTACTTTCTGACTTCTTTTGTCCACCTTCACTGCACACTGATATCCCACGTGGCTGTTGGATACTCTGGTGAATTTTTTTTCTTTTTTGAACCAACAAGTTCCAGCATTCTAGAAATATCTTTTAATAGCAATTAATCCAACAGAAAGTATGATGTTCCAGCCACTTCTGTACCTGTAGGCATTGTAAAGATTCCTCTTCTCATTCATACTCTGGCATTTGCCCTCAGCAGAACAAGGCAGGGTGAAATTCCTTGCTGGGAACTCCATGAAACAATTTCTGTTGCTACTGCAAGACGTTTCCTCTATGCTAGCGTCATCTAGATCGGTCACTTTGAGCTCTCCCTCCACAATCACAAACTGCCGTGGTCGGAAGTCCAGAAGTGTCACGGAGCCAAGGGGAGAGTGGGCCAGGTAATGCAGAAGCCGGATTAAACTGTAACATATCTAAAAGGACAAAAGACAGAACCGTCACACATGGCTTGCTTAAATCGGGCAAACCTGTATCTGCTTGCTGTTGCAGAGCACGGAAAACAGCCATTGACCTTCAGCCAGCTTCATTATTAGAGACAGATTCATTGGCAAGGGTGCCAAATATGTGTACAAGATGTTCTCTCCAGAACCGCCTGTGACTTTTGACATACAAATTTAGTCCTATGAGGTCCCAGAAGAAAAAGGAAGCCTAAAGCTTTAAACACAGATGTATGTAAATCTCTTGTAATCAGTGTCATGAGCCATTTACAATTCTGTGAGAGGCATTTCAGAGTACAGCTACTGTGTCAGCCTTGACAATCGTTTTCCAAGACCCCACCATGCATGGTCACTCTCACCATCTTTTTCAGATGTTTTTCCAAGTAGTAACAGTTGTCTTTGCCATAGCAGGTGATTTTTCTCACCTCTGTATTTTGCCTTTAGAGCACTTGGCCTGGAAGTGGATTCATGGCTAACTGGGCTTCTTTTTTCTGGAGATGACAAAGCTGCCTATAAGATGGAGGACTCGCACTAGCTGTATTCAGACGGATGAAGCTGCTTGGATGAGCAGCGGAATGTTTTTATCTCTCAAGAAAAAAGAAGTCCAGTAGCCATGACTCCACTTCAGAGAAATTCACCTGGATGACTGAGAATCTTCACAGACTTAAGAGCACTTTGGTTTGTGATGGGTCCTTGGAATGGAAACATGGGCTTAATTTGCAAGTGTTGTTGCAGAGGCTGATATCTCTGAGGAAATCCAGTTGTGAGAGGAATAATTCTAGGATAATTGTAGGAAATGCTTATTTCCTTTAACATCTGGTTTTCACTGAGTTAAAAGAGAGTCAATGCCATAATGAACAAAAAGAAACTCCATGTGATATAACTTTTTGAGGGCTGCCCTGCACTAAATTCTTTCCACTGATACAAAATGATTGTGTGAGTGTAGAACATTCTAGCATGCCTTTATACCAGACATATGGGTGTTCTGGATGTCACTGAGCAGCAGCACACACACTGAGTCAGACATTCGTACACAGGGCAGTGCTAGGATTCATATATGCCAGCAGCAACTAAAACATTCCACTGAGGAGCCTTGTGGCGCAGTGGTTAGATTGCTGTACTGCAGCTAACACTGTGCTTATGACTGACGGTTCAATCCCATGTAGCCACCTCGTGGTCAATTCAGCCTTCTTTCCTTCCAAGGTCAGTAAAATGAGTACCCAGCTTGTTGTGGGCCGGTGGGGGGGGCAATCTGTAGCCTTCATAATTTAATTGTAAACTTCCCAGAGAGTGCTTTAAGCACTATGGGGCTATATATAAGCAGCATGCTTTGCTTTTTTTCTTAACCATGGCCCCTTCACAAGAAATGTCTAAAAAAAAAAGTAATTCAAATTCTCCATGGTTTTCCTCCTCCCTATGCTTTCACCCTGAACACAATTCCACCTGTACTACTCTGGCCTTTAACTCTGAGGACTAGATTGTTCAAGAGAGTGTCATATAGACTGTCCCAATATTTAATGCTCTATTCTCCAGTGAGAATCCTCTAATTGCAATCCACTATGTCTGAAATGAAGTTTCTTACCTACTAAGAAGCTGCCTAGATGCCCTAAACACATCAAATCTCGCCTGATTTCGAAAGCTAAGCAGGATCAGCCCTGGCTAGTACTTGGATGGGCGACCACCAGGGGATACCAGATGCTGTAGGCGCCTGGAGTAGGAACTGGCAAACCACTCCAGTATTCCTGCCAAGGAAACTCTATGGACATGGGGTCACAAAGAGTCGGTCACGACTATACACACACACACACACACACACACACACACACACACACACACACACACACACACACACACACACACACACACACACACACACACACACAACTACTAAGAAACAAGAGGGTAAGGAGAAACAAAGATTTTTTAAAGGAAGGTTACTTCCAAATCCTGTTGTTGTTGCTCCGTCTCTTCCCTGTAGCTGCTAAATCACTGCCTGATCCTAGTTGCCCTTTGATCCTCTCTTTGGGGGGGATATATTTAGTCCTATCTGTTGATCTTCCTATTTAGTTCCACATGACCAAAATTCTCATGTAGCTATGAAAATGGCATCATGTTTGGCGACCTAGGTTAAGAAATCTTCATAGACATTGTCAGCTACATCATACAATTCAGTATGCAACTGATAATGGCTACAGTATTTCTTGATTTCGGGCGGTTTGCCTCCAAATGTTACAATCTTATTATACCAGCATCACTGTGTATAAGGATTTGGGCCACTGATAAGTAATGGAAGACCTAATATACCAAGTTGCCTCCCCATTTGAAATCAATGGATTCCAAACCTGCAGTGTTTCCCCTACCAACGGTAACTTTTCTTAACCCTGGCAATTTCCTGTTCATTTATCTTGCCAGTGACCTGTGAAATAAGAGAGATTTCATAGACTAGTTTATTTTTTGTTATTGGTTTTGTTATTTCACTAACCGCTCTTAACATATCTTGTTGCCTTCCTACTCTACAGTAAAATGCTTAGTATTCTTTTGGAAATGTAAAGCTGAACTAACCATCACCCATAGTCTAGTTCTGCTTTTGTTTTAATGGCTGCACAGCTCCAGACCTTTATTTAAAAAAACAAGGTAAACAAATGCTTACACGAAATCGGTCCTCCCAAGATGTCTGTAAAAGCTTTATCATCTCCAGTGGTGACCCCAGTTCTGTGATGGCAGTCAGCGTATCTGAGATGTCATTGCTATCTTGGTAACAATAGCCATAGAGCTGCAAAGTGAACCAACATAAAAACAAAAGAGATACAGCAAAAAAAAACCTGTAAGTAATTCTATCAAAACACAATGGCAATTATCTTGTTCCAGAGCTCCACTGGTGTAGTGGAAGTGACAACACCACCAACAACAGATCACTGTTAATTAAAAGGTCCCTTCTTTGATCTGAAATTGGGTGCTACTTCATTTCATAGCACACAAATCATGGGCAACTAAAGTCAAGGGAAGACAAACCAGTGGAAACCAAACCAGTCCCTTCTTCAATGGCTTCAGAGACTAGGACACGGGGAAATGGTTTCAAACTGCAGGAAAAGAGATTCAATTTAAACATTAGGAAGAATTTCATGACAGAGCTGTTCGGCAATGGAATATGCTGCCACGGAGGGTGGTTGAGTCTCCTTCTTTGGATGTTTTTAAGCATAGGCTGGATGGCCATCTGTCCGGAGTCCTGTGATGGGGGTTCCTGCATGGCAGGGGGTTGGACTAGATGGCCCTTGAGGTCTCTTCCAACTCTATGATTCTATGATTCTATGAGCTCTTGAATTAATTACAACAAACCATGGGCAACTAAAGTCAAAGGAAGAGCTCTTGAATTAATTACAATCTGCTGCTGCTCGTAACATCACACCTGGCATACCAGTGGAAATATGGAATAGGATACTAGCTAGTGAAGCAGATCATGTGAAAACAGTTGAATTAAAAGCACATTTTAAAAATGCATGTACCAGACTCAATCATATGATAATTATAGTTCTATCAATATTCTTATCAATCTAAAATCTGAGAGAAATCTATTTCAGTTAGTCAAACTACTAAATTACCTCAGCATCTCGAAAACTCAAATATCAGGGAGAATAAGACTGAAAAGAATTTAGATCTAAAATCATAAAAAGAATGGAGAATAAGCACCCCCAGTTTATTGTCCATGCTTAAGGCAGGACCTGTTTACCATTTTTTCAGACTGAATGAGGGACAGGATGAATATCCTTCAAAACCAGGTTTTAGAGTTTCCTTAAGACTGAAACAAGGGAGAACATCAGAAGAGCCATGCTGGATCAGGCCAAAGGCCCATCTAGTCCAGCTTCCTATATTTCACAGTGGCCCAGATGCCTCTGGGAGCACATGAGAAAATTAGAGACCTGTCTCCTGATATCACTCCCCTGCATCTAGCATTTTGAGGTACCCTTCTTTTAAGGCTGGGGATAACATGTATCCCCATCACAGTTTGTAGCTTGCAAAGGATTTTTCCTCCAGAAATCGGTCCACCAGACATTTTAAAGGACATCTAGGCCAGATGCCATCACCACATCCTGTGGCAAAGCATTCCACAGACTAAGAAAAATGGTAAATTGCCTCCTCACACCTTCTATAATTTTGATGACTATCGGTATGCGTCAGGCAGAATAAATAATTATCGCTGGGTTTTTACGGATATTCAGGATGTTTTTTTACATTTAAAAATAGCTCATTTCATTGTGCGTCGCCATTAACGAAAACAAAACGTAACAAACCTAATTTCCATGGTTCTGTTCGGTTTGTTCCAATTTCATCACAATTTTCGTTATTCGTTTCGTTACGTAATGAAACAAATAACAAATAACGGAATGATTTTTTGTTTGTTTCGTGCCCATCTCTACTGGTGACCTCATATTGAAAAGCTTGCCTAGTAAACACAGAGGCTGTGACCCTGCTGGGCACCAGCTGAATGGAAGGCTCTGTCAGGAGGATCTCCGGTTTGCACATGTGACACTATAGAAACACACATCCCTGTTATGGAAAGAGGGTTTACGTTTGCACGAGGAGGTTCTGGATATGTCCTTGCACAAGAGCTATTAAAGTTGGTCCAGTTGCATGGCAGGCATCCACAAAATTTCTGAGACAGAAATTCATTGATCGTCACCTCCAGTCTGATCTCCAGTCCATGCAAGATAAGAATAAGATGGACCAAATATGTGCAATGATCGACTTGAACCCAGTAAAGTCCAGAAGGCGCTTCACCTAGCAATATTTGCGGGCAGACATGCCAAGTTCCTCAACGTAATGATGCCATGGCAAGGATTTTCTCACAATAGAGAGGACATTGAAAAATTCCTTTGATGGAGTAAACCTCCAAGATTACCTAGGTTAGAAAGACCACTGAAAGTCAATAACTTTTCCACACTTGCTAGCAATTCAAAACACTGTGAATGGCTTGAGAAATAAATTTCAGGTCTGTCCCCTACCAGAACAACATCCCAGCACAAGGTTGTAGGTGAGAAACAGCCTGCATGCCCACTATGCTATGAAAACAAGCTGCATCAACTTATCCACCCCATACATATATGTACACCTAATCTGCACTACCATGGATGGGAACATTTTTGTATGCAATCCAACTACAAAATATTGCAGGAGGGCAAAGGGTTATCAGCCCCATTTGCACACTAGTAGTATGGATTAGCCTCTCTCTGAATGTATTTCTTTAAACCACTCCTGCCAGTCAACACACATAGTTTGGTTCTCAGTCAAGTCCGTTTCCAAACCACCTCTTGGTGCAAAGAGAGGATATGGCTGCTTTTTTCCCCTCACCCATTTCCTCTGCCCATCACAATTATTCCGGAATTTTATGCAGTGTCCTGGGAAAGAAGATGGAGCTATTTATAAACGCAAATAGAGTGGACCCTCGTATAACAAACAGTTTGTATAACATAAAATCTGTACATCATAAAACATTCTGGAAACAGGGGAAATCTGCTTAACAGAATCGTCTATAGGGTGAATCCGTACAACAGAAAAATGGTCACGATTAGGGATTAATCCATTTTCAATGCATTCCTATGGAAATTTTGTATAAAGGAAATTTTGCTTAACAGAATTTCATTTGGAAGAAATTAATTCCTGTATACAAGTTACCACTGTACATCTAGGCATAATGTTCAAGATAAATAAAATAGCAGCCTTTTTATTCTATAGCATTTTTTATTTTTATTTTTAACTATTATTTTATTTATTTATTTGTTTATTACAAAAGTACACAGAGCTGGCTTTCATGGATACATGTGCTGTTAGTGAGTCAACTATTGTGATAACTCTGGAAAAGGAGAAGCAGAAGGTGAAAGATCCTGAAAATAGCAATCTACCCATATACATTTAGAAAACACAAAACAGGAAAACTGATCTTGGTTTTTTATCTGCCATTCACTTCCCTGCTGGTTCAGATCACTGCCTTTGTTTGTGCTAGACTTTAGCATGCACACACTCACACGCCATGTGACATACCTGGAAGGGTTGGGTAGGGAGGGATGGAGAACAGTGTCAAGGAAGGAAACAGGGAAAAGCAGCAATAGCAGCTGTATGTTTTCTTGCCACATTGGGAGATAATATAATAAAGATTATTTTTATACCGCCTTTCTCCCCGAAGGGAGAGAAGGCATATGAATGCCCCCCAGCTTTGACTTTTGAAGTCCTTTGCTTGGAAAACTGAAAGGTTGCAAAAATCATTTTAAAAAAACAGATCGTATGAAATAATTTTTTTTTCTGAAAAAGGTCCCTTTGCCCAACTAAATGCTGCATTACACGACAAGCATCTGACAAGCAAGAATGCTAAGATGCCGTGAAATCTCAAAACACAGCAAGAGCAGCAAACTGTCTGGCATCAGAAATGTACTTGTGGCAGTTCTTTCCACCTTTTTTTCCTGCAGCAGAGAACTGTGACAGGTTCACTGCTAAATTCTGAATTTCACAGTAGACTCTCCCTTAGCTAGAAAGCACCCAAATAGTAGATTCAAGCTTAGAGCAGCTGGTGCAATCATTTTTGGAAATGTTTTAAATCAAAATTAAAAAGTTCTGCCCCACATTTGTCCTCCACCCGAATAATCTGACTTCAATCCATGTTAGAATTGTAAAGAGAATTCTGCTCTGTGGAACAAATATGTGAAACCCAACTATATCGGCACTGCTGAACAGACAGATGTTCTTGTCTTTTTAGGTTTCTCCAGGGAGTGGGGTGGTGTGAGGGTGAAAGGACAAATTATAGTGGCAAATGTTACCCTTTCAGACATCCCTTAAAATCAAAGGTTAGCCTGAACACAAAAGCTGACATTTTCAAACAAAGACTGAAAAGACCTTATTAAGCTGTCATCAATAGGGTAAGGATGTACAAACAAAACACCCCTCCTGGATTAGTGTGCCTTTCCAAGGCCAGATTTGTAGAAAATGTCAGGCCACAATAAAGGCTTAGGAAAAAGTGCTACCTTTTATGGGCCACAAAAGTGGGAAAGGGGACAAAAAAGAACATGTTCCAAAAGTGGGGGGAGCAAGCAAAACTGTTTAGGTTCAAAATGATGCATAAAACCCTGCAGAAGCAGCTGCGGGAGAGATTGCTGCCCTAACAACGTTAGGGCTGCAATGTTAGAAACGACATACAATGGTACTTCAGTTAACGATATTAATTCATTCCATGGGCTGTTTCATAGAGCGAAAGTTTTGTTAACCGAAATGTGGTTTCCCGTTGAAATGAATGAGAAACCAATTAATCCATTCAAGAGGTTGGATTAATTGACTTTCACCTCCTTTCCTTTGCTGCGGTGCCCAGCAGGGGAAAGGAAGTGTTGGACCAGGCTCCCCAAAGCTGAGCCCAGGAATACGGGGAAGCTTTGGGGCACCTAATCCCAGTGGGGAGAACCACCCCCTGTGGCTGGGCAGAGTGGGGGATCAGGTCCGCCGTGCAGGAAGGTTTGAGAATGGGACGTTCAAACCTTCCTGGTGGTGGACCCGATCCACCGCTCTGCCCAGCCACAGGGGGTGGTGCGGCTAGGCAGAACAGTGGATTGGGCGCTGCATTGCTCAGTCTGCCATCCATTAAGGCTGGAACTTCCCTGGCAGCAGAACAAGCAGTGCAGCACCCAATCTGTCGCTCTGCTCAGCTGCACCACCTCCTGTGGCTGCGCAGAGAGACGGATCGGGTCTGCTCCCTGGGAAGGTTCCTGCTTCCCCGTGTTGTTCTCCTGCCTCCGTCTCTGAGGGAGGAGGAGGTGGTGGCGAGAAGTGATGAGGTAGGGGGCAGCAGCGGGTGCCCACGGTGGCTTCTACCTCTCACAAGTCACCAACACAAGCCCTCTGCAGGCAGGTGAAGGAAGGCTCCTGGGTGCAGAAGGGAAGGAGAGAGGCAGGTGAGGTGGGCTTGAGGTGGTGTGTGTGTGAGAGGGGGGGAGCCAGCTTGCTACAAGCCCGGAGGGAAGTAAGACTTGGGTGCCTTCAGCTTTTCGGGGGCATCTTTCATTCCCCACTGGGCTTGTCCTTACCCACTCCTGAAAAGAAGGCACCTGAAAAGTGGGGGGTGGAGGTGGCTGTGGAGGCACTACTCAGCTTCCCTCTCACTGGATGGTTTCCAATGGGGTGTACCCGAAAGCCGTAAACCAGGGCAGCCCATTGAAAATGTTCACCTATTCCCAGAAATTTCATTTCACTCTACAATGTTTTTGCTCACCAAGGCTTTTGCTCACCAAGGTATTACTGTGCAGTATTTTCCCATGTATAAGACTAGACTATATTTTTGTCTAAAATTGTTAGACTAAAATTGAGGATCGTCTTATACACGGAAGTAAGGCAAGGAGAGAACCACCCAGTTGTGAAACTGTAATTTTGGGTTGGAAAAGAGTGTGTCGTCTCATACATGGGGAGGGGGGGCATCTTACAGATTGAAAAGTACAATGTGTATTACACCAATAAAATTTGTATCTCTTATATAATATCAGTCTAAGGCTGTGTCTTGCATTTTCAAATAATCATCTTAGAACTGCAAAGCTGTAAGAGACCTTATGGATCATCAAATCCAGCCCCCATAAAGGAGGCACAGTGGGAATATCAGATTCCACAGCCAGATGCCCAAGTAACTCTCACCGAACCCGTAATCCAAAACTGGAAGGGCACGGGGAGATATTCTGTACAGTATTATTAATGAACATTGTCTCTTCTCCCTTGCTGCCCCTTAGGCATGGACCTCCTCTTGGAATCCACTGCACTATACCATCACATTTAGAGAACATATAAATATAAAAATAATAACGTGCTATCAAATCAATTCTGACTTATGGCCACCTTTTTCAGGTTTCAAAAGTGGTTCACCACTCCCTCCCTCTGTGGGCATCCTGGGACTTTGCAGCTTACCTTGGGCCACACAGGCTGGCTCTTCTGGGATGCTCAGCCGGGAACTGAATTCCCAGCCTCTGGTTCTGCAGCCAGATACCTAAATCATCACAATCTGCCTAAACGCAAGGAGCAATGCCTGGGAACATATATGGTATTAGAAATGGCAATTTAAAAAATTCTTTACTGTGTTACATCACATGTTCCGGTTATGAGCCAAGTCGCCTCAGTTTAAGCGAGCTAAACTATACAATATGTAAGGCTGCCATTTACAGAACATGTGGATGAAGGAGACCGGGCTGTGAGTGAGTTTATGGGCCCCACAAATTTCAAAGGGGTTCTACATATCTGGCCCTAGAAGCTGATTACCACAATCCTATGTCCAGACATACTACCATTCCATAGTAGAATCAAACTTCTTGTGACTTACAATAAATTTTTTTAAAAAAATATGGTCATTAAACCAAACCTAACAATAAAAGAAGATCAGTAAAAACAGGACCATTAAACAACCTCATTAAAGCCATAAATAGCAGCAAAGAGAATATCAAATAACACATGTGTATTTGATCTTCCTTATAATTCTGAAGCAGCTTTTTAAAAATATTATTATTTCAAAACTAGCATAGCAAACGTTCTTGTCTTTTGGTAATACCGTGGTACATCTTAAGACAAATTTAATTCATTCTACAAGTTGTTTCGTTTTATGAAAAAATTGTCTTGCAAAACGTAGTTTCCCGTAGGAATGAACAGGAAACCGATTAATCCATTCCAGAGGTTCGAAAAAAGGCAAAAAAAGTGTCTTTTTGTTCAGGCCACTTCATAAAGTGCACCCCCTCTTGCAGTGCAAAGCAAAACAAAAGCCCCAAGACAAACCCCGGGTCATTTCCAACAAAAGTGCAAATGAAAAAGTGCAATAGAAAAGCCATGCAAAGATGACCAAAAGCAAGTAACAAGACAATCCCCCAGGTTGTTCCTGCCAGAAATGCAATGAAAAGTAATGCACAGATGGACAAAACAAAGCTCCAAGACAAACTCCAGGTCATTCCTGCCAAAGGTGCAATGCAAAAACACAAAAGAAAGGAAGGAAACCTCAGCTCCCTACCTTTCCAGTTCTAAAAGTCTAAAAACTGCTGCAAAACAATGTGCAGAATGTCTCCAAAACTTGATGAAAAAACTCTTCCCACACCTCCATAAACTACAGGGGTGCATCCTGGGTAACTTGTTTCAAAATGTGGAACAGATTTTCGTCTTGCGAGGCATCCCATAGGGAATGTTTGCCTTGTGAAGCATGCCTATTCCTGGAAATTTCATTTGTCTTATCAGTTTTTCATCTAATGGGGCATTCATCTTAAGAGGTACCACTGTATAATAGTGAGTGACAAGGTTTGAACAGTCCTTTAACTTGGCCACAAGGTGCAACCATATTCTACTCTCAGCCAAAAACAGAGGAAAAGGGATTTTATTTGTTTGTTTGTTTGTTTGTTTGTTTGTTTGTTTGTTTGTTAAACAAAATAAATAAATCCCCTTTCTTTCTTTCTTTCTTTCTTTCTTTCTTTCTTTCTTTCTTTCTTTCTTTCTTTCTATCTATCTATCAACACAACACTTTAAAAATACTCATATAAAAACACAAACCCCTTGTCAGACAATGGGCCTCACAAATCATAACATTAATATTATAAAAGGGTGAGGTTTATCAAGGCCTGGGTAAAAAAAGCCAGGTTTTTACTTGCTTTCAGAAGCTCAGAAGGGTGGAAGCCAATCGCACCTCCACAGGGAGGGAGTCCCAGAGCAGGACAGCAACTACTGAGAAGGCTCGGGTTCTAGCTGATGACCTCCAGGCTTCTCTCGGAGTGGCCACTTGTAGCATCAAGGACTGGGAGATGCAGGTGAAGGATGGAGGTGGAGGTGGAGGTTGGAGGTGGCAGTGGCGGTAGAGGATGGCCTGAGGGACAGGCACTCTGAGAGGTAGTGAGGTCCTAAACCATAATGGGCTTTATAAATTAACATTAGAACCACTACTTTGGCCCACAAGCATCCTGGCAGCCAGCACAGGTGGCCAAGGCGCATGAAATATGGTCAGATTTAGATGTATGCTGAGGCGTTTTGCATTTGTTGCAGCTTCTGAACCACATTCAACGGCAACCCCATGTAGAGGGCATTGAAATAGTCAATCCTTGAGATTACCAACACGTGAACCAGAGTCATTAGGGACTTCCTGTTAAGAAGAGGGTGGAGATGTGCAATCTGCCTCAGATGGAAAAACGCAGATTTGGCCATGGGCAAAACATTTTCTCCACTGAGAGGGCTTGGTCCAAAAGCACACCCAGATTATGGAAAGTCCCTCAAAGTAGTTCAACGAATGCTTTTGAAAATGTTATTTTATCAGTAGTACTATTGTAAGAACTACATGCTCTGGCTGTAGTTATGGGATAATCAAGAGGACTAGTCTGACTAATCATTCCACTGGCAACTTACTGTATATACTCAAATTTAAGTCTAATTTTGGGCTGAAAAAAGGGGCCCTTAACTTATATTAGGGACAATACTTTTACACATTGAAACAAGTGCTTGGGTCGGTGGCTAAAAGTCATTTTAAACATCATGCGCCGCTTCTCGTGACACCCCCCCCTCCGTGTTGTAGGGAGTGCAATGTTTAAAATGACTTTTAGCCTCCAAGGCGAGTCCTTGGGTCGGTGGCTAAAAGTCATTTTAAACATTGTGCACCACTTCTCCTGACCCCCATCTGCATCATGGAGGAGCGGCGTGCGATGTTTAAAATGACTTGCATCAGTGGCTAAAAGTCATTTTAAACATCACACACCACTCCCCCAGCTCACAAAGGAGGAGCTGCCAGGACCTGCTGCATTTCCCACCCTAGACTTATATTCGAGTCCATAAGTCTCCCCAGTTTTTAAATTAGGGGCCTCAACTTATGTGTGTGTTGACTTATACTCGAGTATATACGGTACTTACTTTGGGGGAAAAGGTTTAAATGGATAGGTGCTAGTCTTTATGGGCATGTTTTCCAATATCTTTTCATCGGTCTTTTAATATTAAAATTAATCATGCTCTTATGCATAACTTTTAAAAATAATTATGAGCCACCTTGAGTACCAGACAGGCCCCACAAAGTGTGTGTGGCAGTATTGCCATATAGCCCAGCCTTTGCCTCACAGGGGGGACCTCGCGTCAACCAGATGCCTAAAAATAAAGGTAAATAAGATTATACTGTCATTCATTCTATAAACTAAAACAAATTACACATCATTATCCACATTCTACCTACTGTATCTCCCCATGCAATGAGGGAGCTCACATTTGCCTAGCCCTCACCCGACCTATCAGAAGGCTTGGTCCCAGTTTGAAGACAAAAGCAGGATATAAATCAAATACATTTCATAGCAGTCTTTGCTTCCCTCAAAAAAAAATGGCAACTTTAGCTGGAGATTCACTGAAATTGCAGTTAGAGTGTTTGGGAGAGTGTTCTAAGTTAGGGAAACGCAAATCTACAAATTGTGTGTTTCCACATAGGGAACAGAATGAATTACTATATAATCATGTTTGTTCTTTAGGGGAAAACTGCTTTTAAATCTGAAGAGTTTGGTCATCATGAAACAGTCCTCTGAACAGTCTTTTGAAACAATATTGGAAATTTGAGTGGATTTTATTTAAATGTTTTAATTTTTTTCTACAATTTAAAATTTAAAAATCATGTTTTTATTTAAATCACAATTGAAATCAATTTAATTTTTTAAAAAATATATACTAAAAATCACCCTGTTGGAAATTAGTAGCAGCTGGACCCAGAACAGGTTTTGTGGATTGGTTTTTTCCAGAGAAGTAGACAAGTTTGCAAATCGTTAAAGCTCCTGTTAAAGCAGCAACAATCAAGAACAAAGCTGTTGGGAGTGATTTACACGACACACTTAATGGGTCTGACAAATTAGCCTGGATTTATTTTTTTCAGAAGTGCCACTTTGGCAGTGAGCAAAGGGGGATGGGGCTTTTTAAGCAAGCCTGTCCGATATATTTGGTCTAGTGTGAAGAGGAGGGGGGTGGGAATACCTTCCTGATAAGAGATAAACAAGTCCTTCCAGACATCATTCCCTCCCCTACAACCTCCAGGAACCCCCCCCCAGGCGTTTTTGCCCCATCCAAAAATGATGTCCATCCACTTCACAGCAGAGACGTACACCTCCTCTAATAATGACATGAATAGTTATGGCTAGTTTACAATTGTATCAGCTCTAGGCTTCCAGCGGCAGCAGAGGCCTTGCTAACAGATCCTTTCTTCACCCTTAAAAGCTCCGGATAACATCTGGGCCTTTGGGGGAAGCACTCCTGCAATAAAGAAGCACTTTGTGTAATTCATCTTTCCTCGCCAAGCCGCATCTGTCCGCTCCTCCAGCCCACCTCTTTTCTACCACCACCACCCTCTTTTTTCCCCTGGGCTGGGGGGGGGGAGAGCAGCAGATGGCCACCACCCATGAACTGCCAGAAGATGGCACTGCGTTGACCTCTCTACCCTCCATCAAGAACCCACTAGCAGATGCATCACATTACATGACTGCCTACTTATAGGAAGATCATCAGTCCACGTGTCAGAAACAGCAATGACATCAAAGCAAGGCCATATAGGACAGCCAAGGCCAATGTGTTGAATAGCTTTGATGATAATTTTGTGCCATCAAGTCAATTCTCAATTATGACCATCCTTTTCAGGGCTTTTGAGTTAAAGCAGGTATGTCCAAACTTCGGCCCTCCTGATGTTTTGGACCACAACTCCCAGAATTCTAAGCTTAGATTGCTAATGGCAAAGGACTGTGGGAGTTGTGGTCCAAAACATCTGGAGGACCAAAGTTTGGACATGCCTGAGTTAAAGGATACCACATACGGGTTGGCCATTCTCTTCTTCTGGGGGCACCCTTGGACCATGCAGCTCACTCATGACTACACAGACACCCACAAGGCATGGTGGTGAATCAAACTCCCAACCTGTAGCACCGCTGCCCAATACCTAAACTACTAAGCTTTACTTCACTATTTAAGAAGTGTCAGAATGTTCTGTACTTTATTGGTCAACATTCTGTCATGCCATTACACTAAAAGAAGGGATACGGTATATTTCACAGTTAGAGATGGGCACGAAACAAACAATTTTTCATTTCCGTTTTCGTTTTTTGTTTCGTTACGCAACGAAACGATAAACAAATTTTGTCTCCAAAATGAAACGTCCATTTCATTTTCGTTACGGCAATACAGTGAACTGCTTTAAATGCTAAAAAAAACACAAAAAATGAAATTAATGGTAACGAAACAGTAACGAAATGAACGAAAATGAAAACAATTTTTGCAAAAATTCACGAAAAATTGAAGCGAACCGAAACGGACCCTCCAAATGACAAACGACAAACGAAACGCCATTTTTTTATTCGTGCCCATCTCTATTGACAGTGGCAAATTGCCACTAATTAATCAATTCCCATTTAGATTTATGACTATGTGCTGAGGCACCCAACTGATGCACAGGAAGCGATCCAAAGAGGAACTCATTACTTAGTGGAAATTTGCCATTGCAAGTTACACCATTTCCCTTTCACCATCATAAATAGGCAACAGGATTTTGGGCACTGTCGGTATTTCCTGACTTTCCCCCAAAACAGGTCCTAGTAAGCTCGTGACATTAGCCTCGCTATGAAGTAGGATTAAGCTATAAATTGATGATTGATAGTATGCCACTAAGAGAGATTTATGATAATTTTCTTTGAAACATCTGAAATGGAGTCATCCTTAATGAAAAGCTACAACTTGGAATATTGCTGATTAAGCATGTGAACCATGCATTCCTTTGAGGTGTACTCTCCCCTTTCTTCCGATTTTGCCCTTATTTCAGAGTCTACTCATGAGCCAGAATAGGACACTTCACTCCAAATTTCCAGAGGGATTTATCTCGCTTGCCTTGGTCACAAATACTCTCAACCTATTTCCTGGAACTATGGGGATAAATATTACACATTTTGACCAATACTAGCGGTATACCCCCATCCCAACTACAGATATTTGGATGGAGAAGGGACAGAAAAATCTTCCCTTCTTAAATATTATTTATTTGCCCCTTAAAACATTTATACACCACTTTTCTTCTCAAGCATTCCCAGCAGCATAATGGTTATCCTCCAACTCCATGTTATCTTCAGAACAACACCAGGTAGTTATTTTGAGAAGCAGTGAAGTCTTCGACTATTGAGTTTAGACCAATGAGGATTTGAACCTGGTCATCATAGTCTTAGTCCAGCACTCTAACCCACTACCATCAGGGTTCTTGATCAGAAGAAAGAATATATTCATAACTGAAGACAGACCAGAAGGCTGAATTTCCCTCCATCTTCTCAGATATAAGTCCTATAAGACACCCCCATATATAAGAAGACTCCCCCTTTCCCCACCCAGAAGTACCACTTCGCAACCATACGGTTCTCTTCTTGGCTTACTTCTGTGTTTAAGATGACCTTCAGTTTTTAGCCTAACAAATGTTAGGCAAAAATATAGTCTTATACACAGGAAACTACTGTATGTACCAAGCTAAGGAGCCAGAAAGGAGAAATCAGTACTGTACACATATAGAAGGAGAGGATAAAACAGTTTTGTAGTTCCTTTCTAAAAGCCATGATATTGAAACATCGTTAATATTCATTGTTGGGATGCTCTGTAATTTATTTATTCATTTCATGTCTATGCTTCCCTTTGCCCTGTCTTCCAGAGCTGGGACCCAAGGAGGCTTATGGGACAGTTTAAAACTATGGTGCATTAAATTTCAAAAATGGCAAACACTAAAGTAGCACTATATTTAATTACATGATATTTCTAAATCCTTGCTTCTATTTACAATATGGCTCTTCCATATTTTAGTTGATTTATCCTGCATCTTTTAATCAATTAAATGTAAACAAACCCGCAGCTCACCAAAAACTTATTGAAATATATTTTTGAGATACTGAGGGACATACAAGACAACTTTGAAAATTAATTTTAAAACTTCTAATTCAACAAAGAGTACCAACCTAGCTTAGAAGAAAAGTTCATCTATAATACCATGTTTGATTCCTCACTCCTGTGTCAGAGCTGACCCTAATAGGCTAAAGATAAATAAATGTGCCCTTAATTCATGGGCCTGTTGATTGCTTTTTCATCCATGTATCAAGCCATTTAAAGCCTCCTGCCTTAATTCATATACATAATATGTTTATTTTTCTAGTAGTAACTCCCGGTTGTTAGTTCAATAAAATATTTCTGTCTGTCTGCTTGTAATCAGAGGTAAATCCCAATGGAGGAAGCCTTCCTCCTGTGTGTAGGATTTGCAGACAATGTGGCTAGCATGCATTTTATTTTCCACAGTAGGTGGGGAAATCTAATTTTTATTGTAGCATGTGTACATGGGAAGGTTTAATAATTCTCCCCTTTGCTGCACTACAGTACCAACCCCATATCCGCTGATCCACCATCCGTGGATTTGTTATCCGTGCTTCATGATGAGTGGGTGGTGGGGTGTCGAAGGCGAAAGCTGCACTGTGCTGTGCTGCCTGGGTGGCAGAGTGGGTGGCGCTTTTGCCCCCAGCTAGAGATGTGAAGGCCTAAAAAAAAAAAAACCACGGAAATTTTTGGAAAAAAACAGGTTTTTCCAATTTTTTTCCTGAAGCCTTTTGCGTTTGTTTGTTTTTTTTTTTCAAAAAAAAATTGGAAATATTGAAAAAAGAAAAAATGATTATGGAAAGTTTTATTTTAACATGATGAATAAAATATTTTATAATAACAAATCATTTCTAAAAAATATGCCTAGTATCAGATTATTCTCATTTCTGTACACTGAGGACAGGCAAGTCCTAGGTTACAAACTGAACTCTCCAATGCAAGAACAAGATGCATTTCTTCCTTTAGGAGGTGTTGCTATTGTTACAAGCAAAAGAATAAGGCTTCACTTTTGTTTTTGCACGTGTGTGGGTGTGTTTGGTTCTGTTCTGTCCTGCTCAAAGCACTGGAAGAAAATACAAAGCAACAAAAGAGAGTTTCCAGGTTGGAGATATAGGCAGGATATCTCTCAATGCCATTTGCATGGAATAATAAGCAGGTGAAGACATCTGCTTGGGAATACCCTGAAGCAAATTGTGAGCCACTGTGTGAGACAGAATGCTGGACTGGATGGGCTGTGGCCTGTTCCAGCAAGGCTGTTCTTATGTTCTTATGTTCTAAAAATTATTCTGATTACATTTCATGCCCAGTCATTGAAGCTTAGTCCCACTTCCTTCTATACATTTCCCCCTTTTCAATTCTTTTTATGAGAATTAGGTTTTTATTTTATTTTTATTTAATACTATGAAGAGGAAATATGAATTGTTAATTCTGGATTTTTAAATATTATTTTGTAGAGGGTTTTTTTGTTCCACATAAACTAGTAAACAGTTCAGGAGATTGTTGCTCCGTTCGTTACGTATTTAAAAAGTAAATTCTGTTTGTAATAATTGGATAAACTATATTTTAATATGCTAGTTGTGATAACTTTATGCCAAGTCAAATTGTCCATAGTGATATTTTATGTTCCTAAAGTACCAGAATGACCTTAAAGCTGTAAAAGGGGGGTGAGGAATGCTAATGTAGCCGCTTAGAGTACACAATGTAGATAAGTGGGGTATAAATGCAACAAATAAATAAATAAATAAATAAATAAATAAATAAATAAATAATGTAGCATTTTTTCAATTTTTCCCAAAATTTCCATTCCCCCAACCCCCAAAATGGGGAAAAACAGGTTTTTTTTTCCCGAGCTTCAAAATTTCCGGAAAGTGTACATCTCTACCCCAGGACCCCAGCACCCCTGCTGGGCAGCACGAAGGGCCAATCTATGTGGCTTTCACCCCAAGCACTCCCACTGGGCAGATCCGTGGACTGCGTGGCGGGAGAGAGCGCCTTCGTGCCACCCCATCCGCCCGAAGGACTGGGCCAAGTAACAAAGCTGTTTGGATGAGTAGCAAAACATTTCAGTCTCACAGGACGAGAAGTTCAGTTACCATGACTCGACTTCCAGATTACTTTCAATACGAAAGATGCTGCTTTGCACAGCAATTGCACTCATTTTATTAGTTCTATTAAAAATGTGACGACCACAAAACATTTAAGATCTACTCTGCAATACGGTATCTGGTAAACAACAAGAACAACAACAAGATAACCCTCACATTGAGAAATGTGTCTACAATGGGAAGAGAGGGAACTTTTTCTCAGGGCCTTTTCACACGACCCCTAAGATCTGCTGGCCACTTAAATTCAGACCAGAGATCTTAGGGGTTCATCGTTCTTCCTGTGTCCCCACCCCTCCGCACTTCCTGGCTGCTGGCTGCGTGAGGGAAGGGAGAAAAAGAGAAAGAAAAGCATGGCACTCACCTCCGTTCTGCCTTTCGCTCCTGCTGGCAACATTCCAGTCTCTATAAAAGTAGCTCTTAAAGGGGCGGGAGCCAAAAAACAACAAACAGAAGCAAGGAGAGCCCCACACTCACTATTGTTAGACCGGATCAAATAATTTTCACCTCCAAAGAACAGGTACTTGAAAGGTGCGCTGGGACGTGCTAAAGTGGGCGTGGTCGCACTTAATTTCCTGTTAACTCAGGAGCTGGTGGGGAAACATTTTTAAGCTCCGGAGCTGGGAGCCATTTGCCCCGGAGTTTAGGGGTCATGTATAAAAGCCCTCAGTGTTTTTCTGTGTAGGAGTTTCCAAGATTCACAAGAGTATGATCCCAACCAACCTCTCTTTGCTCCAAACTTGCAAGACTTTTCATTCTCTGACCCACATCTGGGGAAGGAAACAACTGGCACAGAAAACCAGTTGAGAAACAGAGAACTGGGATATTGTGGGCATGCTTCCACTTGTAAATCTTACTGGGCAGCATCCAGCCACTGTTAAGCCATTTCAGTTTTTTAAAAAATATATTCAAAAGACAATTAAGCCTGTGTTTAAATAACAATGGGATTTTCTGCAGACTTACTTAGCTTACAGTCCTTTGTGTTCAGAGAGAGACTGAAGAGAGAGACTGCGCAGATTAGGAACACAGCCTTTTAAAAAAAGTGTTGTACTGTTCCAGCTTTGTGTGTGTGCACACGTGTTGACAGATTAGAATGATTGTCATTTATCTTATTTATTGAAAGCCTTTTCTATTAAATATACCCAAAGGGACTTACAACCAGAAACACCTCATCAAGGGAGGTGGGGGGAAACTTAAAATAAAAACGATCACAGCCTAAAATCACTGTTGCAATAAAAACAGCAGCAAAATTCCAGATGCATTACATACATCTAGACACGACAGGGCTGCCAATTTTCGTCTCAAAGGACACATGAGCAGAATCCCATTTTTATCAACATACAGGGAAGAGCACAGCCAATAAAATCTTCACAGCTGATAAAAAGTCAGACCGGGAGAGGGCTGGGTAGATTCCCATATGGACAGAATTCCATCAGGTGAGCAGTAGTACCAAAAAATAAATACTGTATATTCTCAAGTCTCTTGTCAGTTTCAATCTTCTCTTTCCTTCTAGTGAGCTCCAAAGAGAGGCAAAAAAAATCCCATCACTTAAGAGGAGAGCTCTTTATATATGACCGTCTGAGCCTCTGTGCCGACACACAAGGCTTATAATTATGTTTGATTACAGTGAACCAAACATCAGCATTGTGTCTTTACAATCCTCACCATTGTTTGAAATTAACAGCTAAGCTACCAAAGTTTCTAAGGAACGGATTTCTCTGTCATCTTCCTCAGACCACCGTGGGGGCGTGAGGGAATCCATCTACAGGCATGTCTGCTCCTCTCCCGTCTGTAGCGGTGTGAAAACTCAAGTGAATTGCCAGCCCCCCGAACACCCCCACCCCCGCCAAGGAGATCAAGCCAGGTGGCACAGGGAAAACGAAACAGACAAGCCCTGAGCCAACCTAGTTCACCGAGCACAAGGGAAAAGCAATTCCACTTGCTGCGAAAGACCCAGATTCAATAAATCAGCGACCCAGATCACCTCCCTTTCTCAAACACTCGTCATTATTGAATCAACTTTAATGAGCAATTCTTCATCACTTCTCAACCACTCCTTCCCTTCACTCCAGGCGAGACAGTATTTCCATTTTGTCCCACACCTGCCCATTAAGGATGAATGCCACAAAACAGACAGTGTTTGATAGATAATTGCCATGCACTGCCATCTAAGGCAGAAGGCAGGAGCCCCGTGGCGCAGTGGTTAAATGCCTGGACTGCAGGTAAAACTGTGCTCATGCTCACAACCTGGGGTTCAATCTGAAGTAGCAGACTCATGGTTGACTCAGACTTCCACCTTTCCGAGGTTGGTAAAATGACTACCCAGCTTGCGGGGGGGGGGCAATGTGTAGCCTGCATACTGTAATTAAACTGTAAACCCCCCAGAGACTACTTGAAGTGGTGTGGGGCGGTATATAAGCAGAACACTTTGCTTTTGCTTTTTACTTTATCATTCCTAAGGATTAATTCCATTATGGTATTGATGGGAAGTAGTAGTGTTGCTATAACAGTAAGAGGAAGATCATTTATGTTTCTCCTTGAGATAAAGACTTCTCATTCAACAATAAAAGCATCCAGAAGGCCCTTCATTTATTCCAGGGCAATGCTTCTGATATTCCCCATGCTTGGTTGATTTAGCATGTCTGGGCTCCTGAAAATGGATGTGTCAAAAGGAGATGCAACCAACCAACCAACCAAAGGAAAAACTGTCAAGATATCTGTCCCTTTGCACACTAACTCAAACACTATCACCCAATTTGAGAAGTGGATCCAGGAGTTATAAATGGTATGCTCCATCAATCATATTTGCTTTCAAATAAAACAGCTGTGATGAATAATACTTGAATTTGTTCCTTCTATTCACCTCTGGCCAAATGCTTTTAAAAGCATATTTTATTTTTAGAACATTAACTACCTGTCACTGCCAACAAGAATAGGCTGCCATGGCATTGAGCTCCCACTCTGCAACACGGACTGAAAACACTTTGCACATATTTGTAGAGCTCCGTGTTCTGTTTTCACCCTGCCCACCTTGGCTGCCAGTCTTACTTCCAGCTGGCACCTAATACACCTTCAGTGATAATGACCGCTGACATTACTTTACCTTTGAAAGTGTACACAATGCACTTTTAAGGCTAATATAATGCCAACCATTATTATCATGGTTAGAGACTGAACTACTGAATATTTTGATTTCACTTTGGAGGGTTTTTTTGTTATTAGTATTATTATTACTATCATCAATATCATTACTATTATTATTTGTTTTCTCTTCTGTGTTTTATGAGTTTATATTCAATGGTTACAGCTCTCTTTGGTGAAGCATCCGGAATCTTGGGCTACTAATTGCTACAGGCATTCAGCTATACAAAAATACAACATAAATAAAATTATACCTAATAAATATATCCACTTGGGATATTAAATGTTGCAAATCTGATCTGTGATTAATCTGGGTTGCCTCTGGAAATGAGGAAATTATTTTGTCAAATAAATTTTCATTAACATGCATACATGGAACATTTAAAAACACAAACATAATCTAAACTGATGGTGACAACAGACAGGATAAGAACAGGGAAGGGTTCAAACAGTAAAGGGAAAGGTTGTTATCTCATACCACACTTCAAGCTGTCAACTGGAAGAGATTTACAAGAAAAATAGTCTTCTCCCTAGGGTTCCAAGGGAAGATGATTCTCCAGTAAGGAAAGATTTTGGACATGCTCAGTTAGAGGTCATATTACCTAACAACATGGCCAACAGGCCCAAATCAGTTTGATAGATACAGTACAGTACATGGAATAAAAATAATATTGTGATATTATTTGAGAGGCAACATCTTCAAGGAGCACCATGCCAAATCTTTGGTTAGTTGTAAAACAGAACAGCAAAGGCTCATGTTTGGCAGGTGACCAGAAGATGACTTATTGGCCCATAGCTTGTAATCGCTATCTATCTATCTATCTATCTATCTATCTATCTATCTATCTATCTATCTATCTATCTATCTATCTATCTATCTATCTATCTGTTTGTTTGTTTATTTATTTATACCTCGCTGTTCTCCTTGGAAAGGACACAAGGAGGCTTACCACATTGAAGTATAATATACAAAGCTGGAGATAATGAGTATATACAACAGTTACCAAGAAACATTAAACACAATATTCAAAGCTAAAGACCATAAGTGTGAAGAGGCATCTTACAACATTAAAAAGGCAATATTAAAGCTAAGAACAATGAGCAAACAAACATAAAGGAAAAAAAGCCACTCGGAGAGATGGAAATCTAAAATGAAAAAAGATAGGTACAGTGGAACCTGAACGTCATTAACAGACTTAAGTCAAACATGACTTAAGTCAAATGAACATAGAAAGTAATGGGAAAGCAGATTAATCCGTTCTAGATGATGAAAAAGACCCCCGAAAACAGCAATTTAACACAAATTTGACCGGGATAGGAGATTCCTTCCGGGGATGTAAATGAAATGTCTCTTCAAAGAGAGGAGGAGGCAGTGGAATTATAGTCCACAAGTTATATGCCTCCACTTTTTAATGTTCATAGCAACAATGTCTAACATTTACTGATTTTTAACCTGACGTTCCAAGTTCTGAACAACTCTATGCTTACCATTAGAGTCCCACAACTGTACAGCTCCCCAACTAAAATGCTTCCATTGTGGACCAGATTTCTGCAGCCAGATTTTTACAAGACTGAGCCGACTGTCTAACCAAGGCCAAGCTCCCGGCCCCTTCTCCTATAACGGTGAAGACCAGCTCCAGGTGCTCTGAGCTGGCCTTGCCGAAGCCACCGCTGCCGGAGGAGGGGAAGAAGGCAGGAGCAGTTTGGAGGCGGCAGCCGCGATGCTGGGTTGTGGCTGCCGCCCAATTCCAGTGCCTTGCGCTGGGGCTCCGAGATGTAAGTCAAAGCCTGCGACTCAAGTCAAACAGGCCCCTTCTTGCTGCAAGTCAAATATGATGCAAGTCAAGCAGCATGTAAGTCAAGGTTCCACTGTAGTACTATAAATTCAGACCAAGCAGTAATGCATGACAGTCCATCTAAAAATCATATAACAAGCAGCCAGTCACTCAGGGAAAGCTTGCCCGAACAGAAAGGTATTTGCCTGCTTGTGAAAAGACAGCAAAGATGGGGCCTCCTGTGGAAGGGAGTTCCAAAGGCTGGGAACAGCAACAGAGAAGGCCCTGTGCTGTGTTCTCATCCGATGAACCTATGAAGGTGGCGGAACTGAGAGAAAGCCCTCTTCTCATGACCTTAGCATCCAAGCTGGTTCATACTCTCCCCATGCCAGCTAGGGCACTTGTTGAACTATAGAGTTTGGGGTTTCTTAAGTAACGTTTCCAAGATCTGAAAGGCGAGGGTTGTTAAGGCCCAGCAATTGAATTGAATTCAACAGAATTGAAATGGCAGCAGGGATGATGAGGATTATGCTGTGAAATGGGGGACATTCTCCGTCCCCTATCCTGATGAATATTATCCAAAGAAACAGACACAAGCACACACAAGTTTTTAGTACTGATGATTCCTTTCATTATGCAGCATGATGTAGTATTTTCATCAGGACCTCACAAAGCGTTGAAAAGGTTAAACATCTCTCAGTGGAGGAATCCTAGCATAACTCTCCCCAATGGTCCAAGTTTTAATATACAAAACCCCACATACTAACAATATATTTCATTTAGATACACAGTCCCTCAACATAGTAACTCTGTGTTTTTTTGTTGGGGGGGGGGTGTCTGTCCTTAGAGTAAGCATTGTGGAATGTTGAATGTGGAGGATCTGGGAAGCGAGACAGCCATATTAGATGTCTGAACGCCCTTCAAATATCTTATTACCTAAAGGTATTAAAAAACGGATACACCCTTTTCCTGGTTGCTCAAACAGATTCACTAGGCAGCCCATCTTTTCATACCAACATGCCCATGAAATTCGGCCTGAAACTAGTCCGAACAGAAAGACTTCAGGCAAACCCAACCTCAAGGGGCTGTTCATTTAAAAAAAAGAGAGAGAAAGGAAAAATAGGCATCTGGTTTGAACTCGATTCCTAAGAAGTTCTTGCAGCTTTAGCATGGCCGCTGTGCAGTCTCTGCTCTGCCACTATTCTGATTTAGGGCGTTTATGCACGACCCCTAAGCTCCGCCGCAAATGGCTGCAAGGTCCGGACCTTAAAAATGTTTACCCACCAGCTCCGGACTTTGCAGACAATTAAGTGCGACCCCGCCCACTTAGCGCGACCAAACAGCAGTTTTCTTGTACCTGCTTTTTGGATGTGACAAATTTTTGATCCGGTGTAAGGATAGTGAGTGCGGGGCTCTCCTGGCTTCTGTTTGTTCTTTTTTTGCGCCCCACTCCTTTAAGAGATCTGAATGCTGCCCGGAACAAAACGGAGGTAACCGGCATGCTTTTCTTTCTTTTTTATCCCTCCCTCAGGCAGCCAGAAACCAGGAAGTGCGGAGGGGGGTGGGGACAGAGGAAGAGCGAGGAACCCCTAAGATCTCTGGTCCGAATTTAAGTGGCCAGCGGATCTTAGGGGTCGTGTAAAAAGGCCCTACTTCCAAGTAAGGACAATGACATGCTAATAATTTTTGGCAACGTGAGTTCCACACAGAAAGATGAGAAAATCCACAAGTTGCCATTTTGGCCACATTCTGGGGTTGTTGTTTTTTAACACAGTTCTTGAAGAAGCAATCTATGAGTTTCTGAAAGGGAATTCTCTGCTATTTCCACCAGCCCAAGAGTGAATATGTAAGAAGAAACACGGAAGGTCTCAAACCAAGAATCCATGTAAGGAGGTCTAGCCTGCCACCAAAAATAGGAACCAGCTACCTAATGAATTCAAGATGGGATATAAAATTGTCACTTTGTAAAGCAAAAACGGAGAGACTGGTGGCACCTTAAAGACTAACAAGTTTTATTTTGCATAAGCTTTCACTGATTCCAGAAATTTTATGGCAGATAAATAAAACTGCACAGGGCTCTGTTGTTTTGGCAACTAAGGTTATCCCCCTTCGTACAATGTTCACTTCTTTAATTTGCTCTCTCCCCCCCTCTCATATACAGTGTACACACACACACACACACACACACACACACACACACACACACACACACACACACACACACACACACACACACACACACACTTTTCTACAGCCAGTGATGCAGCTTCAGTCTTCAGCCCTCACGGAGAGGATGTCTAGATGTCTAGGATCAGTAGCGCCTAAAAGGGAATTAAAGGGTAAACGATACGCATTGCCTGATCCTGTACGCATTCTCAAATTCCAAGCCATGAATTCTTATTTCTGACAGAAGATTATGGGCTGCTCCAGCATAAGGGACTATTTGTGGATAAATGGGCTAATTCACTAACGCTTTGGAGGCCCTTGGCAACCCATCACTCACCGTAGATGGATGTGCTGCCGAGCGGGAGAGAAGAGCGGGAAAATGGGTGGTCTCCAGTGGATTCTCCACACTCAAGGAAGCAGCAACAGGAAAAAGAGCTTCTGTTCTTGAAAGCTCCCTCTGCTTTTTCTGGACACTAAGAGCTTTGCTTGAGGAAATTCGTCTAAACAGGTTGGGTTTATTTAGAAAGTCTGTCCCTCCTGTCAAAATCATATCAGAAGCCAGAGGAGTCCGTTTAAAGCAGGGGGAGAGAGTGCCAGGAGATGGAATTTCAACTGTTCCCAGAAAGTTATATAAAGAGATCAGTGAAACTGACAGATATTGCAAGTCACACACACACAGAGAGAGGAAAGCTGGGGGGGCAGCAGTTCCATTCTCTATGTCAAGCCAGTGAAGAAGGAAATCAGAATTAAGAGTCCAGAACACAAATGAAAGTGCCACAGCGTTTGCAAAGCGGATGTATGATATTTTTGGCCTCATGATGTGACAGGACAGCACACGGAGCACTTAATAAGGTGGGGCAGGAAGGGGGTTACAAGAATTTTGGGGCATTCAGTGAAGAACAGTCTATTGGGATCACTAAAATTATTTGTTTGTGTGCTCTAATTTTAAGACATTAATACCATAGTTTGCAAATGAGCTGATAACATCTGCAAGCAAAGTATGATAAAATTAATAACTCATTCCATCTGGTATGTGTTGTGACTTTTAACTGAGGCGAAGACATGCCTGAGTTACTGACTGCCATTGTTTTTGAAAAGTTCCATTTTCCCTTCTTGATTTTAGGGCAACAAAAAAAACAAACACAAATTTCCAGGGTTACAATAAATAAATAAGTAAGGCAACAATGGCAATCAACACTAAAGCAAAAAAATAAAAACAGCATATAGCCATCTTTGAAGAGGTATTTAAAGGCTCTAAAGAAGGAAAATAAAAGATATCAAAAAGCTTTGGAAAATTAAAAGCATGGTGTCAGTCTAGTTCGTTGCAGTGAATCAGTAGAAACTAAGTCAATACTTAAGTAGTTGTAGAAGAGTCTGGTGAAGTGGATTTGTCCACGAATACTCACAATAAATATATACAAGTTAGTATTTAAGGTGCTACCATGTTTTGTCTTTTTATTTCAGGTTTGACTTTACCTACACTGTTTATGTAAATCCCACTGATTCAAATGAATTTACCCTTTTTTGGAACCAGAAACTGGATTTATGCCAGATATATTAAGGGTATTTTCAAAATAAAAATGCTTTGGAAAATGAGAATGGTATTTCTGTTTGCCACTGGAAAAACTGAGACTACAGCCATGAAATCAGAAAATGATTCAGACTTCAAAGGACAGCTGTCAAGGAAAAGATCTTGAAGTGTAAGCATGTATCACTAATAACCCAGGTCACAATCATTTGTAGTATGGTATTCCCAAAGCTATGTATGTACAGACGTGAGACCCAAACAGTGAAGAATTAAGATGGGGAAAGATCAACTCATCCAAAATATAGTGCTGGAGGGGCACTTTACAGGTACCATGAACCACTAGAAAGAAAAATAGGTGGGTTCTAGATTAAACCAAGTTTGAACTCTCCTTAAGAATGACTACACTGAGACAATCATATTTTGGGCACAGCATGGGAAGACGAGACTCACTTGAAAAGGCAATGTTAGGGGGAAATGGAAGAGAGTGGGAAAAGAATAGGAGACGGCTCGACTCAGTACAGGAGGCCATGTTCTTCAGTTTACAAAATGTGAGCAAGACTTCTTAATGATATTTTGGAGGCCACTAACTTATTGGGTTGCCATATGTCGGAAATGGCAACATAGAAAAAAAAACAAGCTCATTCTGAGGATGGGAATCAAACATCTGCAGAGGGCCTTCATGCCTTCATGCTCTACTCTGAGTTCCTAAGTATTTAACAGACTCTAATTCAAACTCAATTCTGGACTAGGCAGATCTTAGGGGTGATCTGGTAGGGCTTTCCTCACGACCATAAAAATCATGTTCAAGAGTATTGAATGGAACTCAGTTTAAATGCTGTTATTTAAGGGTCTGATTCAACAGCATTCCAAAGCAGAACAGAATCAGCCCTGAACAGAACTGATTCAGAATTTTAGAATCGTTGTGTTTTCTCCCTCAGACTCTCTGAATTGAATCCTGCTCTATTTTAAAACACAAAATTCTAGGATCTAACAAAAAAAATCTCCTGGAGCATTATAGTTAGCAAATGTAGATCTTAACAATTTCATAGCTCTCAGGGTGATTTGCAACAGATCCACAAAGATTTTCAGTTTCCAGTTGTTTAAGAGCAGAAACAATAAGATTCCCATCGTGCACTAATTTATACCACAGAAATGAAAAACCTGGGGTAAGCAAGCACATTGTATGGAAGAATAATTAGCGCTAATCAACTCTGGTTCTCAAAACAATTTCCTAGGTTCAGGAGCCTTTAATCAGGAGTGTAGTTTTCAGCAAAGCTCTTGCTGGTGGACCATGGGAGCTCTCGTAAAAAACAGAGTAGATTCCCCAAAGCCTGGAATGTTTCTATCCTGAAGTCTTTGCTGAACTACCAATTGCTATTTTAGAGAAGAATGAAATGGAAATCAAATGTCTAGATACAATATAACTGGGGCTCCATATTCCCTGAAGCAGGCTGAAATTCAGAAACATTCAGGTTCTAACATAGACTGAGTTCATGCACATAAACTGAGAGCTACACTTGGTTCTTACTGGATCAAATATCCTCTAAAACTGGTTTCAAAGGGACTCAGCTGAGCAGAGCACAACAAATACATCTCGCCCAGTCGCCAGTAATATCAGTGTCGTTTTTATTCAAATTCTTTGCACTGAAATGCCTTGGCAAGCATGTCATGCTCCCCGCCTCCACTTTACCATTTCTCCCAGAAAAATCTGCAGAATGAGAGATGGCACGGCTGGTCCCTTTTCTCCCTCGGTTCTGCCACCCGTTTTCCATTTTGTCATCTGAACATTCGCTTTTGCAGTCTCTGGGGAGCAGCCTCTGAGTGTCCACACTTTGTGATTGAGCATAAATAAAACATGGAGGGGGAGATTTCCCATTTGACATATGAAATGGTCATTTGGTAGGCAGGTTGTCAAATGAAATCAAAATGCCTGAATAACTTGTGCAAAACACAAATCAGAGAGAGAGAGAGAGAGAGAGAGTTTTAAATCAGAGTCACAGATGTGTAATTCTGTAGCATGCTGCAGAATGACACCAACCAAGAGTTTTATGGAACCTTAAGGTTTAAAAATCGATTCCACATTAATGGACTTCTGCCCATCATGGGGAGGAAATATGGTCCCAATTATTTAAATAAAACATTCTCATTATTGGATCGGCACATAGTCCATGAAGTTGCAATTCCACAAGCTGGGACAGGGGGGTTCAAAAAGAAGTTAGGAAGTTGGCTGTTGACCAAGCACCCCAAAAGGGATAAAAGACATCACTATGACAGCCTCAAGAAAGTACACACAAGTAGAACAGAGTTTCAGGGCACTTTCTCTTGTTTTCATGGGCCAAAATTAGGGTCTCTCTCTCTCTCTCTCTCTCTCTCTCTCTCTCTCTCTCTCTCTCCCTCCCTCCCTCCACCCACCCACCACACAAACACATATGCGTGCGTGCGTGCGTGCGTGCGCGCACACACACACACACACACACACACACACACACACACACACACACACACACACACACACACACACACACACACACACACACACACACACACACACACCTTTGCTGCTGAAGAACACGATAGTCTACAGGTGTGGCTTTTAACAGAAATTGGGTTGTCGTCAAGCAAGTTCCAAGAAATTCACTTCCCCAAAACCATGAAGATTTATAGCATTCTTCGAGAAGCAATCCTTAAATAAATGCCCAAGACAGAATCATGGAGTATCTTGGAAAAAGAGAAAAGGGAGAAATGGCAATCTCCTTTGAACAGAGTCGGGTGACCAGGATGGTTGAAAGTCTGGAAGAAATGTCTTACTAGGAACAGCTTAGGGAGCTGGAAATGTTTAGCGGCTAAAACATTAGCCTTTCAAGAGAGAGAGAGAGAGAGAGAGAGAGAGAGAGAGAGAGACTGAGGCGGGATATGATAGCTATATTTATGGCTTCAGAGACTCGGAGTCTGGGCAATGGTTTCAAACTACAGGAAAAGAGATTCCATTTGAACATTAGGAAGAACTTCATGACGGTTAGAGCTGTTCAGCAGTGGAATATGCTTCCACAGAGGGTGATGGAGTCTCCTTCTTTGGATGTTTTTAGGAAGAGGCTGAATGGCCATCTCTCGGGCGTCCTGTGATGGGGGGTTCCTGCATGGCAGGGGGTTGTACTGGATGGCCCTTGAGGTCTCTTCCAACTCTATGATTCTATCATTCCTTTGTGAGATGGAGTTCAACTGCATACCTCTTGTCTTAATTTAGGGGAAATTCCTCTTTCTTTCCCTGCACATAATTTTTTTATCATGTTAGCCTTGAGAAGAATTCTCAAGAACTCAAACATTTATACACATCGCTGTGGCGCTGCACTCAGTTCCAGAGAAGGTAAAACACAAATCTGGGTGGTATCTTCCCTTTTAAAAAACAAAAACAAAAACAATGTACTACAGGAAACCACCTTCTGTTAATTAGAGCCAGTTAAGAGCAAAGCTTGGAAAAGTTACTTTTGAGGCCTACAACTCCAAGAATAGTTCAGATGGCATAGCAGATTCTGCTACTTTTCTAATATCTGGTTAGGAGAAAAGAAGTATTCTGGTGATTTCAGTGTGAGGGGGAAGTCGCACTTGGGGGTAGATGCGTGTAAGGCATTGTTAAAATAGTGATTTTTTAAAAAAAAAATCTATCTCCCTGTTTGTTTAGAAGTAAAGCCTGCTGGGTTCAATGTGGCATAGGACTTCAGCCTGAAACAGTCCACGGAAAGCGAAAGAAACAATGGGATCAAAACTGGGTTAGGGTGAGAAAGCAATGTCAGAAGTTTGGACCTGGACCTGGGAGAGCCCATCATGAAACTCAACAGATGACTTGGAACTGTTGTCCTTTTTCAGCCTGACCTACCTCACAGGGTGGTTGTATGCATGCATTCCAGAAATTCACTGGTCCAAAGGGAGGACCTAAATGTCAAGTAGTAATGAAATGCCCAAGATACTAGGGAGACTGCCAGGACTGGGGACATTTAAAACTGCTCCCTAGGGAGCAAGAGCATAAGAAAAGGCTGTTGTGTTTTAAAACATACACAGAGACGGGAGCTTTGGGTGGGAAGTGGAGCCTTAGTTATCAAGCTCCACCAAGTGAGACCACGTTGATTACCGCCCAAGGGCAACAAAAGACTAGTTAAAACTGCCTTCTCCTGCTCCCAAAAAGGTGTGCTTCCACCTCCCTTCCCCTTCCCCTCTCCCTCTGTCTTCCCATCCAGATCTAAACAATAAGATGTGGATCTCTCTCATTGAGAGAAAGAGACTCAAAATGGGTGGCATTATGGTTTCAGCTCCATTCTTACGGGCATGGATCCCCAAGGCACAATGAAGTTCAGCTTAAATCAAGGGGCATCTGCTCCCCAACAGGACTGAAGGGTGTCTGGTGCTGGCATTGCTTAAGCAAAACCAAAGCAAAACAAGAATTGCTGCTTATGTACTGTCCCATAGAGCTTCAAGCGCACTCTGGGTGGTTTACAAGTAATTGCACAGGCTACACATTGCCTCCCCAGTAAGCTAGGTACTCATTTTCCTGACCTCGGAAGGATGGAGGGCTGAGTGAACCTGGAGCTGGCTCCCTGGGACTGAACCCCAGGTCGTGAGCACATTTACTGCAGCAGTACAGCAGTTTTAACAACTACACCACATACTGTAGTAGAGGCCAATATTGGCATGCAATCCTATAACCAACCTATCTCTGAAGTAAGGGTGAAACAGGTCTTATGGACTGGGAAGTGAAGTCTATGATTTTATTGTCTATTACGCCATTCAAATCACAATCTCAAAACTAATTAGCCGGAGTTACACCCATTCAATTCAATGGGCCTCTCTGAGCAATGCTCAGAAAGGGAGGTGATAAGCAATTCTACCTTCACCAGGTTGTGATTCACCTCCTCAATTACAGATCCACAGATCTTTCTCCCTGAATCTGGAAGGAGCCTTGGTTACAAAACCTCTTTATCAGATAAGACTGCTTCTTCCCTATCACCCCCTACTTTACACCAACCACTGTCTGCGGTACAGAAAGTGTGTCGTTACACCCATACCACTTATATAACGGATCTCATTCTACACTTGACATATACATGATATAAGCCATCTACATAAGCAGAGCATTCCCACACAGTAGTAGAGGAATCCTGTGGGGCAGCAGTGTTGTGTTGTGTTGTTAAAGCCATGACCGACTCTTTGTGACCCCATGTCCATGGAGTTTTCTCAGCAGGCGTACTGGAGTGGATTGCCAGTTCCTACTCCAGGAGCCTACAGCACCTGGTATTCTCTGGTGGTCACCCATCCAAAACTAACCAGGGCCGACCCTGTTTAGCTTCTGAAATCAGGTGAGATCGGATGTGCTTAGGGCATCTAGGCAGCTGTGGGGCAGCAGAATCCTATACAAATCAACCACACTGTTTCTTCCTATTTCAAAGCCACCAACCTCCATGGGGCTTCCTCCCAAGTTAAGGGGGATGCACCCCCAAAAAAACATCTTCAAATCTCAAAATCAATTTCACTGAGAGAAAGTGAGGAATGGTTTTGACCAGTTCATACTGGGATGAGTGGGTGAATGTGAAAGTACTAAATCATGCTGATTTCTTTCTAAAAGCCTTTTTGGAAGAGACTTGGCCAAGAATGACCTGATTCCTCTCCCCCACCCCAAACCATGTAAATCTAGTTCTGCCTATACTTTGCCCCTTGAAGGAAAGGGGTGAGTCAAAGGGACCCCCTAAAAAGAGCACTTGTCAGGTCCAAGGTGACAACATTAGCTGTTTGGCAGTGATCCATTCAAGTAACAGGGATCCATTCAAGATCCCCCTTATGGAGTCTGACAAAGTTACTGTTGGACTCCATATCCCAGAATCCCTTGGCCCAAAGTTAGTTATTGGATTACAATGTCCAGGCGCTCCCCTTCCCCCCTCCCCCCAGCTATCACACTGTTGGGGGCCTGGAGTGACAGTCCAAAACTTTTCTCAACCCTGGTGGAATGAAACGGGGGCTTTTCCTTGTCAGGTCGGTAAAGGGTCGCATCGATTCGACTGGACTTGGAAACACTCTCTTGACACATACACAAGAACAGCTCTTTTGACACACACACACACACACACACACACACACACACACACACACACACACACACACACACACACACACACACACACACACACACACACAACGATGCCCCGCTTCCGTCCTGCAGAGACACGAACGTACCCGTGCCCGCGAGCCCTCATCTCCACGACCGGAGCACCTCCGAGTTTCAACACGTTGGACTCTCTCCCCATCACCGCTCACTAAATCCACACGCTGCGAGATTCCCACTCCAACCCACGGGTGGAAGCGCGAAGGGCGTCAAATCCGGGTTAACCACAATTGACACCCTCCGTCTCCCTCTCCCTCTCTTGCCCGCTTTCAGAGACAGCAAAATTAGCACCGACGCAAGGACGAGGTAACGAGGCTGGCTGCAAATTCTCCGTTCTTTCTATGCATATTTTCTCGGATGATTTTTTTTTTCATTCTTAATAGCCCGAGTTTTTCAAAGTTAACGGTCTCGATTTCCAAGACACAGGCGTTCGGCCAGATAAGGAAGAACTCTGTGTATGTAACGGCCAAAGCTTACACGCTCTGCTATCGACCGAATTAAGCGGTCATTTCGCCAGTTGTATATAGATCATAATCCACTCTAGTATCCCTGTTTTTCGCTGTTTTCCTAAAACCTTGTTTTAAACCTCATCTGACTTGGGAGGTCTCCTTCAGAGAAGCAAAAGCCTGACAATCGAAACGTGTTCCCGATCACAGCCCTCCTTGAGCGTCGTGAAAATGTGCGAATGTTCTGTTTTATCCTGCTTTCGCTCCACTGCCCTGGAATGTTTTTGCAGTTCAGATGAAATCTACCGGAATTGGTTGGTGTAAATATCCCCAGCGTTTGGACTAACCAAATCCCAAACCTGTCGACTAAGAGGTTATTTATATTTATTCATAGAAAGTTAGGCTTTAAAGCCTCTTATGTACACCTCTGTATACATCCCACTCTGTGACACATGATTCAATCGGATGTGAAATTACGGACTAAAAGAAAGTCCGATCTGCAGGACTCAGCCAACAAAATAGCTCGCCTCCAAAAATCCCACGTTAAGGATCTACTATTAGGGAACCCAAATCCTACCCGATCCTATTAGTTATTTTTACTGGAGCTCTTCTGGCATCATCTTGTCGCCATTTCCTTCCTTCCAAATGAAGTATGCCAGCAGCGGCGACAAAAACAAATTTAGACTGTCTAAATCTCGATCCATTTCGAGTCCGGCCTTGGATTTATGTCTTTTTGGCAGCCTCCGAGGACAGCAACACCTAAACGTCCGCCTCCAGAAGGCGTAAGCAATGCCAACCAGAAGTCGCACACGTGGACAGCCTGCAACTTTTGACACCTCCTGGTCGTCGACGGGGCGATCTTGACACGCCGGGTGTGCCCTGCTCCCAAACCCATCAACACGTAAACTAAAGGATCATTCTAGCGGTAAAGAAAATCCCGCTGGCTCCTGACACTACAACTAATTGGTCCCTTCCCGTCCAAACCCGATGCCTGTTGCATTTCATCAAGCCTGTAAGGTTGCAACGGGGGATGCCTAGAAAGAAACCAGGGGTTGTTGGGGTCCCATCTAACCCCTATTAGTGGGTGTAATCCCCCCCCGGTCTTTGCCCAAAGGGCAGAGTATCGGGATCGCCCTACGCCCGTCACCAGCTCCTCAAATCCACCCTTTCCAGGGTGCCCCTCTTTTTACCTGGAGGATGTTGGGGTGCCGTAGCCGCTGCAGAAGGACCATCTCCTTGACGATCTTGTAGGAAGCCAGCCGGTAACAGTCTTCCAGCGAACGGTAGAGCTTCACACAGTTGTCGATGTCGTGGCCGCCGAAATCGACGGACTTCAGGGCCACCGCCAGGCTCCGGTTGAGCACGGCTTTGTAGACGGCCTTGGTGTAGCCAGAGCCCAGGTAATGGACGTCGGTGACGTTGTGGATGTCTCGGCATCCCAGCCGCAGCGGGCTGAGCGAAAGGTCCAGTCTGGCTCCGGGGTGCCAGGACGCGTTGGGGAGGGAGACCCCGGCCGATCCCGGTTGCCCCCGGGCTCTGGATAACCGGGGACTGAGTTCGGTGGGCGAGGAGGAAGAGGGGGAGGAGAAGGTGGTGGTGGTGGTGGTGGTGGAGGAAGAAGAAGAAGAAGAAGAAGAAGAAGAAGAAGAAGAAGAAGAAGAAGAAGAAGAAGAAGAAGAAGAAGAAGAAGAAGAAGAAGAAGAAGGGAGCCGCGGCTGGGCGAGATCCATCAGCCGCCTCTCCCGGGGTCTCATCAGCCGCCGAGCCCCGTCGGAGGTGGCCGCCGCCGCCGCCGCTCCCGGAGCCTGCAGTTGCTGGTACCGCAGCACCTCTTCGTAGCGCTGGCGGATCTGACGGGTTAAGTCCCCGCGGCTCCGATCTGCCGCCTCCCGCGCTGGGTCTCCCGGCGAGCCGGCCGCCAGCGAGTGCGTGACGCCCGCGTGTTGCTGCTGCTGCTGCTGCTGCTGCTGGGGATCAAAGGCCAGGATGAATAAGACGTTGAGCAAAGTGCCCAGCAAGAACGAGAGGCAGAAGCCGGCGGCCACGGCCACCTTTCGGCGCTTCATCATCATCATCACCATCATCATCGCCCGGGGCTTGCTCGGCAGCACCAGCGAGAGGAGCCTCCGCCGCCAGCCTTGTCGAGTGCCTCCTGCTTGGCGTCCGGCTCCCAGCTTGGGCTGCCGCGGCTGCTGCTGCTGCTGCTGCTGTGCCGCCGCGGCTGCTGCTGCTGCCGCTCCTGCAAGCGATCAGCTTGGCTGCGATCTCGCTTGTAACATTCCAGATCGGGAGCAGCCACAAGGGCCAAAAAAGAAAAAGAAAAAACCCACCCCGCGCCCCTCTCTCCCCCCCCTCTCGGGTAAGGGGGTGGATGGTGGGGGTGGGGGGGGAGAAAGAAGGGGGAAAGAAATTACACAAGCCAAAAACCCCACCCCACCCCCCCCCCCTTTCCGCCTCTCTTCACGCTGCACGGCCGCCGCTCCGCTTCCCAGCGAGGCGCGCCGCTCCCCGCATATGACACTTGCCTCCCTTCCAGCCGCGGCGCGCGTTTACCCTCCTCCCTTGCCAGCGCTTATTACGGCTCGCGGCAGCCCCGCCAGGGAGGGAGGGAGAGGGAAGGGGCGTTCACGCGCAAAAGAAAGGGAGGAGGGCCAAGGGGGCGAGAGAAAAAGCCCCCAAAGAAAACACTTCAGCAGAATCTCCGAGCGTTCTATACACAACGTGACGCCACCTGATTGACGGCTCGGCCACGCCAGAAAGAGAGAGAGAGAGAGAGAGAGAGAGAGAGAGAGAGTCAGGTGGGGTGGCTGGGAAACGTAGTCTTCTTCGCCGCGGAGGCGCTCAGGCGGTCAAGGGGAGAGGACTACGACTCCCAGAGGGCACTGCGCCGCTCGCTTAAGAAGCGGATCGGGACGCGGAGGGAGGGAGACAGAGAGAGAGAGAGCCGCTTCTTTCTGATAACGGTGTCGCGTCTGCGGAAGGCACAGCGGAGGGCGACGGGGAAGGCATGAAAGGAGCCGTTCTTGGCGGCGGCTGGCGGCCTTGGGCGTTGCGTGTTGCTGGTGGGAAGAGGGAGGGCGATGCGGAGGCGGCGACGCCTTTTGGCGGAGGAGAAGGAGGGTTTTTTTGGGGGATTAATCGGAAGGCGTCAGTTGGAGGGCAAGAGACGGAGGCTGGGTGAAAGAGACCAGTTTCGCTTCTCCGCGGTGCCTTCTGCAGTCGCGGCACCGCCGTTATCAAAAAGGGCCTTCACTTGCTGCCCAATCAGTTATGCTCCCGTTATGCCATTCAGAAGATAAGTGTGCACGCGTGTTTCTGTGTGTGTGTGTGTGTGTGTGTGTGTGTGTGTGTGTGTTGGGGGATGATATTGGGAGTAAAGGATGCCCCGATTCAGTGACACCCGGTTTCCCCACAACCTTATGATTCCCCATTTTTAAGGGATGCTACAAAAAGCGATTGTTGAGAGGAGGACGGCTTGAGTTCCGAAAAATGTTCATAGGCACGTGAGTGTCCCTTGTCTCGTATTCCCACGGCCTGATCGTCCTGGTGCTGCTGCTGCCTCGGAGCCTCTCGGAGAGACACAGAAAACGCCCGCGTGCACGTTCCAAAATGAAAGGCAGGCCGTGCCCGTTGGACCGGTGACTGAAAAGGTTTTTTTCCCCCGTCTGCTCGATTGACTCTTCAGAAGTGGGCTTCAAACCCATCAGGGGCGGCAAGAAAAGCAATCCTGATATGTCAGAGAGTCCCCCCCCCCTCCTTTATGTGATGATGTTGAGGATGACATGGAGGAATGCTTTGGACAAAAGTGGACTGTATGTCAAAATTACAGCGATCCTGTAATAAATGAGAATTCTATCTGCCACATGACTGATTGCTGCCTTTGCAGCAACAGACAAACTTGCCAGACCTGTTGAAAATTCTTTGTTACACCACTTTAAAATCGGTAGATGCGGACTTCCTATTAAAAATCAAATTCACAGTTGCACACACTGTTTATGTGTATGAAACATGAATATGATCTTGCTTGAGTCCTTAAGTTAAGCATTTGGGGGATCTATAGTTTTAAATACTTAACATTGCGAGATTTTATTAACAGCTTATTTCAAATTGTGGTCATTCCCTGGAACCTCCACAGTTACCTGAGAGCCACCTTCCTCTAACTCCCTGGAGCTTATATAAAGATAAGGGAAATGTCCACAGAGTAATGTCAACACAGTTGCCCTATAATATCCACCTGAGAATAAGCAATGCTAAACTCAACAGGATTTTCTTCTGAGCTGAGCAGTTTATGAGGTTAAGATAGATGTGTAATTTGTTCCCAAATTGATGCATATATTAATGGTGCAACATGATAATTATAGATTCTGGTCTAAACGATCTTATAGGCCTTTTCTTTTACCCACCTTTTTTGTAATTACAGTAGGACCCCTGTATCCACTGATTCATTAACCACCGATTCAGTTATCCATAGTTGGCAGAGGAAAACAAATTAATAATTCACGCAGCCGCAAAGCAAGCTATTGTCACAAACAGGAGCTGTAAAGTAAGCTACTGTTATAAAATAGCAGTTTTTTTGGGGGTGGGGCAGCATTCTCTCTTATCCATAGGTTTTGGTAACCACAGGAAGGCCTGAAATGTTGACTTGGGGGGCCGTCCTGTGTTTTCTAAGTGGAGCCCCTAAATTCCGTCTCCAAATTTTGCCTTCACAACACCATTGACCTGAACTAAGTTAGGGATCACGGGCTGATATACTATCATTTTATGATGATTACTTCTCCCTCTCCAATAAAAGCAGCAACTTATGGATCCTTTGGGAAATACTGCTTCCTACATGGTATGTCCACCAGTAGCTTAAGGATCCACTACAAGGTATAACTGCCTTTTCCTTTGGTATGTGTTGTGGACAGAAGAAAATCAGACGTGATTGCATGTGTCTGGTGCAGTAATAAAATGAGTTGTAATTATATTACAGTTCATTAGCCAATAGAACAGAGGACAAAAGTTGGACTCATGAGGGTCTGAGAAGTTAATAATGGTGCACTGAGCATAAAGGGACATTTCACGAGTCTTTATTGAAGGAGGCATCAACCAATCTATAGGTTCTGTGGTGCTAAATTCTATATTGAAATTCTAAATGCACTGATACATGTTTTAACCTTTTGTTTAAACTTGTTCAAACAAGCACCAACAAATATTTCTCAAAATGAATGCTTTACAGGCATGTGTCCCTTAAGCTCCATGCCTTAGAAAGGCACAATTGCTCTGTTAGTCAATGAAAGGCCTCATAAAATCTATGAACTTCCAAAGTCCAAGTTTCAGACTGCAGTTGTCTCTAGAATCATGACTTCAATCCACCAGTGACTGTAGCCCATGTTTCTGCAGTCTGTGGAACAGACGTTCCATGCCTCTCCAACTCTGTTTTGAACCCCAAACCAAAGAGTGCAAACCCTCTCCTTATGATTGCCCATCCACTGTTGAACAGGTTAGCTTAAAGGAGTTGATGTGTTTATTACCCAGGCCTTTCTCACATGCAGAGCCTTAAGCACACTCACTTGTGAGCATATTGCAGCCAGTGTGGTTATTGACAGACAGCAAAAACCTATACCAGGCCATGAAACCTGCTACAGGCCAGTTTTCCAACAAGACCTACCTCACAAGGTGGTGGTGGATGAGGATAAAACAGAGACATGGAAGGTCATGACCTCCCCAAAAAAGGTAAGGATCTAAAAGTACCCAGTAAATGAGAGCCAGTGTGGTGCAATGGATCATGTTGGGTCAAGCAACCTGGGTTCTAGTCCCATGGGCAACTCATGGGGGTGTGGCAAGAGTAAACCACTCTCTGAACACTTCATATGCCTGGAGAACCTTGTCAGAGGTTTCATAATAAGTCAGAAGCACCCTGGGAGCATACAAGGACAACAATGGTAAAGAAGTAAGAAGTTATCACCTTGTAGATGACATTGTTAGCAAAGAGGCCCTTGAAAATCAAAGCTAGGATAAATGGTATTTCTGGACTACAACCCCCAGAATCCCCTAGCCAGCAGATTCTGAAATTTTGAGTGGAGGGAGGAACCTTTTGGCTTCTCAAATAGAATGTGCTATCGTGGTCCCAGTAGAGTGCAAATTTTAAGCTCCCAGTCTGAATGCGGTGAAACTCTAAAATCTAGATAGTTTTGGGAAAACTGAGGATTTATTTCCTCAATCAGAGCTATCATAAAATGGCAGGTTGATTTTCCTTCCTGCTCCTTCAAAAAGGAAGAGTTCTCTGCCCTAGGCCTTGTCTTGTGATGAGGAAATGAAGACTGAGAGGGGCTTTGCGAGAGCGGCAGGAGTTCCTTGGCGGTATGTGCTCCTCGAGCCTCAGCCTACAATGCTGAGGGCTCAGCATGGAGTATCCCCCATCCCACCCGGCCTAGGCAGGTGAGGTAAATTGCAAGGCCCCAAGCTATTGGCCTTCTTATCCATCAAGGCCCCGTGTGACACTAATTAAGAAATACAATTAGCCCAGAGATGGCACAAAGAGCGAGGCACTCAACAAAACAGTCCGAGAGAAGAAGGGAGAGAAACACTCCAAGCCATCACCAACTTGGCCATCCTTTGCCAGAGATGGGGAAACCATTCAGGTCCTTGGCACAAAGAGAAGTGCTTGTGAAAATGGTGTGTTTTTGTGCTGCCAGCCCTAAGATTTTGGAGAGCGGGCAAGACAGGGGAGGAGCAGCAGAATCAGTGCCAACTACATGGTCAAACTGATTTATTTAATGAAGTTACCTATCAAGAGTCGTTTTATGCACTAATATTTTTCTGTTCCTCATAAACTTTTGCATCTAAAAAGAAGGTGCACATAACATTTATCTCCCCAAACTCTTCCAGCCACCATGGTGAGGGACTCACATAAACAGGAGAGAGAGAGAGAGAGAGAGAGAGAGAGAGAGTTGAAGTTGAGTTTTGGACTACAACTCCCAGAATCATCATCTATCTATCTATCTATCTATCTATCTATCTATCTATCTATCTATCTATCTATCTATCTATCTATCTATCTCAGCTAGAGGATTCTGGGAGTTGTAGTCCAACTTGGATCAAGCTCTTGGTGTGCACTAGCAGTGTTGCTAGTTGAAAAAAGATTTCAAAGGGGATATATGCAAAATTATCGGGCAGTATATCTTAGGGAAGCATGCCGTTCTCAGGAATGGCTCAAAGTTGTAGAAAAGGAGAAGCAGCTTGAATAACAACTTGGTTCTTTCCTTATTCCAATTTTCATGCCAGCCCTCCTGATTTGTCCACAGTGGTTTGAGTCTGACAACGGCTTTGTGAAGGAATTCTGGCTGAGAGAGTGTGAGCTGTACACTCAAAATTGAAATTTTCTAATTTGCTAAGTATTTAAACTGTTGACCAAAGACCAAGCTGCATTCTTCATACACTTATTTTCTTAGTTGAGGCAAAAATTAATTACAGTTACAAATGCAAGCAGATATGTAGTGTTAAAATTCTATAAAGGTAGTCCTGTACATCAGAAGTCAGATGACCAGAAGAGATAGGAGAAACAGAGCTCTATTCTTGACTCAGGGCTTGGTGATCTGAGCCAACAAAAAGGCAATTCCATCCATTCCACTCGTACAAGCCAACCTAATCCAACTACACTGGGAATGATAGATAGGCAATTGTCTAATCATCATTATCTTATTATTTTATTTTTATTTTATTTTTTATTTTGAGTATTTTTTTACCCTGCTCTTCTCTTTGGAAAAGGACCCAAGGCAGCTTACAGTAAAGAGGGACAATATACAGTTCAGTACAATCAAGACAAATTCAGTTTCAGAACAGGGAATTGAGGGGTATCTTACAGCATTAGAAGGCAATGCTAAAACTAACAGTTGATAACATAGTGTCAGTGCAATCACACAAGGAGATATATAAACTCAAAAGTTATACGTGGCTATAAACACAAAGTCTGTGTTTATAAAGTCTGTATGCTAGATTCAAATAAAAGACACAATGGTAGTCCATCATTTAGGAAAAGCTTGCCTGAAGAGAAAAGTCTTTCCTTGTTTCTGGAAAGACATCAGAGATGGGGCAGTCCTGGCCTCTAGTGGGGGGGGGGTCCAGAGTCTGGGCGCAGCAGCCGAGAAGGCCCTTTCATGGGTTCCCACGAGACGTACCTGTGAGGGTGGTGGGATGGAGAGAAAGGCCACAGTTCATACTGTGAGATTCAGTCTTTGAGGTAGCTTGGACCCAGAGCATTTTGTGCTTTGTTGGTTACAGTCAGCACTTTGAATTGTGCCCGGTAGGTGATTGGCAGCCAGTGGAGCTGCTTTAGTGGGGATGTAATGTGATCTCTGTACCCCACCCCAGTCAGCAATCTGATTGCTGCATTTTGGACCCGTTGGAGTTTCCTGACACTTTTCATCAGAGGTCCCACATAGAACGCATTACAGTAGTCCATCCAGGACGTCACTAGTGCATATGTCACCGTGGCCAGAGCAGGTTTCTCCAGAAACAGGCGTAACTGATGTACTATCTTTAATTGCACTGATGCTCTCCTGGCCACATGTGTGACCTGGGTATCTAGACTCAAGGATGAGTCCAGGATGCTGTGGATCATCGAATCCAGCCCATGTCAAGGAGGCATAGCAGGGAATCGAACTCCCAACCTCTGGCTCTGCAGCCAGAGACCTAAACCACTTAACTGTCCAGCAGCCTGAGACAAACCATTGGTCCATCTAGGCTGGTATTGCCAACCCTTGCTTACTAGCTCTTTCTTCCATATTTCACTATCCTCCTTTCTCCTTCTACCATCCTTGCCTGTCTTCTCCTGTCTGTCCTAACACAGCTTTGCTTGCTCTTTATCTCCCATTCTCTTCCTTCTACCCTCCCATGTTTCCTTTGTTCTTTCACTTTTAATGTCAAGTCGAAGAAGTCACGAGCTACCTAGATGCCCTAAGCACATCCGATCTTGCCTCATTTCGGAATCTAAGCAGGGTCAGTCCTAGTTAGTACTTGGATGGGAGACCAACAGGGAATACCAGGTGCTGTAGGTACAGTACTCCATACTGGAGTAGGAACTGGCAAACCACTCCAGTATTCCTGCCAAGAAAACTCCATGGACGTGGGGTCACGAAGAGTCGGTCATGACTGTAATGACACACACACACACACACACACACACACACACACACACACACACACACACACACACACACACACACACACACACACACACACAAAGATCTCACAGAACTTGAGTTTTGCACAAATGCGGGAGGCGGGAGTGGTGGCATAAGGTAAAATTGGAGCAGTTGTAAAAGTGGGCCATTGTAAAACAAGTCATTGTAAATTAAATGTCTACTGCAGGGGTGGCGAACAAGTTCGACCAAAAGAGCCAAAATTTTAAACTGTGAGAGTCAGAGAGCCACACCACGCAGTGACCTGCCAAAACAGACAAACACTCACACAAAAGCATATAATTTTAACAATAATATATTAAACACATAATATAACATGCTCAGTCAGGTGTTTTTTGTTACCTTGTTGGAGTGATGGGATGATAATCTCAGTGGGATTTCTGGCATCTTTTGTTTTCAGTAATATTCTGCAAATCAGGTTTGTATTCAGTTGTAGCCACTCGGAGCAGTTCCTTTACATGAGTGTCAGTCAGAATGGACCGGTGCTTTGATTTCACGTGTTTCAAAGTAGAAAACAGCTTCTCACAGACGTATGTTGACGAGAACATAGACAGCAGCTTGAGAGCGGCCCTTTTTACACACGGGTATTTTTCAGTTGGCACAGCTCTCCAAAATGTAACATGGCCTTCCTTCAAAAGAGATTTCAGTCTATCGTCCTCACGTAGCTCAATCATTTCTAGTTCACTCGCTGCCTCATCAGTAACAAGTGGTCTTTTCAGGCAGTCGGTGTCAGCATTAAATGGGTCAATGAGAAAAGTGATCTGTGGTCTTTTTTGTTCCAAGTCCTCAAACCGCAAAGTAAACTTCTCTTGCAGTTGTGTAAGTTGTTTCACGTATCCAGCTATATCTGTTTTAACACCGGTGTTCTGCAGGGTGCTGCACAAAGAAGGAAAATGGGATAGATTGCTGTTTTGAATGTGTGCTTTAAGAAGCTTCAACTTGTTTACAAAGGAGAATACACTTTGTGTCAGCTCAGGAAGAGTTTTTAATTTCCTGCAGGTCCACACGTTTAGTTTATCCAAGTGTGAAAGCATGTCCACTAAAAATGCCAAATCCATAATCCACTTGGGGTCTGAAAGCTGAGGATACGTTTTGTTCTTCTCTGCCATAAACAATTTTACTGTTTCCAAAAGCTCAAAAAAGCACGAAACTACTTTGCCTCTTGAGAGCCATCTCACTGTGCTGTGCAGTGGCAGGTCACCGGGCAAGTCTGCGTCAAATTCTGCAATGAGGTTCTTGAATTGCCGGTGATTAAGGGCGTGCAAAGGGACGGATGTAGTTCACAATCTCCATCACAGGCTTCATAACGTGGTCTAAATTCAGTGTTTTGGACACAAGTTGCTCACGATGGATGATGCAGTGGAAGTTCCAAAATTCAGGAAAGGCGTCATCACCTTTACAAAGACCCACAAGTCCATTTACTGAGCCAATCATCGACGGTGCTCCATCCGTGAAGTGCGGTGAGTTTTTCAAAAGGCTTTTTTAAAAACGGCAGTCATTGCCTCTTTTATGTCAGTACCGCGAGTTCTGTCTTTTAATGCAACAATGTCGAGAAGCTCTTCTTTAATCATGCAGTCCTCAGAAACCATTCGCGCAAATATTGCCAACTGTGGCTTGTCTTGTAGATGACTCGTCTAATGCAACACTAAAATAAGCACATGTGTTCAAGTCTGCATGTAGATCTGACTCAATCACATTATTTATGTCTGCTATTCTGGTTTCAACTGTGTGCCATGACAGCTGGAGATCATTGATGGAATCTTTGAGTTTTTTATTGTCTGGAGCCAAGATTTCAATTACATCCGCAAAACACTGTTTTAGAAACTCCCCCTCATTGTATGGTTTTTTAGCACGGGCAATGTTCCACGCCACTTTATAGGATACAAGGGTCACAGTTTCTCCATGCTTGGTTAATTGCTGAAACATTTGAGACTGTCTTTTTACCTGGCTTTTCAAGCTGCTCAATTTTTGCTTGCATAGATCAGTACCTTTGGGTAATTCCTTGTCAATATTAGCATGGAGAGTTCTACAATGACGCTGAAGATTTGAAGCCTTGAAATGTGATATCATAGTATTGCATATTAAACACAGCGCTTTCCCATTCCGTTCAATAAAGAAGAAAGCATCTTCCCATTCTTCCAAAAATGTCCTGTGTTCTTCTTCATATTTTCGTTTAGCTTTGCATTTTGCCATTTTGAGTGAGGGTAAAAATCCTGCAGTGATGTTGAGGGTGTGCTGCGTCCTCCACACCAGTGTTTTTCAACCTATTTTGGGCAAAGGCACACCACCATTAGAAAATGTTAAAATGCCAAAAAAAAAAACCATACAAACACGCGCACCATGCGCTCCCCCGCCTTTTTTCAGGGCCTAGAACTTAGGCTGCTATGTGAACTGATAACTATAATAACAGCATTTATTAGCAGTCTATGGCACAATTTCTCCCATCCTGTCTGATAAGGATCTATATAAAATTTGATGCCAGAATGACCTTTTTCCAGAGAAGTGTCAGGCAGCTCTCAATAATGTTTTATAAATTCTGCCCTTGATCCTTGATCAATTTTAATTTTCAGTGTAGTTACACTGCCATTCTTTTTCAGGTTCATCCACTTGGTAAAGGTTCAGCTTATTTACCTTCATCTACAAAGTTTGGACATGCCTGATCTAGTCTACCAGGGACTTTGGAAAATGGTTCAGATCCAGAAGAGCATTCTTGGGTGGAAATGGACAAGAGAAATAAAAGTTAGGTGTCATCAACAATATTCCCCTTTTAAACTGTGATTATTGTATGATTTTAACTCTCCTGAGCTGCCTTGGTTCCCCTCTGGAGAGAAAAGTGGCACATAAATAAATATAACAAATAATAAATAATGGTCTCGCCAAATCTCCATACTGCAGACCTTCTCTTTCGTGTGTTTTATTTCTGTTAAGTAAAATAAGGGCCTAGAATAGATTGAGTTCAGACAGACACCACAGGCCAGGAGCCAAAATATCAAACAGGGGTCTGCCAGCACCATCTTCTGAATACAGTACTCCTCTCTAAAAATGCTGTAAAAGAGTGCTACGTCTGAGGAATCCAACTCACAAGGATGCCGCCGCCGCCGCCGCCTCCCAGGCCACTCCCCCGCTGAAGCTGCTCCCCCTGCCCGAGCCCTTATCAGGGCTCCGATCACAGAGGCCAGCTGGTAGGTGGCCTGCCAAAAGAGACCGGCCCAGCGGTCTGCCGCCGCCGCCGCCGCCGCTGCTGGCCTCGCTGGGCAAGGCCCCGATCCTTAAAGGGAGGGAGGCGGGGCCTCCAGCGGGGCCTCCGCCGCCGCCGCCGCCGCCTCCTCCCAGGCCACTCCCCGCTGAAGCTGCTCCCCTGCCCGAGCCCTTATCAGGGCTCCGAACAGAGGCCAGCTGGACCAGAGCGCAGCAAGGCCAGCGCCCCCGCCGCCGCAGGACCCTCAGGTGCAGGGGGTGGGGGTGGTCTCAGCAGGGCAAAGAGCCGCATTTATTTTGGCCGGGAGCCGCATGCGGCTCGCGAGCCGCGTGTTCGCCACCCCTGGTCTACTGTATCATTTTGCATAAAAGGACCAATATTCCTCTCTTATTGCTCCTAGAACAATAATCATATTCCACTTGTATTCCTTTATTAAACACTTTTTCTTGAGGGCAAACAATGATTTTAAACAAACACAACAATACAACCTAATTTAGCATGTTGGCATACTAATATGAAAAGTACAAAACTCTCTCTGGTAAAATAAAGTACAAGACCTGACATGATAAAGCACAGTGCAAGCCAAAGGGACAAAACCAGCTAATAAGTATAGGAAGAATATCAAGTATAAAGTCTAAACTGGGATAAAAGTGTCAGATTTGAAGATCTGAATGAAAGGGAAAGCACCAACCCATCATAAGAAAGAAAACAGTGTTAGCTCCAATGTTAGCCTAGCTTCAGGGGTCACCACTGACAAGGGTCTCCTTGTAGAAGGCACTAGCCAAGCTAAGAATGAAGGGACACTCTGTTGCAGATTTCCAAATTTTTGTTAAGCTCTTCTACCTGCACAGCAAAAGTACAGGGCTTCATAGAGTAGAATAGCTTCTGGTTCACTAGGGGCGCTTTTACACGACCCCTAAGATCCGCTGGCAACTTAAATTCGGACCAGAGATCTTGGGGGTTTGCTCCTCTTGCTGTGTTCCCACCCCTCCGCACTCCCTTGCTCCTGTCTGTTTGAGGGGAGGGAGAGAAAAAAGGGAGAAAAGAATGCAGGCTCACCTCCGCTCTGCCCTCCAGAGCTGCTCCGGGAAGCATTCCACTCTCTTAAAGGGGCAGGGGCAAAAAACAAAAGCAAACACAAGGCAAGGAGAGCCCGGCACTCACTGCTTTGCAATCCGCATCAGAAATTTGTCACCTTCGGAAACCAGGTACTTGGAAAATGTGCTGGGACGCGCTTAGGTGGGCGAGGTCGTACTTAATTTTTTTTAAAGTCCGGAGCTGGTGGGAAAACATTTTTAAGCTCCAGATCTGGGAGCCCTTTGCCTCAGATTTTAGGGGTCGTGTAAAAGCGCCCTAGATTAGTCAATCCCTTTTATTATTGACTGGTACTTACAGTCTCTCAGACAGTCACTCAGACACTAATAGTAAAAGGAATAAAAGTTTTCATTACTTACAATTAAAGAGATCAAATAGCAAACTAACAAACAGGAGTGCTTTCAAGAACAGAAATCACTAACTGCCAGCAGACAACAGAAAGGGAATAAAACAGCAGAGAGGTGGGGCTCTCTTTGAACTCAGAGGCAGGAGGGAACGATTAGTTGCTGCTGAATAGGTCAACAGTTATCCAATCTAGAAATGTCTCTCCCAGCCAAACCTACTAAATGCAGCATGAGAGATTGGAAAAACTCCAACACACTCAAATGCAGGGTTTCTATAGACGACAGGCCTTTTGTAGGTACTAGCATGAATGAGAAAAATTTCTTTTTGGAGACTACAATTTCTAGAATTTCACAGTCAGCACAGTCATTTGCTTGGTGCCTATAGGCGCCTGGAGTGCCTCCCCCCAAACCTTGTTCCTTTAACATTATAACTTATATGAACATCCAAAGCTATGTGGACATTTATAGGATAAAACCTACATTTAGGATTGGTCTTGACAGTGATTTAGAAGCCGCTGTAAGTGAAACAGGATTGGTAATAGGCTGCTGGTCATAGTTTAAAAGTCTTTGCTGCCATACTTTGCACCAGCTGTAGGAATATTATTAATGTCACTTACTTCCAAGTAAAAACATGCTTAGAAATCTTTTGTGTTTTGGTTTCTTTTACATCTGTAGCATTGACTTCTGAGATGGCATGTTTACGATTAAGGTTTCAGAAATATGATAAGTTGAATTTGTCTTCCTTTAGAAACTCATATATCTATATTTGTTCTTCAGGAAGGAGAAGAAATGAATAAAAGACACACATGTGTGGAATATACTCATGTATACAGAACAGACATGCAAGTACAGATAGATAAAATTGAGATAATGTGTCAGTCTGGGACTTATGCGCCTCAAATTTTTACCTCAGCTAGACAGATGAAATCTCATAGCAACTTGCCTCCATAGTGTCTGATTTATCACCAGGAGAGAGAGAAAGAAGCGTTTTGGGGATGTTTCTCCCTGAATCCCACAAACAGCAACCAGGGGAGTATCGGGGGGGCAGAAGAGTACATCTGCCCCGGGCGCAGCAATCTGGGGGTATCAGGAGGGGGAGCAGGAGGAGGAAGCTGTGCACCCTCCCGCCACCCAGCAGTCTTCCTTTCCCCTAACCTAAGGCACGGTGATGGCACCCCCGCCGCCGCCGCCCACCAGGCGAGTGGCAAAGCAGGCAGGCAGGCAGGCAAGAGCATGGTGGCTGCAGCGCCCTCCTCTTCCTCACCTCGGTGGGAGAGGTTTAAGGCGCGTGCACAAACACACACATATGCCCATCAGTCTGTCTGCCCATGCACATGCACACACACCATGCTCACAGGGTTCGGCTCTCTGTTCCTGAGTGGGTGCAACGTGGGGGGAGCAGGAAGGGGACAATAACGAACTTTGTCCCCAGGCGCTCCAAATCCTGGCTACGCCTCTGACAGCAATATAAGGTAACTGCTCTGACTGCTGCCCATAATAATCAATCCCACCATAAGGTCCGACTTAATTACTAAGAAAAGAAGAAGCCGAAAATGTCTGACAAAACAATATTAAAAATCTGTTCTGATTTCCACATATTTACGTATGCTATAATTTAGTATTGGATGATATCCTAACCCTAAGATCCAGATGCAAATTGTTTTTGCAATACTGTTCAGTCGCTTTCAGCTAGAACTATATACCCAGGGATTCCTATTCAGTGCTGCCAAAAATAGGACCACAACAAAGCAGCTGCTTCAGCACACCTCAAAACCTTTTTGTATACCCTGGCCTTTTAATGAGTTGCTTTTTTGTCAGCTCCCTTTTGTTTGCTGTAAGACCATTTATTCAATTATGTGATTTCAGTGTCTTTATAGCATTATGTATTATTTTAATCAAATACGTAAAGCGGCTCGGTGTTAGCAAAAATAAAGAAGGGCTAAAATGTTCCAGGAATGCATACCTGCATACATTTCTGTTCCAATTTTCCTTCAGGGATCGCCACATGGTATACATGGTCCTGTCCTGCTTTGAATCCCCATAGTAACCCAGTGGTGTTAGATTAGGCTAAGAGAGTATGAGTAGACCAAAGTCATTGACCTCCATGACTTGGTAGGAACCCACGTCTCCTTATTCCAACCACTGGACTACCGATTTTATCAATCCAATATACAAAGAGGTAACTGTGTGTGACTTCATCAATGTGGGTCGACGTGTGTGTATAGATGCACGGGTATGGGGTGGTGGGGGTAGAAAGACTAGAACCTCGTCATTGCTTGTTTTTGGTAGGATTTACGTTTAATCCCAAACTCCGAACTCATGCTGAAATTTTAGTGACAATGCTGAAAATGCCCAAGTGAATCTGAATCTGAACTCCCATAAAAATATGTTCCTAATTTAAATGTAATATTCTTTTAATTGGACGGCATGTAAACCATGAAGCAGTAATTAAAAGAGGGTGGGAATCCGGTAGATAACTTGCAGGGGAAAGCTGAAAAAGAGAGAGGCAGTCCCATCCAAGGCCCTCGGGGTTTTCTTCCTCTCAGCCTTTTATAACTTTAATAACTTCAAGTCCCCCAATAGTTCAATTTTTTTTCCAGGAAGCACTTGTAGACTATAGACTCAATATGCTACACATTAATTGGACAAACATAATGGTTTTAAATTGCACATATGTATAACTCTCCAGAGAGATTGCAGGTCTCCCCCATGTTCAAGTTTTCAGTATTGCATGCAATAGATAGCATTTTCATATATAATATTTTCTTCTTATCGACATAGTTAACTGTTGCTCACCCTGAAAGTTTAAGCACAGAATAAAACCACCTCTTCAGTCGGGGGTCGGGATTTCTGACAGCTTGCTTGCTTCTGCTCTGCCTTTTACTCCAGTGAAACATGTAGACAGTTTGCTAAATTATTCAGAGGTGAAACAACATTCTCCCTCCTTCATTCAGAAAGTAAGTTCAACAATTTCTAACAAAGGAAGGATCATTTTGTGGCTTCTACCTAGTGGGGTATTTTCCCCTTTATTTTATTATTATTGCCGTTTTATTTACTATTACTATTTTGTGGACTTAAAAAAAATTCCTACTTTATATATATCGGTATTTCGGTTAATGTACAAGCATTTATAGAGTTTCACAACGTTATCATACGATATAGGTGTTTACAAAAAGAAAAGGATATGCAGAAAAACAATGTATACTTGATCACATAATAATGTACGCCATTGGAATATGATTCCGTCTATACTTTGATCCTTAATTACATCTTAGTCCTATATTTATAGCTTACCCCCCTTTTATATTTGTGTTTTAACCATTCATAAAATAAGTCCCAAATGTTTGCAAATCTACTTTCATCTTTGTATTTTAAGGTCATAGTCAGCTTGTTCATCTCAGCACATTCTAGTATTTTTGCGATTATCTCTTCATCGGTTGGTACTGCTTTACCTTTCCATTTCTGCGCTCATGCTAATCTGGCCGCTGTTAATATGTGAACCACTAAGTAATGAACATCTTTTTTAAAATTGTTTGACATCATACCTAACAGGTAGAACTCTGACAGGAACTCCACGCTCTGTTGTAGAATTTGGGTTAACCATCTATGGATTTTGATCCAAAATTTCCTTAGCTTTATTGCATGTCCATTTTTGTGGACTTTTTTTGTGTTTTTATGTGAACCACCCAAAGTTCCCTTTTGGGAAATTGGTGCAGTATATATATATAAATAAATAAATAAATAAATAAATAAATAAATAAATAAATAAATAAATAGAGCGATTATAGATGAGGGACCTATTTAGAAAAAGGTGGCAACCCTTACTCAAGTGTTAAGTTTGCTGGATATGCTAAGATTCAAGCCAGATTTTTAAGATTTAAACAATCTAACCCGGGCTGTTAATGGATCCAGGCAGTGGCATAGTGTTGGGGGTGGGGGCAGAGGGGCAGTTGCCCCGGGTGCAAAATTCTTAAGGGGCACACAGACTGCCATGTTTAGTCATCCAAATCTGAGGTTCCCGGGTTCCATCTGAGATGGTGGTGGCCAGACCTGCCACCACCAACTCAGATATGGAGTGGCTCCATGGCCACTTCATGGGGCCACCCCGGGGGTATTCTCCCTCTGTGCCCCCCCCGCCCACACGCTGTGCCACTGAACCAGCACATGCACCATGTCCCGCATGCAATATTCACCTTGTCCCTCATGCTGGAAACCTACAATATGCCACTTGATCCATGTGCCTATTTTTTGTTTCTCCTACATTTTAATATTTTAAATCTCATATTCCCTTCATCACAATATGAAGAAATTTTTGCTTTAAAATTTATCAGGAATTAACTGATAGGAAATTCTCACCCATTTCTTTTACTTAGAGAATTAGAAATTTAAGATGAAATTGTCAACTCCATATCAGCACCTCTGAATGAGGTTGCAGTGTGAAATACTGAAAAAAATCAGTTGTATAGCTGAGCCATGAAAGCAGAGCCTGTGGATGTACAGTAAGGCAAGGGCTGGATTATTGTCTTGTGTAGACAAGAGACAAGTAGCTCAGAATGAGAACAGTCATTGAGGAAAACTTCCCTTCTGTACTTAACAGAACAGCCATTATAGCTTACCTATATGGCCAAGGTAAACTGCACAGTACCTGAGTATACCCAGAAGCAGGGACTAGTAAACCACTTATAAAAATCTGGAAGTTGAGTCCTGGCAACTGGACTTCTTTTCTTGAGAGGTCGAAACATTTTGCTGCTCATCCAAGCAGCTTCGTCAGTCTGACAAAGCTGCTTGGATGACTAGCAAAACGTTTCGACCTCTCAAGAAAGTCTAGTTGTCAGGACTCAACTTCCAGATAACATCACCTGGATGACTGATAATCTTCACAGACACTTATAAGAACGATAAATCACTTCTGAGTGGTTGGAGCTGTTTCTAACACCTTCACATGTTTTGTGTAGTTTGAGTGACTGGGAGGGACTTTTCTATGCTGAGGTGATTGTTTATCCAGCACTAACTAATCATTCCTTCCTGCCTGTCCTCTTTTGTCAGTTGGTAGCAGTTTATTGCTGTCGATCAAGTCAGTTGGGTTTAAGTCTTGGCTTATTTAGCAATTTTCATGTTGTATTAAGGTTGCCACATCTTGTCTCAGAAGCTAAGCAAGGTCAGTCCTTGCTAGTACTTAGATGGGTGACCACTGTAGGCACCTGGAGTAGGAACTGGCAAGCCACTCCAGTATTCCTGCCAATAAAACTCCATGGACAATGGGTCGTGAAGAGTCAGTCACAACTGTACGACACATCATCATTATCATCATCATCAACAACAACAACAACAATAAAGCAGCAGCAACCTAGTGCTCTCTGTGTTGGCAACTACTTTATTTACTTACTGAATTTGCTTAGTGTAAATAAAGGTGGATTTCATTTTGTTTTGCCCTTGAAGAATTTACCCAAATACAGTACATAAATCTTCAAATCTGTAGCAGAAAGAACTTTGAATCATTAGCAGTTTGAAATAGAGGGGGGAAAACAACGTTCTGAAGAACAAACCTGACCATTCTGATTTCTTCCACATTGGATATTTAAAAATTATTCTGAGTGTCTTTCCACCGTAAGTGTGAAGGTGTTTTCAAATGTTAGCCAACTCTGATACAAAACAAATGGAATGAAATTCTCGTCCATCTCTATAGCTATATCAACAGACATGATATATAAGGCCGTTTCCTATGTTTCTGGAGAGAAAAGGGAAGAGAGATTTTTGCTGGCCAAAAGTGGAGGAGGGGACAAAGGACAGAACATCGTGGCACCCTTTTCTCAGAGTTTTGCAAAAGCTAACTCAGATACACAACATTTTGTTCTCCCCCACCCCTTTCATTTCACCTGCACCACCTCCACTGCCAAATTAGAACATACATCTTTTCAGCATATATTATATCGATGGTACAAAGTCGACAAATGCAAGCATTTTTTGTGACATACATGAACAACAACACCCTTATAATCTTATTAAACCTGTTCCTTGAGGCAAGTCAAAGCAGCCTGGTGTTTTGTTTCTGATGTTTCCAAAGTCCCTGGTGTGAACAAAGATCAGTCTATCAGCCTCTTGGAGGTAGAGTAGCCTTTTTCACGGTTCTAATTCCCCATGATTGCCCGCATTGTTTCCAGACACCTAACAGCTATTTACAATCCTTCACATCTTCATCACAGAGCCCATTTAGGAGTGGATTAGCGGCCTTCACACATAAGCAAAGGAAAACCTCCCATCAAGCACACAAAGGTGGCCTCCCCACCACCACCCTCTGAGATTGCTGATCAGATAATGGAGCCCAGCCTGCCTTGTTGAAAGGGCCTTGTTTAGCCAAAGACTTTGCATCACAATTTTACCTGAGGTGGTTCTGGAGGAGGGGGAATGTCAATAGGCCAAAGGAAAAAGTCAGAAAAAACCAGAAGAGCGGGGGTGGGGTGTTTTAAAGACCACATGCTGGTAGCAAAATTGAGCTGTTAATTGAGTTTGCCATAATTAAGAGCTGCTTTCCAGGAGCAGTCTTCCCCCAACCTGGCATCCTCCAGAGCTCCATCCTTTCTGGTTAGGTGAGCTCAGTGTGGGTTGCAATCCCAGCACAATGAATATAAATTCTCATTTGTCTTATTCTCTTATTGTGCGAGAATAAGAACCTGCAAAAGGTTTCTCCCTGGCAAGAAAGATCTTGACATAAGCGAGGCCTTGATTTCTCAATGAGAGCACTCGTGTTTGCAAGAATTATTTTATAAAAATCTTGGAGTTGCTCAGGACTGCAATACCGGCCACCATTCTGCATAGAGTTTTAAGTGGGAGCACAGATGGGAGAGATGAATAGTTCTGATCAATCCGAAGGTTCTTCTGGGCTTATTATATAGGCGTTCTTTACTTCACAGCGAGTGCAAATTGGGAAACCTTGAGTCATAAAGAGAGATAGAAAGACACCCCCCATGTTGTTTTTGCACTGGAGCAAGATCTCTTGCAGAGGCTGCTGATTTCCCAACAGACTATGCCAATGTGTTGAGACAGCCTAACATGGTGGCAGTGAGTAATTTTATGACCGTTTTTCATATCTAGACTATCTGGAGGACCTTCAGTTAGTAATGACTGCATCCAAGGAAAGATCTGTCTAATTAGCAGTTGGTATTCAGCAGCTGCTGACCCATAAATGTTGGGAAATCAAGCAGTAAAATGTGATGACAAGATCCTTTTCCGTTTTTCCCCTTACCAGTATTGGTTAATAGGGCGGTCATGTACACTCCATCAAAAAGAAAAGTCAAAAGTAAAAGAAGAAAAGAGAACAGAAATTTAGCTAAGAGGTTCATGTCTTAATTGATGCGTCTTTTAAGCCACAGTAGGACCTCCGTATTCACAGGGGATTGGTCCCCACCCCGGATACTGAAATCTGTGGATAATAATGAATGCTAAGTATATAGTATAGTAAGGGGGGCAGGGGAAAAATCCATTACCAGAACTGATCACCATGCTATATATGATATTTTCAGACCCTGGATAAGTGAATTCACGGTCTGAAAATATTATACAGTACCAACCATAATTTTCATATATATACAGCTATACAGTCCATGTTGGAGAAGATTATAACTAGGTGACCATGTGCTTGCTCAGTCTGTTCTTCAGCTGCTAATTGTCACTGGGAGACTTCAAGATCTTCATTCTTTCATTTATTTTTAAGCTGGTCTGGGGCTAAACAGACTTTGAAATGGAGGACCCATTGAAACAGAGGATGCTTCAAGTGGGATCTTGAAACTGACCTGAATGACTGACTGTGGATGCTGTGTTGGCTAACACAGAGAAGCACAGAAGTTGGAAGAGATCTTGAGTGCCATCCAAGTCCTACCCCTCTGCCGTGCAAGAACCTCCATCACAGGACTCCTGACAGATGGCCATCCAACCTCTGCTTAAAAACCCCCAACAAAGGAGCCTCGTGGTGCAGTGATTAAATGTTTGTACTGCAGCTAAAACTGTGCTCACGACCTGGGGTTCAATCCCAAGTAGCAGACTCAGGGTTGACTCAGCCTTCCATCCTTTTCATAGAATCAAAGAGTCAGAAGAGACCTCAAGGGCCATCCAAGTCCAACCCCCTGCCATGCAGGAACCCCCATCACAGTATTTCTGACAGATGGCCATCCAGCCTCTGCTTAAAAACCTTCCAAAGAAGAAGACTCCACCACCCTCCGTGGCAGCATATTCCACTGCCGAACAGCTCTAACCGTCATGAAGTTCTTCCTAATGTTCAAATGGATTCTCTTTTCCTGTAGTTTGAGACAATTGCCCCGAGTCCTAGTCTCTGAAGCCATGGAAAACAAACCTGTTACCCCTTCAATATGACATCCTTTTAAATATTTCAACATGGCTATTATATCCCCACTCACTCAGGCATCCACAAATGTCTCCAATATCTCTTGAAATCTACTCAAGTTGGATAACATCATCCTATCTTGCTTTTTAAAGGAAACAATGATATTTTGATTTGTGATGTTTAGAAGGGAGTTTAGATCCTCAAGTTCAACCACCTGATTATCCTGTCCTCTCCCTTGTAACCTTCCAATTGGATTGCTAAGTTCATATTCACAAATGATATGATGTCCCACCCACCCATAGCTCAGGGTAGCATTTTATCAATACAGTACCTTATACTGCAATAAGTGACAGACAGTGCCATTACAGGAAGCCAGATTTAGGCTGAATATCAGGCAAAACTTAGAATCATAGAACAGTGACGTTGGAAGGGGCATATGAGGCCACCAAGTCCAACCCCCTGCTTTGTGCACATCTTAACTATTAGAGCAGTACAACAATGGAACCTGTTACCTATGGAACTCCCTGCCAGAAGAAGTGGTGACAGCTGTCAGTCTTGACAGCGTTAAGAAAGGATTAGACAAGTTCATGGAGAACAAGGGTATCAATGGCCATCATCATGGATGCCTAAGGACAACCTGTGGGTTGGAGAGATAGGCAGGATACCTCTCAATGCCATTTGCGGAGAATTGTAAGCAGGTGAGGACATCTGCCTGGGAATACCCTGAAGCAAACGGTGAGCCGCTGAGTGAGACAGAATGCTGGACTGGTTGGGCTATGGCCTGTTCCAGCAAGGCTGTTCTTCTGTACCTTGGGAGCTGGTTGATGCTGCACTGCTGGAGGCTTATAGGCAACTTCTAACTCATTCATTCTATGATCTCAGGAATAAATGCCACCACCTTTGGAGTCCAGTAACTAGGCTCTCCCACTGCATGATTTCAGACAAACCATTCTATACTTTAATTTAATAAATCAAAGTGCTCCCTTTTTAGATGTTTGCCTATGGACAGAGAGTTCCTTTGGATCATCCCCAAGTCTTACACTTTTTAGGGAAGGGAGGGAGGAGGAAAGAGAACATAGGTGCTATTCAACCTGGAGTTTGAACACTGCTGATTTTTAAACAAGTGAAAGGTCAGTAGCCAGTTTCAGCACTAGTTTTTCCCAGCGCAAGAAACACATATGGTCTCTTTTACACACAAACACTAATTAAACTTGACCAAAGTAAGACCCCAAATTTCTCTCAGTGCCTCTATTTTCATGTTAGAAGACACCCGCTACTATTAGATGTTATCATCACACTAGTTTAAACATCAAAGATGTGTCTTCCTGATGAACTCTTTCAAGCCCTGGAGTGAAACATAAGCAAAATTAGGAGACGTGCTGGGAAACATTTACAGCTAGGTTTTCATTTATGGAGAGATATACAGATATATCCACCTTCTGGTTGTATTTTGTACAGCTTTGGTGTGGGTAGCATTTAAATGAATAAATACTCCTTGATGTGATGCTGTATAGCTGATGCGTTTTGGAAAGAAGAATCATACTGACTCTGAACGAGACTAAAGAGATTGGTTAGCAGGAATATTTCATGTGTGTGTTTTTTAGGGATTCAGTGTGGATCAGCAAGACTCTCTGGTTTTCTTTCTTCTTGAGATACCACCCGTGTTCATTGAAAAATGTATTTTGCTACTTTGGTTGACATGACTCAAGAGTTGAACGTGGTAGGCAGCCAGCTCTTTTAACACTGGCACCATAAGCAGTGCTAAAAGACCTTGTGGCCTACCTTATAGGGGACAGTCCTCTCTCTAACCGAGTCCTCCTTCTTAAGGCCTGCCCAGTTTCAAGAGAAATGTCCAGAAACAAAGGGTAAAAGGGCCTTGCAAAATTGGCTCTCGGAGGTCACTGAATGCAACTCAGAGGCACATCTAGTACTAAGCACACTGCCCCTTCCTTGTCTAGTGAGAAGTCCTGTATTTCTTTTGCCTCTTGCTTTCTGACAAGCACAACCTGGGGAATCATGGTGCACAAAGACAAAAAAAAAAGGACCACAACCTTTGCAAGTCAGTTACATTTAGCACCGTTAAAGCTGAGCTAGAATGGAATGAGGTCTTATTTTTTATGTTTTGTTCCCTTTGAGGAGGCCACACCATAATACAGTCGAACTGGGGAACACAATCCAAACACTTTGCCCTAACAATATACAGTAGCCGAAATTAATGAGTATTTTTTCTTGACAAGTGGATCCAAGTATGCTAGAACACCTCCGATCCCACCTCTGGTGCTCACATCTGAGCACTGAAGCCTCAAGACAGCAAGAAGGAGGTCATCTTATAGGAACACAAGAAGCACAGAACACCTCCAACATAAACGTGTGAAAAGTCTGGGTACACAAAAGCAGGAAGGAAAGAGCATCACATTAATGGGACTGTTCACCGGCTGAAAGGTGAAACTGGTACGGCATTTGTGCAACAGTCACAGGAAAACGAAAGTGGTTTATTCATGGACTGAAACAGAAGGGCGGGCATGTGTCCCCTTTTGCAGAGGATAGTCCTCTATTCAGAGGCATTATCTACTGCAGACGTGGGCCAAGTGTGTCTGTCTAGTTGTTGTTGAGTTGTGGTGCCCGCCACTTCTCAACAGCAACTGTGCTGCTTGGGGCAGATGGGAGTTGGTGTCCAAGAAAAACACGCTCACGCCTGCTGTGTTGGAAGGGCTGCTCGTTGGTTTCAAGGTCAAGGACCCACAGAAAGGCAATCAGAACGGTGAAGTCCCCATCCACGATTTTGCACCCGAAAAGCCAACAGAGCACACTCACGGGCCACCAAATCTCCATCTTCCTCTCTCTTTCATGAGTCGCACTGCATTTCTATTTAAATTCTATTCGTTATCCCTATACGGTATTTGCATTCTAGACAATCTGGAGCTGGTGGATAAATGCAATGGTGATAGATGAGGAGACACTCTCCTTGCCCTTTATAAGGTTATGCTAAGTTCCTCAGGACACAAGATGAAACATTGCCTCAGTATTAGTGTTGGCTCATGCTTATCCTGCACCATTTTGAATTAAAGGCTTGACTCTGGCAGAACTCACATGAAGCATAACTTAACAGTATTTATTTATCCCCAGTATAAACTGCTGTACATTTCAGGGGAGAAAAATCCTGAGTGGTGTCCAGACGATTGAAACAAAGTACTGAGAAAAACAATATTTAAAATATTTAAAATATCAAAATACTTACAGAGAAAAAATGTGACTAATAATTCATTCAGGGAAGGTTTATTTGAATCCAACGTCTTAAGTCAAGAGCGGGCAAGGTGCATTGAACTGTAATTCCTAACAGTATACTGAACTATGAGAAATACTCAGCTGCAATCTTCCAACATCTGGAGGCCTACAAATATACTCATATTTTAAGCCTATATAATAAGCAAAGCAAAGCAAAACTACCCAACATTGGAAGGTACGGGACATCAGCAGAGGGAAAAGTTACATTTTTGAGGCTACATCTCCCATAACATCTTGACTGTGATGATGCATCACCATCCATTTAATGCCCAGAGTCCTGCAGAGAGTAGAGCAGTAACACAAAAATAATATTCACGTGTTATTTTACCCTTCACGAAATGAATGGGCAAAGCCTATGAAAATGTGGCACAAAACTGTGTCTCCACTTTAGTGATGTCATTCTTCTTTTTCTAAAAGTGATCATCCCTGCCTTCTAAGTCTAATACACTTTTTTCTACAGTTCCATATCAACATATTATCCTAAATAAACAGCATTTGTCCGATTGTACCAGTAGTTATTGTATCTGGGAACAAACACGACTGCCAAGGGGTATTTTCCAGTGTCTTAAAATGGGCCACCTGTTTTGTCATTGGTTTCTTTTTCCCATTTTAGACACCCATCTATGTTCTTCATTAGATACCTCACAAAATCCATCGCCCATTTCAATCTGGAAGATGGCCCATCTGGAACACTTTGATGTTTAAGTGGTGAATTTTCAGAAGACAGAAAACATAGGTCATGTTTCCTATTATGAACCTTGTTCTGGAGCTGGGGTTGATTAATGCTTGAGCTTTACCTCTTGCCCAAAGGACAGAGAAGGCTGCAGCAGCCACCTAATTCAAAATCAGGAGTGCATTTACAGCAGCTGTCTTGAGTGACTTAATTACACCAGGAAGGGGACAGCATCAAGGCTTTATAAACAAAGCTACTGGCTGGTGTTAACAGAGAGTAGCAAACATGTTTTTAACACATCAGGAATTTGTGTTTGTCTCTACAGGGAAGAGTTAGATTTAGGCTAGGAAAAACAACAACCCAAAAGTCTGCATGTTTTCAAAATTCTAAACCAAGAATTTTCTTTTCTTCTGTCCTTTCCAAAGTAAATTAACCCGAAAGATGTATTGGTTAAGAGCCTGCTGCTTTGCTTATTACACTGCACTAGAGTAGCTTAACTGAATCAATGGGGATTTGGTGAGCCAACTCCTTTGTAAGTTCCATAGGTTCAAATACACCTACTCTAACTGCAACTTAGTATGCTCAAGTAAGTCGCAGTTCGAATAGGCTCATTTGAATTGATGGAACGTATGAGAAGTTGACTCCTCAAATCCCCATTGATTCAATGGTTCTACTATAATGTGATTTGTCAAGCTGAGGGACAGGATTTTAGCCATTGTCTCATTCTCTGAAAAACCCATTTACAATATAGGAAAGATATGGTAAGCATGGTGGCTGGTAGTTTTTCTTTTCCTAGTGCTAGTCCTTTATCTTGACATTCCCATTTGAAAAAAACTGCAGTCACTTATGCTGCTATATGTCTGAAGAAGTAGACATGTCCACAAAAGCTTACATTAAAATATGATAGTTTTAAGGTGACACTTGTTTTTGTCTTTTATTTTGTTCTGTTTTGTCTGGAATGCAGTCACTTATGAAAACCATTTATGAAGACCACCCCCATCTTCACCCATTCCATTCATTTTAAAAAAATAATTATAACAATTGTTATCACTGCTTTAAAAGCTATGGGGTTTACATGTGGTGGGGATGGGGTAGTGGAATAAATGCATCTGAACCTGATCAATTTTGTATACAGCTTGCTGCTTAGGAACAGGCCTGAAAGCATTGTTTGAAAGAGTTAGTTTTAAAAAGTTTCCATAACTCTAAACCAACATTGCAAGACAAAGAGTGGAACCGGACAGAAATCTATATAAAGCTTGCATGTACTAATTTAAATGCATAAAGGTGTATTAAGAAGAATTTATATGCATAAAGGTGTATTAAGAAGAATTATAATCTGAACAGAAGTACAAAACAATATTCTAGTGTAGTGGAAGACTGTGACCAGATGTTTAATATTGTCAACCGGCTTGGGTCCTCTTCAGGAGAATGGCAGGGCGTACATACATAATGAAATGATAATCTGTGCATTTATACAAGCTTTGGTGGAAAACTTCAATCTTCTATCTTCTTTTTCTTTAGCTTGAAAACAAGACTTGAACCAGGCAACCTTCCAACATAAGACGCCTTCAAAAAGAGACCTGTCTGCCTCTGTGAAATAGCTCCTATGGCCAATCAAAGTATCACAACTTTTTTGCTCTCCTCCCAAATTGTTCTTAAACTTTCTCTGCTTGTTCCAGAATATTGGCTTCTTTCCTTGGAAGGCAGATTCTTTTCAAATTCAGGTTACATTCCCTCCTCCTTTGCTTTTCCAGATCTTTCAGGAGAGATTGCATGTTTTCCATAATTCCTGTTTCTGTCCCAAAAAGTGTCTGTTAAATAACACTGGCTATTTAGGAATAATCTCCTGAAAACCACTGAATCGCACTATTTTAATCCAGAGGTGTGGGTGACATCATGGGAAAGCACCAGAGAGACTGCAGATTGAGGAAGGATTACCAGGACATGTGGATTTGGCCAATGCAGGAAATGTGTGATGCCTGATACAGTTCTCTGACCCAGCACCTAAACCTGAGGATACTAAATGTGGGCCGCTCTTTATGAGATCACTCAATCTGGAGAGAATTACAAAGCATCTAAACACAGGTTAATCATGTGGACAAAGCAGCACAGGTTATAAAAGAATAAATCTTGCCTGTGTAACTTTTTGCAGCCCTTGAAGTTAATAAAATAGAGGCCAGATGAGAACCAAGGGATGTAATTTATTTAAACATTGAGAAAGCTTTGCATAGATCTGCGTCACGTAAGATTATTACGGAAATTTGGTCACCCCCGAGAGAGTGAGAGGTAAAGAGCTGTCATAGAACCAAATCTACTTATAATTACTGTGGAATAAATGGTCAATTCTTGGGACTGAAAAAGATTAATAGCAGGGTCTCGGGAGATCATTGATCATTAATTCAAAGGAAAGCTGGATTGTGAAGTGGCACATTCTTCAGGCTTGGAAGCATTATCTTTTCTTTAAAAAAAACTACAATTCCCAGAATCTCTAGCCAACATAGTTCAGAAAAAGTAATATATCCAAAATTTGCCATCTGTATGGAATTCCTTAGGTGTGATTTTAAATATATATATATGGGAGAAATCAGAACTTGGAAATTTTACTTTTTTAAAAAAATCATTCTGCTACTCATTGCAAAGGATGGAACACATAATTTGATTCATCATTACCATACTTAATTTTTTGTTACTTTAAAAATAGTAGGGCTGGGGGAGATATGTTGGGGAATAGAGCTAGAACATTATATAAGAGTGAAGGGCAGGAGGTTATTGCTTGGCCTGAAGCTATTCCCAAATTTAAATAGTTTGGATAGGCTTGGTATCTGCCCCCCTGTGTTGAAAATGCTGTGCTAAATGTCAGGTCAGTAAATGGAAAAACAGCAGCCACCCAGAACTCGATTGTCCATGAACATGCCCACCTGGCTTAGATCAGAGAGACTTGGTAGGATGGGGCTCCTGTTGTTGATCACACCCATCTTTGTACACCGACAGCAAGGATGACCGGAGTGGTGGCAGAAGCTAGGGAAGTGACATTCCAGGGGTCTATCATGATTCCATCAGTCTCACTAGATGTCACATCCCCTAGATTTCTGGGTTTGAATACAGTGGACCCTAGTATAACAAACAGCTTGTATAACATAAAATTTGTACAACATAAAAATTCCAGAGATAGGGGAAATTTGCTTAACATAATCGCCTATGGGGTGAATCCGTACAACATAAAAATGGGATCACTCCATTTTCAATGCATTCCTATGGGAATTTGTATAAAGGAAAATTTGCTTAACATAATTTCATTTGGAACGAATTAATTCCTTTATACAAGGTACCACTGTATGTGTATCTGAAAGTGGGAGTCTGGAAAAGAATAAGGATTCCGTTGGTCTACCACCTACAGATGCTCAACAATTTTATTCATTCATTCATTCATTCATTCATTCATTCATTCATTCATTCATTCATTCATGCATTCATTCATTCATTTCTAGACCACCCGATTGGCCAGTACCAGGGAGAGTGAAAGATGATGCATCCAAGGCTCCTTCCTGGTTGGAATTTATCCCCGTGCTACCCAGAATAAGGTAAGAGACTGGTTGGTTTTGTTCTGTAAAGTGGATCCCTGTACTGAACAGCAGCTGTTCTGCCATGGTTCATTTCAGAACCGCACCCCTTCTGAAATGAAATGCCCATGTCTACTTCTAAGTGTCCCCTCCCATGAAGTACAGTCAAAGATTAACCTATCCCCCCAGTTTACTGGAGAGGTGGTGGTGATTAAATGAGCAGGATGAAGATTTAGAGTGATAATGGCAGAAAACTCAGAGTACAGATGGGCACGAATAAAAAAAATGGTGTTTTGGTTTTTCGTTTTTTGTTGAGAGGTCTGTTTTGGTTCGTTTCCGTTTTTTGTGCATTTTTGGAAAAATTCCGTTTTGTTTTTTTTTTTCGTTTCTACCCGCTTTTGTGCGATTTTTAAAGCATTTCTGTGCGCAGGCATCCTCCAATGCCCCAGACCAGAGGGAAAACACTAAAAAAAATTGATGCTGGCAGAGACACAGTATAGACTAGGTACGCAGGGAGGCTGCAAAGGCAGCAGCGGGCGTTGCCCAGGGTGCAAGGCAGCCGCAGAGTGACTGCACGGTGGGGCAGGGGAGGGTTATCACCAAGAGGTACGCACACACACACACAGGGAGGCTGCAGGACTGAAGCTAGAGTCGCAGAGACAGCAATCCCACCCTAACTCCCACCAGAGACTGCAAGGAGGATGGGGGCTGCCAGAGCTTTTTATGCCCTCTGTGGCTGCAAGACCTGCCCAGTCTGCAACCTGGGCATGCTATTGGTTGAACATGATCCCATCACATGGCTTGCCATCCATTTTGTCATCCTTAAAGGGAAAAGAAAAATACATTGTGATGTGAGAAGACAAAAACAAATGTTTTAAGGACCCCAGTCCCCTGGTAGGTAATAATTTCAAATAATTATCGCATTATCGCTGCATTTTTATGGATGTCCAGGGTGTTTTAATACCCAAGAAATCAATATTAGGCATCTGGGAGCCATTTTGGGTCGATGTCCCCTAACTTCCCTTATAGGAAAAAAATACAGCGATCTGAGAAAAGACATAAATGCACGTTTTAAGGACCCCACTCCCCCTGGTAGGTATTATCAGACAGTATAAATAATTATTGTTGCGTTTTTATGGATGTCCAGGGCGTTTTTTAACATTTAAAACAGCTCATTTCATTGCGCGTTGCCATTAACGAAAATGAAACGTAACAAACCCAATTTTCGTGGTTCTGTTCGTTTCATTCCATTTTCATCACAATTTTCATTAGTCATTTCATTATGTAATGGAGCAAATAACGAATAATGGAAACGAAAAAAGTTTGTTTCATGCCCATCTCTAACTCAGAGTGAATCTGGCTGAGCATACATTAGGACCCATTGGAAGGCCAACTCCATGGTAAGGATGGCAGCAAATAGCTCATTCTTCTCTGTCACCATTATGTCTGCACAGAGTCAACATGTAATAGGCCCTTTCAAGTGGTCATGGGCCTATTATAAGCTGACCTTGGGAACAGAACTCAGATCACACTGTAACCTGTTAAGAAGAATTTGGACAACACTTTGCAAATCAGCTTGGATTTGCTCTGACTTGATTGCTGTCATTGAGACAGATGCTGCGAATGTAATTATGGCCCCTGTTTGTCCTGTGTGAATGAAAAAGTTTCCGTTTTTTTCAGCTTGATGATGTGGGGCCCTTGGAGAGGTGAAGGCTACCACATCTGTGCTACCCTTGCCTTTCCTAAGAACTGTCCTAGAAGGCCTTGCTGAGTGGGTATGAGGAGCGCAGCAGCGTAGGATCCCTGCACGTTTAAAGTAGACATTATCAAGGCCAGTGTTGGATCTAACCACAGTGGATAATCAGTCAGCCTCTAATATCCCATACTTGGGCAAGGTGCTGGAGCAGGTTGTAGCTTCTCAGTGCCAAAGGTTCCTGGATAAAATGGATTATCTAGATCCATTTCAGTCTGGCTTCAAGCCTTGTTATGGTACAGAAACTACTTTGATCACCTTGTGGGATAACCTACTATGCCTTAAGAAAATTGAATTACTGTGGGAAAAGTGCATTTAGTTAGACTCCATGGGGTTTCTTTTGTAGCACAATTATAGTACCAGGTTTCTCTTCATTTTAGGTGACAGGACAAGCTCTGCCAGCAACTTGACAGGGATGTATGTCCCTATTGGTTCTGCTGTACCTCTCAGCAGCATTCAGTACCCTTTAGCCTTGTATCCTTCTGGGCCATCTCTCTGGGATGGGACTTGAAGGCACTCTTTTATGGTGGCATGGTCCCTCCTATAAGGGAGAACTCACAAGATAGTGCTGAGAGAGTCCTGTTCAACCCTCTGGCTATTGGCCTGTAGTGTCCCTCAGGGTTCTGTTTTGTGTGCCATGCTATTTAGGTTCTATATGAAACCACTTGGAGAGGTTGGCCAGGGTTTTTGGATGACCAGTATGTGGATGATATCCAACTCCTTTGCATTTAAATCCAAAGAAATAAATTAAGTTTTCAGTCTGTTTTTGTTGTCAGTAATGGACTGGATGAGGGTAAATAAACTGAAACTTATTCAAAACATGACGGAGGTGTGCCTTGGTCAGCCAAAAGTCAGATGTGGGAATGAGGATCTGGCCTGTGCTGGATGGGATTGTATTCCCCCTGAAAACACAGATGTGTAGCTCGGGGTGCTACTGGATTAGAATCATAGAATCATAGATTCATCACTGAGGTTGGATGCCCAGGTAGAGATGGGCATGGAATGAACATTTTTTCGTTTCCGTTACCGTTTGTTGTTTCCGTTACGTAACGAAACGACAAACGAAAATTGTGATGAAAATGCAACGAAACGAACAGAACCATGAAAATTGTGGTTGTTACGTTTCGTTTCCGTTAATGGCGACGCACAATTAAATGAGCTGTTTTAAATGTTAAAAAAACGCCCTGGACATCCGTAAAAATTCAGCGATAATTATTTATATTGTCTGATAATACCTACCAGGGGGGTTGGGGTCCTTAAAACGTTTGTTTTTGTCTTCTCCCATCGCGATGTATTTTTCTTTTCCCTTTAAAATGGATGTCGCCACCAGCCACAAAATGGAGGCAAGCCATTTGATGGGATCATGTTCAACCAATAGCATGCCCAGGCTGCAGACTGGGCGGGCAGGTCTGGCAGCCACAGAGGGCATAAAAAGGTCTGGCAGCCCCTGTCCTCCTTGCAGTCTCTGGTGGGAGTTAGGGTGGGATTGCTGTCTCTGCGACTCTAGCTTCAGTCCTGCAGCCTCCATGTGTGCGTGCGTGCTGTGTACCTCTCGGTGAGTACCCTCCCTTGCCCCGCAGTGCAGTCACTCTGCGGCTGCCTTGCACCCTGGGCAACGCCCGCCGCTGCCTTTGCAGCCTCCCTGCATACCTAGTCTATACTGTGTCTCTGCCAGCATCCATTTTTTTAGTGTTTTCCCTCTGGTCTGGGGCGTTGGGGGATGCCTGTGCACAGAAATGCTTTAAAAATCGCGCAAAAAGCGGGTAGAAATGACAAACAAAAAACGAAAAATGGTAACAAAATTTTTCCAAAAATTCACAACAAACGGAAACGAACCAAAACAGACCTCTCAACGACAAACGAAAAACCAAAACACCATTTTTTTTGTTTTGTGCCCATCTCTATGCCCAGCTTTTGGCAGGAGTCAGGAATGCCTTTGCAGTTAAAACTAGTATACTCTCTGTACCTGGTCCTGGAGACATCTAATCTGGTCCTGGTGACACATGCCTTAGTTCCATCAGGTTATTGTAATGTGCTGAATGTGGGGCTGCCTTTTGGAGAGTGGGCCCCAAACAGCCAGGTTGTTAATTTTGGGTGGGTTACAGAGACCACATCCACCATCATCCCTCTGTTATACCAGCTCCACTGGCTGCTGATTCAAAGGCACAATTCAAAGTGTTAGTTGTAATTTATAAAGCCCTAAATCGCTTGGGTCCAAGCTGTCTCAAAGACCACAGCTCTCTTCATGCGCCTATTTGGTGTTAAATATCAAAAGGGGATTGGACAGATTCCTGGAGGAAAAGTCCATCACAGGTTACAAACCATGATGGAGATGTGTAATCTCCAGGCTTAAAACCAGGGTACTTCAAGGGCCAGATGCAGGGGAGTGGCATCAGGAGACAGATATCAAGTCTCGTGTGCTCCCAGATGCATCTGGTGGGGCCACTGTGAGATACAGGAAGCTGGACTAGATTGGCCTTTGGCCTGATCCAGCATGGCTCTTCTTATGTTCTTAAGGGAGGTCTCTCTCTCTCTCTCTCTCTCTCTCTCTCTCAATCTCAATCTCAATCTCAATCAATCTCAATCTCAATCTCTCTGCCTCTCTCTGCCTCTCTCTGCCCTGACCTCTCTCTGCCCTGACCTGTGTTCGGTGGGGGACAAAGGAGAAGGCCTTCTCTATCGCTGCTTTCAGATTCTGCAGCTACTTCTCATGGGAATCTGGTCTTTGCCTTGTTTTCTGCAAGCAGGCAAGGACCTTTCTCTTCAGACAGGCTCATAGAAATATAATGGGATGGTTTCTTTATCAGTTGCTTTTTACTGCTATTTTAATAATACTTTTATCTAATATGTTAATATTTTGTTTAATCCTTTTAAAATATTTGAATCATTCATTCATTTTATTTCAACATTGCCCATCTGACAGAGGGTCACTCTGGACAGTTCACGGCACAAGACAACAATAAATCAAGAAACCATAAAATCGTAAAAATAACTCAACAATGAAAAGAAAAACATAACAGAATCAAACAGTTTAAAATACATTCTAATCATAATTTATTTTTAGCTTTTAATGTTGCTTGGTTTTAATTATCTAAGCCATTTTTAAAGAGAAAGGAGAATTAAACATCGTTTAAATTTTAAAAAACGAATCAGTAAGCATAATAACACAGTCAAATCCTGCTCAAAATCCTCTATTTGAAGTATCAAAAAAACTAACATGAAAGCATTGCTGTTTTACACACACACACACACACACACACACACACACACACACAGAGAGAGAGAGAGAGAGAGAGAGAGAGAGAGAGAGAGAGAGAGAGAGAGAGAGAGAGAGAGAGAACTGTCCCAAGTCCTACTTGTTATGTTTGCTGCAGGGCGATGATGCCACCAACAGAGGGAGACTTTCAGTATTGTATTTTAAGGTCCATCTTTCCTGCAGTTTGTCTGATTCATAAGTAATGTTTCATGGTGTGGAAGCTTTGGGATGGAAATTACTTGAAAATGCCAGTGATATTGCCACACTTCCAAAGGCAAGTCTGATACAAGAAGATTTTGACCATAAGGTGATATCTGAATAGTCCTACTGGAGTACCCTGTATTAATCATCATCATCGCCGTTGCTGTAGTCATAATCTTAGAATGGCAGCACTGGGAGGGACCCTATGGGTCAAGTCCAGCCTCTGCTAAGGAAGCAGAATGAGGCCTAAACCACTCATCTGTTTCTGTGACATCAGCAGTTAATATACCTCTCCCTTCAACAACACTGGGGTTGGGGGGGGGCAGCAAACCTTTTTGTAGTTCAAAATCCATGTATAACTCTTATCCCCCCATATAACTACAAAGTATAAATAACTGATTCTCTCTCTCTCTCTCTCTCTCTCTCTCTCTCTCTCTCTCTCTCTCTCTCTCTCTCTCTCTCTCTCTCTCTCTCTCACACACACACACACACACACACACACACACAGCAGTACAGAAAACTGATAGAGAACTGTTCGTTCTGTAAATGCTCTCTCTCTCTCTCTCTCTCTCTCTCTCTCTCTCTCTCTTATAGTGCAGTTGTCGATCAATCAAGGTTTTCTAATGTAGCATTGACAATCCTGTCCATAGAGTATCATGTGTAAAATGCCTTAAAGGTCCTTATAACCCCCTGATCTAGAGGCTGAATTAGAGAGGCTGTGTTTGGGGGCAAACAGACCACTCTGGTGCCTTCAGTGGATTTTTCTCATGGAGGTCTGAGTGGCTTGGGCTCAGTATTTTTTGAATAGTCATTTATTTTTTGGATATTTGTTTATTTCTTGGGGGTGGGGGCACACATATAACCACAATGCAGTTCGAACCGGAGCAGTTCAAGTGGGAAGTGAACATTAATTCCATGTCTTTGCTCACACCTCTTGGTCATAATTAGAAACTGTTCTCAGCCTTTAGGCTTGGTAGGAGGACTTGAGGGCTTGTTTTTGTTGGGAAACGATATTTAGGGAAGCATTTGTTTCATTTTTCCACAGCAGAACTACAGAATAGTTTATGAAGTCCTATATCAGTGTATTTCAGTTTACTGGAATTTAAACTATACATATGCAGTTCGTACTCTAACATGGCTTTTAGTTTTTTCCGGGCTTACTAGTTACAAAGAAAATCACTCCTGTACATGCCCCAAGAAAGTCCATCATCACTGACTAACCACCAAAAAACAGGACTTGATAACAATTTAAACAGGGGCATGGTTGCTCAGCGGACTAAGGCTCCAAAAATTGTTGACTGAAAAGTTGGCAGTTCGGCGGTTCGAATCCAGGGTGCCACACAGTGAAACGAGCTCCCGCTTGATAGCAAAGCAAAGTGTTCTGTTTATATACCGCCCCATACCACTACAAGTAGTCTCTGGGCGGTTTACATTTTTTTAATTACAGTGTGCAGGCTACACATTGCCCCCCCCCCCAGCAAGCTGGGTACTCATTTTACCGACCCCAGCTCCTGCCAACCTAGCAGTTCAAAAGCATGTAAAATGCAAACAGATAAATAGGTACTGCCATAAAAAGTAGGAAGGCGTTTCCTTGCAGCCATGCTGGCCACGGGGCCATGGACTTGCACACCACTGGTTCTTCGGCTTGAATACAGAGATGAACACACACACCCAGAGTCGGACACAACTAGCACGCATGTGGGGGGGCTTTACCTTTACCTTTTTGTCTTACTTATCAGGCACAGCCTCCCCAAAGATCTCTGTAAGATCAGAAACTTTACATCCTGGAATGCTGCATCTTCCAAGGGGGAAATGCTTTATTTCTCTTTCCAGACTTCTGGTGATTCTCCCTGAACTTGCCTGACTCTGGTAAAACCACTCCCCTGGGTTGGCAGCACTGTGTGAAGCTAATTAACCCCTAGGGCCAGCAGCTTTTTCTGATTTATTGAGAGCCTCACCCTGCAAATACTACAAAGAAACCCAGTATAAGACCTTTGCATTCCATAGTCCTCATTTCTTTGCACTTCATGAACTACAGCATGCCCCACCCATACCCCCCTTAATGTGCTGAAGATACTTAAATCACCAAATATTTTTGTGTTCCTTTAGTTTCCCTAAATAATATCTCCCATTTCTCTAATTCTGAATTATTTTGGTGACAGAGTATCAGAAAATGTGGGAAAGGTAATTGATTGTGTTTAAGAATTTATTATTTGGCGCAATATCTGGTCCTTCATTTACCATAGGAACAAGCTACGGAAGAGTATGCACAGTCTCAGGTCTCCTTCATGTGGATATAAAGAATACTCAATAAATTTCAGTCGTGGCTTAGATGGGCATCAACCAGTTCATAGGTTTGTCCCAGTTCATAAACATGTAAACACGGGTACTGCTGCTCCACTCCCTGCTTCCTCTGACTCAATCAATCAGCCACTCACAATGCCAGGGCTGTTGCTTCCTCCACTTTCTCGGCTAATCTCCCAGTCACAAGCAACAGCACAGACTACTATGTCCCGCCCCTTTTTCTGAGTGGAGATCAGCCGAAAGGGTGAGGCAGGGAAGCCTGCACTGTTGTCAGGACTGCAAGGTCAACTGAGGAGGTGGAGGAAACACACACACTGGGGCTTGTGAGTGTCTAATTAAGCCATAGGAGGTGGAGGAGGGGAGCAGCAACAGAGGTGCTGCTGTCTCTACGAATGGGGATGCACTTTCAAACTGGGTTTGTGCCCATCTCTAGATAAGACATCTTAATGGGAAATGTTCAAGCCCTCCAAGAGTCATCTATTCCAATCAAGCAAGGGACGGGAAGAACTGTTTCTGCTCATCTGTTTGTGTGTGTTGCATCATTACAGTCGTGACTGACTCTTCATGACCCTATGTCCATGGAGTTTTCTTGGCAGGAATACTGCAGAGGGTTGCCAATTCCTACTTTAGGCACCTTCACAGCACCTGGTATTCCCTGGTGGTCTCCCATCCACGTACTAACCAGGGCCAGCCCTGCTTAGCTTCCGAAATCAGGCGGGATCGGATATGCTTAGGACATCTAGGCATCTCCTCTGCTCATCTAGGTCCCTGTAATTGTTCAAATTGTTTCTGTACAATGCTGTATCCGAGAGTGGCATTTGAGATATTAGAGAACATGTAAACAGCAAGCACACAATGACTAAATTGATGGTTTTAAAATATGGAAACAAGCCCCAGATGCTTCTAATTCTTAAATGTACGTACAAGACAGTGGTTTGTGTAATTTGCAATATTTGTATTAAATTCTGGTTGTAGAATATTGCTTAATTTATGGGGTAAAGTCCTTTTCATTCTCTCGTCTTGTGAGCAGCACCAGAAAATGCTTTGCTCTCTCATGGGGTGAGGAGAATAATTTTGTGGTTCCTTCTCATGCCTTGCATTGCATGTAAGGATGAGGCAAATGAGGGCGTGCATCTGTAATCTTTCTGATACCACCAGCATTCAATAAACCAGTCCGCTTCCTTAGTTTCTCGTGACTCATTTGCAGTCAAAGCTGTCTGTGCCTGACTGGCAAAGGAGCTGTGAATATTATGTGCTGTTTATTTTACCATGGAATGGGATAGCAAAGCATCCTCATTATAGAGCTGGCCTTATCATGAGTCAGAATGAGACAGCCACCTCAGGTGGCAGGATCCTTAGAGGCAGCCGCAAAGCCATGAAAAGGAGAGCTGTTATGTGTCATGCAGCTTAGCCTGAGCTCTCAAGCTAACCTCACAGTGTCAGCACTAATGAAAGGGTCCATTGCCAGTCTAGATTAGACATGGGCACGACTCGGCGAAATTGTCGTTTCCATTTTCGGTTATCGTTTCCGTTATGTAACAGAAACGGTAATGATAATTAAGCCGTCAGAACTCGAAATCGAACCAAAAAAAGAAAAATTTGGTCGGGTTTTTCATTTCCGTTTGTGGCATCGCGGTGATCGTGCAATGCGAAGCACAGAAAAAGTTTTTAAAAGTTTTTTTTAAAAAAACCCGACTCCCATCCAAAAAAGCAGGCGAAAATATGCCTGCCTGAGGCTTTGCCACCTACCAAAGGGGTGGTTTCTGGGGGGTCCCCGGCCTTTCCCCCCTCTTCTCCTGTCCTGGGCTGCTTGCACCAGGCTGGGGGGGGGTCATCCTCGTCGTCTGTCTCGCTGCATGCCATGCGGTGGGGGGGATCCAAAATGGCAACCGCAATTTTTCTTTTGAAATCGTGGTCAAAAAACACACCAAATCACCACAGAAACATGTGAAATTTATTTATTTTAAATGCCTGAATTTTTATAGTAGCAGCAGTGGTTTTTTTATAGCAATAAAACATCGTATTGATTTTATTTTATTTTATTTTATTTTTTATTTTTTTAGACCTGCCCATTTGGGCTGGGCATGGGATGGGACCATGCAATTTTTTGAACCATTCCACCAATGGCATCGCCTGGTTTTTGACTGACATTTCTGGATGTCTCAGAGGGCAGAAAAAGCCGAGGCACCTTCCAGAAATCGCAGTCGGGTGTATGGATGTGGTTGAGGGAGGAGGGCTGGCTGCTGGTGCTGGTGTGATCCGATTGAGATTGAGGAGGGAGGCTGGAGGCTTTAGGATTTAAGTTAGGCAGGCAGGCAGGGAATTGAATTTAGAAAATAATTTATTTGATTCCCTGCAGCTTTGTCTGCTGAAGGGAATAGCAGTTTATTCTTTATTTCTTCTGTGGCAGTTTTGAGGATTTTTTTTTCTGATATTGGATAAAGGGGGAGGTTCGACTGGGAGTGGGAGGTGTGGATTTATTTTAAAAATATATTATATACTACCACTTATTTTATATTCTCCCAACTTCAATTTGCTTGCACACACACACATTTGGGGTGCAAGCCAAGAACAGAACCTCTATCCTAAGTGATATCCTAACTGCCCACTTGCCTGTCCGCCACCCGCCTGTCCGCCCCGCCACCCGCCCGCCCGTGCCGCCGCCCGCCCACTCGCCCGCCCCGGCCGCGCCCCACCCATGGCCCCCCACCACCGCCGCCTGCCCGCACATCCCCACCACCACCACCCCCCCGCCCGCCCCGCCGCCTAGGGTGCAAAAACACCTAGTGCAGGCCCTGATTGCGGGACACCCCTATGCTCTGGGAAGTCAAATCGCGCTAAATCGCGGTGGAAACGACAAATGACAAACGACAAACGGAAATGACAAATTTTTGAAAAATTTCGTGACAAATGGAAATGACCCAAAACGGACCCGTTCTGACAAACGAAAACTCGGAACGTCATTTTTTCTGGTCGTGCCCATGTCTAGTCTAGATGGCTTTTGTATATAGATTGGGAGAGGTGCCATTTTGGTCTTTCCTCAGATGTCAACATGTATGGCCTCACACTTTGTTTCTCAGAAAGAGAACCACTCGCACTGCAACCAGTGGTGAAAGGCCCAGCCTGTCCTGTTTGAAGTGGCTGATGTGACAGAACAGAAGCCCATGCTGTGTTTCCTCTTGAGTCTTGGAATTTCACAACTTTGCTTTGCCTTTACATGCTGGAATTCATATTTTATGCATTTTTCTTAAAATGCACATTTTATGTAATACATGCTTTCCCCCCTTTTGACTGACATCTGTTGGCATGGGATTCCTCCCCCGCAACTGAGTAAATTTTTAACCATTTATGTTTCTAAAATCTGTACTTGGTATAGTGCCCACTTTAGTTCTCCAAGATAGCCCACCAACTTCACAAAGGTGCACATTCCTGAAGCACCAGTTGTATCTCCTCTGAAAAAATTATATTTTCATTTTTTTAATATGTCTTATTTATTTTATTTTATTTTATTTATTGTATTTATATACTATCCATTCAACAGCAAGGCCACTTGGGGTGGCTCACAGCACACACCAACAATGAACAGCAATCAAAATGAAACAGAGCAATAATAAATTAATATTTAATTAATATTTAATATTAATATATTAAATTAATACATATAATAATAAATAGCCACATTAAAATACAATTTTAACCATTCTTGTTATGAGTAGCATATTGGGTGAGGAGAATAAAGTTGTTATTGGTAACACTAAAATCATATGCTAACCTGTGGGAATGCCTGCCCATACATCCTGGTTTTCCATGCTCATCTGAAGGAACTCAACGAGGGAGCCAGGCTGATGTCAGGTGAAAGACTGTTCCACAGGTGTGGGGAAATTGCCCAAAAAAGATCGATTTTTTGTCTTTTCTTTGAGAGCTTACCTCATTGTTGGTTTGATGTCTAAAAGGTTTAGCACTTTATCAGGTAACTGTTACACTGTTCTCAAGAGATGGGCACAAAATAAAAAATGGCATGCTGTTTTGTCGTGTCATAAGGTTATGAAACATTTCATAACGAAACAGCAGACAGCGTTTTATTACGAAATGAAATAAAACACCATTTGTACTGTTGAAATGAAACAATTTGTGAATTTCCCTGCTCTGCTCTCTTCTTCTAGCCAGTGCTACCCAGCTGATTTTGACAGCTTGAACCGTGAAACCAGGTGGGTGGCAGTGGCCAGAAGGGAGAGCGGAGCAGGGTTTTGAATTTCCCAAGCCTGCTCCATTCTCCCGTTGTTGCCCCCACCTCCCTGGTGAGTTTTTGACAGTTCGGGTTATGAGGAGGGGGGTGCCAGGCTCTTCCTTCCGTGTGCAAGCTGTACAGCTGCCTGGAGCTCAGGTAAATCAACAGCTAGCATTGCTGTCTGGGTACCAAGTGGTGTGACAGAGCAGGCCTCTGAGAAGCTTGGGACATATTCGCATTTTTAAGGACAAAGACTTTTTAAATGGATGGGTTCAGTCCATAGACCACTTTTCTAGACACCCTCTCACAGAAACATAGATAAGAAGAATGGGGAAATTGTTGTTTCTCCAGATGTTTCCCCCCAGCCCTACCCAGCATGGTCACAATAAAACACACAACATCTTGAAAGGCAAAAGTTCATGATTTAAGATGTGTTGAATCTAAATGGAATGAAAGGAAAGATAAAACTATAAATCCAATAAATTGAGGGGGGGGAGAGAAGAAAGGAAGAACAGAGAGCAAATGTAAACAACATTAGGGTTGTTAGATCAGCAGCTGCCCATTTCCTGAGATGCAAAGAAAACCTGAGAACAGGGTGTAAGCTATTATGATGTCACAGAGTAGGTCTTTGTGACATCACGTGACAAGACTGGCAAGGATCGGGAGACTAGCTAATTTTAGAAATTTGCACAAAATAATTCCAGGTAACGGGCCAAGGATTTAGGTGAAATCTAACAAGTATGACAACATAGCACCTAGGAAAATAAAAACACAATTTTCAGTGGCTTTGTGATATGGTATGCCCAGTGGCTGCAATGATTGCTACTGTTACCATAGGAATCACTTCCTATATGGTCTTACCAAACAACACACATAACCCATAAGGACTTTTGGCCCTGCATTCCTGTTAGGACTTGTGGAAGGCTCATCACCAGACCTTAGAGAGTTCCCCTTCCTAGATCATGCACTGTTCGCTGCTAGGGCATGTGCAACTCGAAACTTCATGAGTCACAACACTAGCCTTCCATCTGCCACCTTGCTCCAGATAGCACGACACATAATCAGAGGTTCCCCAACTTAGTCCTCTTAATGTCTTTGTTCTACAACTTCCAGAAGCCCCGACCGATGGTGGTAGTGTCTACGGCAGTATTGGCGAACCTACGGCATGGGTGCCAAAGGTGGCACTCAGAGCCCTTTCTGTGGGCACCCCACATCGCCTCTTCACAGCCACCTGTATTCGGGTTAAATTGTTGTATTGGCACTTTGTGGAAAAATTAGTGGGTTTTGAACTGCAGTTTGGGCACTCGGTTTCTAAAAGGTTCACCATCACTGGTCTAGGACTTCTGGGAGATGTAGTTGAAGACTATTTAGGAGGTTGACAACCACTGGCCTGACTGCTATAAAACCTTATCCCAAGAAGCACTGTAGGGCAGACTAAAGGATGCTGAGATTAAAAAGGACAGGGATGGGAGAAAGTATTTTAGAAACAAATACATAGTCACTTGTAAAATGTAGGATAGCCCTGGTCTAAGTTATCTTTGGTCTCAGACATGTCATGTTATGTAAAAATAGTTGTTTTCCCAGCATCTCTCACATCTTTTAATGGCTGCCCAAAGTTCATCCTTTAAAATGGCCTCTTGGTTAAAAGCATACTAATAAATCTCAATGGGAAAACAAGAGTTGGAACGTTCATGGCCATTTCTGCCTTCACTTTCCTGCTCTTTGGGAGTGCAAGATGAGTGGGAGGGAGAAGGAACACAAGCATTGATAAGGTTAGAGAATGAATCTGTCTTCTAGCAGCAGACAATGTTATGTTCTGGGAAGACACAAGACCCTTAGTAGGAATGTACAGGGAAACATGGCCATAAAACTAAAGCTGTAACTGAGAGGGTGGGAAAGCGGTCTCTCGCTATCCCTTAGGCAGAAAAGTGACGGATATTGAATTCACAGAACTGATTTTTAGTCTTCAACATGGCTGAGCGGGGAATTCACGATGGGTTTCCTCAACACTCTAACAACCCTAGCACACCAGCTCACTACATTTCAAATTGTAAACTTTACATATAAATAAGAACAATGGGAACATAACAAAAAATAAAAAACATCCCAAAGTCTTAAAAACCCTGTCCAACAATTTTTATTCTGGAAAATGATTAAAGATGATAAAATGATAAAAATTAAAATGATAAAAGTCAGACTATTATTATCAAATAACATAGTAGAAAAAGCCGCAGTCCATGGCAAAGTTATGACATTCGTCAAATGGATCCTTCCTATTTATGAGTATGAAGACGTAAAGTACTATAAATCGCAACCAACCTGACAGCATACAATTATTATTATTAAAAGCTCATTTATTGTTAAGAAAGGGGCTCTTTCCCAAATGAATATGAATTGGATTACAGTGTTAATCAAATACAATAACAACAACAACAACAACAACAACAACAACAAATAATAATAATAATAATAATAATAATAATAATAATAATAATAATAATAATAATAATAATAATTAAAAAGCAATGGCTTTATAGACCACTAAAAGATAATTATATAATAAACAAGCTTTTGTGGATTAAATACTACTACATCAGGGTTTTTTTTTACTAGTGTGAAGAACTTAAAATCCAAAACTTAAAGTCCAAGTGTACAAAGCAAATGGATATTGTGTGATGATGTTCTTTGCTTCAGTGCATATAAGGGGGGAAGCTGCAAAAGAGTTTGACTAACTGTGTCAACATTAAGAATCTTTTTAGCTAGCACTGTTTCAACTACCAGTTGTGAAAGAAGTTTCTCAAAATTTAAATTAGTCAAAACATATCAGAGATCTACAATGAAGTAAGAAAGACTGAGTAACTGAGAAATACTGGCATTTGAAAGAGATTTCAGTGTAGGCATCAATACTGTTATTGAAAATTTTGCACAGATTAAAATATTTATTTATTTATTTATTTATTTTTACAATTTATATGCCGCCCACTACCCAAAGGTGTCTGGGCTTTGTTTGAACTATTTTTTTTTACTTTAATTACATTAAAATGTTCTTCAAATACAATACTGTGCTGGTTGTATGTGTTAAGCAATTTAAGTACTGGATAGGTGGAAGGAACTCAGAGAGTGAGGGGCTCTTTAGTCTGGAAAAAAGGCACCTGAGGGGGAATATGATTGAGACATACAAAATACTGCAGGGCATGAGTAAACTGGATAGAGGGACACTCTTCTCCCTCTTACAAAATACGAGAACTAGGGGACATCCACTCAAACTGAGGGTTGAGAGAGTGAGAACAGACAAAAGAATTTTTTTTACTCAGTGTGTTGTTAGTATGTGGAACTCCCATGTGGTTATGGCATCTGGCCTGGATGCCTTCAAAAGGGGATTGAACAGACTCCTAGAGGAAAAGTCCATCACAGGTTACAAACCATGATGGTGATGTGTAATCTCTAGTCTTAAAACCAGGGTACTTCAAGGGCCAGATGCAGGGGAGTGGTATCAGGAGACAGATATCTAGTCTCATGCGCTCCCAGACACATTTGGTTGGGTCCCTGAGAACAGTTGTGCAGGCCCTCGTGATCTCGAGGATTGATTACTGCAATGCCCTCTATGTGGGGTTGCCCTTGACCCTTACCCAGAGACTCCAATGGGTGCAGAATGCGGCAGCCAGACTGTTGGTGGGTGCACATAAATATGATCCCATCACCCCATTTCTGGCCCACCTGCATTGGCTGCCCGTGGCCCTCCGGATAAGGTTCAAGGTCCTGGTTTTGGTTTACAAAACCCTCCATGGCTTGGGACCCGAATACCTGGTGGAGCATATCCCGCAAAGGTCCTGAGGCCCGTCCCACGAGAATGTCGCAGGTGCTCTCACTCCGAGTGGCCACGCCCAGGGAGGCACGGAAATTGCTAACCCGCAACCGGGCCTTCTCTGTGGCTAGCCCCTTGCCCTGGAACCATCTTCTGAGTGAGTTGCGCCTTGCACAGTCCCTGCCCACCTTCAAAAAAGGACTTAAAACCTTGCTTTACCGGGAGGCATTTGGCAACCTTTAATTTAATTTAATTTAATTTTTAAAAAATTATGCCTCTTGCCGATGACTTTCTTCATTTTGTATGGTCTTCTTTTTGGTCTTTTCTGTTTGTTTTAACTTATTGTAAACCGCCCGGAGTTCCTTCGGAAGACGGGCGGTATAAAAATAAAATAAATAAATAAATAAATAAATAAATAAATATACAGGAAGTTGGACTAGATGGGCCTTTGGCCTGATCCAGCAAGGCTCTTCTTATGTTCTTAAGTGTTAATGGTCCACAGGTTAGGGTGTCACAATACAAGCCTTGCCACACTATGCCATTGAGCTATTCAATACAGATAAAATTGCATTCACTGTTTTCTCAGTGTGCTTTATTTATTTTTACTTCCTGTGTTCCAAGACCAATCATTTCCATAGAAAACAGAATCTTTATGCTCACTTATTATTGCATATTTTTATTTCTCCCCTGTTTTTCAGTAGTGTAAAGAATAGATAGTACATACTTGGTCATCTGAAGTAACCTCTATGAGTTGACTATATCACAGTGATTCAATCAAAGGATATTCTGAAAAAATGGGGCTTGCCTATAGAATATACCTTGTGAAAATGCGGAGAAGAGCAAATGATTTCACACATGTTATAATGCATGTGATGCCTTTCAACATGCATGAAGGAAGATCTTATGTTGGCAAGAGGGAACACAGTTGGTGTGGATATATTGGGTGAATGTCATCTAATATTTTTAAAAAACTTATTCATTTTAGATACCTTTTGATACATAATAATAATAAAATAATAAGCTATAATAATAATAAGTTATAATAATAATAAGTTATTAAGTTATAAATTATAATAATAAGTTATAATAATTTTATAATTTATTTATATTCTCCTTGATAGTCTATGTTTATCTGTCAATATAATTTTTTGGTGCTTCTGGCACGAATAAAGAAAGCTCTATAAATTAAGCAAAGCAACTTTCAATAGTTCCTTTTCTCTTTTTGGTTAGTTTTTCATTTTTCCATCAAAGCAAAAAGGGGGTTGCCGCGTGGCCATCACAAAACACAAATGTAAAACTAGGTTACAGGCGATATCATTATAGGCCACTAATAAAAATAAAAAATATATTGCAAGCTTTCGTGTGCAAATCACTCTTCTTCAAAGCAGGTCCCAGAAGTTCAAATATGGTAGATGTGCTTTAGCAGAAGATTAATCTTAAAATTCATGGCTAGATGATGTATGCCAGATAGACTAAGGCAAGAGTCGGAGGGCAGTTGTAAAAAGGTATTGCCTATAACCTAGTTTTTCATTTTTTGAAATGATCGTGCATCATTTCTTTCAAGATAACCCATGTCAACTGAATGTATCCTTCCATGACAAGATGTCAGGGTGAACTATGGAATTTGGTGACGGTTGACTCTACCAGTTAACTGGTCTGTTAGTTTATTGATTTGATTTATCTACCACCCCATTAGTACAAAGACTAATCTAGGTGGTTTACAAAATAAAACCCTCAAAACCTACAATAACGAAATAAAAATAAAAATAAAAACAATATGGTGATACACAGATAGTAATTAAATCATAAAAATAAATGTGAATACAGGCTAAAGGAATTGGTTTTAAGCTCTGACCTTCTTTTTCCGCCCAGGTTGAGGACATACTTTACTCTGCGCACCCTGCTGGGCATACAATCTTCTCACATGATATCTGCATAGACTGCTGAGCTACTGCTCCGATTCAACAGAAATTAAACTTTCCATCATCTGGTTTTTATATTTGGAAAATGTCAACTATAGTTCCTATCATTGTTGCTTCAATGGCAGAGACCTTCTGTGAATTTCAAAACACATAACTCAGCTCTCGAGCATTCCTTTTGTAAATATTGATAATGGTTTCAAGTTCTTTATTAAATAACTTTTTAAGGAGGTTGAGGACAAGGCGCTATTTTTTCATGCGCCTGTGAAGATAAGAATCATAACAGATCTTTCTGTACCACAAAACACATGGACTTCAGTACTTCATTGTGAAGGGGAGTTTCCCCCATATTATAAATCGTCTCACCCAAAAAAGCAATCTGAATAAAGCCAGCCAAGATACCCCAAAAGGCTGTATGAGCTTTGAAAGCATATTAAAATTCCCATAACACACTGCATAACACACTGCATTCATTGTGTGCCATGCTGCCATGAAAACTTCCTGTCAGAAAATCACAGCTCAATCCAAATGCAAGGGTTCAGTGGAGAGGCAACTGAAAGGCTCAGGAAGTGCATGAGGTCCTGTCCTCATGAGACTCTACACCTAAGATTGCACACCCAGGATCTCAAGTTTGCATTAGGGCTGCCACCTCAACAGCACTCCTTCTTTTGAGATTCCATATGCAAAACCTGAGATGAGGAGGCTGTCCCTTCTGAAGATGGACAGGCAAGAGGAGAGAACTGGGGCAGAACTTCTTTTCACTTCAAATGGCATGGCAGCTCCATCTGCATGTACCCATAAGATGTCTCTTGGGCATTTTGTTTCAGAAGGGGTCCGGTTCCAAAACGAAACACAGCAGAACAGCTGCCATTCAGTACCGGGATCCAGCTTCCAGAATGAAATCAACCAGTCTCTTACCTTGTGTTGATTAGCGTGTGGCTAAACTCCAATGAGAAAGCAGCCTCGAACATGTCATCTTTCACTCTCCCTGGCACTGGCCAATCAGGAGCTGTGCAGGGACATGCATCGTCCCGCCTCCCTGTCTGAAATTTAGCTCTTCCTCTGGAGATTGGAGAAAGGTACCCATTTCTGGGGTGTCAACAGGTGCCCTGAAATCTGGCAACTGTAACGTGAATGTACCACTCTCCCTCACATTCCCTCTGGATGTGGAAAAGAAATTATGTCAAGAGGAAGCTAGGCAGCCTAACCTATCTTTGATGTGTTCTCTTTCCATATACATAAAGGTGTTAGTTAGAAGCATGCTTTCAAGTCCGTTTTGTGGTGGAGCAGGCTATACCATTTCCTTTGCTTAACTGTTTGAACTGGCGCTGAACAAGCGTCAATTAATGTATTTCTATTTGCACAAGTAACTTTTCAGGTTGGTGGTCTTTCCATGAACAGTTATGGTGGAAACATGTACAAGATTTCTGTTCTCCTTCCATAAATACATGATTTCCTAGCCACAAAAGGATGGAAGTCTAGTAAAAGTCTGGCATCAGCTCCACACCTGCTTACTCCTGCAAAACATGTTGTGAACCTAAGTCTCCTAAGATAACACATGAAGTATCTTGGAGTGCCACAAATTGCATCATTTGATTTCCAGGTTAGTATCCAGGAGTGCTGGATCCATACGTATAAGGATTCGGAATCTTTCTCAGTGGGAGTGTCAGTTGTAGTGAGTTCCTAGGAATTATTGCATGGTAAAGTTAAAGAAGCATCTATCCGAATCGTGCTTATGATTTAAGGCCACAAATATAAACCACTGACAGCATTCTAAAGGAGGAGCAGGAATAACTGTGACATCCACTTGTCTGGTTCCTATCCCATAATTTCATAGCTTCAACTTTACTGTCCTGAAGCAGCTGATTCTATGTTCTCCAAAATCTTGAAAATGGTACAAAGAACAGACCAAAATATATAAAATATACATGGCTGAATGAATTAGAGTCTAAAATACAGCAGCATTTGAAAATTCAGTAATGGGGGAAAATTGTTGCCAAAAAGGCAATCCTTAAGCTATTGACATAAATTCCTTTAAAGTCAAGGGAGCTTATTCTCAATTAACTTTCTATAGGATTAAACTTTAGCTGCAGAAATTTATTTTTATGTCACTTATTTGGCCAAAAGTCTCAAAAAAGCATAAATGCAGCTAAACCAATGACATTGCAATAATTACAATTGTTAAAAAACAAATCTCTCTCTCTCTCTCTCTCTCTCTCTCTCTCTCTCTCTCTCTCTCTCTCTCTCTCTGGGTGTGTGGGTGTGTTTAAAAAGCCAGACATTGAAAATTCAATTTTTGAAGGAAATGTTGAGCATTCCCTAGACAGAATGGCCAATATGAAAAAGCAACTTTTCATATCTCTGTTAGACTCTAAAACTACTGTGCAATAGTATACAACAGAGGTTCTTAATCTAGGGGTATGTGTACCCTCTCGGATATGACTCAGGAGATTTAGAGGTATGTGGGGGGGGGGAATGGTAGGAAAATGGAGGCAACATCAAAAGTCTAAGACAGGATACACTTTCATATCTTCAGTAGATCAAAATCCACTTCTTCAAATCCTCCCAGCAGACAATAAGCACCTTCAACCCTTGACTGTCCGAGGAGAGTGAACCATGGAGCCTAACCCACTTTTTTGGATTTCTGGATGTACCCATGAATGGGAGTAGGGAACAGAAGCAGTGGCATGTGTCCAGTGCTGTCTTGATCCGAATGGAAAGATGGGAGAAAGCATAGAGATATGAAAAGGATAGAGGACCAAACTTTTTATCTGGAACTGGAACATCTTTTTCTGCAATCTTTGACTTCTATAAAAACAGTTCTTCAAGCAAAGCTATCATCCTACAAACATTTTACTAATACAAAAGATACAATGTATGGAAATGGGCTTCCAAGTGGTACACAAATGAAAACAAGGTTGGGAACCACTGGTATAGCACCATAGCACTATGCAATCATCAAAGTGCTAGTTCAACACAGTGAAGGCAGAAGCCAAGATACTAGAAAGAGTCCGTTGCAGGAGGCACAAATGTAGCACTCGGTGGGAGTGGTCCCCACAGCTTCATCGGAAATGACCATGCTGACTGAGAGATTCTGAGATCTGTAGTCCAAAACAGTATACTTTACAAGTCTAAATTTGGTCACTGAATTTGACCAAGCTACCCACATTTATTAGCTGCCTATATGCTCTAAGCACATCCAATCTCGCCTGATTTCGGACGCTAAGCAGGGTTGGCCCTGGTTAGTACTTGGATGGGAGACCACCAGGAATACCAGATGCTGTAGGCACCTAGAGTAGCAACTGGCAAACCTCTCCAGTATTCCTGCCAAGAAAACTCCATGGACATGGTGTCACAAGAGTCTGTCACGACTGTAAACACAACACACAGCCACTCCCACATCTATTGCTATCCATTTGTATGGATCCATCTAGGCCAGAATCACTAAAACCAACAGGACTTTTATCATTACTAAACTTGCCCATTTATTTCAATGCCTCTCCCCGAAGCGTGACTGAAGCTGGATGGATCCAACTCCTGTTGGTTAGTATATCAAGCTGAATTAATTTGTGAGGCTGCTTAATCAAATATTTGTGCAGCTTGTGGAATCTGAATAATATATTCCATTCTGAGTACACATACAAATTTATTCATGTAATGTTTCCATCGTGTGGAATTCTGGATAGCTTAACTGCAGTAAGCTCAGGAAGGTTCCTGCCAATATAATAATTTAGCAGTCTGTTAACAAGTTTTCTGCAATACTAGGGTATAAAATTATTGCTTTTGTTTACGCCTTCATCAAAAGCATCATTTTGTAGTAAGGGAAGTAAAAGATCTTGGAGAAAATTATGAGAGAAGTCTTCTCTCTCCGAATTAAATTAGAAATGTTCTTGAAAAGGCTTCACTTTAAATCAATGCAAGAGTGGGAGAGGCAGCATCCAAAGAGAGTGCTAGTAGGAAGCATTTATGTCTGGCTCAGAAAATATTAATCCATGTACATTTTTGACCTCTGCTTCCTGCATTAAATCTAGAGAGTGAATGTTTACATTTATCTCTCTTTCAGAAACTGCATAGTATCAATGGCATTTATTTTCTTTTGAGAAATCATATTATTTACTCATTGAATATATGGCCAAATTTAAAAAGAAGCAGGTCACAGATCTGTTCATGTCTATTAAATAAGTGATCTACTTTATGCTTGAAAATATTGACATTCATATAGTCCAAGTCTGAAAACTCAACAGAGCATACATGACTGTACTTTTTAAACTGAACTTGAAAAATTAAAAAAATTCAACACAACAAATCAAAACAAAAAACCAGCCAAAATATAACAAGAAAATACTATAATAAGTATATAACTAATAAAATATACATTATAACATAATGTGCTCCTGTCCTTACCAGTCCAGGACCATATGGAGATATAGTCAAATACAGAGCCCCCTATAACAGTGATCCACAATCTTTGTTGCACCAGGGACCTTTCTCACTCTCACTGCACAGGACTTTTTCTTGCATTCATGCACATGTACATCTCCTCTTCCCCTATGCTGGTTCCATTGTGACCCCCCCAATGGTTGTGATGGGTACACAAGGGAGAAAAAGCCCCACACCTGGGGGGTATGCTCACCCTTGAGCACACACATAAGAATGGACTTTGCTTTCACTCCCTTATTTATGTAATGGTATGTGCCCTGGTTTCTAACAGGCCACGGACTGAAGCCAGTCTGCAGCCCAGGGGTCAAGAACCCCTGCTACACTCCTTCCAGAACTGAATTTGATTCTTGCGGTAGTGTACAACTTGTTCACTTGTTCACAGTTACCCACTCCCACCCTGACCACCACCATTGCACACCATGCAGATCCTGGTGATTTTGAACAGGTCAAATACATTGAAAAGATCAAACTTGCTTACCTTTAAAGAGAATTATTAGTCCTGGCTGCCCCCTGCCTTTTTTTTTAATTTGGAGGGAATGCAGGCATCTGTCTTCATCATGTCCAAGAGAAGTCAATGATTACAGACTCCTGAAAAGCCTGGGTACTTAAGGCTGTGGAAATTTTTGCAGACTTCTGGGAACTGTAGTCCATGAATTCCAAAAATCCCGTTATTACTTAAAGCACTCTTATTTTCATAAAGGTAACTGTAGTAGTCCATTGAATTTATAACATACTTGTAAAAGGTGCAGAAGAGAGCGACTAAAATGATTACTGGGCTGGGGCACTTCCCTTATGAAGAAAGGCTAAAACATTTGGGCCTCTTTAGTCTGGAAAAAAGGCACTTGAGGGGGGACATGATTGAGACATACAAAATAATGCAGGGGATGAGTAAAGTGGATAGAGGGAAGATCTCTCTCTCTCCCAAAATACCAGAACTAGGGGACATACACTCAAATTGAAGGCTGGGAGAGTAAGAAGTGACAAAAGAAAATATTTTTTCACCCAGTGCATTGTAAGTCTTTGGAACTCCCTGCCACAGGATGTGGTGATGGCATCTGGCCTGGATGCCTTCAAAAGGGGATTGGACAGATTCCTGCAGGAAAAGTCCATCACAGGTTACAAACCATGATGGAGAAACCAGGGTACTTCAAGGGCCAGATGCAGGGGAGTGGTATCAGGAGACAGATATCTAGTCTCATGCGCTCCCAAACGCATCTGGTGGGGCCGCTGTGAGATACAGGAAGCTGGACTAGATGGGCCTTTGGCCTGATCCAGCATGGCTCTACTTATGTTCTTATGTTCTACATATATTTCAGCTACAACTTTATTTTGTGTCAATTCATTCAAAATAGCATATCAGAACAATGCCTATTACAATACAATAACAATGAATTTCTTATTCACAAACTCTTATGTTTTCATCTATATCAACAATCTTTACATTATCTGCTTTATCCTTTCAGGTAGTCTCCTCCAAGACATTGGGACCTTTTGGGGAGAAAGGTGGGACAGAAATATTTTAAATAAATTAAATAAATTACTCATTATTGCAATTTATGTCTATCTGACACCACTTAAACTAACTAATATATTTCATGTACAACAAAGCAAAACAACAATTTGGAAATGTTCTTCTGAGTTACAGCTTCCAGAATATAGAGTGGAAGCTGCAGTTCCCAAAAAGGGAATATAGTGGTACCTCGGATAACGACTGCCCTGGATAACGAATTTTTTGGATAACGACTGCAAATTTCCGGGTATAGGACTGCCTCTGATAATAAATTTTCCCTATGGGCTGCCTCAGATAACGAATCACAATTTCTAGGTATAGGTCTGCCTCAGATAATGAATTTTCTCTATGGGCTGCCTCGGATAATGAATTTTCCCTATGGACTGCCTCAGATAACGAATTTCCAGCATGAATCAGTAAAAAAGAGTTATCCTGGGTGGCATTGCATATGTACCTTTAAAGTGCACTTTATAAAGTGTTTTGAGCAAAAAACCAGGTGTCTGTGCCTTTTTCCTAGGCTCCGGAACGGATTAAACGGTTTCCCATTCATTCCTATGTGAAACCGCGTTTCAGATAACGTGTTTTGGATAACGACTAACCTCGGAGAATGAATTACCGTCATTATCCGAGGTACCACTGTACTGTATTTCTAAACTCTGGTAAAAACTGAAGGTTTATAGAACTTCAAAGGCTAACAAATTTATTTCACTGTGAGTGGTTGTAGTTTACAATCAACCCCCAAAAGCTTACACTAAAATGAATCTGTCAGTCTTTAAAAATACAGGTCACAAAGTGATGTACGAAGGGATCCAAATATTTGGAAATATTTGGAATTCATCAAATAATGTCATATTTAGATAGTTTTTAATATAACAGGATCCGAATTTGATAGTTCAGGATATCTGTAATAATAATTCCTAATATTAAGAGTCACATTTACTCCTATAGATTACAAAACAAAAGATTAAGTGTCTGCTAGCCAGAGGAAGAAGAGAAAGTGAAACCTTCCTCAGTCATCCTACTACATAAATGAAATTTAAAGACATTCTGGTACCAAGGGGGATAGGGCAGAGAACTGATGTGCTTGTCCCAAGGGAAAAGGGCTGGGATGACAGCAAAATCTATAAAAGATGTCTGCCTGCACCAATGAAATCTACATGCAGGCACATACACCAGAAGGCATTTCTTCCATGTTGGTTCTTTCCAAATCTTGGAAGTATTCTGGTGCACCAGCACTGGCACAGTTTTCTCTGTCCTTTTCTGAACCCTCAATGTACATGTGCATTCCCTACATCTCATTGTATATTGCTTAGATGTAGGATTGGTAGATTAAAAAATGCGTTATAACTCAACAGGGAAATATTACATGGGGTTTAGTCCTCTTAGAGATGTATCAGGCAGGGAAATAAGATGTTGTGGTAGATTGGCAGAGGGTTGGTTATGAAACAAAACAAAACAAAACAAAAATGTTTCATTTTGTGCCCATCCCTATTAATCATATTAATTTTATGATGGATCATTTAGATCTAGACATTCTAAACCCTCGCAGTAGCCAGAAAACTTATATTAGAATATTGGAAAAATATATGCCAACTTTCTGACATTCAGTTCATCTAAGACCTTGCAACCCTACCATCATATAAATGGTTGCTTTTACACGACCCCTAAAATCTGAGGCAAAGGGCTCCCGGATGCGGAGCTTAAAATTCTTTTCCCACCAGCTGCGGACTTTAAAAAAATTAAGTACGACCATGCCCAGCTAAGCGTGCCCCAGCACATTTTACAAGTACCTGGTCTCCGGAGGTAAAAAAATTTCCAATGTGGATTATAAAGCGGTAGATGCCGGCTCTCCTCGCCTTCTGTTTGTTTTTGTTGTCTTCCCGCCCCTTTAACAGCCTGGAATCCCTACAGGGCTGCTCTGACGGCAGACGGAGGTGAGCAGAGGTGAGCCTGCATTCTTTTCTCCATTTTTTCTCCCTCCCCTCACCGCAGACAGGAGCAATGGAGTGCAGAAGAGTGGGAACACAGGAAGCAGAACAACCCCCCATGATCTCTGGTCTGAATTTAAGTTGCCAGCGGATTTTAGAGGTCGTGTAAAAGCACCCAATGCATAGCATATAGATCGCCCATTCTCAATGGGAGCCACAGACTGGAAACAGTCCTTCACACACCACTTTATAAAGTTCATTATGCAGCTTATACAATCCTGATTTGGCCTCTGTTTCTGTCATTTTGGGTTTATGGCTATGGCCAAAAGAAGATACATTATGGTTCAATATAATGAAATATATTTCATGTGAATATATATTTTAGATATTTGGAGACCTTGTATCAAGGTACATGTATAGATATTATTGTTGTATTTGTATATCTATTGTGTATCCTTTTTATCGTGTGTGTGTGTGTGTGTGTGTGTGTGTGTGTGTGTGTGTGTGTGTGTTTCTTAGGTTTCAACAACAACTTATGTTTTTTCTCTACATACCATGACATGTGGAACAACACTGACCAGATTTTAAGGCCTTTTAATAAACAAAGAGAGGTGACACTAGCTACCCATGTACATTACAAACTTATTTTGAAGTGTTGGGAGCATAAGAAGTTATGCGAAGCATTACTAGGGTTGCTACTTTCTCATATCTTCCTGGAAGCATTCAAGCTGAAAAACCTCAATCCCCAATATTTGGCCAGTTTTCAAAGGTTATTCAGAGCCCAGGGCTAGGGATCTTCCTCTATCTGGTCTTTATCAGCTTTGCATGTATTTTATCATATGTCATTTCCATCCAATTTCTGCTATCATCTGGAAACTGTCTTTTCAAATGTACCAAAATTTGAATTGAATTACAGTATATAACTTTCCAATGTACCTTTGTATGCACCTTTTTCTACAATATATATGGATACTAGGGATGGGCACCAAACAAAAAACAAAATGCTATTTTGTCGATTCGTTATGTAACATAATGAAATGAAACAAAATGAACTGGGAAGGCAATGTTTCATTAGTTATAAAACAAACCAGTGTTTTTTGTTTATAATAAACCAATTCGTTTCTCTGTAAAAATGGCTCCCCTGGGTCCCAGAGGCACCAGTGCCTCTAGGACCCAGGGCAGCCATTTTATAGAGTAACGAATCAGTTCATCGCTGGATCGTTTCATACAATTATTTTTGAAAGTTCATTTCTAATTAAACAAAAAGAATCATGGTGGAAAGAAACAAAATGAAACAAAACACAAATTTTGTGCTTCATGCCCATTCCTAATGGGTCCGTCTTTGCAGTGTTTAAGTCAACAATGGCTTCTTAGATTGTTAATGTTATATTTAACAAACTGCAGTTCAGTTCTGACATATGGTAATCTTTGCCAGGATTTCCTAGGCATCATGTACAGTAGGACCGCCATATTCATGGGGGATTGGTTTCATGCCCCTCCACGGATAGTGAAATGTGTGGATAAGAGCAAATGCTCTTATCTGAGCTGAGAGTGGCAACAGGGATGCTGGGGTAGCAGGATGAAATCTTTCACCCCCAACATCCCCCAAATGCTGGATAGTGTGCCATAAGCGGCAAGGAGGTAATATAGGGTTTTATTATTACTTTTGTTTCTCCTTGTCACTGCTGTTGACCAGCTGCCCTCCTTGCCACTGGGCTTGGCAGCTGGCCTGCAGGGGCAGGGTGGCAAAAAAGATAAAAAGAAAGAAAGAAAACTTACCACCGCTTAGTGCTGGCCAGCTGCCTTCCTTGCCACCAGTGCCACCAGCCAGCCACCCTCTGGAGGGGTGGATTGGGGACTTAAGAGAATCCGCCTTGGCCAATCAGCCTTTCAACTTCCTGCTCAGGTCCCGGGCAGCGGACTGGAAGTTTGATCCCAGTTCAAAACATCTGGTCCACTGCCCAGGACCCAAGTGGGAAGTTCAAAGGCCAGTTGGCTAGGCGGGTCCTCTTAAGTCCCCACCCCACTCCTCCAGAGGGTGGCTGGCTGGTGGTGGCAGCAGTGGCAGTGAGGAGGGCTGCCAGCTGGCATCGGCAGTGGTAAGTTTTCTTTCTCCCCCCCCTTCCTCGCCATCAGGCTTGGACCTCCCTTACATCCGCTGTTTCACCAACCGCAGATAACTGAGTCAGCGGTTGGTGAATCAGCAGATGCAGGGTTTGTGCTGTACTCAGAAATGGTTCATCAGTCTTTTCATCAGGTGGCATGCTGGGACTGTCCCTCATTCATGGCAACAGAGGCTGGCTCCTTTCCTGTGAAGCACAGTGGGGAACCACACTTCCAACCCATGGCTTCACAGCTGAATAATTCACTGAACTGTTTTTACTTATGTCCCATCTTTTCTTTCATTCATGTGGCCCTCCTCCTGCCCATTCAAAACAAATTTATGAAGTAAGCTAGACTGAGAGACCAGGAAAGGCCCATGATCATCACGTTAGTTTCAGGGCAGTGTGAGGATTATGAACCAGACCACTGAAGTCCAAGGATGACATTCTATGAATTATACTGCAAACCTCCATTTGGAATAAAAAAATCCAGAGCAGCATACAATTCAAAGGATAAAGTATGCTGTAATATGAATTAACACCAAAGGAATAGTAAAGTTCATTTAAAAATGAAAATGAAATTAAACCTTTTAGCACCCTACACCTGGTTCCATGGATTAATATTTTTTAAAATCAGAGTAGCCAAGAGAATTGTATTTTTACCCACAGGAAACAGAACTTGACTGAACCTACGGCTGCTACACATTACCAAAATCTGCAATTATGCTTACAAGGACCCAATTATGCAATTATGGGTCCTTGGTAAGGTAAAACAGCAGAAGCCAGAATCAAGACTGTTCATATCACCTTGTGGTCTGTACCCCAAACACCCAACTCTTCTAGACAACCTTGGTCATGGGGTCAGATGACACCCACATTTGTGCAATCCCTGGGCTTTTCAACACTGTCCTAATCTTACAAAATGAGTCATTTTTATTCCAGTGATACAGAACCACAGAGATAATGAGTTGCTTGCAGCCATGTAGTCAGATTGAAATGAGACAAAATTTCAGTGCTGTTGACCTCCCAAGTTGGCCTCCCAAGATGAGAAGAACATCATGGGATTATCATTATACCATGTGAGCAGTGGAATAAGAACAATGAAACTGTTGTAATATTAATATTTATTCTGTCCCACTTTAACCCTGTTGCCCAGGTTCAGCAGTGTGGTGCGTATACAGAAGTACAAGGAATATACTGTATTAGACAACGTTTTTATCCGAGAAAAAAAGAACATGGACGAGAAAGAAATCGAAGACGATTGAGAGAAGCAAAAATCAACATCCAGTAATGTATTACCATTGTAATAACGGCCACCTGCCATTATTACCAGTGTAGCTAATAATCTGAAGCCCAGTGAAATGAAGGATGGCCACCAGAAATCACTGTGCCAAAGTCTCCTTCAAACCTGTAGCTAGCAACCCAAAACTGGAGGAGATCAAGTGTGTGACATGAAAAACATACAGTACAGTATTTGTTTATAGAAGCAGCCTCTACTGACCGGGGGATTCTGGGACCTATAGTCTAAATAAGTAACATTTCCAAACTCTTGATGAGTGAAAGATGAAAGGCAGAGCCAGATGACCCTTACCTCTTAAGAATTCTTTAGGATGTGGGATGTTTTAAAAACCCATATAATAGAAGGTCTCATAAAATGTGTGCTGTAGATTGGGAAAAGCGAAACAGATCTGAGCGGTTGTCACCAGTGGAGTCATGAGCAGTTTCCAAGATGGTATAAAAAGCCAAAATATTTCCTTCAAAAATAGTTGTACTGTAATTCAAGAAATGTAAAATTTCTGGAACTTTTGAAGCTCGGGAAGAAAAAAACAGACATTTTTAGAAAAATTGGGAAAAATGCTATATTAGCACTCCTCCCCACTTTTACAACTTGAAAGTTATTATGTACTTTAGGAACATAAAATATGACTATGGGCAATTTGACTTGGCGAATTTGTTGCTCTGTATTTCCTTCCAGTGCTTTGAGGTCTAGTGAAGAGGACAGAACAGAACCAAACATACCTATCCACATGCAAAAACAAAAGTGGAACCTTTTTCTTTTTCTTGTGAAAATAGCAGCACCTCCTAAAGGAAGAAATGCATCTTGTTCTTGCATTGGATAGTTCAGTTTGTAACCTAGGACTTGCTTGTCCTCAGTGCACAAAAATTAGAATAATCTGATACTATGCATATTTTTTTTAGAAATTATTTTGAACATATTTGAACACCCTATCTTATTTATTTATTTTCATACTTGTATACCGCACCCATTTCCCTGCGGGAACTCTGGGCGGTTTACAGAAAATTAAAAACAATAGCATCCATAACAAACAAAACGATATTGGCAAGAGGCGGGGGAGACAAAACACCAGTACTCCCCTATCTTGAAATATTTTATTCATCATGTTAAAATAAAACATTCCATAATCTTTTTTGTTTTTCTTTTTTCAATTTTTCAGAAAAGAAACCAAAAAGGCTTCAGGAAAAAAAAAAAATGTTTTTTTTTCAAATTTTTTCTGGGGTTTTTCTGAGCCTTCACATCTCTATGTAGTTGTAAGAAGAAGTAGCTGCATTTGTCTGTGCAAGAATTATAGGTAGAAACAAAATAATAACAAAAATAAAAAACCAATAAAATAAAAAAGTGGTAGCACCTTAATACTAGCTTTCGTGGAGTGGTTGGATTTTTTTCTTTCGTTTTTATCTACAATGCTTAAGACTAAGAGACACCTTTATGTAATAAGAACAAGAAGAGTCCAAACTCTGGCCACAGTCTCAGTTCAACCCAAGAGAGTTCTAGCCAAAGTCTCACCATATTGAAAATGTATTTACCAGGTGTGCTATGCATTATGGACTCAGGCTACCGTCCAGGAACTAACTTTAGACAGAAAACTTTGCTCTCCCATCATATGTATGTATGTATGTATGTATGTATGTATGTATGTATGTATGTATGTATGTATGTATGTATGTATGTATGTATGTATGTATGTATGTATGTATGTATGTCTCCTAAATGAATAGAGGATGTTTTCAAACAAAAGACTATTCATTGGAAGTGTTCTTGAGGATCCTTGAAGTTGCTGTCCCCATGGATACCATCTGCAGGGGCTTTTCTATCCAAGGCGTGTTATCCTCACATAGGATTAGCTCCCCGGAGAATTTTCTCTTGGAGAAATGCCTTGCCTTTTTGCTGCTGGCAGGAAGAATGAAACAGTCATTTGTTATGGGTCTGTAAGACCTCAGCATCACTTTTGCCAATGAATAAAGGGGGTGTGGGAGTTGAGGCAGGGAAACTGTCTGCTTTCTCCACAGGGAAATAAGGAAGCAAAGAACATCTGCTGACTCTTAAGAGATATCCACTGATTAAAGCTGAGGTAGTCGATGCAGTTGTGTTTTCCCTCTAAAAAGGACTCTTTCCTCTTTCCTCTTAACTCTCTTGAAAGCTTTAGCTATTTATGTTGCAACATCATTTTGTTGGCTTTAAAAAAAACCAGGTTACAAAACTTCAAAAATATGTGAACATTTGCTGCTAGATTCTAATACTATCTAGTCAATTTCAGGCCAGTATAAGAAAAGGTGAAATACAAGTTCAAACCAGACTTTGGGACAGTAAGGAGCCCGCGGTACCTCTTGTGGCAGTTTGAGGGGACACACAATAGGAAAACAATAAGAACATCAGCCTTGGAATTGTTTTCTGTTTGTTTGTTTAGTTTTCTTAAGTTTTAAGTAAGATGGTCAGCTATTCTGAAATACTTCAGAATGTGGTCAGGTGAGGAGATGGATGGGGTATAAATAAATAAATAAATAATTAAATAAATGAATGAATAAATAAATAAATAAATAAATAAATAAATTTCTGTCTTAGCTAATGAAACTTCAGCCAATTCTTATAGGGAAACTTTGTATACTTTCAGTATTTATTCAGCATAAAAAGTCTCTGAATGAAGTAACCTCTGCTACCCACTTCTATAACTCAACATATACAGTAATGCACTGTGTCTGACAGAGACTTGGGTCAATGATCCATAGGGTCCCTTCCAGCTTAGCTGTCAAGAAGAAGAAGAAGAAGAAGAAGAAGAAGAAGAAGAAGAAGAAGAAGAAGATGATGATGATGATGATGATGATGATGATGATGATGATGATGATGATGATGATGATGATGATGATGATGATGATGATGATGATGATGATGATTTATTGGGTCTACCCTAGGTAACTGTTCTGAAGCATTAACTAGTGCAGAAGGTGGCAGCTCTTCATCTCCCCAAAGGACAAGAGTTTACCAGGAAGGCATTATACCAATATTGTAAGGCAATAGTGAGCAAAATGTTCTTGACAATGGTGTTGGACTGCTGGCCTGGCAGGAGCTGGGGTTAACAGCAGGAGTTCACTCCACTGCGTGGCACCCAGGGGTCGAACCGCTGAGCTGCCGACCTTGCAGCCAACAGCTGGGAAACTCATGTTTTCAGAAAATTGAGCACAGGGTCCAAAGCCATTCACTATGCTGGCTGAATAATTCTGATAGTTCTACGACAAAAAAAATGGAATTCATCACAAGTTCTGCCCAATGTCACAGCCTACGCTTTACCCTTTCCTGATGCAGAATCACAACATGTATTTTCAGCCTTCAAAAGTGCGTTTAGCAAGCACAGCTAACAAAGCCCCAAAGCTTGAGTCAATCTATGACAGCTGTTTTCTCGTAAGGAAGGATCTAAGGAATATGCAGCAGCCTTTTCTTCCAACTTTATATTTTTCTGATCTTTTTCTTTTTCATCACTGCTAATCTTTAAGAACCTCCTCTCTGCTGCTTTTCTTCCCGGGTGCAGAGAGAGCACTTTCCCTAAGCTTCCACTTGGCGTGCCTTTTGGTTCACTGAATTACCTAGGGCAATAGAAGGGAATTGCTGCTCACCCTATAAATGTCTTAAGCCACTGAAGCTGGTAGTATATAGCCTTATTTGAATTAAATTGGCTCCTTAACTCAGTCTCTTAAAACTGGATGACTTCATATAACTCATTAGGTTTAAGAGGTAGTTTCACGTAGCATTTTTTTTTCTAAAAGAAAGAATCTGCCACATTACTGGGCAATTTCTTGGTTCACTGAGAACAACATATAATTACGAAAAAGGAAATATTTGCCAATCATTCATGCTCATTGTGGGAATCATAGAGTAAGATGGTATTCAGTTGACTGAGAAACTAATTGACTGAAAATCTTTATCTTTTGTTATCAGGAGTTTTGTTCAGGCTGATTTAGAATGAATGAAATCAATCATTCCAACATAGGATTTTAGATACAGTGGACCCTTGTATAACAAACAGCTTGTATAACATAAAATCTGTACATCATAAAAATTCTGTAGATAGGGGAAATTTGCTTAACGTAATTGCCTATGGGGTGAATCCGTACAACATAAAAATGGGATTACTCCATTTTTAATGCATTCCTATGGGAAATTTGTATAAAGAAAAAATTGCTTCACATAATTTCATTTGGAACGAATTAATTCCTTTGTACAAGGTACCACTGTACACAGACAGACAGACAGACAGACAGACAGACACACACACACACACACACACACACACAGAGAGAGAGAGAGAGAGAGAGAGAGAGAGAGAGAGAGCCTAACACAAGGAAATGTAAAAGAACAGACAATGAAAAACCACAAAATTAAAGGAAACTCCTCTGATAGTTTAAATGGTATGATAAAAGAAACATTTAAAGGTCCTTCATCTGGTGCTAAGGAAAATCACAGCTATCTAATGCAGCATTCTCTTTTCCAAGTGGCCAGACAGATGTTTTGAGAGGTCCACAACCACAGCATGAGTACAATAGCTTTCCCTCACCGCTGCTCCCTGAAAGGAAAAAAATGGCATTAAAAGTTATGTTCTCTCTGAACATCAAAGTAGCACACTGCCATTATGATCAGTAGCCTTTGAAACCCTTCTTCTCTATGAATTTTAACCCTCTTTAATGCCCCATAAGGGCTGAACTCTTAGAAACGTCAGTTACATATCAGAAGTTGCCAGCACAGTTCATTCCAGGTTATAACTATACCAGCCCTTAGTGTTTTAGCAATCAGATTCAGAAATGAAGCCTGCGTTTACCTCCACATGACCCCTCAGAAAACAAAAGCAAGCTAATTTGTAACATTTTTAAATAAAGTTAATATTAGAATAGTTTTCTTTTATTTTTGTTTCTAATAACATGTTAGAATTTAGTTTGACCCTAATTTAGAAGACACTCTGCCCAGGGTAGGGCCATCCTGTAACAGAGACTTTATTTGTTCCATTGATCAGCTGCCCAGCAAGCGTTGTCTAGTCACCTTACGTTAGTTTCAATCTGATGCCATGAACCACAAATCACAAACTACCCCTTTCATATTTTTTGTGGTTCATACTCATCTCTGTAGATAACTGAGTGATACTCGAAATAAAATAAATACAGAGTCCCACTCGTGACAAATCAATAAAGCAACAAATGGAACAGCTACAGTAATCCCCCACCTATCATGGGGGTTAGGGACCTGAGCCGCAAAAATGGAAAATCTGCGATATGCGGATGCTGGATTGGGTCAAGACTGGGGGGGGGTATCTGGGGGCTCCTAAACATACCTGAGGCCTGGCACTGCCACGAACGGGCCTCCGATGGGCTTCCCGGGTCTGTTGGAAGCCCCAGATGTGGATTCCAGTTATCCAGAAGTCACTTCCGGTTCACCAGAAACCACTTCTTGGGCCTCCGACAGGCCTGGGAAGTCCATTCGGGGCCCATTCGGGGCAGTGCCAGGCCTAGCGTAAGCACAGGAAGCCTCAAACAGACCGAAGCAGTTTACTTCAGGATTCCTTGCCTATCATATACTGCAGTCCCGTGATATACCGGGACAGCAGTATATGAACTGCGACATGATGGGGGACCACTGTACTATATTAAAATAGAATCTGTGGCCATCCAGAGCTGTCACTCTAAAATAGAAATAACTGAAAATTAGAAATATTATGAGCGTGCTTCACCTACTGTAAAAAAACAGCAGCATTTCAATCTTGTGCTACAAGTCTCATCAGCCCAACAACATAGCCAATGTTCAAGAAGGATGGGAGCGTAAATACAGTAATTTCTGGATGGCAAGAGTTTCCGTCTATGGTTGCATATTCCAGTACCAATGTTGGTCCTTGGGACTTTTAGAAGCCCCATTTCTGGAGTCAACCCTTCAATCACTTTCAGAGGTAGTTAGCCAGGCCTTGGATTTTTTTCTTTTGTATTTCCCAAGATGGCAGACCCCTACAGCACAATTCCTTTTACATTGTTAAATCACAGTTTATGATAATGTTAATAACTCTTTATTTCAAAAAAAAGCCATTTGTGCATGTGAGGCTGCTCTTCTAATAAGATGCATTAGTCAAGGGTGTGAAATGTTAAATTGCTTATGAAGATATAACAGCCAGTGACAGACCTACATTTTGGGGGCCCTTTGCAACCAGCAATGACATCTGGATAACCACTGTTATCTTCTTTAATGGGGTTACACTATATTACTAATACTAACATTATTATTTTTAAACCATTTTCATACATAGTCCCCAAAGTTTTAAGCAATGTGGACTAGCTGTTGATGCAATCAGGCCTAATCCCTGTGGTATTAAGGGCCCTTAAATTTTATCAGTTTCATTGTACCTCTACAGCCATTCTCAACCTTTTTGGCCACAGTCATAAACACAATATGAATGAAATAAATGTGGGCTGAATCAGGGTTATATAAATTGCATAACAAACCATATAAGGTGGTGTGTGAAGAAGATTGCTTCCCGTCTGTGGCTCCCTTTAAATATGCCACCACCACTTACACACTGTGAATAGCTGTCACAGCAGATCTGTCCCTGATGAGAGCCAAAATTCAAATGTCGTTTCATTCTGATGAGAGGGATTGTTCTCAACCTTTGAGGTTTAGCATTCTTCAGGCAGTGCAAAAATAATAAAAATCCAAATTTAAACATATCTCAGAAGCAGTATGTGTGTCCTGCTAGACTGAATTAGGACAGTAGGTTTCCAGATACAATTTACGCCACTTTATTTCCAGCCATTCCTAACACTCACCTTCATTTCAGATTTCCTTTTCTCCCCAAATGGCAATGCTTTTCTTGAAATACAGTCTCACTCCATGAAGTTTAATTGAATAAACTCCGGGAGGCAATGGAAGACAGGAGGGCCTGGCATGCTCTGGTCCATGGGGTCACGACTAAACGACTGAACAAGAACAAAAAGGACCCCAGTATCTCCTGGGGATTGGTTCCAGGCCTTCCCATGGATAAAGAAAACCGTGGATAAGAGAGAACGCCAAAAAACCCCAAAACTGCTGTTTGTGACAGTAGCTTGCTTTACGACTGCTGTTTTACGACTGCAGCTTGCTTTACAGCTGCTGTTTGTGACAGTAGCAGCTTGCTTTGAGGCTGCAGAATTGTTTAATTTTTTCTCTGCCAAATGTGGATAATTGAATCAGTGGTTAATGAATCAGTGGATATGGCGGTCCTAATGTATTTTGCTAAAATTCCGTTTGAAGGGCATTGCAATCAAAAGCCTCTCGTACTTTGACAAGGGTTTGCCTTTTAAATAAATCATTGATTCCAAATCTTTGGCTCACCACATTTTTTGTACTGCAACTCTTAGAAGTGCCTGTCAGCATGGCTTTTGCTCTGGGATTTGGGGAATTAAAAGTCAAACCATCAGAGGAGCATCATAAGAACTAGATGATGGAAGGAAAGGAATAATCTACACCCTAGATACAGCCATTCAAAAATGGCTGACACTTCAGTTCTTCCAGTGCTGGTTACACACACTGGTACAATTCAATGCTCTCATGCTATTAAAGATACATAAGTTCCTTATGTGCAGTTTGGGTGAATTACTTTTTAAAAAACAATGAGAAATTAACCCTCAATCAAGTACCATGCATCAGTGTGTTACACATATGAATGCACATCATGCTTCTTGTCAGTTTTCAACCAAGGAGTGCTAAATTACCTTTTCTAATTTATTGGAAAATGTGGGTTCCTCTTTATTAAAAAGAAATGGGCCAGGTGAAGCCTTGAGGATTAAGATGGTAATGATTTTGCTATGGATGTTTGCAGTAGAAAAATAGCTTTAATCCACCATTTCTTTTCTTTTTTAAGCCTCTCCCCTGAAGAATTATGGTTTGGCCTTATTGTTTTTAGCTGCTAATCTCTGCTGTACTCCGTTGTTACCTCGCAACCCACATTTCTAGAATGTTTACTTCCTGGATTGAATTCTAGTTTAGCTACTACACTAATCCTTAAATAAATCTTTTTCAGCTTAACTCCCTTCCCTTAACCCTATCGGCCAATGTTTACACTAATTTAAATGGGCAGGATATTAGATTAACGTTAATTGATGGAGTCAACATACTAATCCAGTTTCTACAGGTTTGCACCTTTGAAGAACATATTAAGTCCAACCACATAAATTACCTTTTCTCCCGGACACAGTGGGAGAGAATATATTTAGAAAGAGGCCTGCTATTAAGTTTTGGAAACCAAAGATGCTTGTATTGTGTGCCTCACAAGTTGGGTGTAATATAAGACAGCTCATACTGTTAAGCTGAATTCAGTTTCCCTCGCACATTCTGAAGCTTGGAATTTCCAAAGGTCACTGGAAATTAGCCTGAGCAACAATTTTATGCTAACAAATGACATAGTCTCATATAAATGTTGTGTCCAAGACACAATGATCAGGATATTAAGGGAAGCTGAGTGTCATGGTTTCCTTCCAGCTAAAAGAAAAGGAACTTTTAAAAGGTTTATCACCCCCAAAGTGGCTTTTAGTGACTTGAGCAATTCTTGGAATGGCACAGCACCATTGTACTTTAAAAATAATTCAGGGGGGCTGGGAAAGCATTGAACACAGAATTTGTGGAAAGTGCCTTTTCTAGACCATACCTTTCATAATCCCCTGCTTCAGTTTTCTGGGAACTGTAGTCTAAAAATATAGGGTCCCCCCCATCCAAAGTTCAGGTTAAAACTCTGGCAACTGTTGGGGAAAACTGAAGAGATGTGGGATGAAAATCTTGTGTTCCGTATCCTTTGCAACTAATCAACAGAATGGAGAACCTGCTATTTAACAGCATTCTGCATTATGTTTGCTTGACAAATAATATTTTATTTTTGTGTATATAATATTTTCAGATACTAAGATCTACCTTGCTGCTGTAGGTGTCATAGGATTCTGGAATAGATACCGATCTAGGATAATAGTCTGAGCAACAGCAGAAAGCAATCACAAAAGTGACAACAGGGATATTTATATAATGCTTTAACAAAATACTGTATACTAAGCGTTTAAATATATTCTTTGCAATATACTGTACTAATATGCTGCAAAGAACAGATCTTTTAAGACAAAGTATCCAGAACAAAGTAAGCACATTCAGGGGCCACTGAATGCTGCATGACAGTTACTGGGTATCAGAATCAGTGCTGGCCCACGAGCTAAGCCATAGGCACCACACACCGATCATTATCATTTCTGGACTACCAGTCCCAAAACCACCTCCTCATCCCAGCAAAGGATCCTGGTATCTGTAGTCCCATAAACTCTGGTGAGGCTGTATATTGTTTGCCTTGATTGCCTTACAAGGTGGGACTGGCACTCACCAGAACCATTGTATGCTACTGTAATAACGTTAACAGCTTATCGTTAATTCGACCACAGGCTTTGTTGTGAAATCCACAGCAATCCGGGGCCCTGGCTATAGCCTTTCCCCTACAGGGTAGGTGTTTATGGGCACAGTAGCACCAGAAGTTTTTCTGGAGCCCACAAACCTAATTTAGCTGTGGCCATGTGAAATTACTGACTCAACACTCCTGCAGCAACACATATGGCAGGAACTCGTAAGAAGACAGCTGGAATGCTGAACAGTTTAACCACAAAGGAATGCTTAGATCTGATTTACCTTTAACTGTTAATCTGATGATCATCAGTTGTGACATATAATAGAACCCAAGCAACCTGATGAACCATGCTATACTGTTAGTAGGAAAGTTCTCATCTACTCTTGCTTTCAACCAGGGAGTCCCAAATTATAACTAAGAGGAATCCATCTGGAAAATTACTGATTGTTTTAAATCCCAGCCTAACAATCAGTACAAATTTTAGGATAAAATTGTGTTCTTTCAGCATAGATGGGGACTGGAGTCACACCAGCGACTCAACTCGGGCATGACTCGAGTTGTTTTCTGACCTAATTATTCAGACCCAACTCATAATTCTGAACCCAATCACCCATCCCTTTTTTTCCTTTGGAAGGAAGCTTGTTTTTAAGATGAACTCGGGACTTAGTACCAAAGATTCGGGACTTGTGGCTTGCTACCAAAGACTTGGACCTTGGACTCAGTCCCAAAGTGTTGGAATATTTAGCAAGATTTACATTTCATCCATTACAGGGTTAATGTAAATGTAGACTATTATGGGCTGGATTTAATGTGAAGAGCGAAGCTGATTGGTTGTTGAGATCACACCACTTGGAATGTTCTGGTAGAAGTCTAGTTAGTGTGTGTGCCTTGTATTCTTAGAGAGAAGAGAAGCAAGTTCATAGCCTAGCAAGATGGCTGTTAGAAAAGTTATTGTTAGAAAGCCTCCTGTGTACCCTTCCCTTCTAGTTAAATAAATAGTTCTTTCATTTAGTAACACAAGAGATATCTCTCATGAAAGCAACCAAAAATCATCTGCAACCACCAATCCAACAAAGATCCCCAACAAATTGGTAGCAGAGGATGGTTTCAATCCATCAACCTCTGGGTTTAAAGACTTGCCAATATCCCTGTCTTTCGGGCAGCTGGCGCTGGTGCTTCATCCATGTTATGCCATTTTTAGGACAACCCAGATGTTTTTGTTTCCTGATGTAAAATGCAAATGGTGCTCACTTCCTAACCTACCTGCAGAAGCTGAGTAGACCTGCAACTGATTCTTACTTTAGAAATGGCCATGGGATAGTATCCTGTGTGACAGATGGAGAAATTGTCCATCTTCCTGAAAGCTTCTCATCATGGCATAGTGCAGCCAAATGAGTGGGAAAGGGCGCTACAGAAAGGAGAGGTTGACTGTTTCACTATCAGATAGGACTTAGAAAGTGGCTGTGGGTTAGTTGACAGAAGACTGATCAAGCCAGGCTAACCTCTGTTATTTCATTAGGCTGAGGAATGGTCCTAGAAGAGTACAAGGGTGTTTTTAAAGGATTTTTAAGAACAACAGATAGCCCTATTTAGAAGGAGCTAGCTTTTTAATGAGCTGATATATTGTTTACATGTTTTTTTAAAATATGATGTGGGTACATTGAATTAGCAAACCCATTGTATAACACGTCCTTTGCCTTGAGGAGCATAACTTTCATCCCTCATGGATAATTTTAAAAATAAAATGCAGTTTCAGCTCTGATTTCTGTCTCAGTGCATATCTGTACCCAGGTTAAAAGGTAAAGGGTTGGGAGAAAAAACTAGAAAATTCAAAAGTCACAAGTTCTGCCTTTAGCATTATGGTACTAACAGTATAATATAGGAGACATATGCACTGTCTTTGGAGATGTCTGTAAGTACAAATCAAGTGTATTGGTGATTTCTGGGATGACCACGAGGTGGAGCAAAGAAGTGATCAGGGTATGAAGATGGGCAGTGCTACCAAGTAAGGCTCCAGTGTCACCATTCTCCCTGTCCTTCCTTCTCTCCCTGTGACTGGTGAAGGGATGGGGCTGGGGGTAGCACTCAGTCATGGAAGCACTTCTGTTCCTTCTTCTAGTGGCAAGGCTCGTATGGAGTCTGAAATAAGCTAATGGCATTTTCAATCCTGCTTTCCTCCACCAACCCATGCCTTCAAAGTTGTAAATGAATGGTCAGAACTAGAGATGGGCATTAACCAGAAAGCCCATGGTCCGGGTTTGTCTGGTTCAGGTCCACCCTTGATTCAGTTCGGGTTCGGGTTCAGGTACTTACCGGCAGCGGCTTCAGCAGCTCCTCAGTGGATCCTGGCCCCTGCTGCTTCCTCCTCATTGCCACGGTGGGTGGTGGGTGGGTCCATCCTGAGCGAGACAGTGACGGCTGGGGGACGAGGACAGTGCGAAGGTGCAGCTCTACAGGAACAGCCGCTGCCCTGGAGACCCGCACCAAGAGAGGCGCTGCTTAGACAAGGGGAGCAGAGTGCACAGCTTGCAGATGGCCATGGAGAGCCTGAAGCAAGAGCTGCTCAAGCCGATCTGGCATGCTTTCATTGCCCTCAACCTGGACAGGAGCGGCAAAGTCTTCCAGCTCAAAGCAAGTCCAAAGGGCACTCTCTCTCTCTCCCTATCTTGCGCGTGTGCGTGCAGGCGCGCATGTGGGAGTGGCAGAAAAAATATTGCCCCCCTTCGGCTTCGGGCACTTCCTGCCTTGGCCAAAAACAGGCCGCTGGGACAGTTCTGCTATCCTTCCCCTCCCCCCTCCCGTGGAGCCCGCAGTCATGTGCAACAGGCAAAAGGAGCCTGCGGGCTGTTCAAAGTTGGACAGCCCTGTTGTAGAGCACCGACCGGCCACCCCTGGAGCCGGGAGGCACTCCTTTATTTTATTTTATTTTATTTTATTTTATTTTTATTTTTGCTTCCGGGTTCGGCCGTGCTGCAGCTGTAGCACAACCAGCTTTGTTTTGGTTTGGTTTTTTTTTTCTTTCAGAGCCGACCACGTGGCCCCTGGGGCCCAGTCGGCACTGGGATTTTTTTATTATTATTATTTATTTTAGGGTGCCGGCCAGGCCATCCTTGGGGCCTGGTCAGCGCTCCCCCTTTTTTAAAATTTATTTTTATTTTATTTTAGTTTCCCCCCACTTCTGGGTTCAGGCCCCACGCTACAGCTGTAGTGCGGGGTTTTTTGTTGTTCTTGTTTTCTTTGAGCACCAGCCGCGCAGCCCCTGGGGCCTGGTCGGCACTGGTTTTATTATTATTATTATTATTATTATTATTATTATTATTATTATTATTATTATTATTATTATTATTATTATTATTATTATTATTAATTTTTGGGTGCCAACCAGGCCACCCTTTTTTTTTAACTGTGCTGACCACATGGGCGCACTATAGCTGTAGCGCGGCTGTTGGCTTTTTTTTTTCTGGTCACTGTCCCAGAAGCCAGGAACACCGGACCTCTGGACCAGCATCAGGTAGGAGACATCTCCGCCCCCCCATTAACGAAACGAACCTAACTGAACCAATTTTTCTCAGTTCAGTTCGTTTTGTGTTAAATTTGCCCCTAGGGTTGTTATTTGGTTTGTTACGTAACGAAACGAATAACAAATAACGAAACAAAAAATCATTTCGTGCCCATCTCTAGTCAGAACTGCTTGTGTAAATCAGGGTGAACCCTTGGGAAGCTGATTGTTATTTCTACCATTTGAGATGCTGGGGGGGGGACTATACAACTAAAACTATCTAGAATTTTCCTTCTTCATGTTGTTTGTTTGTTTGTTTGAGGAGATAATAATTTCTCTCTTAGTTACTAAGAAGCCGATGGCAAGGTGAGTGATCAAATGGCCAGATGGATTGGGTATAAATATAACAAGCCAACTAACCAACATTCGAACAAAATAAGGTGGTGTGAACTCACAAAACATCAGCCAGCACAGACAGAACTCACTTTTGCTGATGGTATTTCTCTCTAGCATATTTTGTCAGGAAAGTGGTCCATGCTGGTTGCCTCATAAATAATCTTTCATCTTTTAAGTAGGAAGATTTAAAATAGCTAAGCTACAAACAGCCTGCTATGGCCATAGACCATTGCCCCCTCCAGTAAAGAAAAGGACAAAATGAGATAAAAGAGGAACATCTCTCTTCACAGCTTAACCTGCTCAAAGGCCATACCATGACCCCAGTTTTAATTGCAAGGTACGATAATACGTTTCACCCAAAAATAAACAGTCTAATTAAAGCTCTAACCACAGCTTCTATTCACCCTTGCTGTTACAACCTAAGGGGAAAGGATAATATGTGAAACAGCTAAGGTTATAATAATAGCATCTATTGCTTAGCCCTCTTAATCACAAAGAGATAACAAGGCAGGTCCTTAAACCAAGTGGAGAATGGATCACTGAGGGTGTGTGCAGCCGTATTCATTCATTCATTTAATTTCTGTTTTCCCCTCTATCTTTCCAGGTAATCTAAGGCAGTTAAAATAGGCAGTGCATGCGTGCATGGACATGCATGTGCAATGTGCATGCTTCATGCACACACACACAACCACAATACCAGTTCCCAGCAAGAAACTAGTTGAAGACCACTACTCTAAAATATGCCATTTCCATCTATGAGCTTGCTCAGGTATTAAGTTCAAGAGTGGCCTTTCTCTCGGTCCCAGCACCCTCACAGGCTCACTAGGTGAGGGCCTGGGTGATGGCCTCCTCTGTGGCTGCTCCCAGACTCTGCAACTCCCTCCCACAGGATGCCAGGATGCCCCCATCTTTGCTGGCCTTCCACAAGCAGGCAGATTGTTATGTTCTGTTGCTTTTAAATGTGTTTGTAATGCTAATTGTATTTACTGGTTTTAATATAATGCTTGTTTAATTCTTTTTCATTAATATTTTTGCATTTTTTCAGCTTTTATATGTTGTATTTTCAATGATGTCAGCTGCCTTGGGTCCTTGAAGGAGAAAGGTGGGGCAAAAAAATAAAATAAATAAATAAATAAATAAATAAATAAATAAATAAATAAATAAATAAATAAATAAATAAATAAATAAAACACTCCTACACCTCCAAGAAAACAAGGTTTATTTGTCTAAATCCAAGAGAACTCCCTCAAAGACATTGTACATGCTTGGTGCAAACACACAAGTGGTTCCATCTTTTGATCATGCTTTTCAGGATGTGACTAGAGATGGGCACAACCAGGAAAAATGACGTTTCGAGTTGTCATGTGTTGGAGCCGGCCCGTTTCGGCTCGTTTCCGTTTGTCGTGAATTTTTTCAAAAATTTGTCGTTTCGTTTGTCGTCTGTCGTTAGTACTGGTTTAGGGGGGGTAGGGTAGCGGGCTCCTGGAGGCACCTCTCAGGGGTGGGTGCCTCCTCTGGCCCGCTACGAAGGGAAGGCATTTAGCAGGCTCCTGGAGGCACCTCTCTGGGGTGGATGCCTCCTCTGGCCCACTACAAAGGGAAAAGGAAGGGTACATGGCCATGTAGCCATTGCGTACCAAGTGGCACTGGCAGAGGCACCTCTCTTTTGGGTACCTCTAGCTCACTAAGAAGGACAGCATACTGGCGTACAGAGTTTTTTGGAACTTTGGACTGTGAGCGAGGTGAGAGAAGAATGCCTCTGCTGGGCGCCCTCTGACTCACTAAGAAGGGAAGTGTACTTGCGTGTAGTGCAATGCGAGTACAGATCTGGTTTAGGATTGGGGTTAGGGCAAGGGCTAGGCTTAGGGTTATTACGGGTAAGGTTAGGGTGAGTTAGTGGGCTGAACCTCTGGATGCCTCTGACCCACTAAGAAGGACAGTGTACTGGCGTATGGGTTAGGGTTAGGGTTAGGGTTAGGGTTAGGGCTAGGGTTAGGGCTAGGGTTATAGTGGGCTTTTTATGCCCGACTGGCACATCCCAGAAGTCTCAGTCAAAACCTGGCCAAGTGGCTCCAAAAATTTGCATGGTCCCATCCCATGGTCAGCCCATCATTGTGCAGGTGTAAAAAAATAAAAATAAAAATAAAAATAAAATAAAATAAAATAAAATCAATGGGATTGGAGACAGACGGTTATTGCAAGAAAAACCCACTGCTGCTACTGTAAAAATTCAGGCAGTTAAAACACCTAATTTTCGCATGTTTCTGTGTGGTGCTTTGGTGGGTTTTTGGACCACGATTTCAAAAAAAAATTGTGGTCGCCATTTTGGATTCCCCCCCCCTGCACCGCATGGCATGGCGAGACAACGAGGATGCCCCCCACCAGAGCAGCCCAGGACAGGAGGGGGGAGGCCGGGGACCCCCCCCCCAGAAACCACCCCTCTGGTAGGTGCCCTCACTCAGGCAGGCATATTTTCACCTGCTTTTTTGGCCAGGAATCGGGGTTTTATTTTTAAAAACTTTTTTTCTGTGCTGCTTGGCATCGCGTAATCGTCGCGATGCCATGAACGACAACGACAAATCAGACCAAATTTTTCTTTTATCAGTTCGAGTTCGAGTTCTGACGGCTTAATTGTCGTTACCGTTTCCATTGCGTAACGGAAACGAGGAACGGAAACGGAAATGAGAATTTCACCAAGTCGTGCCCATGTCTAGATGTGACTTAAATAACAGAAGGAACTAGAGCTCCATTTGAAAGTATTCCCATTCTGTTCTTGATAGGAAAAAGGGAACCTCCGTTTCTTACCTCCTGTCAGAGAGGGCTCTTCTGTAGCACTCCAGCCTAACTGTAAAAATCCCATCACAGGATCTAATATGCCAAGATAAAAGCTATTTGAGGCAGCCTGGGGCAGCCATTTTGTCTGCACTGACCCATGACTAACAGTAGTGACATCCATTTTTTCTAGATTCCCGCAAAAAGCTCTAACTCATTTTTCTTGCCCAGAAGTATTAAGTCAGCCAGCCAAGACTTGGCTCTGGCCTGAAAAATATCTCTTCATTTGTCACGCTGTTTAATGTCAAATGTTGTTTGACATTATTTAGCATTCACCCATTCAGTCAAGATGCTAATATAATTAACCACCCTGTCTGTAATGTAATCTTTTTTTGTTGGGAAATGGGGGCGGGGTGACTCCACAGTCAATATTCTTTTTGGTGCTTATTTGCTTCATTGTCAATTCACTGACTTTTAATTTTCTTCAGAAACGAAATGGTTGGAAAGACATTTTGAGTCCTAGAGACCCCACTGTATGTAACAGAGAAGAACAAGCAGTTTGTTACTAGTCTGGTGTAAACACCCAGGCGTTTGTATTGACCTAAGGTAAACAGTCAGTAGCCTATATAAGCAGTTCACAGTTAGGCCTGGGCTAAATAAAGTCCAAAGATGTGTTTAAGCAGCAAGCAGGCAAACATTAATGCAGATATTTTCATGTTGGAATCCACCCACCCCCCTATTCGTTCCCAGGAGGATTCTTTAAATCATTTCTCAAAGTTCAAAATGTTGGGTTTTGGCCAATTTTTCAAATGAATGAGGTGATAGGAAATGTCACAAATGGAAAACCAGGCTGGAAATTCAAGGTTGTCAGAGTGGTTTTCTTTTTTATATATAATTTAATTATGCTGTTTTGCAGTGAAGTGGGATCCACTAATGCTTTTCAAAAGATCCCAAAACTTATACATTATTCTAGTACAGAAAGAAACTGCCTGTCTGGAAAGAGAAAACAGAGGGCAGAGAAAGCTTTTTTATGAAATTGGCTTTCACTGAATAGGCCCCTATTTCATGGATGAAGTGCTAATAGGCACTTTAGTTTAACTAACTTTATTTCCCCTGCTCTCTCCCCTGTAGGAGTAATTTGGTTCTGGCAGGTTTCCACCTCTCCAGGTACAGTTCTGAGGATCCACCAAGTAGTGGTTCTCAATATGTAGGTCCCTGGATGTTGATGTTCCTGGACTGCAACTCCCATAAGTCTTCCTCACTAACTGAGCTGGCCAGGCTTTCTGGCAGTTGCAGTCCAGGAACATCTGGGGACCCCACAGGTCGAGAATCACTGCACCAGAGGGTTCAGAGGACTGGAGCTGAACATAGAACATAGTCCTATACAATGATATTGTCAACATTTATTACAGCAAGTGGCTCTAAAGAAACATAACAAAACGAGCAAACAAGTCATACAGCCACAAAGCACTAGTTGACCAAGAAGTTAGAACTGTCCGGAAGAGTCACAACTGCTGCTCCACAAAGAATGTATCCCTTTCCATACTGAAAGCCATTATGACCTACAAGCATTTCAGGGCTTGTATTTAAATATACAGCAGGGGATTTGCACTCTCCTATATCTGCTACCAGAGGCAGTTCAGTCAGGGGAATAAGATGACTAGATTCAGGCCATGGTTTAAAAAGCAAAATCCAAGTGCAGGCACACCGATCCATTGATCCAATCCTGCCTATTTCCCCAAAAGGGAAGTCTTCTTGTGGATACTCTTGTTAGATAATTGCAGTCACAAATGCATGGCTATATTGCAAATAGAGATGGGCATTTTTTTTCCATTTCATGGGGGGGGGGTTCGTTTCATACAAAACAATTTTTTTAAAAAAAATCATTTTGTATTTTTCATTATTATTATTTTTGTTATTCGTTCCCCCAATGTGCCCGATTTGGGAGGGTGGGTTTTAGAGCCACCGAAACTGCCTCGGTGGCTCCATGACATTTTAAAAACCCCACGCCTTTTCCCCGATCGGGCGCATGGGAGGAACTGCAGGGTTTTTAAACTGCTTTTTAGCCATCAAAGCAAGCGGTGGCAGCAGCCATTGGCACTTGGTTTGGTGGCAAAAACAAAGTTTTAAAAGCTCGCTCTTCCCCCATAATCGGGCACACTTGGGGGAGTGCGGGCTTTTTAACCTTTTTTCCAACACCAAACCAAATGCTGATGGCCGCCATCAGAGCTTGGTTCAGTGGTAAAAAAAATTTTTTTAAAGCCTGTGCTTCCTGCCCCAATTGGGCACCTGTGTGGGACACCAGTGCAAGATGCCAATGAGGGAGTGTTAAGGTATAATTTACAAGCTGAAACAAAACAAGGTTTGTGGTAATCAACAGCCATGTTGAACATGTGTGTGAAATGCTGAGTAACTGTGGTTAACAAAAATACATATGTATTAAGGTTAAAGTAAATGATGTAATGCTTTATGATTGGCTGAGGCTTGTATATAGTGAACACCCATGTGTAATATTTTTGGCTGAATTCTCTTCTTTACTTTGTTAGGCTGTCAGATTGACCTACTGAAATATACCGATGGTGATGGTAAGCTCTGCTTTAGTGTCTTTATTTTCTGCTGAGCCGTGCTCAAAAGCCTACTCCAACAGAGAGCCACAAACTGGCATCCCAGCCATTTTCAGAGGGATCCTGCTGAGTGCCGAGTGGACCATTTTTAAAGGGGTCCAGCTGATGACACCTTGGCAGGATCCCTCTGAAAATGGTCAGGATGCCAGCGTGAGAGCCCCGAACTGGCATCCTGACCATTTTCAGAGGGATCTTGCTAAGCTGTCTTCAGCTGGACCCTTTATAAAATGGCCCACTCAGCACCGGGGATCCCCAGGTGGCAACTGGCTGCCCCCTCAAGCGCCAATAAGCTGGCATGTGGGACCCTGCCAGCTGCCACCCAAGTGCCAATCAGCTGGCACGCGGGGCCCTGCCAGCTGCCCCCTCCAGCTCATCAGCATTAGGGAGGGTGGCAGCCAACATGCATTGCTTATCAAAAAATAATAAAAATGACAAACGGAATGGAACAGAATGAAAATTCCCAATTTGTTTCACTTTGAGTTTTTAAAAGTACTTTGTTTTTCATTTCATTAGGAAATGAAATGAAAAAAAAAATGAAACAAAAAATTGTTTTGTGCCCATCTCTAATTGCAAATCATCCAGAGATCCACCAGTAGGTACAACCAACCTGTTATAAACAATGATAAGTGAACATGTTTTTGTGAATGAGATTGCCACAGGAAGAATTTTCATATAAACAGATGCCAACACCATCATCATAATTTTGTGTACCAGTAATTCATACATGTGAATGAGAATTGTTAATATCTTGTTGAAATAGTCTCAATACATTCAATTTGCATATGTCAGAGGAAGTAAGATTGTGTCTGCTAGTCATACCCCATGACCTCTAGAGAGAGGTGTGGACAACATCTCCTGCACACACAAAATTAAAAACTGTCTACACAGAATCAGAAAATCTGTCTCTGGCAAGCTGAAGCTGGCATTCACATCAATGTAAATTCCATGTAGGCTTCACACCATTTGCCAAGTATGCGGATGCCTACACGTTCAACATACTTGGATGTGTGAATACTGCTTAAATGTTTATTAATAACATGGTGATAGGGTCAGTTGATGTAAATGCATGTGCGTCTAAGCAGGTGCCCATCTTTAGGAAGGAATGGGAAATTTCAGCCCAATAGCTGTTTTGAAAATGAACTACCACCAGCACTACTTAGCATGCCTGTTGGTTAGGAACTGTGGGCACTGACCTCATATATGGATGAACACAAGTTTCCCACCAATATATTGGGGTTTCCCCATGATGGCCCTATAAATAATGTGATCACCATCAAGTCAATTTCTTAATTCATTCATTTTTTCTTACACTTTTAAAAAACATTAATTTAAAAATAAGTTGGGTAGCTGCCTCTAAATAAATTCCAAGCATTTCTACCCATAATAAGTAGCAAATCAGATAAAGATATAAGTATGAATGGTCTATTCACAACACAACACACGTGCACACCCCACAACTGATGATCATCTTCTGAACATCTCAGAATTTCTTATTCAAGCAGTTTTCTTACACAACCAGAATAGAACAATGATTATGGCAAAGCCATGATCAAGCCATTCTTGCTGTGTGGCATTCAATTATAGGAGCAGTCTTCTTGGAAATTCTCTTGCCACGTTTGATATGAAGGTGTTGAACCAACTCTGAGATTCCCCTGGTTTGTAGCCTTAAGCATCCTGTACCGCTGTGATATGTCAGACATCCAATAAATAGATTTTCCAAGATATGCCACAGGGATGAAATTCATGTGATTCCTATTAGTTCCCTTAAACCTCGTGGCTAGATGTTTCATCCAGCATGTGCAAAATCATCTGTCTTGTAACAGGGGTCAACACAGAGAATTATAAAATCAATGAGTCATTAAGAAAACACGAGTGCAAATTCCGAGTCCCTTGTGCCTCTCTGAAGTGACTGATTTAAAGATTATTTGTGTGTTTTCATTGCAAACAATTTTCAGGCTAGTTAGCATGGCAGTCTAGTTTTGTAACTGTGCCCAAGCTTTCTGGATCGATTTTGAATTAATTTATTAGTTGAAGTGTTATTGATTCTTATCTCTTAAATACAGCTACAGATATAGTTATGATCTCCATGAACCATTGCAGAAATGAAAAACATTCCTTTTCTCACCTCTAAACCAACAAATTATATCAGTTTCTCATCTTGATTCACTAGCTGTGAAACTTAATATTGTTTCCCAATGGAGATATAATAGAACATGGATTTATTACACTGAGTTGCTATTGTGGATTAAAGTGAGAACTGGACACTTCTAAACTCAGATTGAAGCCCTCCCATTAATTTTACTAAGATTATTTCAGGGGTTCACCTAATAAACATAATTATTAGAGATTATAATACTGAATTCAATTGTTGACAAATATATAGGTTCTTTGAAATTTGGTTGAATAAACAGTGGTGTCACAGCCATTCATAATAATAGATAGTAGAGATGGGCATGACCAGGAAAAATTACGTTTCGAGTTGTCGTGTGTCTGAGCCGGCCCGTTTCGTCTCGTTTCCGTTTTTCGTGAAATTTTCCAAAAATTTGTCATTTTGTTTGTCGGTTTTTCGTCTGTCGTTAGTACTGGTTTTGGGGGGGGCTCCTGGAGGCACCTCTCTGGGGTGGGTGCCTCCTCTGGCCCGCCATGAAGGGAAAGCGGGCTCCTGGAGGCACCTCTCTGGGGTGGGTGCCTCCTCTGGCCCACTACAAAATGGCATGCATAGCCAATTGGATATGCATACCATTAAGTTGCAGTTACAGCCGGCAGAGGCACCTCTCTTTTGGGTGCCTCTGTGACTCACTGCCTGCACTTGGGCTGGGGAACGAAGTGAGAGAGGACCCCTACGGGCGCCCGCTGTGACTCACTAAGAAGGGAAGTGTACTTGCTGTAGTGCAATGCAAGTACACAGATCTGGCTTGGGGTTAGGGGTTAGCGCAAGGGCTAGGCTTAGGGTTACTGGTAAGGTTAGGGTGAGTTACTGGGGTGCACCTCTGGGTGCCTCTCTGACCCACTAAGAAGGACAGTGTACTGGCGTATGGGTTAGGGTTAGGGTTCGGGTTCGGGTTCGGGCTAGGGTTAGTGGGCTTTTTATGCCCGACTGGCACATCCCAGAAGTCTCGGTCAAAACCTGGCCAAGTGGCCATGCAATTGGTGGAATGGCTCCAAAAATTTGCATGGTCCACTCCCATGCCCAGCCCATCATTGCGCAGGTGTAAAAAAATAAAAATAAAAATAAAATAAAATAAAATCAATTGAGACGTTTTGTTGCAAGAAAAACCCACTGCTGCCTGCTACTGTAAAAATTCAGGCAGTTTTAAAATAGCTATTTTCACATGTTTCTGTGGTGCTTTGGTGTGTTTTTGGACCACACGATTTCAAAATAAATATTGCGGTCACCCCATTTTGAATCCCCCACCCGCACCGCATGGCATGGCGCGAGTTGGCGAGACGACGAGGATGCACAGCCCAGGAGAGGAGAGGGGGAGGCCGGGGACCCCCCCGAAACCACCCCTCTGGTAGGTGCGCTCACTGAGGCAGGCATATTTTCACCTGCTTTTTTGGCCGGGAATCGGTTTGTTTGTTTTTTAGTTTTAAAACTTTTTTTCTGTGCCGTGCCGCTTGGCGAGTTGTGACTCGACGAGGATGCGCACTTTGCACAGCCCAGGAGAGGAGAGGGGGGGAGGCTGGGGACATCCCCCCCAGAAACCACCCCTCTGGTAGGTGCCCTCAGGCAGGCATATTTTCGCCTGCTTTTTTGGCCGGGAATCGGGTTTTTTTTTAATTTTTAAAACTTTTTTTCTGTGCCGCACCACTTGGCAAGTTGCGACTCGACGAGGATGCGCACTTTGCGCAGCCCAGGAGAGTAGAGGGGGAGGCCGGAACCCCCCCCCCAGAAACCACCCCTCTGGTAGGTGCCCTCAGGCAGGCATATTTTCACCTCATTTTTGGCCGGGAATCGGGTTTTTTTTATTTTTAAAACTTTTTTCCTGTGCCGCTTGGCATCGCGCGATCGCTGTGATGCCAGGAACGACAATGACAAATCAGACCCATTTTTTCTTTAGTCGGTTCGAGTTCGAGTTCTGGCGGAGTAATTGTCGTTACCGTTTCCGTTACGTAATGGAAACGAGAAACAGAAAAGGAAACGAGAATTTCGCCAAGTCGTGCCCATCTCTAATAGATAGCATGGAGATGGCCTTGGAACACCTTTCTAAGGATACAGATGTAATATAGCAGGGCTGCCCAACAGGTCGACCACGGTCGACTGGTAGCCCGCAAAGGGTTAAAAAGTAGCCCGCGGCCCTCCCACATGATCAGCACTACACACAAGGAAGAAGCAGCCAGAAGGGCTGCTGCAAAGTCTCGCGTTTGCCCCATCCCAGGTGAGAGGATGTGTTGTGCAGCGAACAGAAAAGATGGCATGAGGGGTGGGGATAGAAGCAGCTGCAGAGTCCTCCTTCCCCTCCCTCCCTGGCTAGAAGATTGTCGCCCCAGGGGCGCGCGGGGTGGTAGAAACAGCTGCAAAGTCCCCCTTCCCCTCCCTCCCTAGAAGATCGTCGCCCCAGCAGTGCACGGAGGTAGAAACAGCTGCAGAGTCCCCCTTTTCCTCTTTCCCTGGCTAGAAGATTGTTGCCCCGGGTGCGCGTGGGGTGGTAGAAGCAGCTGCAGAGTCTCCCTTCTCCTCCCTTCATGTTATGGAAGCGCTGGAGCCCAATGTCTTACTTTCCCTGTTTCAACGGGGAAGGTTCTGCAGCTCGCCTCTGGGATCATGCAAGTTACAAAAAGGTTAAAGTTCTCACCTCCTTTTTTTTGCTGGAAACAGACGCAAAACACCCCCTTGAAAACTAAAAACACATCAGCAAGCTGGTGGGCTCTTTATCTTCGAACCAGGGAGGGAGGGGAAGGGGGACTTTGCAGCGGGATCTACCCCACCCTCCTGTGCTCCAGGGGAGATGATCTTGTAGCTGGGGAGGGAGGGGAAAGGAGACTGTAAATGGATTCCTTGTGTTTTGTTCACCCCTCCAGGACCTGCTGATCCTCTGTCGCTCTCTCGCTTTCACCAATCCCTCCCTTTCCACATCCCTGGAAAACCATCCTATCCTCCCCCTGCCATGAGTTTCCATCCTTGCTTGTGGGCGCTTTATTTTATTTTTGTTCCACCAGTGGCATGTGCATCTTTATTTATTTATTTATTGCAAAGCCAGTGCTTGTCCACCGAGTTTCTGGTTTGCTTTGTCACTGCAAGGCAAATGCCAGGTGCTGAGCCATGGGCGGTTGGGGGAGAGCAACCGGTGTCTCTCTCCACCCATCCGGTGGTTCTTTCAAATGAGGTTGCAGTCCCCGTTGTATTTTCACCTGCCGGTTGGAAGGCACTCCAGAGAGCATGTGTGCATTGCTCAGGTTGGTGGTGATGCAAGGACTGGGCAGTGAAAGTCGCCCGTTTGCCCCTTTTCTATATTGGGGGTGGGCGAATGGACCTTGGGGTTGTGCAAAAAAGGTAGTGGGGAGGGGGAGGGGACACTCAGTGAGAAAGAGCTGCGGCTGTATTTTTGCAAAATGGCAAAGCCTTCCTGAGAGAGAGAAAGAGAAAGCAACCACCTGCTCTGCAAGGCTGGAAACTCATGGCAAGTGAGGGGAGGGTGGTTTCCCAGGGATCTGGAAAGGGAGGGTTGGAGAGAAAGAGAGGGGGGATCAGCAGGTCCTGGAAGGGCAAACAGGATGCAAGGATTCCATTTCCAGTCTCCCTTTCCACTGTGATCAATGCCTGTATATTTTTAAGACCCTGTTGTGGGTCTTAAAAGTGTGTTACCTTTAGACCTCAAATGGTTTTCCACTGTTATTATTATTAATTATTAATGCTAGGGAAGAGTCTGTGCCCAGCTTGGGAGTGGTTGTTCTGCTTCTTTGCCATGGCTGGTGCTGTTCAGGAATTTTTTGAAAATAGATTCTGTGATTTCAAAAAAAATTGACACAGTTGTGGAGTACTTGTCATACCCATTCAAAGAAGAATTGGAAATTAAAAAAATAGCAGCTGCTATCAGTGACAATTTTTCATTGGACAAGCCATCTGTTGAAAAAGAAATGTTAACCCTTAAAATGACATTTTTCTCAAGACCCGTGCTAATTTCCAGCCTTGAGAAGATGCAGTGAACCTGTAAACTCCTGTTTTGGGTCAACTTATTTGTGTGAATCTGCATTTTCAAATATGAAAATGAAAAAGAGGACACAACGTTCCAGCATAACAGATGAACATCTCCAGGATTCCCTGAGACAGGCCCTCACACAATATTCACCGAACTTGAAAAAGCTGGTGGATGAAATGCAGGCACAGACATCTCATTAAAGAGCAACTTAACACAATTGCACAAAAATGTTAGAGCACAGAGAGAACCCCTATTTCCCTGGGCTCCTTGCTCTCTGAAGATGCCAGCCACAGAGTCTGGCGAAACAACAGGAAGAAAACTTCCAGAACACAGCCAAACAGCCCAAAAAACTCACAACAACCATAATGTTAAAGTTACTTAAACTTATTTAAAACAGTTAAATTTAAATTTAAAGTTATTTAAAGTTAATTAAACAGTTCTTACTAAATATTCATCTCTCTTTTATTTTCACTTGATTTCCTTAACAGCTGTGCACATCCAAATAAATGATAGTAGGTTCATAAAAATGAGGGGAGGGGATCCTCCAATTTTATTGGGTTAAAATTTAATTTGAAACTATTTTTAACCTTAGTTTTCATGTAGTAGCCCTCAGACTCTTTGGTCTGGAAAAAGTAGACCTCGGCCTGTTCAAAGTTGGACAGCCCTGTAATATAGCTTTATCTCAATAGACTAGGAAAAGGGATGAGAAATTTGGCTGCTTCCCTGGAAAATCAGGCTCTATAGTTTGTGCCTAGGATGAGCCAACTAAAAATGGGGAGAGAATGCCCACTGGTAATTGGAAGACCAGTAGGCATTCCCTGCAGTATATCCCTGCAGGTTCATCTGAGTTCATTCCTTGGTATTGAGTTAATTAGGAGAACAGTTTCAGCTGAGTGAGGAGAGGAGTAAGGAGTGACTCTCTTGTTTGTGAAACTTTAGGGAAATATGACAGCTGCTTAGCAGATCTTCTGGAAGAATCTAAAAACTGGAACTTTGGTATAAAATGGGAACAGAAGTTACAGAACAACACACACACATAGCATACCTCTTAGGAGAATGCTATGCTCATTTGCTGCCTACTACAAGATATGCACTTTGTTTATTCTCCGAAACTATGCTGAACTATGCCAGGATATAATTTTTAGCATAAGGTAGCTAGTAGAGATGAGCACAAACCTCTCCTCAGAGATTAATGCTGGTTTGTCAGTGTGACATCATATTCCCTTCCTCCACCACCACTCTATGCTGGCTGTTCCTCTCCCCAGCCAGCATGTTCTGTTCTTTCCCTCTTCTTTGCACAATTGTCCTGTCACAACAGGAGTGCTGCTTTCCCCTCCCCCTCCAGCCGCTGTCCACTGAGACACAGAGGGGAGGCAGAGAGAGAGTCCTGCAATGCTGCCTTTGAGTGAAGCTATTTCTTTATTATTATTTTTATATTCTTCCAGAATGGCATCATCATCATCATCATCATTGGCATCCTTCAGTCTCAAAAGACTCTGGTAGCATGTCTGGAGTACAGATCCTAAAAACAACACCTAGTGTGACTAAGGGCCTTTTTACATGACCCCTAAGATCCGCTGGCCACTTAAATTTGGACCAGAGATCTTAGGGGTTCGTCGCTCTTCCTGTGTCCCCACTCCCCTCCGCACTTCCTGGTTGCTGGCTGCGTGAGGGGAGGGAGAAAAAGAGAAAGAAAAGCATGCCGCTCACCTCGTTCTGCCTCTCCTCTCTGTAAAAGTAGCTCTTAAAGGGGCGGGAGCCAAAAAACAACAAACAGAAGCAAGGAGAGCCCCGCACTCACTATCCTTACACCGGATCAAATAATTTTCACCTCCAAAGAGCAGGTACCTGAAAGCTGCGCTGGGACGCACTAAAGTGGGCGGGGTCGCACTTAATTTCCTGTTAACTCCGGAGCTGGTGGGTAAACATTTTTAAGCTCCGGATCTGGGAGCCATTTGCCCCAGAGTTTAGGGGCCGTGTATAAACGCCCTAAATAGGCCAATTCGGGAATGGCAATCTCTACCGCACTGGGGGCAGATGTATTCTGTTTCTTGCCCAGTCCTCGAGTTTCGTTGTTTCAATGCCTGCCTCTTTTCCTCTGCCTGTTGGACAAATGCCTTTTCAAATTTATGTAGACCATGCTGTATCTTTTGCCTCCAGACAGTGCGATCGGAGGTCAGGGTTTCCCATCTGTTGAGGTCCATTCCCAAGGCCTTCAGGTCCCTCTTATAGATATCCTTATACCGCAGCTGTGGTCTCCCTCTGGGGTGCTTTCCCTGCACTAGTTCTCCATAGAGAAGATCTTTTGGGATCCGGACATCCTCCATTCTCACAATGTGTCCAAGCCAGTGTAGGCATAACTGTTTCAATAAAGTATACATGCTAGAGATTACAGCTCGTTTCAGGACTATGCTATTTGGAACTTTGTCATGCCAGGTAATGTTGAATATGCAGCTAAGACAGCGCATATGGAAGGTATTCAGCTTTCTTTCCTGTCGGGCATGGAGGGTCCAAGACTTGCTGCAATACAAAAGTATGCACAGTACACAAGCTTTATAGACCTGTATCTTTGTATGTTCTGTCAGCTTCTTATTGAGCCATACTCTCCTTGTTAGTCTGGAAAACATAGTAACTGTTTTACCTATGTTTTTATTGAGCTCAGACTCTAGTGAGAGTGTATCTGAGATAGAATGGCATACAGCATGATTAAAGCAATAAAACCTTGACATGTGTAACAATGACAGTAATGTGAAAAGCAGAGAATGCATCACAAAAGTGGTGGAAATATTGATAAAATCTGCAACATTCAAAAATTGTTCCACCTTATGTCCCCTCCAAAATGCATGTAAAGACATCATATTTTACAGGCAGGAAGTTCCAGAGCATAGACCACATGGAAAGCTCTCTTCCTGAAGTATTTGAGTTGGACATCTTTAATAATTGGCACCATTAGAAGGCCAGTCCTGAACCATTTCAAATGGGAAGTCACTATGAATCCTGTATGCCATTGCACATATGAACATGCCAATTGGTTAGTATAAAGAGCAGGCAGATCAAGCCTATCTTCCCATGTACATAGTAAACTGGGTTTAAAGGGGCTGTTCAACATCCAGATTTAATTGACCCTAACAAATCTTATTCATCATCCAGCAAGGGGAAATGAGGGGTTTGTAAGTCATGATTAAGTGTCATACACCCAGGTTTGTGACCTTTACGCTTAACCATAACAAAAGAAATCTAACACAAAAACTACCCACGTAACTGTTCATTTTGACAAATACATAACTCCCTATGTGATTCAGCTCAGTGTTTTGATATGCGACTGAGCAGCCAGAGGTCAGGAGTTCAGAAGAAGCAACCTGTGTAGTTATGCACAAGATGCAGAATCTCAGGGCACAAGAGAATAGTAAATTACTTCTGTATACTATCTATGTAGAAAACTCTTTAAAGGGTTGCCAAAGTCAAAATTGACTTGACAGAACACAATTATTATTGTGTGATTATACTTTTAGATAATTCCAGAACATGTAGTTAGAAAAGGGAAGAATTCCCTTCTACAGAAAGGGGGGGGGAGATATTTTTATGAAATGTATTCAGATTCTCAGAATTTTGATTCCTGTACTTTTGGAACGAAGCAGTAAAGCAGAAACTTGGAAAATCAAACCAGCAAAATCTTGGAAATCAATAAGTGCAAAAACCAGACCTTTTTTTGTTGGCCTTATGAAAGAAATCTGTTGGACAGACAAAATGGATTAATTCAAGTGAAAGCTCTAATCTGGCTAGAAAACTACAAATATTTATATATCAAGTCTCTTTTCACCATGGAGGACTTTTGTAATTTGCATAGGTAATCCTCTGAGCCTGTATGTGGATTATGCCAAACATGTGTGTGGAATGCACATCAGATGCTTTAGATTATGAGTTATACATTTATGGTTTATCCCTAGATTTCCAGTTACACTGTTCATCTCAAAACACCTTATTTGCAACTAGTGCTTTACAACCCAAGCATGCCCATACATATACACACTCACTTTCTCTCACCAAGCCCCACCAGGTCCTGTATTAAAAAAAAAAAACTGGCAGTCATACTGCTTCACTGACAGCTGAAACTGGTATTGCCAAGTGACCAGTGTGACACGTGCTCATATGTCAAAATCAAAGCCTACAGAGCCCTTTGTTATGTCAAAGGAGTGGCCCTTCCAGCAACAACGGTAAACTGTTAGGTCTGAAGGAAGATAGACAGACACACTATAATAAATTTAAAGGCTAAAATGGTGAGTTCCAGCAGAAGAACAGCCCAGAAGATCCTTCTGTGTTTAAAGCTGTGGGAATGAATCCTAAAAATCTAGACAGAAAATTGAAAGCATCCATTGAGGTCCAAAAAACCTAAGACCCAGAGCATGCCAAATCCCACAGCCAAAACCCATGACTGAGCAACCCTAAAAAAAAGAGAAAAAGAATCAGCTGCTCCAGGGATAAGTTTCAGTTGAAGAGCTGGAAACTGTCCCCACCACAGGTTCAGTTTTGCCTTAACACCTAGGTGGATCAGGTGCCCTTTGTTAAACTGTGCCTCTAAATGGTAAACATATACAGTGGACCCTCATACAACAAACGGTTTGTACAACATAAAATCTGTACAACATAAAAAATTCCAGAGATAGGGAAAAGATAGGGGAAATTTGCTTAACAGAATTGTCTATGGGGCGAATCCGTACAACATAAAAATGGTCACGATTAGGGATTACAGTGGTCCCCCGCCCTTTCGCGGTTCACATACTGTGGTCCCGCTATATCGTGGGACCGCAGTACCCAGAAAGGGCTTGAGGGAAGGGTGATCGCACACTGCCCGCCCGCGGCTCCCAGGAGCTCTGGGCAAGCAGCGCGCGATGGCAAAGGAGCTTTTGACTGCGGAGCCCAGGACTGGGCTCCATGGCCGAAGTCCCTTTGTCCGATGGCGCGCTGATAGCCCTGACCTCCCAGGAGGTCTGGGCAAGCAGTGAGTGATTGCAAAGGGGATTTCGGCTGCGGAGCCCCAGTGCTGGGCTCCGTGGCTGAAGTCCCTTTGGCTGATGGCGCACTGCTTGCCCCGACCTCCCAGGAGGTCGGGGCAAGCAGCAAGAGATTGCAAAGGGCTTTTGGCTGCGGAGCCCCAGCGCTGGGCTCTGCTGCGGAGAGCCCTTTTTAAACATTGCATGCTGCTCGCCCACACCCCCGGGTGCGGACAAGCGTTACACAAACATTGTGGGGCCCCCACCTGCATCCGCATATTGCAGATTTTCAATTATCGCAGCTGGGTGGGTCCCTAACCCCCGCGATAGGCGGGGGCTTACTTGTACTCTGTTTTCAATGCATTCCTATGGGAAATTTGTATAAAGGAAAATTTGCTTAACATAATTTCACTTGGAACGAATTAGTTCCTTTATACAAGGTACCACTGTATTTTCTTCATCTGCATAAAATGTGAAACCTTCAATCCATACTTTCCTCACAAAATTGTTTATTCCCCTCTTAATTGGGCTTTTAAAAGGCTTTAAGCAATATGAATAGGCCCTTTTGTCCAAGTGGGTGGGATAGAGAGAAATGGGTCAAAAGGGAAAGCGGGGGAGGGGAAAGAAAGCATTGAGAAAGAAAAAGGAGAATAAGGAAATGAATGGAGAAAAAAGAATATAAAAGGGGGGAAGAGAGAAGGATGGGCAAAAAGGGATAGAAAGAGGAAAAAGGATGGGAGAGCGAGAGTTTGATTAAAGAGGGAAAGCAAATGGTTCAGTATCATCCACATTCAAATTCTTTAAAATGCTGTGTCCATCCCAAGGAGAACGAATTTCAAAATTTTCATATGCGCTTAAAAAAAAATAGTATCTCATCCTTCCTGAGATACCTCATCATATGAAGCTTGGTTCTTAGTAGAACTAACTATACTAACTATACCATTTTTTTCTTCAGGACTTAGGTATTTCACACTGCTATAAAGAGCATCATAATATTATCTGGGCAGTTTCTAATAGGATTATTGATGTCAGAATTATTAATGACAGCTGCCAAAGCAACAACCAAAGGTCCCCAGCCCTTGTGAAAAATCTGGTCTCAAGCTGTTGCATGGAAGCAATATAAAAAGATACTCCCCCTTTCCTCCCCACATGAAATTGACTCAAAACTTTGTGAAAACAGCTCATTATTCCGATCAAGGTAACTTAAAGAAATAAATTAATACCATCTGTTGGTTCCCAAAACCTGATGAAATTTGACAATTCCAGCTTTGAGCAACTGTATTACGCATGGTGCCGCCCATGAGTGTGGGTGAGTGTCTGTATGTTTGTGTGTGAAAGCACACATGCATCACAATCACATGTGTGCATGTAAAGAGAAGCGTCAAGGGTTATATAAGATGGGACCAAACTTTGGAAAAGTAACTTTTTGAACTGCACGGCCAACAATCCCCCAACTAGTATAATCATTGTCCAGGATAGTAGTCCTGAATGGTAGTGCATCAGGTTACTTCTCAAACGTTGGTTGTGTTTTCAGGTCTAAAGCAGGACAGCTTCCGTTTCAACATTTTTGCCTCCAAAAAATAGTTCAGGCTTGATTTGATCTAGGACCCACGTGTTTGTCTTTCTGGCAGTCCAGGAAAAGAACCTCACTCTTAAAAATACCACTCTGAATTTCTGTGCATTCAACAAAGAGTCACCTTTTTTACCACCTCCCCCCACCCCAAAGATCTTAATTAGGAATGGGCACAAAACAAAATGCTGTTTTCTCGTGTCGAAATGACACGAGGAAGCAGCATTTTGTTACAGACGAAACCAAATGGTGTTGTTTTTTGTTGAAACAAACCATTTTGTTCCGTCTGTAACCTGATTGGAGAATAATAAAGTTTTTTTTTTAAAGCTCTGGGCTTTTTTAAAAAAACTTTTTTTTCCTCCCTCAAGCCCTGCCTGCCAGCTGATCGGCATCCTGGGGTGGGGGAAAACTCCCCTACTCCAGCGCTGATCAGTTGGCAGGTGGGGATTGGGGGGAGAAAAAAAGTTTTTTATTAAAGTCTGGGCTTTTTTAAAAAAACTTTTTTCATCCCCCCAAGCTCCGCCTGCCAGCTGATCAGTGCTGGGGGTGAGAAGGATTTTTCCCCCACCCCAATGCTGATCACCTGGCAGGCGGGGCTTCAGGGAGGGAAAAGGTTTTTTAAAAGCCCGGGCTTTTTTTTAAAAAAAATTCCCCTCCCTCCAAGCCCCTCTTGCCAGGTGATCGGCGCTGGGGTGGGGAGGAAAAATGTTTTCCCTGCCACTTTCCATGCCCCCCATGAACCACTTTGTTAGTGGTTTGTTTTGTATGATTTTTTTTTTTTTTTTTTTGGAAAAATTTGTATGAAATGAAATGAAAAAATGTGGGGGAGGAGAGAAGGAAATGAAACATAATATTTTCATTTTGTGACCATCCCTAATCTTCATCATTAACAGCAGTATAGGAGGTGATCATAGCAGAGGTACCTCCATACTTGGAATAGTAGCATCTACTGAAGTGGATCCATGTAAGTGGGAAAGGATTATTGTTCAGAATTCATTTTCGAAGACTACAAAATCTTCAAGGCTGAAGACAAATTCATTTGTTGCAAAATGAGTTGGCAAATGTCTTCGTGTTAATGAAGGAGAAAACATGAAATTTCAAAATGTCGAAAGTGTGAGACAGCGATCTGGCCAATTTTCCTTATTCTTATCCAGTACTTCAGCAACTGCACTATAATGAGCAGCCTAAGGAAATGATTGCTGAAGACATCTGATAAAAAGAACTACCATCCCTATTCAGTCTCTTGACTCTCAGTATAACAGACTGAGTTGTTTTAGTCTCTCCTTCAAAATATATATGTGTGTGTTAGGCTTGAAAGAGAAAGACCCAGAAGAGGTGGATGAAAAATGCTTCTTCCACAAGGAACACAGATGCAAAATCCCATAAAAGGAAAGTGTTTCCGCACACCAGCAGTAACTGTAACCAGATGTATTTTTGGGTGCAGGTTTGGCAGTGTAGATGGACGCCATCTGAAGACAGTAGAAGAAAAAGAGTGCCTAGAAACTACACATTCTGTCAGCCTCTTAAGCCATGGAGGGAACAGAAGTTGTCAAACTGATACCTGTTTGGCATCATTTAAATTGAAATATGGACCGTCTCCCCCTCTTCAAAGTAGTGGGTTTTCAGATGATAATGATGGATTAACATTGAAGGGGAAATGCCATAGCAGTCTGTTATTTAGATTATACATTTAAAAAAAGCACCAGGAGCACACAACATTTTTCATAGATCTGTCGGTTGAAGACAGCTGAGAAATGACAGTGCTGGGAATGTTACAATAACATGACATTTTACCCCCAGTCACGACACTGGAGGGCAGGTGTTTGGGGCAAAGGATCTTTTATTTTTAAGACTGTCCCTGTATTTTTGCTCCCCTTGAAAAAACATATAAAAATTATGCATTTCCAAATCATGGAGGATTACCGGTTCAAAGAGCTGCACCCTTCATAGTCAATTTCTTATAGACTCACACAAATGCCATTTACAAGGCATTTCTCTACTGCTGGGAAGATTAATGTAGTGCCCTTTCAACTGGTGGACACCACACTCAAATGTGGTTCCCATTATGGGGATTTAACTGTATTCCAGCATCCAGCAGCATGGATCCATGTTTTCAGTGGTCAGGTCTAAAATCATGTATCAAGCTCATTCTGTCAGTGGAAGGAGCTATCTAGCGATGGAGCACCCCAAAGGGAAGGATTATTCTGATAGACTTCCCGTCCCAAGCATTCATCGTAGAAGAGCCAGAGAGTCTATTGTGGCATTCTAAGAAGATGATTCACAGACATTGTTTCAGTGAGAAAAAAAAAGACATTTAAGAAATAGCATCACAGAGCTGGAGGATGTCTCAGAGTCTATCTACTCCAACCCTCTGCTTAATATAGAAATTCTAGAACAGCAGTCTCCAACTTTATTTCTGCCAGGGACTGATATTGGGTCCCAGGGTGCACATGCGTGAAGTGCAGGCGCATGCAACAAGGACACACAAATTCAAGGCACCTCATGCATGCAATGGCTCCCCCGTGTGCAAGAGGTTTGGCACAAGCATGTGCATACATTCAGGTGGCCCCCATGTGCAAGGTTCCCCCATGACCATTTAGGTAATTACGGGTGCATGGAGGAAAACCATGCCGAGGGGGGAGAAGCATGCATGCTCGGGTGCACACCTTAAAATAAACCTTGCTGTCGCAGCCTGGTTTGTAACAGGCCACAGTTTGGCAGCAGGCTGCTGCGAGGGGGTTCAGCACTAGAGATGGGCACAAAATGAATTTTTTATTTGTTTTGTTATTCGTTATTCATTTTGTTAGGGAACAAAACGAATAATGGAGGGACCCATCAAAGAAAAATGAAATTGAATGGAATGGAAATATGCATTTTGTTGGCTTCATTTTTTGTTCTGGTGTACCTTTTCCTCCTGGGCCAGGCCAGGGGGGGAATAAAAAAACAACAGAGGCACTAGCGCCTCTCAGCTGGGAAACGCTGGCCCCAAGCCAGTGCTTCTCAGCTGTAAAAAAAAAGGGAAAAAAAGAAAAAACCCCGCAATGGGGACTATTTAAAATAATAACCCCCTCCCCCCAAAATAAACGTGTCCCTTGTCCGCGCCCAGCCAGAAAAAAATGAAACAAAAGTTTAAAAAGAAAAATGAAACAAAGCACAAAATGAATTTTTTTTAAAAAAATTATTTCGTATTAAACAAAATGAAATGGGGGCCAGGGCAATGAATAACGAAACAAAATGCCATTTTGGCATTTAGTGCCCATCTCTATTCAGCACCCCTGAAATAGAGCAAGGGCATTGCTGGCAAATGGATGTCTAGCAACCGGCCCAAGACTTCCAACATGGGAGAGCCTACGTCCCCAAAATATGTGGTTCTGTACTGTCATTGAAATTAATATGGCATTTCTCCTAATGCTCACCCAAAATTTACGTCTCAGTAACTTAATCCTATGAAATTTAGCCTCTGCAGCAGCAAAGAAGTAATCTTTAGCTTCTCCAATATTTCCCTTTGCTGACAGGGTCCCCCTATTATTCATCTCTTTGGGACGATAAGAAAAACAAATGACTGTTTAAAAGTAACTTTCCGAGCTCTGCTGTCACCATTGACTATGCTTTGGGCTAATAGGTGTTGCAGTCTAACAGCGTACAGAGAACTACCAATGACCCTCCAATGCGATAGACAGTCTGCCTGGCCACTGAAGTTAGCATCTCCTCAGGACTCTGAAACCAATTCAGAAAGGAAAAGACTAGAAATGTAAGCCAGTAACAAAGTCATTCATAATATAGTTAGCTATGAGTAATAAAATAGGAACAATGGGGGTTTTCTTTATAATTAAAGGGAACAGTTACTCAGCTTTTCCACTTCAAAGAACAGAAAGAGAAGACTTTTTGTTACTGTGAGCAATGAAATGGGCAGGAAATGGAACTCGGTGGCTCAGCCAAGCATTAAGCCTATGAACCTGAGATTATTATTTCTTTTCTCTTTTTTTCCCTTCTCCCAGATGGGGAGAGGGGGTTGGACAACTCTTCAAGCAAATAAATGTAATCTTCTATTCAGGTAGAAAGGTAATTTCTTTTTCTCTTCAGAGGTCAATGAGCTATAGAGTGGCAGGTGCATGAAAACCAATCTTGCGGCATTTTCGGCCTCAAACTGGTAGTTTTTCTAAGAATGATATTGTTCACTTCGAAACAAGCAACCAGTCATACTCTAGCTTTGTCGTTTCAACAGAGTGGCTTGATTTTTAAAAAACAAGTGTACATGGATTGGCTAGGAAAAGGCACCCCTCACTACTTTTTATGAAGCCCTATCATCTCTTATTTTTGAGCAATCATTCAAGTCTCCCAGCATTTACAAAGACATTTATTTAGAACTTTTTCATATATTGTCATTATTATTTTATTGTTTTAAGGACATCCTTCCAAAGTGCAATATCATTCTTTCTTTCTTTGTGTCAGAAGCACTAACAAATTCTCTTGACAAATAAACATATACTACTAAGCAGAATATAAATATGTTATACATTTTTTTATATATGAAAAGATAAATTAAATGAAAAAGATTGAAACAACTAGATGACATTCAGCCGGGCAACATCAACTGCATTCTCTCTTGCCAATTTAAGATCTTTCTTTGTACACTTTGAAAGTCATTTTATGCATTATAGCATGTGTGAGATGGTTTGTTCTTCACATTCACACATTCACATTCACATAATTCAGAAGCACCGCTTCAGAGTAATATCAATAATTTGTTTTTTAAAATATGACTCCTGCTTTCAGAGGCCATTACCCAGGTTCAATCTCCAGATTGGGACAGGAAAGAATCCCACTCAAAACACTTAAGAGCTCCTGCCTGGAAAGCTAGCAATACTTGGCTAGATGAACCAAAGGCAGGACAGCTATAGCACCATTTCCTATGCTCAGATGTTAGCACACCAGAGAAGGGTTTGTAAGAAAGGGGCTGCCCTTTATATCTCACAGAAAGAATGCCTAACTTGTAGGGATGGGCACGAAACAGAAAAATAATGTTTTGTTTCATTTCGTTTCGTGGTCACCCCATTTTGTTATATTTTGTTTCTTACATTTTTTAAAAAAATCATACAAAATGAAATGAAACAAAATGAAATGGCTCCCTTGGGTCCTAAAGGCACAGATTTGGTGCCCGGGACTCTAGGACTCTAGGAGCCGTTTTTAAAGGGCTCCTGCTGAGCTGTTATCAGCTGGACCCCTTTAAAACTGGTCCAGTCAGCACCAGGGGGATCTCCTGGTACCGAATGGCCCAAGTTTAAAGGGGTCTAGCCATTGACAGCTCAGCAGGAGCCCTCTGAAAATGGATGCATAGGCAGTTCCACACAATCGCGCTGCCTACCCGACCGTTTTCTGAGGGCTCCTACTGAGCTGTCAATGGCTGGACCCCTTTAAACCTGGCCCAGTCAGTACCAGAGGGTCCCCCTGGTGCTGAGTGGGCCAGGTTTAAAGGGGTCCAGCCATTGATAAGCTCAGCAGGAGCCATAAGAAAATGATGGAACAAAACGGTTCATTTCAATGCAAAAATGACCGTTTCGTTTAGTCTATAACCAAATGCTGCTTCCTCGTTTCATGTCATTTCGTTATGTAACAGCATTTCATTTTTCGTTTCCTGCCCATCCCTACTAACTTGGTATTAATGACCATTTCAAACTTGCCCCTTTCAGGTAGAGAGTAACATGCATGGACCATAACTGTTTTTGGCCACCCAGGTCAACATGAATTTTATTTTGAACCGTGATCCTGCATGTGAGAAACATTACCCTTGTGTGAAGGAGGCTGTGTCCCAATTTTAGAAACAGAAGGTGGACCTCTTACAACACACACTGACACACACAAGGAGAGTTGGGTGAAGAAGAAGAAGAAGAAGAAGAAGAAGAAGAAGAAGAAGAAGAAGAAGAAGAAGAAGAAGAAGAAGAAGAAGAAGAAGAAGAAGAAGAAGAAGAAGAAGAAGAAGAAGAAGAAGAAGAAACTTTTTAAACAGCTAAATGAGTGTGTTGTAGGGTGGCTCTTTTTGAGTTTTAGTTGACTCGTTATACATACTGTATGCTCAGACAGAGTAGGTGCAGAAAATCAGGCAACACCCAAGCCATCCTATTAACACAAGCAGGTAAGCAGACAGGCAAATGAAAGTGCAATACCTTATGGTATGTGAAGGAAGGAACATGTTGAAAGAGAGGCCAATCTGGAAAGTATGTGGTTGTCTGAAAGGACAGGATGGATGGCTTCAGATGTGCAGGTGCTTCAGCCCCCATGGGGTGGCAGGCCTACACCACTGTTCTGCTGTCCATTGATCTTGGACTGTTGACCCTGCCTTGGACCTTGACTGATGCCACTGGAAGGGCTTGCAGGCCTGCCATGCTTTTTGAATCTTCATCACTCTTTGCATGTGTCTAGAACATCCACTAGCAATTAAGTCTGGGAAGCAGGCCACAACTTTTTCACAGGAATGGAACCAAAGGTGGCTTACAAAAACATCTTCATTCAAATATAACAAAATCGTATTAGGCAAAAAACACATACTAAGGGCAATCTTGCAGCAGTTTTTCCCTCTTTATTGGAAAAATGGTGCATGACTAATTGCATCACTGTTCTCGTGCTTCAAGAAGCAGGGTGCCAACAGATGGCTGGCAGTGTGGATTAAGTTGTTTGCCTGGTTGCCTACTTGCACCGCATGAACTACAGTCTGCCCAGTAAGTGACCAACAGTAAAATAAAATAAAATCCATTATGATCTTACAACATAACTAGTATTGACACACTTTAAAACATCTCAGTTAAAATAACAATGACAATTTGCATTAAACCTAAAAGAAAACCAGCACATCCAGTTCAAACACTTGTCTGTAGCAGGCTGTCCATTGCCCAAAGGCCTACCTGAATGAAAACAGGACTTCCACAGGACTTCAGGTGGACAGTTGCATATCAGGGCAAGTAATAATAAGCAAAAGCTGATTTCCCCCCACTTATTCTCAGCAGGTGGCAGCACTCAGACCAGAAGCATCTTTTCGGTCCATCAGAAATGACAGCGACTACTAGGAAGAACAACCTTAAACAACAGTCCTATTCAGGGCCCAAACTGACAGTGATCTCCATCAAAATAGAAGGAATATCCCTGGCCTGCTTCAAAAGCTGCAATAAACATAAAGGTGACCTCCTATGCTTGCAAGGAACTCATAGGGACGAAAACCAACAACAACCTCAAGTTGCCAAAAGGCAACTAATTGGTGAACGATGCCATCAGCAATAACAGATTTCCACATTCTGTCCACAGCAGTGAGGGATAAGAATAATGTTGAAATAATACCAAATGAGCTCAGGTGACTGTACAGTGACATCTGTCTATAAACCACCACTCATGACATTTTCCTTCTCTGAACCATCAAACTTTTGTAATAAACCAGTAAGGTTTATAATAGGTGACTTTAACAGCCACAATAATTTATAGGGCTAAGAAGACAATGAAAGTGGAGAAACTGTAGTAGAATGGGCAGATTCTTACCAACTATCCACGAGAGCAAACCAGCATCCAATAACAGTGGCAGATGGAGGAGAGGCTATAACCTGGACCTCATTTTCTTCTGCGAGAATATAGCTCATCAATGCCTAAAATCAGTAGGAATGCCAAAAAACCAAATGCCCAACACCATCCCCTTCTATGTGAGGTCACAGCCACCATTCAACCACACGTTTTGAAATACTGGAGAAGGTACAAATTCAAAAAGTGTTAGATGAAAGTGTTAGATATTGATCCAGAACTCACATGATACGTTTACTGATGTTCAGAAATGTTCCAGGAAATTTACCCCTCAGTGAGGTAGAACCTCCTATATTCAAGGTTTAACACACAGCATTATTGATCTACTGAATAAATACTTCAGCTTTTTTGAAGAAAACTTACTTATTGAAGAGACCATTAAAGCCGGACAACAGGTAGCGTCATCTATTTCAAAGCACAAAAGGGAAAAGGGGGAAAAAGCTCACGGAGGAAACAGACATGGGCGGCAGCAGACAAAAAGCATGGAGACTACTTTACCACCTCAGTATTGATGCAACCAAATGGCCATTGCATGCCAACATCTCAGCAAACCAAATTGCCCACCAACTATTACTTAATGGGAAATCAGATTCCAACCCATGGAAACACAAATAGAAGATAGGAAAAAAACAGTAGATGAAGCTAAGTGACCTGACAACCCCCTTTATTATAGGAGAACTGGAAGAGTTGATAAGCAAGTGTAAGAACAGCAAAGCAGGAGGCATTGTTGAGATTTAGATTTAGCAAATCAAAGATTTTGAACCAATAGCAAAAATATGGTTACTTGGCCTCTAAAGTAATTATCTCTCACATATCAAAGATATGGAGGAAGGCTTGTATGATAGCTATTCTTAAACTAGGCAAGCCACCAGAAGACCCCAAAAGCTATAGGCCCATAAGAGACACTATCAAGATATCAGAGAAGGCACATGTAATTTGGGGTGGGGGTGTGAACCATATTCAAAGTTATGGTTTTATTTTGGCATGTGAGAAAAAAAGAGTTACAGTGGTACCTCGGTTTACGAGTACCTTGGTGAACGAGCATTTTGCAAACCATGCAAAAATTTTGCCTCGGTTTGCGAATTTTGCTCTGGTTTGCGAGCAAGGTTCACCTCAGTGATGGCCCTATGCTGCCTGGAAGGGGCCTCTGGAGCTTGTTCCAGGCCACATGGTGGGCTTGTGCAGGACCCCTGGAGCATGCCCCAGGCCAGGCGCAACCTAGAACAGGCCTCCGGGCTGCTTGGTGGGTCTTCCCCAGGCTTCTTGGGCCTCTGCACAGGCTGGAAAATACTTTTGGCATACTGGAAGTGGCCTCCGGTGCTCTCCATGGGCCTGGCAATGCCCACATGGGCCTCCGGGGCATCCAGCCAGGCACGGCACTGACTGGAAGTCACTTCTGGGCCATGCAGTGGGCCTCTGCTGGGCCTCTGGAGCTCTCCGCGGGCCTGGCACCATCCATCCACTGCCTCCAGAGCTTTCCCTGGGCCTGGCACTGCCCGCCCGCAGCCTCCAAAGCTATCCCCAGGCTTGGCATCTCACACCTACAGCCTCCGGAGCTTGCCCTGGGCAGCACTGAACCAGTGTGAGCTCTGGAGACCACTTTAGCTCCTCACCAAAGCAATTTTCCCCATAGGAAATGATGGAAACTGGAACCCCAGAATGGATCAGGTATGTTTCCATTATTTCCTATGCAGAAATTTGCTTTGATACACAAGTATTTTGGTTTATGAGCATGCTTCCGGAACGGATTGTGCTTGTCAACCAAGGTTCCACTGTATAGGTGTTGCTTTCTCAGTATGCAGCTTTATTTCATTCTTCATGTGTGGTCTTTTTTGTTGTCCCTGTAGGCCATCAGTTCTATGACTTACGGTGACCCTACAAATGTGCAATTACCAAAATATCCTGTCCTCAACAACCCTGCACAACAAGTGGAAAATCAAGCCTGTGGCTTCCTTTATGGAAACACTCTATTTCTCCTTTGTTCTTTTCGTGCTGTTTTCAACTTTTCCTAGCCTGACTATCTTTTCCAGCAAGTCTAGCTTTTCAGCTGCTAATAGCTCAGTGGTTTAAGCATCTGACTGTGAAGCCAAAAGTTGTGAGTTTGGTTCCCCACTGTGCCTCCTTGACAGGGGCTGTACGCAGTAATCCACAGTGTCCTGCCCAACTTTGCATTTCTAAAATCATGTGGTCATAACATGACGGTCCACTTCCATAATTTTGCTTCCACAGTTTGGAGTTTCTCTGAAAACAAAACAAACACACAGTCTTAGAATAATGCAGCAAACTGCCAATTAAGAAAGCAATAGCCATATTTGTTTCTCCTTGCTTTTGAAAGAAAAATTATAATATAAAATATGCTTAATTTCAAGCAACAAAATCTATCTCCTCTCATATATCCTGATATAACTGTTTGATGTACAGTAAATCAGGCTTAGTTCTGTGGTTGGGATGCTTGAGGCTGGGAGTTTGCTTCTCTTCCATGCCTTGCAGAAACCTGAGTTCACCTGGAGTGTGTATGACTGATGGGGTTACACACCCTGCCAGCTGTGTTGTTCTGGACAAGTTGCACAGTCACTGAAGAACATCATAGGAAGGGACTGTTCAACCACTTTTGAATTCTTGATACCAGAAAACACTGGGAAGGTTATCATAAGGGTTACTAACTGAGTTGACGGCATGTTGTCGTTGTCGTTGTCGTTGTCGTCGTCGTCATCATCATCATCATCATCATCATCATCATCATCATCATGCATGGTACGGAATCAATTATCTTTATTTTCCTTTTCTTCCTCTCCAAGTTACACTGCAATTAATCTGGAGGGGGAGAGATATTGATATTCTTCTTAAATTCATAACATCTTTGTTTTCTTTTTCACTGCAATATTTTGAATTTCAAATTAATTATTAAGGGAGGCAGGTTGGAAGGGGCACAGAGATGACAGGGGTTAAATCAAGGTTGGGAAACACCGATAGATGTACAGTAGTTCTCTTGCACACCCAGTTCTGCCCCTTTGCACGCTCACATACAATGAGATACGAAGAAGCTGTCAATGCTGCTGAAGTTTTCCAGTTCCTTCCTCACACAGGCCACTCCTTCCCAATTAATGGGACAACATTCAGTGGTGGTGGTGACATAATAGGGCTGAAGGAATGTTACTCTTTGACTGCAAGGATGAGATGAAAGGAAGCAAGTTGGACAGGAAAGGCCTATTGCTGAAACATCTGCAGGTCTTGCCATAGTCTATTTTTCTCCTTTTGATCTAGCACCTCAGATCTGCTTCAGCAGCCAAAAAAAAACCCCCAGATCTTGGCTGAGTGGTCAAATGTTCAATATTCATCATAGATTTGCAAATTAGCACAGATGGTTCTGTGATCTGGAGACACGGTTAAAAAGATCACAGCTTTAAATAATCTTCCAAGTGCTCTGCCAAATTTTCTTTGTCATTCATCAAGTACAGCAAACGGTTCTTTTAAGGCAGGTTGAAAATACAGGAACACGTGTGCTCAGAGTGTATACTTAAATCCGTTGAGGAGTGTTTCCACACTGTCGAAGGAGTCCGGAGGTGCACAGTGGCATGGCCTCATATGCAGCTGCTGGAACAATCCCCTGCACTCATCTGGAACAGTACTAACTAACCCTACACACACGTTGGACAATACTCCCATTGTCCAGGTGGGGATGATGAGCACTAGAGTACAAAACACCTGAGAAAGAAAGAAACAATCAGATGCTATGGAGGGAATCCTCTCCATTGAATTGGGAATTCCCATGGTGCTGCCACCAGCCAGGACAAATTTCTAGCAGTGTCATGAAGTGATGGCAATAATGAGGCAATTGGAACTTGAAAAGGTTGCATTTTGGACTGCAGTTCCCATAATCCTTTACCCTGCACAGGGGTGTGTAAAAACTCATAATGCCTATATATATTTCAGTTGCCATAAAGAAACTACTAAAGGAAAATCTCAGACCAGGGCTTGACATGTTACTTTCTTTGGACTAGAACTCTCAGAATGCTCCAACTACTGCTTGCTTTATTGCTTCATTTTTCTGCCTGAGATATTCTGGGAGGTATAGTTCAAGGGTTTTTCTAGCCCCAATTAGAGAAGGCTAACTATAGCCACTAAAGGTGGGCACGAAATGAAAAAAATTGTTCTGTTATTCGTTATTTGTTTCATTACATAACGAAATGAATAACAAAAATTGTGATGAAATTGGAACAAACAGAACAAAACCACAAAAAATACGTTCGTTACGTTTCGTTTTCGTTAATGGCGACACACAATGAAATGAGCAGTTTTTAAATGTTAAAAAACATCCTGAATATCCGTAAAAACCCAGAGATAATTATTTATTCTGCCTGATAATACCTAACAGGGGGGTTGGGGTCCTTAAAACGTGCATTTATGTCTTTTCTCAGATTGCTGTATTTTTTTTACTTTAAGAGGAGTTAGGGGACATCGACCCAAAATGGCTCCCAGATGCCTAATATTGATTTCTTGGGTATTAAAACGCCCTGAACATCTGTAAAAATGCAGTGATAATTATTTGAAAGTATTACCTACCAGGGAGTTGCGGTCCTTAAAAGGTTTGTTTTTGTCTTTCTCCCATCGCGATGTATTTTTTTCTTTTCCCTTTAAGGATGACACAAAATGGATTCCAGCCACAAGATGGATGCAAGCCATGTGATGGGATCATGTAAATTCTTGGACAATTTCAACCAATAGCATGCCCAGGTTGCAGACTGGGTAGGTGTAGCAGCCACAGAGGGCATAAAAAACTCTGGCAGCCCGCGTCCTCCTTGCAGTCTGTGGTGGGAGTTAGGGTGGGATTGCTGTCTCTGCAACTCATTACTTTAGGCCAGCCAGGCAGGTGTGTGTCTCTGTGTTCCTGCTGGCTGCAGCCTGGCTCTTAGGGGGGGAAGAAGAGATTTCTCTTGCGGCCTCCCTGTGTGTGTGCGTACCTCTCAGTGAGTACCCTGCCCTGCCCTGCAGTGCAGTCACTCTGCGGCTGCCTTACGCCCTGGGCAACGCCTGCCGCTGCCTTTGCAGCCTCCCTGCATACCTAGTCTATACTGTGTCTCTGCCAGCATCATTTTTTTAGTGTTTTCCCTTTGGTCTGGGGTGTTGGGGGACGTCTGCGCACGGAAATGCTTTAAGTCGCGCAAAAAGTGGGTAAAAATAAAAAATGAAAAATGAAAAAACAAAACGAATTTTTTTCAAAAAATTCACAAAAAATGAAAACAAACCAAAACAGACCCGCAATGAAAAAACAAAACATAATTTTTTCAATTCGTGCCCATCTCTAATAGCCACACAGCCATGGCCCTGAAGCATTCAGAATGTAAACCAATACAGTAGGATCCCAGTATCTGCCTTCCCATGGATAACGAAAACTGTAGATAAGAGGGAACACAAAAACCCAAAACAGCTGTTTTGTGACAGTAGCTTGCTTTATGGCTGCTGTTTGTGATAGCAGCTTGCTTTACGGCTGCTGTTTTATGACAGTAACTTGCTTTACAGCTGCTGCTTGTGACAGTAGCTTGCTTTGTGGCAGCTGGATTATTTATTTAATTTTTCTCTGCCAACCTGGATAACTGAATCAGTGGATACGGGGTCCTATTGTACTCTAGCATGTCAGCTCCGTGTTAGGAACATGAAATTACCTCAGTTTTATCCCATTTCTCCAAAACCTTGCAATTTCACCTGGCCCTTGCTTCTTCCATGCTGAAATTAATGTATGCAATTTCCTTCAGGCTGGTGAGCATATTTTTTCAGCTGCACATACTTGAGCCGTCTGCATAGTCAAATATGCACAAAGTTTTGTGTGTGATTTATTTCTCCTAAATGTTCTATGATTCTTGCAAATGTGTGAATTTGTGACCTGAGGTGCATTTCTTCCTGTCACCATTCTTGGTCAAGCCCGTTGACTCCAGCAAAATTGCTTTTCATGCTTCCTCTCTGGGCAATGGAGACCTATCTGTTTACATCCCACGGTGCACTGACACTCCAGGGAAAGTATGAAATACAGTAAGTGCCCCCCCACACACACACACACATAGTGGGAGGAGAGCTCCAGATGATCATTTTCCACCCACAAAAGTAGTCTGCATTTCAGGCAGATGCGGAGAGCGGTGGGGGGGTAGTGGAGGAAGGAAGGGGGAAAGAAAAGAACAGTGATAAACTATTTGCACCCAAGTAAGATAAATGGGTAACAGCTGAAATGTGAGACCAGGCACCAATGGGCTTTTGCCAACAGACTAAGGAAAAGTGTACAAAGCAGTCAGGAATGAAATTACACGCTTTGTCTGTCTGCACTATGTAAGGATCTAAGGCAGACAAGCCCAGAATGATAGATCAAGTAATTCATCACTATAAGGGAGGCAGCTCCGTAGAGAACACTTGTCATTCTGAAAGATGTATAACATATTGGTCAACTGCCCTAAATAATATCTTACCACTTAGTGGAATTTAATTATATGCTCTTCAAAAATCTTTAAAGGCCACCGTTCTTTCATCAGAGCTTTTTCTGGAACTGTCCTGACTTCAAAAGCTTGCAGGCACTGGTAAACAGAATCCTTGTTTTCCACTCTTTTGACAATTGGCTCTTGATCAGACATGTTGTTAAGGGAGAGCTGAAAGCATCATACTTCTCTAAAACATGTACAAGAACTTTTCTGTCCAAGGTCCCATGAGGAACTAGTTAAGCATTCCATACGTACAAGTGACTGCCTTTTACAACTTATTTATTTATATAAAGTATTTAAGATATTTCTACTCCACCTTTCTCCTTTAAAAGGACCCAAGGTGGCTTATACAGTATAACTAAATGCTAACAGTGGGGAGAGCTGTATACAAATACAGTACAAAAGGATCAGATGAATAGTCTACAAAGTGGACCTCCAACATCCTCTTGGGCTAGTGTCTCTGGTGCCATCCTGCCTGTTCTATCAACAATCTGGTATAACATTGCATGTATCTTTGTCTAAAATTTTGGGAAACTGTTCAGAGCTTGGAAAAGGGCAAGGTCTACGGTTAGGCAATGGATGCTGGCTGCCTTCTGCTCATGAACATTTTCTGCAGGTTGTCTAGTCTGCTCCAGGATGTCTGGGACTGGAGTGCTATGTTAACACACACACACACACACACACACACACACACACAGAGAGAGAGAGAGAGAGAGAGAGAGAGAGAGAGAGCAGCCACGTCCCCGATTCAATCACTGCACATACTCAACATAAGCAACATTTGCAGTTGGAGAACAAAGGTTCCCGCTGGGGAAGTAGAAGATAAAAGGGTTCTTCAATCTGGAGACTCTGGGAAACTATTGCCAATAAGCAACACTGGGCTGCAGGGACAACAATCTGACCAGGAATGCCACTTTTGATGAATGTAATTTTGCTATTTTTGATGGAAGATATAAATACCACCATATGTTAAGCTTATCACTGACTCATCCTACACCAGTCAATACAAGGTGAATTAAAACCCTGATTTTGTCTATATTATACAGTTGCAGAAGTTTAATATTAGTTTAACTGTCTGTTCTGTCCCATAGAATCCCGGGATCTGTAGGAGTTTCACTATAGGTCTCTATCGGAAAATCTGAAATACCTTGCCCCAAATTAGAAATCCCAGGAATCCATAGGATTGAAGAGTGGTCGTTAATAAGGCATTATACTGCTATGTATAAAGTAGATACCACCCTTGTTCCCTGGAGGAAGAGTGGAAAGTGGAAGCAATTGAAGGGACACACATTTTCTTTGTATGGCAGCACTAGCTTTCTGGATTGTACCAAAGATGTTGAACGGATGCTTAAATTTACATAGGCAAGTTATTTTTTAAGGCATTTTCTCATTTTAGGACATTTTTGGCAATGTATGTCAATCTCCCAGGAACCAGAAATATTTTTCTATGCCAAGTACAGATTTCTCATTGTAAAAAAATTTAAACACAGATACTGCTTTTCAGAAATGACCCTGTGAATCTGTCTGGCTTGTTCAATGTTCTTTTCCCTACTAGAATAACTGCAGCCTTTTTCGTGGGCACGAATTATAAAACAACCTCTGACAATCAAGCTATTGTTACCAGATGATGCCTGATATCCCTCCATTTGCTGTACTGAAGTCCTTCTTCCGAAGAATGATTAGACAGCTATTCTTGGTTGCCAGATGTTATTACTCTAATACTTCCCAGCTCAGGGTTTTATGTCTTTGTAAGAACCGTACAAATATGAAAGTATATAACTTTTCAGTGAGCCAGTAGCTATCATATGTGGCTGTGCTACAGTATATGTCTCTCTGGAGAGCTGCTCTCATTTTTGTTCAGTCTGATGTCTTCAAAGATGCACTTCAGAGGCCGAACAAACTACATTATTTAAGTGACATTTTTATTGTAGTATTTGTTATTACCTCGACTGAGGAAATACCAAGCTATATTGAATGTCCAACACAAGTCAGAAGAGCGGTGGGGAGAGAGATGAAGTAATATGAAAACACACCAGTCTTGAGGAACATAAATTGATATAAGAGGCTCCCAGTCAGAGCCTATCACCTGGACATGCTCCACCTTGCTCATGTCAAGTTGGAACATGTCCAAAAGAGGGCAACTGGAATGGTAAAAGGTATGGAAGTAAAGCACTGTGAGGAAGGGTTGAGGATGCTGGGTTTGTTCAGCCCGAAATGAGAGGCTATAGGATAGATGATGTCAAACGTTTGAAGGGCTTTCACGTGGAAGATGAAGTAAGTTTGTTTTCTGTAGCTCCAGGGGAGAAGATCTAAAGCAGTGGATTCAAAGTATGAGAAAGGAGATTTTGCCTAAACATTAAGAAGAATTTCTTTACCATAATAGCTCTTTGACAATGAAATGAGAATCAGTAGTAGCCTCTCCTTTGCTGGAGGGTTTTAAGAGTTTTCATAGCCTTTTGTCAGGGATGCTTTAGATGTGGATTTCCTGCTTTAAAAGGGGGCTGGACTCAATGATGCTTCAGATCCTTTCTGCCTCTATAGTTCTAAGAATAAAGATGTGGTTTAATGTATTTTTTAAAAAAAAAAAAAAAAAAAAAAAAGATGGTTAGAGAAGTTCCATCCAGATCTACAGCCCTTATTCATAGGCTGCATTATCTATTTGTAGATCTCCTGCATAACTCTCTCTGTGTGGGTATTTGTGTAACAAAAATGCTCAGCTGCATTTCGGTTAATGTCTCTTAGGTGTCCTGTGTGCCCCAGTGAGCGAGGATAATTGAACGCAGCAGGATATTGCTGAGAAAATACGCACCAGATTTGGGAGAAGGCCCAGAACAACACTATTCTGCTCACAATAGCCAAGTAGCAGCTATTGTGACAGCCACAGAAGGATTGGTTCTTGCTGCTTCCAACTCATAGAATCATAGAATCATAGAATCATTCAAGTCCAGTCCTCTGCTTGATGAAGGTCTGTGGAACTCCCTGCCACAGGATGTGGTGATGGCATCTGTCCTGTGTGCCTTCAAAAGGGGATTGGACAGATTCCTGGAGGAAAAGTCCATCACAGGTTACAAACCATGATGGAGATGTGTAATCTCCAGGCTTAAAACCAGGGTACTCCAAGGGCCAGATGCAGGGGAGTGGTATCAGGAGACAGATATCTAGTCTCGTGCACTCCCAGACACATCTGGTGGGGTCACTGAGAGATACAGGAAGCTGGACTAGATGGGCCTTTGGCCTGATCCAGCATGGCTCTTCTTATATTCTTTAGCTTTTATGTAATACAAATCAAAGGTTAGCTTTGAATATCCTGAATAACTTTTGCAGGATTCATAGTTGTGTAAGCTCATATTGTAAGCAACTTTGGGTCCTTTTCCAAGGAGAAAGGTAGGGTAAAAATATTCAAAATAAATAAATAAATAAAATAGCCACCCTGAAGTGGCTGTTCAGGATGGGATGCAAAGGTGTTTCCCACATCCTACCCAATTTTCTCTCCACAAGGCAACTGGAGATTCCAGGAGTTGTATGTGGTCCCTTTAACATGCAACACAGGCCTTCCACCTCTGAACTACAGGGCTTGGTGTTAGAGAAGACAACTCTCAAAGGAGGGGTTATGAAAACATTAATTTTCAAACTACCAGACTCCCCCAGTCAAGATGGTTTCTGGGCGCTGTAAAAACAAAACAAGCCAAAAACAAAATTCCTACCTTTGCTGGTGACTTGAGCAGAAACACAAAGCTCCATTTATATTATCCCTGCTGTTATACCTTCTTAAGAGCAACCTTTTGGAGTCCACCTTGCAGCTTACCATTTCAATTCAGAAACAAATTCTTCTCATCTGTCAAATGTTTGGAGAAAACGATCTAGAGTACTGAACAGATTAAATTAGAGATGGGCACGAATCAAAAAAATGGCATTTTGTTTGTCGTTTGTCGTTTAGGGGATCCGTTTTGGTTCGTTTCCTTTTTTGCAAATTTTTGCAAAAAATTCATTTTCATTTTTGTTCGTTTGTTACTGTTTTGTTACCATTTATTTCAATTTTTGTGATTTTTTTAGCATTTAAAGCAGTTCAATCTATTGCCGTAACGAAAACGAACTGGACGACAAAATTTCTGGTGTTTCTGTTCGTTTCGTTTCATTTTAGAGACAAAATTCGTTTGTCATTTGGTTACGTAATGAAATAAAAAAACGAAAATGGAAACGAAAAATTTTTCGTTTCATGCCCATCTCTAGATTAAATCTTCAATTGCAAACTTCAATCACACTCCCATTAACTGGGCAAGCCCCTATGATTTGAATCACCTGTTAATCAATCAGCTGTGCAGCTGTATTCCTGTATACTGCAGGGAGTACCTTTGTTTCAGTAAAGGAAAATAGGAATGAGATGATTGCAACCGTTCTCTTGGGTTTAGATAGGTACTAGTATGCCACTTCTTGAGATACCATACCATGCAAATGCAGCATTAGCATTCACGATGTCACAGTTGCCAAACCTTGTGATCCGATACTTCTTCCTTGATAAACTGGGAAAATAAATGAAGTGGGAAGAAACAGTACGATGAACGCTTCTGGTGTAGCATAACACAGTGCTAACAGGGCATCAGAAGCAAATCTCAGGCTGTTCTGGTTTCAAATGCTAAACAGATGGTACCAGACAATACACAGGCTGTGGAGGACGAGCTGTAGAAGAAGATGAAAAATAGATGGAGGTGTGGGAATGTGGTGACTCGATACAGCCACATCTTCAAAGATCACTTGTGTGCTCCAGTTGGTTAATGGGAGTCAAAAGGAGACCAACAGGAAATAAAAGGCAAGATGATATCAATGATGGAGGTAAACCTATATTTGGTGAATGAAACTTGTGGAGCAAAAGATAAACAACATGAGATGATCAAGGCTCAGCAACAGTTGCATGCTTTAAATGCAGTTTAATTCTCTTTTCATTGCACTTTTAATGTAAAGCACACCGAATAACAATTTGCAGAAATGTTAAATGATAGAAAAGTGGTTTTATCTAGTTAATTGACTAATAACTCATTTGTACATATAAGAGCATATTCTAAATATAGGTATTTCATTGAAGAAAATATAAAACATCTTATGAATTCACTAAATAGAGATTACCTACCCCTTGTTTCAGAACATGCTATTTTTCCCATTTCTATTTATAATGCACACATACAACCAAACACAACTGTGCACACAACTCTGATCCATTTGTGTTACGTTTTTGATTTGTTAGCTTATTAATACAACCAGCCAAAATTTAAAGCTCAAATAAAATGATAAAAGAAGATGCAATAGTAGTACAGTTGTCCCCCGCCATTTCGCAGTGATCACAGTGACCGTATATTGCAGGACCATAGTATCTGAACAAGGGGCTCCTGGGACAAGCAGCCTGAGCAAGTTTGAGGCCTTCTGCACTTACCCCAGGCCCGGCACTGCCCCGAGCGGGCCTCTGACAGGCTTCCCCAGCCTGCTGGAGGCTCCAGAAGTGGTTTCCAGTGAACCAGAAGTGCCTTCCAAAAAATTGGAAGTGCCTTCCAGATTGCCGAAAACCACTTCAGGAGCCTCTGACAGACTTCCTGGTTTCCAGAAAACTGGAAGTGCCTTCTGAAAACCGGAAATGCCTTCCAGATTGCCAGAAACCACTTCTGGGGGCTCCAACAGGCCCGGGAAGCCCATTGTTCTAGGAAGCGCCAGACCTAAGGTAAGTGTAGGAGGCCCCGGACAGGCCCTCCCAGTCCTGAGCTAGCCCAGCACCCACATATCACAGATTTTCCTTTATCACAAGTCAGGTTGGGCCCCTAACCCCCGCGATAAGTGGGGGATGAATGTAATATTATCGAAAAGCCAGCCCGTGTAGCCTGGAGCAACTTACAAAATCCCAGAGTGGCCCCAGAGGAAAGGAAATTATAACTTCTTGGGAATCTATTCCTAGAAAACTCAGGCAAAGGTACCATAAGTCAGAATTGATATGATGGCACAATATTATGAGTAATACCTACAGACTAGAGTCTAACAATGTCAAATTATTGCCAGAGTAAGTGTTAATCCAGAGGTCCCCCTCATAAGAACATAAGAAGAGCCATGCTGGATAAAGCCAATGGCCCATCTAGTCCAGCTTCCTGCATCTCACAGAGGCCCGACCAAATGCCTCTGGGAGCGCATGAGACTAGATATCTGTCCCCTGATATCACTTCCCACCTTGGGTAACTTGGACTGCAATTCCCAGAAGCCTTCATGATCAGCTGTGTTGGTCAGGGTTTCTGGGACTTACTGTCCAAGAATACCTGAGAATGAGGACAGTGAAACAGGGTTTTAAAAAATTCATTGTTCTCACAAAAATAATTTAAATAAGAAAACATATACACAGTCCCTCACAATGGTTCATATGTTATAGAAAATAAGACCAGTTGACATTTTTGAGCAAAATGTTGTTTGTTTAACATATATTTACCTCACCTTTCTCCTTGGAAAGGACCCAAGTAGGCTTATCTCTCTGAAGGACAATATGAAGAGTTGGAAAAAATGAATATACAACAATTCAAGTACAATGAGTGTTGTCATTAAAATGCCAATATTAAAGCTATGAACAATACACAAACAAAATATAAAGAAACAACCACTATGAGAGATGGAAAACTCAAATGGAAAAAATAGGTACAGTAACCCCCCACCAATTGCGGGGGTTAGGGACTCACCCCACCCGCAATCCATGAAAATCCACAATATGCGGAAGCGGGTGGGGGGGGTGGGGGGCGATCGCGCACTTGAGTGGTCGGGTCTGACAAGCCCCGGAGGGCCTGGGGGGTTGGTGGGGAGCGATGCAATGGCTCCCTGCCACCTTCCCTGGTGGCTCCGACAAGCCTCAGAGGGCCCGGGGCGGTTGGCGGGGAGTGATGCGATGGCTCCCCGCTGCCCTCCCGGGCAGCTCCGACAAACCTCAGAGGGCCCGGGGGGTTGGCGGGCTCCAACAAGCCTTGGAGGGCCCGGGGGGATGGCGGGGAGCGATGCAATGGCTCCCCGCTGCCCTCCCGGGCGGCTCCAACAAGCCTCAGAGGGGCCAGGGGGGATGGTGGGGAGCCATGCGATGGCTCCCCGCCACCCTCCCGGGCGGCTGTGAAGCTTCTCGGAGGGGGCATGGGGTGGCAGGGAGCGACGTGATCACCCCCCCCCAGTGGTGCAGCTACTGCGATCCCGTACTACAAATTCTGACAAAGCAGTAATATAGTACATAACAATCCATCTAATAATCATATAACAGTTAGCCAGTCATTCAGGCAAAGCTTGCCTGAAGAGAAAGGTCTTTGCCTGCTTCAAGAAGTACAGCCAAGATGGGATCAGCATTCCCTCCTCTGACAGGACTACAGTGCTGCAAATCCTCCAGACATTACCAGCTGGGGGATATTAAGACTTGCTGCCCAAGAAACAAGTTATAGATCCTCTGTTTTTGACAGGAAATTCCTTGGCACCTCCTCCCTCTGCCCCTGCCTTGTTATGCAGGGCAGTCACCTGCTGAGTCAATGACAGTCCACCGTGGGACGTTTACACACCCCAAGCTTTCCTTTGCCCACAGCAGCTGGGTGGCCTTTCCTCCAAATGTCACTTGTGACCTATGACAGGCAGTCAAGGAAGCTTTCATTAAATGCCCTGTGTGACTTCTCAGCCACCAAGCATCCCGCCTAATGAACCGTATTTCGGAAACTTTTAGGAAATTAAAAAAAACAAGCCATGTACTTTGTCCTTGGGGCATAAAATTATATAGGACCCTAGCTGAAATGAAACATAAACAATCTTTCTTATGGAAAGATGGAAAGAGAAAAACAGATTACAGTATTTGATTTCATACTGCTTGGCAAGAAGATCTTTGGTGCCAGAGACTGAAGAATCCAAAGCAGTGCCTCTTTTAAGGGTGGGACTTTTGTCTTGTATGCTGAAGTTTACTGACTCTCATGGACACCAGTAGCCATGGGACACGAGAACCTAACCAGGCACAGTTCCGTTTCCCATCCCAAAGGTTTTCAGGGAAATCCAGATGAGCTCTGGATCACCCCATTTTGTCCTTTCTCAATAAGAACATAAGAAGAGCCATGCTGGATCAGGCCAAAGGCCCATCTAGTCCAGCTTCCTGTATCTCACAGTGGCCCCACCAAATGTGTCTGGGAGCACTAGAGACTAGATATCTGTCTCCTGATACCACTCCCCTGCATCTGGCCCTTGAAGTACCCTGGTTTTAAGCCTGGAGATTACACATATCTTGTAACCTGTGATGGACTTTAGTCTGTCCAATCCCCTTTTGAAGGCATCCAGGCCAGATGCTATCACCACATCCTGTGGCAGGGAATTCTGCAAACTAACAACATGCTGGGTAAAAAAATTTTGTCTGTTCCCATTCTCCCAGCCCTCAGTTTGAGTGAATGTCCCCTAGTTCTGGTGTTTTGTGAAAGGGAGAAGAGTGTCCCTCTATCCACTTTACACATGCCCTGCATTATTTTCTATGTCTCAATTATATCTCCCCTCAGGCACCTTTTTTCCAGACTAAAGAGCCCCAAATGTTTTAGCCTTTCCTCATAAGGGAGGTCCCCCAGCCCAGCAATCATTTTAGTTGCTCTCTTTTGCACCTTTTCCAGTTCCACTATGTCTTTTTTGACATGCGGTGACTGTTTCATGCACCCACAAGAATGATACCATTACACTAGACTTAGTGTAATAGTTCTCAGCATTGGTTTCAAAATTCAAGCATGTTTCTGAGGACACAAGCCATGGGAATAACAGCATGCACTTAAGTGCCGGTGTTTCAAACATAAAGTGTGGGCTAGAAGTTTTATTTGAGCCAGACTACAAGCCCCATATTTTTCAGCTAAACATTAAAACTTATTTTAAATGTCAAGAGACACAACCTTGGAATCTCTGCAGAAGCAGTAAAGAACCAGTGCCTCACAGTGTTTGGCTCATTTCTCCCATTAAGTAAAACAACAACAACAATTATACAGATGCCAGACATGTGGGATAAACACCCAGAACCTCTTATCCAAAAGATTTCTCTCATAGTCTTAGACCCTGATGTGGCTCTTTTACACTGAAACTTATTAGGAAACTTACATGGCAGGGTCTGCTTTCATGGAGCACACCTTCATTGATGTGTGCTGCACATCATGTACTTTATGGGTATGTGTCATTTGATGACAGCTTGTGGGTGTTTTTCAACTGATCAGTCACTGCTTCTCCCTGCCTGGCTGCTGCCCTACTTTAGTTTTATTGGGATATTAACTGTTCCTCTGTTTCACTTTTTTTAAATGTTTAATGTTATCATTCAAAACTAAATGTTTTAAAACCTAAGCTTTATACAAAGGACACACAGTTGGTTTTTTTATGCAACAAGTCACAGAATCTTCCAGCCTGCAATGGCTAGTGACCGGGTAGCTAGTGATTTGGGGATATCATTGTCCCAAAAACATAACTTTTCCAAGCTTTCTCACGGCTTTGATCATTATGCTTTTGCTTCATTGTACCTTTGTTCTTCTGCCCAGCTTTGTTCCATTTATTTCATAACCAAAAAGGGGAGAGAAGAGAGGTCTATTGCATCGCAATGTTTCCTGCTCTCGCTATAAAATCTCACAGTAATCTTCTGAAAGGATACATATGGAAAAGCCACATTAGGTCAGCAGATATTGGGAAAAGAATAAATTGTCTCGGGAAACCAAGCTTTAACACAAATATGTACTTGGCAGGACTTCTCAAAAACTGAGGCAAGCTGTTTACAACTTTTTGCATTGTTGAAAATGAAAAGATGCCAAGATAACTAAGCTCCTGTATGCTATATGGGGCCGCAGCACCAAAATAAAAGCCCTGTGCTTTTATTATCCAGTTTCTTGGCAACCTCAGCTAAATATTCCAAGGAGGTAGAAGACTAGCTTCAAGATGCCTATGTGTGTGTATACCTTCAGAAGGAAGTTCACCATCAAAGTACTCCTACCATGATTTGACCATTTGTTATACCCTTTCTTTTGAAAAATCCAAATGAAAAATTAAAACATGTCTGAAACATTTTGCCTGATCGGTGTATCCAGAGGACATTTGAGATATGAACCCTGAAAAAGATGTTTGGCAAAAGATAGTTTGCAAATATTATATTTTTGGATAAGAAAGCAAAGGAAAGCAAAGCAGACCATGCTGCTTATATACCGCCCCACAGAACTTGAAGCACCCACTGGAGAGTTTTCAATTAAATTATGCAGATTACACATCCCCCCTGCCCACCCCTGTGAGATGGGTACTCATTTTACTAACCTCTAACTTCAGAAGGATGGAAAATTGACTCAGCCTGGAGCTAGCTACCTGGGATTGAACCCCATGTCATGAACACAGTTTTGGCTGCAGTACAGCAGTTCAACTACTGTGCCATAAGGCTCCCGTAGTCCCCTGCCCAAGAATCCCACTTCAGGAAATTAAAAACAAAAATTCAAGAAATCAAACTGCAGGATTATCTGAAAGACAATCTCCTCTTGGAAGAGCCAGTCCAGAGTCCGAGATTTTCAGCAGAGTCTTTCAAGATGAGTAGTCAGTGATGAGCACACAAGAATGCATGCCCTCTCTCAGTAGTAGCACTGAGGTTGTGGAACTCCCTCCAGGGAAGTCAGTATGGCTTCTTCCCGGAGCTTCCCTTTTAAGATTACAACTCCCCCAGCCATCATTCTTCAGCTCCCAGCAGGCAGCTAAAGCTATAGTGTTTTGAGAGGCAACTAAGGCTTGAAATTGTTCTTGAAAAATGCCTTTGTCTTTTTTATTGTCCATTGTTTTGGAGTGGAGATGGGCTTTTCATTTCATAAGTAGTCAGATGACATTCAGAACCGAAGGAATGAAATCAACCAATCCCTTACCTTGCACTGGGATGGTGTGAGGCGCAATTCCAATCAGGATGAAGCCTCTGGCATGGCATCTTTCCTTCTCCTTGGTGCTGGCCAATCAGGAGATGTGCAGGGAAATGGATCATCCCACCTCCCTGTTTGATAGGTGTTGCACCCCGCACCACCCCAGCACAAGGTAAGAGATTGTTTGATTCGATTCCTCCAGTTCCGAACATCAGTTGGGCTCCAGTGTGTTTCAGAAGCTGACCACTTCCAAAACGAAAAGCCCATCTCTATTTTAGAGCTATGTTGGGCAGAAGAGCAGCAGCAAAAGCCGCAGCAACAACAACAATCATTCAAAAAAATCCCAAACTCCTATCCTAGCCCCACAAAAATGGATGGGTTTCAGTGACTTACACTTTAATTACCAGACATCTACCAGGAAGAATCTCAGGGAAAGATGCCAGAGAAAAATTATGAATTCTGGTGACAACCCCAGGCTGTGACTTGTACAATTCATGCTAGTGGGAGTCCCTTCTGACCTATAGTGACCCTAATAGCTTCTTTGAAGTAAGTGAAGCATTTATGGAACGGTTTCCAACTGACACCCTCTATGGGCAAGTGGGGGTTTCAACTCTGGTTTTCTGAGTCCTAGTTCCATACCTGGTCTACCATGGCTCACTATTTAGTAGGTTTTAAGTAGTTTTATAGATGTGAGGCCATTCCTAGTACTCCACAGGGGCATTATTTGTGAACTTGGAGCCATATGTAATATTTGTTCACTTTCTGTGTAGTCCTTAAAATGGGAGGGGCCTGATCCAGTTTGCCTATCTCCTTGGCTGAAAAACAGCAAACGATGCATGTTCCTGGGACTGGGGAAAGGCTTTCACCTCTACTTTCACTGCCCTGTATCTGCTGATCCCCAGATCTTAGCAGATTGGGGGGAGGGGGTGGAGAGAACCTCTCCCATCTCTATATACAGAGATATGCAGTGAAAGAAATTATTGTACATGTACAACCATGTATTACATGTGCAAGCATGTTTGTGGCCTGTGTGTGGCCTTTAGGTCTTCATCCAATAGCCTTCCGGGCCAAACTGGATCTTAAGCCCTTTTTAGACATTATCAAAACATGTACAATAAGCCCATGAGAAGGAATGCACTGTTCCTGACCCCTCGATACTTTATCATTGCCCTTTATATGAAAAAGATGATCGGCCTTTAGACAAGAGCTTCCTGTATCTGGGGAAGCTGTATACATGAATTACAACCCTGAAGAAAAAAAAATCCTGACTCAAGTTATTTAATGGATATAAGAAACTCTCCTTCAGATGTATTGCTCTCCTGGAATAGAGGAAGAAGGAGCAGGGGATAAAAGGATCAGGGTTTGTGTTCTTCTTGTGTCTTTATTGTACAAGAATGCAGTTCTAGAGTGACCGAGAAACAATTGCCAGGATGGGGCCATATAGATAGGAGATAATTTGTTTCTTTATACAATCATACCTTGGTTTATGAGCATAATCCATTCCGGAAACATGCTCGTAAATCAAAACACTCAAAAATCAAAGCAAATTTCCCCGTACAAAATAATGAAAAATTAAATGATTTGTTCTGGGGGCCCTCTCCCTAGAATGACTCATACAGTACAGTATTTTCTATGGGGAAATTTGCTTTGATTTACAGTGCTGGGAGCCAGCAGCCCCAGCAGCCAGAGCAGCAGAGACAGTGGTCTGGAAGCTGCTGTCAGGCCTCCAACATGGACTGGAGGCAGAAAGAGAGGGCTAGATGCCCAGCAACCCAAAGCCAGTGGCCCCAACCCAGCAGTGAAGGGTGCAGGGCAGGGGCCACAGCTGCAGCAAGGGGGTGAGCACCTCAAGTGCTCGTTTTGCAATACATTGCTTGTTGATCAAGGCAAACATATCAGAAATGTTTGCTTGATGATCAAAATACTTGTTAAACTGAGAAACCAATGTAGTAGGACAACTACGCTTACGATTATGCCATAACTCTTAGTTTCAGGCAAAGTTTGAGACAGACCTGCCCTTCAAGAGACATTCATGATTTAAAGACACATAGAACAATAGAATCATGGATTCATGGAATAATGAAGTCGGAAGGGTCCTATAAGGCCATTGAGTCCAGCTCCCTGCTCAAGCCAGAAATTAAAATCAAAGGACACCTACCAGGTGGTTACCTAAGTTTCTCTTGAATGGCTCCAGCTTTGGAGCACTCACCACCATGCCAATTAAATTGTTCCGTTGTCATACTGTTCTACCAGTCAGAAAGTTTTTCCTGATATTCAACCAAAATCTGGCTTCCTGTAACTTGAGCCCATTGTTGCCCAACACTCAGGGATGATCGAGAAAAGATCCAGATCTTCCTCTACAAGACAATCTTCCAAGTAGAGGTGGGCACAAATTAAAAAAGGCATTATGTCTCATTTCATTTCATTGAGGAGTTCAGTTCGTTTTGTTTCATTTTTCATTAATTTTGTGAAAAAATCATTTTGTTGTTTTATTATTCGTTTTTCATTTTTACCCGCTTTGCACGATTAAAGCATTTCCCTCATGTGGGCATCCCCCAATGCCCCAGAGCAGATGGAAAACACTAAAAAAAGTGATATGACTGAACAAACTGCCTAGCCTAAAGTGAAAATAACGATGCAGGCAGCAATCCCACCCCAACCTGACTCCACTCCACTCCACCACAGACTGCAAGGAGGGCTCTGGAGCTGCCAGACATTCCCACTGCAACCTGGGCATGCTATTGGTTGAAGTTGTCCAACAATTTACATGATCCCATCACATGGATAGCCCATGTGACTGTGCTCAATGCATGATAAAGTAAAATAAGGATAAATAAAAAATAAAAATTAATTCAAGGAAGCTATGAATCAACTCAAAAAATACCAGAAAATAAAATACAATTAAAGCAATCTGAGAAAAGGCATAAATGCATGTTTTAAGCACCCCTCACCCCCTTGCACATTTTTAATACCCAAGAAATATTAAGCATGTGGCTGGCATCCATTTTGTGCCATCATTAAAAGGGGGAAAATACATTGCGATGTGAGAAAAGACGTTTTAAGGACCCCAAACCCCACTGGCAGGCATTATCAGGCAGAATAAATAATTTTCACTGGGTTTTTACAGATATCCAGGGCGTTTTAATGCCCAAGAAATCAATATTAGGCATGTGGCAGCCATTTTGTGTGGATGCCCTAACTCCCCTTAAAGGAAAAAAATACACTGCGATGAGAAAAAAGAAATAAATGAACATTTTAAGGACCCTAAACCCCACTGGCAGGTATTATCAGGAAGAATAAATAATTATCGCTGGAGTTTTTTATGAATATTCAGGACATTTTTAAACATTTAAAACAGCTCATTTCATCGAGCGCCGCCATTAACGAAATGAAACATAATGAACCTAATTTTCTTGTTTCAGTTCGGTTCATTCCTTTTTCAGCGCCAGGTTCGTTATTTGTTTCATTATGTAACAAAATGAATAATGAATAACAAAACAAAAAAGTTCATTTCGTGCCCATCTCTACTTCCAAGTATTTGAAAAGTGCTTTCATATCATGTTTCCTCGTTCACCTCATTTTGATAAATACCCAGTTTTTTACCTTTAAAAAAACATAATCCTTTTTAAAATAAATATATATGAAACAAAATGTGTCAATTGACCCTAGGAGTGCCTCTGGGTAGGAGGTGACCCTTCCCTCATAGAAAGTCTTTTGAATCAAATACTCCCTCCATTCTTCTTCTTCTTCTTCTTCTTCTTCTTCTTCTTCTTCTTCTTCTTCTTCTTCTTCTTCTTCTTCTTCTTCTTCTTCTTCTTCTTCTTCTTCTTCTTCTTCTTCTCTCTCTCTCTCTCTCTCTCTCTCTCTCTCTCTTTTGACACTCAAGTAACAAAGTCTTCCACTGCTCTTTGTATGTTAACACTATGCAATCTGTCACATCTCACCACTGTGGAATGTTTCCTGATAGTCGTATTAAAATGTATTTTTCTTTAATCTAATCTCATTACTCTCACTAACTGTCACCAGGAACACCCTCATTTAGCTTTTCCTGTATTCTTAGACATGTCATGCTAGGGAATGAATGCTTTAAAGTGCTGGAAAGAAAGGAAGAAGAAAAAAACAGCACCATTTTGCAAAGCTGACCTCCTGTAATATTGCCAGACATCTTTTAATGCAATGTCTTGTTATCTTTGATAATTTGAAGTACAAAAATGCACAGTGTGTGATTACATCTCCACATCTGGAAAAGAGCCATGAAGCAGTTCTTTCTCCTCAATGACTTGCTTACTTCCTAATGATGTTCAGTTTACCAGAAATAAGATGGAGGCAGGTGAGGCCGGACTCAACTTCTGAGCAGCCACAGTGTTCACCACCCTGCAGTTGGCAAGGGCCAAAAAAAAAAAGTTGCAATAAGATAGGGATAAAGAAAAGGAATTATGGTGGTAGAACAGCAAACTGAAGAACATAAAACAAATAGAAAGCAAGATGGCCACACAATATTTTGTTGCCTGAGGTAGAGCAGTAAAGCATCCTCAAACCTCATTGTAAAAGCACAAGTGTACAAGACAGCATCCAGTGAAAATCTCCGTCCCTGTCCCAATGTATCCTCACTTGCTCTCTTTCACACACAAAAATTTAACTTAATATGTCTGTCTATAAAAAACAATAACTTATTCCTTACCAGATATATCTCAAAGGGGCCTAAACCTCATATAACGTTTTCCTGTTGATTTAGAACACATTAATCTATAAATCTACTAATCCTAAATCAAAATACAATGGTAACTTGAGTTAGGAATGCCCTGAGTTATGAAAAATCAAGTTATGAATAGAAATCAGCAGGTATAGGAAAAATTCAAGTTACAAATTTCTATTTGTAACTTGATTTTATTTTCGAGTTACAAAAGGGAAAAGGAAAGGAAAGATTCCTTTTCAAAATGGCTCCTGCTTGTTTGCAATAGCAATACTGCCATCTTGTGGCCACCTGACTCCAGTGCTCCAATTTGGAAGAAGAAAGAGCCATTTTGAAAAGGAAAGCTGAGAACCAGGGCTTCTTTTTTTTCAATGACCTTTTCAAATTGCCAATTTTGGAAATATTTGGCACCATTTTGGGGACTTTTTGGGACTTCTTTCGTGGATTTCTCAAGTGGTTATAAGGTAGGTTGCTAATCTTCTGTTGTTTGCTTTCCTGTTACTGTGCTTTTTGCTTTCAGGGAGGGGTGATTTCTTACTTGGAACTAATTAATCCGTTTCCAGTGCATTTCTATGGGAAACTTGAATTACAATAATTCTATTTGCAACTTGAATTATAAAAATTTCAAGTTACAAAAATGCATTTGGAACAGTAATTTCGTAATTAGAGGTACCATTGTAATATGCAATGAGATGTTGAGACTGTCCATGCAAGTTGAAGGTTCAGAAAAGGACCCAGAGAAAACTGCTACAGTGCAGGCTTGCACCACACAACTAACAACAAATCCTTGGGGGATTTATAAGCAGCCACAGTCATGTTTCAGTTGGAAACAACCAAATGTGGAAAAATGTCTTGTCTGTGTCTACTTCTAGATTTCAGTGGAGCAGGCAGACAATTTCAGGTTTTGCTATCACCTCAGTCCTTCTCCCTTGGGAAATCCATGACAACCCTAATTGGGAGACATTGAGTTCCCATGGCACTGCGGCGTCTTTAAATTTTACTTTTTAAGAAATCATTCTAAGAGATGACTGAGACATAGGTTTCACTTTTTATATATATATATATTTAAGTAATTTTATTGAGTTTTGGGGGAAAAGAAGGGGGGAATGTGGGGAGGAGGGGGGAATACACTATAAACATTCAATTGAGTAAATCAAGTCAAAAATAACAATTTAGCATATTAACAAATCACCAAATAGTATCACAATGCTAATAAGTTTGTTACTTCTTGCCATCTTTTTTTGGAAATCTCTTCGTAGTCTCCCTTTAGAAAACCAGAGAGCCTGTCGATTTCAATACATTCTCTTATCTTTTCATGGAGGTTTCTCTCTGTTGGCACTTCTGGTTGTTTCCAAAATTTCGCATACAATATCCTTGCTGCAACTATTACATGATGAAGTACATATTTCTCGTCATATAAGATATTAATATCTACTATATTTAATAGAAAAAATTCTGGTCTTAGCTCTAACTTAATCTTCAAATATCTTTCTAAAAATAATTTTACCATTATCCAGTATGCCTTTGCCTATTTACATGTCCACCACATATGATAGAAGGTACCACTGTCATGTTTACATTTCCAGCATTTGGGTGAGCAATTATACATCTTAGATAAATGGTGGGGGGAAATGCCATCTATAAAACATCTTATAACAGTTTTCCTTGAAGGCTATAGATTTAAAAAGTTTAACCGTATTCCACAAGGAGTCCCATTTGTTTAAATGAATAAGATAGCCAAAATTTTCTGCCCATCTTATCATAGTATCTTTTACCAATGTATCAATCATTTTTTCATTTAGCAAAATACTATAAAATTTACTAAGAAGCTTAGAATCACCAGAAGATAGTATTTTGTCGAGTGGAGTGTCATTAGTCATAAATCCCCCCTCTTTGGTGAGTTTTTAAAGTGTGAGTGTATTTGTTGGTACTTCCACCAGTCTAACTTGTGACTTTCAGATATTAATTTTGCTAGTGGCTTCAAGGAGCAATCAGCATTCAAAAGTTGTCTATAGGTTAGAGGTTTAAGGCTTGCACTTGTAAGAGAACTAGTTATCACTCCTAACGGAGATAGCCACGTTGGTGCTTTAGGATAAAACTGTTTTTTTATGGATAGCCATATTTTGATTAAGGCATTCCTTATCCAATGTTTTTTTAAAAGGGTAGGTATATTACCATTATACCATACATAATGATGCCAGCCCTTGTCTAAATCATGACTCTCAAGCTGCAGTGTTCTATTTTTGTCATCAAGATCCAGTCTTTAACCCAAGTCATAGCAGCTGCCTTGTAATACAACACTAAATTGGGCAGAGCAAAACCACCAGCTTTAGTTCTGTCCTGTAAATAAACATTTCTAGTCCTTGCTTTTTTCTTTTGCCATATAAACACACGTATACTCTTTTCCAGATCTGAAATAATCTTAAAGTTCAGTAATATAGGTAAACATTGAAATAAAAAGAGTAATTTAGGTAAGACAGTCATTTTAACTGCAGCAATTCTGCCCATTAGGGATAACTGAAGTCTTGACCAGGTTTCCAGGTCAGCTTTGATTGCTTTTATACCATTAACATAGTTATCTTTAAGTAGAGTGTTACAACGGCTGGACACAATGATACCCAAGTATTTTGCCTTCCTAACATGTTGGAAACCCGACTGGTTAACCAACTTTCCAGTCATAAGTGGGGTCATATTTTTTTGTGAGCACAGTGTTTTTTCTCTATTAACCTTTAGTCCTGAAATTTTGGAGTAAGCCTCCAAAATCTTTAATAGCTCTGGAAGGGAGGCCTGTGGTTCCTCCATAATAACCAACAGATCGTCCACAAAGGCTTGCACCTTATAAACTTCTCCTTTGGTTTGTAGACCTTGAATACCTGAGGTATTTCTTATTACATGGAGTAATATCTCTAAAGATAGAATAAACAGAAAAGGAGAGAGAGGACATCCTTGCCTAGTACCTTTATGTATCTTAACTGGAGACATAGGTTTCACTTTCTTGCAAGCATAAACCTGATGTTTTGTTTTGCAAGCTATAAGAATAAGTGGGACTCTAAATATTAGGATAATAATACAATAATGTTGTATTATTGTACCCCTGGAGAGCTCTGGTCCATGGAGTCACGAAGAGTCAGACACTACTGAACAACTGAACAACAACAAAATATTAGGAATTATTATTACAGATATTCAGAATGATCAGATTCTGATCAGGATATATTCAGAACTGTCCAAATATGGTATTATTCATGAATTCCAATTATTTCCAAAACTCAATACGCATCACTCCTTCTATTAACTGAGCTGATTTTATGTTCATTGCACGCTAAACATACATATATGTTATAAAATTCAATGGATTAACACAGCTATCTCTCTGAAAATAAGAAGGCTTTACGTAGTGAAGAGGCATGGGATTTTCGGGATTCATGGACTAGTTTCTAGATGTCTTCAGGAATTCCATCAGCCAAAAATACACAGACCTTTCATGTGTCTGGAATCACTTTTGCCTGAGAAGTTATGGTTTCTAGGATGTGTTGATGATGGAGGAAGTGGTGAGAGAGGACTAAACTCTCTTGGAACTTCAAGCCATTATAGGTCCAGGAGGTTCCCAAGAGGACCACTATATGGAGCAAAATAATTTGAGGAAAAAAGTGCAGAGGGAGATCACTTGATGTTCCGCCTCAAGTAGCAAAGCATCCCGGGCCAGCCAGCAGCCAGCTAAGGCCTGCCATTGTGTCCCTTAAAAATAGCACCTTTCCTCTCCAACTAATGTTGGCCTGTGCAGGTGTCACAAAAATATCCAGGAGCCGGGTGTCATCTGGCAGGGCTGTAATGGATAGCAACAATTCTCCAAACCATAGGCTGGATACTCTCTGTGACAAGAACACTGCCAGCAGGGATGGCTCTTTCTATTTGATGTGAACCATCAGGCATAAAGCTCAGGAAGACCTCAGAGCCAACCCTCTGGTGTATATGATGTTTACACTGTAAAAGAATAGGCTCCAGAAAGAAAGAACACTTCCCTATAATTTTGTGGCATGTTGATAAAGGAATCCGCTAATAATATACAACACAACTAATTACTTGCATAATCTAAGCTACAATAAGGATAACAGCAGCTCCGCTGCCAATGTTATAAGTAATGCAACATATTCTTTTAAAATATATTTAGCCTCCTCCCAATCTGTAGCTTGTGTGATAAATTGGTCTATAATCAAAAGAAGCTATAACTCTAGGCTTGTTGTAAGGGAACTGAGGAGGCTAAATAGGGTAGCTAGAAGTCAAGTTAAGATCTAGTATGCTGTTTCACACAGGGTTATTCCTGTTTAAGTCTAAACGAGAGCAGCTTCATTGAAATGGATGAGACTTGTTACCACTCATCTAAATCCCAGTCATTTCAATGGGTCTATTCTACTTGAGACTAATATTGGATTTGGGGCCAGCCAGATGCCTATGAAGAGTCCACGAATTCAATGGGAACACACCAGTACCCTTCTGCTCCTCATGTTGCCTGCCAACTTATATACATCTGCCTTTGGTACTTTAGCTGTTATGGGCAATAACCACTGAAGATGCAGAATCAGACACACATATTTTGCATTTGTGGGTCCACATGCCACCATACATTATTGTTTTGTTTTATTCAATTAAAATAGTTTTACCCTTCCTTTCTCCTTAAAAGAATCCAAGGTGACTTACTTCATCAAAAGACAATGTTAAAGCTAATAACAGTGAGTATAAAAATACTAAAAAGGAACAAATACCATCCTGCCAGGCAGAACATCTTGGAGTTCCAACCCCGAGGAGGCCCGGGAAAATTGTAACAAGGAGTAGGGCCTTCTCTGTAGTTGCTCCCCAGTTATAGAATCATCGACCTCCAGAAAGTTGCCTGGCACCCTCACTACAAACTTTTTTAAAAAACCACTGAAAACATGGCTGTACATAATGGCCTTTCCTGATTTCCCAAACATCTTGTAAGACACTATTCTTTTCCCACTTATATTCTTTTTTCCTCTGTTTTTATTTAAGCAATCATCTGGCTAGTTTTACTTTCATTTTACTTTCATTTTAGTTTATTGTTGTTTATTTATGTATATTTTGGTTATAGTATGTTGTTTGTATCTTGTTTTTTTTAAATGTCTTACTTTGTTATTTTGCTTTTCTATGTTGTAAAACGCCCAGTGTAGCCTTAAGGCTAGATGGGCAGTATAAAAGTCAAATAAATAAATAAATAAATAAATAAATAAATAAATATTGAAAAACCTAAGCAGCACCAGAACACATCCAAAGCAGCCCATCACTCAGGGAAAGCTTTCCTGAAGGGAAATGTCTTCACTTGCTTGTGAAAGGAATGACCTTAGAGATTATCAGGAACACTATTATCCAGGAAGGCACTGGATTTCCTCACCATTGTTGTTGTTGTTGTTGTTGTTGTTGTTGTTTCCGGCTTCCTCTTGATAGCGAAGGCAGCGGCTGTGCTGCGCTCCGCTTCTTTTATCTCAAAATTATTTAACATAATGGACTTTTTAATCTAAATATACATGCTTCTCTTCTTCTCCCCCTCCCAAATTATCTCTGTGTATGTGCTCTCTCTCCCTCCCTCCCTCCCCCTCCCTCCCCCCCCCCCTCTCTCTCAATCTCTCACACACACACACACACACACACACACACACACACACACACACACACACACACACACACACACACACACACACGTGCGTTCATGCATGGTTTTCCGTGTCCTGGTCCTGAGCCCAAGCAAAGGAGATGAGAGTGTGAGTCTCATGGAGAGACCTTGCCCTTTAAAATGCATCAACACGACTTGATCGTAGCTGGAAACAATTACTGTCTTCCTAGGCATCTGCCCTTTAGGTTCCACTGTGTCATAGATGGAGAAGTCTTTGAACCCTTTCCGATTCACCACAATTCCCCAAATCTGGAAATTTCTATCATAACGTATACACATATTCACCACCACCATCACTTCCAAACCAGAGGCTTTCAGGAACTGACACTAAAAAAGCCATGAATTGACCATTTATGTTATGATCCTAATTCAAATCCCTCAATTCCTCTTGACACATAATCTTCTGTTGTCCCAGTCAAAGGACTTGGCTGTTAAAGACAGTGTGGCTCATATGTACTTAGTTTAATACAAAGCTATAGCTGTATAGATAAACTTTGAAAATCTTACATGTGCATTTCCACCATTCTTACCAGTTTATGAAAGCAATGAATTTTATTTATTTATATTTATATTTATATTTTATTTATATTTATATTTATATTTATATTGTAAGAGCCTCATGGTGCAGTGGTTAAATGCCTGTACTGCAGGTAAAACTGTGCTCATGAGCTGTGGTTCAATCCCAGGTAGCCGGCTCATGGTTGACTCAGCCTTCCATCCTTCCGAGGTTGGTAAAATGAGTACCCAGCTTGCTGGGAGGGGGCAATGTGTAGTCTGCATACCATAATTAAAACTGTAAACCACCCAGTGGTATTCCACAAGGAGTCCCAAGTGATATGGGGCGGTATATAATCAGAGCACTTTATTCATTTATATTTATACTTGTTAACCGCCCAACTTTCCCTCAAGAACTATGGGCAGTATACAACACATTCCAAGAACAATATGCCCAAACACAACCCCCATACTGAACAAACAAGAATAAAAATATAAAAGCAATAAACAACAATGACAATACAACAGCATAAAATCCGTCAAGAAAAGGGCTGGGACAAAACAATACAGCCAAGTCACAACACACAGTTGTACACTCAACAATCAATATAACTTTCCATAAAGAGCCAGGTCTTTAAGGCTCTCCTAAAGGCCAGCAGAGACTCCACCGGCCTAATCCCCATGGGCAGTTTGTTCCAAAGTGCCAGGGCAGCCACGGAGAAGGCCCGATGGTGGGTAGAAACCCTTCAGGCCTCCCTCAGAGTGGCCACCTGGAAGGAGAAGGCAAGCAATGCTCTGATAGGTTGGGACAAAGCTGACCTCTGGAAGATCTGCTCTGCCAGATAGTCAGGTCCCAAGCCATGGAGGGTTTTGTAAACCAAAACCAATACCTTGAACCTTATCTGGGAGGCAACAGGTAGCCAATGCAGGTGAGCCAGAATTGGGGTGATGCAGTCAAACCTGCCCACACCAACCACCAACCTAGCCCCCCATTCTGTACCCACTGAAGTCGCTGAACAAGGGTCAAGGGTAGCCCCATGTAAAGAGCATTACAGTAATCTATCCTTGAGATCACCAGTGCCTGCACAACCATCTTAAGGGAATACATGTCCAGGTACAGGCACATCTGCATGATAAGCCTAAACTGGAAGAAACAGCCACCACCTGCACTTCCAGGGACAAAGCTGGTTCCAGGATGACACCCAGACTCCTCACTCTGTCCACCAGCTGGAGGGCCAATCCCCCCAAACTGGGTAGAGGGCCACTGTACCCATCCGGGAACCCCCTGAGGAACAGAAACTTGGTCTTATTGGGGTTGAGTCTGAGCCTGTTAGCCCTGGTTCATTCCAGAACAACGGCCAGACAATGGTCCAGGATCCATACAGCCTCCATTGCAGAGGTGGAAAAAGAGAGATAGAACTGCGTGTCATCAGCATACTGATGACAGCAGACTCCAAAACTCTGAATAACCTCAGCCAGTGACCTCATATAGATATTCAAGAGCATACGAGAGATCACCAACCCCTGGGGCACCCCACAAGAGAGTGTCCATTGGGCCAACAAATCATCCCCCATTTCTGCTGTCGAGGAAGGACTGAAGCCAGTACAAAGCACAACCCCCAATACCTGCCTCAGAGAACCTGCCCAGGGGGATACCATGGTTGACGATATCAAACACCACTGACAAATCGAGAAGGACCAACAGGGTAGAGCAACCCCTGTCAGCCCCCCTCAGGAGGTCATCTTGCAATGCAACCAGGGCTGTCTTGGTCCTGTGCTGCGGCCTGAACCCAGACTGGAATTGATCCAGGACATGATCTTCCTCCCGGAACAGCTGGAGCCATGGTCAACCCACTTGATCACCTTACCCATGAAGGGAACATTGGCTACCGGGCAATAGTTGGACAAATTGTCCACAGACAAGCCAGGTCTTTTAAGAGTGGGTCAGATCACAGTCTCCTTCAGGCGAACAGAAAGAATTCCGTCCCTGACGGAGGCAGATGTGATCGCAGCCGCCCACTTGACATGCTCCCTCCGGTGGCCTTAATCAGCTAAGATGGGCAAGGGGCGAACGGAGAAGCCGCGGGCCAGCAATGAGCCATCACCCTGGAGGCCTCAGCTGGAGTCACAGGCCCAAACAGGGAGACTGAGGGGGTGCAGCGCAAGCAAATCCCGGGGCAGACTAGTGGACCAAGAATGCAGATCGGCCCAGATGCCCTCTATCTTAGATTTAAAATGGGCTGCGAAAGACTCACTAGTGAAATCACTAGGAGGAGGCCTCCACTGACCAGGATTAGAGAGTCCCGAACCACCCTGAACAATTCTGCCTGGTGTTTCGAGGCCTGCCCAATTCTCAAGGATTCATGAAATCTTTTAGCCTCCCTGATAGCCCAGTGCCTGGTCAGCAGTCATGATCATGAGTCATGGGCCAGAGTAATCATTTTTTAAAGTCATCTATTTTCTCCAACATAGTCACTTTCTTTCTTTTGCCAAGGGGATACGCCATGTGAAGCAATCTGAGCTAATTTTCTTAGGAGATGTTTATTTAATTTGAAAGCACTTCTTCTTCAAGTGCCATGAGCTTATCTACATGAACAAACTGTGTGTGTGTTGTGTCATTACAGTCGTGACCGACCCTTTGTGACTCCATGTCCATGGAGTTTTCTTGGCAGAAATACTGGAGTGGTTTGCCAGTTCCTACTCCAGGCGCCTACAGCACCTGGTATTCCCTGGTGGTCTCCCATCCAAGTACTAACCAGGGCCGACCCTGCTTAGCTTCCGAAATTTTATTTATTTATTTATTTATTTATTTATTTATTTATTTATTTATTTATTTATTTATTTATTAGACTTATATCCTGCCCATCTTCCCAGCAGGAACTTTGGGCGGCTAACAGCGGCTGGACAAGTCAGCAGATACAAGAATACAATACAATAAAGCAAGACAAATAAATCAACATATCAATATAAATAGGATAAAAAGAGAAAAGAAACAAAGAACAGCAGCAGGGGAGCACCCATAATTCCAAACCACACTGCTACTCCAACAAGTCCTGACGTAATGGACAATTATCTATGGTCAATGGTCAATGGCGGCAAAAAAAACAAAAAAAACAAGGGGCTATGCTAGGTCACCAAAGGCCTCGCGGAATAGAATAGTTTTTTTTTTTAAATATATTTTTATTTGTTTCATATCATCGGGATCCCTACATAGGATAGGGTATGGGTGGGGTGGGAAATCTAAGGATAAAACAGGGAAAGTTCAAGTGGTATATTTACAATATTTTTCTATATATTAGTACACAGACTATATTTTAATTTAATAGTGTTGGAGTCTCTTTTTTAAGCTATTTAGTTCTTTTTCGTAAAAGGTATATAGTGGTTTCCAGCAGTCTCTTGCCTTCTGTAATTCTTTGTCCTTTATCAGTTCTGATGTTATATCCATTTCAGCTGCTTCAAAGAATTTTTCCAAAAGTCTTGCGGAATAGAATAGTTTTCACCGCTTTACGAAAGGCCAGCAGGGACTCTGCAGAGCGTACCTCGCTGGGTATGCTGTTCCATATGAATGGGGCAGCCACTGAAAAGGCCCGGTTCCGGGTAAGGGAACGCCTGGCCTCTCGGGAGGTTAGAATGCGGAGCGAGTGCGCCTGCGACTGCCAAACCGGTCGGGTCGAAGTTGACCGCTGGGCGATCCGCTCTGCCAGGTAATCCGGGCCCAGGCCATGGAGGGTTTTATAAACTAAAACCAAGACCTTGAATCTGATCCGGGAGGCAACGGGTAGCCAATGCAGTCAGGCCAGAACTGGGGTGATGCAGTCATAACGATGCGCACCCACCACCAGTCTGGCTGCTGCATTTTGCACCCACTGCAGTCGCCGGAGGAGAGTCAAGGGCAACCCCATGTAGAGAGCGTTGCAGTAGTCCAACCTCGAGATCACCAGCGCCTGGACCACTGTTCTCAGGGAGTCCCCGTCTAGATAGGGGTGGGTCTGGGCAATCTGACAGAGATGGAAAAATGTGGTCCTGGCCACGGCCGCCACCTGGGCTTCCAGGGACAGGGCCGGGTCCAGGATCACGCCCAGATTCCGAACCCTCTCCGCCAGCTGGAGGGAAACTCCCTCCAAACTGGGGAGAGGGCCTCCATACCCAGACGGGGAACTCCCGAAGAACATCACCTCGGTCTTCTCAGGGTTGAGTTTGAGCCTGTTGGCCCTGGTCCAAGCTATGACCGCCTCCAGACACTGGTTGAGGGACCGGACAGCTTCCACTGCAGAGGTGGTAAAGGAGAGATAGAGCTGTGTGTCATCAGCGTACTGATGACAACACACTCCAAATCTCCTAATGACCCCAGCCAGTGGCCTTACATAGATGTTAAACAGCATAGTGGAGAGAGACGAGCCCTGCGGAACCCCACAAGGGAGTGTCCACGGGGCCAACAACTCTCCGCCATGCTGCACATACTGGAGCCGACCCTGAAGGAAGGACCGGAGCCAACTGCGAACAATGCCCCCAATCCCTACCTCCAGGAGCCGGTCCAGTAAGATACCATGGTTGACGGTATCGAAGGCCGCTGACAAATCCAGGAGAACCAACAGGGTAGAGCAACCCCTGTCGGCCACCCGGATTAGGTCATCTTGCAGCGCGACCAGAGCTGTCTCAGTAGCCCGGCCAGGCCTGAAACCGGACTGGCAAGGATCAAGGCACTGCTGTTCCTCCAAAAATGATTGAATCTGCACCGCGGCCACCCCCTCGATAACTTTGCCCATGAAGGGAACATTGGTGATCGGATGATAATTGGCCAATTGGTCCGATGCCAATCCCGGTTTTTTCAAAATGGGCTTAACCACTGTCTCCTTTCAGACGAGAGGGAAAAACCCCCTCGTCGAAGGAGGTGGTCGCGATGGCTGCAGCCCACTCGGGCATGCTCCCTCCGGCAGATTTAATTAGCCAAGATGGACAAGGGTCGAAGGGGGTGGTTGCGGGGCAGCAATGGGCAATAGCCCTGGAGGCCTCCAAAGGAGAAACAGGCCCAAACTCAACCAATTGAGGAGAGCGGGGGGGTGAGGGAGCTGGGGATGGCGAGGGAGGGCTAGTGCTACTGGATTCAAAGCCGGCACAGATGGCCTCAATTTTGGATCTAAAACAGACTGCGAAATTCTCACTACTGAAATCAGTAGGAGGAGGCCTAGCCAGACTAGGATTGGTGAGGTCCCGAACCACCCGGAAGAGTTCCGCCTGACGGTTCGAGGCCTCACCAATTCTCAGGGAGTAAAAAGATCTTCTAACCTCCCTGATCACTTGCGAGTAGCGCCTAGTCTGGATCACAACGGCAGTCTTGTTGTTTGCCGTCCGGCTCTGTCTCCAGATGCTCTCCAGTCTCCTCCATTCCTGCTTCATCGCTCTTAGCTCTGCCATGAACCACGGCGAAGTTCGAGCTCTGCCACAGAGGAGACGCTTGGGGGCGATTCGGTCGATGGCACCGGCAGCTGACTCAAACCAATGGTTGGCTACGGCCTCGGCCGAATCGTCAGCCAGACCACCAGAAACCTCCCCGAAGGCTTCCCGGAACTGAGCCGGATCAAGAAGCCTTCGGGGGCGGGCCCAAACAAGGGGCCGTTGGTCCCCGCGAGGAGGGGCCACCATTGCCAGAGAAAAAGACAACAGGTAGTGATCTGACCATGACACGGGTGTGGGAACAATGTTCCCCACCTCCAGATAAGAATCCCCTGACATGGAGGTAAATACCAGATCCAGGGTATGCCCACTCCTGTGGGTAGGACAAGAAACATGCTGGGATAGACTCATGGACGAAATCCAGAGCTGCGCCGGTGAGCCCACCGCCAGCATGCACGTTGAAGTCCCCGACGACCAGAAGCCGGGGGGACTTCAGCAGAGCAGCGGCGATGAACTCCGTGAGCTCTGGCAGGGATTGCGCTGGGTTGCGGGGAGCACGGTAGCCCAGCACAATGCCAAATCTATCCCGCTGACCTACCAACAGGTGGAGGCATTCAAGCCCCGGAATCACCAATGTCGAGGCCCTGGTCACTTGAAGCGATTCCCTGTATACAATAGCGACTCCTCTCCCCTTGTGGCCCTCCAACCTGCCCACTCCATGGACCACGAACCCAGGAGGGCACAGCTGGGTGAGGGAAGCCCCACCCTCTGAGCCCACCCAGGTCTCCGTTATACAAACCAGGCGAGATCGGATGTGCTTAGGGCTAAAGCTCCTCAAATAACGGGAAAGATATCTCTGTGTTATTATCAGAATCTATGTCTCTGCACTAGCTCTGCCAGACAACCCTATGGGCACTTTGGCCACTACAATTCCCAGTAGCTATGTTGGTTGGAGAAATCTGGGAGTCCCAGTCCCAAAGACTCAATTTTAGGCTCTGGTCAGTAGAAATCAAATATTTTGTCCAAAGGAGCTCTTCTTTGCTGACCTCATTGGTTGAGAGGAGGTTCTCAACATGGCTGTCAGCAGGAAAGACTATGGCTGGCATGATATTACCTAAGAGATGTGAAGTATGTATGCCAGGCAAAGCTCAGGAAAAATATTCCACAGAGGACCAGGAGAAAGGTGGGGTAAAAATATTCTAAGTAATAAATAAATAAATAAATAAATAAATAAATAAATAAATAAATAAATAAATAAATAAATAAAGCAAGCAAGCATTGGATGTGTAGGATGTCACCTAAAAGGCATCCCCACGTCCACCATTCAGTCTGAACAGATTAGGGTCTTGAATGTGGAAACTAAGGAGTAGATTACCTTATGATTTAGATGCTTTCAATGTCTCAGTACCATTTATTTTTATTTACTCTGGACTAGAGATGGACACGAAATGAAAAAAAAAATTGTTCCATTATTCGTTATTCATTTCATTATGTAACAAAACGAATAATGAAAATTGTGATGAAATTGGAATGAACCAAACAGAACCACGAAAATTAGGTTCGTTATGTTTCGTTTTTGTTAATGGCAACACGCAATGAAATGAGCTGTTTTTAAATGTTAAAAAACGTCCTGAATATCCTTAAAAAACCCAGCGATAATTATTTATTCTGCCTGATAATACCTACCAGGGGGGTTGGGGTCCTTAAAATGTGCATTTATGTCTTTTCTCAGATCGCTGTATTTTTTTCCCTTTAATGGGAGTTAGGGGACATCGACCCAAAATGACTCCCAGATGCCTAATATTGATTTCCTGGATATTAAAACGCCCTGGACATCCATAAAAATGCAGCGAAAATTATATGAAATTATTACCTACCAGGGGGTTGGGGTCCTTAAAATGTTTGTTTTTGTCTTTCTGCCATCGCGATGTATTTTTTCTTTTCCCTTTAAGGATGACACAAAATGGATTCCAGCCACAAAATGGATGCAAGCCATGTGATGGGATCATGTAAATTCTTGGACAATTTCAACCAATAGCATGCCCAGGTTGCAGACTGGGTAGGTGTGGCAGCCGCAGAGGGCATAAAAAGCTCTGGCAGCCCGCAACCTCCTTGCAGTCTGCGGTGGAAGTTAGGGTGGAATTGCTGTCTCTGTGACTCGTTACTTTAGGCCAGCCAGGCAGGTGTGTGTCTCTGTGTTCCTGCTGGCTGCAGCCTGGCTCTTAGGGGAGAGAAAGAAGAGATTTCTCTTGCAGCCTCCCTGTGTGTGCGTACCTCTCAGTGAGTACCCTCCCCTGCCCCGCAGTGCAGTCACTCTGTGGCTGCCTTACATCCTGGGCAACACCCGCTGCTGCCTTTGCAGCCTCCCTGCATACTTAGTCTATACTGTGTCTCTGCCAGCATAATTTTTTTAGTGTTTTCCCTCTGGTCTGGGGCGTTGGGGGACGTCTGCACACGGAAATGCTTTTAGTCACGCAAAAAGTGGGTAAAGACGAAAAACAATTTTAAAAAAAAATTCACAAAAAACAAAAAAACCCAAAATAGGACCCGCAATGAAAAATGAAAAACCAAAATGTCATTTTTTTCAATTCGTGCCCATCTCTACTCTGGACAATTAAAATATTAAAATATATGCTGCATCAATGGAGATGAGAAAGAAATGAGTTCACAGTCGTCATGCCTTCTTTTCTGATTAATAATTATTTTGGGGGAAATAATTAAATAGCTTGAAGTCCCATAGGAATGGTCAATGAGCAAACAGGTAAATTATCTGCCATTAACAGGCAATACGAAAGCAAACTGGTGGAGCTTAGAACATATTTTTAGGCCCACCACTATCTTTTCTTCATCATTTTTATGGCATTCTAATGTGGCTAAGTGCTTCATTTATCATCATCTTTCCAGGCAGCCTACTGAAAAACTAATCAAAGAGAAGGCCTCAATTTCCTTCTGTAAAATGGCAGCTGATTTCATGTAATCACAAGCCAATACATTCCAAACAAGCTGAGAGAAAGACTGCAAATATGCTGCTTATGAGCAATTGACACCTCTTCCAAAGCTACATTTCTTGACTATCAGTCACAGAATCCTCTGGCCAGTGTCATGCAGGAGTTTAGAAGTTTTAGGAGTTTTGGATTTTATTTTATTTTAAAAGAAGGTTTTCTGAGTTTTATGTCCTTTCTGAAATGTAAACATTTATTTATTTATTTATTTATTTATTTATTTATTTATTTATTTATTTATTTATTTATTTTTGCACTTATATACCGCTCTATTTCCCATAAAGAGGACTCAGGGCGGTTTACAGCAATAAAGATAAAACAATAAATCAATACAACAGCTAAAACAGTAATTTCCAAGAATAAATAAATTGGCGGGTTTAAAAAGAGAAGGGAAAAAAAAACCAGTTGGATCCCTAGAGATCACCAAAGGCGTCACGGAAAAGAAAGGTCTTTAGGTTTTTCCTAAATGACGCCAGCGAGGGAGCCTGCTGTAATTCACCGGGAAGCTTGTTCCACATAGTTGGTGCCACTACCGAGAAGGCCCGTCCTCGAGTTCTTGTTTTACGGGCCTCCCTCGGAGTGACAGTCCTCAGCGAAAGGGCCACCGAGGAGAGGGTGGGTCGGGCTAGATCTGATTGTCGGGAAAGACGCTCCACCAAATAGGCAGGGGCCAAGCCATGGAGGGTTTTGTAAACCAAAACCAACACCTTGAACCTTATTCGGGAGGCAACGGGTAACCAGTGTAGGCGAGCCAGGATGGGGGTGGCGCGGTCAAAGCGGCGCGCACCAACCACCAGCCTGGCGCCGTATTCTGGACCCGCTGCAATCGCCAAACAAGGTTCAAGGGGAGCCCCATGTAGAGAGCGTTGCAATAGTCCAGCCTCGACATGACCAGTGCCTGTACCACAGTCCTCAAGGAGCCCTCATCGAGGTATGGGCGAATCTGGGCGATAAGCCTTAAATGGTAAAAGGCCAACCTGACCACGGCTGACACCTGGGATTCCAGGGTCAGATCCGGGTCCAGGACGACGCCCAGATTCCTCACTCTTTGCGCCAGCTGGAGGGCGGACCCGCCCAGACTGGGAAGAGGGCCACAATACCCCTCCGAGGTACCCCCGAAGAACATAACCTTGGTCTTGCCAGGGTTGAGCTTGAGTCCGTGCATCCTGGTCCAGTCCAGAACCGCAGCCAGGCAACGGTCAAGGGTCTGAACGGCCTCCACTGCACCGGTGGAAAAGGAGAAATAGAGCTGCGTGTCATCAGCATACTGATGACAGCAGACTCCATAACTCCAGATGATCTCAGCCAGCGGCTTCATATAGATGTTAAAGAGCATTGGGGAGAGTGACGACCCCTGGGGCACCCCACAAGAGAGTGTCCAGGGAGCCGACAACTCACCCTCCAAGCTCACTTGCTGGGTGCGGCCCTCAAGGAAGGACCGGAGCCAGCGCAAGGCCTGGCCCCCAATCCCCACCTCCGAGAGCCGCTCCAGCAAGATACCGTGGTCGACGGTATCAAAAGCCGCTTACAGGTCAAGAAGGACCAGCAGGGTAGAGCAACCCCTGTCGGCCCTCCTCAACAGATCATCATGCAGCGCGACCAGAGCCGTCTCAGTCCCATGACATGGTCTGAACCCGGACTGGAAGGGATCCAGCACATGGTTCTCCTCCAGGAATGACTGGAGACGCAGGGCGGCGACCTGCTTGACCACCTTGCCCAGAAAGGGAACATTGGCTATGGGACGTTAGTTGGACATGTCATCCACAGCCAAGCCAGGTCTTTTAATAATGGGCTCCACCACCGTCTCCTTCAGAAGACTGGGAAAAATCCCGTCTCTGAAGGAGGCTGAGGCAATTAGTGAAGCCCATTTCGGCATGCTCCCCCCTGCGATCTTGAACAGCCAGGAAGGGCAAGGGTCGAACGGAGAGGCTGCAGGCCTGCAATGTCCCAGGGCCCTGGAGGCATCCACAGGTGTAACAAACCCAAACTCAACAAACCGAGGCAACCGAGGCGGCCCGACACTAGCCACCTCAGGGGCTAGACCAGTGCAACCGGTGTCCAGCTCAGAACGGATGGCCTCTATCTTAGATTTAAAAAAGGCTGTGAAAGACTCACTAGTGAAATCACTAGGAGGAGGCCCTGGCGGACCGGGATTGGTGAGGTCTCGGACCACCTGGAACAATTCCGCCTGGCGATCCGAGGCCTCACCAATTCTCAGGGCGACGAAAGATCTCCTAGCCGCCCTTATTGCATGAGAATAGCGACCGGTCAACGCCTTAACCGCAACCCAATTCTGAACCGTCCGAGCGTTCCGCCATCTGCTCTCTAGCCTTCTTCGCTCCTGCTTCATTGCCCGCAGCTCCTCGGTAAACCAAGGGGCCGGACGGGCTCGGCATCGGATCAGGCGCTTGGGGGCGATCCGGTCAACTACCCCAGTCACCTCCTCAAATCACCGTTGGACCAGGGAGTCGGCCAGATCGTCATCCAAGCCGTCTGGAACACCCCTGAGGGCCTCCGAGAACCGCGCAGGGTCCAGGAGCCCCCAAGGGCGGGCCCAGATGGAAGGGCCCGGCTCCCCGTGGAGCTGGGTGGCTGCAGTAACAGGGAAGGTCAGCAGATAATGATCTGACCATGACACGGGCCGGGCCAACAACCTCCCGACCCCCAGATCAAAACCCCGCAATGTGGAAGCAAAAACCAGGTCCAGGGTGTGTCCACCCTTATGGCTAGGGCCGATGGCTAATTGGGACAGGTTCATGGAGGCCATGGTCTCCATGAATTCCAGAGCTGCTCCAGACAGCCCACCCTCGGCGTGCACGTTGAAGTCCCCCACCACCAGTAGGTGAGGAGACCTCAACAGTGCCGCCGAGATGAACTCAGAGAGCTCTGGAAGGGAGAGTGCAGGGTCGCGGTGAGCACGGTACACAAGCACTACCCCAAACCTATCCCTCAAACCTGGACTCACCAACGTCGCGGATCTACTGACATAAAAGGATTCCCTGTAGTCTATAGCCACCCCACCCCCACCCCTCCGACCTGCCCAACTGCTGCACACGGTAACCCTGGGGGCAAAGAAGGGCGAGAGAAGCCCCACCCCCCTCGCCCACCCAGGTCTCCGTGAGGAAATCCAGGTCGGCACGCTCATCCACGATCAAATCGTGGATGAGTGGGTTTTATTATGTACTGACCTGGCATTGATCAGCAGACAGGACAGGCCGGAGGGGGGACAGACGGATTGGATCCCTGCCATTTGGCGGTGAGCCGACGGGTCAGAACGGGGGACAGGCAATAATTGTCTGTCCCAAGTTCTCCTTATCCGATCGACCCGCCGACCCAGAGCGTACCTCCCGCGGCCCGACACCACCCTAATGGGGCACCCGGCAGGTTCCATGGGATCTCAGATGGTCAGGGACCCACTCCAAAGTAATACAAATCACAAATAAAATACATACTAAGATGGCTTCTTCCCATACTTCCCTTCCTGGATGGCTGTTAAGAACCACCACTGCAATTCTTTTTAGAGTTGCTAGAAAAGCAGCAACATCCCACTCACAGGGTTTTGAAGACCAAAGCCTGAGACTCAGAGTAGACCCTTGTGATGTGGTGTCCAAAGGGACCGACCATAAAGGGGTCACAAAGCGGGCCCTTCAGCAACCATTTGTGAAACAAGACATCTGATGGACAAATGATGTAGAGACCTTGTGACGAATTCAGGGGTACTAATTCCAGTAGGAACAGCAGTTCTGCAAAAGAAGACTAAATGCCATGTGTGAAAGCCATGTGAACTGCTAGAGATTATACACACAGCAGCACTTAAGCAACGGTAATCTGCCGATGCATCCTTTTGAGAATCAAAAGTAGAAATGGACATGAAACCCACAAAGCGCTTCATACAAAGTACCCCCTCCCTGGGCAACTTGGGCAACTTACCATCTGCTGCTTGCTGCCAGGGTTCTTCTTCTGCAGTGGTGCTCCAATCTGAGCATTCCAGTGAGGAGGCAGGACAGGGATTCTCCCCATGCAGCCGAGGAGAGGTCAGCCATTAGCACAGCCCCCATCCCCCATCCCCCACCCCCGGCAGGGCAGGTTCTTGCCTGGATTGGTGTGTCACAAGGGAAGGACTCCAGCAGCAATTCATTTTAGGGTTGCTAGAAAAGGAGCAGCATCCCACCCACAGGGATTTTAAGACCAAAGCCTGAGACTCAGACTAGACCAGTGGTTCTCAACCTGTGGATCCCCAGATATTCTTGGACTGCAAGTCCCAGAAGTCATCATCACTAGCTGAGCTGGCCAGGGTTTCTGGGAGTTGCAGTCCAGAAACATCTGGTGACCCACAGGTTGAGAACCAGTGGACTAGACCCTTGTGATGTGGTGTCCAAAGAGACAGACCTTAATGGGGTCGCCAGACTTTCCCGAAAGAACTCTGGGCAGTGAACAGCCAAAAACAGTAATACAGACAAAGTAACAATAACAAATAAAAAGAATAAGACCAGCAAAAACAAGATGGCAATGGCAAACAGTGGACTGACAAATGGATAAACAACAATCTCAGCAGTCACCAAAGGCGGCTTTAAACAGCCAAGTTTTAAGATGTTTCTTTCAGTGCCAGAAGGGACTCCACAAGCCTTATCTCTTTTGGGAGATTGCTCCAAAGATACATGGCCCTGCTGGCCCAGGAGAAATGGGGATAGAGACACGCAGCACCTAGGGTACCGTGTGGCATGCTTTGTACAAAGTGCTTCATAAGCTTTGCGCCCATCTCTATTTTCTTTGTAAAGGAATCACATCGACCTGTCTTCCTAAGAAAATATGAAAGTTTGTGTTTATTACTGAAATGCTGTTGGGACTGAAAAGATGACAGAAATACTAGTTCTAGCTAAATCTGGATGTGACCACACAGTGACAGAAATGTAAACTCACTCCCATTCACTCCGAGCAACCCTGCGTCAGTTCAAATTAAGCGGCCACACACAGAGAGAAGAGGAAAGCTTTCTTGCAGCATGTCTGCAGCTTGTTAACAAAGGTCTACTGTAGCCCAGCATGCAGCGCAACATCAGAGGAGCTACTTAATAAGCTGTAATATTCTGTAAATAAGAGCAGAATGCAGACTTCCTCCTCTTTTCTTTTTCTCATTCTTATTCAGTTTAATAAAATAAAATGAAATGGCTGGATCTCCCCAACTCCAGATCAATTGCTTTCCCCAACCAAATCCATCTGGAAGTTGCCTTTATTTGCAAAGGTCTAGCGCTCTCAGGCTGGAACTTTACCCACCAACCCAGTTGTTGCATTTTCTCCATCAGTTCTAATGATCATACCACTTGAAATATGAACAGAACCACATTTGGTTGTTGTTTAAGTAAATGCTCAGGCAGCAGAAACTAAAACTAATGGTTTGGAGGGGAGATTTCAGGCTGATTCACATTTCCCTTTGCCTTGTAGTCAACAGGAGTCTCAACATTAACACTTGAGACTCGATCGTCTTTGGAATCCTGATGGACATATGATCTTTGTGGGGTTGATGTCCAGACCGTTTTCAGCTATGGATCTAGAACAGACGACTCAAAGTTTAACCTTGTGATGACATGATTTTTCTATAGAAACATGTGTATGTGTGTTGTGTCGTTACAGTCATGACTGACTCATCGTGACTCCATGTCCATGGAGTTTTCTTGGCAAGAATACTGGAGTGGTTTGCCAGTTCCTACTCCAGGCGCCTACAACACCTGGTATTCCCTGGTGGTCTCCCATCCAAGTACTAACCAGGGCCGACCCTGCTTAGCTTCCGAAGAAGTCCCATATCTTAAATCACATCTAGGTCAGATTTAGGTACTGACTGAGAGCAGGGCTCCAGAGGAGATGATGGTTTCCTATGTCATTGGTTCTCAACCATGAGTACCTCAGACATTCTTGAACTGTAATTTTGAGAAAACCTGGCCAGCACAACCTGTAGTGAAAGCTTCTGGGAACTGCAGTCCAAGAACACCTGGGTTACCAAAGGTTGGGAGACATTGGCTTATATGGAAATGGCCAAGAAGTAATTTGGAGTTTTATGCAGATGAAGCATGTGTTCTACCTCTAAAATACAATAGGGAGGGATTTTGAAAAACATTAGGAAGCACAACCTCACAGTAAACTGTTAGACAAAGGAATGAACTGTCTCAGGAGGTGGTAGACACTCATTCACTGAGTAGTTTTGAACAAACATGTCCATATGTCAAGGATATTTTTGTTGAATGTTATCTGCTTCAGGAGGTGGACTCAGTGAACCCTGAAATATCCTCCAGCTCTACAATTTATTCATTATATGAATCTAGTAACCTCACCACTGCCAAGATACTAGTTACAACTTGCTACCTTGGTACAGTGAGCTGGCAGCCTGGCACCTCAAGGATTCTCCAGCCTCTTTGAGAGATCTTGGCTCTGGCATGCTGCTGAGATTTATCAGCCTTGTTGGGTTTTTGCCCTAGTATTCATATACTTTGCAGTTAATTTCTGTTTCTATGCAAAACAGGTGCCTTTTCCCAACTCTCTGTGTGTTTTGGTTTGCAAGCTATAAGACTAAATGGGACTCCAAATATTAGGAATTATTATTTCAGATATTTAGAATGATCAAATTCTGATCAGGATATACTCAAAGCTATCTGAATATGGTGTTATGGCCATAAAAGAAACATCCGTTTTCATCAATTGTCCCTACACAATGCCCATCCATTCATTGAAGTCTCAGAATGTTGTCAACGTTGTCAAGAAGGGCTAGTGAAGACTGTCACAGAACCTCATTTAAGTCCAAGAGGACACCGGCATGGTTAACGAGTGGAGTTAGAGAGGCTCTAAAGCACAAGGAGAGTCTTTCTGTAAATAGAAATCCTCCCCAAATGAGGAAAATAAAAAGGAACACAAACTATGGCAAAAGAAATGTAAGAAGATGATAAGGGAGGCAAAGAAAGATTTTGAGGAACGCATGGCTAGCAATATAAAGGGTAATAAAAAGCTTCTTTAAATATGTTAGAAGTAGAGATGGGCACGACTTAGCGGTATTCCCGTTTCCGTTTCCGTTACTCGGTTCCGTTACTCTACGGAAACGGTAACGGGAATTACTCCGCCAGACTTCGAGCTCGAACCGACGAACGAACAATTTTGGTCTGATTTGTCTTGCTCGTTCCTTGCATTGCGCGATCGCGCGATGCCACGCGGCACAGAAAAAAGTTTTTAAAAGTTAAAAAAACCCAACGAAAAGCAGGCAGAAAAATGCCTGCCGTGCCTCAGGGCACCTACCACAAGGGTTGTTTCTGGAGGTCCCCAGCCTCCCCCCCCCCATCCACCGTTCTGGGCTGCTCTGGTGGGACTCGCCGCAGGCTCGCAGGCAGCCAGCAAAAGCCCCCAATTAAAGCGCAAGCAAGCGGCAGGACAACAGGAAAAAAACTTTTAAACTCTCCCCCACCCATTCCCGGGCCAAAAAGCAGGCGGAAAAATGCCTGCTTGACTAAGGGCGCAGGGCACCTACCGGAGGGGTGGTTTCTGGAGGGGGGGTCCCGCCTCCCCCCCGTCCTGGGCAGCCGGACTCGAGTCGCAAATCGCCATGCCATGCGGTGCGGGCGGGGATCCAAAAAAAGCAATATTGTTTTTGAAATCGTGGTCCAAAACACACAAGCACAACAGAAACACGCGAAAATTTATAAACTGCCAGATTTTTCACAGTAGCAGTGGGTTTTTTCTTGCAACAAAATGTCTCTCCTCTCCTCCTCTGTCCTCCATTGATTTTATTTTATTTTATTTTATTTACACCTGCGCAGTGCACAATGATGGGCTGGCCGAGTGGCCAGCCATGTGGTGGGAGTGGATGACCATGCAAATTTTTGGAGCCATCCCACCAAACACATGGCCACTTGGCCATGAAGACTTCTGGGATGTGCCAAAAAGCCCCCTAAAACCTGCCCTAGCCCCCTAACCCTAACCCTAACCCTTGACTCCTTACCCATACGTCACAGACTGTCTTCTTAGTGGGTCAGAGAGGCACCCAGAGGTGCAACCCACTAGCCCACCGTAACCTTACCCGTCACTAGCCTAACCCTAGCCCTTGCACTAACCCACCTTAACCCTAAGCCAGATCTACTTGCTTGCATTGCACTACTACACGCAGCAAGTACAATTCCCTTCTGTGTGAGACATGGTGGTGCAAGAGCCTTGTGCAGGGAAGGCATGACGCTGTCACTCTCACTGGTCTCATAGCCTGCAACTGGTATGCAATATCCATATGGCTATTGCATACCATTTTGCAGCAGCAGCAGGTGAGGAGGGGAGACCCCCATGTAGAGGGGTCTCTTGGAGCCTGCTTCCCCTTCCTAGTGGGTGAAGATAGGAGGCACCCACGCGTGCCTCCAGGAGCCCACTTTCCCTTTATAGCAGGCCAGAGGAGGCACCCACCCCACAGAGGTGCCTCCAGGAGCCCGCTCCCCCCCAAAACCAGTACTAATGACAACGAAAAAACGAAAAAATGAACCAACTAATTTTTGCGAATTTTCGCAAAAACCGGAAACGAGCCGAAACGGGACTGGCCCGACTAACGACAACTCGAAAAAAATTTTTTTCAAGTCGTGCCCATCTCTAGTTAGAAGTAGAAAACCTGCCAGAGAACCAGTTGGCCCTATGGATGGTGAGGGAGGAAAAGGGGAGGTTAAGGAGGACTTGGACATTGCAGAGAAATTGAATGACTTCTTTGCGTCTGTCTTCACGACAGAGGACCTTGAGCGGATTCCGCCGCCTGAGCCGCCCCTCTTGACTAAAGAATTAAATCAAATACAGGTTAAAAGAGAGGAGGTTTTAGGACTAATCGATAAATTGAGGATTAACAAGTCACCGGGCCCAGATGGCATCCACCCAAGGGTTATTAGGGAACTGAGAAATGAAATTGCAGATCTCTTAACGGTTATATGCAACTTGTCTCTTAAAACGGCCACAGTGCCGGAGGACTGGAGGATGGCGGATGTCACACCAATTTTTAAAAAAGGAAGGAGGGGGGACCCAGGAAACTACAGGCCAGTTAGCCTTACATCTGTCCCAGGGAAGATGGTGGAAAGCCTCATCCAAGAGAAAATCTTAAAACACATAAAAGAACAAACCTTGCTGAGAGAAAATCAGCATGGCTTCTGTAAGGGTAAATCTTTCTGACAAACCTTTTAGAATTTTTTGAAAAGGTCAACAGGCACGTGGATTTGGGTGAACCGGTGGATATAGTCTATCTAGATTTTCAAAAGACCTTTGACACAGTCCCTCACCAGAGGCTGCTTAGAAAATTGCACAGTCAGTGGATAATAGGACAGGTCCTCTTATGGATTGAGAACTGGTTGAGATCCCGGAAACAAAGAGTAGGTGTCAATGGGAAATTTTCACAATGGAGAGAAGTGAAAAGCGGTGTGCCCCAGGGCTCTGTCCTGGGACCGGTGCTTTTCAATCTGTTCATAAATGACCTGGAGACAGGGATAAACAGTGAGGTGGCCAAGTTTGCAGATGACACAAAACATTTCCGTGTGGTAAAAACCAGAGAAGATTGTGAAGAGCTCCAGAAGGATCTCTCCAAAATGGGGGAATGGGCTGAGAAATGGCAAATGCGTTTTAATGTAACCAAATGTAAAGTAATGCATATTGGGGCAAAAAATCCAAACTTCATCTATCAACTCATGGGCTCTGAGTTATCCGTGACAGATCAGGAAAGAGATCTTGGTGTGTTGGTGGACAGCTCCATGAAGGTATCTCCCCAATGTGTGGCAGCAGTGAAGAAGGCCAATTCCATGCTAGGGATTATCAAAAAGGAGATTGAAAACAAAACAGCCAACATTATAATGCCATTATACAAAACAATAGTAAGGCCCCACCTGGAGTATTGTGTACAATTCTGGTCACCGCATCTCAAGAAAGACATAGTGGAACTGGAAAAGGTACAGAAGAGAGCGACTAAAATGATTACTGGGCTGGGGCACCTCCCTTATGAAGAAAGGCTAAAACATTTGGGCCTCTTTAGTCTGGAAAAAAGGCGCTTAAGGGGGGATATGATTGAGACATACAAAATAATGCAGGGTATGAGTAAAGTGGATAGAGGGAAGCTTTTCTCTCTCTCCCAAATTACCAGAACTAGGGGACATACACTCAAATTGAGGGCTGGAAGAGTAAGAACTGACAAAAGAAAATATTTTTTCACCCAGCGCGTTGTAAGTCTATGGAACTCCCTGCCACAGGATGTGGTGATGGCATCTGGCCTGGATGCCTTCAAAAGGGGATTGGACAGATTCCTGGAGGAAAAGTCCATCACAGGTTACAAACCATGATGGAGAAACCAGGGTACTTCAAGGGCCAGATGCAGGGGAGTGGTATCAGGAGACAGATATCTAGTCTCATGCGCTCCCAAATGCATCTGGTGGGGCCGCTGTGAGATACAGGAAGCTGGACTAGATGGGCCTTTGGCCTGATCCAGCATAGCTCTTCTTATGTTCAAACCTTCCCAGACTTATAACTATGTATGTGTTCCCAAACAAATTGATGAGAGAGTACTGAATATGTAGAAATCTGAATATCACTTGAGATCCAGGCATGTATCAGAAGTAGAGATGGGCACGAAACAAAAAAAGGTGTTTCGGTTTTTCATTTGTCGTTGAGATGTCTGTTTTGGTTCATTTCCGTTTGTCATGATTGTTTGGAAAAACTTTGTTTCCATTTTTCATTTTTTCGTTTGTCATTTCTACCCGCTTTTGCCAATTTTTAAAGCATTTCTGTGCACAGGCGTCCCCCAACACCCCAGACCAGAGGGAAAACACAAAAAAATGGATGCTGGCAGAGACACAGTATAGACTAGGTACGCAGGGAGGCTGCAAAGGCAGCAGCGGGCGTTGCCCAGGGTGCAAGGCAGCCGCAGAGTGACTGCACTGCAGGGCAATGGAGGGTACTCACTGAGAGGTACGCAGCACACACGCACACAGGGAGGCTGCAGGACTGAAGCTAGAGTCACAGAGACAGCAATCCCACCCTAACTCCCACCAGAGACTGCAAGGAGGACAGGGGCTGCCAGAGCTTTTATGCCCTCTGTGGCTGCCAGACCTGCCCAGTCTGCAACCTGGGCATGCTATTGGTTGAACATTGATCCCATCACATGGGTTGCCTCCATTTTGTGGCTGGTGGCGACATCCATTTTAAAGGGAAAAGAAAAAATACATCGCGATGGGAGAAGACAAAAACAAACGTTTTAAGGACCCCAACCCCCTGGTAGGTAATAATTTCAAATAATCATCGCATTATTGCTGCGTTTTTACAGATGTCCAGGGTGTTTTAATACCGAAGAAATCAATCCATATTAGGCATCTGAGAGCCATTTTGGGTCGATGTCCCCTAACTCCCCTTAAGGGAAAAAATACAGTGATCTTAGAAAAGACATAAATGCACCTTTTAAGGACCCCAACCCCCCTGGTAGGTATTATCAGACAATATAAATAATTATCGCTGCGTTTTATGGATGTCCAGGGTGTTTTTTAACATTTAAAACAGCTCATTTCATTGCGCGTCACCATTAACGGAAATGAAACGTAACAACCACAATTTTCGTGATTCTGTTCGTTTCATTGCATTTTCATCACAATTTTCGTTTGTTGTTTTGTTACGTAATGGAACGTCTAACGAATAACGGAAACGAAAAAAATGTTCATTCCATGCTCATCTCTAATCAGAAGCATCCCGTATTTTTCTGGCTATACACCTGGATCAGTTAGGGGAAGGGACATGTCTCCATCTTGAATTCTTACATTCTTATAGCATTTAATATATTTTCCAATACTGTACTCCTAATCTAAATTCACCTTCTTATTTAGGGACAGTTGATTCTAGTCCAGTTGTCACTTTTCCAGTCCTGAATCTGTTCTGTTCCAATTCTGCCTCAGATTTTTCTTAAGGCCTAACAAAATGAGTATGTATTTTCCTGCAGAAAGAGGTTAAAGCCCTTGCTTTGTTCTCTGTTTAAACCATATCCAGTTTTTCCTGGGACTTACTGATTATTTGAAAGGAAGCAGCCCTTTTGAAAACAACTTGGTTTCCCTTATTCAGTGTGAAATGGCGGCCAGTTTTCACAGCATGGCAAATATCTCCTGTTCCTTCCCAACTCTGGTGGAAGTCATACATGCTCTCCTTTCAGAAAGACCATGGAACAGAGCCACCTTTGATTTGCCCTGAAAATTGCTTCCTGAGCCAGGTGTGTTTCTCTTTTGAGAACAGCAGCACCTCTGGAGAATGCCACATCATAAGCCAAAAAATATCCCCTCAGACAGCACATCATGTGGTATCATTTATTCCATGTATTAGGCTACTGCTGAAAACACCCAATGTTGCTACAAAACAGAGATAGCAATCTTTTGTGGTAACGCGTCTTACAAAAATCATTCTTTCAAGCAGATTCTAGACAGCTTTGGATTAGAAGGTATGGAAATTCTATACTGAGTTATGTTCTGTGATCCTTATATTGTTTTGATTCATGTGCATTCACATAGCCCACGCATTAAGGGAGTAAACACATCCTACAGGGGAAAAATATCTCCCATGCCTGGAATTTACACCAAGAGTTTTGGATTAGAAGGTATGGAAATTCTATGCTGAGTTATGTTCTGTGATCCTTATATTGTTTTGATTCATGTGCACTCACATAGCCCACGCATTAAGGGAGTAAACACATCCTACAGGGAAAAAATATCTCCCATGCCTGGAATTTACACCAACAGTGCTTCCTTGGTTTGCTGTTCCCTTGCCACTTGGTTTGCAGCCACCGTTTTCCCATTTGTGAAAAATGAGTCAGATTTAAACTTTAGCTTTAACCCAACTGTCTGTAGCTTTGCTCAGTCCTTTGCAGATTCACCTTTTGACCCAGCAGCTAGCCTACCCTCTAGTGTTGTTTCTTCTATCAGTCGTTCCCAACCTTACTTTCCACACTTTGGATTTAACAATGGATCTTTTGCACAAAAAGGTTTAATCCTTGGAGCACTTCCATACAGAGCATTTGTACCATCATTTCTTCTGACAGTATGAGAATCTTTTTCAAACAACATTCTCCCTATTTTACTGTGTGCTTTTCTCTTTCTTTTTGAACTTTTGTCACAGGAAGCACAAATAAGCTTTGCTGAACTAGGGAAATTTGCTAGTTACTAGCAGGTACAAATGTAACACAAGTGCACTACTGAGCAGGGACGTCCCAAATCTGAGTCTCAGTCTTGGGTACCAAATCTCAAGCTTGGTACCTAAAAGGATGAGTTGGGTGGGTTCAGAGTTACAATTTAAATCTGAGTCATAAAAAAATAGAGTTGAGTTGCCAGTGTGACTTATGGCTGACTTGACACAGAACTTGGCCCATTCGGTACCAGAGTGTCCCCCTGGTGCCAACTGGGCCAGGTTTAAAGGGGCCAAGCCATTGACAGCTCGGCATGAAATCTATAAAAACAATGCAATGAAATGGTTCATTTCAAAGCAAAAATGACCGCTTCGTTTCGTCTATATCCTCGTTTTATTTCATTTTGTTTTATTTTGCTATGTAACAAAATGAAGAAATAGCATTTTGTTTTTCGTTTCCTGCCCATCCCTCATCCTGAGTGATATCTTGTCCCCAGATTTCCCCCCCCCTCTCTTCTCTAATGGAAAATGGCATATTTCAACTACCTTTCACATATCACAACTAAGGCTAATTTTCAGTGACCAGGAAAACCTTGAGCTTGTTTCTGATGACACTGAAGTCGTCTCACCGCAGTGCGAAGGACTGGAGGACGATGGAGTGCCTCATAGAGTATGGAATGTAGTTCAGGCCTTGGGACCTACTAGTATCTTTGTGTGAGAGAATTCTTTGTGATTTGCATCCCTTGCTTCTTTGAGGTGTCAGGGGACTCTTGATGGAAGAGGGGCCTTTGCTAGAAGATTCCAGAGAGCTTGGAGCCAGCACCATGGCCCAGTGCTGACTATAACCTTCACATCCAACTGTGTGTCAGCAAATAACTTTATGTTTCCCAGGAGGGAGTGGGTGCATCAGAGTGCTGAGCCAGGTCAGCAAAAGCAGCTTTCTTAACTTTAGCTTCTGATATGTAAGGAGAAATGGCATTTGCAATTTATTAGACCAAGAAGGTCAAATGGGGGTAGGGGGGCGGGGGAGAAAGAAAGTTATTAGAAAAAGCTCTTTTTGAATGATGGACATGGAGCTATCTAATGTTATTTAAATGAACAGGCTTGGCTTCCACACTCCATTAACCAGAATGGAAAGAAGTTGTAGTTTTGAGCTTCTGATTTCAAACAGCCAAGTCTTTGGAGTGGAAAGCACCATCCAGAAGAGGGAACTTGCCACTTCTTGTCCTTGGTGGGTTTTAAAATTGACTACTTTAACATCCAGCTTGCACTGTCAGTCTCAAGAGGTCAGGACCAAAGGGCTTTGAACTTCTCAATCTACGAGGTCTCAGATTGCCGTTCCCTGTCATAACTCATAATAACCCAGCTTGCTATCAAATAAAGAATTCCATGAATATATACTTTAGGGGAATGTAAATAGCTTTGCCAATAAGCAGACTTTTTTGAGATTCTCCTTTTAAATAAGAATTTTCAACATTTCTAAATAATAGATGTGATATTATCTATCTATCTATCTGTCTGTCTGTCTGTCTGTCTGTCTGTCTGTCTGTCTGTCTCTATCTATCTATCTATCTATCTATCTATCTATCTATCTATCTATCTATCTATCTATCTATCTATCTATCTAATGTCATCTTTCTCCCATTTGGGGTTCCAAGGCAGTTCACAACAAAGATTACAAAATACAGTACTCTATAAATATAATATTGAAAGTGTTTAAACATATACAGTGGGCCCGCATATAACAAAAGATTTGTATAACATAAAATCTGTACAACATTAAAAAATTCTGGTGATAGGGGAAATTTGCTTAACAGAATCACCTATGGGGCGAATCCGTACAACATAAAAATGATCACAATTAGGGATTACTCTGTTTTCAATGCATTCCTATGGGAAATTTGTATAAAGGAAAATTTGCTTAACATAATTTCATTTGGAATGAATTAATTCTTTTATACAAGGTACCACTGTATTAAATTTATTTACTTATTTATTTATTTTCTTTACCACCCGTCTGGCAACTAGAGAAAAATCAAATGAACACCAAGATTAAAAATAATTGTAAAACATTTTAAAAATCTGTAAGTTAACAAACAAGCCTTCCTGACACACCTACTACTCAGAACTGCTGGATAGGCATTTGACAACAGAGTCAGAGGCTGGGAGTTTAGTTCCCTTCTTGAAAGGGGCTGGACTCACCAATCCAAAAGGTCCCTTCCAGTTCTGCAGGTCTAAGGTCTAAATTCTTACATGATGTGGATAATGATAAGCCAGCATGAAGAGGTCGGTCTCTGCCTGAAGATGGAGAGAAAAGAGAGAGGGGGCCAACCTGACTTCTTGGGGCAGCACATTGCAAAGCCTGGGAGCAACCACCAAGAAGGCCCTCTCTTCTTCTGTTGGCAGCAAGATTTCTCAAAATGGCTTTTTGATATACCCAAGAAATGTCATAAAATTTTATAGTCTTTGTGCAAAAGGCAAGGAGAGAAGAAACACCCATCTATGGTGAATTATTATATTTACTGGGGGAAATGGCAACTTTCCTGCATGAGACTGCCCCCAAAAGAGCACTGAGCTGTGTAGAATCATAGGGCTAGATAGCTCAATGGGCTAAATCAGATCACTTAATGTTATCTAGTATCTACAGGTCTGGTGTGCCCTTTGGTGAGATCCTTGCATCTACATGACATACACACAACAGATGACACTATTTAGCCTGTCACACCTACTAGAGGTAGCATGCGAGGTTGCAAAAATGTCAGCAGTTGGAATGGATAAACACTAGGGTCAACAGATTATATGTCAGGACCCTGCCTGCTGCAGAACCTGACATGAGGGGTTAAGTGATGAAAAGCAGTTAGCAGAGCCTTCTAGCTCAGCCTGTCAGCTGTCAGCTGTGTCTGATAACTCTGCTTCAGACTTATCCCTGCCTCACAAAAAGGTAATGAGTAGGAGTCTGCAGTGATGTGCTGCCAGGAGAGCCAGGGATCAAGCCTATGCGACTTGAAGAAACAACAGGTCGACCAGTCCTGAGTTTTAGCAGAGTACTTTCCCAGGAGAAAGTTCCCTGTTTGGGAATAAAGCTGGAAAACTCAGTTTGAGACCTCTGTGGAAGCAACAAGTCATCAGGCCTGTGATCACGTTTCTGCCTGCTCTTGTTCCTGACCTTGAACTCTGCCTGCCTGACTTCGGATCGGTTTCCTTGACGATGCTATGGTCTCTTCCTCCTGGCTTGACATCTGGTTGCTGTGGACATTCCTGTGCTGACCTCAAACTGGTAGTTATCATGTTGTGAACTCTGTTATCTCGCTGTCACTTGACTTTTGGCAAAGGACTGCACCCTACTTGAGTCTCCGGCTAACAATCTTTGGCAAAAGAACCGAACTCTGTTTGTATGTGCAAGTTCAGTGTGTGGGGTTCTGAGTATAAGACCTAATACAAGTCACCATTCCAGAGCTATTTGCACTACAATTCATACTCGCCACATTAGTTGGAGATTCTAGGAAATGTGTTCCAAAAAAAGGTTAGCTATTCCAAGCTCTGCTCTTGCCTGTGATTGCAGATCCCCCATGGCATATCCAGTTTGGCCTTCAGCACCACTCACTCACTCACTCACTCACTGTAAAATGGAGCAATAATTACAATCCTCTTGACAGGTTTGGAGATGATACCATGTAAACAAGCCCAAAACACACTCTAAGGCATGGGAAACCTAGGCTGTGATTTTCCTAGCCATTTATACTTATCAATTCTCTATCAATACCTCCAGACTTTCTGCAAACTTTCACTTCTGTCCGGGGGGGGGGTCATGGGAAGGGCCCCTGCAATTTTAGTGTTCTTGGTGCCTTGTGCACCATTTTATAACCCAATGGATCAACAAATCAAATGTAGCTAAAAATTCACTGATTCATATTTGTCAGGATTACTGGTTTGTGCAAATATGAATTGATAAATTAGCAGGATTGGGACAAAATTTGCAATTTGTTTTTAAATTTGTGCCCATCTCTAATGCTTCCTGCTTTAAAACAGATGGTTCTTTTGTTAGATTGCTAGCACAGAATGATTGGTTGATGATAGCTAATTGTCAGGAGATTGACCTCTTGATCCCCACCTGAGATTTTAGCCCTCAGGCAAAGTTGCCAATTAGTCATCTGTGTTCTATAGCTGAACATTAGTATTGCATACTAGAGACTAGATGTAAGTCTACTGGGAAGTGGTTCTTGACATAGTCAGGACTGGCTCTCCCATGAAGTACAGGGAAGCAACAATCTTGGGCAACAAATACTGGGTGATAGCAGTGACATCCCTACCTCCAGTTAGTTCTCTTGAGCCCCTTAAACCTGCTCTAGTCTTAGAAGACAGTGCTCTAAATTACACCTAATCTATCCTAAACCCCTACATCTGTCTAGTGCCTGAAGAATGACAGACAACATTGTCAGTTCCATCGCTGGTGCTGAGCTAAGTCTCAAATGCTAAAACATACAGTTTCTATTGCTCTAATATTGTATATCTACATATCTTGTCATGGAAAGAAAACCAATATTCTATTACATGACTATATGCATAACAAACAATATTGCAAGTGGTACGAATCTTGCAGTCTCTTATTTTTCAACAAGAAATCAAGGGCAGGGGAAATCCCTCTTTTTTATTTTTGGAAGTTTCTTTGTGCAATTTCCCCCCATAAAAATCTTGTAGACCCTCTCAGATATTTTGAGGTCCCCCCCCCATTTCTTTTAATGGGAGATAAATACCATGCTGTGCAGAACCATTACAATTCCCGAACAGAGTGGCATCTTTCTTGTATAGAATTTGCTGGAAAGGGCATTAAGCAGGATTTGTTAATTCTTTGTGTTAAAGAAAAGAGCACATACCCTCAGTAAAAACAAGAGCAGGGGGGTCTCATTTTCATAGGAAGCTGCAAAATCTCACTGAATCAAGTAGGGGGAACGTCTTGGCAAAGAGATGCAACATGACGAAATTTGTAAAATCACAGAGAAGGATACATTTTTGAGCACTCTCCGTGTCCTCAGCACGTACTATCTCGTTTAAAAAAAAAACCTTGGGTATGTATATCATTCCAGATGGGGAGCTAATTTGTTTTTATACATTTGAATAAACCTCCTAAATTGTTAACAGAAGTTCTTTGCAGTACACAAGAGCACGATTTTTTGAATGTGTCCTACCATGCCCGCAACTCTAAAAATAGCCAGAGGCCACCACAGCCGGGAAAATGGGGAACACAGCAGCTTGAAGATCTTAAATAGAACTTAGCCGAGTCTTATGCATCGACTGGAGAGGGGATGTGGGTTTTTTATGCTTTATGTCTCTATTTTAAGAAGCATTTATAGCACTTCACATCCTCACCATCAATCCTTTCCATATAGAAAACCTCCTAAAAGACAGATGTGTGTAAATTACTGCCACTTTCCTGCTAGGAGGTTCACTTAGCAGTGCTTTTGCTCTGCTCCACATGTAAACAGAAATTTAAATGGAGTCAATCCTCTGAAAAACCAGTTGGAGGCAACAGCCACAGATGCCTCAATCACTTGTGAGTTTCAAGTGCTACAACTGAACAACTTTTAACGACAGGATGAGCGCAATGTCACACACAAGCAAAGAAAGCTACAGCTGAGCCCTGTGGTTCTCTGGTTTAGAATAATTATCCACCTTTTAAAAAAAAATTCACAAACCCTGTCAGTAAAGAAATCTGACAGGGGGAAATTGTTTCATTTGAAATGTGGTGCTGGTGGAGAGCTCTGCGAATACCCTGGGGTGTCAGAAAGACAAATAAAGTGGGTGCTAGAGCAGATCAAGCCTGAACTTGTTCTGGAGACACAACTGTTGAAAAGGAGTCTACAAAAGCTGGGCAGGACAGTGGTGGGCCAGATACAGTAGGACCCCAGTATCCGCTGGGGATTGGTTCCAAGCCTTCCTGTGGATAATGAAAACCGTGGATAAGAGAGAAGACCAAAATGTCCCCCAAACTGCTGTTTTGTGATAGGAACTTGCTTTACAGCTGCTGTTTTCCAACAGTAGCTTGCTTTACAGCTGCTGTTTGTGACGGTAGCTTGCTTTGCAGCTGCTGAATTATTTATTTATTTTTTCCTCTGCCAACCATGGATAACTGAATCAGTGGATATGGGGGTCCTACTGTATATTGGAGATCATTCATTCATAGGGTCAAGCATGAGTCGAGGTGACTTGATGGCACATAACAACAATCTCTTCTTTGTCTCCCCACCTTGAGTATCATCCACTCTCTCTTCTTAACAACACACTGAGTTTGTAATTAAAAATTAACAAGTACAGTAATCTCAAAAACCTAGTAAAATGTTTTAAATTAAGTCCATGATATGAAATTTGAAAATCAAGTTCTGTTTCATCTGCAAACAACATTTTCTCCTGCATGAAAATTTCGCAATTTGTGCTCCTTTTTCAATTTCTCCAACAACCCTGGGGGACAGACACCCCCACCCCCGGTTTCAGAACCAGTTGCATAGGCCTTCAGAATATATTACAGGTAAGTTTACATTGAAGAGAAATCTACTGCATTTCAGTTTTCACATTCATTTTTCAAATCATACACATTTATATATATTTTACTTATTATTTATTTTTATACTTGTTACCACACCACCTTTCCCAAAGGCAACTCTGGGTGATGTCCAACAAATAAATATAAGATACAAGATACAAAAGAAAAAGAAAAATCAATGTAATAAAAACAAAACAATATTTTTCAATAATGCTATGAACTCTCTTAATCCTGGGATAGGTTACAGCTCTTGTTGCTTTTCTTAAACACAACAAATATCAATATTGACTTCCCCTATTTTTATTTGTGGTTTATTTATTAAAGTTTTTTTTTCTTGGTACAAATGCATACACCAGTGGAGTGGAGGGGGGAGATGCAATTGATGGCAACAAATTCTGCCTGTTCTGATTGTACCATTAGTTTAGAAATTTCCCTAGTTAAACTAGAATTCAGGAAGAGTAGAATGTTGTGCTAAGCAAAGCAAAAGAAGAATGGAAGACTGGAACAAGCACATTTCTGTTATCCTTAAGGCACAGGCTGCTGTGACTGCACTGTCGTATCATTCCACATAGCCCCAAACTACCAAACAGTAGCTCTGTGCCGCAGCTTGGAAACATTTTTTTTGGCCTATGACTCCAAGAAATCGCCAACCAGCATGATCAGTGGGCATTGTTGCCCCAAAAGGCCACTTTCCCAAGTGATGTTCTCTGCAGGTTCTAAAGAGGTTTTTCCATGTCCTGCTGTCTGAGATTAGTTTCAGCTGAAGGTGCTGTAGAACTCAACATCAGATCCCTGTCTATGCAAAACATGTGTCGCACTGCTGAACTCTGTGTAATGCCCGGAAAAGGCTGCCATTTAAACAACACTAACAATGAGGAAATGCCTTACTACAAGATTTGCCTGATGCCTGCATATTTTTTTTAATTTTTTTTTATTGAACATAAAAAAGACAAAATAACAATGATAAACAATTATATAAAAAAACAGTAATAGACAATCATAAACAGTACAAAGTGCCCCCACCCCCAAGAAACCGTCCAGTATTCTTGCATCTTCTCTTTCTTCTTCAATCTTTTTTTTTTCTTTTTCTTCCAATAGGCTTCTTAAGGTCCTTTACGCCAGAACTGTGTTGGGTTATAAGTTGGTTGTATCCCTTTCCCTTTTAATAGTACATGATCTATAAATTTCCCCCAAACATCATAGAAAGTATCTTTTTTTATTTCACCTCTCAAAACTTTTATATTACAAGATAGTTTATCATTTAGTGCTATGTCCCACACTTCCTTATACCATTCAGCAATTTTAAGGTCTGATTTCAGTTTCCAGTTCCTAGCAATAATCAGTCTAGCTCCTGTCATAAGATTTGCTATTAATTCTTTAGTTTTCACATCATATTCATTGATAGATGGTAATGATAATGATAACAAAGCAATTTCCGGTACACATTTAATATTAGTTTGTAGTATTTCTCTTATCTCCTCAATAATCTCTTGCCAAAACTTTTGAACTATTTCACATTCCCACCATAAATGAAAATAGGTACCTATCTTTTTTTCGCATTTCCAGCAGAGCTTGGAATATTTTGGATTCATTCTATTCATTCTGACTGGAGTCATATACCATCTTAAAACTAGTTTGAAGTAGTTTTCTTTTATTCTGACTGATAATGACCGTAAAATCCTCAAATTCCAAATTCTTTTCCATTCATCATTATTTATTTATTTCTCTATGTCTTGTTTCCATAGCTCTCTTATTGTGTCCTGTTCCCTATTCTCAAATGAATCTTGAATTATTTTATATAATTTGCCAACTGTTCCTTTCCCTGTATTTCCTTTCTCTGATTCATATGTTGTCAGAAATTGCTCAAATTTTGTATATCCTCTAAGTTGTGTATTTCTCCTAATCCATTCTTTCGTCCAGCTTTCTAACTGGGCGTAATTCAACCACGACAATTCGTGAGTTTGCAGAATACGTTTAATTTCTTGTTTTGATGTCATCTTTTTAATCCAATCTTTTAGTCTTGCCACTTTCCTTAATTTAAATAAGTCTCCCAATTTCTTCATGTTCGTGGGGAAATTTATCTGATCGATCACCGCACCAAGCGGGAACCTTCCTGTATCAATTTCTTTCCATACTTTTTCCAAGTGAGCAATAGGGAACTTAGAAGAGGATTTTTAATTGGGTAACTTTTCCTTTTTTGGGGGAAACTAAACACATATTTATTTATGTCTTCATTTAGTTCCTCTGATTGAAGTTCCCACCATATTAGTTTTTGAGGTTTAAATAGTATTTCCCCCAGGGAGCTAAGCTGATTAGCTATGTAATACATTCTAAGATTAGGTATGCCTATACCTCCCTCTTTTTGAGATCTTTACCATAAGCTTTTATTTATTCTTGCTTTTTTTCCACCATTGCAGAATTTATTTAAAAGATCTTGATAAACTTTAATTTCAATTTCTGTGTATTGAATAGGTAACATTCTAAAAAGAAAATTTATTTTAGGAAGTATTTTCATTTTTACCATTGCTATTCTACCAAACCATGATAAGTTTAATTTGGAGTAATTTTGTAATTTATTTCTAATCTCTTCCTTTATTTTTGTGTAATTTCGTTCTTTCGTTTTACTAATGTCTTTATCTAAAAGTAGATGCCTGCATATTTTATTTATTTATTTATTTTATTTTAGAGTATTTTTACCCTGCCTTTGTCCTTGGAAATGACCCAATTTAAAATTTAAGTGTACTGATCCAAAACTGGAGATACAGACGGTTACTTCACGTCCCTCTCATCACGGTTCGCGGTCCCGCTTGGGACTGGTATGAAAAATGTTACTGCACATCCATTGCGTGATGACGGGAGTTCATGATGGGATTTAAGCGTGATGAGCCATACCTCTCCCTGACCTCGGGAATTCTCTTGTCTCGGTTCTTGTTTCGAGATGAGAGCCCATGAAGTAAGGCTCGTCACGCAACGTGCACGTTCTCTCACGCAACATGCACATTATAACCATGATTATATGGTTATAATCATGGCAGGAGTGTGAAGTTGCATTCTCCAGTATAATCCCAATGGCATAAACAGTGCATCGCAGAGAGGGAAGAAGGCATGAAACCTTGAACTTTGCTGCTTAACCCATGAAAGGCAAAGTTACGGAGAATCGAAATATCAAAAAAGGAAGATCGGACCAAAAAAGAGAGAGGGAAAACGAAGGCAGGGAAGTACAGATGTTGTCACGAAACAAGGACGTGAAGTAACAGTCATCATGATACCATCAATCACACCTGTGGGTAAACGGAAGCAGGGACAGAACCGGGACAAGACCACATGACCGCGAATGACATTATAATGAAACGAACATAATCTCGGAACGAGGAAGGACGTGAAGTAAACGTTTAAGTGTACAAGATACCAAGGATATAGGAGATTGTGACCAGGTGACTTGTGCGCTCACTCAGTTTGCTATGCAAGAGTTGTTCAGAGATGGGAAACTTCTGATGAGTTTTCTGTAGCTGTCCAGCATCATTTAGTTGGTTAAAATCATGGCCAAGGACACAATTCTACATAGCAGCTGTTAAACTGGTGCTAACTGAAAATAACTTCAGAGTAGAAATATGGTTAGGCACCCTATTGGCAGAACCGAAAGATAGCTGTTGATTGGTTGCTTACAAACAAGTAAACAAACAAGTTGGGTTTTGATACATATGCATGCAGGGTTGCTACATTCTTCCAACAATTTCAAGGTGAATTCTCTTCCTTCTTAGGATGGTTTGGGCATGGTCAAGAAAGGCCTTCAAAAAGAAGAAGGCTGCCCTTGTCTAGTGAACACAGTCAAGCAACTTCAAAATTTCATAATTTTATCAAGCAAAATCATGGCGAACCTACTTACTAATGAAACAAAGACCATTTCTTGTACTAAATAGAGCAAGTGAAGAATATGTTTTCCTTCCCCTTTTCCTTCCAACTCTTGAGCATTACCCAGACCGAGGTTGTGTTTTTACAGCCAGCTAAAGGGAATATTGTGATGACCTCTATCAGAAATCTGAGCTTCACATCATATTTGTACAAATACCTTCTCTCACTCAAGTTCCAGACTGAAATGAATGATGTTTTTCTCTTTGTTTAAAGTGATGGGGATATTCATTTCCTGTCTGTAATATGATTAAAGGTCCGATAGAAAAATAATCAGGAAATTTAGGGGGAATCTTGTGTATGTATTTGGGGGAAGGGGAGGATTTCCTGACAAGCAGAAAGATTTTCTAGAATGACTGTCCTGCAGGCAAGATGAAACTTTTCAGAATCTTATTTCCCCATAATAACTATTAATTTTGTGCTTGGAAAAAAAATAGATAGATAGATAGATAGATAGATAGATAGATAGATAGATAGATAGATAGATAGATAGATAGATAGATAGAGATGGGCACAGAATGGCAAAATAGTGTTCCATTTCATTTTTCAGTTCTTTTTCTTTGTTTTGTTTCATTTTTAAACAATTTTTAAGTAAAAAAATTCATTTTGTTTTTTGTTTCCATTCTTTTTTTGTTTTTTTAAAGAAACACTGTTGGCTCCCCCCCCCAAAAAAGTGGGCATGTTGGGGGGCAGACGCAGGGTTTTCAAACTGTATTTGAGTCATTGAAGCAAGTGGTGATGGCTGTGGCCACCGCTTATTTGGTGACTCGGAGACAGTTTTAAAACCCTGTGACATCCCCCCCCCAACAAGCCTGACTGAGGGGGGAGGCGCAGGGTTTTAAACTGTCTTTGAGCCACCGGGCTAAGCGATACCACCACTTGCCTCAGTGGCTCAAAGACAGTTTTAAAAACCCTGTGCCATTCCCTCCAATGTGCCTGATTGGGGGCAAAGGTGAAGGGTTTTCAAACTGTCTTTGAGTCACCAAGACAAGCAGTACTGCCGTTTGCTTTGGTGGCTCAAAGACAGTTTAAAAACGTGGCACCATTCCCCCCGCAACGTAACCAATTGGGGGGAATGGTGCAGGTTTTTTTAACTGTCTTTGAGTCACCGAAGCAAGCGGTACCACCTGATGGGGGGGGAGTTGCAGGGTTTTTAAACTGTCTTTGAGCAACTGAGCCAAGTGGCAATAGCGAGTCATGTACCACCCCAACAACAGTCCTCCATTCGCCCCACTAAGGCATGGCAATACTCAGTCAGGGGAAAGGAGGAAAGGGAAGCAGGTGATTTTTTCCAAGCAGCACCTCCATTGATTGCTCCCCCCTCCTCTTTCCCCCCACCCCCGCTAAGGCTTGGCGATCGTCAGTCTGGGGAAAGGAGGAGAGGGAAGGATGCGACGGAAGTACTGCTTGGAAAAAAATCCCATTGCCTACTTCCCTCTCCTCCTTTCCCTGGGCTAAGGATTGCCAAGCCTTAGCCTGGGGAAAGGAGGAGGGGGAATTGTGCTACGGAGGTGATGCTTGGGGGGGGGGAAATTGCCTGCTTGGCACTATCTGCACGCTATGTGGTTTGCACAGGAAAGCCTTGTCCGGGAGACTCCCGAAGAGAGCGTGAGAAAGAGGGACCTTTCTAACGCTCCCCTGCTGTTCCCCCAGGATTTGGCACCCCGTCCTTGGTGGGTAAGACACATTGGGGGGCAAGAGGGGGCACAAAAACTGACTTTGTCCCCAGGCGCTCCAAACCCTAAATATACCTCTGCCTTTGACTCCAGGATGATGGTGGCAGACACATGGGTCACAGGTTATCTCGGATTGTTGTTTTCACCTGTGGTGCCATCAACTCACCTCGACACATGGTGATCTTATGAATAAGCACGCAATCTCCAAAATGTCCTGTCCTCAGCAGCAATGCTCAGTTCTTCTCAATTCAAGCCTATGGTTCCTTTTGGGAACCAATTCATCTCATATTTGGTCTTCCTCTTTTCCTGCTGCCTTCAACTTTTCTAAGCATTATTGCCTTCTCCAGAGAAAGCAAAGCAAAGTGTTCTTCTCATATACTGCCCCATAGCGCTTATAGTACTCTCTGGGTGGTTTACAATTTAATTATGAAGGTTACACATCACCCCGCAAGCTGGGTACTCGTTTTACTGACCTCGGAAGGATGGAAGGCTGAGTTAACCAAACTGCTTCCTGGGATTGAACCCCAGGTCGTGAGCACAGTTATGGTGGCAGTACAGCAGTTTAACCACTGTACCACAAGGCTGAGAGTGATGTGCCTGAGAGGAACAGCCCCAGCTTTGTCATTTTTGCCTTTAAAGATAATTCAAGCCTGATTTGCTCTATAACTGACTTGTTCATCTTTCTGGTAGTCCAGGGTATCCACCAAGCTTTGTCCAGCACCATTTTTTCAAGTGAATCAATACTGACAAAGCTACTTGGATGAGTAACAAAACGTTTCGTTCTCACAAGAAAAGAAGTCCAGTTGCCATGACTCAGCTTCCAGATAACCTCACTTGGATGACTGAGAACCTTCACAGACACTCTTCTTAGGTTCAAACACGGATACAACATGAAAAATAGAAAAACAGCATTGAACTTTTTTCAGTCAGTAGCTCCCTTCAGATGTGCCAGGGACTCCAGAGAATCATATGACCCCTTTAAGGATGAAAGCACTAGACACTCTCTGGGCATTTAAAAATCTTTTCCATTGCCTTGCTGCCCTTCCAAGTCCCAGTCTTCTGATTTCCTGGCTGCATTTTCCATTTGGACTAATGATTGAACCAAGATATAAAAAGTCTTTCACAATTTCATTTTCTTCATTGACAATGCTAATTGTGTAGTTCTTCCCTAGTCATGATTTTTGTCTTCTTCATGTTCAACTTCAGTCCCACTTTGGCATTTATTTCTTTGGTTCCAGGAAGATAGTGTCATCTCCATATCTTAAATTATTGATGTTTCTTCCACCAGTTTTTCACTCCCCCTTCATCTGAATCTAGTCCAGCTTTCCATATGATATGTCTGTGAAGATTCTCAGTCATCCAGGTGAGGTTATCTGGAAGCTGAGTCATGGTACCTGGACTTTTCTCATGCTGCCCTTTCATCAGTCCCCAAATAAATCAGAATCACCCAATCCCTCCACCAGAAAAAACACAGCTAACAACCCATACTTAATGGGTGTTGGGAAGGGCTGCATAGGTGGGACTTTCACACACCCGATGCCATTGTACATCTAATGAGCCTATTCAGGCCATTGTCCACCTAACAAGCCTATTCAGGCCACCATCCACCTATTCAGACCAGGGTGAGGTAAAGTCAAGATGAACTACATATTGGAGGTCTTGCCAATAACTTTCCTCAGACTGAGGAAGCTGCTTAGATGAGTAGCAAAACATTTCAATCTCACAAGAAAAGAAGTCCAGTTGCCATGACTCTTCCAGATTCCGTATGATATATTCGACTTATGGATCGAACAGATAGGGGGAATAGAGTCCACCCTTGTCTGACATCTTTGCTTATAGGAAACCATTCTGTCACTCCATATTCTGTCCTTACAGTAGCTTCATGTTACGCATCAGGACATTTCAAGTTCTGAGGCATACCCATTCCTTTCAGAAGTATCCATGATTCTCATGATCCATACAGTGAACGGCTGTGCTGTAATTTAGACAGCACAGATCATCTTCTGAAATTCTATGGTGTACTCCAGCCGCCAGCAGAATTTTGCAGTATGATATTGACTGTCTCTTTGTGGATGCACACTTTACATTTGAATTATCGGGAGGATTTCTAAATATTCATTTGTAGATATAAAATAGTGTGAGCCAGTTGATGCAAATTTGCATTTTCCTTTTGAAGTTTTGTATCACCTTTTTTAGACCTATGTAAATAGATCTCCTGCTTCAAGAGGATCACCCACAGGTTAAAATTGTTATTATTATTATATGCCATCAAGTCACTTCCAATTTATAGGAACCCTCCAGTGACCACCCAACTGTCATGTTACTAACAGCAAAGCAAAGCAAAGCGTTCTGCTTATATACCATTCCATAATGCTTAAAGTACTCTCTGGGAAGTTGACAGTGTATTATGCAGGCTACATGTTGCCCCCCACCCCCAAGTGAGCTGAGTATTTATTTTACTGAACTCAGAAGGATAGAAGGCTGAGTCAACCCTGAGCCGGCTACCTAGTACTGAAACCCAGATCATGAGCACAGTTATAGCTGCAGTGCCACAGTTTAACCACTGCATCACGAGGCTGTTACTCTGCCTTCTCCAACTCTTGAAATCTCAAGACTACTTTTTCTTATGAAGTCAACCCATCACATATTCAGACTTCCTCTTTCTTGCTCCCTTCTGTATTTTCCATCTTGAGAGACAGTGGCCCAACTTCCCTTCCAGGAGCCCAGAAATTTGTATAAAGGGAAATTTGCTTAACATAATTTCATTTGGAACGAATTAATTCCTTTATACAAATACCACTGTATTTATTTATTTGGCTAATTTATTTATATATTTATTATTTATTTATTTATTTTTACAACTTATATGCCGCCCACTACCCAAAGGTCTCTGGGCGGCTTACAATCAGGAATTAAAACAGTTAAAAACATCAAACAACGATAAATAATTAAAACAACAATAAAAAACTTATACTAAAACATCACACTAAAATTGCCATCAGAAGACCCACAATCTAAATTGTATCAATTAAAAAACTTCTGGAACAGGAAGGTTTTTACCTGGCGCCGAAATGTCCTCAGTGTTGGTGCCAGGCGAATCTCACTTGGGAGGGCATTCCATAGCTTGGGGGCAGCTGCCGAGAAGGCCCTGTGTCTGCAAGCCATCCCTCTTACCTCCTTGAGGGATGGCTCTTTCAAGAGGGCCCCCTGGCTTGATCTTAATTGCCGGGTAGGTTCATATGGAAGGAGGCGGTCCTTCAGGTATCCAGGTCCTAAGCCATTTAGGGCTTTATATGTCAAAACAAGCACTTTGAATTGGGCTCAGGCAGCAACTGGTAACCAATGTAGGCTACGTAGAATCGGCGTGATGTGATCCCTAGCGGTTCCACCACTTACTAGCCGCGCCGCACGATTCTGAACCAGTTGTAATCGCTGAACCGTCTTCAAAGGCAGCCCCATGTAGAGCGCATTGCAGTAATCAATACGGGATGTTACCAGTGCATGCGTAACTGTTATCAGGCTCCGTTCATCCAGGTAGGGGTGTTGCTGATATAATTTCCGCAGCTGGAGAAAGGCACCCCTGGCCACCGAGTCCACCTGGGCTTCCAGAGTTAGACCGGGGTCCAGGAGCACCCCCAAGCTGCGGACCCTGTCTTTTAGGGGGAGTGCAACCCCGTCCAGAACAGGGAAGTGGCCCTCTAACCTGTCTGGCGAAGCACCCACTAACAGCACTTCCGTCTTGTCTGGATTGAGTTTCAATTTGTTAACCCTCATCCAGTCCATTATCTGGCCCAGACACGAGTTCAGCACAGAAACCGCCTCACCTGGATTGGTGGAAAACGAGAGGTAGAGCTGAGTATCATCAGCATATTGCTGAGTCCTCAGCCCAAACCTCCTGATGACCTCTCCCAGTGGTTCCATGTAGATGTTGAACAGCATGGGAGACAGTATAGAGCCCTGAGGAACCCCATGACATAAATGCCATGGGGCAGAGCAACTGTCCCCCAGCACCACCTTCTGGACACGGTCAGCCAGGAACGTATGGAACCACCGCAAAGCGGTGCCTCCGACTCCCAACCTGGCCAGCCTATCCAGAAGGACACCATGGTTGATGGTGTCGAAAGCCGCTGAGAGGTCCAGGAGTATCAACAAGGTTGCACTCCCCCTGTCTCTCTCCCGGCAGAGGTCATCATACAGGGCGACCAAGGCAGTCTCTGTACCAAAACCCGGCCTGAAACCAGATTGAAATGGATCCAGAAAATCCATTTCATCCAGCAGTGCCTGGAGTTGCCCGGCCACCACCTGCTCCAACACCTTGCCCAAATATGGGAGGTTCGCTATGGACGGTAGTTAACCACCAGCCCTGGGTCCAGGTTAGGTTTTTTAAGGAGTGGCCTAATTACTGCCTCTTTTAAGGCAGCAGGGACCACTCCCTCTCTTAATGAGGCGTTTACAGCTTCCTGGACCCAGGTGCGAACTCCCCTGGCAGATCTTTCAATTAGCCAAGAAGGGCAAGGGTCGAGTGGCGTAGTGGTAGCACAGACAGATCCAAGCACCCTGTCCACATCCTCGGGTCTCAAGAATTGAAACTCATCCAATAATACTGGACCTAAGCACGGCACACTGGACACATCCCTTGATTCTGCACCAGTAGTGGAGTCCAATTCCCTGCGAATCTGAGCGATTTTTTCCCTCAAAGTGGACAGCAAGCTCGTCACAGTGGGCTGCTGAGTGGTCCAGAACCTCCATCGTATTTCTCGGTTGAAGAAGGTCCCGGACCACAATTAAATCACACATTAAAAACACCACATAATACAATAAACCCTGACACTAGCTAACACTAACTCTAAATGAAAGTACACAAATTAAAATCCATTTGAACATCTCAAGACAATATCCACGCTAGTAGAAGGTCACTTGACATCATTTGATGCTCATTAACTTCTTGAAAATACAGATGGATGGCACCAGAGACAAACCTCTATAAGAAGCTGACACCAGAGGGAAGGGGCCACAAAAAAATCATAGATCATTTCAGTTAATACATGATTTGCATGTACTCTGTTCCACATTACAAACAATATAATAATCTGTATCTTATTTTATCAGCTTTTGAGGGAGGGCAGTTATGGTAGCATCTCTTTTTTGGTGATGTGGCAGTGGCCACTCTAGAAATCACCCCCTTTTTCCTTCTTCCATTCCCTTTCTCCTAAAGAGCAAAGCTGGCATGACAGTTCTTAAATAAATCAGATCCCGTCATGTTTTATGATGTCATGGCGAGTGCAGGCCTGACCCTTCGTAATCAGCTTCACAGCACAGTGGGAAGCTTCCTGTTTCAGCCATTCTCAACCGCCCGGAGAACCTGCCTACACTGCAGAAAAGAACATGAATTACCTCACCTCAGCATATCGTAACAATACTTAACAGCACTTTATGCCACAGGCTCAGTTTCAGGTTTGGAAGAAGCCAAAGGGGGAGGGGGGAGGGGAAAGGCCTTCAGTAATGTCTAAAACAGAGTTCATATGAAGCTGGGCTTGGGGTCCATCTGGGAAGGCAGTTCTTTATGTGAGATCTTGAGGTAATTCCTGTGCCTATAAACTAGAGATGGGCACGACCAGGAAAAAATGACGTTTCGAGTTGTCATTTGTCGGGACAGGTCCGTTTCGGGTCGTTTCCGTTTGTCACGGAAATTTTCAAAAATATGTCGTTTCCATTTGTCATTTGTCATTTGTCATTTGTGTTGGGGTAAGTGGGCTCTGGGAGGCACCTCTCTGGGTGCCTCTGACGTCTGACCCACTAAGAAGGGAAGGGACGTGTTTCGCGTAGCCGCCGCGTAATCACAACTAAAATGCTATAAATGTTACTGAATTGAAAACTGTTATTTCCCTATGTCCACTTTCCCCAATTTCTCGCTTTTGGCTCATTTATTATTAGTAATACATTGATACCAGGAAAAATCAGGCTCCAAAACATTTATTCTAGCTAGGTAAATTATAGGAACTTGAATACATTAAGAATGTAAATTAATTGGAAGTAGAGATGGGCATGACTCAGCAAAATTTTCGTTTTCGTTTTTGTTTTTTCGTTTCATTTCATAACGAAAACGAAAACGAAAATTTTTCAAAAACCAAAATGGAAACGGAAATGAAACGACCAATTTTGCCGTGTTTTTCGTTTTTGTTGCGGCAAATCCATTGAACTGAAAAGAATGCTAACAAAACAGCAATTTTTCGTTTTCGTTTTCATTTTTTTCGTTTCGTTACGAACCGAAAACGAAACAAAAAATTTCAAAAACAAAACAAAAAACGAAAATGAACCGAAACAGATCCCCAAACGACCAAACGAAAAACGAAACACAATTTTTTTGAGTCGTGCCCATCTCTAATTGGAAGTATATGACTCCAGGAAGTGGCAGATCACCTGGATGAGAGGGTTATCCCCAAGGTAAACTGTGCCTGAGGGACAGGAGATTTTCCCATTGTCTGGAGTTCCGCATTCCCTGTCTCAGCCAGACTGGGCCCAGTTGAACAATAGGACACCAATCTATGGAACATTGACTCAAGGATTTGGACCATCAACAGCTTGATGACACGGGAAATTGGATCATCAGGGCAACTGTGAACAATCACCCACCAATGCAGATTGAGGGAAACCTTGAGCTGGTTTGTGTGTATAAAAACTGATGTTGAACAAATGTTCTGGGCTCACTCACACCATCCAGGGTGAGACCACTGACTGTTATTTGGCTTGGCTACAACAAATCAGTGGTGCAGTGGTTAAATGCCTGTACTGCAGGTAAAACTGTGCTCACAACCTGGGTTCAATCCCTGGTAGCAGGCTCAAGGTTCACTCAGCCTTCCAGCCTTCCGAGGTCGGTAAAATGAGTACCCAGCTTGCTGGGGAGGGGGAGGCAATGTGTGGCCTGCACACTGTAATTAAAATTGTAAACCGCCCAGAGACTACTTGTAGTGGTATTGGGTGGTATATAAGCAGAACACTTTGTTTTTCAAACAGTTCAGTGTTTATGCTTCCTTACTTTATTTGAATTTAATTATTGGACAGTGGTTCTAAGCCAAGCACGGAATCAAAACTGTAAAAACTGGTAACAACATCATGAAGATTTTTGGGCAGGGATCAATCCTGTTCTCTGGCCTAAGTGAAAGCACTGGTTCATCAAAGCCCAGTTGTTCTCTTCCTTCCTTCCTTCCTTCCTTCCTTCCTTCCTTCCTTCCTTCCTTCCTTCCTTCCTTCCTTCCTTCCTTCCTTCCTTCCTTCCTTCCTTCTCAGGTGATTCTTTTCAGCACACCTATTTATTTAGATAAAAGTGTAAGCATTGGACTCTATTTGTCTCAGCTCTTGCACAGATACACATATGCACAAACACACATTTGTTGTACAAGGACATTAACTCTGTGATGTTGTAAAGGCCAGTGGCATAGCAAGGTTTTGGGGTGCCTGGGGCCAAATATTTTTGCACCCTTCTGGCCCTCCCCAACTCCATCCCATCCCCCCCAGCAATCCTGCAGGCATGGGGCAGGCATGGGGTGTGCGGGTGGGCATGTGTGTGTGTGTGCATGCGCTTGGCAAGAGTTGGAGGAGGAGGAGGAGGAGGAGGGTGCCACAACCACAGCTCTTGCACACCTGCCTGCCTGGACTCAGAGATGGTGGGCGAGGGGTGGGGGGGCAGTAGGCGATTTGGTGCCCCAACTGCTGCACCTGGGACACCCTTCCCCCCTTGCCCTCCCACACCACACCCCTGCTAAAAGCCCATCTCTGTGACATCAAATTCCTGCCACCCTCTTGGTTCATGTGAGGGGAATATCAGGTAAGGGGAAGCTGCACATCTGGAAACCCAAAATATCAGCAGTGCTAGTCCGGATGCCTCCTGTACATGGAATGGGGGCATCTTGTTTTCCTTACCCCATAACATGTCTTGGGCTGGCCCTTTTAAGGTAGTGTCTTGATGACAGTGGAAAACCTTTTTTTCAGAATGTGCCATTCCCCCCATGGTTCGCCATCCTGGTGTGTGTTTGTTATCCTATACAGTGCAAACACTTTTGGTGGCTCCAATATAAGAGCCAAATCACAAATTCACTACATTGTTCATGAATTGGCAAATGCCATCCTAAGTGTCACAATTTGTAGAGCAAACCTCAGCGTGTCTACTATGCAGATGTGGCACAGGTTGGCACTGAGGCGAATCTTACCATGTGACATATGGAGCGGACATCTTCAAAGATGAGAATGCATGTGCATTGCCCCTCTCCCCAATAACTCAACACTGAATGTGTTGGCTGTCTTCTATCTGCTTGGTATGTCAACACTGAATAAAATCTGGCAGCTCAGACTGCAAAGTTCTTAATTCCTCCAAATGTACAGGGGACTGGGAATCTCAACTTCTCTCACTGAACCGTTTGACAATGCTCAGCTCGTGATGTGTGTTTTGGATCAACTTGCTTGAAGCGTGAGGCCCCATTTGTTCTCATGTGTTCTTATGGCATCTTCCCATGCTTAATCCTTCTCCCCTCTTTGCTGTCAGCAGCCTGCAGAAAGAGCATTACAAATGGTGTCGGGCTCATGCCTCTCCTCACACTCTTCTGTTTTAGAACATCTTGAAAGTTCTTTCTCCGCGTCTCCTTCCTAATGAGCTTCAGCTGGCAACATCACCACTCAAAAGCAGTGTGGGATGCTTTAGGCTAATAATGGGCAATTACATGTCATGAGATTCTGAAAAATTCTGACAGCAATAGGAGCAGGCTTTGGTTCTTTCTTCAAACATTCCTCTTTACACTGAGGACGGGGTGGTGCTCTTTGTAACTTAGTTTAAAGATCCAAAGACACCCCTCCCTCAACCCCCCCCCGTGCTTACTCTGTCACTTTCTATACCATTGACTATCCTGGCTGGAATGTGTTGAGTACTGGGGGGGGCTCACTCTTAAGTATATCCTGAATTTTGCCCCATAGCAGCAGGTTTCCCAGTTCCCTGTAAAAAATAATACCCTGGTTTCTTTTTTCCCCTTTATTTTATTCCCTCCTCCGCTTTTTTAAAAAGTGCAAACTGCCAAATCTTGCAGAGCTTGAATTCTGCACTGGAATGGCACCATTCTGCAAAGAAACAGTAATAATTCTCCAAAGCCTGGAATTCCTTCCAGATCAAATTATCATGAAACTTCTGAGGAGCTCCCATGAGATCTTACACAAGGTTTCTCAGAAAAAAAAGTTTGCACAGAAATCTTGCTGCTAGGAGGAAAAGCTGTGTGTTTTTGTTTTCTCTCTTTCTCTCTAAGATCAAAGGTGTGGTGAGGATGATATTCCTTTCCTGACAAAGTGGGGGTATTATTTCTAAAGACGGGCAAATCTAACATGAATCTTAATTTTGAATACCATCTCACCTAAGTCAAGTCGGACATTGGTTCATATCTGTGGGGACTGGTGGTTTCATAAAACCATAGAACTGTGGGCAAATTGAAGGCGTCTGTAAGGCCAATGGGGATACTGAATTAGCTCCAGGATTTAGTCTGAACTTTACACATTTCTGAGTCTACTTTGGCAATAGGGTCCAGCACTTTGGGTAATTCCTATAAAGTTCAGAGTAAAAGCTAGAGATTCATACAAACACAGGCACACAGAGACACATAGACCCAACACACGCGTGTGTGCACACACACACACACACACACACACACACACACACACACACACACACACACACACACACACACACACACACACACACACACACACCTGAAGTCACCAGCGTCCACTTGACCATATACCATATGCCTAAAAGAGAGAGATGGGGAATAACATTGTTGGATTCACCAAACTCAACTTAAGCAGCATTTGTGCACCTCCTGAGACTCATTCTGAGAAGAAGCACATCTCCCTTCAAGAATTTACATATGTGTGAGGTAAAGAATGCCTAATGGTGAAATACACTTCACACAAGACCAGTGTGCACTTTAAAAATATGAATGGTAAGCATGCATGCCATTGAAGATAGTAAAAAAAAGATAGAAAAGGTTTCCTTTAGTTATGTCTGCAGCAAAAGGGAAAATAAGGAAATGATAGGCTCTCTGCATGGTGAAGAAAGGCAGTTATTAACAGGAGACAAGGAAAAGGCAGAACTACTCAACACCATCTTTGCCTCAGTTTTCTCCAAAAAAGAAATGAGTTCTGTTGGCACAAAGAGTTGATGAGGTAAGACAGGGATTGCAACATAGAATAGGCAGAGAGATAGTACAGGAACGCCTGGAAACATTAAATGAATTTAAGTCTCCTGGGCCAGATGAATTGCATCCAAGGATATTAAAAGAACTAGCAGAAGTAATTTCAGAACCATTGGCAATAATCTTTGAAAAGTCCTGGAGAACAGGGGAAGTCCCCATAGATTGGAGGACAAATGTTGCCCCTATCTTCAAAAAGGAGAAAAAGGAGGACCCAAATAATTACCACCCTGTCAGCTTGACTTCAATTCCTGGAAAGATCCTAGAACAGATTATTAAGCAGACAGTCTGTAATTATTTAACTAGCAATGCTGTCATTATGAGGAGTCAACATTGATTTCTTAAAAACAAGTCATGCCTGACCAATTTGATCTCTTTCTTTGATAGATTTATAGGCCTGGTGGATGAGAGGAACACTGTGGATATTGCTTATCTAGATTTCAGTAAGGCCTTCGATAAGGTTCCCCATGGTATACATGCAAAGATGTTAGTAGAACGTTGAATAGATAGTGCTACTGTTAGATGGATTTGTAATTGGTTGACTGATCACACACAAATGGTGATCATAAATGGCTTCTCTTCAGCTTGGAGAGATGTGACCAGTGGGGTGCCCCAAGGTTCTGTTCTGGGTCCGGTGCTATTCCATACCTTTATTAATGATTTGGAGGGCAGAATAGAGAGTAGGCTTATCCAATCTGCAGATGATACTGCTGTTTCCAGAACAAGGAGACCCCACGATAGGTGTAATAAAACAGGTGTTTATTGCAGATTCACAACAGCATGCTTCGAAGGAAAGGGGTGGGTAAAAGATGCAGATGAAAACCGTACCCCACCCTAAATAAACACTCACAATAAACCCATTATCCTAATTATTTCCAGATGGTTAGGTCTTGCCCCAGGCAAGCCCAACTGGAAAGGAGGAAGCCTAGATCCTAATCCCCCACAGCTCACAACTATAACACACAACCCAATAGACAACACACATCTCCCCCGAGTCTTAACATAAAGAAGTAACAAAATCATCCAAATATGCTGGCCTACACTGCTTCCGCTGGGAATGCCGCAGTTCAGCATCTATTGGCACAGGACGAGGGGTTTCTTCTAAAGAGACTGCAGACTTGGGTGGAAACACCCTTGGCAGATTTTGCAATGGCTCTTTACTAGATACAGGGTTGCCAGGGTCCTGAATCACAAGTTCAGGGTCAGGGTCAGTAGTAGGATCTCTAGCAGGGGTGAGCACTTGATCTCTCCATAGGATCCTCAAAGGCCGCCTCTGTTGCCCCGTTCACTGGCTTATGCATTCGGAGTTGGTCCAAATGACATTTCCAAACCAGTCCCCCTTCCAATCCAACCTCATATGAAACAGGCCCCGTGCAGTGAACAATCCTTCCTGGTACCCACAGCTGACCACACCCATAATTACAGGCGTAAACTGGGTCACCCAGGGAAAAACCTTTTAGTGGCTCGCGTACTTCCATAGAAGGATGTTGATCAAGGGCTTGATCAGATGGATCCGATCCAACCAGCATCCCATAAGCCCCTCAGCTGGACTACAGCCCGTCGTAGTGCTTAGTGTTATATGCTGGGTGAGCAAAAACTCAGACATCTTAAATGACCAGTCTCCCCAGTTCTTCTCACAGAGCACATATTTAGTGAATCTCACCATTTGTTCTGCCTGCCTGTTAGTGGATGGATGCAATGGGATGGACTGAATATGCCGGATCCCATTCTTGGTCATAACCCCCTGATAGTCTACTGATGTAAAGCCACTGCCATTGTCACTTACTAGGGTGTCGGACAGCCCATGGTTGGAAAACAACTTCCTTAAAGCATTAACTGTAACCTTGGTGGACGTGGTGGAAACCGGGACCACCTCAAGCCATTTGGAGTAGGAATCCACCATGAAATGGGCCTGCAAAATCTACGTGCAAGCAGGACCATGGGGAATGTGTTGATTCCCACGGCTGGACTGGGGCTTTGGGGTTTTCTGGCTGTGAAAGCTTAAGGCTCACAGCTCTTAACCCTACCCTCTATTTCAGCATCTATCCCTGGCCACCACACATAAGGTCGACCCAGTGCCTTCATTCTTACAATCCCAGGGTGGGATACATGTAGCCCCTCCAAAACCTTTTTACATAAGGGTGGAGGGACCACAACTCAACTTCCCCACAATATACACCCTTGATGCATAGACAGCTCATCTTTCTGAGCTGTAAAGCTCACAAATTCAGAAACTGGCTTCCTCGGCCACCCACTTCCAATCCAATCCAATATGTGGGCAAGCACCCAATCCTTTGCAGTTGCTGCCACAATGTCCCTAAAATGCAGTGGCTGATCAGGTGACTCTTACAACTGCAAGATATTATGGGTGGGGGCAGGGTCGGGACCACATTCTGGCAAGGGTAGTCTACTAAGGGCATTGGCATGGCCCATCACTTTGCCTGGCCGATATTGGAGCCAATACTGATAACCAGACAAAAGAAATTAACCTTCACAAAACCCGTGGGGGAAGTCTGCCAATCAGGTGCAAAAAGTCAAAGTAATGGCTTATGATCTGTAACTATTGTGAAGGGCCTCCCATGCAAGAAATCATGAAATTTTAAAATTCCCTTCACAATAGCTAGCCCTTCTTTGAGAGTAATTTCACTCAGCCAGTGATAGGGTTTGCAAGAAATACACCATAGGGACTTCCCTCCAATCTGGAATTTTATGACCCAGCACTGCACCTACCCCAAAAGGAGCAGCATCGCATGCCAACACAACTGGCAGCTTTTCATCAAAGTGGGCCAAAACAGAATTTGAAACTAACAATTCCTTAACTGCCTGAAAAGCTTTGGCTTGACATGGCCCCCAAACTTAGGGGGCTTTTTTATCTAAAAGCTTATGCAAAAGTTCCGCCACTGCTTCCTTGTGTGGAAGAGAGATATAACAAAAATTTAACAGTCCTTTAAAAAGCTTGTAACATGGCCTTATTCTCAGGCTCTGGGGCCTCACAAATTGCCTGTACCTTATCTTCTGTAGGGTGCAGTCCATTAGCACCCACTTTAAAACCTAAAAAATCTACACTTGGCACCCCCAATAAACATTTTTGCTTCTTCACTTTGAGTCCTGCCTCCTGAAAATGCTGGAGTATGGCATGAAGTCTCAAGACAAACTTCTCTGTGGATGGTGCAGCAATCAGGACATCATCAAAAAGGGGGTAACTCCCAGTATACCTTTGAGAAGATTAGCCATTAGGTTCTGAAACAACCCAGGGGCAGTACTCACACCAAACTGTAGCCTATTAACCCTAAATGCCCCCTTGTGAGTCACTATAGTCTGTGCATCTGCAGTGGTCTCATCTACAGGCAACTGTTGGTAAGCTTGTGCTAAATCCAGTTTACCAAAAAATTTTAGTACTAGCCAAAGTGGCCAGCACATGACTTACTGCTGGAACTGGGTATGCATGATCTTGTAGAGCCAGATTCAAGGTGCACTTATAGTCCCCACAAATATGAACTGAACCATCTGGTTACAATTGGAGTTTCTTAAGTCCCCAAAGCTGTGGGTTCCAAAATACCCTCTGCCACCAAATGGTCCAGCTCCTCATCTATTCGTGGTTTTAAAGCAAATGGAATACAACGAGCCTTGATCTCTATCGACTGTACCATGAGGTACAGGCTATGGGAGGCAAAAAAAAGTTTAGAACTCCCACCTCCCCCCCGCCCCCATCGGCTCAGGGAAAAGATTGGAGTTTTAAACTTTTTTTGCTGGCCCAGAATGCCAGATGATGGGCGCTAGGGCCAAAGGGGAAGTCACACACACACACACACACACACACACACACACACACACACACACACACACACACACACACACACACACACACACACACACACACACCACATAATGAACCAAATCAAAATGAAATACAAAACATTAAAAAATCATTTTGTATGAAACGACCCCCCTCCCCAAACTAAAAATGAAACAAAATGAAATGGAATTTTTCATTTCATGCTTGTCTCTAGAAAACAGAGATAACATGCCTGAATCAAAGAGGTGCTGTTTTGAGAGGGAATTATCATGGATCAAATCCAGGCACTCAACATTGGTTTGGGTTTCTTGCTGAGGAGCCAGAAGTTGGAGTTTGATTCCCCACTAGGTCTTGAGGGAGAAGAACCAGCCTGTGTAGGCATGGGCAAGATGTACAGCCCTTGGATGCTTCCAAAAGAAGGGAATTGTAAACCACTTCTGTGTAGTCTCTATCTAAAAAACCCTGTAAGGCTTTGCCATAAGTCAAAATTGACTTGCCAGCACAATTAGACAGCATTTATGCAATGCTAAAAATCTCCAAGAGGACATCACAGGGTGAAACCATTTACCCTGAAGATGTTTGGACTACAGCTCCCACAATCCCTTATCATTGGCTTCTCCCAAGGAGGCTGATGGGAGGTTTTGGGCAATACCTCTAGAACAGTGTTGGTGAACCTATGGCACGGGTGCCAAAGGTGGCACTCAGAGCCCTTTCTGTGGGCACCCGACTTCGCCCCTTCACAGCCACCTGCATTCAGGTTAAATTGCTGTATTGGCACTTTGCAAAAAAAAAAAAAAAGTGGGTTTTGAATTGCAGCTTGGACACCAGGTCTCTAAAAGGTTCGCCATCACTGCTCTAGAAGATCAACATTCTCCTTGTATCTGCTGATACAATTTTTTTGCACGATTTTTTTTCCTGGATATTTTTATATATCCTGAGGGGGGAAGAGAGAGAGAGAGAGAGAGAGAGAGAGAGAGAGAGAGAGAGAGAGAGAGAGAGAGAGAGAGAGAGAGAGTTTATTACTTTTTAAAAAAGAAAAAACCTCTCAAATGTGTTAATGAAATTGCATGATTTCCCCCCAATTTTTCAAAAGCAAGAAGGCATCCCACAAATTTTTCATCAAATTTGTGTATGGACTCTTCTGTTTTGACAGACTTGTTATTAAGCTCCAGCACAATAAGGGGAAAGGAATGCAAATGATGCAGCCGTTCTTTCCCAGAACTCAGCTCTGCAATACACATTTGCAGCAAGGGTGCAGTTAGAGTGTGTTGTTAATGGAACAAGCCTGCTTCCCATTTCAGCCAGTGAGGAAAGCACAGCCCTGGCATTGAACAGAACCAAGTGTGGAAAGTCAAGTCCCTTTCATAGTCCTTTGACTTTCGGATGTTGGTGTTTCGTGTGAACAAATTTATGATCTGCTGAGGATTTCTCTGAGCACGGGCATTTTTCCAGCTCTTTGTTGAGTCCTGCTTCCAAAGAAAGTAACATGAACAGTATTGGAAAGGTGTATTCATGGTGCTGGAAGGGACTTTAGGGTAAGGATGTGTGAATATGTTCCTCACAAACAGAGAGAAGTCAAGATAACAAATTTGTGGGGGGACACCTAACGGTCAGATTTGTCCATCCAGACAGAGAGGTTTAGTTCCTAAAAAGCAAGGTTTGAACCCTTTTGTGACTCACCATGTTTGGAGTGCTGAATTATGACTATTGCTTTTCTCCCCCCCCCCCCAGCAATTTTCTCATGCTAAATACCTCCACATCAGATAAAACAAAAGGCCTGGTATACCAATGTACAATGTACATGGCTGCCAAGTTTATCCTCCTTCTACTACTAATTCAAGGGGAAAGTATCATCATAAAAATAAATAAAATAAAGTATCATCCTGTTTCATCATGAAATACCTGAGCCAAAATAATACAATTGCCTCTGCTTTCAGGCAACCTCTCTCCAGTCCAAGGAAGAAGAGGAAGGGAGAAAGAAAGAGAGAAAGAAACTGTAAGGGGCAAGTCCTATCACTCAAACCAGTGTTTTCTTCAACTGTGTGTCTGGTGCAGAAAGCAGGAAGAAAACACTATGATTCCCCTCATTACTTTACATTAGCTTTTAAACATAGGCTCATTCAGACAAAACAGTAATGGTCACACAAATGAATTGCTTGTCTTCCTTTGACAGTTACTTCATGTCCCTCTCATCGTGGTTTGCTGTCCCGCTTGGGACTGGTACGAAGAAAGGTTACTCCACATCCATTGTGTGACAGTGGACTCTGTCCCGACCACACACCCTGAACTGGGGACAGAGCGTGATGAGCCATACCTCTCCCTGGCCTTGGGAATTCTTTTGTCTCAGTTCTTGTTTTGAGACAAGTGGCCGTGAAGTAAGGCTTGTCACACAACATATGCATTCTCCATCCAGTGGCAGGAGTGCAAAGCTGCATTATCCAGTACAATCCCAATGGCATAAACAATGCATCACAGAGAGGGAAGAAGGCATGTGACTGGGAGTTTTGCCACTTAACACATGAAAGGCAAAGTTATGGAGAATTGAAATATCGAAAAATGAAAGGTCAGACAAAAAAAGGGAAAACGAAGGCAGGGAAGTACAGAAACTGTCACGAAACAAAGACATGAAGTAACAGTTGTCATGATACCATCAATCACACCTGTGGGTAAACAGAAACAAGGACAGAACCGGGACAAGACCACGTGAACGCAAACAACGTTATCATGAAACGAACATAATTTCAGAATGAGGAAGGACGTGAAGTAACCACCTTTGTTGCTAACTTCCCAAATAAATCGATTGGCCCTAGGCCCTCATTCATTCCTTGTTTGTATTGACTGAAAACCATGTATTCACTTAGTAAGTTACAATTACGAGTGATTCCATTAAAGGTTGTTTGGTAAAATTGATATACTTTGTCTTCTTTAAAAAGACATACATTTAAGGGATAATGGGGGGAAAGAACCTTGGAATTCAAAAATAACAGCAAAAAACAAAACAAAAGCCTCACCATGCATCAATAGACTGCCAGTGTCTTTATACCATTCTTCATTATGAAAAATATACTTTAGAATAAACCAGCCTTAGGTGCTTTCCAGATTTCCCTTCCAAAATAAGTTATTGATTTTCAGCGATCAAACAGTTAAAAAAAACATACAAAAATACTCTAGAAGGAGTCTGGTTGCCCTTCCTTGTTACAAGCTGCTGTTCTGGTGCTATTTAAGACCATCAAGACATTATAAAATATTCTAGGCTACTAAATTCATTTTGGTAAGTTAAGGAACCCAAATATATCTTCTGCCTAAACCCTTGTCACTTTCACTTGCATTTAAGGATAAATCGCTTCCACCTTGTTTCTCCAATAACGTGCTTGCTTTAAAAAAAAGTTGCACAAAAATTGTGTGCATTTTTTGTAAATTTTAGAATAAAATGCTCAATGTATTGCAAAATATTAACTTGGGTTTTAGAACAAAAATGCATCTTTTAATACATTTTGGTACCATGTAAAAGTAAAAAGCTGCATTGGAGAAGGATAGAGTTGGAGAGAGAACAAAGTTCCAATTTGGACATTACTTTGGGAGTGCAAAGCAGGTCAGTTAGCAGACCAAAGGAAATATGCAAGCATCCCTAATCTGGGGGTGACAGAGATTGAGCACAATGACTTTTTTCATGCAAACCATGTATTCTATTGCAGTGGAAGAAGGCTGAAGGAATGTCCTTCCTGTAGGCTGAAGGGCATCCAATCTGTATGTGAAACAGTTATCTCTCTCTAAATTCTTGCTTGAGAGTAGCTGTCTGCTCATCGTTCTGTGCACCACCCACAGATATCAAAAAGATATCAAACCTATTCCTGTTCTGTTCCATCAAACTGAATTGGGAAATTTAGTTCTCTAGTAAGCTCCTCTTTAAAAGAGTCAGAACAGTTCATAAACACCTAAACCATCTCATATTTTGCCCACTGACAGAAAAAAAAATACCATGGCTTTGGACGACCACAGGAATCATTGCTGTATAGAGGAAAATTTGTTGAGTCCCTTGTGACTTGATCTGGTGGAATATGATGTATGTCTAGACCTTTGGTGCCCTTTAAAGTCACTAGGGTGACTTTAAAAAACAACAGCTGTACAGAGGAGATAGCCACCGTTAGTCTGAGAGGGCATGTCAGGCAAAAACAGAACTAAATGAAAATGTAAAGAAGACAAAAATGTTGTGGTACCTTAAAGACTAATATTGTAATATGAGCTTTTGCATTTGAAGAAGTAGACTTGTCCACAAAAGTTCATATGAAAATATGGCAATTCATCTTTAAGGTACCGCAATATTTTCATGTTCTTTAGTTTTCCATTTTTGTTTTGTTTTTGTCCTGATTTCCATAGGGGAAAACAGAACTGAACAACTTCCCCTTTTTGATTGAAACTCACAATTACACAGACTTTGTGTTTGTAACCACTTATAACTTTGTGTTTATATCTCCCTGGTGTGATTGCTCTCAATTTTAGTCTCCATCCCCCATAACTTTTGGATGGTCTACCATGCATGATTACATGGAATGTTTACTGTCTCTATGTCTTTTAATGCTGCAAGATGTCCCTCAATTCCCTGTTCTCAAACTTGAATATGGCTTAATTGTGAAAATTGGTGGAAGAAACATAGTTAGCGCTTTATTATACCTTGGCTTAACCATCAAACCTCATCGAGACTGCAGCCAAGAAATCAGAAGAACACCGAGACTAAAGAAGGGCAGCAATGAAGGAACTAGAGAAGAATATCAAGAGTAAAGATGCTTCATTGGTCATCAAGACCAAAAACATAAGAACATAAGAACATAAGAAGAGCCATGCTGGATCAGGCCAAAGGCCCATCTAGTCTAGCTTCCTGTATCTCACAGTGGCCCCACCTGGGAGGGAAGCACACAAGACTAGATATCTGTCCCCTGATGCCACTCCCCTGCATGTGGTCCTTGAAGTAGCCCAGTTTTAAGTCTGAAGATTACACATCTCCATCATGGTTTGTAACCTGTGATGGATTTTTCCTCCAGGAATCTGTCCAATCCCCTTTTGAAGGCATCCAGGCCAGATGCCATCGCCACATTGTGTGGCAGGGAGTTCCACAGACTAACAACGCACTGGGTGAAAAAAATATTTTCTTTTGTTTGTTCTTACTTTCCCAGCCCTCAATTTGAGTGGATGTCCCCTAGTTCTGCTATTCTGTGATATTAATATGTCTGTGAAGATTCTCAGTCATCCAGGTGAGTTTATCTGGAAGTGGAGTCATGGCAACTGGACTTCTTTTCTTGGGAGATCGAAATGTTTTTGCTATCCATCCAAGTAGCTTTGTCAGTCTGAGGAAGGTTAGTAGTGTCTCAAGGTGAAAGCTGGATGGTAAAGCAATCTGAGAAGTAGAGGGATGTGATGCTGGAGAAGAGCTTTGCACACACCTCAAGCTGCCAAAAAGATAAGCAACTGGGGCCAAGATCAAATCAAGCCCGAATTATCTCTGGAGGCAAAAAAAAAAAAAAAATGTGAAAGTGAAGCTGTCCTACTTTGGGAACATCATGAGATGAGAAGATCTCTTGACTAGGCAATAACACTGGGTGAAATGGAAGGCAGAAGGAAAGCAGGAAGACCAAAGATGAGATGGCTTGATTCCTTAAAGGAAGCCACAGACTTGAATTTATAGGAGCTGAGCGGGGCTATTGAGGACAGGGTATTTTGGAGATTGCTCATCCATAAGTTTTCCATAAATCAGAAGCGACTTGATGGTGCATAAAAACAAATGTGTATATAGCCGAGTATTAGACAATATGCTATTGTCTAAATGTTTTGGACGACCGTGCCTATAATCCTCAACCAGTACAACTAGTGAGGGGGGTCACTGAAAGAGGAGTCCCTAGTAATGGTCAAGCCTAGCCTAGCTCCTGGGATGCACAGTACCTTTGGAGGCCTTGATGAGTACAGAGGTTCAAGACAGAAGCGCCCAGGATGTACAAATCCAAACCAAGGCAGTGGTATCAGAGGAAGGTGGAGGATGTCAGCAAAACCATGAAGGAAGCAGTAGAAAAGAAGAGGATCCTCTGGTTGGACATCAGGACATAAACGTGAACCTGGAGGAGGTTGAGGGCAACATAGTAAACGAGAAGGCCACCTGATGGAGGACTCCTCAGACTGGGAAGCAGAAGGAGACTAGAGTGATACAACGCAGAGGAGACCGCAAAACCAGAGAGTGATTATAGAATCACAGAATAGTGAAGTCGGAAGGAACCTATAAGGCCATCAATTCCAACCCCCTGCTCCATGCACAAATCCAAATCATATAATATCTGCCAGATGGTTGTCCAAATTTCTCTTGAACACCTCCAGTGTTGGAGCACTCACTACCTCTCAAGGTAATTGGTTCCATTGTCAAACAGCTCTAACAGTTAGGAAGTTTCTCCTGATGTTCAGCTGAGGTCTTGTAACTTGAGCCCATGGCTGCATGTCCTACATTCTGGGATGACTGAGAGCAAATCCTGCCCCTCCTGTATGACAGCCCTTCATATGTATTTCTAAAGTGTTATCATAGATTTGGGCTCTATTAGAAAGGAGAACCCTTGGATCAGGGCCCTGGTTGAGCTAAGGATGCTCAAAGGTAAAAAGGAAGGAACAACAATACCCTACTTTTCCTCACTGCCCAAGTTATTGGGAGAGACAGAGACACCACTAGCCTGGGTAGGCACAGGGGAGCCAGCCCCAATGCAGCTGCAACACTGGAGGAGAAAGCAGCAAAAGGAGCACCAGAGATGGCTCCATCACCAGCAGCAATAGCCCTAGACCTGTACCTAGAGAAGGGTCAATGTGAGCACATCCTCTGTCCTCACTCCTCCAGGCCTCCTGCTTTGACATTTTGTGGTGCTCATTAATACAAAAGCACAGAGATTTCCACGCTTCCGTGCCGCCATCTCAATGGGTGGAGCAGTACAAGACAGGGATGGGTCTAGTGAAGCCAACTAACCCTGTGATAGATGTAAGTAGATAAAACACCCTCTTGATACTTTTCTGAGACCCCAGTCCAAGTATTTAATAAGCCCGTCTTTGCTCAAATCATCCTGTGTCAAGACCATGGATGAAGGAATGGAGGGGAGAACCCCTGTTGACCCAGGCCAAGCCAATGGGGGTCACCCAACAGCAACCAAAACTTTCATGGAAAGAAGATGCTGTTGGAGCAGTTGGTAGACTGGAAGGGAAAAAAACAGCTCCTTTGCTATTTTTTTTTAGATTTGTCTTTGGGCAAATGTTCTCAGAATAACTCCAATTCTAGCTCTAAATTTATATCATTTCAACAGCCCTGAAGCATAGAACTCTATTGTGTGTCCATGCATGCGTGCCTTTTGCTTATATAATCCCTCCTAATACCAACAAGGTGTTTACTGTTCAGCAAGACACCCTGGGTTTTAATAGCCCCCAGTAAAACTGTCTGATAAAAGTTTGATTTAGCTGACAAGAGCAAGTTCCTGTTTAGAGCAAATAAATCTACAGTGCTGCAGACAGCTGTTGGGAGTCCATAATCCACAGGGCCCTCTGTGGCAAAACAGCTCCAGCCTACAAGAATCAGCAACGGAGAGGGGCCTCAGCTGTTGAGGATGTGCTGTATTACCACGGTAGTCTAAAGCACCAGACTGCATGACTTATATTCGGTGGCAGCAAAGTGAGCCCTCACCCAGACAGATGCTCTGCACACAGACAGCTGACACCATCACTTGTGTTCTGAGGATTTTTGGACTAAACCCATTCCCATTCCATTGATATGGCAAAGCCAAGGGAGGATACTCCCCGTCACTGCCATAGACACCCATTCTCAGCTAGCCCTTGGCTTCAGAATACTGAGGCAATATCATCTGTATGTGAATGATTAAGACAGAGTTAGCAATAGCCCCCAAACAGGGACAAGTTCAAATTTCAGAGAAAAAGCTCTCACAGCTTTTCCAACCCTGAGAAAAATTTATGGGGGATTTTCTTTCTGGCTATAAGGAAAGCAAAGTAAGGAGAAATGCCACATCCATGGCTGTAGTATTGTGTCTCATAGTACTTCAGAACGTCCTTTAAAAAAAATGACAGCTCCTGAATCCCCCTTATCATGGTGGATTGTGGGAAATATCACCAAAAAGGTAACTCTCCCAAGCTCTGGTACCAGAAGCACATTTGCTAACACCATGTAACCTGGGACAATATTTTAAGTCAAATTATACAAGCACAAGTCTAATTAAGTAGCCCACAGCACACACATCTTCTGTAACCTCAAGCGGGTACGGAGGAGGGAGACCAGGATGATTGAAGGTCAGGAAGAAATGTCTTATGAGGAACGGCTTAGGGAGCTGGGAATGTTTAGCCTTTCAAAAAGAAGGCTGAGGGGGGATATGATAGCCATGTTTAAATATTTGAAAGGATTTCATATTGAAGACGGACCAGGTTTGTTTTCCATGGCTTCAGAGACTAGGACTCAGGGCAATGATCTCAAACTACAGGAAAAGAGATTCTATTTGAACATTAGGAAGAACTTCATGACAGTTAGAGATGTTCGGCAGTGGAATATGCTGCCATGGAGGGTGGTGGAGTCTCCTTCTTTGGAGGTTTTCAAGCAGAGGCTGGATGGCCATCTGACGGAAATACTGTGATGGCGGTTCTTGCATGGCAGGGGGTTGGACTGGATGGCCCTTGAGGTCTCTTCCAACTCTATGATTCTGTGATTCACAGAACTGATACAGTTCAGGAAATCAGACACTCAGCCCCTGATTATTGATGGAGTTTGTGTAGAGCGGGTGATGGACAGTAGGTTCTTAGGAGTTATTCTACAGAAGGATTTGACCTGGAGTGCCAACACTGAAGCACTGGTTAAGAAGGCCCAACAGAGATTATATCTTCTGAGACTTCTCAGGAGAGAACAACTGTCTAAGAAACTGTTGGTAACCTTCTCCCAGGGCTTTATAGAAAGCACTATCACTTACTGCCTCTGTGTCTGGTTCGCCAGTTGCACAGTGGCAGATAGAAGGGCACTCCAGAGGGTCATAAACACTGCTGAGAAGATAGTGGGCTGTCCTCTTCCTCCTTTAGAAGAATTATACAACTCCAGATGCTCAAGGAAGACATCTAGAATTTTGAGAGACCCTTCGCATCCTGGCCACCAATTTTTTGAACTGTTTGCTGTCTGGCAGGAGATACAGGACACTTAGGTCAAGGACAAATAGACTAAAGAACAGTTTTATCAAAGAGCAGTATCCCAGTTAAATGTGACAGTTTTAGCACCATCTTAATCAGTTTTTAAGTAGTGTTTTAAATTTTGTAAGCAATTTTAAGATTTTTTTAATATTTTGTATGGTGTTTTATGTGTTTTATGTGTTTTATGTGTTTTGTATGTTTAGAGTGTGTAGTGGAACAGCACTCTAATTTCGTTGTACATATCTTGTGTATGCATAATGACTAGACATGGGCATGACTTGGCGAAATTTCGTTTCCGTTTCCGTTTTTGGTTTCCGTTACGTAACGGAAACGGTAACGATAATTAAGCCGTCAGAACTCGAACTCGAACCAAAAAAAGAAAAAGTTGGTCGGGTTTTTCATTTTCATTTGTGGCATCACGGCAATCGCGCAATGCGAGGCACAGAAAAAGTTTTTTAAAGATTTTTTTAAAAAACCCCGACTCCCGGCCAAAAAAGCAGGTGAAAATATGCCTGCCTGAGGCTTTGCCACCTACCAGAGGGGTGGTTTCTGGGGGGTCCCCGGCCTCCCCCCCCTCTTCTCCTGTACTGGGCTGCTTGCACCAGGCTGGGGGAGGGTCATCCTCGTTGTCTGTCTCTCGCTGCATGCCATGCGGTGGGGGGGTATCCAAAATGGCTACCGCAATTTTTCTTTTGAAATCGTGGTCAAAAAACACACCAAATCACCACAGAAACATGTGAATGTTATTTATTTTAAATGCCTGAATTTTAATAGTAGCAGCAGTGGGTTTTTATAGCAATAAAACGTTGTATTGATTTTATTTTATTTTATTTTATTTTTTATTTTTTTAGACCTGCCCATTTGGGCGGGGCATGGGATGGGACCATGCAAATTGTTTGAACCATTCCACCAATGGCATCGCCAGGTTTTTGACTGACACTTCTGGATGTCTCGGAGGGCATAAAAAGCCGAGGCACCTTCCAGAAATCGCAGTCGGGTGTATGGATGTGGTTGAGGGAGGAGGGCTGGCTGCTGGTGCTGGTGTGATCTGATCGAGATTGAGGAGGGAGGCTGGAGGCTTTAGGATTTAAGTTAGGCAGGCAAGGAGGGAATTGAATTTAGAAAATAATTTATTTGATTCCCTGCAGCTTTGTCTGCTGAAGGGAATAGCAGTTTATTCTTTATTTCTTCTGTGGCAGTTTGTGAGGATTTTTTTCTGATATTGGATAAAGGGGGAGGTTCGACTGGGAGTGGGGTGTGTGGAATTATTTTAAAAATATATTATATACTACCATTTATTTTCTATTTTCCCCACTTCAGTTTGCTTGCACACACACACATTTGGGGTGCAAGCCAAGAACAGAACCTCTATCCTAAGTGATATCCTAACTGCCCACTCGCCCATCTGCCCGAGCCACCACCCGCCTGCGGCCCGCGCCGCCGCCCACCCACTCGCCCGCCTGCGGCTGCCAGCCACCCACTCACCCGCCCGCGCCTCCCCCTGCCGCTCACCCGCCCGCCCATGGCCCCCACCACCTCTGCCCGCCTGCACCTCCCCCCAACGCCCGCCCCCCACCCCGCCCATCACCTAGGGTGCAAAAACACCTAGCGCCGGCCCTGATTGCAGGACGCCCCTATGCTCTGGGGGAAGTCAAATCGCACTAAATCGCGGTGGAAACAACAAACGAAACAACAAAATGACAAAATGACAAATTTTTGAAAATTTTTGCGACAAACGGAAACGACCCGAAATGGACCCATTCCGACAAACAAAAACTCAAAACGTCATTTTTTCTGGTCGTGCCCATGTTTAATAATGACAATAAAACTCTATTCTATTCTATTCTATTCATGCACCATTGAAATGAAAGAAGATTCCTGGGGAGTGTTCTGACACACACACACACACACTCACACACACACACACACACACACATCTCTAGCTTGACACAAACATGAGGACACATTATACCATCAGCGAAGGCATGTAAAATGATGGTGATGGTGATGGTGATGGTGATGGTGATGGTGATGGCAATGATGGTGGTGGTGGTGGTGGCAGCAATGATGATAATGCAGGGCTTTGCATGCTGGGCTAATTGCATATAAAGCCAAGGTCTTGCAACACTTTAAACTGTTATATTTGTAATAAGATTTCATTGCATGCAGCTTTCCTCTTCAGATGAAAGCTTCATGTATCTGATAAAATAGTTTGCAGTCTATTTGAGCTCATCTGCTTCATTTTATGGGAGAGTAACATCTTTAAACAATGGAATGTAGGAAGTCCTGGTGTTATTTCAACACTTGTTATTCTGTTCACTAAGTGAGGGATCTTCAAAGGGCAAGGAGCTCAGGGAACTAGGTGTTCTCTCTCTGCTCTGAGTGGTTTACAATTTATGGGAGTTACCTGAATCCAGGACCAAATTTAGATCATGCACAGAGTATTGACTGCACTTGCTTCTGCCTATTTCAAGTGAATCGCTTGATACCACACACAAAAACGTGCTTTTGGACATGGGATTTCTTATACTCTGCAAATATAGCAACAATTTTATTGGGGTCAGAAAATATTTCAGAATTAATACAGTGTGCTCATCTCTGCTAGCATCTAAGGATCAAACTCCTTTTATCAGTTGGAGTTACAGCATACCAAGGATCACCTTTTCTTGTATCTGAACCCTGTGGTCATCAACAGTAGCCCATCTACAAGCTGAGATCTGCTCTCTGGCCACAAGGGCCTCCTGTGCAACAATAAATTAGGCAAGTTGATGATTCTGTGTTTAGATGCTATCTTCCTCCATATGATTAATAATATCTGAATATATTTTTTAAAACCAGAGAAATCAGAAAGGCATCATTCCATTGGAATGTAAACATTGTCTTTCTTTCCAGCTCTTTCCAGCTTTCCAGGAGATCATAGAGTTTCCAGGAATTATACATTATGCAGTTAGGAAATATAATTTTCTCCAAACAGTTGTGTTTACCTTCTGGAACACTTTTGTTAATGGAAAGTTATCCATATTTTTGCCTGAGAGCACACTTTCATATTGTTTGGGCATTAAAGGTATTTTCAGAGATCTTTAGAAATCTCTAATTTTAATTTCTTGGTAGTATGTTTCATTTTAGCAAGGTTGTTGAACTTTACAGGGTTTTGTTAGGCCTTGCTTTTATTGCTGCTTGTGACAATCTTTAGATGTGTAATATAATCAATTTTTCAAGATTCTACTGTTTTAATGCAGATTTTATTATTTTAAATTACTTTTTACCCTTTTTTATATTAGATATTAGATACACTAATTAGATGACATTAGTTAAGCTGCTAAAAGTATTTTCAAAAATTACAAATGTCTTTAAAAGCATTGTAGGGAGAGAGACAACACTTCCTCCAAATATCTGTCAGTGATTACTTGACTCCATCATTTATCACTCCGGGGTCCATGACCCTTGTCTGTTGTCATATCTCCCTGTTTCTATGGAACTCGTCTCTGAAATGACATGACAGCAAATCTAATAGAAGCCTGGGAGGATTCACAAAACAGCTATGCACAATGTGAGAATCCAGGGGAAGATAGGACATATGGCTCCAAAATAATCTGATATGTCAAGGTCATCCTCTCTTATGTGTTACCTCAGAGTAATATCATGGGTGACAGTTATCCTACTCTGAGGTAGTTGAATGGAGATTATTGACTGTTTAAAAAAAGACTTGGCATTTCTGTTTTATGTGTAGACAACATATTCTTTATTAGTTGTGGCAGTTGGTGCTCATCGAACAAGAAACAGATCAGTCCTGAATTCTTTGCTGTTTGGTCTATAATTTATCTGGGTTTAAATATTTCACTAGGCCTCTACACCATGTTCCCAATTGCTTCAGGTCATCTCTCGAATAAAACATTTTGCTTCCTTTGGATTTTTTGATTATTTGTTTATGTGTTTGTTGTTTTGTTGATGTTCAGCAACAACCAAATATTAGCACTGACTTTTGCAGGAGAATATTAAACTGATGCAAACGGCCATTGATAACTTAGCTACAAACAGACGTTTTGCAGAAAAAGCAAAGTGTTCTGCTAGTAAACCCCCCATACCACTTCAAGTAGTCTCTGGGTGGTTTACAGTTTTTAATTACAGTATGAAAGGCTACACATTGCCTCCACCACCACCACCCCGTAGCAAGCTGGGTATTCATTTCACCGACCTCGGAAGGATGGAAGGCTGAGTCAACCATGAGCCGCCTACCTGGGATTGAACCCCAGGTTGTGAGCACAGTTTTAGCTGCAGTACAGGCATTTAATTACTATGCCACGAGGCTCCTGTGTCACTCCAGTGTCCTCCGGTGACTTTTACAAGGTTGAAAAACAGGTCAAATATAATGTTTCATGTCTTCCTTTAGAAGAAAAGGGAAATGATGGGCCAGCCGGTGAGCCACCAGGTTGGGAGGCTGCATCTCTTAGGGCGTTTATACACGACCCCTAAGCTCCGCTGCAAATGGCTGCAAGCTCCAGAGCTTACAAATATTTCCCCACCAGCTCCGGAGTTTGCAGACAATTAAGTGCGACCCCGCCCACTTTAGCGCGACCCAGCGCACTTTTCTTGTACCTTCTCTTTGAAGGTGAAAAATCTTTGATGTGGTGCAACAATAGTGATTGCGGGGCTCTCCTCGCTTCTGTTTGCTACTTTTTGGCTCCCGCCCCTTTAAGAGCTACTTTTACAGAGACCGAGAGGCAGAACGAGGTGAGCGGCATGCTTTTCTTTCTCTTTTTCTCCCTCCCTCACGCACCCAGCAACCAGGAAGTGCGGAGGGGGATGGGGACAGAGGAAGAGCGACAAACCCCTAAGATCTCTGGTCTGAATTTAAGTGGCCAGCGGATCTTAGGGGTCGTGTAAAAAGGCCCTTAGAAGGGGTTTTGCAACATCCCAACCCACTTCTATGGCTGCTTCAGGTAGTGACATGGGCTGATGAGGTTCAGGAACTGTCCCAGGCAGGCAAAACTGGCCACCGTGGCTCCAGGTTAGAGTTTGCAAAGGCTACAGCCTCCAGAATCCCCCAGCCAGCATGGTTTTGCTCACAAGAACCCTTCTGAAATCCAACTGCATGTGGCAGCATGGCATGAAATTATTCCTGAAGAACTCTGTAGAGAGTTATGCCCCAACAGTCTATGGCAGTGGTGTCCAAACTTTGGCCCTCCAGATGTTTTGGACCACACCTTCCACAGGCCTATGTCACTGGCAATACAGGCTTGGAATTCTGGGAGTCGTGGTCCAAAACATCTAGAGGGCCAGAGTTTGGACACTCTTGGTCTACAGAGTCGAGTCCACATTGAATCACCTGTGTGACTTAAGTCCCATTTGATAGCAATTTGAGTCCCCATCCCTGATTACCAATGAAGCATAAAGGCTGAAACTGACCGTCGAGGATGGAGGGAGAGACAGAGGTGGTGTTTTGCCTGCCTTTTAGCCACCAGTTCCAGCTCAATGAAGAGATGCTTCCTTGGGTTGATCTTCCTTATCATTTCCACCAGCCAGGACCCTAAGACGGGGAGAGGATTTGGGTGTGCGAACGAGCAGCAGTGGCTCCTGAAGCCTGGTTGGTGGCTGGACATCTCCCCTATTCACCCCAGTTTTAACACAACAACAGTATTATTTATTTATTTATTTATTTATTTATTTATTTATTTATTTTCCAGCTATTTCATAGGGGAAGGGCGGTTTACAACAAGAAAAGTTAAAACAGATAAAAACAGATAAAACAACTAAAGCAATAATATCCAAGATTAAATTAGCAGGTCATGGCACAAGAAAAGAAAAGAAAATTAACTGGATCCCTGGACATCGCCGAAGGCGTCCCGAAAAAGAAGAGTCTTTAGGTTTTTCTTAAACGACGCCAACGACGGAGCCTGCTGTAGCTCGCTGGGAAGCTTATTCCAAAGGGATGGCGCCACTACTGGATGATCTCAGCCAGCGGCTTCATATAGATGTTAAAGAGCATTCTGAGGCACCCCCAAGAGAGTGTCCAGGAGCCAACAACTCACCCCCAAGCTTAGGTTCAAGGAAGGACAGCCAACATCCCCACAAAGCCGCTCCAGCAGGATACCGTGGTCGACGGTATCAAAAGCTGCTGACAGGTCGAGAAGGACCAACAGTAGGGAGGGAAGTGGCAGATTACTGCAGAAAGTGACATTCACACGGCAGGAATAAATTTAAATGAGTCAATTCCAGCTTCTACAGACCTCTGATAGAGGAATTAAAAAAAAAACCATGCTGCTACTCCAAAACACAATTCCCCATCAAATTAACCCACTCTTACACATGCATTGTGGATTTCCCGTTTTTTACAGTGATTCAAAGCAGGCTAAACCTATTGTAGCGTGGGGTTAGTGATTCAGCAGTGATTTCAGCTCAGAGACAAAGCAGGCTGGAGACAGCTTCTAGTGAACAGCTCTTTAATCAGGGAGAGACAAGACTGAGGACTGGGGAGAGGGAGTTACATTTATAGGGGCCAGGACTGGCTAGGAAAAGATACATTTTGGAGGGAACAATTACAACCAATCACAAGGCTGCCTTTTGGCAGGAACCAATAGGATTGAAGATCCAAATGCAGCAACTAGAATCAACCAATAGGCCTGTTCCCTTTTTACATCAACAAGCAATTACAGATCAATACATAACAAAACCCAAATTAAATAGGGGTGGGTTTTCTTTTAAGCAATGTAACAATTTTCTCACATGCACGAAGAGATATGGGATGCCTTCTTGTACCAACCTAGGAAATGTGTTGCTGTGTAATAGTTGAGTCCTTATTAAATTATCTTTCAGTATTATTTGCTCTATTTGCTCATTCCTAAGGAGACTGTTTTGTCCATTTTTGTTATTGTAAATTCAGAAAGGTTATAATAAGGAAGAGCTCATATGAATGTGAGTCACTGGGACCAGTCTGCCAAGACAAAATACTGCCAAGGCTCAATGTTCCCTCATACACATGCATTCTCAAAACATGTGTGAGTTTATAACGTACCCAATCATGAATCCAAACTTGGCACATCCACCAATGTCATTGTACATGCACTGTACAGCATTTTGGCTTGTTCGTTTCTTAATGTTTTTATTCAGTCAGCCGTAGGCCCTTGTGTGTAACAATCACCCCCTTTGAAATTCCCATGCTATAAAAACCTAAATATCTTACCACACTTTCATCTCTGAAACATTCTGAATAATACTCCAACAGGCATGTCTCAGTGAGTTGAACAATGCGTGGGATTGCTCCAGGAGCAAAGGTTTTCCACATCAGAAGGTAGTGTAATAAAACTTAATACAGCTCATTAATTTTCTCTCTTAAGAGATGCATCTGACAAGGAATGAATGACACATGGCTTCCATACTTTGCATGAAACATCTGTTTCAAGATCCTTCACCATTTAATTGATATCTTTTCATGTGGAAAAAAAGTCTTTTATCTCCCAACACCCTGTAGTCAATAACACAGAGAGATCCCATGGAGCTTGAAATTACAGAGTATAAAATATGAATAGTTACAGGCCAGCTAGATGTGGTGCAATCCACCATGCTGTTGCATGTGAGTCTAACCTCAAGGGTAGGCAACATGTAACCATATTTGTGAGCCCACAAGCATGTTTAATGCCTTCAGTTTAGATCACATGGACTATGCTAATGAAGATTAGATTGCCGAGGATATGGCTTCAATGTAAATCTACTGTTTTTAGATACTGACACCATAAAAGCACATGTTTGAGGTCATCTCCTCCACACCAATGGCGATGCTCCATATAGGGACCAAGGAGTGTGATGTCTACATGGGCTAGACTGCTGAAAGTGTCAGCTGCAAAGTCAGCAACTTGGCGGTTCGAATCCCAGCTCCTGTCAACCTAGCAGCTCAAAAGCATGCAAATGCATGTAAATGCAAGTAGATAAATAGGCACCGCCATAAACAGTGGGAAGGTAAACTGTGTTCCATGCGCAGAAATATGTTCAGCCATGCCAGCTACATGGCCATGGGCTTGCACAACTCTGGCTCTTTGGTTTAAAAACGGAAATGAGTGCCACCCCTGGAGTCAGAAACGACTAGCATGCTTGTGTGCGGGGAACCTTTACCTTTTACTACAGGGACCAGAGTGGCTGGTGGGATTATGCTAGATTATTTACTTGCAGTGGAAGTTAAGGTACAAAGTAGGTGAATCAATATACCCAGAGTGGCCTTTAGTTAGATGGGTTGTATACAAATAAATAAATAAATAAATAAATAAATAAATAAATAAATAAATAAATACCCTTGACCTGTGTGAAGATGGGGAGCTGTGAGATGTATGCTCATGCTTCTTAGAGTTTTGGTTCAACTATGATTTATTTTATTTTTATTTTATTTTTGCTTTAAACAAAAAGGTACCTTTTTCTTCTTTTCTGTTTGGGGAATATAAATGTATTGGGATGACACAGCAGCAAGAGGCAAGTATATTTTCAAAGCTTGGGGATGATTTGCCTGGAGAGACATTAGATTACATGATGTACCAGAATACAGACTGTCCCTCTACCCAGATTCCATCTGCTATCAATCAACCTCAGGTGCTGAAAACAGGAATTTGGAGAACATAAGCCCACATGGATCCTTTACGTCTCCTGGCCTGGCTGTGATAGCTATTTCACTTATCAGAATAATTATTCAACAGGCACCTTCACTTGAATAAGAATATAAAAGCTTCTATTTACTAAGAAGAATTACACAAGAATATTCCCTTACTAGAAAATAATGACATGATTTCCCTTCCTAACTTAAATGAGGCTTAAGAAGCAAAAAGCCCCTATATCTACTTTAAAACTACATTGCTAAGCATTAATCCATTAGTCCATCTTGCAGAATCCATTTGGAGGGAAATCTCTCTGTTTCTATCTCTCCCAGACTGTTCACGGCATGAGAAAAACATCACATGTTGCCTCCTTGATCAATCAGGATTCACTTGCTTCTTAGCTGGAATGTGCCTTGACTGATGTTTACACAGAATCTACAACAGGCTAGTGTGCAATTTAGTATTGGCATTATTTACATTTGGCCTTAGAAAAAGGCTTCCCTACTTCTAATATTCGTTACACATGAAAAAGGAAAAGAGAACAGCACAAGTCTCCAAATGGTATAGAAGTGCCAAATCAAGAATGTTCAAGAATTTATTTCCCCTTCTTTTCTCAAAATCAAAATACCTTCTAGCAGTTTTCATTTCCTTGGTAATCCCCCACCACATCAAGGTTCATATATTGCAGTCCCTGTATATCACTGATTTTTATTTGGAGATAAGTGACCTGCAGCTTGCACTTGCCCTGCAACTCCGTGACCTGCCCTGCAGGAGTGGTAAGCACAAGTGCCATGTAGGTGAAAGCCACCCACCTCCATCTCCCACAGGATGCCCAGTGGGGAGAAGGAGGCATTGGAGCAGGCGCCCAACCACTTTGGCGGCGGTGGGTTTCTGCAATCCAAGCCCAACTCCTCCAGGGTGCTCAGTGCCACAGGGGGAAAGCTGGTGTTGGGACATCTGCTCCAATGCCTCCCTCTCCCTGCTGGGCACCCTGTGGGAGCTGGAGGCAGATAACAAAAACCTGCTTTTGTGGCTTCCACTCTTTGCCACCCAACTCCAGCTCCCGCAGGGTGCCCAGCAGGGAGAAGGGGGTGTTGGAGCAGGCACCCAAAAGCAGAACCCATCAAAGCTTTCACCCTAACCCAGCACTTGCACTTACCCACTCCTGCAGGGCCTTCAGGTAGTATCTGCATATTGCAGATTCTCCTTTATCACGGGTGGTTAGAGAACCTAAACCCCATGATAAACGGGGAACTACTGCACCAGGAAAGGATCTTACACAAAACAAATGGTCTTTAAATACATGTTCAATGTCAAGCCACCTTCCAAAACACTTTACATCATGACAGGAGTAGCTCTTGATATACAATGGTTAAGAAACTAAAAATTACATATATTATGTTACCATGAGATTTGTGGGTACATTTTGAAGGATCAGGAAAGTGAAAAAGTGTGGCAATAGATGTTGTCAGAATCTACTAATCAAAAAGGCCTGGCATATAAAAATTAGTCCCTACCTCTGCAATACCACTGGCCTCAATAGACAGTATAGTGAAAAGGGGTTAGCAGTAGAGATAGGCACGAAATGAAAAAAATCATTCCATTATTCATTATTCGTTTCATTACGTAATGAAATGAATAATGAAAATTGTGATGAAATTGGAATGAACAGAACCGAACCACGAAAAGTAGGTTTGTTATGTTTCATTTTCATTAATGGCAACGCGCAATAAAATGAGCTGTTTTTAAATGTTAAAAAACATCCTGAATATCCGTAAAAACCCAGTTAATTATTTATTCTGCCTGATAATACCTACCAGGGGGGTTGGGGGCCTTAAAACATGCATTTATGTCTTTTCTCAGATCGCTGTATTTTTTTCCTTTAAAGGGAGTTAGGGGACATCGACCCAAAATGGCTCCCAGATGCCTAATATTAATTTCTTGGGTATTAAAACACCCTGGACATCCGTAAAAACGCAGTGATAATTATTTGAAATTAGTACCTACCAGGGGGTTGCAGTCCTTAAAACGTTTGTTTTTGTCTTTCTCCCATTGCAATGTATTTTTTCGCGATGACACAAAATGGATTCCAGCCACAAGATGGATGCAAGCCATGTGATGGTATCATGTAAATCCTTGGACAATTTCAACCAATAGCATGCCCAGGTTGCAGACTGGGTAGGTGTGGCAGCCACAGAAGGCATAAAAAGCTTGGGCAGCCCCCGTCCTCCTTGCAGTCTGCGGTGGGAGTTAGGGTGGGATTGCTGTCTCTGCGACTCGTTACTTTAGGCCAGCCAGGCAGGTGTGTGTGTCTCTGTGTTCCTGCTGGCTGCAGCCTGGCTCTTAGGGGAGAGAAAGAAGAGATTTCTCTTGCAGCCTCCCTGTGTGCGTGCATACCTCTCGGTGAGTACCCTCCCCTGCCCCACAGTGCAGTCACTCTCCGGCTGCCTTACGCCCTGGGCAATGCCCGCCGCTGCCTTTGCAGCCTCCCTGCATACCTAGTCTATACTGTGTCTCTGCCAGCATCATTTTTTTAGTGTTTTCCCTCTGGTCTGGGGTGTTGGGGGACTCCGCACACGGAAATGCTTTAAGTTGCACAAAAAGTGGGTAAAAATGAAAAAATGAAATGCATTTTTTCAAAAAATTCACAAAAAATCAAAAATCAACCGAACCGGACCCACAACGAAAAATGAAAAACTGAAATGTGATTTTTTTTCAATTTGTGCCCATCTCTGGTTAGCAGCCTTCAAAGACTGCAGTTGTTTGGAGCCACAAGATGCAAATCTTAACCTGTCTGTTCTTGCAGGGGAAGAAAAAGAAAATAGTGAGAGAGCTAATGGGACAGAGAAGATACCTATTCCAAATAATCATTGGGAAAGGGTTATGAACACCTGCCAAAAAGGGGAGCTGCTTAAAATCTCTCTATGATACATTCCATTAAACACCCAGATGCATCTCACAGACATTGCTCCGCTTATCTACGGACAGGCTTCCAAAGCATGTGAACATCTTCCAAGTCCTATCCAGGTGTTCTGCTTCTGTGCAGAAGCAACAGACAGGAGGCGGAAAAAGTATGAATCAGGGGTATAAAAGCCAATTTGATTTAACCTTGGAGGCTGAATGGGATATTTGCAAGCATGCTTTCTTCAGCGCCAGCTGAAGTGAGGTGGCAGATGTCGGGGGTAGCAAGGCTGGTTCCTGGAGAACATTTGTGTGGCTTTGCAAGTGGTTTTCTCACATTTCTGTGAAATGCTCAGAACTGGAAAAGAACCATAACCATTGTTGTGTTGTACGAACCAACAAAAACAGCAGCATTAGATTTCTTTGCCTTCTTTCTAGTCAGCCTGTCCTGTTGCAGTTCTGGTGCATGTTTGTTCAGCTTCACACGGATTGGGGGGGGAGAGAGAGATTAGAATTGTGAATGACAGCTCCCAGTATCCCCAGTCAGCATGTTCCAGGCCGTGTTGTTGCGCGGGGGGGGGAGGGCTCTGAAGCTCAACAAATCTCAAGGCCGTCGTATTAGGGAAAGCTGCTGCGTATAAAGCAGGAAAAAAACACTGACTTGTTAATCATGTAGGTGCAGACGCAATGCAAGTAAAAATATTCATTCCGTCAATTCTGTACAGTTTGCTTCTGAAGCGTTGCCGTTGTGAAGATGAATAGCATGCACTTGGATTGTTTTCCCTCCTTTGGCAGCTTTCCCATCAAGTTATTCTGGTTTTGGAAAGATTATGGGAAAACAATGTGTTCAGCACCAAACTGAATAGGGGTAATATGGCACTGAGACCTAAACAGTTCCATACCTATTGAGTCATAAAGCATCATCAACTCTTCTGTGAGGATTTATAAATGAATTGTAGGAAGGCTGAGGAAAGAAAGGCAACTTCCAGGTCACTGGTGATTTTAGACCTTTATTTGAATTTATGAAAAAAAAAGTATATGAAATATTTCAGCTGTAAAAATCCCTGAAGCGCTCACATTCAAACATGTTTTGAACTTCCACCATTAAAATTTTCACTAGACAATAAATCAAAGGATGTGGGAGATTGTTTGAAGACTTTTACTGCCATATTCTTGCTTTTAACTTGCAGATGATTACAAAATATGCATGTTCGTTAAAATATATTGCATTTTGGTTGGATCTGATCTCAAAAACAACACTGGAAAGCAGTTACTCTCAGCCTTTGTAGATGCCCTTTCATTTTTCCAAGGCCATCTCTTTTTATTTATTTATTCCTGCTTTAATGATGTTCATATTTTTACAAGCAAATCTGAGTATGCATGCAAGGGAGGAATCTGGAGACTTCCCTGGCATTGCAACCTTCAGCCTGGAGACAAAAGCTACAGATGCAAGAACAGTGAATCACATTGTCTATGGTGGGCTTAGAATTTCATGCTGGACTTCTTTGATGTAAAAATCACAAATAAATGCAGATTTAAACAAACAAAGGAGAACTTCCCCCTTATTATTGTGCAGGTCTGTTAAAGGATGGTTATTAAATGTGGAACTATAACATCTTTAACTTACAAAATAAAGAAACTTAAGGTGTAATATCTCTGTCGGGGAATGAAAAGCACCTGAAAAACTAATAGAAATAAAACAAATAACTGCTATATTCAGTTTGAAGAAGTGAGACATATGTCAAGTTATGGGAGCACATCTAAAATCAGTAAGATGTAATATTCACCCTAACAATTAGAAAAATCCGCAAAAACAGTGGTTCCCCAATGGTGCACGACGGCACCCAGGATGGACCAAATCCAACCAGGGATGCCACAGAATCCTTGGAAGTACTTCCATGGAACCCACATAAATACTCCTCAGCCAGGCTTTCCCCTCTCTTCTCCTCATTCAAAGTATCATATTGGGGGCAGCCAATAAATCAAAGGAACTGCAAGTAAAAATTGTTTTAGGTTGACTGTGAAGATTCTCAATAATCCAGGTGAATTTATCTGGAAGTTGAATCATGGCAACTGGACTTCTTTTTCTTGAGAGAGACAGAAACGTTTTGCTGCTCATCCAAACAGCTTCATCAGTCTGAAAAAAGCTAGTTGTGACTCCTCTTTCTTATAGTCCGCTTCGACCTCTTGTCACCCTGGTCTGAAATAGGCTCATAAGATGAACAATGCCTGAAGAGGCTCGTTAGGTAGACAACAGTCTTGATAGCCTTAAGGTTTTGGAATGATTGACAAAAAAGGGACTTGAATCCATTTAAATGTCCATTAATCCACAGACCCATGTTTCTGTGTTATGCTTTTCTCTTTGTGACATTACTGTTCTATTTATTTATTTATTTATTTATTTATTTATTTATTTATTTTGAATATTTTGTTCCCACTTTTCTCCTTGGAAAAGGACCCAAGGTGGCTTACAATAATGAGGGCAATATACATAGTCAAGTTAAGAACAGGGAATTTTAAAAGGCATCTTGGAACACTAAAAGATAAGAATAGTAGAGCTACAAAGAGCACGCAAAGAGAAAAGAAAAATCTGTTGTGTGGTGAAAAGTAACATGGAAAACACTGGTGTTCTTTTTTAATTAAATTTTATTTTATTTTATTTTATTGAGGAAGTGACAGCATATATTTCCAGTCTTTACAAGTTTCCAAAATATTACATCATCCTTTGGTCCCTTCCTCATTAATCCTCCCCCCCCCCAGCAAGCAGAAATTCACTACCCTTTCATGTTGAACATTGTTAAGGCATGATGGAATAGTCTAGCCCATTTCTCGTTCTCAGGCTTCCCTTTTATCCAATTTATATATTTCTCCCACTCCTTTAAAAATCTATGTTTCCCTTCTGTGTTTCCTTCTTGCATAATTTGTATCCAATTATTTTGAAAAAATTGATGTATATAATCTTTCCATTTATCGTATTTCCATTTTTCTTGGTCCTTCCATACACCCGTTAATACCATTATAGCTGCTGCTATTCCATAGTACACAATCTTTTTTACGCTTTTCCATTGTTTTTCTCTATCTACTAACCCTAAGAAAATATTATCTATTTTTAGCTCAATCCTTTTCTTTGTAATTTCTGATAACCAATTTTCTACTTTCTTCCAATATGTTCGTATTTTCTCGCATTTCCATATAATGTGTGCAAAAGTGCCTTTTTCTTTTTTACAATGCCAACAATATTGTGATATGTTATTATTTATTCTATTTAATTTCTGTGGGGTATAATACCATTTATGCAATACCTTCAATTGCATATCCTTATTTTTTTTCCAATTTTACCTCTCTTCTCCCCCGTAAAATAGCCTGAATCTTTTTGTATTTAAATCCATATCTCCTTCTCAATTATATTTAATTAAATTTTCATTTTGATTTCCCAATCTGACCAAATATCTATAAATCTCTCCTGCTCCAACCTTTTTTTCTTCATATTTCTTATACACCAGTTCCCATTGTCTATCTTCTTTTCTCTTAAGAGAATGGAACCATTGTTCATATCTCCTTTTCATACTTTCTGCCACCATCCATTTTTTATTCCCTAATATCCCTTTTAATTTATTTATCCCCCCTCCTGTTGACATTAATTCATGCATGTCTTTGATTTTATAATATCCTTTCTCTTTTAGATTCTCTATATCTTTTTGTGACAAAATCTTCACCTCTTTATTAAACTGTTCTAAAGGGCCCCAATTCGATACTCCACCTATTTTCGACCTCTTTATTAAAATCTCCATTGTTACTTGCCTTGGTCCCTTAACTTCTTTGAATATTCTTTTATCTCTACCAAATATCCCTAAATAACCTGCTGAGTTATTTATTGCATCTTCTACTCTTTTCCATTTGGGTGTGGGATATTCCTCCACCTTCATTGCCCATTTTAATTGGAAGGCTATATAATACTTTTCCAAAGAGGGCATACTCCATCCTCCTTCTTCTTTTACTACATATAGGATTTTATGCTTCATTCTTTGATTTTTCTTGCCAAAAACCCATTTCCTTAATGATGTGTCCCATTTCTTTAATATCTTTTCTGAAAGTAATATTGGGAGTACCTGAAATAAATATAACGGTTTTGAAACTATAAAAATTTTCAAAGCCCTAATCTTTGACAGTATTCCCATTTTTTTTTATCTTTCCAGCCCTTTATTGTTTTCTGGATCTTTCTCCAAGTTTTGTTATAATTTTCCTCCCCTAGTTTCTCCCAATTTTTTTTTTGCAATTTATTTATAGTTTTCAAACAAAAAAGTTATCAATCAAAGAAAAGAAAAAAAAAACATTGGCAGACTCTTTGCACCCGCTGTGTCTCACGTACTTGCATGTAGTGCAATGCAAGTAGATCTGGCTTAGGGTTAAGACGGATTAGCGCAAGGGCTAGGGTTAGGCTAGTTACGGGTGAGGTTAGGGTGAGTATTGGGGTGCACCTCTGGGTGCCTCTCTGACCCACTTAGAAGGGCAGTGTACTGGCGTATGGGTTAGGCTTAGGCTTAGGCTTCGGGTTTGGGCTACGATTAGTGGGCTGTTTATGCCCGATTGGCACATCCCAGAAGTCTCTGTGGTCAACCTGGCCAAGTGGCCATGCGATTGGTGGAAAATTTTATGTATAACTATTTTAAATTGTTTTAATTCTTTGATTGTGGAAAATTTGCATGGTCCACTCCCATGGGCGAGCCCATCATTGCAAATGTGCAGGTGTAAAAAAAATAAATAAAATAAAATAAAATAAAATAAAATCAACGGAGACTTTTTTTTTTTGCAAGAAAAACCCACTGCTGCTACTGTAAAAATTCAAGCATTTAAAATAGCTAATTTTTGCATGTTTCTGTGGTGCTTTGGTGGGGTTTGGGGCAACGATTTCAAAAAAAATATTGCGGTCGCCATTTTGGATCCCCCGCACTGCATGGCAAATGGATGCGCCCTCCCAGCCTGGTACAGTCAGCAAAACCTGGCCATGCGATTGGTGGAATGGCTCCAAAACTTTGCATGGTCCACTCCCATGGGCGAGCCCATCATTGCGAATGCGCAGGTGTAATAAAATAAAATAAAATAAAATAAAATAAAATAAACGGAGACTTTTTTTTGCAAGAAAAACCCACTGCTGCTACTGTAAAAATTCAAGCATTTAAAATAGCTAATTTTCGCATGTTTCTGTGGTGCTTTGGTGGGGTTTTGGGCAATGATTTCAAAAAAAATACTGCGGTCGCCATTTTGGATCCCCCGCACTGCATGGCAAATGGATGCGCCCTCCCAGCCTGGTACCAGCAGCGCAGCAGTAGCAATAGCCAAGGAGAGGGGGGCCGGGAAACCCCCCCAAATAAAACACCCTTCTGGCCTGGTAGGTGCCCTCAGACAGTTTTCGCCTACTTTTAGGGCCAGGAATCGGGGTTTTTTTTAACTTTTAAAAACTTTTTTTCTGTGCTGCTTGGCATTGCGCGATCGCCGCGATGCAAGTAACGAGCATGACAAATCAGACCAAATTGTTCGTTCGTCGGTTCGAGCTCGAATTCTGGCAGAGTAATTCCCGTTACCGTTTCCGTAGAGTAACGGATACGAGTAACGGAAACGGAAACGGGAATACCGCTAAGTCGTGCCCATCTCTACCTGCAAGTGCTGCCTGACTATGTCTCACCGACTGTTGCAGGGAAGGCACCCCAAAGAGGGGTGCCTCTGCCAGTCTGCTGCGTCTGCAATATGCATATCCATAGCATATGGCTATGCATGCCCTTTTGTAGCAGCGCTGGCGGGTGAGGATAGGAGGCACCCACCACAGAGAGGTGCCTCCAGGAGCCCGCTACCCCCCCAAAACCAGTACTAACGACAAACGAAAAAACAAAAAACGAAATGACAATTTTTTGCAAAATTTCACGAAAAACGGAAACGAGCCAAAACGGGCTGCCTCCGACACACGACAACTCGAAAATGTCATTTTCCCTAGTCGTGCCCATCTCTAATAATATCTTTATTAAGCTGATAATACCCCCCCGGAAGATTTTCCTTCAAAGATTCTTCAAAGATCATAAAATCTAAAGTTCCCTGTGAAGATCTAGGGAGAAGACACTGTGGAACTTAGTCTGACTCAGGAGCATTCTTCTTGAGTTCTCATATTTTGAAGCACAATATTTCAAATCAGGGTTTCCTAATTCCCAGTCAAATTTGAAATATCCACAGCAGAGGGTGCTAAAGAAAAACCTTACAATGCAGAAATTTTAAGCCTTCACAGAATGCTTCAAATAAGGTTGCATAGGTGGGACTTTCCCACACCCCAGGCCATTGACCACCCAATGGTCCTATTCAGACCTGGGTGGCATGAAACCCAGGTAAACTGTAAATTGGAAGCCTCACATCAACTTCCCTCAGACTGACTGAGGTAGTGAAATGTTTCGATCTCACAAGAAAAGACGTCCAGTTGCCAGGACTCCACTTCCAGAGATGTGATAAATCATACATTTCTTAAACATGCATTTAATTGCTTGTAAACTGTGATGAGTTTTACAGTGAACTGTTACATTGTAACAAATGAATCAGCTATAGTAAACCCGGTTCCTCTAAAAATGTACACTGACAATTGTTTTATAGTTTTCGTGTATATAATGTATGTGATGCTAAGATTTTAGGCTAATTCATTTGTTTCATCAATGGCCTTTCATTCCCTTGTCTTTGTGAGTGTGATCCTTCTGAACAACATGCCTTTAGGTCTAAGTCCTCCTTTTGGATCACCATATGGCCTAGATGCCCTAAGCACATCCGCTCTCACCTGATTTCAGAAGCTAAGCAGGGTCAGGCCTGGTTAGTACTTGGATGGGCGACCACCAGGGAATACCAGGTGCTGTAGGCACCTGGAGTAGGAAATGGCAAATGTCTCCAGTTTTCCTGCCAAGAAAACTCCATGGACATGGGGTCATGATTGTAATGACAAAAACACACACACACACGGCCTTGAAGGAACAGGAATGCTGAAAGTTGGAGGCCCTGTGTATAAGATAAGCCATTGATGGACATATGAAGGCAGCAAAACTTGTTAAGTTTCTGCAGAAAGAGATCCTGCACGTTTTTCTGGGATATCATTTTTGTATTGGGGGCTTAAGAGCACTTCCTATGGAGTCTTGAATTCAATCTTGTAGCATGACCTGGGCAGGATGAACATATCTGGACAAGAAATGTTCTTTTACCAGTTCAAACCTTAGTTGTTGAATATTTTCCTGAGTATACAAGCTGTGCCTATTTATATTGCAATCCAAGTCCTCCAGCCCATGTGGCCATGTGGAAAGTATTTATTTCCAAGCGCAAAAACAAACAAACAAAAATACCCACTGCCAGTTTTGGGAACAAAAAAAAATCTCTTGTGGTTCCATACCTAGATTGCAATATTGCACTTTGGACCTCCACTGCAAAGTTTTTCTACACAGTACACGTGGGGTTCTCACAGGGGAAAGGAGGGGAGGTAGACTGGAAAAGCGAAAATACTCCTGGGACATTCTTGCCCTCCTCATAGCCAAGCATTGCTACTTGAACCTCCTCCCCCCCAAAAAAGAAAATATAGATTGTGCAAAATAACTCAGATTTCACTATAAGAGATGATTTGACAAGTGCTGCTCACTTATTGATGACAACATTTGTGAAAAGTTGTTCACTTGGAGAATATTCTTCCGAGGAATAATCTAACCCATTAAGAGACCATAAAGAAGGATCAAGATGTCAGTCAGTCAGGGAGGTTCTCATTCCAGAAGGTCCAGGATGCTCCTGAGCTGGGATGTGAAATGGGCATCCCATTATTTTGTGAGTAGAGAAAGAACGGCAATACTGCCATTTGAGGACAAAGTTCTAAAACTGCTATAGAATGCAGAACCCCTTCTAACTAAAAAAAAAACTTCTTTGAACAAAGAATAAACCAAGATTTTAAATATGTTATTTGTTCCTCTCTCCCCCAGGTACTAGCTAAATATTAGGAAAGGTAAGAGTAAAATCCCCCATCTCCATCACATGTGTGCTAGTCATGTCCAATTCTTTGGGCAGTGCCCATCTCCAGTGTTGTGCAAGTCCATGGCCATGTGGCCGGCATGACTGAATGCATTTTGGCACATGGAACACTGTTTAACCTTCCCGCTTGTTATGGCGGGACCTATTTATCCACTTGCATTTATATGCTTTCAAACTGCTAGATTGGCAGGAGCTGGGGTTAACAGTAGGAGTTCACTCTGCTGTGTGGACTTCATTCTAACTCATAAAAACTGCAACTTTGAAAAAATACACCAAGATTAGAAACACATTATTGGTTCCTCTCTCCCTCAGATATTAGTTTAAAATTACGAAACCACTAGCTACAAATATTTGAACATTTTGTTAAATGTAATGCTCTTTGCTTTAATTTTCAACAATATAATTCAGATGCAATTAAACCAGTACAGTATTATATTGAAAAGAGGAAATAAAATCAGTACAAAACACATAAAAGGGATTGTTGACATCATCTCCAGGACTCAGCCAATCCAGAGGCTGCTGTTGCTGCTGCTGCCTTGTGACCTCACCACCACCTCCCAGGTATTTGTGACCTCACAGTGGCCCCACCTCTGGCTCACAGATAAAAGGGGATGGACTGCAGGGCAGAAGATCATTGGGGAGGTCAGGGGCCAGTCCTGTAGAGGGCAATTGCACCTGCTGGAGCCACACACCTTCTCTAAAAGGCATGTTTGCTAAGGGGGGGCAGCCTGACACTGGTTGACACCTGCAAGTTGAAGCTGGCTGCTGTCGGTGATGGACGGGGGGAAGCTGGTGGATGGTGGCAGGCGGAAGCTGATGGAATCTGCCCACAGATTGACGTCGCAAGACGGATGATGGCCAAAGTGGGCGGAGGAAGCCGGTGGAAGTTGGCCTCCGGAAACCCGCTGGCGGAAGCTCGGTGGAAATCGGTGGATGGAAGCCCAGGCGTGTGTGTGAGAGAGAGAGATTGTGCATGTGTGTGTGTGTGTGTGTGTGTGTGTGTGCATGCCTTTGTGTATGTGTGTGTGTGCGTGTGTGTGTGTGCATGAGTGAGTGCATGTATGTGTGCATCCTGTGTGTATGTGTGTGTGAATGGCTGGGGGGAGTGCATGGGGGACGGCTGGCATTCCACGGGGATGTCGCTGGAGGTGTGTGTGCGACCCAAGCATTCGGGAGCTGGCGGAGGCTGGCTTCTGAAGTGGAGTGGAAGAGATGAACGGGCGGATATTCCTGGTAGAAGCCAGTGGGTGTTGGCAGGCGGAACCTCAGGATGGAGTTGCTAGAACAGCAGCCGGTGGATGTGAGCGGGTAGATGCTGGCTGATGGCAGCAACTCTCCCTTAGTTTCTTCTCTTTCTTCTGAAGGTCCAGAAGTCTCTGCCTCCTCAGTGCGATGCAAGGGACCACAGAGCGGGCATCTGGCTGGAATTCAACTAGGCTGTCTCTGTGGAAGGCCAGGAAAGCTCTTTAGCCTCTTTGTGAAAACTCAATAAACTTCATTTTCAGAAATAATTTTGAAATGTTTTCTTTTCTATCATAGGAAATTCTTCCTCTGGAATAAAATAAAATAAAATAAAATAGATTATTATATCCCACAGGTCTGGGTTGTTGTTGGTTTTTCAAATTAAAGGTAGAAGATGACATGTATCAAAGGTCATAAATTATATGTGCAGTGGTTATTGTCTGATCCACATGTCATAAAATGTAGAAGTCCACCTGCTTACCTGGGGCAACCCTGCAGTACTGTAGACTTGATGACTCCGGCTTCAAATTTCTACCTTCAGGATTCCTAGATTGCTATCAGATACTTCATTTTCACTGACCAAAAATCAGCCAGAGGTTATGTTGAACTAAGGTCAGTGTGGAAACAGATCATCTTTATATTACAGAACATGGCTGAAATCGCTCTGGGTGGCTCCACTGATTAAATACATGATGCTCACAGCTCATATACAGTCAAGATGGAATCACATGCACCCCAAAACTGAACTAGAACCTGGATCTCCCAAGATCCGGTGCAAGGTGCCATCTGCTCTGACAGTAAATTGTCTGATTTACTGTCACCACTCACTATTTATAATGCTAATCATCACCTTAGAATGGAAGAGCTGGAAAAGATCATAAGAACATAAGAACATAAGAACAGCCTTGCTGGAACAACCCACAGCCTATCCAGTCCAGCTCACCATTTGCGTCAAGTATTCCCAAGCAGATGTCTTCACCTGCTTATGATTCCCTGCATTGAGAGAGATCCTGCCTAGCTCTCCTACCTGGAGGTTGTCAACCATAATAATAGCCATTGATACCCTTGTTCTCCATGAACTTGTCCAATCCTTTCTTAAAGCTGTCAAGGCTGACAGCTGTCACCACTTCTTCTGGCAGGGACCAGTGATCCTATGGTTCCTTTGAGCGCCTCTCAAAGAATCAAACTCCCAAACTCTGGTTCTTCAGCTGGAGTCCTAAACCAGTGAGCTTGACTGTTGACTCCCTAGAAGGGTGCTTTGCACTAATCGGCAGGTATAAAAACCTGAGAAACAAGCCAACACAAAAACCACTACACCATACCTACTCTCAGAGGGATCACAATACGCCTGTACTGTAGTCCGTAACATACAAAGGCAGAAAGTGAATTGTTGTCCATGTCCATGAAGACTGATAGCAAAACAGCATCAGTAAGCAGAAACATTATATTCCCTTCCTAGGAACAACACTTCCACTTTACGCTTCTCCCTTTGGTCTGACATATGTCATAAAACCATGTAATTTAGTAGCAAAGATTGTGTCCCTTCACATAACAATTAACATTGTAAAAAATTCTAAACAAAATTTCATTTAAAAAGAAAAGATGCACGGGAAAATGTTGAATTATTGCATACGTCCATGAAGACTGATAGCATCAGTAAACCCATATATATTTGTTGTAAACATTTGTCTAAGACATGGTGACTGTTTCCAGACAAATCTAATTAGTTACAGTGTGCACCGAACCAATTTCACATAAAATTGTGATGCGCTGATGTGGAGGAGGAAACAATATATCCAGGGTTCTAATGTAATGAACCAACGATTGTGGTGCGTTTCCACTCCAGCGGAGCCAATTGGCTTCCATTAAAACATCACAAAGGAAGGAGATTAGAAGAAGCTGTTTGGAAAAAAAAACATCCAACCACAGTTAAGTACAAACAGATAGCTAAGGAAGGTCTTCTAATCTCCTCTTCTGTTCCTGTTCTAATAAAGCATAATTGATTTAAATTACTGAAATGAAATAATCATCTGTCTCATTTTAAGATTAATCCCAAGGTTCACATATTCCTTTAATCTGAGGAGACTGCTGGATGTATTTTATATATTCTTCCAGGCAAATGCAGGAAGGAGGATCATTTATACTGCAGCCACACTGAGCAGAGACAGGAGGAGGAAGATTAGAGTGAAACAACTAACATGGCCTGTCTCACACCTCATAACCTCACCTATGGCCTTCAGGTATAGCAAAGGGTTGGTATCCTACTGCCAGTTTTCAAGTCAGATTCAACTGTCGGTATAGTGGGCTTCTAGACATAGACTGGGGGAATACATCATTTTGTTATTTGCCTCAGGCAGCAAAATGTCTTGGGGCAGTCCTGCTTGAAGAGTTCTGATGATGATGATGATGATGATGATGATGATGATGATGATGATGATGATGATGATGATGATGATGATGATGATGATTTGCCATCAAGTCAGCTCTGATTTATGGCAACCCTATTAAGGTTTTCTAGGTAAAGAATACTCAGGAGTGGTTTACCATTCCTGTCTCCTGTGGGCATGCTGGAACTGTGTACCACGCCGGCTGGTTCTTCTGTAATGCACTGTGGGGAACCGAATTCTTATATTTCCTTTCTCATCTTTCATTTGTCCTTTCTTTCACCCATTGTCTGTAAAATTACCCGGGAAATGTTTAATCAAAGAGACAGCTGCAGTTCATTTTTGGTTTTTGTGAATTTTTTTAAAAAAATTCATTTAGTTTTTTCGTTTTTCGTTTTACCCGCTTTTTGCGCGATTTAAAGCATTTCCACACGCGGACATCCCCCAACGCCCCAGACCAGAGGGAAAACACTTTAAAAATTATGCTAGCAGAGAAACAGTATAGACTAGGTACGCAGGGATGCTGCAAAGGCAGTGGCGGGCGTTGCCCAGGATGTAAGGCAGCCACAGAGTGACTGCACTGCGGGACAGAGGAGGGTACTCACCTGAGAGGTACACACGCACACAGGGAGGCTGCAAGAGAAATCTCTTCTTTCCCACCCTAACTCCCACCGCAGACTGCAAGGAGGATGCGGGCTGCCAAAGCTATTTATGCCCTCTGTGGCTGCCACACCTACCCAGTCTGCAACCTGGGCATGCTATTGGTTGAAATTGTCCAAGAATTGGATGTCCCTTCACATGGCTTGCATCCATCTTGTGGCTGGAATCCATTTTGTGTCATCGCGAAAAAATATATTGCAATGGGAGAAAGACAAAAACAAATGTTTTAAGGACCGCAACCCCTGGTAGGTAATAATTTCAAATAATTATCACTGCGTTTTTACGGATGTCCAGGGTGTTTTAATACCCAAGAAATTAATATTAGGCATCTGGGAGCCAATTTGGGTCGATGTCCCCTAACTTCCCTTAAAGGAAAAAAAAAATACAGCGATCTGACAAAAGACATAAATGCACGTTTTAAGGACCCCAAGCCCCTGGTTGGTATTATCAGGCAGAATAAATAATTATTGCTGGGTTTTTATGGATATTCAGGACGTTTTTTAACATTTAAAAACAGCTCATTTCATTGCGCGTCACCATTATCAAAAACGAAATGTAACGAACCTAATTTTCGTGGTTCTGTTCTGTTCGTTCCAATTTCATCACAATTTTTGTTATTCATTTTGTTACATAATGAAACAAATAACAAATAACGGAACAAATATTTTTTTCATTTTGTGCCCATCTCTAATCAGAATATCAATGCTTAAGGCATACCTTCAAGGACTGGAGTGCAGGAAAGCCCTCATGTTCTTTTCTACAAGCCAGCTTGCTTAGTTGTCCTCCTCCTCCTTTCCTGCTGCCAGCCTGCCCTTCTGTTTCTTTGGAGAAGACTTCCTAACCAACAGTCCTCCTCTCTTTCCACCAGCTAGGCTTTATGGCATTGGGAGCAGCTGTTGTTGCTCCAGCCTTCTGGCCCAGTCGTTAAATACCTGTACTGCAGCTAAAACTGTGCTCATGACTTGGGGTTCAATCCCAGTAGCAAGCTCATGGTTGACTCAGCCTTCCATCCTTCCAAAGTCAGTAAAATGAGTACCCATCTTGCTGGGGGAGGGGCAATGTGTAGCCTGCATACTGTAATTAAACTGAATTAAAATTCAAGACTACTTGAAGTGGTATGGGGCGGTATATAAGCAGAACACTTTGCTTTATAGTTTTAACCCTTTGTTGTTTGCCCAGAGTTCCCTATGGGAAAGTCGGGCAGTCCATAAATGTAAATAATAAATAAATAAATAAATAAATAAAGGTGCCAAATGGGGGGGGGGAGTGTCACACATCCATTAGGATGAGATATCTGCTTGGAAAAGTTTAGAATTCCATCCATTTGGCTACGCTGCTGTTCATTCAATTTTAGGCAGCTCTTCACGTGAGTGGTTTTATTAACTGATGGAAACCACTGTGGCACCCACCTTAATTCCAAATGAGTTAGTAACAATTTATGTATATTAAGTAAAGGATACCAAAGAAATTATAGATGGTGTTACCACACAATTCTGGAAACCGATGACAGCAGAGTTGCTTAGAAACTGAAGGAGTGGTTTTGGAGTAGACAAAGAAGAATGTGAGGTTTTCATTTGGGGTAAATCAGAGTGACCCCTTCAAACGCTAAATCAATTGCTCACTTAATTCGTCTTTGAGAGATTTAATGTATTTTAAAAGACATTATTTTTAAAGAATTGTAAATCAAAATTGCTTAAATAAACCTTGAAAATGCTAGCATTTATGTTTTCCTTCCATGCCATAAAAGTCTATTTTATTCCAGCCCTCCTCAGTATTTTTATAGCATTTTAGTCCAAGGACACCAACTTAATATTTCAGTTCCAAGCAGAAAATTGAACAGGATGAGATGGATCAAAACTGGTTTTAGAAAAGACCACCAAATATGGTTTATCTATTGACATAAAAGAATCACATAGAGCCGATGCCTGCCAAGATGCTTACATAAAGCTAGATCTTTCATACAGCTTAGCAAATGGATATTAAACTAAAGGATGATACATTGCAGGTATGGCTTGTATTATTTGGAACATTTTTATTTTGTCATTATTATTTATTGTTGCTACCCTTATATTGGAGGTGAATGATGAATGGTCTTTCATTTTCTCTGACAACCCAACCCAAAAGGAAGGATCATAGTTATAAGAACAGAGCCATGATTCACTACTTAAGTACTGCCAGAAATCCATGCTTCGGGAGAGTTCGCAAGCTGCAAAATGGTTTTTAACTCACAGGACTTTTTTGCCACGTTGAGTTGGATGCGTTCTCGGCAGTTTGAGCTGGGGCTTGCAAAAGTACTGCTAAAAAGTAATTAATTGCAGTTGTGCTGCCACAGTGGCAGGAAAGCAATTAGTTCCCAGTATTGCTGCATTTTTTTAAAAAAGTGACTTTTTACTGCCTCATTATTCAAAACTAATAGACAGTGTAATGCCAGCTCTAAGAGGCACCACATTTAGAGGGTGGGGGATGAAGCACAAGGATTTTTCTACAGACTCTTTCAGAGATTTGCCATCCAATCAGTTTTCTGATGGATAAGATTTGCTGGCCGAACAGCCAAAACATAAAAAATAAAAGTGGGGCAAATGAGAAAATAATCTACTCCAGACCCAAACTTCCTCCATGCAGGGACACAGCTACAGTTCTGGCACAGAGCTAGGATGTGGCAAAGGTAGTCAGACCTAAATCATTTCTAACATTTATTTATTTTATTTATTTTGACTTTCACCCTGCCTTTCTCCTTAGAAAAAGACCCAAGGCAGCTTATATATCGAAGGACATCATATACAACTCAGAACATTTAAGACATATTCAGGTTTAAGAACAGTGAATTTGTTGCGGCATCTTACAGCATCAAAAAGGCAGTATTAACTATAAAAACAGCACGCGAACAATTAAAAGAAAAAAATTATTATAAGAGACGGAACTAACATGGCAAGCACAGGTATTATTATGAATTCAGTCTAAGCAATAATGCATGGAACTCCATCTAAAAGTCACATAATAGGTATTCAGTCATTCTGGGAAAACTTGCCTGAAGAGAAAGGTCTTTGCCTGCTTCCACTAAGGCAGCAAAGATGGGGCAGTCCTGGCTTCCAGTGGGAGGGAGTTCCAAAGTCTGGGAGCAGCAACAGAGAAGGCCCTTTCATGTGTTCTTTTCAGACGCAGGTGAAGGCAGTGGGATGGAGAGAATGGTATCACCTGATGACCTTAGTACCTGATCCTGATCATACTGCGAGATTCAATCTTTGAGGTAGTTTGGACCCAGGCTAGAAGATTCAGCACATGTTAAGGAGGGCTGGTATAGTCTCAGCTGGTTCCGAGTCATCATGGACACTTACAGTTACAGTGCAGTCACTTTTACTTACAGTGGACCCTTGTATAACAAGCAGTTTGTTTAATAGAAAATCCGCTTAAAGGGAAAAAAATCTGGAGATAGGGGGAAATCACTTAACAGAATCGCCTATGGGGTGAATCCGTACAACAGAAAAGTGGTCGTGATTAGGGATTAATCTGTTTTCAATGCCTTCCTATGGGAAATTTGTACAAAGGAAAATTTGCTTAACAGAATTTTATTTGGAATTAATTAATTCCTTTATACAAGGTACCACTGTATTTGTAGTAAAACATCAGAATGCCCCATATTTTGGGCACAAAACACACTTAAGTAGTGCAGCCAGCCATAACTAATTCTGAGCTATGGTGACCTTTGTCAGGATTTCCTAGATAAGACAAGACAAGACAAGACAAGACAAGATAAGATAGAGAGTACTCAGGAATCAACTTTTCCAAATATGCTTTAGTTTTGGTCAAAATTGCTAGGGGAGAACCTTCCCCCCCGCTGCCTCTTGCCAACATTGTTTTTATCTGTTATAAATGCCATTGTTTTTAATTTTGTGTAAACCACCCTGAGTTCCCCTTGGGAAATAGGCTGCAGTATACAAGTTTGAAAATAAATAAATAAATAAAAATATTGATAATGAAATGCTACATCACATCTCCTTCCTTAAAAGGTAAATGAAAGAACTGGGCAAGTATTGCCCTTCAATAAAATTATTCTGCAACCTTCTAAATTAATTTAGACTTTCATGCAATGCACCCACACAGTGGCATCAGTCATGGGTGATGATTTATTGGGAACTGAATAGAATTCTTATTTCTGCTATCAGAAAGAGATTAGAAACCAACTTTGCTTCAAATGTCCTCTGAGGATGTATCATTGAATACGGTTGCAAATGATAATGATGGTGACAGTGGCAAGGATAATTTTTTCTAAAAGTTGGAACTCCAATAATCAAATACCACTAAAGGAATGGTATAGGGCAGGGATGGCGAATCTATGGCACGTGTGCCAAAGGTGGCACGCAGAGAGCTTTTGCCTGGCATGCTGCCATCCCTGCCACTGCCACCAATGACCCTGCCCCTGCCGCCACCTCTGCCACCCCCTCCCCCGCTGCCACCAACCCTGCCAGCGCCATCTCCATCCCCATCACTGCCATTGCCCCACCCCCTGCCACCACCGCCCCTGCCACCTCCACTGCCTCCCCCGCCCCTGCCACCGCCACCATCACCACTGCCATCCCTGCCCCAGCTGCCAATGACCCCAACCCCGCCTCCGCTGCCATCCCTGCCACCATCCCTGCCCCCCGCTGCCACTGATTACCGACCCCGCTGCCGCCCCGCCCCCTTGCTGCCCTCACCCCCACCCCTGTCGCACCACTGCCACCACCGTCCCCATCTCCATCACCCTCGCTGCCCTGCCACCTCCACCCCTGATCCCGCCTCTGCTGCCATCACCACTGCCATCCCTGCCCCCGGTGCCAGCACTCAGTGTCAAAAATTTTCACCATCCTTGGTATAGACACTTATGGAATATGGCTATTAACGATGAATTAACTTGTGAAATTAAAATTAGAAAAGAATTAGGAAAATAATGATTTCAATTTAATATGGGAAAAATTGATATATGCATTTCAAAAAGGGATAGGTTCACAAAGGAGAAGATTCAATGAATTTGTGGAGATAAATGGAAAGATCAATATCTTAAGGATTTTAAACATGCAATAAGTCCTGGTGGGATGTAGTTTGCAAAGTGAAATAGGTAAATGTTATTGTTTTGCATCATTTTGTGAAAGAAAGAAAGAAAGAAAGAAAGAAAGAAAGAAAGAAAGAAAGAAAGAAAGAAAGAAAGAAAGAAAGAAAGAAAGAAAGAAAGAAAGAAACTTTACTCTTCTGACAATGAGCAGTAGTGCTCAATGGGGAAAACATGGGCACTGGATACATTTATCAAAACCTGCCGTTTTTATTTATTTATGTTTGTTTTATTTATAGGCCACCTTTCTTGTGATAAGGGGACACAAGGAGTCTAACCTAAACCACTGTATCTTTATGACTTGTTGATATATTCAAGGAAAGAATACTATGAAAGCCATAATGCAGTTCACCTTTGATTAAGCATGAAATCCTAATAACTCCCTAATTTGTTCTCCATCAAAATAATTACAAGAAAATGCTTTTCCTGGCTGAATAGGAACATTGGGTAGATACAAAGCACAACCTGAAGGTACTGAGATCACAATTTCCTCTAAGGTGCATGTTTGCACACGTGCACTTCTGTACCCCTCTGCATAGGGCTCTTCCTCCCCTGCACAGCCACAACAATTGTTGGGGTTCTGTTCATGAATGGAACCCATGGAGCGGGGGCATCATATGCATACTCTGGGGCAAAGTAGCCCCACCCAGCAAGGCTGAAAACAAGAGGGAACATTGCTTGAGATATAATTTTGTTGATTAAACAGTAGAGATGGGCACGACTTGTGGTTCAGTGGTGCAATGCGGTTCGACAGTTCAGTCGCATAGCTGCTCTGTGGATTCATTAGCTTCTCCAGTGGGCACCCACTCAGCAGCAGCAGCATGGCTTACCAGCCCCGCCTCTTCTGATAACTGCCTCTGAGTGGGCACCTGCTGGAGGGGGTGGGGCAACGGAAGCTGGGGTGCCTATGGAACAGCTGTGCAGCCGAGCCATGCCGAACCACTGAACCACCATTCTTGCCCATCTGTATTAAACAGTGAAGCTCTTTTAATCGTTCACTTCAAAAGAAGCCACCTTGCCAAATAATCATTATTTTCTTCCCATTTGAGTCCAATATTATATCCTGAAGAAACTATGTTTATTTATACTAGAATGGGCACCTTTGACATTTGGTCTCTTCAATACATGACCAAATAAATCCTCCCCCACCCCAAGATTTTCATTAATTATGTGATTAATGAAATTCTGAGGCACTAGGATGAGTGATATAATATGTAGTGGACTTTACTGCAACCATAGTTTTGGGAAGCCAGATTTTGAAAGCCCCCCCCCCCAAAAAAAGGAGTATAAATATGTTTTAAACTCCACATAGCCTCATTCATCAGGGGGGTTGAACAGTATGCTCTGAAATCATATTTGCTGAAATGCATATATCTGAAATGCATATTTGCATATCTCCTGCTAGCTAACCATCCATAGTGAATGACTGTGGCCACCATTTCATGATGCCCTCTGGTACCTGTGCATGGTCCATTGATGCATATACTGTATTATACCATAGACAAGTACATTTTTCAGGCTACAACTCCTAGTATTTTGGGACTTATAGTCCAAATAATAAAAAAACCCTGCAGACTTCTATCAGATACAAACATCTAGACAGGTGGAAAACTGCCTTGTCACATTATACCAGTATTCTAATAGATGCTACTTTATGTTTTCCAGAATAAACTATCAGCAAAAATAGAATAGCAGCCAAATAGGGGCAGTGGGAGGGCCTCTAGATCAAGATTTATATACATTTCTTCACAGGCGCTAAGTAACCCAAATGAATTTATTTTGAGTTTCTGCCCCCACTTATACCCCCATTTATCAATAGTTACATTCAATAGTGCATTACCCTTTCTCGGCATTTAGAAATAATTTAAGGTTGATTTATTTCACCCACCATATAAATGTTAAGAGGTTTTGTTTTAATATTGAGCTTTTACTGTGCATTTTGTCATTATGACATATGAGTACAGCCCATATAGGAGCCTGTCTGATACCAAAGCCAATGTAAGAACAGAAATGAAAATAATCTTGAAAGGAAATAAAAGAGAATGTATAAAAATGTCTCCAGTGTCCGTGTTTCTAAAAGATACCTGAGAAAAGGTCAAAATATTCTCCTTTAGGGAAGGAGTGGTGTGTTAGTAAGTAAGAGTTCTGTATTTAAGAATCATAGCTTTTCCTTGGTTTTTGTGTTATTTCCATCTTCCACAATCCTTTTCAACTTACAGTTCAACATCATGAATTACTGAAACTACCAAATAAACAGTGAGGTATAATGGGGAAAAAATCAGACACTTCATGTTTTTCTTTAGAGGCCTACTAGATGCAGGAGACCCAGTGACAGCCCAAAGTTATATTACTCGGAAGACACCACTACCATTTTATGTATGTGTGCACAAATATGGTATATAGTGTGGAGAAAGTAGATAGGGGGAATGAATCTTTGGTGAATCTCAAGTGATATACTACTACTACTACTACTACTACTACTACTACTACTACTACTACTACTACTACTACTACTACTACTACTATGGCTGCTGCTGCTGCTGCTGCTGCTACTACTACTACTACTACAACTACTGGCGCTGGGGCACCTCCCTTGGGCTGGGGCACCTCCCTTATGAAGAAAGGCTAAAACATTTGGGCCTCTTTAGTCTGGAAAAAAGGCGCTTGAGGGGGGATATGATTGAGACATACAAAATAATGCAGGGTATGAGTAAATTAGCTCTTCTCCCTCTCCCAAAATACCAGAACTAGGGGACATACACTCAAATTGAGGGCTGGGAGAGTAAAAACTGACAAAAGAAAATATTTTTTCACCCAGCGCGTTGTAAGTCTATGGAATTCCCTGCCACACGATGTGGTGATGGCATCTGACCTGGTTGCCTTCAAAAGGTGATTGGACAGATTCCTGGAGGAAAAGTCCATCACAGGTTACAAACCATGATGGAGATGTGTAATCTCCAGGCTTTAAACCAGGGTACTTCAAGGACCAGATGCAGGAGAGTGGTATCATGAGACAGATATCTAGTCTCATGCACTCCCAAACGCATCTGGTGGGGCCACTGTGAGATACAGGAAGCTGGACTAGATGGGCCTTTGGCCTGATCCAGCATGGCTCTTCTTATGTTCTTATGTTCTTATGTTCTTATGTTCTTACTACTACTACTACTACTACTACTACTACCACCACCACCACCACCACCACCACCACCACTTAAAATATCCCACACAAACACACTTTCTCCTGGAAAAGGACCGAAGGCACCTTAGACCACTGAAGGGGTTGTGAACAACATTATAGACAATATTAGAACAATGAACAACGAACAATCCTACATCATAAAAAGGCAATATGAAAACCAAGAGCAATAAGTAGCCAAAACTATTTTTAAAAGTGGCACTCTGAGAAATGGAAAACAGAGCAGAAATTAGAAAACACAAGCAGATGCCTATTAAAAATGTTTGAGAAGAACTACTTCGTCTTCTTCCGCCACTAGGCACCTGAGAGGATTAGGCCCATGGAAAGAGGACAAATGCATAGGGAGTTGGATGTCTCCAAAGCTGGGCTCATGGAATACAAGTTGCCCAGTCAGGAGCCAAGCCTCTAAGCTAAAGGTAATATAATATAATTCAAAAAGCAAAACAAAACTGGCGTCTAGTGAAAAACTAAAGCTGTTGAGATCTGATTACTTCTGTAAATCCATAGTACTGTAAGAGCCTTTTCACACGACCCCTAAGATCTGCTGGCCACTTCCATTCGGACCAGAGATCTTGGGGGTTCGTTGCTCTTCCTGTGTTCCCACCCCCTCCGCACTTCCTTGCTCCTGTCTGCATGAGGGGAGGGAGAAAAAAAGAGGAAAAAATGCAGGCTCATCTCCGTCTGCCGGTCGAAGCCGCCCCGAGCCCCGTCGTCATCCTGATTCCTGTCTCTTAAAGGGGCGGGGGCAAAAACAACAACAAACAGAAGCAAGGAGAGCCCGGCACTCACTCCTTTAAATCCGCATCAGGGATTTTCACCCCCAGAGAGCAGGTACCTGAAAAGTGCACTGAGACGCGCTTAGGTGGGCGTGGTCACACTTAATTTTCTGTAAACTCCGGAGCTGGTGGGGAAACAATTTTAAGCTCTGGAGCTGGGAGCCATTTGCCATGGAGTTTAGGGGTTGTGTGAAAAGGCCCTAAGTCAGTTCCATGCTGTGTCCATCATGAGTGGATATTCTGTGTGATGTACAGGGTAACTTAAATGGATACCTTCTCATCAGCATCAACACAGCTGGTTCAGGGAAGATACTAATTATTCCAAAGGGGAGCAAGGGCCTCAAGAATGCACAGTGACCTATGTTTATTAGTAAAGACAGATGTCTGCTAGCAGGATGTTAGATTTAATCCATAACTGGAAGGAGAGAGAGAGAGAGAGAGACCCAAGAGGGCTTACAACAGTTAAAAGCAAAGTTTTCTGCTCATATACAGACCCAGAGTGCTTCAAGCACTCTCTGAGTGGTTTACAATTTAATTATGCAGGCTACACATTCATCATCATCATCATCATCATCATCATCATCATCATCATCATCATCATCATCATCATCATCATCATCAAAGAATACAAAGAGCAAAAATATAAGCAAAACCAAAACACATTCAGTGCCGTAAGGTAGAACCTCCATTTAAAAAACTTCACTTGAGAGCCAGCCACTCAGAGAAAGCCCACCTAAAGAGAAAAGTCTAGTCACCTGCTTGCAGAAGGACTATGAAGATGGGGCCAATCCAACCTCTGATGGGAGGGAGATTCAGAATCTGGGAGCAGCAACTGAGAAGACCCTCTCCCATGTCCTCACCAAATGAACCTGTAAAGATGCTGGGAAAGGCCTCTCTGGATGATCTTAACAACATTTGAGCAAGCTGAAGGATGGAAAGAGAGAGACAATACAAGCCATAGAGGCTGTTGCAATTGGCGTCAACTGGGAGTTGTAGTCCCAAAAGTAACTTCTCTGAGTTCTGATCCAAGGAGAGCCAAAATATTATCCCCAGAATCATGTATGAAGCACCAAACTGAATCATCAATTAAAAAGAAGAAGAAGGCACGTGAAAGCCTAAAATAATGGTTACAATTAAATACCCACATTATTTCCACATTAGGCTTGCCTCTCCTGAAACGTTTTGCTCTCATTAAGCTGTATATCCGAAAAAGCTTTCCTGGAACTACTGTAGCTAAGTGTGCCCCTTCCCATGGACTATTTCTTTTTAATAGCCTCTGATCGGTATACAATCATGAATAATTCCTGCAATTAGAGAAGCTCATTTTCAGGGAATGAAATGTTAACATTTCAAAATTAGTTTTTATGGGCTGGAGCTTTTAATTTAAGATTTTAAAAAACATCATAGCTCACCAAAAAGCAAATAAACTGGAGCTAATGAAATTCACAGAACTGAAGGACCCACTTCTCACTAGCTCTCTTGGGTGATTTATTGACAGCTGGTTGTAAAAACAATTTTATTAAAGGTCATAACGCTGGGGGTGGGGGGTAACAAAAAAAAGTCCATTTAATTTATAGTGTAATTAGCCTCCTTGCAATAGGCATGATGCCAGACCCATCACTTACAGGTTTGAAATAAGCACTTGGTGTTTTTAATTATATCTTGAAGAATGTGTTCAAAGACAAGATTCCAACGGGGAGTGTTATTTCTGTCTTTATGACTATATTTTTAATGTGAAAAATCATAAAAACCAAAACAACATCACGTTTTGACTTGCACTGATTGATATCTAGTAATTAAATGAAAGTGCCTACTGGATGAAGAGGCATAAATAACTGGTAATAATATACAGAGACAGATGCATCTCTTAGGAAGCGGTAGCTCACGCTTCACACTTGGGCCACCAGATCCTCATGTTCATCCTATATGCTGATTATAGCTTGATTGCTCGTCACACTATTTTTGCCAGCCCAGTGCACCGAATGTACAGAAGGGTTCCACACATCTCTTTCAGACTCTGTAATAAGTGTTTAGCGCAGAAAGACAACTGGCTCAATTGTCCCAATATGGTCAACATTGACTTCAATCTCTCTCCAGCTCCTGAGCTTTTTCAGCTCTGGTTATTAATGTTGGTGGAATTTTCTACATGCAAAGCCACTAAGCTATGGTCCTCATGCCTCCTTTGATTCCTTTCCATTTGTTACATGGCAGCGAGTCAGTCCCAACATATGATGACTCTACCAGGGTTTCCAAGGCATGTGAGGATGGTTTTTACCAGTTCCCACCCCCCTGTGGGTTTCTATCGGTAAGCAAGGATCTGAATTCAGGTCTTCTAGCACTCGATCCACTCCACCGGCTCTCTAGGAACCTGGTTGCTTCCTTCATTTTACAATGATTGATGAAGGCTGGGGGATCCTCTGGAAAAGACTTTGCATATTCCTTTGCTGGATTCTATGGCTTTTGGAAGACAGATGTTAAGCTGGAAAAGACCTAGTGCAAGTGTTGCACAACTTATTTATTCATTTATTATTTATTGGATTTGTATGCCATGTCATCTAGCCCAAAGGCTACTCTGGGGGGGTTTAACAATAATAGAATATACACAAGTTATAAACAAAACAGTAGCCCAAATTAAGGAACAAAATACAAAAGTTACCAATTAATATCAAGTTTCAAAGTATCATATGAAATTAATAACACTGTATAACAAATGAAAACTTCTCACCCCAGCCTCTCCCAGACTGGCTCTTTTTATATACAGTATAACAGCTGGCAAAATCGATCACTTTCTGCTATGTGATTGTGCAAAATGAGTTATACCCACTCATCTCCTTGCACTCCCCTCGCATTAGAATAAGGCTGTGGCTATAATACTCTTGGTTCAAACTTGGTTCTGGTCACATGGCTACATTTTGTTTCTTTCTTTCCTTTTCATTGGTTATTATGAAGTATTATGCCTTGGGCACTCTCCCTACTCTGTCAACTGAACTATCTCTCACACCTTCTAGGATATGTCTAATCAATTCATGAAAAGGACAAAACGGCAATGTGGTTATTTTAAAGCTTGGAAACAATTCTCTTTTTTTTGAGGGGGGGGATGTTGAACCTCCCATCAAGGGCCCTAGATATAGTAACCCTCCCAAACACTGGGTCATGTCTTTCTGCCACAAAGCTAACTCGCCTTCAGCAAGGGAATCCCCATCCAGTACACATGTGAACATGGCTATACTTTGTTGCTTTGAAGCTAGACATTTCTAAAGATGGGATACAAAAGGAGAAATGGAGCTCTTGGATGCCATAAACCCTGGACGGGAAAGCTAGTGGACATAGATTTCAAGTAGATTTCAACCAACTAGCGTGGTGATCTTTTTCAGAACACTGTTTTCTTTGACTTTGCAATTCCCCTTGTTCGCCAATGTCAAAGAAGCAGCCCCTAAGTCTCAGATAAAATCAACGATGTGTGAAATGTTGCACAAAGAGACTTACAAGGGATGGCTTGTTTGTGAAAACTGCCGCATATAATAGGAGAGCCATGCTAAGACAATAGCATGCATGGTGAATTAACTGCTCCGTTAAGAACTACTTCCTTGCCCACTGAGCTCCCATTGGAGTCTAGCTGCATCTCTTGGTTTACTGTAAAGAAGACATTGTTCCCGTTTGGAAGTGCTGGCTGCATTTTGGGACAGTCAATGTGCAGACAGAACCAATTGCTTCTTCCTGAGCACCACTGACTACAAAAAGCAAGCTTGTTCCCAAGGTCAGCCATAATGACACCTCCTTCATGGCATGGCAGCTTATTCTTGCTCTCATTGCCCCACCCATGGCTTCTTCCTCCAAGATGGTTAATCTTCCTTAGATGTCTTGCTCTTATTGAGCCTCTTAAGTTCCTGACCTTGACCTAACAGCAGCCTAATCTAGGACCATGAACAGCTGCCACAAACCTGTTTTATAATGTCCTTTCCCTTGAGTCCTTTCAGAGAGAAAGGCGGGATAGAAATATTCTAAATAAATAAGTACAGTAATACTTTGGTTTACAAGCATAATTCGTTCCGAAAACATGCTTGTAAACCAAAACACTCTTATATCAAAGCAAATTTCTCCATAAGAAATAATGAAATCTCAGATAATTCGTTCTGGGGCCCCATAGACCACATACTGTACACACAAAATGCCAAAACTCACAAAAGTAGTTGGCCAGAAGTCCACGTCCACACCATGGTTTAGGTACCTGGCTGTGGAATCTGTTCTGTTTGGGACTAAAAACTGGATTTTACACTGTATTTTTAATATGACAATAATCAATTGCAATTTGTAGCCATATACACATATACACACTTGGCCAGCTGCCTCATGACTATAAATGATTTGAAAAAATAAGAAAGAATGTTGGAAACAAATTAAAGAAAACAAATTAAAAAAATAAAACCCTTCGCTGAACTTCCCTTTCAAGATGTTCCTGTCTGGTACAAGGGAGACCTCTATTCCTCTTTGCTCTCTCTGCTTTGGAGGCTGCCTGAGACGGAACATTCACCCGCAATCCAGCAGGGGAAAGGGGGAAAGAGAGAGCCACCATTGGTGGCTCCTTAAAAACCATGCTTTTTAAGGAGGCATATGGTGACCTCTAATTTTATTTAATTCTCACTTTATCCGTATTTATTATTTCATGTGGGGTTTTTTCTTTCTCCCCTGTACCTCCTTGCCACACTTTGCCAAGGGTATTTCCCCTCTTTTTTGTTTATATTGTTTTTAACTTGATGATTTTATCCTGTATACTGCCCAGAGTTCCTATAGGAAGATGGTGCAGTATAAAAATGAAATAAATAAATAAATAAATAAATAAATAAATGTGATCATGTGATCTGCTCTAGTACTTGTATGTCAAGGCATTGCTTGTTGATCAAGGCAAAATTTAGAAGAAATGTTGGCTTGTCTTGCAAAACACTCTTAAAGCAAGCTACTCTTAAACCAATGTATTAATGTAATTAAATAAAACCCACTTACATATTCTAAGGAGACCATCCTGATTTGTTCATACTTGTCCCACCATCCAGTGTGTCCTGGCAGTTGGTGATGGGCTTTTGGAAATATCTCTTCCATCCCCAATATTATATGAGAATAGACAGGAAAGAATACAAAAGAATGTGTTGCTAGGTTTATTTGCCATTTACTCCCAAGTGAGTGGGTTTAAAATTTCAGCAAAGGATGGGATAAAAAAAAACCAGTCAGCTTTGTTTTCTTCTCTGTTTAATTATCTTCCTTCTATCCTCAATATGAAGAAATTTGTAAAATTTAGTGATTTACTCAACAGGTACTGAAATGAATTATCTTTCATTTCCTCTAGTCAAGTTCCATAGGTACAGTCACTGGCACCATAGGTAACAAAATTCTCATCTGGGACATTGCTGGTCCTACTATTAGGCAAAGGGAGACAGATCTTGCCCTTAAACAAGTCCACTTCCCGCTGGTGCAGTGGAGGATATGAACCCATTTCCGGCTTGAATTGCACTGCTAGTCTTGTTGACTCCTGAGCAAATATCTTCAGCTTGCCAGGTTAGATGGTATCTATAAAAAACTTTCTTAGGAGCATGCCTAATACATATTACATACTTCAATGCTGCTAGGTTTTTGATTGGCTGGGCACTTGACCAGCATCAAAAAGAAGAACAAAGGAAACTGTTGATTTGCGTAGAATTACATATACTGTACTAATTTATATATACAAAAAAAATATTTATTTATTGTACCTATACACCATTTGATTAGTTTGGAACATTATTGTGGGTGGTTAGTAGTCAAGAAGTGAAAGAAAGAGTAGTAGTAGTAGTAGCAGCAGCAGCAGCAGCAGCAACAGTTGTAGTGGTGGAGACAGAGGAGGAGGAGGAGGAGGAGGAGGAGGAGGAGGAGGAGGAGGAGGAGGAGGAGGAGGAGGAGGAGGAGGAGCAGCAGCAGCAGCAGCAGCAGCAGCAGCAACAACAACAACAACAACAACAACAACAACAACAACATGAAGTTAGAAATGATATTTAATCTTTCAGCCTGGTTCCTGTACACTTTGCTAAGTCCTTGGTCCAGGTGCTTACTGTGGATGAGGTCTGTGATCTCCCTCCTTCTGGTTCTTTATCTTTAAATCAATGTTGGACTGGACAGCTCCTCAAATGGAAGCAACCTTCAGAAGGAGGTTTGTCTCCTCGCAGGCCACCCAACAGAAAACTGGTTTTCCTAATAGAAAATATGTGGCCACTAGGTTTTCTTAACCTGACATTGGACCCAAAATGTGCCATTGGAAGCCAAATATGTCCAGCTGGGGGGAAAGATATATGTGTACAGTGGAACCTTGACTTATGTCATTAATCCGTTCCAGTGGTCTAGACTTAAGTCATACATGATTTAAGTCAAATGAACGTTTCCCATAGAAAGTAATGGGAAAGCGGATTAATCCGTTCCAGATGATGAAAAAGACCCCTGAAAACAGCAATTTTTTCACAAATTTGACTGGGATAGGAGATTCCTTCTGGGGATGTAAATGAAATGTCTCTTCAAAAAGAGGAGGAGGCAGTGGAATTATAGTCCACAAATTATACGCCTCCACTTTTTAATGTTCATAGAAACAATGTCTAACATTTAAGTTTTACTGATTTTTAACCTGACGTTTCAAGTTCTGAACAACTCTATGCTTACCATTAGAGTCCCACAACTTTACAGCTCCCCAACTAAAACACTTTCATTATGGACCAGACTTCTGCAGCCAGATTTTTTACAAGACTGAGCTGACTGTCTAACCAGCGAGGCCAGCCCTGAGCTCCCGGCCCTTCTTCTCCTCCGGCAGCAGCGGCAGCTTCGGTGAGGCTGAGGACCACCTCCAGGTGCTCTGAGCTGGCCTCGCCAAAGCCGCCGGTGCTGGAGGAGGGGAAGAAGGCAGGAGCAGTTTAGAGGCGGCAGCCGCGATGCTGGGTGGTGGCTGCCGCCCAATTCCAGTGCCTTGCGCCAGGGCTCCGAGATGTAAGTCAAAGCCTGTGACTCAAGTCAAACAGGCCCCTTCTTGCTGCAAGTCAAATATGATGCAAGTCAAGCAGTATGTAAGTCAAGGTTCCACTGTACCTGATTATTAAGAATTTAAAAAAAAAAAAGTGTCACATAACACCATTTGTGTAAGGATTAGGAAATGGCTTCCATACTTAAATCCAACTGCCCGAAGCATATTAAATTAACTTCTTCTGGGCTAGAATCATCTCATTCTTCATCATCAGTACTGAAATTTCCACACCCTGTTAACTACAGATACTAAAACTAACTAGCATTTGTTTGCTTTAGTATCGAAGTTGGATAACTTTGTTGTTGGATATCTGTTGGACATCTAAGGTTTGCGTCCAACTTTTCACAACAGTAGGGTGAAAAGTATGACGGTATTTGTGCTGTGAAAAAAAAGTTCCTTTTAAAAACCCTAGTTTTATGTTCAAGCTCAATAGACTGTAGTTTAGGGTGTCAGATTATTTAGTAGCCTCTGAGTAGAGATGCTGAACAAACATAATAAAAAAAACTCAAGCAGACCCCAACAAAAACAAAAAATAATGCATACTTTCTTGATAATGCTGTGGCCTTCATAAATTTGACATCATTTTAGGCCACATTCCAGTAGCTAGATGTGTTTGATAAATATATTTGCTCTTTTTTTCCTAAAATAACCAATAAAAGAAACAATGTTTAGAAATCAACTAACAGAATCTCTCTCTCTCTTCCTCTCTCTCATTCTCTCTCTCTCTCTCTTCCCCTCCCCCCCCCAAGTGTATTTACTTTTCAATTAAAAATACTATGTATTTGATGGTCAGCTCTATATTTAAAGAGGCATATTGTTCTCTTGATCTAAATGGAACTAGAGGAGGGTTACACAGATGATGTCTTGGGACTTTGATGGCGAAGCCAGCTATTATATGTTCAGTTGGTCTATAGGTTGACTTTGGTGATTCTGTTTCAAGAGGCATTTGCAGGAGACTTCTGGAATCTGTTCTCAAAGTTCAGGGAAAGGTAAGCAAAACTACATGAAGGTATAATGAACAGATGCAGTGAGGCACCTGCATTTGTGATATAAGAAACAGATGTGGGTCTACTGATTTACTAGGAGACTCACTGGGGGCTGTCAACTTAGCGCAAATAACTTTGATAACTGGGAAAATGGCAAAGGTCTGTCTTTTACAGAGGCGCTCAGAGGGATGGGTGTGTTTGAAAAGAGCTTTTATTTATTTTTCCAGAGTGAAGATCTTTACAGGGAAGGAAGGGATGTGTGGCAATCCATTCATGCTGAAACGGTGCCATGATTTAGGAGTGGAACAACACATTTTGGAGAGAGAGAAAAACCCATGCTGCAAAATGGCATCCTGGACTTCTCCATCAGAACATCCCAACGTGGCCTTGTGACTTCACCGAGCTGCGAATCCTTGCAGTGTGTGGTGGATCAGCCCAGTCTGTGAAAACTAAGCTCTCCTGTGTATTTCGTTCTGTATGCATTTGATTCATATCAGAAAATTGGGACTCAGTGTGACTCACAGCATGGTTAACAGGGGATCTGGATAAAAACACAAGACCTCGTAATGTCAAGACAGCCTAAATCAACAGAAGTGAACAAGCACACCACCGACTTGTTAAAATTGCATTTCTCAGCAGCAAATGGATGGTTGAAACTCTGCTGGAGCAAAAATGGTTTGTGGGCTGCTGGAAAAATGAGTCGGTGGCAGGGCCGGTGCGTCCATTAAGGCGAACTAGGCAGTTGCCTAGGGCGCCAAAATGGACAGGGGGCGCTGCCCAGCCTGCTGCCCCCCACTGCCACCCCCGCCGCCCATCCCCCCTGCCTGCCGCCTCCGCCCACCCCCCGCCGCCACCCCCACCACCCCCGGACCCCCACCCGCCACTGCCTGCCCCCCCGCCGCTGCCGCCACCGCCCGATCCTGCCGCTGCCTGACCCTGCCGCCGCCTCCCCGCCCCCACCCCGAACCCTTGCGCGCCACCGGCGCCAGACCACCCTGCCGCCACCGCCCGACCCCCCGACCCTCGCCTAGGGCGCAAAAAACCCTAACGCCGGCCCTGGTCGGTGGGCACTTTCTTTTCTCTTGAAGACAATCCATCACATTGACCGCTGGTCCCAGTGAGTCCAAGAGCATCGACAAAGCTAAACAGGCCATCTGTTCTCTCATCTCACACAAGAAACCCAAGAACCCACAAATTATTTTGGAACTTAAGGCAGAAACCCCACAAGTGCCTCTCCTCAACAGAGCTCCGAATGCTACATTTTACAAGGAAGAAGCTGGGTGGATTATTCCTTCTCAACAGCTGAATCACCTTTACCATTGATCTGATCACACATGCCACTCAATGCATTGCACATTATTAATGCTGTGTGTTGTCATCTGCAAGCCAGAAAAATACAAGGAAATGCTTTCTGATTCCCAGTTCTGATCTTCTATGGAAATATTTGGGGAAATCATCATCATCATCATCATCATCATCATCATCATCATCATCATCATCATCATCAGTTCTGGTCACCATATCTCCAGAAGGATATTATGGAAATGCAAAAAGTGCAGAGGAGGGCTAACCAGAATGATTACCATCTGAGGCTGCAACAGCTGGGCCTCTTCACTCTTGAACGACAGCACCTAAGAGGTGACCTGATTGAAGTTTATAAAATCATACACGGTGTGGACAAAGTAGATAAGGAAAAGCTGTTTTCCCTGTCGCACAACACTAAAACTAGGGGGCACTCCATGAAATTTTGGGTGCTAGATCTCAAACAAATAAGAGAAAATACTTTTTCACCCAGAGGATCCCTGGTCTGTGGAACTCCCTGCCAGAAGAAGTGGTGACAGCTGTCAGCCTTGACAGCTTTAAGGATTGGACAAGTTCATGGAGAACAAGGGTATCAATGGCTATCATTATAGATGCCTAAGGAAAACCTCTGGGTTGGAGAGATAGGCAGGATATCTCTCAATGCCACTTGCAGGGAATCTTAAGCAGGTGAAGACATCTGCTTGGGAATACCCTGAAGCATAAAGGCTAGCTCTTTCCATGGAGGATGTGATCAGAGAACAGGAAAGTGGCATATCCAATCACACAGGAAAGATTTGCTTTACAGGGTGCAATCTCCTTTAAAGAAATCTTTGCAACTGCCAGAGAACTGCTCCAGCCCTGCCCCACAAGATAATTAATCCTACAGCTGCAGCAAAAAGGCCCTTCTGGTTGGCCTGGAGCGGAATTGCTGATATGTCATGTGATAGCTACGAAAATAGATCCAGTGGTGGACCTACATTTTTGGACCCCTGAAGCTTGAACTGTTACCAGAGTCCCTTCACAACCAGGAATGAGCTTTGGGTAACCACTGTTAACTTCTTCAGTGGGGTTGTTCTGTGACAGGTCACTAATACATTATTTTTAAAAGGCTGACTTAATTTTTTTCCTAGGGCCCCTCAAGGATTCATAGAATCATAGAGCAATTTAATTGGAAGGGGCGTATCATGCCATTGAGTCCAACCTCCTGCTCAATGGAGGAATTGAAATCAAAGCAGATCTGACTGATGGTTGTGCATTTTTTTCTTGAATGCTTCCGAAGGTAATTAGTTCCATTGCTGTACTGTGCCCTGAGGTTTAAACTTCATTAGTCTCATAGTACTGTAGATCCACCTTTTTCCTGAACTGCTCCAGAAGCAGTACAAAAGGGAATCTGTTTTCCCTTCCAATCACGCGCAGAGGCCCAGGTAGAAATGGAGAGAAATGCCACACCCACAGGCACAGGAGAAAGGTGGCATAAAAATAAAGTTTATTATTTATTATTCTAACTTCTTATCTAACTCACTGAGCTCCCCATTCAACATTTATAACCATACAAAAGACAAAAACAAATATTTACCAAAACAGTATTAGAGATGGGCACGAACCACTGGTTCAGCAGTTCATCTTGGTTTGTTTACCACTGTAATATATGTTTGGCAGTCCAGTGCCCCCCAAACAAGCACCCATTGAAAGGCAGAGCCCCAGCTTCCCTGCCCTGGCTCTTCCTCATTGTGCTGCCTCTGAGTTGGTTTCCACGGGGGGGGTCAGGTGCCGAACTACCAATCGCCTGTTCTGACCATAAACGAACTGGAATGAACTGCCAAACCAGCCATTCATGGCCATCTCTACTCAAGATTGATAAGAAACGGTCCAAATTCTGGATAATTGCTGTCAAAACACCTGTAAATATGCACTGAATTGGTTTTTAAAACAAATAAGACAGAGTAGCTGAATTTTAATTGGGATAATTATACTTGGACGGTCTTGGTGGCTTTTAGTTAAGCCATTCATTTCTCAAAAGAAACTAGTTAGATGGACCAAAAGTTCCTTGCAATTGGTTACTTCTGATCTCAATTTCTTCTTAATCCAGAGGCCAGAGTTGACCCACAAAATATTGCTACATGAGACACGGCAGTAAATGATGCCTCTCCTTTCAATCAAGGTCAGATGCATAGCATCTAAAACCACAGTAATAATAAATTACTGTTACTGACAATATCCTGCCTTGTCATCACATTCTGGCTGAAGGGGTACTTTCAGTTTTCCCTCACATGGCCAGCTTTATGGAGTACTGAAAGAGTGGCAAACTGGAAACAGCAGCAGCAGCCAGCAACAAATTTAAAATGGAAATATTTACATGTACATAAAGTCGCTTGGATATGCTAACAAGGTTATTGTTTTGAAATGCTACAGATCTATGAGCCTATACAAATTATATGCATGGTTAGGAAGTCACTAACAATTCAACATTCTGGGAGAAAAACATATATTTCTCTCTGTGTATATACAGAGAGAGAGAGAGAGAGAGAGAGAGAGAGATTTCATTGTTTTCCCCCTCCAAAATGTCTTTAATATTTCAAACAAAGCTCAGCTCATTTGCAAAAATGAACATGCTTCATCGGGCTGGATCATCGCCCATGTTCGGAGTTCCCAAGGATGTGTGCGAGACAAGCTTAGACAATTGAGAGAAACACAAAGCATATGAGAAGGCAGTGCTTGGGAACCTGAATTTTGCATGACGACTCCCAGAGTCACACAACCCGCAATGATACTGGTAACACTGGCTAGGAAAATTCTGGGAGCTGTAGTCCAGAGAGTAACCCCTCCAAGCTCTCTGAGTAGGCTATCAAGATCTGATGAAATCTCCATATGAAGTAATGGTGAGGTGCTATGAGCCTTATTCAGTTGTAACGTAATCTGGAATCATCAACCTGGATGAAAGAGGAGTCTTTATCATCCCTCCCTGTTACTTTCTCCATGGTGGCAGGGATGCACCTGAAGAAAAGATGCTCTTGCCCGTGTGGAGGCGCTACTAATGAGTAAGATCAGTTGCAGAGTTTTGAATTTCTGCTAACATTCATTTTGCTATGTATTAGAAGCGAAGGATAGACTCACAGAGGAGAACAGCTACAAGTTTTCTGGCATCCACCCCTTTAACTAGCACTTAAAGTCTCATTAACTCATTCTAAGACATGTGCAGTAGAAAGAATTTAAAAAAATACAGTTGTTTGAAGTTGCAGGCTTGTGAATACTTCTTTCTTTATTGCACCAGTACCTAGAAACCAGCTAAACAAATCAGCAGCAAACTAACTTGATTGGTTAGTGCTAGATAGATATACAATCGCCTCAGCTCTGAAATGTCCCTCCCAGTGACTTTAACTACAGACATCATGCAAGGTTGAAAACAAAACTCTGAACAAGAACCCTGATTTTTTTCCCCAGGCTTCTTGCTTGTGTGTAGAATATATGAGCAAGAACATGTATTGTTTAGCTTTGTCCCTGCTAGTGTGAGCAAAGCAATGATGGAGAAGCAGTGTTGTGTGCTTCTCTTCATGTCTTTGAAATCATTCAGGTGAGAATCAGAGGCATAGCTAGGGCTTCCAGAGCCCGGGGCAACAGTCAGTTTTTGCACCACCACCCCAATGCAAAATATAATCTGGATGGCAGGTGGGGGGGCAGTGGCGGGGGGTTGGCAGGCAACTTGGTGCCCCTAATTGCTGTGCCCGGGGCACCCCACCCCCTTGCCCTCCCCAAGCTACACCCCTGGTGAGAATATCTGGAAGTTGATCCATGGCAACTGGACTTTTTCCTTGTTAGTTCAAAACATTTCACTACTGATCCAAGTAGCTTCGTCAGTCTGACAAAGCTAATTAGATGAGCAGCCAAGCATTATCTCAATTTAAAAAAGAAGTCCAGTTGCCATGACTCAACTTCTGGATACTCCTCTTCATCTGTTTCAGTTAATGCTAGATAAACCCCCTCTCAAGTACACAGCTATTGAAGAGTCCACCTACAGACAAAGTACTATAAACCACACAATCTTTAATGCAGCGAGACCTTGGTTTACGAGCATAATCTGTTCTGGAAGCATGCTCATAAACCAAAATACTCATGCATCAATGTAAATTTCCCCATAGAAAATAATGGAAACTTGCCTGCTCCGTTCTGGGATCCCAGTTTCCAAAATTTCCTATGGGGAAATTTGCTTTGGTCAGGATCCGCAGCAGCCTCCGGAGCTTGCCCTGGGCCCAGGGCTGACTGAGATGTGCTCCGGAGGCCTCAAACGGGCAGTGCCGGGTCCAGGGTGAGCTCCTGAGCCGTTGAAGGCAGCACCAAGCCTGGGGCGAGCTCCAAAGGCCCCGCGCAGGCCCACTGCATGGCCTGGAACAAGCTCTGGAGGCCCGTTCCAGGCAGCACAGGGCCCACACTGAGGTGAGCCTTGCTCACAAGCTGGAGCAAGGCTCGCAAACCAAAGCAAACTTTTACTAAAACATTTTGCTCAGTTTTCAAAATACTCACAATCCAAGGTATTCGAAAACCGAGATACCATTGCACTTCATTATGTTTGTTAATTGAATTAGATTTTAAAACATCACACCAGTAAAAGTGAGGATCTATCCTTTCTCAGCAGCAGAATATGATTTGCAAGAAAAATTATATATTATGCCCATAAAACTTGCATACAGTATATGCATAGGAAGCAATCAGGCTGCAAGCACAATGCTGGACTTGCATATTTAAATATCTTTCTGTATACCTTATTAAATATATTTTTCTCTGCATTGAGGCTGCATATAATGTTCTCATTAAACTGAAATCTCAGCCCTACAATGACCAAAATCTGCTGCCGGTGGCAGCTGCCTCACTCTGCCTAATAGAAGAGCCGGTCCTGATTGTCTTCAGTCCACCTCCACCTCCCTCCGACATTACAGTGATCCCCTGCCTATCGCTGGGGTTAGGGACCTGACCTGACCCGTGATAATTGAAAATCTGTGATATGCAGATGCAAGTCGAGTCAGGCCTGGGGGGGGGTGGCACTAGCTGGGGGCTCTTGTACTTTCCGGTAAACCGGAAATCATTTCTGAGGCCTCCGACAGGCCTAGAAATGATTTTCAGCAATCCGGAAGTCACATCCGGTTTGCAGGGAGGCCCTTTTGGGGCCTCCAAAAGGCCCAGGTAGGCCATCACATGCCTGTTCAGGACAGCTCCAGTCCTGTGGTAAGTATGGGAGACTTGAAACAGGACTTTCTCCCCTTACCCTAGGGGGCCTTTTTTCATATACTGCAGTCCCGCAATATAGCAGGACTGCAATATATGAACCGTGAAAGGTCGGGGGACCACTGTACATGCAAAACAAGGGAGTTTGACGGTCCATATTCCACTAAACAGCTATTTGCTGGTCTTTTCTTTTCTTTTCTGGCTTAGTGAGAGCTATTGTAATTAAGTCAAGCTGGCTTGCATCCCATCACGTCTTCAGCACTATATACATGCAATTAATCAGACTTCACTTTTCAGGGAAGCATTTCTGATCAGGAGCCAACTGCATATACATTTTTTAAAATAACAAAGCAATCACAAACTGCACATAAAAAGGGAGGAAGGAGCAAAGCCCAAGAGGAGGCTTTTTGCAGGACAAATGCTGGTAGGAAGGACGGAGGATTGAAATCCTGGCCGAAGTTCAAGGGCAAAGCAAGGTCTACAAAGGATTTCATTATGTGGGAATTAACTCTAGTTCATCTACTTAGCCCACTAGAAAGTTAATTACTGAACATATATTCTGAAGTACTGGAGCCAGAAAAAGCACAATGCTGCCCAACAATATTTAACAATTTTATTCAAAAGCGACACACACAGAGACCCTCCAAAATGAGACGTCCGTGGGGATCTCTGAGGTCCTTAAAGCAACTGCTCATAGGGCTTTCCAGACTCTTAACCATGTTGGGAAACGTCTTCTGAAGGGGAATGAATTTTCTTCAGTTCTCTACCCAGTTTTCTGGCCCAGCTCAATTCATGAGGCCAGTTATAGGGAGCGTAAAACACCCCTGCTACAACAACTGCATTGGCTATCAGTCTATTTCTGGATGTAGTTTGAAGTGCTGCTCGTTGTTACCTATAAAGCCCTATACTGCTTGGGTCCAGGCTACCTGCAGGACCATATCTCCCCCATAGGAGCCTTCATGGCATTGAAGATCATCAGAGGAGGACCTCCTCTTGGCCTCGTTGCCAGCACAGGCAAGGCTGATGGGGACACAAGAGAATGCCTTCCCTGTGGCAGCTCTGAATTTATGGACCGCTCTCCCTTAGGAGATCAGAATGGCCCCCTCCCTTTTATCGTTCTGCCAACAACTGTGAAGACCGATCTTTTCAGGCAGGCTTTCAACTACGCCTGAACCCCTTTTTAACGTTAAGATAGTTTTAAATGTTTGCTTGCTTTTAATTATTCAGTTGCATTTTATTTAGTTTATCATTCTCTCTCTCTCTCTCTCTCTCTCTCTCTCTCTCTCTCTCTCTCTCTCTCTCTATCTATCTATCTATCTATCTATATACACACATGCACACACACACACACACACACAGAGAGAGAGAGAGTGGACCCTTATATAACAATCGGTTTGTGTAAAATAAAATCTGTAAAACAAAAAAAATTCCAGAGATAGGGGAAATTTGCTTAACAGAATCATCTATGGGGCGACAAATATTCGTGATTAGGGATTAATCTGTTTTCAATCCATTCCTATGGGAAATCTGTATAAAGGAAAAATTGCTTAACATAATTTAATTTGGAATGAATTAATTACTTTATACAAGGTACCACTGTATATAAAATGTTCTTTTTAATACTGTGAGCCATCTTGGGTCTCCTGATCAGAAGAAAGGTGGCCTTTAGAATAAATAAATAAATAAATAAATAAATAAATATTGTCTTGTCCCAGTTAGAGTAGGCCTTCTGTCTCAATTGCTAAGTAGTGAGTCAATGGCCTAAATCCACAGACTTTTATATTAAATTAAATATTTCCAGCAACCCCATGTCATCAGGGCTAAGGCTCCCTAGAGATCCCTTCTGACCCGGAGGAGCCAGGGGAGCCATTTATTTAGGGCTTTACAGGTAAGTATCAGGACCAAAAATGGCTGTTCTCATCCCAAAGCTCCTAAAGGCTTCCCTAGGAATCCATTGGAAGCCTTGGAACCTGGAGGGGGGAGGGACACGCAGGCAGATCGGAAAATTTTAATTAACGAGAAAAGGGTGTTGCTGATTTCATCATGTGTGGAGTCATGCCGACAGGATTTCTGCCAATATTATGGAAATCCCATTTATTCAGTACCAGAATTCCTGATGCCTAATACAGGAAGTTGCACTAGAGCAGACCATTGAATCATTGGAGATTTGGTTTGTCAATTCCTTTTATACATTCTATTGGTTCAAAGAGGCCTACTCTAGTTGTGACTTTCAAGTTGTAGCAACTAGAGTAGATCCATTTGAATCAACTGAATTTATTGAGGGCTTTACCTACCAAATCCCCTGTGACTAAATGGGTTTACTTCAGTGCAATGTACTGTGGACAGCAATAGGATTTCAGCCAATATATCTGATCTAGCAAGGACTAGCTGTTGGATTCTGGTCCTTGTCTTCATTATTGACCTTGAACAAAAGAGATCACATGATCCATCAACTGAGCCATGCTGAACTAGCATAAGAATTTTATTTAGAGACCGCATGGGTTTTGAACAGCTAGTTACCATTTCCAAATTCAAAGTAATCCCATTTCCTGAAGGAATGTTACAGCCTGAAAAGGGAATTTTCAAAAGAAACGTGAATCTTTTTCCCTTGATTGAGGAAATAACTAACAGGTGCCCTTCTCTTGTCTGCAAAATCTGCTTTTCTTAAAGAAAATAGGGTTTTCTCCCTCAAATCCCATAATCACAGTAATACCCCACCATGTGATTTTACAACATAAGACACTTGTTAGAGCCATATTTCAAGCTAAGAAATGACACACTGTGTGGTCATAATATAAGGGAAAGCAGTTGTCTTATTCAGGAAAACACTGAACTAGTAATTTCTGTATGGGAACCATAACACCTAATCTCTGCAGACAGATTGCCTCTGTAAAGTGTGTTATCTACCCTGCACCAAGCAAAATCATGTTTTTCGATCAGATTCTCAGAACCATGGTGCAAAATGTGTTTGCTATGGGATTAGTGCCATCACCCAGCTCTGTTGCTCCTTGTCACAACAATACCAGGGAAGCAGTCAATACTCTTGAATGCTGCCTGAACTCAACAAGAAGCTGAATGAGGTCAAAAAACTGAAATTAAATCCTGACAAGAGGGAGGTGCTGCTGGTCATTAGAAAGTCAGGCTCAGGGATTAGGATTTAGTCTGTTCCAAAAGAGGCTGTGGGGTTCCCCCTTGCTCCCAATGAGTATCAGTTACCTCTCCTGGGTCAGTCTGACTTGGCAATGATTATCCATGTTTTCATTACATTTTTCCTCAGCTGTGGAGGTTCACCCTCAGTGAAGCTACCCTTGAAGAATCTCTGGCACCTTAAGGTGATGTAAAACATGGCAACTAACTAGTGCAAGGTATCAGAATCATATAACTTGTTTTCAGAAGGACCTGTGTCGGTTGAGGTTGCTTTCTGCGATGGTACATAGTGTTGATTTTGAGATCTTTAGGAAGTTCCAAATGGCTCAAAGTATACCTCTTTAAAGAACCACCTGTCTCATTCTGAACATGTCTAGATATTAGGATCTTCAGGAGAAGCCTTCTTGAGAATACTATCATCTATGGAGCCCTATTTGATCACACAGGGGAGGGCTTTCTCTTGTATTGCTCTCAGATTATGAAATTTATTTATTTATATTTATTTATTTTTGCAATTCTAAACCGCACTGATTTTCCCACAGCAAATTCTGGGTGGGTTACACAAAAGCCAACAAATAAACAATAGTTAAAATCAATATGCAAACAAATAATAAGTCAATAGGTCAATAGGTGGTCACTTCCCAAATTTGCAATTTTCAGGAAGTATGTGATGGCACTTATCTTCAAACATGCCTCTTCAACAGTTTTGATGTCTATCAATAAATGGCCAAAATCTAGTCACTTTCATCCACAAATATTAATGTAAACAGCATAACTTTTGTAAGAGAATTGTCTCAAATTAAGCAATCTATTACCTCTCATCTACCAAGTTGTGTGTTTTCTTCAGCTGAGGCAAGTCATCTCCAAGAATTACGTCATTTAACTTAGGTTGGCGTAAAATTCATTGCTTTTAATTGTTTGATTGTCTAACATTGATATAACTAACATAGATGGTGGGTCCTGATGGCAATTTTATTGTATTGCATTTAAATGTTTTTAATTGCTTTTAATTGTTCATTGGTATTTTAATGTTTTAATTGTTAATGGTTCATTTTATTTGTAAGCTACCCAGGGACCTTTGGGTAGTGGGGGGCATATAAACTGTATAAATAAATAAATAAATAAATAAATATGTTCCAATGATGGTTTTGATGGTTGAGTTTTAGTGGTTTTTGTGCTTTGAGGTTTAGTTTTAGTAGAAAAGTGGATTAAGAAATGTAAAATAAAAAAACCATCACTAAGATATCATCATGAAAAAGTTATTCAGTTAGGGATGAGGGAGTTATCATTTTGAATAAAGAATTTACTAAGTTAACACTTTCTGAATTAATATGTAAACGGCATGCAGTTATCTATGATATTTGCATTTCATGTTATGATGCAGTTCTCTGAACACAAATAATTTTGTACAGCAATGCATAGATCAATTAAAAAGTAGAAAAATCTGTGTATTCGTGGAAATGGGAAATAAACAGCCACACAATATTACATCAAAAGAAACACATTGCAAAAAAGTCATACATTGGGCAAACCTGTATATTAAAATGTGCACATTTAGAGCAATGTGCACATAAATAAGTGTGTGTGTGTGTGTGTGTGTGTGTGTTACAAATTAGAAGTACTGTATCAAAATTGACAGTTTCATTCATTCCTGATTACAAAAGGAACACATGTAATCTCCCCTCATCCCTCCTTCTGCCAAAATAAAGGAACTGTTCAGTGCTATGGATGGGGCTAAATATTCCTGTGTATTACAGAACAGATGCAAAGGCTCCTCTCATTAAATACAAGGAGGGACTGCACAGCTATATCTGGATGAATATCCATATCCCACCTGGGCATTGTATACATGTTGGTTATTCCAGTGTTTCCTATAAGGCCGTCACACCCAATCTAGTAAGGCAGCGGCTTTACACATTTCTATGCTTTGAAGTGGCACTATGAAACTGCTCCCCTCAAATATTCATGCCTCAGAAATTCTCCACACAACCGTATCTGAATTTGTTGTTTAGGTAAACCAATTGGGGCTTTAGGGTGTCCTTGCGAAACTTTCAAGCACATGAGGAAATTTAAAAGCAAAACTATCTGGAAAGAGAGAGAATCTGTGTGTGTGTGTGTGTGTGTGTGTGTGTGTGTGTGTGTGTGTGTGTGTGTGTGTGTGTGTGTGTGTGTGTGTGTTTTAAAGGATTTCAATAGAAAACAGGTTAACATTTTCATCCATTCGACCTTTTGTTGGGCTTTCTTGGCATAGCAAATACTATATGCAGAATTCTGGGTTTCCATAATCATGCTCTCCTGCTACACTGCATCAATCTGTAACCCATTTTGCTGCAAGTCTTTTACAACACCCCTCATAAAACATTGCAATCCAAGAAAAAAAAAACCACAATCCATTTCAGTACCCTACTTTTGCTTTATTTTAATTCTGCTCCCCCGCCCAGCACCCTCTCGATTAATGAGAGAGCTGTTCTTTTCTGTAGTTATCAGCCATCTCCTTCATTTTATGCTGACAACTCATACCTTCCTCTGCTCTGTTTGATGCAGAATTTATATATCAGCCACATGGGGAAAGCGGGAGACCCTTCAACTACTGGCTTTAATCTCCATGAGAAAGGAAAAGCAAAGACGCAGCAGCAGCAAAGATCACCAAAATGCCAATGTATCAATGACGGTGGTTACTAGAAGGTCTTTCCTCCAGAGGTTTAAGAGACCTTCAAACATTAACTGCACCTCCCTCCCTCCCTCTCTCTCTCTCTCTCTCTCTCTCTCTCTCACACACACACACACACACACACACACACACACACACACACACACACACAGAGAGAGAGAGAGAGAGAGAGAGAGAGAGAGAGAGAGAGAGAGAGAGACTTGGGAGTTACTTTCCTACACTGACACATCCCCATCCTCACTTCTTAGGCATGTGTGTTCCCCATAGGAAATAATTACCATATTGCATAGACAAAAAATGGCCCCACTCTTCTGGTGTTATTATTATTTTCAGAAATGCATTTCTAAATGGATGGAAGCACAGAAAATAAAGGGAGCCCAGGGGAGGGGGGTGTTCAAAGTGTCCGGCTCTTATTACCAAGGAGGATTGAAAACCTGTTTGCGTATTTAGCTTGTCAGATTGGTATTTTTCCAGACCTATCACATCCCAGTCCAGCTTCAGGGACATTATGAAAACATAATGAAAGTTCTGAATTTTAACAAGGGCAAAATCATTCCTTCGAGCAAGGGAGAGAGGGGGGGGGAGGGAGGGAGGGAGGGAGGAAGAAGAAGAAGAAGAAGAAGAAGAAGAAGAAGAAGAAGAAGAAGAAGAAGAAGAAGAAGAAGAAGAAGAAGAAGAAGAAGAAGAAGAAGAAGAAGAAGAAGAAGAAGAGAGCTAAAGCAATTTGGAATATAACTCTAATAAATATTCTGATTAGGCCAGGAAAGAATTTTTATATCAGATCAGGCTGAAAACAAATCAGCAGTCATGAGTTCATTCTGCAGTGGAATGAAAGCCAAAATATGTTAAATATAAGTTCATGTAACCATAAATTTGAAAATCTTTTTACACTGGAAAACTACTTCAGGAAAAGCTAGCCTAGACACAAGCCATGTTATTGAGGGCTTAATTCCTTCTGCCCCTTCCTATTTTTCTCCAAATTGTTTCCTGAAGTAACAGAGAGAGGAGGAGGGAGGGAGAGGGGCACAGCATCTGGTGAATCTCTGAGTTTTAATGTGAACTTAAAAGAACTACCAAGAACACAAAAGCTTATCATCAATTTGATTCAGCACCGTGGATAGCTCCTGCAATGTTCAGAATAAAAATCAGAGCAAATACTCTTTGCTACAAATTTGTTGTCACTTACAGAGAAGGAGAAAAAGAACCAAGAGAGAGTGCTTAAATGTATTTCTATCTCCTCTAACATTTCAAAGCATCTAATGAAATATTTGCACTGATTTAAAAGGTGGAAACATAGTTTTGAGGGATGCTGTGTTTCCCTTCCACTTTACTGGACAAAACACTGGTCCCAGCATTAAAAGTCCATCAGGCTATCATGATATACCTGTATAGGTGTTATTATACATATGCATGTATGCATATCTATATGCATAGATGCCTATATATATACATATCTGTATACATAGACACTGACACAGACACACTCACATGATAGATAGATAGATAGATAGATAGATAGATAGATAGATAGATAGATAGATAGATAGATAGATACATACATACATACATACATACATACATACATACATACATACATACATACATACATACATACATACATACATACATAGTGTGTGGGTATGAAGTCCTTGGAGCAGATACAGAAAGAGTTTTAAAAAACCATCAGCCAGAATGGCCCATGTTAAAAGATCAAGAGCATGCCTTTTGTAGAGTTAACAGCCTTTCATTCAATGTTCAAGATCAAAATTTAAAAAAAAAACTTTACATTACCACAGGGACAACTTTCAATAATGTACTATTCCTGGGAAAATCCATTGCTCTCCCAGGTGCAGTGAATCTTTTGCTTATGTCCAGGGGAACAGGGAAGCTTGATGGGAAGTGAGAGATGATACTATCATGCCTCCTAATCAGAACGTCCCAGGCTATCAAATCCATGAACTCTGGCTTACATGCAAATGCTATCCCCCAGTGTCCAGGAAGGGACATCTGCAGCCTCTAGAAGCTGACCTCCCTAATGCAGGTAGACAGATCACATTCTGAATACATGCATGTACTAAAAATAGTCACACCTGATGGAGAAAACTTGGGGAGAAGGGGGGAAATAGTGGGAGGATCCTGAAGAAAAAAGACTTGACTCCAGTTGTCCGACCAGTGGAGCCATCACGCCCCTTGCCATTGGCATGTTGTATTACATATCGTTTACATCCCAGAGTATGCACATCAGTGATTGGTTACAAGAGTACAGGTGGCATATGCTGGTTGGGTGAACCATAGGCAGTTGTCTCGTGAACAGAGCATACTTTGCACAGTTATTGATTACAATAAAACATGTCCTTGCTGTTTACAGACGGAAGGTGAGTAACTGAGGAGTAGACAGGAATAGGTAAAGGGAAATGAAAAGTAAACGGAATTAGTCCAGTAACTAAGAGTAAATAAATGAAAGATGAACTGAGTAGAGTCAGAGTGAGTAAACAAGCTGAGTAAATGAAAAGTAAATGAGGCTTTAGCTAAATAGTAAATAATAGGTGAACGAAATTTACCCGAGGGATTACCAGGTCTGCCATTTGTTGATTTAGCCAGATTTCCATCAGGAGGGTTTTCCCTCTCATGAAATGGAAATGTCCCCTAGGCCTCATCCCAACTGTCTGAATCAGACTCCATCAAAACATTAGGATCCTGCACCTGAAGACTTGCTCATCAAGAAGGTGAACTTGTCCAATCAGCATCCCCACCTCACAACACACCTTTCCACTGCCTGTAGCCTACGGACTCAGTCCACCCAAAACCAGTGGTACCATAACATGGAGAAAGCTTTGACTCTTCCATATGGAAAGAGTGAGGTTTAGCCCACATATATTATTCACCTCATGTCGTATCTATATGCCCTAAGCACATCTGATCTCGCCTGATTTCAGAAGCTAATCAGGGTCAGCCCTGGTTAGTACTTGGATGAGTGACCACCAGGGAATACCAGGAGCTGTAAGTAGAGATGGGCACGAATCAGAAAAATGGCATTTCATTTGTTGTTTGTCGTTTGGAGGGTCCGTTTCGGTTTGTTTCCGTTTCTTTGTGAATTTTTGCAAAAAATTCATTTTTGTTTTCGTTCGTTTCGTTACTATTTTGTTACCATTTATTTCACTTTTTGTGATTTGTTTTTAGGATTTTAAGCAATTCACTCATATTGCAGTAATGGAAATGAAACACACGACAAAAATTCCGGTGTTTCTGTTCGTTTCGTTTCATTTTAGAGACAAAATTTGTTTGTCGTTTCGTTACGTAATGAAATGAAAAAACAAAAATGGAAATGAAAAATTGTTCATTTCGTGCCCATCTCTAGCTGTAAGCACCTGGAGTAGGAACTGGAAAACCACTCTAGTATTCCTGCCATGGGATCATGAAGAGTCAGTCATGACTGTGACGACACAACACACACAGACATTATTCAGCTCATTTATGAAAACACAAATTATCCAGGTCATTGTAAAAATCTCTCTTGTACCTATTCAAAATAAAAGAACGGCTTACCTTTTCTTTTTGTAGGACCTCTGAGGAGAATACATTAGTGTTGCCTTCTAGTATTTGTCTTTCATAAATACCAAGCAAAAATGATGTAGCTCTGGAAAATGTTGTCTTATACCTGGTAATTCAGGAAACTCTAGGAACTTACAGATTTATTACCAGATGAACAAACAGAGAGGATTTTCCAGAATCTTCAACTTTCCCCCATTGCGTATATTCAATCCTGGTTAGGCAGTTTTTCACACATCATAACAGTTTGGAGGAAAAGTTGGAATGACAACAAAACTTGAGTATTACAGATCCCTGGCTGTAAAACAAAAGAACCTAACATTAGTGTAACGTCACCCATTCAGAAATAAAACTAAAGATATTTTGACTACAAGAATCCACACATATACATCCTGCTGCTACCCAGTCTGCCAGCTTTCCCTATAAACCATGTAAAGAGGTTATTATTTTATGACTAGCAAGAAATCATTATACTGTAGCACTTTGACACTGTGGGAAAGAATGTGGGAACAGAAACAGTAAGATTTGATTCCTTCTCTCTCCACCCCCACAAAGCAATGACCTTTTTATTCACATAACTTTTGGCAACTGAAGGGTTGAAAAGGCAATGGCCTTTTTATTGATCTGTTTTTAAACGGCTTTAATTCAAAGGCACTTGGATGTCCTAATTTGCTTAATTATATTTTGAACATTATAGGCTTTTGTGTTGTTGTTCCCCCCACCCCTGAGCTGAGTCCCAGGACTGAGAGCTGAGTAATACAAAAATCAAATTAAAAGGCAACGAGCCATTATACTGAAATGCCCTTTAAGTTATATTTGTCCAGGACAGGCATTTTTTTCTTAGAAGCTTAATATTTCATTATTTTTCTTTTCCTTTTAACAAGAAGCCTTGCAAAGTTCTGTGCTTTATCAAAACAGAGGAAGAATGGTATACACCCTGGGCTTTTCCTTTGGGAAGGATGGAGGTCAATGTTTCCAGAATCAACCAGCATGCAGGGTCATGCTAGCTGAAGTATTCTGTGAATTGTAGCCTTAAAAGTGACTGACCCACACTCTGTCTAGTTCAGACATTTTCTGGACTTGTCTTTCTTTTGCTCTTAAGTTTATCGAAAATGTTTCCTTATTCTTCCCACCATCTTGTTCCTTCCTATTCTGCCTACCTGTCTTGGTCAGTAAAGGATCCAATCTCTCTCTCTCTCTCTCTCTCTCTCTCTCTCTCTCACACACACACACACACACACACACACACACACAAAAGGGACCAAGCAATCGACATTTCAAACAACAGCTGAACAAAGTTATGGTGCCGGAAAGTAGGGAAATTATTTTACAGTGGTACCTTGTATAAAGGAATTGATTTGTTCCAAAAATGAAATTATGTTAAGCAAATTTTCCTTTATACAAATTCCCCATAGGAATGCATTGAAATCAGAGTGATCCCTAATCACGACCATTTTATGCTGTACGGATTCTCCCCATAGACGACTCTGTTAAGCAAATTTCCCCTATCTCTGGAATTTTTTTATGTTGTACAGATTTTATGTTATACAAACTGTTTTTTATACGAGGGTCCACACTGTAGTGTGATTTCAGATTTAACCCTCATTTGCTTACCTCTTAGATATCTCAGTAAAATAGCCTGTCATTCATAGATCTATCCCTCTGTAAGCACTGCCCACCTGCTCCCTTTCGACTGCCCTGCCATCCAAATGGAAGACCTATTGGTGTTGTTTTGACTTCCCTTTGTCTAAGCCTTTCTGAACCCCTCCCCCAGTTATTTCCTTGAGAAGCCACTTGTTCAAAACACCTGTGTTGAGCCAACATAAGTTCAAGCATATATTTCTACCGGCTTTGCACTCTTGTGGTGGGGTCTGAAGAACCCATTTGGCTCACATCTGAACTTGGAATTTTATTTTATTTTATTTTGCTCAGTACAACACCCACAAACCACTAGCCAGCATATGCTGGCCAAAAGGTTACTGGGAGCTATTGTTCAAACAAGTAACTTTTTCAAGCTCTGCTACAAGTACATTCCTTCTCCATTATCCCAATAAAATATGAGGGAAATTCATCTTTTTTGCTTCCAATTATGATTCCTGAAAACACAGGGTGGCCACTTTCACAAGGTCCAGGAGTATTGCCTACCCTCTTGGACCCATCATGAACTGTATCAGCTCCTCCCAATGAAATCAGACATGACCAGAAATAGCTTCTGGTTATTATTATTTTTAAAGTTTAAGAAAAAACACATATCTATGGTGATTCTGCTAAGGTAATCATATTTCCAAATGACACCTGAGGTGATCTCACTTTGAGCTGGCACAACAAATGTTCTACTGTCCAAACACTTCCATTGTCTTCTCAGGTTGCGGTTACCACGAAGTTTTTTTTACAAGAACTCATTCCCACTCTTGCTTGTCCACAAACTTCCCACTCTGTTGGCTTTTAGGCTGCACATCTCTTCAACTCTTTTGATAGCAGCAGCCTTGTGGTGTTACACCAGTGATGTCCAAACTCCAGCCCTCCAGATGTTTTGGACCACAACTCACACAGTCCTTTGTCATTGGCCATCTAGGCTTAGAAGTCTGGGAGTTATGGTCCAAAACGTCTGGAGGCCGGAGTTTGGACACCCCTGTGTTACACTAATCCAGCAGGGGTGTAATTTATGCATGTGTCACCATGGCCAAATCAGATCTCTCCAGGAATAGCTGCAATTGTCACAGTAGTTTTAACTGTGCATGTGCAAAGGCACTCTTGGGCACTATTGAAATCTTGGCATCCAAACTCACAGATAAATCCAGGAGCACCCCAAAGCTGCACACACCTATGTTTTCAGAGGAAATGCAACTCCATCTAGCACATGCTGCAAATGTATTCCTTGATCTCCCTTTCATCTGACCAGGAGCACCTTTGTTTTGTCTGGATTAGGTTTCTGTTCATTCACCCTTGTCTAGTTCATTGCTGACACCAGGAACTAGAGAGCTAGAGCAAAAAGAGCTTCTTCAGATTTAGATGGAAAGGAGAGATAGAGCTGAGTGTCATCTGCATCAAGGTGCTGATGATACCAACCCCAAAACTCATGACAGCCTCTCCCAGTGGTTTCATGTGGATCTTAAACAGCAAAAATAGAGAATTCCACTTGAGAAAACAAAAGAATGAGAGGGGCAGACACGATTATGAAGAAACTAACACTTGGATTAATACTAAGTTATTATTAAATGATATTAATAGTCAAGGAAAGGAATTGAGATGCTGAGAAAGTCAAGGAACAACCCTATGAGGATTTAAGATAAAAAGAAATAGTCTGAGCAGATAAAACTTGCACTTACCAACATAAACAGTTTCCATGCTTGTGTAAGTACAGCTGTCTCATGCCGTTCTCTGTGTGAGGTCATGAATGAAGAGGTAGTGGGAAGGTCAAGACTGAAGGAGAGTACAAGTGTTCTAGAGAAACGGATCCTCCAAACACTCCTCTGAAGGATTTGCACAGGCCTTCCATAAATACCATGCCTTCCATCAACGAAGTCCATTTTAGAAGAAAAGCCCCAAACCCCTTACCTGGTTATTCTCCAACTTCACCCAGACTTTGGAAATGTTTATTTTCTGAGAGGCTAAATCCAATCGTTAGTCTCAAGAGTAGATGCCTTAGTCTACTATTTATTTATTTATTTATTTATTTATTTATTTATTTATTTATTTATACTCCACCTTTCTACTTGGAAAGGACCTAAGGCAGCTTCCAACACTGAATGACAATATGCAAAGTTGGAGACAATGAGTATATAAAACAGTAGCCAAAAAACATTAAAGACACTATTCAAAGCTAAGACCAATGAGTGTGAAGCGGTATCTTACAACATCAATAAGGAAATACAGAAGCTAAGAACAATGAGCGAATAAATATAAAGGAAAAATGCCACTCAGAGAGATGGAAACATTGTTTTTTGGATTACATCTGCCAGAACCACCCAATGAATATAATCACTCCGTCGTATCTATGCCAATTGGAGAATTCCACAAATTTTAATTTGAGGCCTAAATCCAGTTGTTAGTTTTCCCTAGGACAAGCAGTTGAGTCCATGAGACTTGTTGAGCCAACCTTTATCAAAGTCCCATTGATTCGGTGGGTTTATTCAAGGGAGGATTATCAACTGGATTAACCTCCAAAGAAAACGGCTCAGCTTTCACAAAGGTATCTTGTTCAAGCTCTGGCAAAAGCCATCACAATCGGGATGGTCAAGGCGCTGTCCCTCTGCTTGTGCTACTGAAAATGCATCAGGCCCTCACCGTCTGGGAAAAGTCTCATTTAGATGGTTTTCCATGTCAGTGCCATTTAGAAAACAATTAAGAGCTGCTACTGCTTGCTTGGGTGACCAAGCCTATTGCTGGGAAAATTAACCATGCCTGCATTCCACTAACTGTGAATGCTAATTAACAGTACAGTATCTGCCAGTGAAGGCATAAATCAAAACTGCCCCCCCCTTGATTCTTTGGGTACTGTGCTGGAAATGACCAGAATGGCAAAAGAAGTGGAGGGGGGACCTGGAATGTTTCTTCGAGAAAATTAATGATAAAATATTGAGTGTCAATGCCCAGGGCTTGGCGCATTGCATCGGACAGGCGGGGGGGGAGGTCCAAGACGGCAGTCATTTCAAAAAGGGCCGTGCCGGGTTGGAAATATAATTGTTGATTAACAGTTGAATCCTTTCAGAATTTATCAGCTTTGTATATATTTTCTCGTGACACAGCATTGCTTATGCTTCCTGCTACATGGGCCGGGGGGCGGGGGGGCTGCAAAACACATGATTTGGAAAAGCCTGGAAACAGCTGCCGGTTTGGCGATCCAGAGGGCGATTAATCGAAATGAAACATTTCAGTTAACTGGGCAATAAACCAGGCAATGCTTCCGATGTGACTGTCTCGAAAGGGTCACCTAACGCCAATCATAGACCAAACCACATCACAGGAATATGACTGAGCAGTAACACTGTACATGAGAGTTGTGTGGCCCTGGGGTTCTTGGACTAGATCACACAAGACCCTGCCACTCAAAACCTGTTTTTTTTTTCCATAGTATCCTACAGCCAAGATTTTGTGCCACAAAAATAAAGTACCGGAGAAGCCAGTTCAATAAGATCAATACAGGACACCTTTTCTGATCCTCTGGAGCTTTAATGATATGCTATGAATAGGACATGACAAGGCCAGCTTCTCCATGCCAAGTTCCAGCGTGGAATCATCTGTAAGAAAGCCAAGCATATACTGACTTGTAAACAATATCCATCCTATAAGCAGCTGCATTGCATTTTTTTATTATTATTTCAAGAATTTTGTCCAGAATGAAGGAAGACTTTCTGAAACTGGAAGTTATTTCTTCTAGTCAAGGAGCCACTGCTTAGACTGGCAGCTTCTTTATAAAACTTCCAGAACATGGCCAAACAGCCCAAAAAACTCATAAAAACTATCAGATCCCAGCCGTGAAAGCCTTTGAGAATACATTAATAGTGGGCAATAGAGATGGGCACGGAACGAACATTTTTTCGTTTCCGTTACCATTTGTCATTTCCGTTACGTAACGAAATGACAAACAAAAATTGTGATGAAAATGCAACAAAATGAACAGAAAAGCGAAAATTGTGGTCGTTACGTTTTGTTTCCATTAATGGTGATGCACAATGAAATGAGCTGTTTTAAATGTTAAAAAACACCCTGGACATCCGTAAAAACGCAGCGATAATTATTTATATTGTCTGATAATACCTACCGGGGGGCTTGGGGTCCTTAAAACGTTTGTTTTTGTCTTCTCCCATCACAATGTATTTTTCTTTTCCCTTTAAAATGGATGTCACCACCAGCCACAAAATGGAGGCAAGCCATGTGATGGGATCATGTTCAACCAATAGCATGCCCAGGTTGCAGACTGGGCGGGCAGGTCTGGCAGCCACAGAGGGCATAAAAAGGTCTGGCAGCCCCTTTCCTCCTTGCAGTCTCTGGTGGGAGTTAGGGTGGGATTGCTGTCTCGGCGACTCTAGCTTCAGTCCTTCAGCCTCCCTGTGTGCGTGCGTGCTGCATACCTCTCGGTGAGTACCCTCCCTTGCCCCGCAGTGCAATCACTTTGTGGCTGCCTTGCACCCTGGGCAACGCCCGCTGCTGCCTTTGCAGCCTCCCTGTGTACCTAGTCTATACTGTGTCTCTGCCAGCATCCTTTTTTTTTTTTTAGTGTTTTCCCTCTGGTCTGGGGCGTTGGGGGATGCCTGTGCACGGAAATGCTTTAAAAATCGCGCAAAAAGCGGGTAGAAACAACAAACAAAAACAAAAACGGTAACGAAATTTTTCCAAAAATTCACGACAAACGGAAATGAACCGAAACAGACCTCTCAAGGACAAACGAAAAACCGAAATGCCATTTTTCTGTTTCGTGCCCATCTCTAGTGGGCAACCTTCTTGTCTTGTTGAGGAACACATTTTAGGGGAAATCTGCCCAAGACTGTTTAACCGCTATGAAATATTGGTTTAGCTAAAGCGGGTGGGACTAAGAAAGACCAGAGCTGTGAGTGAGAGATTTGAATCAGAAAGCACGGGAGAGCTGAAGAGAACATAAGAACATAAGAACATAAGAAGAGCCATGCTGGATCAGGCCAAAGGCCCGTCTAGTCCAGCTTCCTGTATCTCACAGTGGCCCCATCAAATGTGGGGCCACTGCGAGGCTACAGCTCCTGTTGCTACTTAGACCACGAAGGCTCTTGCCAACTTGGTATAATTCCTATATGTTTGTGTTGGGGGTGTGAATCCACATAGTGAATTCATGAATTCCACACAACTGAACTGATATTTCATTTTAGAGCTTTTGAATTTCCACATGTGGAGCTGATCCTTCTATGTACTGGACACCTAACCCAGGTAAGGAAGATATCTTCAGTTTTTATCTGAATTTGAATTCAAAGGAACACTTTAACTTTAAAAGTCCACAGGCAACTTCTGTACTGCTGCTGCTGCCTAGGACTCGAGTGCACAAATTGTAGCATTTTGTTGTTGTTATAATTGCTCAGTAATATAACTGTGAATTTTAAAAAAGGCTTGTTTTGCCGAAATTTTGTTTGCAAGGTTCATCATCAATAGATATCTAAGTGAGCAAATATCCCCATACAATATAAAAGTGTTACAGCTGCATACCTCTTGGTGGCTAGGGTTGAAATGAGTAGCAACTGATGCTTTCTAGTCAACAAGTGAGCCATCCTCTTCTCCCCTTTACCATTTGTCTTTTGTCCCACCTAATGAGCAGTCACCTGTGACTTATGACTTCCCAGGATTTTTTGAGGTAGACCAAAGACTGCAAGACGCTCTGTGGCCACAGGAGTGGGAACTGTATGGTCCTCAAGACACAGGCAGCTCTCCAAGAACCCGGGACACCTGGAGTTCCTACAGACCCTCCATGGTTGTTATTTCCTCCCTCCAAAATAGAGACTTGTGCCCCAGAAACCTTTTAAGCACATGTGAGATTGCACACTTTAAAGGTGCTGAATATATCTTGTTTTGGAAAACGGAGTGAGTGTTGCCTCGGGCCCTCCACTGACTTCTGTTTTACAGCTTTAAAAGAGTAAGGGAGCAGAGGCAGAAATTAGGGTTAGAAGGATAATGGCTTGGAGGGTTTTTGGAAATAGGCCAAATGCTGCAACAACAACAAGAAAGTTAGGTTTCGTACTAGGAAGAAAACCCTCACTGGTTCCAACAGAACCTTTGCTGTGCAACAATCCAATTAGGATAGAAAGAATCCACAATTCCCCTGGTATACTTGTGCTATGCAACTGGGTTATCTTCTTGCCTCACTCTTACCATCTCCCTGTCTGTGGCACGGCACTCCTCAGCTTCCATATTTTGTCCAATGTGACCTTATTCAAATAATCAGTCTTTACTGACCCCGCAGGTAACTTATTAACAAGAGTAATATCCAATAAATTCAAGTCAGCCTTGACCTCTTCCTGCTTAAGCACAAATCCTTTACCTGATTCTAAGGTCCCATCATCCCAAACACTCAAGAGTGCCGACAGGACCTCTGGTCTCAGCTTGCTCAACAAAGTAACTTTTGGTTAGATGGTGAGGTATATAAATCAAATAAATAAACAGGCACAGGGTGTCACAATAAGGCTGGCTTATGAAACTGTGCTGGGGATAGGTTGAAGATCCCTTTCTTGTTCTTCTCCCCTTTTCTGAATGTCAAGGAGTTTGACAGACTTCTCCCTGGGAATTGAGCTGAATTGGTCTGAGGGAATAGAGGGCCTTTAGCCTGGCACTGCCTCTCCTTTCTTCCAACCCCCTCTCTCTGCAAAAGGCTTTGGGTGCCATGCAGCTTCTTTTTAAAGGCACTCTTCAAGAGTCTTCCCAGTCCGTATGTCCTCCTTCAACACATACTCCCACTCTCCCTGGAGCGGCACGTCCCCTGGGGTTTCTACTTCAACCATGTGGTCTTCCTGGTCCTCTCATCTAATGCAGTGGTTCTCAACCAGTGGGTCCCCAGATATTCCTGGACTGCAATTCCCAAAAGTCTTCATCAGTAGCTGAGCTGGCCAGGATTTCTGGGAGTTGCAGTCCAGGAACATATGGGGACCCACCGGTTGAGAACCACTGATCTAATGTAACTGCCATTCTCTCCATCTCCTTCATCTGCCAAAGTTATGTCCTCTGTCTAATCTCTTTTCCCCCTTTTAAATGTTACTCGTCCCCCTTAGACCCTACTTCCTCTACAGGCTGTTCCTCTTCTCCTGGGCTTTCTTTCCTTCCTTCCCAGGTTTTCTCAGTTTCCTGGGCTTTCTCTCTCCCCAGAGTCGTCATAGGTGATCATTGTTTCTCCCAAGTGAGCTGGGCAGCTAGAAGTCCTCTGGTCCCAGGGAGAAGTGCAACAGCCAGCCAACTGTTGTCTCACTGACAGCATCCCATTCCAGTCCACTTTAGTTCATGACAACAATGTATATTAGAGATGGCCACGAAATGAAAAAATAGCATTTTTTTTCACTTTGTTTCATTTTTCATGTCATTTGGTTTCATTTTATTGCATTTTGTGGCATTGTAATGATTTTTAAAAAAAGAATTACTGAAATGAAATGATTTGTTACACTATAAAATGGCTCCTCTGGATCCTTGAGACACCAAATTTGGTGAGTATCTTCCTTGGACACTTCCCTTTAAGCCCTACAAATTTTGAGAGGTTTGGAGTTCAGGGGGCCGAGTTATTCAGCTCCAGAGTGTGTCTGCCCAGGAATTAATCATTTGTAATTCGAAAGTTATTCACTTGGAAATAGTGATCCCAGGCATCTAGCAGCATGGAAATTACAGTTGAGTTTCCTCAAGCTCTTCCCTTAAAACCCCCAGATTTGCTATTCCAAGCCACATTGGGCTGTATCTGTTGCAGTGCACCAGGCAGGCAGGCAGGCAGGCAATAAACATTGGCCCATACCCTGAGCTATGAAGAGAAAGAGTGTGGACCTCCCTGGTATGTCCAAGGCAGGTCTTACAAACATTGGGCCATATCAGACCCCCATGAATGTTTTAAAAATTAAACTGGTGGGAAAATCCTGTCCTGAAAAATTCACCTGATTTCCTATCAAATGTATTTACTTAAAACGCCTTTAAAAGTAAGTTTCAAAAAGAACCAAGAAATGTTATTAATTATCCCACTAAAGTAACTTTGTTCGTCCCTGGTACATTTATCTGGCTGGATAACTCGGGGGATTAGGAATTTGGCTGAGGAACCAACAGTTAGGGGTTCAATTCTCCACTGTGCCTCTTGCAAGAAGAGCCAGTCTGTGTGGCCTTAGACAAGTTGCATAGTCCCAGGACACCCCACCCCCACCCCCCGAGAAGGAGGAAATAGTAAACCACTTCTGAGCATTCTCTACCTGGGAAACCTAGAGTTGCCATAAGCCAGAGTTGACTTGACAACACAGAATTGTTATCATTGATAGAAAAGATCCACTGAAATCTATGAGGCATATACAGTATTTCATCATCACTGATCTTGATTTTAGTCTACCGAAAGCATTGCTACCTTTTTGGAGTCAGCTTACTGCTATAACACACTGACCTATTAATTCGTATCTCTTCAAACTGCAAAGTACTAAGACCAATCTGTGAAGATTCCAAAGGATGTTGCGGTTGTTTTTTTCATTCTTGGTGTTAAAAACATATTTAAAAAATTACATTTGCTCCTAGCCTGTTTTGCTGATGAGAGGAATTTGATAGACGGAGGAACGCCCAACCTACATCTAACACACACCCAGTATTCTCCCCAATGCACTTTGGTCCATTCATGTGGCAATTTTCACATTGCTGTTGCCAAGAAAATGCCTCTACAGCTGTGCTCATTTATAATACGCTGCCTGTGTGAGAAACACTGCAAAGGCCAAGTGGGGTTGAGTTGTTGTGACAACCACATTTTAAAAGGTGGCCTGTAGCACATGTCACCTGATTTAATTATGACTCTGTTCAATAGGGTAGCAAGTTCCCGCAGTTGATGTAAGGAACGCAGCTCTGTTTCCTGTTATGGAGGCCTTCAGAGTAATACCCTCTTTTATAATTCACCATTTGATTGAGCGCAAATATCTCAGCTTTAAAGGTCAAGCACAGGCATATGCACCACATATGATGCCACGAGTCAATGATGTAATGTTGATGGCTCCATAACAACCAAATACATTTCAGCACCGCTGTTTGGCCAAGTCCAGATTCCATCTGAAGTAGAAAATTAAACGGGTATAAATTTCACAGTGTGTGAATCAGGTCACCGTGAAATTAAACTTGCTTATTGGGGAAAAAAACACCAATGCCTTGTATGCACCTGGGCGGGCATATAGACACACATTTTCATTATGTTTTAAAGCTCTTCAATGTTTAAACTGCCTACCCTTGGGTGATCACTTGTTATCCTTTCTTTCTGCTGTTTACACTAAAGGTAGCGTTTAAATTATATAGTGGCTACTTCAGATGGAATCACTGACAGCTTCCCTGCATTAAAGGCCATTCACCATGTGGCAAGGAAATGGCCAGTGTAAATAAGTGGCAGCTTTGCTAGTCACTAAGAATGAAATTCCCCGTTTTGCCAAGAGCTCTTTGTATGAAGCCCACAGCCAGACTTATATATACACGGCTCCAACTTTCTGTATCGCTATTGGCACAGAAAATGGCATTTATCAAAATCCATAAGATCTGCCCATGTATACCCCACTTCTTGCTGACTATTGTAACTAGAACACAGGCCAAGAGGAAAATCAATCAATCAATCAATCAATGATTGTTTGCTACTTCACAAATGTCCTCTTCGGGTTGCTTCCCCTTGTACAAGAGATCATTCAGCTTGGAAAACCATTTTGTCAGTCTAACCTCACCCCCACCCCACCCCGCTGAGAAAAGCTTTCACAGCCTTGTGATTTCAGTGAAGCATTTGCCATCTTGGAGGGATGATAATGTTCCATTTCACCAAAGACTCTGCTTTTGTGGCTCCAGAGAGGTTGAGAGTGTTCGTTATTTATTCAGTTGCCCTTTACATGAGCACCCCAGAAGTCAACTTCTTATTTATTTTATTTATTTATTTATTGGACTTATATACCGCCCGTCTTCCCGAAGGAACTCCGAGCGGTTTACAACATAAGAAATATTAATAACAGCTATTAAGTAAGGCAAATTAAACAGTTTAAAAAACAGTTAAACACAGGTAACCTAACTAAGCGTTAAGGAATGGCTTTGCAGATGGTGGGGGGGGGGACTTCAGTCACCAAACGCCTCACGGAATATAAGAGTTTTTAATGCCTTCCGGAAGGCTGGCAGGGACTTTGCTAGGCGCACTTCTGCTGGGAGATGGTTCCACATAGTGGGGCCAGCCACAGAGAAGGCTTGGGTATGGGTGGATGTTCTCTGAGCCTCCCTGGGCATGGCCACACGCAGCATGTGTGCCCGCGACAACCTAGTCGGACGGGCCGATGTTGATCGCTTCTTACCAGAATACTTAGACCTCTGGGTGACAGACACCTCCCACCCTTTGGCTCAACTCTATATGCTACTTGTGGGTATGGATGTAGCTATTACCCATGAAGTAGAAACATTTGCTTTGGCAGCAAAGAAAATATGGGCCAAGCAACAGAAGCATTAAGGAGGGAAGCCATATCATTTTATATTTTATATTTATGTACATATATGCTGTGTCTGCATTGTGTTTGTTTTTATGTGTCATGTTATTGTGATGACCTATGGTTTAACAGTAAAGCCTGACTGATCGATTGAAGAGGAAAATCAAGGAGGCAAACACAGGAAGCGGCCTTATACTGAACCAGATCAATGAGCCCAGTATGGTCATCTCTGAGCTGGTACCAGTGGCTCTCCTGAGCTTCAGGGGAGACCTTGAACCTTGCTTTTGCTTGGGATTAGGAGTTGTAAGACTTGACAATTGCTGTGCTCATATCTGGGCAATGTTCCCTCACTTTTTAAATTGCATCATTATGGATGGAGTCAGAATTAAATTCACTGAGACCACAATCCTTTATGGCTGAAAATGTTGAATTATTCCACATAAGCCTGATGGCATCACAACCATATTTAATTAATAAACAATTTCCTATCCTTCCCACACCCTGGTTACATAGGCTTCATGAGGATCCCTTTGGTCCTTGGGGGATCTTTTGGAAGAGCAGAATAGGGGCAGAAAGTCTTAAATTCCAAAAGTCATCGCCTCAAAGCAAAGACAAGAGGAGACAAGGAGTTAAATGATGCTTGGAATTTGGCTACCTTTTCAAAGAAGGCTTAGCTGTCCTGACCAAAATTAAAAGACAATTTAGTATACTATAGAATCTAACCGTTAGAAATTTGCTCCCATCAACGTCAACTTAACTTAATCAGATTTGAGGCCTCACTAGTAGCCATCTAGTAGACCTTTGGGTACTGGGCAGCATATAAGTTGTAAAAATAAATAAATAAATAAATAAATAAATAAATAAATAAATAAATAAATAAATAAATAAATAAATAAAAACAGTCCCTCCTTTTGTCTTACTTCCCATTTCTGCTTGTAACTCATTGCAGTGGTGCTCCTGCTGCAGTCTGGCCTTGCCTTCTTGAGAGACTTATGTAGGAACAATTCTATAAGCAGGTGGTTGGAGAAGCGACATAGGGCCTTTTCACACAACCCCTAAGATCCGCTGGCCACTTAAATTCGGACCAGAGACCTCGGGGGGTTTGTCGCTGTTCCTGTGTTCCCACCCCCTCCGCACTCCTGGCTGCTGTCTGCGTGAGGGGAGGGAGAAAACAAGAAAGAAAAGAATACTGGCTCACCTCCGTTCTGCCCTCTCGCTCTGCTCGGCAGCATTCCAGTCTCTTAAGTATCTCTTAAAGGGGCGGGGGGCAAAAAAACAACAAACAGAAGCGAGGAGAGCCCGGCACTCACTACGTTACATCCGCATCAGGAATTTTTCACCCCCAGAAAGCAGGTACTTGAAAAGTGCGCTGGGACGCGCTTAGGTGGGTGTGGTAGCAATTATTTTTTTGTAAACTCCGGAGCTGGTGGGGAAACAATTTTAAGCTCCGGATCTGGGAGCCATTTGCTGCGGATTTTAGGGGTCGTGTGAAGAGGGCCATACTCCTGTGCAGGTCCCTTCAAAATCAATTTAGCATGAAGAACTGGCATCTGCACTCTGGTGTCCATTTGATTTTGCACTTTCAGATTCCTGGTCCAGAAAAATCATATGTGCATCAAAAGCCTGCTTTGCCAGTGACTCCTCTTGCCTGGATCACAGCAAGCATATTTTGTGAGACTCCTTTGCCATAGACAAGTTCAATTCATGTCTTCTTCCTCCCCACCACCAGTCTTCCCCCAGTCGTAGTCTTATCCATTTATGCTATTACAACATACTTCAGAAAATCCCAGGCTTGGAAGGGAAGTTTAATGTTTGCTGTTCTGGGATCATTTGAAGCCATGCATGCAAAAAGGACAAAATCACTTTTAAGTCTGCCTGTAGGAAATCTATCTTGGCAACCAGACAAGGAGAATTAGTTATTAAAGGCATGTCAGGCGAATAAAGACACCTCTGTAGGGAAAACTGCAGAAAAAGCATTTAGGTTTTTTCTAACGTGAAGAGTGGACTAATACCAAATCAGCTTTCATTTTGTACACTCGCCTTCTGCTCCTGGATTGGAGGGCCAGCTTAATTTAAAAAAAAAGACTGACAGAACATTTAAAAAATCTCTCTCTGTGTTACAATCTGCTACACATACTTCAGAGACATATAATCAATCCAGGCCTCAATCCAAGGACTGTCTCCAGCAAAAGCAGATCTGTTTACTTCAGAATTGGCATGATGATGGTGGTGGTGGTGGTGGTGGTGGTGGTGGTGGTGGTGGTGGTGACGACGACGATGATGACGACAACAACAACGACAACATGCTGGTATAATTCGCTGATACATTACATAGTCCTAAATGCTTGGGAATAGAGATGGGCACGACTCAAAAAATGGTGTTTTGTTTGTCGTTTGTTGTTTAGGGGGTCCGTTTCAGTTCGTTTTCATTTTTCGTGAATTTTTTGCAAAAAAATTCGTTTTTGGTTTGTTACGTAACAAAATGAAAAAATGAAAACAAAAACGAAAAATTGCTGTTTTGTTAGCATTCATTACAGTTCAATGTATTTGCCGCAATGAAAACGAAATGCATGACAAACTTTCTGTTGTTTTGGTTCGTTTCGTTTCATTTTGGAGACAAAATTCATTTTTCGTTTTGTTACGTAACAAAACAAAAAAACAAAAATGAAAACGAAAAATTGCTTGTTTCGTGCCCATCTCTACTTGGGAAGCGTTCGACTAGTGAATTGTAATACAAAATCCAGCGTAGTTATCTTGTTGGCTGTGTATAATAATAATAATAATAATAATAATAATAATAATAATAATAATAATAATAATAATAATAATAATAATAATAATAATAATAATAATAATTACTGAAGGCATAATAAGGGTATATCTAGAAACTAAGCAAGAATTTAAAAGTCAACAAATGTAAAGCACTGCATGGTCACTTTATAAGAGACACCAATGATAAGATCAACCAAGAACAAACATGGCTTTGGTTAAGAAAAGCAACATTGACAAAAGAAACTGAAGGACTGAACATGGCAGCTCAAGATCAAGCCTTAAGAACAAATGCCATAAAGGCAAAAATTGATAAATCTTCAAAAGATAGTAAATGTCAATTGTGCAAAGAAAAGGATGAAAATGTAGATCATATCATCAGCTATTGCCCAAAAATCGCTCAGACTGATTATTTAACCCATCATAATAAAGTAGCAGCAATGCTCCACTGGAACATATGTAAAAATTTCAACCTACCCTCAAGCAAGAACTGGTGGGAACATCAGCCAGAAAAGGTTACCAAAAATGAAGTCATCAAGGTGCTCTGGGATTTCAGAATCCAATGCGACAGACACCTTGTCCACAATACTCCAGACATCACGATAGTATACAAGCAAGAAAACAAAGTTCCAATTGTTGATGTGGCAATGCCAGGAGACACAAGAGTCAGCAGCAAAGAGTTAGACAAGATAACCAAATATCGGAATTTAGAAATAGAAATTGATTATGGAATAAGAAAGCAAGGACAATACCAATAATAATAAGTGCCTTGGGTGCAATCCCAAAAGACCTGGATCAACTTCTGAAAACCCTCGGCATTAATAAGATCAACATTGGTCAACTACAAATGGCAACATTACACCTGGGATAGCTTTCAATTTCGTTACACTATGTACAATGACAATAAAGTCTATTCTATTCTATTAGGAACAGTATATATTCTACGAAGATATTTCCAGTCATCCTAGCTTAACTCTAGTTTAACACCTGGCAGCTGTGTTCACCAGATTATTATTATTATTATTATTATTATTATTATTATTATTATTATTATTATTATTATTATTATTATTATTAATTATTAATTAATTAATTAATTAATTAATTAATTAATTAACCACACAGCTATCTACGCTGGATTTTATATTACCAATCACTAGTCGAATGCTTCCCAAGCGTTTAGGACTCAGTGATGTATCGGCGAATTATGCGAGCAGATCCCAGTAAGGTGGCTTTCTGCATCTGACTGATGGTGACTTTGTCCACTCCAATTTCTTCTAAATACTTGCTTAGCTCTTTGGGCACTGCACCCAACGTGCCTGTTGTTGTTGTTGTTGTTGTTGTTGTTGTTGCAGTGGAGACTAGCACAACAGCCAGTAAGGCAACAGTCACTAATCATTAATTGACTAAGCATAATGACTGCAGAAAGGAAGGACAGCAGTGCTTCCCAATCTTGGGTCACCAGACACTCTCAGACTGCAACTCCCCCGAGCCCTTGCCAGCCCAGCTAGTGGTAAAGGTTTCTGGGAGCTGCAGTCCAAGAACATCAGGGGACCCCAAGCTGGGAACTGCTGAAGTACAAATTCCACCACTTCCAGCTGCCGATCATTATATTATAAGCAAACACTTGGATACAGAAAAGCAGGAGTCGATGGACAACCTTTCACTTTTTCATCTCTCAGAGCGGCATTTTCCCCTTTTATTTTTTGCCTATTGTTCTTAGCTTTAATCCTGCCTTTTTAATAATGTACGTGATGCCTCTCCCAAAGCATTGTTCTTAACTTTGAATATTGTCTTTAATGTTGGAAGCTGCCTTAGGTCCTTTCCAAGGAGAAAAGCAGGGTAAAAATGTATTTGAAATAAATAAATAAAAAGTAATAAAATATCAAAAATAAAATAAATACAGTATTTTTTTCTTACTTTGCTCTTATCTGTGTACCCAGAAATTGATGCCAGGGGATTTGATGACTGAGGGGAGTTGCTGTCTAGAGCAGCATTTTTTCCAAGGGCTGGCAGATACATGACAACATTTCCAAAGATCAGATTCACATCCACCAGTTATGGAAATGCAACAGGCTCCTGGGCTGCAGCACCTGCTCTTGTAGCTGAGGTGGGTGGACCACCAGAGAGCCAAGACACTTCAACAGGGATCCCTGTACAATGGAACCATTCAAGGAAAGCTTCATCGGCAGAACTGCAAGAGAGAGAGAAAGCAGTCTTTGCTGATTCCCAGCCAAGTTGCCATGCTCCGCACAAAGGCCATTTCCCTTTGAAAATTAATTAATTTCAGTGGCTTCTAAGCGTGGACCAACGTCTTCCCCCACCCACTGTGCCAAACTCTGAGAGTCTTCATTTCAGTGTAAATAAACAGGCGGATATCACTCAGTAATAAGAACAGGAGCTGGGGCTGTCATTCAATAAGAAGCTCTCCTTGTTCTCAGGCAGATGCCTGCTTTTTAAATGTACTGATAAGGGGGGAGGGAGGGAGAGAGAAAGAATGAATTAAGTGATTATATTTCACGATGGTCCTCTTTGAAAGCTACAGGAAGCCATACCATACCATCACCATTTTTTTGTCTCTTTTGGTAGGAAGTACTCAGCAGAGCTTGGGAATGTTACTGGTAGTTATTCAGTTGGTGGTTGTGTGCCATCCAGCCAGAACTGACATGCTGAATAGCTCAGTGGCTTAGGTATCTGACAGCAGAGCCAGAGGTTAAGAACATAATGTAAGAAGAGCCACGTTGGATCAGGCCAAAGACCCATCTAGTCCAGCTTCCTGTATCTCACAGTGGCCCCACCAAATGCCTCTGGGAGTGCGTGAGACTAGATATCTGTCTCCTGATGCCACTCCTCTGCATCTGGCCCTTGAAGTACCCCAGTTTTAACCCTGGAGATCACACATCTCCATCATGGTTTGTAACCTGTGATGGACTTTTCCTCCAGGAATCTGTCCAGTCCCCTTTTGAAGGCACCCAGGCCAGATGCCATCAGCATATCCTGTGGCAGGGAGTTTCACAGACTACCAAAACGCTGGGTAAAAAAATCTTTTGCTGTTCTCACTGTCCCAACCCTCAATTTGAGTGGATGTCCCCTAGTTCTGGTACAGTGCCCCCCTGCCTATTGTGGGGGTTAAGGACCCAACCCAATCCACAATAATTGAAAATCCACGATATGCAGATGCAGGTCGGGTTGGGCCTGGGGGCCTAACTGGGGGCTCTTTTATTTACCCCCAGCCTGGCACTTCCCCGAATGGACCTGCAAGGGCCTTCCCAGGCCTTTTGGAGGCCCCAAAAGGGCCTCCCTGTGAACCGGGAGTGACTTCCGGGTCACCAGAAATCATTTCTGAGGCCTCCAACAGTCGTAGAAAGGCCCTTGGGGGCCTCAGAAATGATTTTCGGTGATCTGGAAGTCACCTGGTTTACCATAAGTCACTTCTGGTTTGCAGGCCCGTTCAGGGCATCCCCAGTCCTGGGGTAAGTATGGGAGGCCTGAAATAGGCCTTTGCCTCTTACCCCAGGGGGCCTTTTTTCATATACTGCAGTCCCGCAATATAACGGGACCACAGTATATGAACTGCGAAAGGGCAGGGCATCACTGCATTTTGTGAGAGGTTGAGAGGTATTTTGTGAGTGGTTGAGAGTTCAGTTCCTCACTGTGCCTCTTTGGCAGGGGCTGGTCTAGATGATCCATAGGTTGCCTTCCAGCTCTGCAGTTCTAAGACTGACTAATAGGGCTTTCAAAAGATGTGAGATATTTCAGGTGTGGTTTTACCAGTGCCATACCACCAGTGAGTTTCCATGGCTGAGGAGGTATTTGAACCCAGGCGTCCTGAGTCCTAGTCCCTCACTATATCCGTTATACACACTGAGTATCTTATTCCAATAAAACCCATTAATGTATCCTTTTTTGTTTTCTGCATCTTCCTGATATGCCCAAATATGTTAGGCAGGAGGAACCTACCTCAAAGAGTTGCTGTGGAGAAAAAACATAGAAACATGCAGTATAAATATAGCAGATAAATAAGAAATTGTTGCTTGACCAGTGAACTCATGAGCTTCCCGACATCTTGTTGCCTTTCCGTATAATCCCCAGCTGCATGTATAAACTGAGAGTTCCTAATGAAGAACTTTCTTATGTGGAAGCCGTTCTCAAACCAAAGAATGACAGGATATATTTCTTAGTGATCTGAACTTTTTCTTGTTTTATGCATTTCTCCCGCCTCCCGCTCAATCCCCAAAAGAAGAAGCAACATTAAAAGTGAATCTGAAAGCAGTTGTGTTACAATAAAAGCATCCCAGGAAAGATGTAAGGCAGCAATTAGACCTAAAAAATTAGATACTCCAAGGAACGTAATCAAAAAGGACAGTCTAATCAATGAAAAAGTATATACCACATGCTCTCACAATAATTGCATTCCAGCCCAGATTTTTCATGGTAACAGCCAGCACTTAAAGTAATTGCATTCCAATAATGATCTGGGGTCTAGAGCTACTATGGCTTAATATTTGACATATGGCTGTGATCCTCCATCAGCTAGCAACTGACGGTGAAAAAAGGATGCTTGAAATGAAATCAAAGTCAAGAGCCAAGAGACACAGCATGGTAATATAAACCAAACCATGGGAATCAGTTCTGATCTGAAACTTGGGCACATTCGTGTAAATAGAATTTGTATCAGGCAAACAGATATACACATTTATGGTTGCTGTTCTGGGAATTCCAACATCCACTGTGCTTTCCCTTTGGTTCTCTTCTTCTTCTTCTTCTTCTTCTTCTTCTTCTTCTTCTTCTTCTTCTTCTTCTTCTTCTTCTTCTTCTTCTTCTTCTTCTTCTTCTTCTTCCTTCAGTTTATCTGTGTTTAAAATGCTGCCTTCTCTTCCGAGGTTAAATTCTGCTCATGAGCTTTGACTAGTCTGCAAGATACAGTATACCTTTGAAATTTGCATTTATAATGGCCCTTTTCCAGTGGATAGTGCCGGCTCTACCATTAGGCGGTATTAGGCAAATTGCTTAAGGTAGGTAATGGTGGCTATTTCTCTTGAGCCCTCAGCCCATTCCTAAAGCATGGAGGATGTGTATGTGCAACAAGATCTGACCTATTTACTTGAAGAGGCAAGTCAACCCTGGATGCAATGGAAGATGTGACTCCATTGTCTGTATTCAACTGATGACATAGATAGTATGTTGATGGGCGGGGGGTCTCTTGACCTCAGGCAAGAAGATCTCTTGTTCCACTCTTCAGCTTGGGCTAAGTAAATATACATATGCTGACCAAATTTCAGATTTCTATCTGATGTAACGATATTACAGCTTTTCAGGTGACACATTTTGAACACCTCATTTTCAAATTATCTTATTGTAACTGTTCTTAGTCTTCAAGATACCTTGGACCAGGTGTATGCATTTAACAAGTTTTGACATTCAAAAGCATGTGACAAACCCTATTTTGACACCTCTTCATGAGTGGGCCAATGAGTCACCATGAGACTATAAGAAACACCCTGCTGGATTTGACCAAATGTCTATCCAGATTGTCACTCAAATGGTGGGGTTGTAGCTCAAGTTGATGATCATATTACTGTAGCAGCAAATCCCATACTTTATTATGTTTGTGTTTTCTGCAGTCCTTAGCAAGCTCTCTGCAGGATATGTAGTACAAATGCTGCTACCCATTTTATTTATTTATTTATTTATTTTTACTTACTTACTTACTTACTTACTTACTTACTTACTTACTTACTTACTTACTTACTTACTTACTTGAATAAAGGAACATCAATTACTTACCCAGATTATAGTCATCTCCTAAATTCATTCCATCACTGGAATTTAGGAGAGTGGTCCCTACTACAATTATCTGGGGACTCTAAAATCATACAATGAAGGGCTGGTTTGGACTGGGGATAGTGTCTCATGGGGAGTTAAAGAGAAGGAGTGTTGTAATTCAATGTTAGTGGCCTGGTCCCAGTTATACTACATACACTTAAATTACTGGAACTTCTTCTGTCATAAAATGTAGTGGATCTACTTTACTGGCCATGCCAGCAATAGGGATTATTGGGGTTGTCTAAGACCACTACCGTACTTTAGATTTGAAACGCCTTTTCCTTAAAGACAAATCGCCCAAAAACTCACTGTCATTTTTTCTGAAGAGCCCCCTTGGCCACGTCCATTTTTGACTGCTGTGTTGGTTTTTCTTGCAACGACCACTGGGGGGTGGTGTTTTTTAAATCGGTTCCTGCACCCCCTTTTCAAGCGATTTGGTTGTATTTGCAGACATACTACGCTGCCTTTTTTCAGTTTCCCCCTGTTTCTGCCGTTTCCCTGTCATAGTTTAAAGCATTTCAGCCAAGTGCGAACAGGGAAGCCGATTGCTAAGGTCTGGTTCCTATATGATGGTGATGCTTATTATCACCATGTATGTTTCTCACATCATATTTCCTGTACAGGAGAACATGCATACTGAGACCCAGTAGAGTTATTGAAGGTTCATATAGAAAGTATCTGTGCAGTTGCAGAGACAGTCTATAATATCTATAGGGTACTATTATAGAATATAGATTCCATGTAAAACTTTTCTGTAGGGATTAGCAGTTTTCTTGCTGGATCCTTAGTGAAGATGATGCCACACAGATGTATTCCACATAAAGTAGCATCCAGTATAGTTATGTGTGTGGAGATAGAGTGTCCACATGAAAGTAATCTGGAGGGGTTGCATTTGCCCTTATAATTCCCACCCACCCCCAAAAAAATCTACTTACTAAAATTCTTTTGATCATGCATTGTATCTAACCTTGAAGAAGCTAATAATGGTGACAGTGTTTGGAATTATCATGGCTGCATGACTGGCAAGTTAAGGCCATTTATCTCCTGGCAGCTTATGAAGATTTAATTAAGCTGCTGGGTTTTAATAAGGGCCTCACTTAATTGTGGGCATGAAGGGGGGGCTATTTTACAAAAAATGTCAGTAGGCTTGAATAGTCGACTCTATGCTGTCTCTAAAAAGTCCTTTGGCATTTAATTACGGGTCCTGAAAATAATAATAGGGTCTTTGTTAATCAAGCCATAAAGGATAAAAGAATCAGTTGTAGGATGATAGAAAGGAAACCTTTCATTCTTTATCTTCTTATCGATTTATATAAGACACTGAGATTGATCTTCAAATTCTTTGCAAATAATTTAGGAAGTTAACTTTGAGATACATGAGGTCTAAGGTTTTTTTCTCGCTTTTCATTAACCTGAATGTTTGCCTCATTCTGTACTATGTTTATTTCACACAGTGAGAGGAAAAGGGTTAGAAATGTGCCAATAGACTATTTTAAAACCAAACACATCCATGCTGGTTTAGGTGTCTAGCTGCAGGGTCAGCGCCTCCTTGACATAGTCTGGACTAAATTATCCATAGGGTCCCTTCCAGCCCAGCACTTCTAAATTGTTGTTGTTGTTGTTGTTGTTGTTGTTGTTGTTGTTGTTGTTAAAAATAAAACAAATTCTACCAATCAATTTTTTGAGGGGAAGCAATTGCTGTCTTGCAGATATCATGGCATGCATTTGAAGGAGATGCTTTGTGTGGTAGAAACTGCCAGTTCCTAATACAGTCACACACACACACCGCCATTTCACTGTTCAGGTACTGCGGTCCCACTATATCGCGGGATTGCAGTACCTGCCCGGAAGTCTCCTGGGGGCGCGGTAGGGCAGTGGTGGGGATTGGATCACCCAACACCACCCGACCGTGATGCTGCAAGAACGGAAGGGATATCAAAACTGGCACACGGTTTCTTCAGAGCCCCCACGGGGGGGTCGGGGAAGCTGTGCGCCACTGTTTAAATCCCTTCCATTCACGGAGGCAAGTCTGCCTCTGTGAATGGAAGGGATTTTTAAAAGGGTGCGTAGCTTCCCCGACCCCCGTGGGGGCTCTGGAGAAACCGTGTGCCAGTTTTGATATCTCTTCCATTCACAGAGGCAGACTTGCCTCCGTGAATGGAAGGGATTTTTAAAAGGGTGTGCGACAGACCACATTTAAACCACCACCGCTTCTCTTCCCCTCCCACTGGGAGCTGGGAGAGAAGAGGCAGTGATCTAAAAGGTCTTTAGGCACCGAGGCCTAAAGCTGACGAGGCAACCACTTGCTTCACTGGCTAAGGATCCTTTAAACCCAGGCGCTTCTCTCCCATTCCCACTGGGAGCCGGGAGAGAAGCCCCGCGGGTTTAAAGGGTCTTTACTGCGAGAAGTCTCCCAGTGGCACACTTGGGTGGCGGCCTGGGCTCAGATTCCCCCAACACCACCTGACCACGCTGCTGCGAGAAGTCTCCCAGTGGTGGGGAATCAGATCCCCCCCGCTCGCGCTCGCTGCTCCAAGAAGTTTTGGACCAACCCAAGTAAGCACCATGGGGGATCTGATCTCCCCCACCCCACCCCCAGGCCCCACCTGACCCGCATCTGCATATCGAGGATTTTCAGTCATCGTGGGTCAGGTGGGTCCCTAACCCCCATGATAGGCGGGGAGTTACTGTATCTCCACCTATGTACAGAAAGTAGGTCCTACCTGAGATCACAGGAAAGCTTCCGCCAGCCACTGTTAGCAGTTTGAGCTTGCAATGAGCAATGATCTGGAATCATATATGTGGGAGCTTTGTATGCTGATTTCAGATATGGAATTCCCCTCATCTTACCCAAATGAGGGGGCAAAATAATGTAAAGAATTGGTCTGCTCACAGAGTTGCTATCATACACCTTTTATGGGTAGCTTTTCTTTCCTGCCTGGTTGGTAAGAAGAGCCTCACTCCTATGAGTTTTGCCCCAGTCATATTCCTGCCAACAAAACTCCATGGACATGGGGTCACGAAGAGTCGGTCACGACTGTAATGACACAAAAACACACACACACACACACACACACACACATGTCTTTTCCTCCTTCTTATGCTTCTTGGTGGAAGACATTCCTATTCATATCCCAGAAGTGATTCAGAGCTGGATTTTGTTGCCCACTTGCACACATATGGCATATTAAAAACAACCCCAGAGGTAGGTTTGGATGGTATTTCTAGCTGATTGTATCTAGCTAAGAATATCACCATCATCTCCATGCCAAACAGTCTCGGGGAGGAAATGCTAGACTTAGCTTTCAACCCTGTCTAGGTCTTCACCAGGCAAGGCCCAAAAGAGCTATGGATGGTGCAAGAAAAAATACACGAAATGTTCTCAAAATCATGGGCAGTTGTGCTTACCAGGTTCTTTTGTTTAAACTCACTATTTAAATATGGGCTGCAGATTCAGGTCAATTTCGTATTCTACCTCTGGACTGAGATGCCACTTTATATCTTGTTAGCATCCACCCCTCACTCTCAATCATCCTATAGTGAAACTCGAGCTTCCTTTTTGGCTGGGGACAGAGGCATAGAGAAATATGGTGAACTATATACCAGAGAGAGGTTGGGATACATTTTAGCCTATATACCAGTGGTGGCAAACCTTCAGCACTCCAGATGTTTTGGACCACAACCACAGTCCTTTGTCATTGGCAATCTAGGATCAGAATTCTGGGGGTTGTGGGCCAAAACATCTGGAATGCTGAAGGTTCACCACAACTGCTATATACTATATGGGTGGTTCCTAGCCTTGGTTCCCCAGATGTTCTTAGACTCCCAGAAGCCTTCACTACTAGCTGTGTTACCTACAGCATTGTAGTCCAAGAACATTTGGTGATGCTAAGTTGACAACCACTGCACTAAATGATTTATTTATGATTCTAATTCTGTCTAGGATCATAGTGTATTTATAACTCTGATTGCTTAGGACACAACTATTCCAGACATAGTGTTTTAGTTTGCTTCTCTCTTTATTTTTATTTTTATATTCCTTTAGATAAATGCTTGCAGAGCACTTGAGCAAGACAGAGGTAGTTTCAGAGATTTGCATTTCAGAATATAGTAAATTCAGACCTCCAAAGTGACATACAGTACTATATAATCCAGTTTTCCATCACTCAGATTTCTGCATGTTGCCATGTAATTGCTCTGAAAGGAAATACTTCAGCAGCGACTCTGGCAGCTGAACAAAAAATGGTTTTCTAATCAAGTATCAGAGATCCAGCAGCATCTAGTCTGTTACCTGCTTGGGGTTTGTTAAATCCATCAGCCAGTTGTGAAATCCATCGGCTCTGAAGCTCCTAACTTTTATGGCATTTTAGGATCTCTACTCCACTGATTGTGGTATTTATTTTTAAGGCCCTCTTATTATAGACGCATCCATCAAGTCATCATGCTCTGTATAACAGACACAATCAACAGATATATGTGTTCAGTAGTAGTTCACTTAAGACCCCATCTGTTTGAATGGATTTAAGTACGCTAACAGGGTCAGTCAAAGATAACAGCCAGTGGTGACAAATGCTAGGAGTTCCAGTTTAGGGAAGACTGCACTTTCCCCAGCTCTGCTCTAATATAAGGAGAAATGACTGTTTTACAAAAATTATTCATGATCTCTATTTCTTGGTAGAGCTTCACTCGCCGAGAGTGCCTGGAAAGAGAGTTACTGTATATTTCATTATGCTCAACAGAGTGAAAAGCCTAACCTAATGAAGCAGGATTTCAAATCATTTTGAATGCAGTTTAGGAAACAGATGGATCCCAATCTAAAACATGAACAGCAGGTGACATCCAATCCTATGCAAGCTGCGACACTGGATTCCCCACCCCACCCCACCCCAAATTATTTTGGGTTTAGGTTCAGTTTCATTTGGCATTTCCAGAGCATGTGGAGAAGCACAAAAGTGAAGAATTCTCTTGTGCCATTAAGTTTGGAGGGAGAAGAGTGTCAGTCCATGCCGAGGCCTGAAACAAGATCCATTTCAGAAATGATTGGACTAGGCTTGAGCCTAATCCCCTAATCGGACATGCATATGCGCCCCCTTCATCAGAACGGACTGCATCCTTTTGAAACAGCAGTGGTGTGCTGTATGGGGAAGGGAAATGAACTTCAGTGGCTCCCGAGTATCCCTCAGAGAGACATCAAGGGGAAGACCACGAGGATTATAGTGACAAGACTTGTACAGGGCAGACAACATGCCGAACATGGCTTCTTGTCAGGTGTGTTAACATATTAGCATTCTCTCTCATGCCCAGCGGGTCTTGCTCAAGAGATTCCAGGGGTGGGCAAGGGTAGGGTGGGGATGAGAAGAATCCCTCCAATGGTAGATAAGCTTCACCCTAGGCTATATGACACATCACTGCCTTGCTTGCTTTGTAATTTTTGTCCATCTTTCCTCAAGGTGGGTTTTCCTGCCCCCTGCTTTATCCCCCTAATCAGAATAAGATTAGAATAATTCTGTTGGAAGTGTTTATAAAGCCATTGCATCCAACTCCCAGCTCAGTGCAGGAATCCATAATGCTCCTAGTGATGTTGGTGAGGCTGAGCTAGGGAGCAGACATTGTTCAAATAATTAGTACCTGGACAGATTATTATTTATTTATTTTAGAGTATTTTTTTACCCTGGCTTTCTCCTTGTAAAAGGACCCAAGGCAGCTTACAGTAATGGCTGAGGGATAATATACAGTCCAGTACAATTAAGACATGTTCAAGTATTGAGAACAGGGAATTCAGGGACATCTTACACCATTAAATGACAACATTACATAAAAGCTACAAGAGAACATGAGCAGTTAAAAAGAGTAAAATTCCATGTAAAAGTTATGAGTGATGCAAACTAACATTGAAAATATAGCGTCAGTGCAATCACCCAAGGTTATAAGTGGTTATAAACACAAAGTCTATGTGATCATATAGATTCATATAAAACACACATAATAGGTAGTCAGTAATTCAGAGAATGGTTAATAAGATTAAGATGGCATGTCAGTCATCCAGTCACAGTCCGCAACCTTCTGTGGTGCAATGTACTGAATTTTTCATTATATTTGTCTGTGAAAATTCTCAGGATAGATAGATAGATAGATAGATAGATAGATAGATAGATAGATAGATAGATAGATAGATAGATAGATAGATAGAGAGAGAGAGAGAGAGAGAGAGAGAGAGAGAGATACTGTATTTTTCTATGTATAATACTATATTTTGTACTAAAACTGTTAGACTAAAATTTTAGAGTCGTCTTATACATAGAAGTGAGCCAAGGAGAGAACCTGTTATTTCAGGCTGGAAAATTGGGGGTCATCTTACACATGGGAAAATGTGGTAGGTAGATAGATATAAATGTTTTGCAGATCTACATCTTTCTCCTGACTGCATATGTCGCTTCCATAATTACACAACCATAACCAGGCTGCATGTTAGTAATGATTCATCACTGGGCTTATAGATCAGCATTGGGCATCCATAACAGAGATTGCAGCAAAGATGCAAAGAGAATGCAAAAAGAAAGCTGGGGAGAACTATGCAGGCTTCAGTCCTGGACCAAACATTAGACGTTCTAGCAGTCAAACTGGAATCAAGGAAAGAGTGAAATACAGACGGGAAGAGAACCAGAGAGCCAGTGAAAAAATGGAATGGTGCGGTGGGAATGTTTTGTTCTAAAGGTCAATCTCAACACTCACTAGTCTCTCATTTCTGTCAGGAGTCTCTTTCACCTTTCAAAACATCCCCATCCTATCAGAATTTGCCATCTGCATAACTAGGCCATGTTTTTGAAATATTTTTCCAGTCCATACGCATCAGCAGCATTTACTTCAATAATTGGAAGAATTAACTCTTTGTAGCAAGCCCAAGAAGGCTGTGCCAAAATGCCTAGTATTAGGTTCCCACATGAGATGGAGACTCTTGGATGAATTCTTGAGGAATAGCCATGGGGGGGGGGATCAATGTGTATTTACCTTTCTTTTTAAAAGGGACGTCTTAAAATTCTTTACCCTCTGGATCTACATGCACTGTAGTTTATTTCTTCAGTGCTGTGAAATGTATCATTAACTTACAATGTACAGGACGAATCTCTAAATTTATCTACATAGAGGTTTCCTATTAAGCAGTAAGCAAGGATATGAATACTTCCTTTATTTTATTTTATTTCAGTATTAATAATGGCTTCATTAAATTTCTTGGCTCAAGTTCTTTTTCTCAGTTATACCAGGAAGATCAAGGGAATGGTTTATATTACTGTAACAACTTGGGATCTATCCTACACCAGACACTGCTGCACCTTAAACAAGAATGTCTTATAACAGAGCCAAAAGTGCTGGACCTGACAATATGAATTAGGACTGATTAACAGCAGAAGTGAGTTATGAGGCTTACTGGAACCAGATCATCCCTGTTCCCACAAGAAACAGCTTCCAGAGAGTGGGTCAGGAACATCTAGTGAGCCACCAGGGCCTCAAGCATGGATGTTTCCAGACTTCCAGGGATGCAAAGCCAGATTATGTCAATGGCAGGTGGTGAAGGGTTGCAGCTTCATTGCAAGCTGATGAGCTGATGGTTGTTGCATCAGGTGTCCAGGAAGAGTGCAAAGGATTGCCAATGCAGTGTTTGAGAAAACGCATTGTTGGTCTTATGCTTAGTGTACATAAACAGAATCACAGTGCATAGGGAGATGACGTCCTAGTGGGAAATGCCTCACTCTGAATTCATCAAATCAACAACTGGGAAGGGAAACCCCTGGCGTTCCTCTGTACTGCTGGGAACAAGAAAATTATAGTAATCAAGTTGTGAGGTTTTGAAGGCTAACAGAGACCAGATAATTTTAATGCCTCAGGTTCCAAACATGTACGCAACACAAGTATTGGCTCACGGTCTGCTGAAACCTGCTTACGAAGGTGGGTGGGTTAAAGGGTGGGTTAAATCAAGGAGGTATTAAATTCCTGGAGGAGAGAAATTTAAATCTTGGGTTTTTATTTTTAAAATTCCACTTCTTTATAAAGATCTTTTGAAATAAAAAGTGAGACAAACACTAAGAAAAAAGATATTTTGAAATAAAAATGCATGATTGATGCTCATGCCATAAAGATGCTGGCTGAAGTTCTGTTGCTTTACTTACTAAGTCACACGAAAGTTGGCCCATTGAATCAGAGATACAGTGGTACCTTGTATAAAGGAATTAATTCGTTCCAAATTAAATTATGTTAAGCAAAGTTCCTTTATACAAATTTCCCATAGGAATGCATTGAAAACAGAGTAATCCCTAATTGCGACCCTTTTTATGTTGTATAGATTTGCACCATAGACAATTCTGTTAAGCAAATTTCCCCTATCTCCAGAATTTTTTATATTGTACAGATTTTATGTTATACAAACTGTTTGTTATACGAGGGTCCACTGTAATTTGGTCAATTAACTCCTCATCAATTCTATTGTTTCATATTGGCCTGGTCTACTAAGGATGGGCATTTCATTTCAGAACCAGTAGGTTACAAAATGAACCATGCAAGCCCAGGTGGTCCTCCTGTTGACTGGACAAGTTGAGTGAAAGATTCTGAGATTTCTGCTCTTCTTACCAAACTAGTAAAAGCAAGAAATAAGACTTTTTAAACCAGCACTACTGATTTCCAAACATTAAAACCTGAATAGCTTATGCTTCAACTGGTCCTGCTTGCTGTGTGATTCTGAAACTTTTAACCTGAAGAATCTGCCTTGGGGGGAATCTGTCTTATATACTGTACTTCTTCCTGAAAATTTATGCACTTACTACCTATTTCCCAAATCAAATAACTAGAGACTGGCCATAATAGCTGAAGTATTCTGGGAGTTGTTGCCTTAGCAAATGTCTCCTGTGAAACACCCTGACACTCAATTGTCATTTCATCATACCTGCCATTTTAAGTCTCAGTCATCTTCTGATTCCTTGGATACTGTTTCCATTTGCACTCGTGGTTGAGCCTATTTGCTGGTCTCCTAACATAATCTTTGGAAGTAATGAGTTATAATTTATGTTGTTATCTGAAACTAGTTACCTTTGAGTAATGAATGATGGCATAAAGAAGTTACATTTCAAAAATAACACAACAAATGGGATTTAAATTATTTTTCTGGCATTAAAACATTGACTTTCAAAATGTGCTTTCAAAGTTTTTTAAGAGGTATTATGAGATAAATGTTCTGAATGTAAGACCACCAATCCTTGGTCAATGTTACATTTCTTTTCTTGGGAAAGTAAATGACACTAAAGGAAAAGTAACAAGCAGCACATTAAATAATGTTTACTTTTTTCAGCGCCGTCATGAACAACAACACACACAAATATATAAGCGCCCAGATTCCTAGTGTTTCTTCTGCAAAAATTTCTTATAGTGAGAACTTTCGAAGGATTACATACCGAATCAGAAAACTCTGAGTCTAGAGAGGGAAATGGTTCATATGTTACATCAATCACTCAGTCATGTGCAAATGTAGGGTACAATCACCTCCCCCACCCTTGGCTTAAGTTAAAACTCTCTTTGGTGCAGTTACTCAAAGCAGAGCACTAGGTAAGGGATATTGTTCATGGCAGGGCAGTGTACAAAGCAATAAACAGCTTTTATGGCCAGTTAAATTCCAAAGCAATAACCACAAAAAGCTGTTTATTGCAAGCATGCCCCTATGTCACAAGGATATTATTAGCACTTTAAAAAAAAACTGATAAAAAGTAATCTCAAAATAATTTCAAAGTTATAAATTTTGTCCAGAAATTGAATTTAAAGCTGTTCCTGGAACAGTCATGAAAGACTTTTTAAAACTAATGATAGATAGCTTCTTCAGACCTGACTCATTCAAACGGGGCATCCTATGGGCCTACGTATTCTTTTGGTCTCAGTCTGACACTGAGCATATCGCCTGGGTCTGCCCCAGTAACAATAGATTCTAGCCCAGAATGTAACTGGAAAATAAAATAATGATTGAAAAAGGCTATCAGTACAAATTCCAGCTGGAAAAAAATAAGACATTGCTATAGGCATTTGCTATCTTTGATGGCTGCCATCTAATTATGTTTCATAGCAATATCTAAACATCCCCAAAGTCCTAGACATTAAAAGCATCCCTGTTTAAGCCATTGAGTCCTCTAAAGGTTAGGAGATCCAAATACTGGACCAGATCCAGGATCCAGATCAGAGTGGAAGCCCTCCCCCTCATGTCACAACAATTCAAACTAGTAGAGATGGGCACGAATCAAAAAAATGGTGTTTCGTTTGTCATTGAGGGGGTCCGTTTCGGTTTGTTTCTGTTTTTTTGTGAATTTTTGCAAAAAAAGTGTTCGTTTTCATTCGTTTCATTACCGTTTTGTTACCATTTATTTCAATTTTTTGTTATTTTTTTTAGCATTTAAAGCAGTTCAATGTATTGCCGTAACGAAAACAAAACGAATGACAAAATTTCTGGTGTTTCTGTTCATTTCGTTTCATTTTAGAGACAAAATTCATTTGTCGTTTCATTGCGTAACAAAACAAAAAACAAAAATGAAAATGAAAAATTGTTCGTTTCGTGCCCATCTCTACAAACTAGACCTCAGCCTCATGGGCTGGATCAATGCTTTCATTGGAACCGTGCATAGCACTGCTTGTTACCTTCCTTGCTGAAATGCTACCTGATTCTTTTTGGTTTGTTTGTTCCAATGTGTATTGGATTGACAAGAAATAGCTAAACAAGGACTGAAGTGTTGATTTCAGCGTATTACAATCGCCAGCATTAGCATCTTAGGGTTCCAGAGCTGGAAGGGACCCTATGGATCACTGAGTCCAACCCCTGCCAGGGAGGCACAGGGAGGAGTCAAAGTCACAACCTCTGGCTCTGCAGCCAAGGACCTAAACCACCGAACTATTCAGCAGTTCTCAATGCTCCAAAATGGTTTGCTGCCAATGTGAAAAACAGAGGCTGCTGCCGTAAGTGGTAATCAAGCATATGTAGGATCTTTAAAGTATGTGACTAAACGAGCATGCCTTATCAAATTCAGAGACAGTCAGAAAAGAATATATGAATGGGGGTCAAAACAAGTTTTTCAGTGTAATCCTCTGTCTGTATATCTCTCTGTCTGTTTGCTCAAACAAAAAACTTTGCCTTAGAGAAGGCATGTCCAAACTTTAGCCATCCAGATGTTTTGGACCACAGCTCCCACAGTCCTTTGCCATTGGCAATACAAATTTAGAATTCTGGGAGTTGTGGTCCAAAACATCAGGAGGGCCAAAGTTTGGACATGTCTGCCTTAGAGGGACAGTTCGCAAGCATGGTTGCCAAATTCATGCTACCTACCACAACTAAGCTCAATGGAAGCAGGAACCCTCCTGGGAATGTAATACTGTATTTGGTGGCTGATTGATTAGCCAATAAGATCCTAGTTCGATAGCTCTGGGATTTGGGTTCCCAATGAGCCATCGGCAGTGGCGTAGCTAGTGAGGGGGAAAGGGGGACACCTGTCCCTGGGAGCAGCATCTGGGGGTGCCTGCTGTTTGTCTGCCTGTGGGCATCCCTTCACACATACATAACACACAGTTACCCTGAAGTGCCCTCCCCAGCACACACACAAGCGTGCACACACAAACACAGCCTCCCAATAACCAGCAGATCCTCCTGACACTTTCTGCCTCCTGCTGTTGCTTTCCCATCATATCAACAGTGAGAGAGAGAGAGCAAGAGAGAGCAAGAGAGCGGAGGCAGCTCCTGAGGAGGGGGCATGAAAACTTATTTTGTCTTCGAGCGCTGAAAACCCTAGCTATGCCTCTGACCATCAGGGAGATAAGGCAGCCTGCATAGCCTTGGGCAAGCTGCACAGTTCCAGGGAACCTCCAGAAGAAGCGAATGGTCAACCTGAGTACTCTAAGTTGAGATGTGTGTGTATGTGAATGTTGACAATGAGTTTGCTTGGAGCAGAATGATGTATATTAGCATAGATCAGTGTTAGTGAACCTATGGCACAGGAGTTGTTTTAGGAGTCCTGCTGTTAGAGAGCTTAATCAGTTGCCTCGGGAACAGATTTAGGGTATCCTAAAACATCCCAAATTGTGGACAGGAAATTGTTCATTATTACGTTTTTCAGTTTTCTACCCACCCCACATTTACTGTCCAGGAAAGAGAGAAGCTTGTGGGCTTGCCTGCTTCATATGTCAAAATAATTTGTCTGCATCTGGACTTGAACAGGAGAGAAATGCCATTTCCTGCTCTTCCTCAGATAATAAAATATCAACCAGCCTTGAATTACTTTATACTTTTTTCAAAACAAAAAGGGTGCGTGTGAACTGAACATTGGTACTAGCACCAATGAGATTACACTGGGCATGTTGCACAAGCATACAAGGAACAATCTGGAAGGTTATCTTGAGTTGCTTCAGGCTTTGATTTACATATAAATTGCCACCTGAGGCTGGTACCTTTAATTTTACAGGGTGGTGAATTTCCTATGGGTTCTAATTCATGCTTTACAGAATTATTCAAAGTGCTGTACTGTAATTGCCCAAATAGGTTCCTCATCTTGGATAGGTACAATTTAGGCTAAATCCTGAAGCAGATTGGCTGCTCCCGTAAACTCTGTGCCTGCAATCTCCAGTGCTCACAGTAAATAACAAGATATTGATAGCCCGATCTTTCTTCTGCTGGTGCTGGAACATCATCTGTCACCTCGCCATGAGAAAGCAGGCTAGACTGCCAGGGTCAGGGGAGAGGGCGAAGCTGTAAAATAGGACTCAGAACCTAAAATTGCTTGGAACTCATTGGGTTGGACTTTGACAAAGGAAAATGAACATGGGAGTTGCCTGCTGCTCCCTCCTTACCAACCAGCATCTGCCACCTGTGGCTACTGCCTCATTTTTGCTAATAGTACCGTGATCCCCACCAAGTCTCAAGATCATCATTCTTGAATCTCTATTTTTATATTTGAGAGCTACTGTTGTCACTTTCTGTGTGGTCCTTGAAACCAAAGCCCTTGACCAGCAGCAAGGGAGGCAGTTATTTATATAGTACTGCCTACAGGAGTTGGGGGCCTATTTATTTATTTGGAATGAAGTTTAAACTGAGCATAAGTTGAAATATATAAATAAAGCGCGCGCGCGCGCACACACACACACACACACACACACACACCTCCATGTTCTGACCAGTTTTCAAACAGTTTCTACACACACACACACATCTTGTGATTATCCATGGACCACACAAGAAGCCACCTAGTATAGAGAACTAAAACAGGGACTGGATGAAGTTGTGTCAGATTTAGAGATACAGTCCTGTCCTAAAGGGCAGGGCAAGGCTGACCATCCACTTGGAAGCAATTGTAAGGATTGTTGTTGACTATAAAATAATAATCTTAGAACTGCAGAGCTAAAAGGAAACCTATGATTCATCGAGTCCAGCTCCTGTCAGGGAAGCACAGTAGAGAACTGAACTTGCAACTCGGAGCTATCCAGCGGGATAAATGAATGGTGCAATTTGGTGTTGGTGGCTGTGAGTGTGTGTGTGTGTGTGTGTGTGTGTGTGTGTGTGTGTGTGTGTGTGTGTGTGTGTGTGCGTGTGTGTGTGTGTGTGTGCATGTGCGTGCGTATGCGCGCCTGAGTTCCTCCTTACAACAATTGATTCCAAAAAAGCATGACAAGTAGCTATCCTTCTGCAAACTAGAGGGAAGAAAACTACTTTGCAAATCATATCAAACAGTCAGGCTCATGAACCTTTCCACACGCACAGATACACAACACAACAGCCCATGGGAAGGATAAAGCAGTGGCCATGTATGACAAATACAACAAGCAAGTACCCACTGCGTAGGCCCAGTGCATTTCATTTCAAGTTTGAATGGGGTACAAAAAGTGAAGGTGCTCTGTAGATTTATTTTGTTCTAGTTAACAGGACAGATGAAGGAGCTTCAAGTCTAGGACAAAAGAAACACTCGGCACAGCAAAACTCACAAAAAGAATGTGTGTACAGGGTGGGGGGTTGCTTGAGTGCTCCCGAGTCCACACAAGAGCTTCACGTTTCTCTGAAATGTAAAAGGAAAATAAATCTTTTCCTCTGGCTTTTCCCGACCATAAACGCAATTTCAGTTCAGCCCATCCCTGGAGTGAGATTGGCCTCGGGTTTCTATAACAAAGATCAGTAGAAAAAATAATTGCCCCCAAATTCACTCATTTCCTGGTTTGAGGATAAGCCTGACCTCACTGCTTTGTTGGCCGGGTTACTGACTCCCAGCAATACCTCCCACATTATAATTTCACACGATCTGGGAGATGGTGAGATGGTGACTTCCAGTGAGCCTGGTTTTTGGCCGGCCTGTGCTTGATTTCACTTATTCACTTGTCACTGAGGAGAGACACCTGTGGGCAATCTTTTTCTAAGGGAGCTTATACGGCTGTTTCTGCCTTAGAAGCCCTCAATAGGTCAAAAATCAAGCAGATCAGAAGGGAAGCTACAAAATAGCCTGTTTATAGTGCTGGAGCTCTACCTGTAGAATACTTCCCCAGATTATTCTAAATGAGCTACAAACTAAGTGAACCACAATTGAGTGACTCAGTTTTTAAAGTGCCTCTGAATACCACACACTCAATCATAACCCCAGAAACCGACTCTCTTGGGTTTGTGTGTTTTGTTTCCCCATGTCATTTGTTTGCATGTTTTGCTTCTTTTTAATATTAAGGGACTTCTCCAATTTCACGCACCTCAGATTCCTGAGCAGTACCAATATTTTCAGAGTTCAGAATCCACATCCAGTCATGGTGCAGAATCACCTTTAGTATGTGTTGGCACTGAGCACAGATCTTTTTTGCTGGGTAAACCAAACTATCATGCTGATTTCAACTGCATGTTGGATGTGAGAGGGGTTGATGCATGACACTACCTGGTCTGGTTTAGTTTACCAATCAAGGGAGTTGAATTTCCCCGGGCTTGCAAATGCCACGCCTTCCCTCTTCCTGTTCTGACCGCATGGTCTTTGTAGTGTAGAGCGATTTTGGCCTCACTCCAGCTCTTTCCCACCTGAGAGAAGGATGTAGTCTTCTCTCTCTCCGTTCTCCCCTCACCACGTGGGTAGAGAATAGAGATGGGCACGACCAGGAAAAATGACGTTTCGAGTTGTCGTGTGTCGGAGCTGGCCCGTTTCGGCTCGTTTCCGTTTGTCGCGAAATTTCTCAAAAATTTGTCGTTTCGTTTGTCAGTTTTTTTGTCTGTCGTTAGTACTGGTTTGGGGGGGTAGTGGGCTCCTGGAGGCACCTCTCTGGGGTGGGTGCCTCCTCTGGCCTGCTACAAAGGGAAAGTGGGCTCCTGGAGGCTCCTGGGGGGGTGCCTCCTCTGGCCCTCTCTGGGGTGGGTGCCTCTCTGGGGTGGGTGCCTCCTCTGGCCGCTTACAAAAAGGGTACGCATAGCCAATTGGATATGCATACCAAGTTGCAGTGGCAGGCAGAGGCACCTCTCTTTCTTTTGGGTGCCTCTACTGTGACTCACTAAGAAGACAGCATACTGGCATACTGGTGTATGGTGCACTTGGGCTGGGGCTGGGGAACAAAGTGAGAGAGGACGCCTATGGGCGCCCTCTGGCTCACTAAGAAGGGAAGTGTACTTGCGTGTAGTGCAATGCGAGTACACAGATCTGGCTTAGGGTTAGGGTTAGCGCAAGGGCTAGGCTTAGGGTTACGGGTAAGGTTAGGGTGAGTTAGTGGGGTGCACCTCTGGGTGCCTCTCTGACCCACTAAGAAGGACAGTGTACTGGCGTATGGGTTAGGGTTAGGGTTAGGGTTCGGGTTCGGGTTCGGGCTAGGGTTAGTGGGCTTTTTATGCCCGACTGGCACATCCCAGAAGTCTCAGTCAAAACCTGGCCAAGTGGCCATGCAATTGGTGGAATGGCTCCAAAAATTTGCATGGTCCACTCCCATGGCCAGCCCATCATTGCGCAGGTGTAAAAAAATAAAAATAAAAATAAAAATAAAAATAAAATCAATGGAGACGTTTTGTTGCAAGAAAAACCCACTGCTGCTACTGAAAAAATTCAGGCAGTTTTAAAATAGCTATTTTCGCATGTTTCTGTGGTGCTTTGGTGTATTTTTGGACCACAATTTCAAAATAAATATTGTGGTCGCCCCATTTTGGATCCCCCGCCCGCACTGCATGCCATGGTGAGTTGGCGAGACGACGAGGATGCCCCCCACCAGAGCAGCCCAGGACAGGAGAGGGGGGAGGCCGGGGACCCCCCCAGAAACCACCCTTCTGGTAGGTGCCCTCACTCAGGCAGGCATATTTTCGCCTGCTTTTTTGGCCGGGAATCTGTGTTGTTGTTTTTTTAACTTTTTTTCTGTGCCGCTTGGCATAGCGCGATCGCTGCGATGCCAGGAACAACAATGACAAATCAGACCCAATTTTTCTTTTTTCGGTTCAAGTTCGAGTTCTGGCAGAGTAATTGTCATTACCGTTTCTGTTGTGTAACGGAAACGAGGAACGGAAACAGAAACGAGAATTTTGCCAAGTCGTACCCATGTCTAGTAGAGAACAAAGAACCATATTTTTCTGGACCATTTTCTTCTTCTATACTTTATCTACTTTATTATGAAACTAAGAAAGCCTGCTGATACAAGTTGAGGTTGTGAGTAAACTTATTTCTTTATACTTCTCTGAAGAAACAAGCCTCTTGTCTTTTATGCAAAAGGGCTAGCTTTGCTGGGGATGGGATTGGGGAACTTCTAAGTTGATGTAAGGCCTAACAGGCTGTTCTCATGCTCTGCTGTACAAAACCAAAACTGGTTTTTAGCTCTGCCCAACATTTTTAATCCCTGGCTTCAGTGTTATGAGAATTTTCCACTTCTTGAAATCACTTCTTGAAGTTTTATTTTGGGTTCTTCCATTGTGCTACTGTTGGTTTTAGTCTGTTTTAACCTGATATGTTTTATTACCTTGATCTTTAGGGCGTGTTGTCAGAATGGCTGATGGTTGGATTCTGAAATATCTTTTGTATGGAGAATTAGTGCAGGGAAATCGCTCCAGAGGGAGACCATGGCTGCAATATAAGGAGGATATCTACAAGAGGGATCTGAAGACTTTGGGAATTGACCTTAACAGATGGGAAACCTTGACCTAGAATGGTTCAGCCCGGAAGAAAAAGATACAGCATGGCCTTCTATAATTTGAAGGGACACTTGTTCAACAGGCTGAGGAAAAGAGTCACTCCCAGAAACAGCGAAATCGGGGGGCTGGGAAAGGAACAGACTGTATCTGTCCTCAGTGTGGAAGGGATCATCACTCTCAAACTGACCTTTTTAGCCACACTAGATGTTGCTTTAGGACTTCTGTGCAGAGAGTGATACCATAGTCTCTTGAGACTAAAGGATGCCTATTAGACATGGGTGTTTCATTTCGGAAAGGGTCCAGTTCCAAAACGAAACACGCCAGCACAGCTTCCATTCAGAACCGGGACCCACCCTCCAGAATGAAATCAACCACTGACTTACCTTCCTTTGGGTCACGCAGGGTGAAACTCCAATGAGGAAGCAGCCTCTGGTGCATCATATTTCTTCTCCCTGGTGCTGGCCAATCAAACAGGGAGGCAGGATGATGCATGTCCTTGCATAGTTCCTGATTGGCCACTGCCAGGGAGAAGGAAAGATGACATGTCGGAGGCTGCTTCCTCATTGGAGTTTGGCCCCGTGTGACCCAAAGGAAGGTAAGTCAGTGGTTGATTTCATTCTGAAGGGTGGGACCTGGTTCTGAATGGCAGTGTTTTTAATTTGTCCCATTTTAATTTGTCAATTTGTAGAAATAGATATGGGGGGGGGGTTAAAATACAAAAAATAAAGAAATAACTCCTGAAAAGTTGCATGCCTCCCTGTCCCATTTTTTTCATAACGCATACACACTGAGACATCTGAAATCATTTTGCCTCCCATCTCCCCCCCCCCCCAAAAAAAAACATTCTTCTTTCTAGAACTCTCACTGCTTTGACAATATGACCTAAGTCGATGCTGGTATCAGGCTCTGTTGTTGTGATGGTCTGTTTGTGGTGCAAACATTATCATCAGCAGTAATGTTTGCAGCCCCTTTCATTCATAAACCACACAGCAGCAGGAGCAGCACCAACAACACTGCTTGCCCTTTTTCATGAAATTTTCCACACCTGTTTGTAGTTATTATTCTCTCAGCAGCTCTACTGGATGGCATTCCTCTTTTTCTGCATTTCAAAGGATTTCTTCAACATGCGATTCCAGCCAATTCAAGATCTCACAGGGAACAACTGATGAGATGACTGTGTGACACCACAAAGCTTGTCAGTTATATCAGTGTTGCAATCATTGACATTACCTTCACTCTTAATGTGGAAACAGTAGAGTGTCTGTGAAGATTCTCAGTCATTCAGGTGAGTTTATCTGAAAGTTGAGTCATGGAAACTAGACTTCTTTTTCTTGAGAGATCGAAATGTTTCGCTGCTCATCCAAACAGCTTCATTTGCTAGATGGGTGGTATAAAAGTCAGATAAATACAAAGATATATAAAAAGAAAGAAAGATAGATAGACACATACATACATACATACATACATACATACATACATACATACATACATACATACATACATACATACATACATAGTGGTTGGTTTGTCACTATCTTGTCAAATTGCATTGCTGATTTTATTGCGAGTCCTGTATTGCTCGAGTACACCTTACACATTGCCACAGAATGTGGGTATACATTTCCCCCTGAGATTGCATAGTCCATGGAACTTCCCCATGCATGCATACATACATACATACAACACCTTTATTGGCTTTAAAACAAAGAAAATAGAACACAACCAAAACAGTGATGGTAAAGCACTGTCAAGTAAAACAATAGGTAAAAGGCCAAAAAGGGGATACACTCTCATTTCTTATTAATAACAGCTACTAGAAAATCTGCAACTTGTAAGGTGACCCATTCAGAATTGTCACGAAGTAAAAAGCTTGCATATTCCTCTGGGGGGCCAGGGAACATAGACATAATTGGATCTAAAAACTCTTTGCGTAACCTAGTATGGGCAGGGCAACGGCACAGTATATGAGGGACTGTGTCCGGTTCAAGATGGCAAAATTTGCAAAGCCTCTGGGACAATGGTATACCCAAGTATCTTCCTGAGAGTACTGAGGAGGGGAAAATATTGAGTCTGGCCAACATGAAAGCACGTCTCTTATTTGGATTAATTAGCTTGCGGAAATAACAGAGATCATGGCCAAAGAGAGGGGATAAGTTAAAGAAACGTGGAGAACAGGTCCAATTTAGATTAGAGGAAAGTAATTCAGTTTCTTCTTCAAATAATTTTGCCTTAATGGCCAAGTAAGCTCTTTTAAAGTCAAAGTTGGCAAAATAATCAAGAGTAAAGCCTAAGTTGTGCATTATGATCACAAGAGGCCCTCTTTCATCATTTTGTATCCCCTTTGAAAAAATCAAGTCGTACTAGACCTGCTGGATAGCACAGTGGTCTAGGTGGAGCCAGAGGTCAAAGGTTTGATTCCCCACTGTGCCAGGGGCTGGACTCAATGATCCATAGGGTCCCATCCATCTCTGATGATGATGATGATGATGTCATGGTATTATATAGGATATAGTCTTGGGTGTCTCTCACTGTAGGACATTATGAAGTTAGGCCTTAAAGGACTGACTTCACAGGTCAACCCACCTTGACCTGTGGAAACTCTCCAAAATTGGGATGCATCTGTCAGGTTTCCTTCTCCTTGGTTGTATTGTGCTGCATTCCTGTTAACCACCTATACAATAAACCTGCATGGGCACCAATGGCTTTCTCACATGCTCAAAACTGGGGGGGGGTCCCTTTGGGGTTCTGAGACAGTAGCCAGTTTCCAGCTACAGTGGACCTTGTATAATAAACGGTTTTATAAAATAAAATATGTACAACATAAAAAATTCCAGAGATAGAGGAAATTTGCTGAACAGAATTGCCTGTGGGGTGAATCTGTACAACATAAAAATTGTCGCGATTAGGGATTACTCCATTTTTAATGCATTCCTATGGGAAATTTGTATAAAGGAAAATTTGCTTAACATAATTTCATTTGGAACGAATTAATTCCTTTATACAAGGTACCACTGTGTCTTACGGAGTATCCAGTTACTGTCTCTGTGAGCTTGAACAAGTTACTTTTAAGAATCTACATCTTGCAGGATGTCTCCTGCGGCCATGCTAGCAGTTGTAGTTCCGATTAAGTGACATGTCTGAGCTCTAAAGGAAAGTCAGAGGGGATGAATTGAGGGGAAAGAGAGGATGAAGTTGAGAAGGTGAGTTTTCACTTGTGCATTGGGACCTAAAATATTGGTTCTTACTCCTGTCTACAGACTGTGTAATCGTGTTGTGGGCTTGGAAAATATTCATACTACCTGGAGAATCCAGAAAGATATATCCCCCCCCACCTCCAAAAAAATAACTTTTCCAAGTTTCTCTCATAAAAAGGAAATGGATAATGCTTTCTCTGCAGTGCAAGGATAATAATTCCTAGCCTTGAGCAGTTTGGAAAGCATAAAGTGGATGGCAAAACTATATTAACATTGTTTTTCTCTTTAAGAACTATCTCATGCACCTCATATTTTTCATATTCATACTCTAAGAATTAGGGTTCTTTTCTTTTCTTTTTAAAGAGCAAATCATCAATCAGGAATTCAGCATCTCCATCATCCTATTTTTATGGCAGAAAAAGAGTGACTGGATTGGAAACATTAACATTTTGGTCACCCATGACAATTTATCAGTCTTCAGACATTTAATTTCCTATTTACCTCCTACAAGGTGATTCTGATATCCATCAGTATAACATTTTTGTGTACAACAGCAAAGGTTCAGAGTTTCTGTTTCTGGCATCTGTTTCTCATTAATCCGTCTTTATGAACAAAAAGCGAATAATACAAATGCCAGCAATATTTGTCAATAGGTTTTGCTTAATGTTTGCTAGACGCGTTAGCAACTCCGCTGATGCCCATTCATGGTTACTGGTGAAATGTTTCATTCAGATATTTTTAGTTTGTAGTTGTGTGACATTCAAGTCCATGCCATTGGAATTGACTAATTAAGCAGATGAAATAAAGAGAGACATTATTAGCCTGCCTGATGCTCTAAATACAGTGGTACCTCAACTTATGAATTTAATCCGTTCCGAATGCATGCTCTTAAGTTGAACTGCTCTTAAGTCAGGGTACCTATCTAAAAAATTGAAAATATAAGTTAAAAAATCAAAACAATGAAAAACATATTTGTAAGTCGAGCAGACCATATCTAAAATTTGTAAGGCGGCAGTTAAAATGCTAACAGTTTTCTGCTCTTAAGTCAAATTGCTCTTAAATCGAGCTGCTCTTAAGTCAGGGTACCACTGTATGTATCTTTTGCACCTACCTGGTCATGGTTGGTGGGTGATGGGTTGTAAAAATGGACAACGAAGTACATCTCATGAGTGTGAAGTTGTCCCACTCCTGTCCAATGGGATGGAAAAGACAGAGAAAATGAAGCCTTCAGTTCTAGTCAGAAAGAGCCCTGAACATCTTCTAAAAATGTTTTGTGGACAGAAGTGATAGCTGAAACACACGCTTTCAAAACCTCTAATATACCCCCCTTTGCTCTGGCATCCCTTCCCTCACACATACCTAGGGACATTCTTACCACCATTCTCCTCTTACCACCAAACACCAAAACCAGCTGAACTTCCCTCCTTACTCTCCCATCTAACCCAGGGCTTAGCTCCACTGCTTGGCTGGAAGGGGATGGTCCAGACAAAGTAGGTTTGGTGTGCCCTTTTTATAATCCTTGCATCCCAATGGCATATGGCTCTCTCGAGCAACCCAATTTGGCAGTATTGTAGCTTCAGAAGAGACCTGTTTCAGCATGCTGGCAGATTAAACATCTCCTGGGCTATGTGGAAGGGATGAGTAAAAGGGACGGGAGATAACTGCTGAAGTGCAGTAGAGCACTATATATGCACTGCATCACTTTTTCAAAAATGACAAATTGAAAACTTCTTCCCAGAAGCAGTAGGAGACAGGAATGGACATAAGAACATAAGAACATAAGAAGATCCATACAGGATCAGGCCAAAGGACCATCTAGTCCAGCTTCCTGTATCTCACAGTGGCCCCACCAAATGCTTCTGGGAGTGCTCGAGACTAGATATCTGTCTCCTGATACTACTCCCCTGCATCTGGCCCTTGAGGTACCCTGGTTTTAAGCCTGGAGATTACACATCTCCATTGTGTGTGTGGGGGGGTTGGTTTTCTCTCTAAGGTCCATTCAGTAGTTCCTCAATTGCTCTTTTTCTTCACCAACCACTCAAGTGGCCTTTCTCTACTCTTGTCTCTTTCCCTCCCCCTCTCTGTCTCCCCACCACCACCACTTTTCTTTACCCCTGCTCATTCTCTTCTCTCCACTCAGTGTTCTTTCCATTTTCCCTCTCCTCATTCCTATCACAACCCTCTCCATAACTCTCTGTCAAGGTAAGAGACCAAGGATCTTTCTTCATGTAGCCTCTTTCAATTTTACAGAGAGTTTAAGAAGCTGCTCTTGTGTCTGGCATTTCATTCTCTCAAACATGCTTTTTGCTGGTGTGCAATGGCATAGAATGTTCTGGAGCAGACATGGGCACGACTTGGCGAAATTCTCGTTTCCGTTTCCGTTTCGTTTTCGTTTCGACAATTACTCTGCCAGAACGGAACGAACCGACTAAAGAAAAATTGGGTCTGATTTGTCGTTTTGTCGTTCCTGGCAATTACTCTGCCAGAACTCAGGAAAAAAGTTTTAAAAAGAAAAAAAACCGACTAAAAGCAAAAATGGGTCTGAGAATACCAGAGGGGTGTCATTGCCTCCGTTCCTGGCATCGTAGCGATCGCGTGATGCCAAGCGGCACAGGAAAAAAGTTTTAAAAATAAAAAAACCCGATTCCCGGCCAAAAAAGCAGGCGAAAATATGCCTGCCTGAGGGCACCTACCAGAGGGGTGGTTTCTGGGGGGGGGGTCCCCGGCCTCCCCCCCCTCTCCTGGGTTACGCAAAGTGTGCATCCTCGTCGAGTCGCCAACTCGCCAAGCGGTGCGGCAGAGAAAAAAAGTTTTAAAAATTAAAAAAACCCGATTCCCAGCCAAAAAGCAGGCGAAAATATGCCTGCCTGAGGGCACCTACCAGAGGGGTGGTTTCTGGGGGTCCCGGCCTCCCCCTCTCCTGGGCTGCGCAAAGTGTGCATCCTCGTCGAGTCGCCAACTCGCCAAGCGGCGCGGCAGAGAAAAAAAGTTTAAAAAAAAACAAAAAACCCCGATTCCCAGCCAAAAAAGCAGGCAAAAATATGCCTGCCTCAGTGAGGGCACCTACCAGAAGGGTGGTTTCGGGGGGGTCCCCGGCCTCCCCCCCTCTCCTCTCCTGGGCTGCGCATCCTCGTCGTCTTGCCAACTCGCCATGCCATGCGGTGCGGGTGGAGGATCCAAAATGGGGCGACCGCAATATTTATTTTGAAATCGTGTGGTCCAAAAACACACCAAAGCACCAGAGAAACATGCGAAAATAGCTATTTTAAAACTGCCTGAATTTTTTCAGTAGCAGCAGTGGGTTCTTCTTGCAATCAAACATCTCCATTTTATTTTATTTTATTTTTAGTTTTAGTTTTTTACACCTGCACAATGATGGGCTGGCCATGGGAGTGGACCATGCAAATTTTTGGAGCCATTCCACCAATTGCATGGCCACTTGGCCAGGTTTTGACCGAGACTTCTGGGATGTGCCAGTCGGGCATAAAAAGCCACTAACCCTAACCCGAGCCCAAACCCTAACCCTAACCCTAACCCATACGCCAGTACACTGTCCTTCTTAGTGGGTCAGAGAGGCACCCAGAGGTGCACCCCAATAACTCACCCTAACCTTACCAGTAACCCTAAGCCTAGCCCTTGCGCTAACCCCTAACCCCATGCCAGATCTGTGTATTTATTTATTTATTTTATTTATTCTTGTATTTATATCCCGCTTATCTACTACAAGTATTACTCTAAGCGGCTAAGTGTACTCACATTGCACTACAGCAAGTACACTTCCCTTCTTAGTGAGTCACAGCGGGCGCCCGTAGGGGTCCTCTCTCACTTCGTTCCCCAGCCCAAGTGCACCGCAGGCAGTGAGTCACAGAGGCACCCGAAAGAGAGGTGCCTCTGCCTGCTGCAACTGCAACTTAATGGTATGCATATCCAATTGGCTATGCATGCCATTTTGTAGCAGGCCAGAGGAGACACCCACCCCAGAGAGGTGCCTCCAGGAGCCCACTTTCCCTTCATGGCGGGCCAGAGGAGGCACCCACCCCAGAGATGTGCCTCCAGGAGCCCCCCCCAAAACCAGTACTAATGACAGATGAAAAACCGACAAACGAAACGACAAATTTTTGGAAAATTTCGCGAAAAACGGAAATGAGCCGAAACGGGCCGGCTCCGACACACGACAACTCAAAACGTAATTTTTCCTGGTCGTGCACATCTGTATTCTGGAGAAATGAAGACTCCAAGCCTTACTGCAGCATGACTTCCTGAGGTTACTGACATGATTAAAGATGGCACATTAGCCGCCTTGGGTCCCTTAAAGGAGAAAGGCGGTATAAAAATAAAGTTGTTGTTGTTGTTGTTGTTCTTACATATGAACTATTATCTAAATTTAATTAATCAAGCAATTAATTTAACCCTTTGATATACCTGCTAAATGCCAGGTACTAGGTACTGTAGGTTTCACAGTATTTCAGCCATGGAGGTGACATGCACACCCAAATATACATCTATTTTTATTAATCAAGATTGGGGCAAGAATCCTTAGATGGATAAGGCTCTTGTTTTCAAATCCTCGGATCCCACAATCACTGGGTATTTGAACAAAGTCTTATCTTTTCCCGTTCAAACAGTGGATTAGCTTCCCTTGAGATCAACCTTTCCTTTGCCTGATGAATGCATAAGAAGCATTCAGTCACACCACTGCTGTCTATACCACCCTCTACAAATGGCACTGCTCAAGGGGGCTTAAAGGACTTTTTCCACTAAAGTTGCAGGCAGAATGTTGCCCTGTAAATGATATAAAACAACACACTTCATCAATCATCCCTTACTACAGTCATGCAGACTGGGGATGAAGACAATTAGAATATCACATCTCTATGGCCACAGGTTCATTTCCCCTGTTCTAAAGACTGAACTGGTCATAGCAGGGCTGTCATTCACTTGTTTGTTACTTTCACATATAAAATGAGGGAAGAAGTGAAGGAGCAAAATCTCCCCAGCTTTCAGCATTTTTCCTTCCCCCCCACACACAGGTAAGATGGTAGAAGCAGTCGCGTAACGAGGGAGGGGCCAACAGGGGCTAATGCCCCAGGGTGCTGTGATCTGAGGGTGTCAAATTGGTGTTAGTGGACCGTGAGCCCTCCTTCACTCAGAAGAGGAGGAGGCGAGGATAGAGCGAGCTGTGTGTGTGTGCACGGGCGCACATGTAAAGTTTAATGTGGGTTGGTGGGAGAGACAAGCTAGGCAAGCAGATTTGTGGGTACACCAGCACACACATGCCCCGATCTCCTCAGATAAGTTGTTTCAACATCTGTGTTGACTCCTCCTCCTCCTCCCTGATCATCTCATTATGTCCTGCCCAAGACTGCATGGGACTTGATTTCATGTGATTTCTACATTGGATCATAGTAAAACCACTGTCACATCATAGGCCCCATTTCTGCCCACATATTACACACCAAAAATTGTTGGTCTATTAGCGCATGGCTCCACAGTGGTGCAAAAACATGGATCCAAGGCACAGATTCTTATGGATCTAATTGATTTTTATCAAGGATTGCACCAAAATCACTCTCCCATCCTCTCTCTCTCTCTCTCTCTCTCTCTCTCTCTCTCTCTCTCTCACACACACACACACACACACACACACACACACACACACACACACACACCTTTACAGAAAACTAGAACCTTTTAGCACTTTATCGTTGGCCCATAACTCATGAGGAATCCACCTGCTTTCTGTTATATTCTATCTCTTCAACAATGTCTCCTGGATGCAAGGGGTATAATTTTTACAGATGGGCTAAATCTGAGCTGAGGACAAGCTAGGCCAAAGTCACAGGGCTTCTTTTCACTGTTGGAAATATGGGACATGATTGTTGGACTGGAAGAGTTTTCAGAGTATGTGCACAAATCCTGTCACTATTATATCTCTACACCATCTACATGTCACATCTGAAGATCAGAAACTGGGATTTCTAGGTGGTGGCTGCCGAAGAATGCACACAATGTTCTGTTTAATTTCAGTGGTGAATTAAAACAATTGTCCTATAGTTACTCGCTTGAGCATGGAGAAGAACTTTGTTAAGTGAAATGTCCCTGTGGATTCTACATCCAGGCAAATGATGGGAAAGCATTGCTTCAGTAGCATTAACGGGGAATAAGATACACCTTATAAATGCTATCTCAATGAAGGCTTGTATAATTAAGCATCAGTCTGCAGGCTGTCCCATCTTCTGGAAACATTAAAGGTAAAGGTAAAGGTCCCGTCCCCCCCCCCGCACATGTGTGCTAGTCGTATCCAACTCTAGGGACAGTGCTCATCTCCATATTCAAGCCAAAGAACCAGTGTTGTGCAAGTCCATGGCCATGTGGCCAGCATGGCTTCAAGGAAACACTGTTTTACCTTCCCGCTTTTTATGGCGGTACCTATTTATCTACTTGCATTTACATGCTTTCGAACTGCTAGGATGGCAGGAGCTAGAGTTATCAGCAGGAGCTCACTCCGCTGCGTGGCATCCGGGATTCGAACCACCGAGCTGACGACTTTGCAGCCAACAGTTTTCAGAGCTTTAGTCTGCTGTGTAAACATTACAGAGCTAAATTTTATTTTACTTTCATTTTCTTCAGATCTTTACAAATTCAGCTGGACAGCGAGCGCCAAATAACAGGATTCTTGTTAATATGCTTTTGGGAATCCACATTATTTCCCTTGATTTATGGTATTTTTCTGCCCTTCCTACAAAATCTTCCAAGCTGTGGAAAGAAAGTGCGGAGAAGAGTCTTTGGCCTTTGCAATGTTATTTAACTATGTTTGCAGATCATGTAAAATATTGATGCAAGAACTAAAATGACCTTTCATGGTTTATTACGTTCCGTGTAAAACCATGTGGGGGTTTCATTTTAGGTAGCAGCGAAAATTAAATGAAATTGAATTTGATCTGAAAATTTATTGATGCCAGATCCATATCACTGACTATACCTCCACAGTGACCAGGAAAGTCTACATATTAAAAGCTATATTTTATGCAAAGTTTTGCACCAAAGTCATGAGTGAGTGCCTGTACTGACAGCACATACACATATCACACAGAGCCGGTTTTGCCACAAGACAAACACAGTGAGAGAGAAACAGAAGAGCCATAATTTTTTCCAGATGATCTCTCAAAGAAAGATATTCTTAAGGGAAACAACAGATTCGCCCTTCTCATCGCAAAGAACTGCATGTATCATCTGACAGTCCATCTGAAAAGAATGGATAGATAGATAGATAGATAGATAGATAGATAGATAGATAGATAGATAGATAGATAGATAGATAGATAGATAGATAGATAGATATCAGCACTAGAGGCAGTATGTCTTTGTACAGCTATTTCAGGGAAACAGGAATAGAATAAATAAAGACAAAAAAATCACAAAATACATTTTTGGGGGATGGGGTTGAAGCCTGTTGAGGAAATGTGTGAACTGGAATAACACTTTCCAGGTGTAGTGCTGCACACAATTTCAAGATTACAACTGTATAAGCTGGAGAATGTCAGGCTGAAAGTGGCGGCATCTCCGAATGCACAAGAGAGTGAATGCTCTCTTGCACAAATACCAGAACTGAACAGGGACCACTTCACATGCAGCACAAATGATGTGGATTCTGCCCATAAAATTAAAAACAAGATACGGAGCTTTGGTCACATAGCAGGAAGGAAAGTATACAGACATCATCCATTCAAGACATAATGATTGTGAAAGGAAGGATATGTTTGCTGAAGGACCTTTGAGACTGATTTGGACGTTGCAGGAGCCACTCCCATGGTCAAAAACAGCCACGGTGATCTCAGGTTTTGTCAAAAGAAAAGAACCAGAGGAAGCAAGTTATTAACATGCATATTTGAACATAGCAAGGGTTCACATCTACACTCCTTTGAAATGCAGTGCAGTTCTTGGATCAAAACAAACATTCAAAAAAAAGGCACCTCTTGGGGATGGTCTATTTTAAAAGTGTACGTAGCATTGTCTGTTTGCATGCAAAAAAAAATGTACACGAGGAGAAATGGCACCTAAAAATAAATATGACTTGGCATTTATTGGTGGGCGATTTTAAATACAGACTGATGTGGAAATTGGACAGAACAGACTTATGACCCACTGTATGAGAAACAGACACAGGCTGGGCGCAGGCTGATTGTCCATCTCAAAGAAATTCCCCAGGGGTTTGCAGAAGGGGAAGGGGAGAAATCTTACATTTTGGCTCACACCTTAAAATGACTCCCGAGATTCCTCCATCCTTCTGGTAGCTATTCCCTGTGACAGTTTAAATGAAGGCCAGGCACACCGTGTTCATATTTCAAATGATTCAGCTGTAGAAATACAGCCTGGGATACAGGGATTGAGGTCTGAAAGATCATAGTTCACCCTCTGTGCTGACTTTAATATGTCTCCGTGGGATCGTTTCATCCAGACATCCTCACTGTCCTCATTTATTCCAGATTGTTTTTGACCAGGCAAAGAGTTCATGTTAGAGTTTAAAAACATTTTGTTCCTTTTCTTTACCGACCAGAAATGCATATACCATGATATGCACGTGTGATCCTGGTTGCAATTACAGATATGAAATTCTGACACAGACCAGTAGCTGAACAATTCCTTATTAATTTGCACCAATGAGACAACTATTATTTCCATTGGTATCTCTTTCACAGGACAAGTGTGCTCGTAAGTCAGAGAGCTCTAACAGGATCTTAGTCATCTCTGTTTATTGCAGTTATCAGGGTTTCATCAGTTCCAGCCATGTCACAAAGCACCTTTCTGACCCAGCAGAACTGTAATTACTTGGTTGGTTGTATTAACAGGGAAAGGTCCCAATTCTATAACCTACAAAAATTGCCTTTGGAATGGTGCCTGGTGAATCTGCAAAGATCCCAATGTGTTTCATGTTGACTTATCCCCACCAGCATCATCTCATAGCTGATGCACAGGAACCATTCTTTCAGACCGGCTGCCCTTACTAAGCCTCCATCCCAGCTCCTGTCAATGAATCATATCTAATTACACAATGCCAAAATGCATCTGCACCTAGGAAGAAGAAATCAAATGCATGGTTACAAGATTGGGGGACACCTGGCTCAGCAATACTACAAGCAAGAAGGATCTTGGAATTCTTGTAGATCATAAACTGAATATGCGCCAACAGTGTGGTGCAGCCACACACCAAAAAAGGCAAATGCTAATTTAGGCTGCAGTCATAGAAGTATACTGTAATTTCAAAATCCGATGAGGTGCTTGTCCCCTTCTGTTCAGCACTGGTTAGTTCTCAGCTTGAGTACTGTGTCCAGTTCTGGAGACCGCACATTGAGAGAGATGCTGAGAAATTAGAACAAGTTCAGAGGAGGGCTACAAGAATGATCAGAGGACTGGAAACCAAGCCCCACGAGGAAAGATGGAAAGAATTGGGCATGTTTCATCTAGAGCAGTGTTTTTCAACCACTGTTCCGTGGCACACTAGTGTGCCGCGAGATGTTGCCTGGTGTGCCGTTGGAAAAGCTGAAGAATATCAGCTTTGTGTTCAGCCAAACAGGCCCAGGTTGCGCACTGAATAAAGTATTTTATAATTTTTCATATTTCTGTTTACTTACTATTTCATAATAAAGTAATTATAAAATACTTTCTTTGTGTTTATTTGATTCCTATTCAAGAGAATTACTTTATATATAGTCAATATAGGCACAGAGTTAATTTTTTTAACATTTTCTAATGGTGGTGTGCCTTGTGATTTTTTTCATTAAACAAGTGTGCCTTTGCACAAAAAGGTTGAAAAACACTGATCTAGAGATATCCAGGTGCTGTAGGTGCCTGGAGTAGGACATGGCAAACCACTCCAGTATTCCTGCCAAGAAAACTCCACATGACTGTAACAACACACACACACACACACACACACACACACACACACACACACACACACACACACACACACACACACACACACACACAGAGAGAGAGAGAGAGAGAGAGAGAGAGAGAGGGTCTAGAGAAAAGAAGACTGAGGGGTGATGTGATAGCACATTTCAAAAATCTGAAGGGCTGTCGTATAAAGGAGGGGAAGGATCTGTTCTCGATCTTCCCAGAATCCAGGCTGTGCAACAATGAGCTCAAGTTAAGAGAACCCAACTTTCAGCTGAATGTCAAGTAAAACTTCCTAGCTGTTAAAGCAGTATGGCAGTGGAACCAATAACCTCTGGCGGTAGTGAATGCTCCAACACTGGAGGCAAGAGAAATTTGGACAACCACCTAACAGATATCCTTTGATTTGAATTCCTGCACGGAGCAGTGGGTTGAACTCAATGGTCTTGTAGGCCCTTTCCAACGTCACTCTTCCATTATTTTAAATTTCTGTTAGCAAATTTCTGGCAGTCATATCAGGAACTACCCCACACAGCCTGCTCCAACCCTCAATCATCTTTCACACCTGGAAAACGCCAAGACGGACATCCATCCCCAAATAGAAGTAGGCTCTAACCCATTTTTATGCAAATACAGACCAAATTGCAGCAGGTAGTCTACAGGTGCTGGCCAAATAAGCTTCAACTTTTCCTTGACCCAAAAGGAGAACAATGCAGTACCGTAAGAGCGTCGGGTGCTGGTTGCCACTGCTGAAGCAATGGCATTGTTTACTTTCACCTGCCATGGGGCCACACTTCCTCCGGCAAAACTTCGGGCCATTCCTGCACATCCATAGCCAACGCCCTGAACTGTCCAATCTGTTGCCAGGGCGGGGCATCAGCTATAGAATTATCTACTCCTGATACATGTTTTGCGTGAAAAACTATATTAAAATGGAGACATCTGAGAATAAACACTCTCACCAACCGCATAACTCTATCTGACTTTGAGGTAAGGGAATTAACAACAAAAACAACTGCTTGATTGTCACACCACAATGTGGCCGTGGAATTTTACCAATCCTTCGCCTAGAGCCATACAGCCGCCACAATGGGAAAAAATTCTAATAAAGTGAGATCACGAGTCATCCCCCTGACCTGCCATTCATGGGGCCATATTCCCACACATCAATGGCCTTTAAAATATATGAGGTAACCATGAGCCCCAGATGCTTCTATGTGCACCTGGAACTCAGAACCTGGGCAACGCTCCTCCCTCCAGAACCAGAACCAACAGCTTCTCTTCAGGCAACCTGCTCCACTGTTGCTTAGTATCAAGCTTGATACTCAAATATGTCAGGGAGCTGCTAAGACCCTCAGTCTTTTCTTCTGCTAAGGGAACCCCCAGTTCCTTTATCATCAACTGAAATTCCCATAATAAAATCTCACACTGCTGAGACCCCAAACTACCACATAACAAAAAAATCATTTAAATAGTGGACTACCAAAGAGGGTTGTACTTGATGACCATATAGGATGGTTCCAACTTCATGATTCTATGATCACAGGAATCTTCTTTGCATTATTTCATAGTCATTCTATAGCAGTGATGGTGAACCTTTTAGAGACTGAGTGTCCAAACTGAAATTCAAAACCCACTAATTTTTTGCAAAGTGCCAATAAAGCTACTTAACCTGAATACAGGTGGCTGTGAAGGGGTGATGTCAGGTACCCACAAAAAGGGCTCCACGTGTCACCTTTGGCACCCATGGCATAGGTTCACCAACACTGCCCTAGCTCATGAAAGATACCTCTTATAGATGAACAGAAAATTCATGAGAAGACACACACTCCCAAAATCCCCAAGAATATTCAAATTACGAAGAAAAAAACAAGAATGTTTATTAAGGGCTATTGCCAGGAAATGGATGTGACTGTTATCCATAAAGGAGGAGAGCACAGCAGGCCACCTTTTATCCTATATAGACTATGCCAGGCATGTCCAAACTTTGGCCCTCCTGATGTTTTGGACCACAACTCCCAGAATTCTAAGCTTAGATTGCCAATGGCAAAGGACTGTGGGAGTTGCGGTCCAAAACATCTGGAGGGCTAAAGTTTGGTCATGCCTGGACTATGTGGACTCACATAAATAATTACCAAAGCAGTTACACACCAGGAACCAGTGGGAAATTTCATATTGGCTAAACTCAACTGCCTAGCACTGCAGGAAGCAATGCTACCAGGTGAGTCTGTCAGTCCCAGTGGAGCTCACCAGAATGTATTATCTCCAGGCTCTCTTCCCACTTGAAAAATGTTTTCCCACTGGAAAAGTATCTCTTTAGGACTACAACTCCCAGCCAGTATGGACAAAATCTCTCCGGCTATGCTGGCAGGAGGATTCTGATGTTTCTACCCCACCACCACCAAGAAAATTGTTCAAATGCTGCTCATGGGATGATTCTGCCTTCTACCTCCCAAGCTGCAGAAATAGCATTCAGAAGAAACTGTCGATTCACACATCTTTGCCTCCATCGTTCAATATAATGCAACCATTGTGTTATAAGTAAAGAGACAGGTCTTCATACTAGCTTTCCATCTGTTTCCAAAGAGAGCAGGAGTTACCATACATCATAGGATTCAAATCCACAAGTGCTGTTTCTTTTACATTTAGAAATAAACATGGTGGCAGAAGGGACATTGGATATTTAAATATTCAAACATTTTTGAATATTTTCATCCCACCTTTCCCTTTAAAAAGGACTCAAGGTGAATTATATCACCTAAATCCATCTCCAAGCCATCCCTATTCCTTCCCTTTCTGGAAAACTAATTGTTTCTAACCCCACTGTCATTGCTGTGAGGAAGACACATATCCTCATCACAGCTGCCTCATCTGCTCACATGAGAAGGTGCGGTCTCTTCTGCATATGAACACTAAATGCTCTGTCACTTTGAAGATATTGGTGCACCCACCAGACAGCTGGGTACAGATGGTATATTTTCAGCACCCAGTGTGATAATTTAATACTCAGAAATATGGAAATATTCTTTTGGTGATGAAATCATCCTCTGCTAGTAAGAATGAGAGAGAGAGAGAGAGGATGTGCATGGATGGACCAGCTTGTTTGTCTCTTGGAAGACTCAATGTGTAGTCTCTTGTTGGCTTTCACTAATGTAGGTCTGTTTGCTAATCATGATGGCTAAACCTCAGAAAGTTCAAAGTTCATTTTCAGTTCATATAAACATTGTTCAGTTTAAGCGTAGTCAACCAGTGGGACAAGGTGGAAATCTTTTAAGCTTTCCATATATTTATTACATTTATACCTAAATCTTCTAAAGCACTCAGAAATGTGGTTGGTGAGCTTCAGGCCCATCGCTTCCTCATCCTGACCTACATCATAGGGTTCTTGTGAGGATAAAGTTGGGAGTTTGATTCCAACCTGCCTCCTTGACAGGATCAGGACCCAATGGTTCGTAGGATCCATTTCATGTCTGCAGTTCTGAAATGATGGTCACTGAAGGAAAAGTCAGTGAATAAGTGAACAAAGTACAGTCGTCCCCCGTCATTTTGTGGTTCATATACTGCGGTACTGGTATATTGCAGGACTGCAGTATATGAAACACAAGGCCCCTGAGGCAAGCTGCTTGGGCCCATTTCAGGCCTGGCGCTGCCCTGAATGGGCCCCTGATGGGCTTCCCAAGCCTGTCAGAGGCCCCAAAGTGTTTCCCAGTGAACTAGAAGTCACTTCCGAAAAACCGGAAGTGACATCCAGAACGCTAGAAACCACTTCAGGGGCCTCTGAGAGGCCCATGAAGCCCGTTGGAGGTCTGTTTGGGGCAGTGCCAGGCCTCAGGTAAGTGTAGGAGGCTCCAGAGAGGCCCCCAGTCCCGACCCAACCCAGCATCTGCATATTGCGGATTTTCCATTATTGCGGGTTGATCGGGTATCTAATCCCCATGATAGGCAGGGGGTTACTGTATTGCAATAAATATAGCTTCACAAAATCAACAATAAATTCTTGGGAAACAAAAATCCCAAATACAGTGGACCCTTGTATAACAAACGGTTTGTATAACATAAAATTTGTACAACATAAAGATTTCGGAGATAGGAGAAATTTGCTTAACAGAATCGCCTATGGGGCGAATATGTACAACACAAAAATGGGATCAATCTGTTTTCAATGCATTCCTATGGGAAATTTGTATAAAGGAAAATTTGCTTAACATAATTTCATTTGGAATGAATTAATTCCTTTATACAAGGTACCACTGTAGTTGCATTTATCTCCAAAACAGCAGATGCCGTATGGTTGCTATCATATATCAAGTTGCTTTTAGCTTATGGCGGTGAGCCTATGAATTAATGAGCTCTGAATGTTCCTCTCATTAACAGTCCTACACTAATCTTGTAGCTCAAAACCATGGCTTCCTTTATTGAGTCAACTCATCTTATATTCGGCTTTCCTCTTTTACTGTTGCTTTCAACTCTTCCTAGCAATGGTGCCTTTCAAATTAGCCTTCTGTTATCTGGATATGCCCAAAGTGCAACAGGTTCAGTCTGCATATTTTTTCTTCCAGAGAAAGTTGAGACAATTTATTCATCTTTCTTGGTTTCAGTTTAATCAATTTTGCTAGGACTGAATAATCAAGGAGCTAATAACAAAAGAAAATGTATGCAAATTGAGCTAGAATCCAAATCACCCATACCTGCTGATCCTTTTATATCATTTTTACCAAGAATTTGACGTATATGTACGAATGAACGATCAGTCTCTTCTCTCCTATCCCCTTTGCCGCAGCGTTTAGCCTATACTAGAGAACCATAGAACTGCTTTGCTCCTTTCCCTTTGAGGGCAATGTTCCTTGTACATCTGAAATCAGCCCAATTTCCCTTCTTTTGGGGGGGGGTGCCCTGGCACTGTGCAGCTTGCCCAAGGCCACACAGGCTGGTTGCCCTCACAAGAGGCACAGTGGGGAATCGAACTTCCAACAGATCCCTAAACCACTGAGCTACCCAGACAGCTTGCCAAAAATCAGTACTGATTTTTAGATCCTGAACTTGAACTCCTTGTCAAATATTTAATGAAAAATATGTAGATTTTTTTTAAAAAAGAAAGTCATATACCAAACCTGGCAGGAACTAGATGCAAAGTTCCAAACATTCATTCCATCCTTCGCTTCCTACCACCACTATCCTTTCTGTGCCTCACCACCCTCCCCCTCTGTCCCTTTCCTGTTCACTTGGAAGATAATATTGTTTTACATGGCACATGCCCAAAACACTCAGGCAGGGCAGTAAACTTATTCACTGGCTTTACTATATTCTTCCCATCAGTTAGTCATTTTTAAAAAAAAAATAATTAAGCTTGAAGGGTTCAGCCATGTCCTCCTCCACCACCACCACCACCAGTTCTGTTCTCCAACAAAATTCTCAGTGGGGTTTCTTCTCTCTCCACAGGCATGCACGCGCACGTATGTACACATATATACACACTCTCCCAATCCAAGATGGAGAGGTGGGAGGGGGAGAAGAAGCCACGGCCAAACTCAACAACACCCCCGCTGTGTAATAACAGTCCTTTTCCACCCACAGATGGTCAGCCAAAAAGAATGAGAGCTTTTATAAGTCGGACAACATGCTGGTCATTGGCACCCCCATCTGCCCTGTCCTCTGTAGGGGTTTTTCAGCGCCAGTGTGGAGAAGCGTTCTGCTGTGAGGCACTGTGCGTGCATTACAATGAGTCGAATCAAACAAATGCAAACTCCCAGGGGATGTGTGTGCCCAGGAACTGAACAGTTTTAAACAGAAAAAGAGAAATGAAGGTGGAAAATTGCCAAATGTTTTTACTGTTCTTGATTTCTGTGAGGAAAACGGATGGGCAAAAAGCAGTTTTGAAAATTTCCTTTACTAGCATATAGCACGGCTGGGGAGCTGCAGCCCCCCTCCCCTGTAAAAAGAGTAACTTTTCCAATCTCTAGTAAAGGAACTGTGAGGCAAAAGAATTTGAAGCCCTGAAAATAGCATGCCTGGCTCTATAATTCCGGTCACAAATTTGCATTCACTCTTCCGTTTTAGATCTGAGGAGCAGTTTGGCCAAGAGCCCACTGGTGGCTTCCTCCAATATAGAGGAGCCCTGGCCGATGCTGGCATGCCTACCCTGTGGTGGCGGCAGCAGTCTGGATCAACACCGCCATTTCAGTTTCCCACCGTGCCCTCTGCCTGATGTGGCATCGTTCTGTGCTACTCTAGGAATTAAAATGACAGGCCCCAGATGCAGCCACTGGGCTGTGAAGGGTGGCATGAGGAGGGTTCAGCCACGGACGTGGCCAGGTTTGCAGCTGCCAGAGAAGAAAGAGATATGCTGATGCCACATCAGCATTTTCTGCCACCAGGCATCCTGAAGGACAGCCCTTCATAATTTAAAGCAGGCCAGCATTGATTGTGATTCAGCGGGTGGCTTGCTAGGTACTTGGCAGCCTCGATTCCTCAGGACCAGTTGGTCGAGGGATGCGGGGGGGGAGAGAGAAGATTTCTTGAGTGCCTACCTGGGATGAGGAACTGTAAACAGCCCTGCCAGATGTGGGTAGCATGGGAAGAAACTGGATCTTGACAATCAACACTTAACGCCTAGACGACAGCTTGAAATGATAGGGAAAGCAGGTAGCCTCATCTTTTCAGAGTTTGCAAGCCAAAGGATGTGGCTTCCTTTTCCGAGTCAATTTATCCCATCTCTATCTCTTTTTTTCCTGCTACTTTCAACTTCCCTAAATGTTCCCATCTTTCCCAGTGCATCTTATCCTCTCCAATGCACAGTAACTTCGGATTTGCTGTTCTAGCTACTACAGTAGTGGGAATCCAGGCTTGATTTGATCTACAATCCTTTTATTTGTCTTTCTGATGGACCATGCAGTCCTCAGTCCTCCATCACCACACTTTGTGTGTGTGTGTGTGTGTGTGTGTGTGTGTGTGTGTGTGTGTGTGTGTGAGAGAGAGAGAGAGAGAGAGAGAGAGAGAGAGAGTACTTTCTTCATTTCGTACCAGTAGTGAGTAACTGGGAATACGTGGTCCTGGTTTCCAGTGACGCATCCTTACAGTCATCTTTTTTAGTGCCTTAACAGCTGCACTTTGAAGCCACGATCTTCTGTCTGCTTGTTATGTCCCGGAATCTGCTGCCTGATGTCACCTCCTCATTCTGTCTAACTTTAGGACTTGCCATGCTATCATAACTGGAAGCCAATGGGTAGTCTTATGTTACTTTAAGAGCTTGTTCCCATGCTTCCCTGGCTTATATTTTAATCTACAAGTGTGCAAAACCCACACGTGTCCACGACCCTCCCACGGATGCCTTGCATCTAACCTTATTCACAGTATGGGGATGGCTGGTGGTTGTACTCAGATATACATCCATGCATACAGATTAGCATTCCATATTTTCTGCACAGTGGGGGTGATGAGCAAGCACAAGGAGGAAAGGTCTTTCTCACGCCTCAGAGCATGGAGGGGCCCAAAGCAACAAAAGCACAATTGTACTTGTGGAAAATAATACAGATAGAGCACACATTCCCAGCCTATTTATAGTATAATCAGAAATTTAGAGCTCTCCTTTTCTCCATCAAATTGAACCCCAATTTTTTAAACTAATTCCTGTCAGTTGTGGCCGCTGCTGGATCCAATCATAAAAATGGTGACATCTGTTCTATGCATGAAATTGTGGGTTGAAATGTCCTAAGACTAATATTGCCTGAAGAGCATTTTTCTCCCCCTGTAGCAGTATCTGGATTTCCAATGGATTCCAAATCTGAGTCTACTTACAACACTGTAATAGCTTTACCATACTAGCATTCTATTCTCCCTAAATAAGAGAGCTACTTTAAAAGGCAGAATTGCTATCCCACAGGAAATTCCAAATGAAGTCATTTCATGGAATAAAATGTTTCAACTCAGACATGTTCCACTGTTTTTAATCAAGGATAAATGTCTTGGTTAGCTCCACCATTTTCATTTATTTATTTATTTATTTATTTATTTATTTATTTATTTATTTATTTATTTATTTATTCAAGTCATTGCTCTTGTTAGTAGGAGTGGCAAAATATATCACAAAATGAGAGGGGGCACCACAGGTTATAGGTATAGGAGCAAACTCCCGGTTCTTTAAGAATTGTTGTTTTCTCTGTAAGACTACATCTCCCGTGGTGTACCATCCAAGCCTTCTGGCTGTTACTCCCCCAAAGAAGAATTCATGCACAGAAATGCATATTTCGGGAAATGTCATCCCCAGAAATCATATAAAAGGAAAAGCAGTGTATCAGAACAATATTTTGGTTGTTGCTAATAAATTTCTAGAAAAAACACTATCTGGTTTATGGGGTGTGTGTAGACGGCAGTTATATCTCTATTGTATTAGAGATGTATCAGTTGATTAGATGTGTATCAGATCAGTGAACTAGGAGGGTGACTACATGAGTATTTAGCCTGTTTGGTCTGCTACAGGGATGGGCTGGTTAGCTCCTTTTTCTAGTACTGAGATGACTGACTGGGTTTACTCCTTTTGAAGCACAGGTAGATGTTCTGCATTTTGGTATATTTCCAGGACATGCAATCACTGAAAATGAACCAAAGCCTTTCCTCTGCTCATCCATAGAGGGGAAAGTCATCCAAAGGGGGAAAGCAACAGTTGGATTTTCTTTTTCTTTTAACCATTTAGGGCACATTTGCTGCACATTTCAGATGATTTTTTTCCTGAAATTTGAAGGCTTCCGCCCATAAGTAGGTGGAGAGAGGAGGGGGCAAGGAGGACTTCTTCCTTTTCTTTGCAGTTTTTCTTATAGAAGAGAGAACAAATAGTGTCATTTGAGGTGTACATGCCACATGGCTGCAGACACTGCATCACATGGGATGCCAGATCTCTACCGTACCTTAAGTGACCCTGTTTAACCCACACCAGCCAGCTCCAAATGAGCTGTGTAGCCAAGCCTTAAAACCATTTTCTATTTCATAGAATAGAATCATAGTATTATAGAATTGGAAGAGACCTGAAGGGTCATTCAGTCCAACCCCCTGCCATGCAGAAATCCCCATCACAGTACTCCCAACAGATGGCCATCCAGCCTCTGCTTAAAAACCTCCAAAGAAAGAGACTCCAACACCTTCCATGGTACATATTCCACTGCTGAACAGCTCTGACTGTCAGGAGGTTCTTCCTAATGTTCAAATGGAATCTCGTTTCCTGTAGTTTGATACCATTGCTCCAAGTCCTGGTCTCTGAAGCCATGGAAAACAAATGAGTCCCCAATTCAATATGACCACCTTTCAAATATTTATACATGGCTATTAGACATGGGTACAGAACGCCGAAATTTCCGTTTTCATTTTCGTTTTTTCGGTTCCGTTACGTAACAGAAACAGTAACGGTAATTAAGCCGGCCCGCTTCGAACCCGAACCGACAAAAGAAAAATTTGGTTGGGTTTTTCATTTCCGTTTGTGGCATCGCGCGATGCAAAGCCCAGGAAAAAGTTTTTTAAAAGCTTTTAAAAAACCGATTCTCGGCCGAAAAAGCAGGCGAAAATATGCCTGCCTGAGGCTTTGCCACCTACCAGAGGGGTGGTTTCTGGGGGGGTTCCCGGCCTCCCCCCCCTCTCCTGTCCTGGGCTGCTTGCACCAGGCTGGGGGGTGGTCATCCTCGTCGTCTCGCCATGCCATGCGGTGGGGGGATCCAAAATGGCGACTGCAATTTTTCTTTTAAATCGTGGTCCAAAAAACACCAAAGCACAACACAAACATGTTGAAATTTATTTATTCTAATGCCAGAATTTTCACAGTAGCAGGCAGTGGGTTTTTATTGCAATAAAACATCACATTTATTTTATTTTATTTTATTTTATTTTTATTTTTTTAGACCTACCCATTAATGGGCTGGGCATGGGATGGGACCATGCAAATTTTTTGCTCCATTCCACCAATGGCATGGCCAGGTTTTGACTGACACTTCTGGATGTGCCAGAGGGTATAAAAACCTGAGGCAACTTCCAGAAATCGCAGTTGGTGTGTGATGGTTGAGGGAGGAGGGCTGTGGCTTGGCTGCTGGTGGGATACGATCGAGAGATGAATATTGGAGGAGGGAGGCCTGGGTGGCTGTAGACTTTCAGTTAGGCAGGCAGGGAGGGAAATGAATTTAGAAAAGTATTGTTTTGATTCCCTGCAGCTTTGTCTGCCGAAGGGAAGCAGTTGTTCTTTTTTTTTCTTTGTTCTCTTCTCTGGCTGTTTGTGGGGAGAGGAGGATTTTTCTGCTATTGGATAAAGGGGGAGGGTCGACTGGGAGAGGGGTGTGTGGATTTTTTTAAAAATATACCATTTATTTCCTACTTTTTTCCAAGTTCAATTTGCTTGCACACCCACACACAATTTGGGGTGCGAGAACAGCACATTCAACAAGACGTTCTCTGCTTTTCTGATTAATATATTATATATTGGATTAAAAGGGACTTCTTCTGGATTTAGTTTCATAGTACCATTGGTTTTTTTCAATGTTTTCCTACCTGAGAGAAAATAAGAGACAGACTTTCAAATTCATTTAGCTGCTGCACTACACAGTTGATGTACAATTGAACCATATTTTATTTACCCATACCCAATACCATATCTTTTTTGGAGGCATACTAGTACCCCTACTAGGCTACTACTCTCTATTCAGGGTTACTTTTTGGGTGTGGCTGGCAAGCCAACCTTCCAGAACAGGAGACCCGTTGCAGCTGGTGCTGCTGCCAGCCCAGGCAATTACATTTAATTATTTTAATTTATTACATCAGCCTAATTGGGGGGGGGCATTCACCCTACCTCTAACAAATCACAAGTTCATTTACTGTGGGGCTGATTAATAAGGCAACCTGATTAATATATTATATATTGGATTAAAAGGGACTTCATCTGGATTTAGTTTCATAGTACCATTTGTTTTTTTCAACATTTTCCTACCTGAGAGTAAATAAAAGAGAGACTTTCAAATTCATTTAGCTGCTGCACTACACAGTTGATGTACAACTGAACCATATTTTATTTACTCAATACAATATCTTTTTTGGAGGCATCTACTTTTGTGTTGTGTTGTTGCATGCACTGAACACAGCCACACTCCAATTCAGTGGATCAATTTGATTTTAGAATTCAGAAAAGGATATCAAGGGCCAGCAGGGCAACATTGAAAGCTTATCAAAAAGAACACAGTGTGAGAGTAAGCTTGTGGGCCAAAAGGATAAGTTTATTTGTTTACTAAACACAAATATAAGAAAATATATTTCATAAGAAAATATATCTCTACTCTTCTACATCTTTGAGAAATAAAAAAAAATGAGGAGGGCTGGCAGAGCCAGAGGGAAAGGAAAGGAGACCCCACTAAAATAAATAGGGCCACGTTTCTGAAGGAAGGCACAGGAAGCAGTGCAGATAGTGATATTGCTGGTACCACTCCTTCTCCAAGCAGCAACTGCACAACCACCACCGGACCATCTTCTGTCACTGAGGGAAGCATGGATGACTGCATGTGAAACCCATCGCCACCATGCTTTGACATGGACACACACCCTTGTGTCGGGAGGAAGACGAGTACTCAGAATCAGAAACAGGCTCTTTGCATCTGAATATGCCAGATTCTGAGGACCTGTTGGCAGGAACAGACAAAAGGCAGGCTTCACGCAGTGATGGAAGGAGCAGCCCTCCTTCCACCCAGGACCAGAGTACCACCAGTGACAGCAGCAGTCAATTGTCCCAGCAGGGTACAAGCCCCACCAACACCAGCACAGCAGCGGCAGGCAGTAACAGAGGGGGCAGTACTTTCCATAAGCCTCGAGGCTCTCTCTGGGAACATTTTGAGAACAGCCATGAAGACTCGAGGCTTGCGGTGTGCAAGAAATGCGGGGTGGTTGTGCGCAGGGGGAATGACCCCAAACACCTCTCCTCAAGTGCCTTGCGTAGCCACCTCATGCAAAGGCACCCTGGGACTCTGCCTGGGACAGTGTCAGGCCCTGGTTCCTCAGGGAGAAAGAGGGGGAAGCAGGAATGGGGAAGGAGGACTCCAGTGACAGCTCCACTGAGAGTGGGAAGAGGCAGGACACTCTGCAGGAAGTGGTGCCACTGTGTGGGAGTTTTGTCAGCCAACGTAATAGGGCCAAGGCACAGGAGACCACCACTCGTGTGGTTGGTGAAATGGTGGCCATGAACGGGTTGCCCCTCTCCTTTGTGGAGTCATCGGGCTTCAGGCACCTGATTAAGCATGTGGCTCCATAGTACAAGCCTCCATCCCGGTGTACCTTCAGCAGGCGGGTGATTCCCTCCCTTTTTGAGTCCGTCAGGGACATGGTCCGGGCCCTGCTGCAGGCGGCCAGAGGAAGGAAGATCCACTTCACTTCCAACCTCTGGACCGGTGGGCACCACAGATACCTCTCTCTAACGGCTCATTGGTGGCAACCCAAGGAGGTCCTTGACACTAGGGCATCCCAAGAACAGCTGCAGGGGGAGCCACAAGGGAGCACCCCAAGAGGGTACAGGGTGGTGCTTCTCCAGGCACAAAGCATGGAGGACAGTGCCAAAGGCATCCACATTGCTGAGGTCCTCAAGACAGCTATGCGAGAGTGGGGATGGGGACCCGAGGGGCAGGTCAATCGCGGATTCATGGTCACTGACGCAGGCCGTAACATGATCAACGTGGTTGAAAGGGCAGGGTTCCAGGGCATCGTGTGCGCAGCACACAAGCTGCATCTAGTGGTGGGCGATGCCATTGGGCTGGGTGCACCGAAGGACTCCTGGTGTGAGGGGACCCTGGAGACCAAGGCCTTGCTGGACAAGTGCAGGAAAATAGTCGGGCACTTCTCTCGCAGCGTCAAGGCATCCAGGATGATGCGTGAGAAGCAGGCGGAGATGGGCCGACCAGAGCACGTCCTGATCCAGGACGTGACCACCCGGTGGAACTCCACCTACGAAATGGTCAAGCGCCTGGTGGAGCAGAGGCAAGTGGTGGAATACGTCATGTCAACCACTCCTGTCCTGCCTGAGGGAAGGGTGTTGGACATTGGTGCTACTGAGTGGCTCGCCCTCTCCCAGATGGTCGGTATCCTGCAGCCTTTTGAGGAGACCACCTACGTCCTCAGCAACTACAATGCCAGCCTGGGCCACGTACTCCCCCTGATACATGCCCTTCACCAACGCCTAGAGGCCAGTATCCGGGAAGAAGCCTATCTTCTCCCAAAGAGCTGGGCCTTGGCAGACAGGTTGTTGACCGGCGTGGATACCTGCCTTAGCCCACTGAGGAGGGAAAAGGTGTACCAGATGGCATGCCTGTGCGACCCTCGCGTCAAGGGTTCCTTGGCGAGGAGCCCTGCCGACCTGAACTCCTGGAAGACGGAGCTATGCCGTCAAGTCCACAGGGCTGTCTCAAATCAGGCCCAGGCGTTCCCAAGGGCGCACGGAAGCCAGGGCGATCCAGAAGAGGAATCCTCGCAAGGTTCCTTTCCTCCTCTACTGCAGGAGTGTACACCCAGAGACCAGGTTCCGTACCAGCAGCCAACTACCTGGCCTCTGCCCTAGCCATGGTGGTCTCCTCCTCAGTGGAGGCAAGGGAGGAAGAAGAACTGGACCCCGCTCTGACCATGGTGAGGGAGTACATGGCCAAGCCCCTCCAACCCCTCACCTTGGCCCACTCCACTACTGGGCCAGAAAGGCAGACATCTGGCCTGCTCTTTCGACTCTGGTGTTGGACCTCTTGTCCATCCCACCCACCAGTGTCCAGAGTGAGCATGTCTTCTCCCACATGGCAGATGTCCTGAGGCCGCGCCGCTCTCATCTGGACCCGGAGACCGTGGAAAGGTTGACTTTCATCCGCTTCAACCTTTCCACATTGGGATTACCCCAACACTCCAAGACCTAGGTCCACAGTTGTTCCTCCACCGGTTCCTTCCAAACAGGCCTCCCTTGCTCTAACATGCCCTACCAGAGCAACACTTATGCCTGCCAGCAATTATGCCTGCCTCCCAGCTAGGCTTCCTCCCTGCAAGCCCGACTTTCTGCCAGCCTGCCTGCCTGCCTACCAGCCTACCTGCCTGCCTGGCCCTGTGCCTGCCTGCCTGCCTGCCTGCCTGCCTGCCTGCATTCCCACTCAATTTGAAGGGTTCGATTATTGCCCAATTTTTCTAGCCCCACCAGGGAGGACCACTCAAAGTGTCATTTGAAGGGAGTCTGATTCTGTAGGCCCAATTTTTCTAGCCCTTGCCTGGCTCCAAACCAGGGAGGACCACTCAAAGTGTCATTTGAAGGGAGTCTGATTCTGTAGGCCCAATTTTTCTAGCCCTTGCCTGGCTCCAAACCAGGAAGGACCACTCAAAGTGTCATTTGAAGGGAGTCTGATTCTGTAGGCCCAATTTTTCTAGCCCTTGCCTGGCTCCAAACAAGGGAGGACCACTCAAAGTGTCATTTGAAGGGAGTCTGATTCTGTAGGCCCAATTTTTGTAGCCCTTGCCTGGCTCCAAACCAGGGATGACCACTCAAAGTGCCATTTGAAGGGAGTCTGATTCTGTAGGCCCAATTTTTCTAGCCCTTGCCTGGCTCCAAACCAGGGAGGACCAATAAATGTTTATAATTTTGTACCAGATAACACTGTTTGAGTTGCAGCCGTGCAACTTTCCCTAACCCTCCCGATCCCCATCAAACCAATGCCTGTATGCCTCCCATCCTAACATTCCGCACCAGCGCAACGCAGTTATGCCTGGCTGTCTGCTCTGTCTGTATGACTGCCTCCCTGAATGCCTGAATGCTTCACCTGCCTGCCTGACTTCCACCCTTGTCTGCCTGACTGCCTGTAATTCCGCTGCATGCATGGATCTAATAAGGGCTGCATACTTAGCCCAGTTTTTATAGGGCTTCCCTGGTCTTTATAGCAGCCCAGGAAGACTTTTTTTCTAGGGTCAGTGTAGGCCCAATATTTCCCCGTTGGCCGTGGCTGGTCTGAGTGTAGTACACCCTAATACCTGCCTTCCTCGATGTGTTCCTCCCTCTCCTGGGGTTTTGGAGCCACTCTGCTTACAAAGTGGTTGAGATGCACTTTACAACAACCCACCTCAAAGTCTGATTAGAAGGGGCCTAGCTCTCCTTACAGCATTAAAGAAATAGCCCTGTTCTCCAGCATCCACCCTGTCTCCTGGGTTGATGAAACTTGGTCTTCTGGGGTGTAAACTCACTCCTGCCTCTAACAGGCCGAAAATCCCTAGGACAAGGAGGGGAGAATCCTTCCTTGCACTCCACCCTCCCTGCATGCATCCACTCTGTCTCCGGCTGATGGAATGAATGGCCAAGGGAGGCAAACTTCATCAGGGACATCAACTACCTGGAACTAACCAGGGATTCACAGAAATCTTTCTTTTCTTTCAAGGTTGCGTCTGGCTGCCACCAACAACGCAACCAACATTATTATTTTAAAACCGCTCACAGGGAAGGCAACCCGGTCTCCTGGGTAGGTAAAACTGTGGCCTCCGAAGTAGGCAGTTGAAACAATCCCTCCCTTAAATAAATAGCCCTGTTCTCCTGCATCCACTCTGTGTCCTGTGTTCTCCTGCATCCACTCTGTGTCCTGGGTTGATGAAACTCGGTCTCCTTGGGTGGAGAAACTCTGCCTCCCAAGGCAGAAACAATCCTCCCTTCTGGCACTTTGGCTTTGTGCCTTCCCTAGCCTGGGTGGGTACCCTGCAAGCCTGCCTTCCTACCTGCAAGCAAGACTTACTGCTTCCCTGTCTGCCTGTCTGCCTGCCTGCCCCTCTGCCTACCTGCCTGCCTGTCAGGCTCCCGGTACTCCACGGCTTGGAGGAGGCCTTCCAGGTGCTTCTCCTTCAGCCTATCAGCAGCTCAGTGGTTCAAGATAAGTCTCCGAGCCGATATGCATCCTGTCGGCCAGTCTCCTTGACTTGCCGAGGCAGCAACCTCGGCTGCCCCCACCACCAGTGCCTCTGGGCAGTAAGAGGTGGCAAATCACTTGAGGAGAACAACTTTAATAGGGACACCAACTATTTGGAATTGGGGGACTCTGTCCTCCAACATGGGGGGTGGGGAAAAGTCACTCCCACCGGTTACAGTCCAGGTTTGGAAATCCCTTGCTGTGGGATACTGATATGATACAGTCCATCAGCAAAGCCACGATGGCATTCCACGATGTCACCCCATGGCATTCGCTGCAGCAGCTTGCCCTTGCCGGATTTAGCAGCCTCAAGTAGTACCCTATCCTCTATTACCCTATCTATCCTATAGTACCCTAGTATCCTCCAAATTTCTATTTCTCTTTCTAGTACCCTATTTCTATTTACCTTTCTATTTGTGTTTCTATTTCCATTTCTATTTCTATTTCAAGTACCTTATCCTCTATTACCCTATCTATCCTATAGTGCCCTAGTATCCTCCAAATTTCTATTCCTCTTTCTAGTACCCTATTTCTATTTATCTTTCTATTTGTATTTCTATTTCCATTTCTATTTCTATTTCAAGTACCCTATCCTCTATGAGGAGGATAGGAAAGTAATTCCCTGGCACTCTGGCTTTCCGGCGTGGACTGTGTCTCCTCCTCTGGGTTGGTGGAACTGGTCTCATGGCTAGGAAAAACTGTGGCCTCCAAAGTAGGTGGCTGAAACAATCCCTCCCTCAAGTTCCCTGGCGCTCTGGCTTCGTGGCTTTCCAGCGTGGACTCTGTCTCCTCCATTGGGTAGGCAGAACTCTGACCTTGTGGCCTCCAAAGTAGGTGGCTGAAACAATCCCTCCCCAACCAAGAAAAATTCCCTGGCGCTCTGGCTTCGTGGCTTTGCTGCGTGCGTGGACTCTGTCTCCACTGGGTAGGCAGAACTCTGGCCTAGTGGCCTCCACAGGAGGTGGCTGAAACAATCCCTCCCTCAATTTCCCTGGCACTCTGGCTTCGTGGCTTTGCTGCGTGCGTGGACTGTGTCTCCACTGGGTTGGTGGAACTATTGTCTCCTCCACTGGGTTGGCAGAACTCTGGCCTAGTGGCCTCCAAAGTAGGCGGCTGAAACAATCCCTCCCTCAAGTTCCCTGGCGCTCTGACTTCGTGGCTTTGCTGCGTGCGTGGACTGTGTCTCCACTGGGTTAGTGGAACTATTGTCTCCTCCACTGGGTTGGCAAAACTCTGGCCTAGTGGCCTCCAAAGTAGGCGGCTGAAACAATCCCTCCCTCAAGTTCCCTGGCGCTCTGGCTTTGTGGCTTTCCTGCGTGGACTGTGTCTCCTCCACTGGGTTGGCAGAACTCTGGCCTAGTGGCCTCCAAAGTAGGTGGCTGAAACAATCCCTCCCCAACCAAGAAAAAATCCCTGGTGCTCTGGCTTCATGGCTTTCCAGCGTGGACTGTGTCTCCAGTGGGTTGGTGGAACTCTTGTCTCCTCCACTGGGTTGGCAGAACTCTGGCCTAGTGGCCTCCAAAGTAGGCTTCTGAAACAATCCCTCCCTCAATTTCCCTGGCACTCTGGCTTCGTGGCTTTGCTACGTGCGTGGACTGTGTCTCCACTGGGTTGGTGGAACTCTTGTCTCCTCCACTGGGTTGGCAAAACTTTGGCCTAGTGGCCTCCAATGTAGGCGGCTGAAACAATCCCTCCCCAACCAAGAAAAATTCCCTGGCGCTCTGGCTTCGTGGCTTTGCTGATGGACTGTGTCTCCTCCACTTAGTAGGCAGAACTCTGGCTTTGTGGCCTCCAAAGGAGGCCGCTGAAACAATCCCTCCCCAACCAAGAAAAATTCCCTGGTGCTCTGGCTTCGTGGCTTTGCTGCGTGGACTATATTTATTATCGGGCTCAGCTGCCTGCACCCCAACCGTTCAAGGCAGCAGGTCCAACCCCACCACCCGTCCTTCCTGCTCACTGAATGGCTGCCTTTGCCAATCAGTTCTTGAAAAACCAGTGGTCCCTTTAGCTGGCAGTCCTGGGGGGGGGCTTCTCTTCCCAGGCGTCCCTTCTTGCAAGTCGGCCCCCAATGAAAACAGTTACAGGGTTAGGGTTAGGGTTAGGGTTAGGCCACTTCCGGTGACACGGCAGGGAAGCCGGACGGGGTGGAGGGCAGTGGAGGGTCTCTGCCCTGGAGATGGGCCTGGAACTGCGCCACCTGGTCAAGGAGGGAGTGGGAGAAGGTCTGCTCCATGAGCGAACCGGGCCCCTCGGTCGTCGCACTGGGGCCAAGAATCTGAGGCAAAGGACAAACCTGCCCAGGCAAAGGCTGGGCAGGCAGCTTGGCTGGGCCACGCTGGTATGGCGTTTCCAGGGTGTTCCCACCGGGCGCTCCCTCTGCTCTGTCCTGAATTTGATCCTTGGAGATTCTGCCAGTGAGCTCCTTGGGATACTCCAGCTGGCGATGATTCCCCAAGAGGTTGAGGGGCACTCATCCGGATGAGTGTGGGGGGGGGAAGCATCTGAATCTCTTACTACTAGTTGACCAGGGTGGCATTTGCTTGGCTTTACAAGGAGTGTCATTGGAGATGATTGGGGACATTGAGAAGAGAAGACCCTCATCCAGATTTGGGGAAGGAATGGAATACTATGTCTCCTGCTGCCTCTGAGAGGTGGAGGGGAAATGGGATGGATAAAGGCTTCAAAACAAAACCAAAAAAAAGTATAACAGGCAGCCAGACCAAGTAGGGTGGCCGGTTCAGTCAGCGCTGACCAAGAGAAAAAAAGAATATTGCATAAAATAAACTTTGTTTGCATTATTGCATAGGATGCAGTCTTATGCTATGATATATTTATTAAATATCTTATTCATCACCCAGTTTAAAGTGTTTTCCACCTGCTCTGGGTCATTGCGGGCCATTTTGGACCCCCTCATGCTCTGGGAAGTCAAATCGCAAATAAAAATCTGGCCTGGTAGGTGCGACAAACGTTTTAACTAAAGGGCGGGAATTGGTAATTTTTTTTTTTAAACTTTTTAAAACTTTTTTGCGACTTGGCAAACGGAAACAGAACGAAATGGACCCGTTCTGACAAACGAAAAATCAAAACGTCATTTTTTCTGGTCGTGCCCATCTCTAATGGCTATCATATCCCCTCTCAGCCTTCTTTTTGTAAGACTCAATATTCCCAGATCCCGAATCCATTGCTCGTAAGATATGTGTTCCAGACCTTTAACCATCCTGGTCACCCTCCTCTGGACACGCTCGAGGTTGTCAACATCCTTTCAAAATTAAGGAGCGCAGAACTGTACACAATACTCCAGGTGCGGTCTGGCCAGAGCAGAATAGAGTGGTAGTATCACCTCCCTTGCTCTAGAAACTATACTTCTGTTGATGCAACCAAGAATTGCATTGGCTCTCTTGCTTGCCATCTCACACTGCTGATTCATGTTCAATTTGTGCTCCACCCAGACTCCCAGATCCCTTTCACAGGTACTATTCTCCAGCCAGGTGTCTCCGATCCTATATCTATGAAATTCATTTTAGCTGCCTAGATGCAGCACCCTACATTTCTCTCTGTTGAAACTTATTCTATTTGCTTTGGCCCAGCAGTTTAATCTATCAAGGTCATTTTGGATTTTCATCTTATCCTTTAGGGAATTAGCAACCCCTCCCAATTCAGTATCATCTGCAAATTTAATCAATCTACTCTCTATTCTTTCATCCAAGTCATTAATAAAGATGTTGAATAGCACCGAGCCCAGAACAGAACCCTGGGGCACCACACTGGGCACCTTTCTCCATGCTGAGGAGAAGCCACTTATGATCACTCTTTGCGTACAATCAGTCAACCAATTACAGATCCACCTAACAGTAGCATTATCTATCCCACATTATACTAATTTCTTTGCAATTATGTCATGGGGAACCTTATTGAAGGCCTTACTGAAATCAAGATAAGCAACATCTACAGTGTTCCCAACATCCACCAGGCCTGTAACTCTATCAAAGAAAGAGATCAAATTAGTCTGGCATGGCTTGTTTTTGAGAAACCCATGTTGACTTCTACTAATGACAGCATTGCTTGTTAAATAATTACAGACTGCCTGCTTAATAATCTGTTCTAGATTCTTCCCAGGAATAGACATCAATAGATGACTGGGCGGTAATTATTTAGGTACCCTTTTTCCCTTTTTGAAGATAGGGACATTAGCCCTCCTCCAATCCATGGGGACTTCCTCTGTTCTCCAGGACTTCTCAAATATTATTGCCAATGGTTGTGAAATTACTTCTGCCAGTTCTTTTAATATCCTTGAGTGTAATTCATCTGGCCCTGGAGACTTAAATTCATTTAGGGTTTCCAGGTCTTCCTGTACTATCTTCCTACCTATTCAATGCTGCAGTTTCCACCCTACCACATTTACTCTTCGACTCAACTGAACTCTCTTTTCCTTTCTGGAGAAAACAGAGGCAAAGAAGGCACTGAGTATTTCTGCCTTTTCCCTGTCTCCTGTTAGTATCTGGCTATCATCACCACGCAGAAACCCTATCATTTCCTATTTTTCTTTTGCTCTGGACATAACTTTAAAAGCCCTTTTTACTATCTTTAATCTCTCTGGCAAGTCTAAGTTCATTCTGTGCTTTAGCCTTTCTTACCATCCCCCTGCATATACTGGTTATTTGCTTATATTCCTCTTTGGTGTGTTCCCCATTTTTTCCATTTCCTGTACATGGTTTCTTTCAATATTTAGCTGACTTGAACATTCTTCAGTCAACCATTGTGGCTTCCTTAGACATCTCCTATTTTTTCTTCTTGCTGGAACTATTTTAGATTGTGCCTTTAATATCTCACTTTTAAGGAATTCCCATCCATCTTGGACTCCCTTCTCTTTCACTGCCTTGGTCCATGGAATTACAGCCAATAATTCCCTAAATTTACAAAAAAATGATTTCTTGAAGTCCAGGATACTTGTCTGGCTACACTTAGCTTCGTCTTCCCACTGTATAACAAACTGCAAAAAAGAATTGTCATTTCTGCCTAAAGATCTCACCACTTTGACCCCATTTACAAGGTCCTCCCTATTGGTTAATATCAGATCTAAAATAGCTGTTCCACCTGTTGCCTCCTCTACCTGTCTGCAAGGCCAGTAAGGAATTTACTGGACTTTGAATTCTTAGCTGAGTTACACTGCCAACATATATCGGGAAGGGATAGTTCAAATCTCCCATTAGTACTACATCCCTCCCTTTTGACTATGTGGCCATCTGCTCACAGAAGGCATCATCCAACTCCTCTGGCTGGTTTGGGGGTCTATAATATACCCCACTGTGACATCCCTCCCATTATTCTCCCCCTTAATTCTCCCTCAAATACTCTCAACCTGACTTCCCAGTTGTGTATCCTGGATTTCTTCAGCAGCATAAACATCCTTAATATATAAGTCTCCTCCTCCTTTTTTTACGTGGCCTGTTCCTCTGAAACAGGTTATTCCCTCCAATAACTACATTCCAATCATAAGTCTCATCCCACCAGGTTTCAGTAATGCCAATCACCAGTATATCATTTATTTTGCTGTATTAGGAGTTCCAGCTCCTCCTGTTTGGTTCCCATGCTCTGTGCATTGGTGTAGACATATTTAAGGCTGTGTGTGTTTACAAGCCCTTTGCTTAACCTATTTTTCTTCACAATGTTGGACTGTAGTACTCCTTCTCTTCCTACTGCACCCTTTGGGCTATTCCCCACCATCCCTTCTGGATTCCTACCCTTAAGATGATTTTCTCCCTCCTCCTGAGAACTCAGTTTAAAGGTCTCCTTATCAAATTTTCAATCCTCTTGGCAAAAATAGCCCATCTTCATGAAATATCAAACCATGGTTCAAGAAGCCAAATTGTTTCTGCCGACACCATCTACATAGCCAGTTGTTCACCTCTGCTATTATTCTTTCCATTCGAGGGCCACGTCCTTCTACCGGTCCTTCAGATTCCTACCCATCTCTTCATACACCTTTGTAATGTCCCAAAAGCCACACTTTGCCATATAATTAGTTCCTACATGGACCAAAAGAAAGGGGTTAGAATCAGTGGGCTTGATGAGTCTTGTCAGTCTCTCTGTGACATGCCAAACCTTGGCTCCAGGGAGACAATTTGATAAACTGAAATGGCAACTCAGTTCTTAGGTTTTTTTTCTTCAGAATTTCAGAACAGTTATGAAGAACAGGGATAACAGAAAGGGACAACAGTAATGTTTGTAGTTTAATTTTATTTTAAATCATTTTTATCACCACCTGTGATATGGAAGGAAGGAAGGAAGGAAGGAAGGAAGGAAGGAAGGAAGGAAGGAAGGAAGGAAGGAAGGAAGGAAAGGTGGATATTTCATCAGTCACACTTCAGACATACAAACTCTGTGTGGTGTGTGTGTGTGTGTTGGATCGCACACAGTAAGGAAAAATTTTGTATAGAAAAACAATGTGCATACTAATGAAAGGGGGGGGTACAAAGCCACTGATTTTAAATGAAGCAAAGCAAGTCCTTCAGTGTGTGAAATATGGAATTTCTTCTGTCGAGAAAGGCCAAGAGAGTTACACACATTCTGATATTCAACACAAGAAGGTGACCTCTTTGGTACCACAAATGGTCTAATATCAACAGTGCTGATGTCTACTGTCTCTGCTTATTTTAACTAGCAAAGGCGCCAATGGAATGAGAAATATGACTGATTAAACACAACTCAAGTAATCATCTGGGCTTCTCTGCCAGTTGATCACAACTAAGCTTTTGGATTCACACAGAACATGAAATCTGTCCTGAACACCCTCAAGGTTGGCATTACAAAAATGCCCTTAGGCATTCCAGTTCTGCACCACTAATATTGGTCTTTGATGAGCTGCAGATATCTGCACCGGAGACCCAAACAAAGCATCTATTATATCCACATGTCCTTAATTAGATCCATGTGCACTGATTCTTATACCCAAAAGGAAACTCATGTTCATGTTATGTCATCATGCAAAGCATAAACATACCAGACCAGCATATTGGCTGAAAGAACAATATCTGCACAAACTGCAGATACAATTTTGGGGGCGCTGGAGGAACACCTGTGATGGAATACTACAGCTTGAGATTAAATGGTCCTCTCTACCAAAAACTAGAAATGTGACCCTTTTTTATACTATAGCTCTCAGAATCCAACAGTCAAAATAGCCACAACTGACAGTGCCTATGGTGAATGTGGGATTTTGGGAGCTCTCAACTTGAAAACCCATCTTTCCATCTGCTGCTCCCAATAAAGATCACTGTAGGAGACTCTCTAGCAAATATGGCTTCAGGTAATTCAAAGTCTTGAATGATATGGCGCAGACACCCAGCCAGTGGGTATGGATAGAGCTTTTACGGAGAAGTGTTGAGACAAATGGGAAGATCAGGATCTACTGGGAGACCTCTAGGTTATTCGAGGGACAGGAAGATAGACAAGGATCTAATGCCCACCAGCAGTAGCAGGAATCAAAAGCATCCCCAGCCCAATTCACCTGGCTGAGGCTGTTCAGATCATGAAAGCTTGGGGAGGAAATGGAGGAAATGGAATAGATTTCTGTGGGATCTCTGGCACAGCGTACGCTCAGCAGGAGTCTGTTCCTAAGATCTCTGCCTAAAAGCCACCTAAAATGATAGTGGTGGTAGGATTGCTTGACACAATACTTATTTTCCAGCCAATCTGCACTGGCACAGGTATTCCTTCATCCCCAAGTAATGTCTCGGAAACCCCACAGTAGGTTCCAGAACATGATGTCCACACCCAACCCTCTTAAGTTCAGAAACAGGATCCAGAAGATAAGAGAAAACACATTTGGTTTGGGTTTAAAGTTAAGTCCTTGTTCCACTTGTGTTTGTTATGCTGCAGCACATTATGCGACACTGTTTTGCATTAGACAAAGCTGTGGCAAAGCATGTCAAAAATGCTCTTTGAAGGGTAATGTAACTTCCTATCCAAAACAAATACTGGCATATGGCAAAGAACAGTACACAAGAAGCAGGTATTTTGAATTAGAAGTTCTGCAGGGAGTTGACTCTTTACAAAGATCCAATTAGCTGTCAAATTATCTCCCACAGAATGTATACAAATATTCCTAATCAAACTTCACTGGAAAATGGATACTCAGTGCCTCTATATACCTAATAGTTGACACAAGGATAAAAACATACATATAAATTTAAAATAAAAGCACATGGAGATTTTTTTTTTCAAATATGGATAAGAAACAGATGGAATCTTTAATAAGATTTCTTCACCTACCAATTTTCTTCAAAACTAGGTTTATCTTTCTTTGCCATAAAATGCAGAGGTATATTTCTGGCCAACATAACTTCCCACAACATAAGTTTTAATTGACTTTTTAAAAAAATCACTAAAAGCTTGTAGAACACTAGGGTTTTGTTTTGTTTTTATTCCATGTCATAGAATCCTCCGGTCAGCTTTGCAACAGACTGGGTTATGATCCCAAAGTTACATGTTCCAGTTTTTAGAGTAGAGTAGCTCCCAAAAATTATAAAACACAACACAATGACTAGAACATGATTGTTGGAAAGCGAAGAACCATTGAATGTCTGCACTCACAAATGGTCCACCTTAAACAGAAGCAGCCCATCCACCTGGCAGGATGGACAGTAATATAAAGCAGATCCATCTATACCAGGGGTGTCCAAACTTTGGCCCTCCAGATGTTTTGGACCACAACTCCCAGAATTCCAAGCCTGTACTGCCAATGACAAAGGACTGTGGGAGTTGTGGTCCAAAACATCTGGAGGGCCAAAGTTTGGTCGCCCCTGCTCTATACACAAGATGTATATGCAGAGATTAACTCCTTTCCTAACCCTAACCCCAACCCTGCACAGAGGTCCCTTCCTTCACTTTATCTAGGGATAATTTTATTTATTTATTTATTTATTTTATACCCCACCCATCTGGCCACTCTGGGCAGCTTACCACACTATACAAAATACAACCAGCTATAAATAAGACCAAATTAATACAATGAAAACACAATAACAAAAACAAATCTGTAAATAAAGCAAACCTGATAAGCAAATCAAATAAATATTTCCATAAGATTAAAAGGCAATTTGAGATTGAAAGTCCATGACTGAAGTGATACAGCTAAGAGCTCTGGAAGGCCTGTTGAAAGAGCGAGTTATTTATCCACATTGATCCCTCCCCCATTCAAGGCATGCTGGATCTGTAGGTTTTCTTTATGTTTGAGGTATGACAACCACTGGATGCCCAGGTTTGAGGACCTTTTACACTGATTGTGGCATGGCTATCGCATTTTCCTTCAGAAATTTGGATAAGGAGTCCTGAGTGCACTGATATTAAAAGGAAGTTGATGGGGAGGTTCGTGGTCTGCAGACATGATTTCACAACACCCATTGCGACACATAGTCTCGGAATCTGAGAGAGAGAAGATGGAGATATGACCAACAGGCCAAGGACTACACCATTCCTTCATTTGAGCAGAGATGACTGAAGAATACTGAAGTGAACACAGAACACTTGAATCCTAGGAATTATACAAAGCAATCGTGACCTGTGCAGAAGTAACATACTGCGGGCCAATAGCAGGAGCCAATGTTGCACAGTCCTTTTCTTCCCATTACTTAGATAAGGTCCTCTAGGCAAAAGGAAGACATAGAATTTAATATAATCTAAATGATTATATTAGTACAAGCAGAAAAAATGGCTAAGGAGGCAAAAATGGAGAATACCTTGCAAAAAAAGAAAAACAAAGGCTCAGTATAACAAACAACAATTTGAAAATAAACAAAATGGGAAAATAAATCATTACATGGCCAACACCTGAGAAATATTGATGGAAAAGCATGATATCCATTCAACGTGAACATGGCTAAAGCGGGGGACAATTAAGAAAGAAACTGAAGGCTTGGTTTTTGCTGTCCAAGAATATGCACTCCAAGCCAACATGATGAAAGGTTAGATTCAAGGAATTTGCGCAAACAGCAAATGCCAAGTCTGCCAAGAAAAAAAAATGAAACTGTGTCCAAAGACTGCACAAACACATTACAAAGTTAGACATGATAGAGTGGCAAGATTAGTGCACTTCGCATTATGCAAAAAATATAACTCACCAGCCTCCAGATACCCATGGAAACATCAGGTTGAAAAAGTGTCAGAAAATGACGAATTCCTCATAGTCATTGGGAATTTGGGGGAAATGTCAAGAAATTTCACACAAAGTTAAGACAATATTACAAGCAATTGCAGATCTCAGAAAATAACACCATCAGAGCTACAGAAAATGGCAACATTAGGAACAGCACATATATTACACTGATATTTAACAGATGATGATGATGATGATGATGATTTAACAACACCAACAACAGCAACAGCAACAGCAGCAGCAGCAGCAGCAGCAGCAACAACAACAACAACAACAACAACAACAACAACAACAACAACAACAACAATAATAATAATAATAATAATAATAATAATAATAATAATAATAATAATAATAATAATAATAATAATAATAATAATAATAATAATAATGGGTAATCACTAATCTCTATCTTAGACTCAGGGCTCAAGTCACAGCATGACAGAGAGTGGAGCACCAGCAGGCTCATGGTTCTTGTTGGAGACTCAGAGATCCTGACTAAAGAAATGGTTACATAAGAAAAAAAGGGACAGGGAGGCTATGTTATAAGACACCCCATCTTGGCTTTGGCCAAGAAAGAAAACCACAGATGGACTTTAAGCAATAGCACAAGATCCAAAAGTAATTGACTGTCAACTACTACAAAATAATGGGTTGGCAGTTGTCCTATCCTGGGGCCTTTCAATACATTCAAGCCAAGTTATGTCAAAAGGAATTATACTGAGTAATGATAACAAACTATTGTTGAATATGTACGCAGGTCACTGTGACTAACAAACACCTATCCCACCAACTAACACTCCCACAAAGATTCACAGTTTTACTGCTCTTCATAATAGATTCACATTCTTTTCGAAGGGCTATATATATATTCTTATGTTGGGTTGTTGGAAATTTACACAAAGGCATATAGATACACTTTATGATTAGAATCTGGAGCCAGGAATGTGGCTTTGAAAGAAAACAATATTTTAGACACATAAGGGGGGTGCATTAAACATATATTTCAATTTCTCACAAAAATATCTCAGTGATACAAATTCTGAAACAGAAGTGGACCGGGCTGGGGGGGACACACACTGAAGTATCTTGGAACAATAAAGTAAAATAAAATGGAAATTCTCATAGCAATTGCATCTGTGTTTGCTCAGAAGTAAGTAAGGTGGTAAGGTCCCAGGATACCTACCAGCTGGAATCTCATGGAATCATTGTGCTTCTCTGCAGGCATGGAAACAAACTGCAGATCATGCAACTAGGTTGCCTTTCTCTCCTTAGGGGACCCAAGGTGGCTCACAACAATTACTACTATGCAATGATCAACAGTTTTAAAATACCACACAACTATATTTTCTGTACGAGCCTGCCCTTACACTAAGATCATGCCAGGAGGCCCTGCTGAATCTGCTATCCCTTAAAGAAGGGAGGGGGCTGGCATGTCAAAACAGGGCCTTCTTGGCTGTTTCCCCCCCCAACTCTGGAATGCCCTCCCAACAGAGATCCGCCTGGCACCTACGCTTTTGGCCTTTCGCCACCAGGCAAAGACCTTCCTGTTTAGCCAGTATTTTAATTAGTTTATGCTCTTTTAGCTGGGCGGATGAGTAGCAGGTTTTTGTTATTTGTATATTGATTGTTTTTAACTGTTTGTTTGTTTTTTCATGGTTTTTACAAGATGATTTATTGTTTTAATATATTGTTGTTAGCCGCCCAGAGACCTCTTGGTAATGGAGCAGCTAAAAAATTCTGTAAATAAATTTTCAGAACAATGCCTGGGAGTTTTTTCTTTGTGATTCATTTCGCGCCCATCTTGAGTGGTACAAATTTAACATATGCCCAAATATCTTCAGCTGAGCCAGTGAGTCCTGGCACTAGCTGAGAATGAATAGAGATTTATGAACAGACTTAAAACTATCTCACATACAAATAACAAACTTTGTGCCTCCAGACAGCCTGCTGTGATAATCTTGTATGCCACTTGGCAGAAGACGTCACTTGGATCCGTCCTGGCTTAGATGTCATAAATGACACACACAGTCTGTTGCTGCAATGTCCTGTTAGAATGGATATGCTTCAGTTTGTGTTGTCTAAGGATGTACTGTAAATGGGATCTTTGGAGAGGTGAAAGCCACCACATGTGTGCTGGACACTTCCCCTCCCTGAGTTATGAACGCAGCCACAGGGAGACTGGCTGAATAGGTTAGAAGAGATCCCTCCTTGGAGCAAGGCAAGATACCAGAATGCCTAAAACAGACAATAGAAATAACTTTTAAAAACTCTTTGAATCCCATAGTACTGCATGGAATCTAATATTCTATTTTTGGGCAAGGTTTTTGAGCATGTGGTGGCATAAGAACCTAAGAAGAGCCATGCTGGATCAAGCCAAAAGACCATCTAGTCCAGCTTCCTGTATCCCACCAAATGTGTCTGGGAGCACACGAGACTAGATCTCTGTCTCGTGACACCACTCCCTTACTTTGGCCCTTGAACTACCCTGGTTTTAAGCCTGGAGATTACACATCTCCATCATGGTTTGTAACCTGTGATGGACTTTTCCTCCAGGAATCTGTCCAATTCCCTTTTGAAGGCATCAAGGCCAGATGCCATCACCACCTCCTGTGGCAGGGAGTTCCACAAATAACACACTGAGTAAAAAATATTTTCTTTTGTCTGTTCTCACTCTCCCAAAACTCAATTTGAGTGGATGTCCCTTAGTTCTGATATTTTGTGAGAGGGAGAAGTGTCCCTCTATCCACTTTACTTTTGTTTCATTTCTACTAGTAGTTTGTTTCATTTTATTTTTAAACAATTTTTTATTTTAAAAAAATTCATGAAACAATAACAAAACAATTTGTTACTCTATAAAATGGCTCCCCCAGGGCCTATTGGCACCAAATTTGGTGGGTAGCTTTTTACAAGGGAGCTATTTTACAGAGTAACAAAACATTTCATTTTCAAAGGGAAAAAGAAGTGTTTTGTTTCATTTCGTAAGGAAACACTGTTTCCCATTTTGTTTTGTTTCATAACGTTTTGAAAGCTTATGAAACAATGAAACAGTGTATTGTCTTTCATAAGGTACGCATCTTTAGTGCAAACTGATTAATCCTCCTCAACAGTCATAAGTTCAGTACTGGGCCATTATACTCTGTGTACAAATTACTAAAATGCCCTGACAGTTCAGGCAACAGGTGCTGGGAAGCAGGACCCAGGTACAAGATGTGATGGAGAACAGAACTATTCATTCTGTTGTTTATACAATCTGGCGGTATATAAATTGTAAATAAAGTAAAGTAGACCAGGAGACACAGTGTCCCTTAAATTTGCATGCTCTTTCCAGGTGCCAGAGAAGTTGCTGCTCCATTGCATTTGACGTAGAAACATGTAACTATCTGATTGCTTGAACCTTTCTGTATATTGGGAAAGAGAGGCACCATTCTTTTATTTATTTATTTATTTATTTATTTATTTATTTATTTGTTTGTTTGTTTGTTTGTTTGTTTGTTTGTTTGTTTGTTTGTGCTTATTAACTGCCCAATTTTCCCATAGGGAACTCTGGGCAGTGTACAGCACATCACTAAGGTGACTACCCAACAATCAAACCCCGATACAGAAACAAACACAAGAAATCATAAAAAATACAAGCATAGTAAAATACGCATTAATATAAGACTGCAATACCAATGAGGCCCAAAAAATATAGACCTCACACCACCCAACAAGGGTAAAATCCAGCAAGGGGAAGAGGAAAAAAAAACACAGTGTGCTCAGATGTCCCCAAAGCATTGCCTGAAGAGCCAGGTCTTTAAGGTCCTTCTAATGGCCAGCAGCGACTCCGCCTGCCTAATCTCAGCTGGCAGCTCGTTCCAATAGGCCGGGCCAACCACCGAAAAGGCCCGATTCCGGGTCGGGCCTCTCTCGGTGGGCCTCTCTCTGGTTGGTCGGAACGAGGTTAGTCTCTGGGAGATCCGCTCCGCCAGATAGAGAGGTCCCAGGCCATGGAGGGTTTTGTAAACCAAAACCATGACCTTGAACCTTATCCGAGAAGCAACGGGCAACCAGTGCAAGCGAGCCAAGGTGAGAAATGTTGATTTTCTGGACAATAGTGGCCAGCGTGGCTGGAATTTTGAACTGCAGCCCCCAAAATGAAAAGTTTTTCATCTCTAACCTCAGGCAGAAAATTGCCTTGGTCTTGGCTTCACCGGAGAGCAAAGAAAACGGGTTGCAAGCCTGTAGCAAAGGAGGAATTTGCCTTCCTAGTTAAACTGCAGAAATATAGAAGAGACTCTCCTCACAACCTGAATCCGATCCTGGGCTCAAGTAACTGGCTCAAGGTTGACTCAGCCTTCCCATCTTCCAACACTGGTAAACTGAATACCGAGCTTGCGAGGGTGGGGGCAGGAGGGGCAATGTGTAGCCTGCATAATTAAACTGCATGCTGTCCAGAGAGTGCTTTAAGAGCTATAGGGTGGGATCTAAGCAACACACTTTGCTTTCTCTGCATATGGGGAGGGGGGAAATGAGAGTGTGCACCCAAGGCTCATTCATATACTGTATATACTTGAAGATAAGTCTAGTCTTTTAGCCCTAATTTTGGGCTGAAAAAAGGGGCCCTCGACTTATATTTGGGTCAATATTTTTGGCCAATGAGGCAAGTGCTTGGGTCGGTGGCTAAAAGTCATTTTAAACATCGCACACCACTTCCCCCAGCTCACAAAGGAAGAGCTGCCAGGCCCTGCTGCATTTCCTACCCTAGACTTATACTCAAATCAATATGTTTCCCCAGTTTTGGGGGGTTGAATTAGGGGAATCGACTTATACTCAGGTCAACTTATACTCGAGCGTATACAGTAATTCCAAATCATAGGTCAGGCCAGTGTGACCCATTGTTGCTGTGAAATCATTTCCAAGTCTTTAAGGCAGAACAAAAAGAAATGTTTCCCAACTGGGAAAGGGACATGCACTGCTTATATGAGCTAACACCTTCTTGGAAGATGTACATTAAAATAAGCAAAATGATATTATCCTCTGACACAGTGCTTGCAGGAGAGCTATCGAGTCACACTGATATAACTCATTTCCTTGGAATCTTTGACACATATTCCAGGCCAAGTAGCTGAGGAGATGAAAAAGTTTCACGTTTTAAACTAAATCAGAACCTTGTGACACTGGATTTTCCCATCGCTATCTGAAATGGTTTTGTTGGTTTTGGACACAGCTTGAGGCTTATATGTCTCATCTCTTTCCAGTGGCAGGAAAGCAGAAAGAATCCCATCGAGTGATAACAAAACAAAATCTGTTTATGAAAACAATGCAAAAACAATAAAATGACCCACAGTGAAGTTTGAAGAAATCCATTTCCCTGGCTTGCGACTGTCAGCCGAGATGAAGCCAAATCTCTCCTAAACTGGTTGGCACAGAACTGCAAAAGAAAAACTCAGCCAATGACAAATGGGCCAACAATGTGTGTGTTTGTTTTTAGCGTGTGAGCAGAATATGCTAGGAAGCTGTAGATTTCTCTTTGAGGGAGAAAGGATGACAAGACAGATGAATCACAATGAAGTAAAACTGCTTCATCGTGAAGCAAAAGCCACAAGATACAGTCATAACAGGGGTAGGTGATGAGGCAGGGCAGATGGTATAAATCACAGGGCTGTCAGGAAGAGAGAGGGACACCTCCCTGCCATTACCCATAGATTGAAAGCTTGCTTTAAAAAAAAAAGGTAATTGGTTATAGGTAGCCTCCCAAGGCTGGAAGTAATCTTATCATGGAAGGGTAGGTTGTGGAACCAGACAGCTCTCTTAACCACACTGTCATCCATTGTGCCCCCCCAAAAAAAGTCTTCTGAAATTCATGCCTTATTCTGCATCTTTATGAAAGTGGAATCAAAATAGACAAGTGCATGCACACAAACACACACATGCACATGCACACACACACCCTCAAAACCTGGTATGTAAAAATGGATGGAAGGTGGGAGTGCAATCATGGCAGAATGAAGGAACACTCTCTGATTGGTTAGACAGCTACTGCTAACCTTTTTCTTTACACTTTACAGTATATCAGGATGTAGCTGAGCACTTCCGATCTTGCCTGATTTCGGAAGCTAAGCAGGGTCGGCTACTTGGATGGGAGACCACCAGGGAATACCAGGTGCTATAGGCGCCGGGTGTAGGAACTAGCAAGCCACTCCAGTATTCCTGCCAAAACTCCATGGACATGGGGTCATGAAGAGTCGGTCACGACTGCAACAATGCAAAACACACACACACACACACACACACACACACACACACACACACACACACACACACACACACACACCAGGATGTAGATATGTAGAAGAAAACAATCTGTCTTGTGCTCTGACTAGGAGTCTTACTACTTTTTACCAGCATGAGAAACCCCTCTTTCTCCAGAAGGATAGACTCAGACTCACCTGGGGCCAACCTTGGAGCTGGGGGGAGGAGTCTGACTTTTCCCCTGCTCCCTCCTGGCTGTGTAACATTGACATTGTATTGTCTTTCCGCTATAGTGCCTTGCTGCTTTCCCATTTTGATTTACTATTCAAGCCAACTTCCACCAACTGCAAGTGATTATTGAGGAAGTACCATGTCGCCCATTCCCGGTAAGATGCTCTTTTTCTAAAAGCTTCATCATAAGCTATTGGAAGGCCATCACCTGCTAAATTCTTTGCCTAGATGACATTAAAAGATGCTGTTCAAATGACAGACTTTGGGGGGGGGCAGGACGCGAAAAGGTGGCACCATGGGCTACTATAGTTATACGTCAATATTATTAATGTAATTATACTCTTCCCAGATCCCTTAGGGCCATGATCCTGGGGAAAGGAATTAATTGAAGGGAAAGAAATCATTTCCAAGCCCTCCAATTACCAGTTGGCCCTGAACAAAGACAAGGCACATTATAGTTGAAAAAGTAGTATCCAGGTACAGTACATAGTTATTTCTGTCATTGCCAGAAATAATGTGAGGCAACTGTATTGTCTCAGTGCTGATGTCACCAGTCTCTTATCTCTGTTTCCCCAGTAGTAAGGATTTGGAACTGGGGTGGGGAGCACTCCAACACTAGAGGCATTTAAGAGAAAGCCAACTGTCAGATGTACTTAGATCTGGATTCCCACATTGAGCATGAGGTTGGACTCAGCTCCATGAACCTGTTCACACTTTCATACAGTATTAACACTTTCTAGAGGGGGGTTCTAAAAGGACTGTCCTGCTCTGTTGTTTTAAATGTCTGTGAAGATTCTCAGTCATCCAGGTGAGTTTATCTGGAAGTTGAGTAATGGCAACTGGACTTCTTTTTCTTGAGAGATTAAAACATTTCGCTGCTCATTCAAACAGCTTTGTCAGTCCAAAGAAAGCTAGTTGTGAGTCCTCCATTTTATGTGGTTTTATAAACGGAGGACTCGCAACAAGCTGTCTTCAGACTGACAAAGCTGTTTGGATGAGCAGCAAAATGTTTCAGTGTCTCAAGAAAAAAAAGTCCAGTTGTCATGACTCAACTTCCAGATGTTTTAAATGTGTTTTTATATTAGTCTTCATTATTATTTTAATATAATAATTGTTTAATTCTTTTCTTAATATTTGTATACTTTCTGTATTTAGCTTGTAAAAGTTTGTTTGATTTATTTATTTATTTATTTATTTATTTATTTATTTTTTATTTTTTATAACTCCCATCTGGCAGCAAGGTCACTCTGGGCAGTTTACAACAATTAACAAATTCAAACAATTCATACAATAAAACCATAAAATAGTAACACAATAAAATAAAAATAATATTAATATTAAGATATAGCCCATCTTGGGTCCTTTTGAGGAGAAAGACAGTATGGAAATATTTTAAATAAATAAAAAACATCTGAAAAGTTCTTTCCTTGAGCATCTGAAAAGATGAAGCAATCCATCAGCAATGGCAGTGTAACTTTTTGCCCTCCCAATTTTCGATCCTCTGGCTAGTTAATCTGAGTTTTTGCAGACTTGGAATGTGGCACGTCACCGTTTTTGTGAAATAACTTTCTTTAACATAACCACCTAAATCCCTCTTGCGCTCTTGCTGCTAGTAGCACAAAAGAGAGGGCTGGGGGTGGGGTGGGGGTGGAGAGAGAAAACCAATTGAGGGCAGTGGAGTCATTTAATGAAAACAAATACATGGTTTACTTTTACTTTACCTTCTTCCTGAATAAATTAATGAAACCGGTGAACTTTGGCCCCTTCATTAAGTTCGAAAGGCAGCAGAACTGGCAGAGTGAATATTCCCCACAGCCCAGAGTGAAGCTGAGGGAACGTTTTAAATGTGAGAACATAACATGCAAGTCAGCCCTCCAATCCCCACAAGACAATACAGCAGACATTGCATGGATTAAATTTAACAAAACTTGGACATTAAGAAGCTCATTCCCCTTGTCTTGATGGTAAAGTTCAAGAGAGGTCATTCCAAAACTCCTTCTTCCTTTCTTAGTTTATTATGCTTTTCTTCCCCTACCACCCACCCTTTTTTTGTTAATATTGGACATATAAGGCAGTGTTTCTCTCACTTTTATATTAATTTCAGTAACATTTGATAGTCAGCTTCACTAACAAAAATAAACAGATTCCCAAGAAAAATCTCAAGAGGAATTTTGGGAAATTTGAGGCCAGGCCAAAAAGGGCCCCATGGAAACTGGCATTTGTTTGGCTCCAAATACTCAATTAAATGTATTTCATCAAACACAAAATACATTTTATAACAGGCTGAATAAAATGAAAGCACGAGTTTGTGCAATGCCCGTTCAGAGGTTCAACACATTCAAGGGTCTACAGCATTGCCAGGGTCAGCCCTGCCATTAGGCAGAATGAAATGTCTGCCTCAGGCAGCAAAATACAGGAGGCTGTGAATCATTTTCCAACCTGCCCTGCAATTAAAATGGTCTCCCCACACATACACAGTACTCCATGCCAAAGGAGCATCTTATATTCAGCTCTTCTCAGCCAGGAAAGCCTCAAAACTCTTGCTCTGTGAAACTCTAATTCTTAGAGCAACAAGAATCTTAGAATAACCATAGAAGTTCAGAGCTGGAAGATGTGTCTGTGAAGATTCTCAGTCATCCAGAAGTTTATCTGGAAGTTGAGTGATGGCAACTGGACTTCTTTTCTTGAGAGATCGAAACATTTCCCTACTCATCCAAAGAGAGAGAGTGCACATAAGAGCTCTATGCTTTGTGAAGAAGAAGAAGAAGAAGAAGAAGAAGAAGAAGAAGAAGAAGAAGAAGAAGAAGAAGAAGAAGAAGAAGAAGAAGAAGAAGAGGAAGAAGAGGAGGAGGAGGAGGAGGAGGAGGAGGAGGAGGAGGAGGAGGAGGAGGAGGAGGAGGGGAGGAGGGAGACTAGTCCAGCCTTTCTCCCCAAAGAGATTCAGCAGGTTAACAGAAAGGAATCAGCTGATCACTTGGTTCTAACAACAGGAGTACATAAAAGATAAAAGGGTTTACTACAAATAGAGATTTATATTGCAGTCCAGAGCAGTTTGGGAATGGTTTGGCAGTAGTAGGACATGTTGGAGGCTTCAGCCAACGATCTTCAGGGCCAAATGTATCCACAGGAAGTTTTCCCAGAGAGCAGAGCACACCGAGAGTGTACTGCTGCAGCACCACGCAGGTTTCTGACTGCAGTAAAATGCAGGTATTAAATAATATAAGGATTCCAGATGGGGCAAGCACCTCTGTGGCTTCCCTGCCCCCAGCCATGCAGACCAAGCCCACACCCACTTTGCCATAAATGTGCACCTTTTAAAAATGTATTTGAATATTACATACAACAATACATGGAAAACTTCTGTGTATATATTTTTGTAAAGCTTGAATAGAACCAGAATCAAATATGCTTCAAGTAGCTCACTCTCCATAGTACCAAATGTCCCTTGCACACAGCATGTATCTTAAGTATTAATTAGACATGGGCACGACTCGGCAAAATTGTCATTTCCATTTTCGGTTATCGTTTCTGTTACGTAACGGAAACGGTAACGATAATTAAGCCGTCAGAACTTGAACTCGAACCGAAAAAAGAAAAATTTGGTCGGGTTTTTGTTTCTGTTTGTGACATCACGGCAATCATGCGATGTGAAGCACAGAAAAAGTTTTTAAAAGTTTTTTAAAAAAACCCGACTCCTGGCCAAAAAAGCAGGTGAAAATATGCCTGCCTGATGCTTTGCCACCTACCAGAGGGGTGGTTCTGGGGGGTCCCCGGCCTTTCCCCCCCTCTTCTCCTGTCCTGGGCTGCTTGTACCAGGCTGGGGGAGGGTCATCCTCATCGTCTGTCTCTCGCTGCATGCCATGCGGTGGGAGGGATCCAAAATGGCAACCACAATTTTTCTTTTGAAATCGTGATAAAAAAAAAACACACCAAATCACCACAGAAACATGTGAAATTTATTTATTTTAAATGACTGAATTTTTATAGTAGCAGCAGTGGGTTTTTATAGCAATAAAACGTCGCATTGATTTTATTTTATTTTATTTTATTTTTTATTTTTTTAGACCTGCCCATTTGGGCTGGGCATGGGATAGGACCATGCAAATTGTTTGAACCATTCCACCAATGGCATCGCCAGGTTTTTGACTGACACTTCTGGATGTCTCGGAGGGCATAAAAAGCCGAGGCACCTTCCAGAAATCGCAGTTGGGTGTATGGATGTGGTTGAGGGAGGAGGGCTGGCTGCTGGTGCTGGTGTGATCCGATCAAGATTGAGGAGGGAGGCTGGAGGCTTTAGGATTTAAGTTAGGCAGGCAGGGAGGGAATTGAATTTAGAAAATAATTTCTTTTATTCCCTGCAGCTTTGTCTGCTGAAGGGAATAGCAGTTTATTCTTTATTTCTTCTCTGGCAGTTTGTGAGGATTTTTTTTCTGATATTGGATAAAGGGGGAGGTTCGATTGGGAGTGGGAGGTGTGGATTTATTTTAAAAATATATTATATACTACCATTTATTTTCTATTTTCCCAACTTCAATTTCCTTGCACACACACACATTTGAGGTGCAAGCCAAGAACAGAACCTCTATCCTAAGTGATATCCTAACTGCCCACTCGCCCATCCGCCAACGCCGCCACCCGCCTGCGGCCCATGCCACTGCCCGCCCACTTGCCCGCCCGCGGCCGCCGCCCGCCCATGGCCCCCCACCACCACCACCCGCCCGCACCTCCCCCCCGCCACCTGCCCCCCCGTCCCGCCCGCTGCCTAGGGCACAAAAACACCTAGCGCCGGCCCTGATTGCGGGACGCCCCTATGCTCTGGGAAGTCAAATCGCGGTGGATACGACAAACAACAAACAACAAACGGAAACGACAAATTTTTGAAAAATTTCGTGACAAACGGAAACGACCCGAAACGGACCTGTTCCGACAAGCAAAAACTCGAAACATCATTTTTTCTGGTCATGCCGACATCTAGTATTAATCTTTGTTTCCAATTTCTTGGGGTTTTGAAGCTATAGCCAACATAATTCTGATCATAAAATGTCAGGCTCTAATTTCACACTTTGAAAGCAATATGTGAACTGGCATTTGTCATCCTCTGAAATTCAGTCTTCTCTAAATTTTGCACTATGGTTTAGAAATCTAAAAACACACATTAAAAGTTTATATTACTGAGCAATACACATAAAAGGACATACATTAAGAAAGCAGAATAACAAAATGCATTATGTCGGAGGAAATTGTTTTGGAGGCCAAAATTGTATATTACCTACAAAAAGTATGTATTTTTTAAAAATGCACTCAAGAATCTGAATTGTTGTTATACTACATTTTCCATCGCCCCAGGCCAGCTGTTAAAATGAGTACAAAGAAACTAGATCTACAAAAAAAGGAAGACCTGCAAAGGTTGGCAAAGATAGAATGGAGCAGCCAGCTCTGGCCACGGTGATACATGCCCTAGTGATGTCCTGGCTGGACTACTGTAATGCGCTCTATGTGGGGCTACTGATGAAAAACCTCAGGAAACTTCAACAGGTCCAAAATGCAGCAGCCAGACTGCTGTCTGGGGCGGGTTACTGAGATCACATTACACCCCTATTCAAGCAGCTCCATTGACTGCCAATCAGCTATTGGGCACAATTCAAGGTACTGACCTTGAGCTACAAAGCACTATATGGCCTAGGTCCTAGCTACCTCAAAGATTGAAAAGCATGAATCTACCCAGGTGTTAAGGACATCAGGAGAGGCCTTTCTATCCATCTCGCCACCCTCACAGGTATGTCTCATGGGAACTCATGAAAGGGCCTTCTCAGCTGCTGCACCCAGACTCTGGAACTCCTTCCCACTAGAGGCCAGGACTGCTTCATCTCTGCTGTCTTTCTGGAAAGAGGCAAAGACCATTCTCTTCAGGCAAGCTTTCCCAGAATGATGGTCTATCTATTATGTGTCTTTTTATATGAATCTACAGGATCACATAGACTTTGTGTTTATACGTACTACTTATAACCTTATGGGTATATATTGACACTATGGTTTCAATGTTAGTTTCCATCACTCATGACTTTACATGGAACTTTACTCCCCTTTAATTGCTCGCATTCTCTTGTAGCTTTAATGTAATGTTGTCTATTAATACTGAAAGGTTTCCCTCAATTCTTTGTTCTCAATACCTGAACATGTCTTAATGGTACTGGACTCTATCCCTCATTCTGTAAGCCACCTTGGGTCCTTTTTCCCAGAAGAAAGGTGGGGTAAGAATACTCAAATAAAATAAAATAAATACATAAAAAGCACTTTTGGGGGGAGGGTGTCCAACATTCGGGAGCTATAGCACAGACATCCCAAATCCAATCTTTGCCTGACTTGGGGGGGGGAGTTGGCTGAACAATTGCTGCAAGTTTTGCACCTCTAACGTGGGGAGGGACAGTGTTTCCTAATGCTCTGTACGTCCCAAATTGTGTGAACCACAAAGCCTACAGATCACCAGGGTCAATAATAGTTCGGCATTTTTTATTCTTTCTGGGAAGGTACATTTTCCAAAGTGCCATGAAATGAACCACGAAATGGCTTGGTTTGTCAGTTGTTGTTGTTGTTTTGCTTTGTGATTTGTTTTGTGCCCATCTCCACTCAGCCTACATTCCTTGGACTATCACAATGCATATTGCACTGGAAACACTGAAAGTACATAACTTGTGGAATGGAACAGCCAAACAGGTTCATCCAGAAGGTTTTTCATGTTCAGATATGCTCTACCATTTGTCTGATAAGGAACTCTGTACAAGATCAGAACCACTTGAAGAACTAAAGCCATGAGGTGGAAATATAAACTGAAACATTTTAGAAGAACTCTTCCAAGGTCACTCTTACTAGTGATTTAAGAACTTGAGCCCCAATCATGGCTTCAAGTTCATCTTGTCTGGAAAAGGAATTGGAATTTGCAAAAGTTACTCTTTTGAGAGAGAAGAGTCAGAATTGTACAGCCAACATGCCCAGGGCCCGTGCTGTATTGGAAACTCTGAGGTATCATGAGAAAGAAAGTAACTTTCTCAAGTTCTGGAGGAGACGAACGACGTTGAAAAAGTCTAGTTGGCCAAGCCCATGGGGTGAAGAAAGTGTTTCATGTCATTCATCTGCATCCCCATGGAGCAACGGGAAGAGAGGTGGTGACAGGCTCAGAGGGAGACCTGTCCAGTCCTTTGCATGCAGAAATAGGTTGACTTTGACGTGAGGTCTCAAGGGTGGGTGGGCTTAAATTGGGAAAACTTGGCTGTGTGAAGAGATCTAAAGGATCCATCATAAGCTTGGCAGACCTCCTCCTTCCTTCCCCGTGAGAGAAGGAAGAATGCATTAACATTCCCTACAGCTGCCAACAACACCCTCCCTTGTGAACTTTTCACCAGGCGGATTTGCACGTTCCACATTCCTGGATTTTGAAAGAATTCGGAGGGGGACAGGGAGAAACAAGAGATTCATTAAATTTGCTGGTGTTCCTCTAAAGGTAGAAACAGAAATCCCATTGTCCACTCCCTTTGGTGTTGGCCAGGATATTTGTCTTACTTGCCACCTTTCCATTCAAATCACTGCCCACTTGTATTTCCAAACACTAAAAGAGATTGCTACTGAAAATTCAGAATGTGTTATGGGAAGAGTAAAGTATGCACCCTTCCCTATCTTCTTAAAATAAAACGAAGGCCCTTCTGGGAGCCAGTTCATATAATACAAAGACTACAGGGGTCCATCCCATTTCATTGGCCCGACCAAGCTCATTAGGTGAAAAATGGCCTGAATAGGCTCATTAGATAGACAATGCCCTGGTGTGTGTGAAATGAAAACATGGGTGGGGAGAAACCAAGGTGAACTATAAATTGGAAGTGTTCCACCAACTTTTTCTTTGACTGATGAAGCTGCTTGGATGAGTAGCGAAAAGAAGTCCTGTTGCCATGACTCAAATGATCTCCCGGATAACCTCACCTGGATGGCTGAGATTCTCCACGGACACATTACCTCTTGAGAAGCAGAATAAGCAGAATAAGTGAAGCAGCAGTGTGAACATCACATAAAGCTAAGAGCAAATGGTTAGAATTGGAAAAGGTACTCTTTTGGATCACAGCTCCCAAATAATCAGTCAGTGACATTCTGGGATTTATAACCCCCACTAGAGATGGGCACAACTCAAAAAATGGTGTTTCGTTTGTCGTTTGTCATTTAGGGGGCCGTTTTCAGTTCGTTTTCATTTTTGTGAATTTTTTGCAAAAAAATTCATTTTCATTTTGTTACGTAATGAAACAAAAAACAAAAACAAAAACAAAAAATTGCTGTTTCATTAGCATTCATTACAGTTCAATGTATTTGCCGCAACGAAAATGAAACGCATGACAAAATTTCTGTTGTTTCGGTTCGTTTTGTTTCATTTTGGAGACAAAATTCGTTTTTCGTTTCGTTACGTAACGAAATGAAAAAAAAAAACAAAAATGAAACATTGCTCGTTTCGTGCCCATCTCTACCCCCCACCCCAAAATGCAACATTTCCTGTCTCTTCCAAGCATGAGCCATCATCAGGATCACGGGCACAAGTACCACCCCAGCACCTGCACTTGCATGCCTGTATGGACAGATTAGAGGGAAAGAAAGTGCTGAGGATCTATCGAATTGACTGGATTTAACCAATTATCCTTGATGAAAAGAACCTCTGGACACTCAGAGGGAACCAGACTGGAGTTGCTCCTTTCCAATGCAGACATGAAGATCACCTGTCAAGTAGCGATGTTCTGTGTGGTGATACTTTGCCTATGGAATCTGTCTGCCAACCAGACAGCATACCGCCTGTCTTCCATAGTGGAACTCCAGGTGGTATACAACCATCATATTCATATCAATTAAAAAACAAAAAAATAACAAACATATACAGTAATTCAGTAATAATAATAATAAAATGTATGCTTGCTAACACGTTTTAATGTGATGAAATGCTTGAAATATGGAAATTATAAGGTTTTATATTCATGTGAGACTGATCTAAGGGCAGTAAATTATTATTATTATTATTATTATTATTATTATTATTATTATTATTATTATTATCATCATCATCATCATCATCAACAACAACAACAACAACAACAACAACAACATCTGGCAAATACAGCTGCTGGGTGTTAAGCTGGAGTTGGCCTTCTCCAATGATTGAGCTCTTTCCAAGAGCCTAGGATGACTGGAGATATCTTCGTAGAATATTATAATCTTCCTAATAATGTTATCATTTGTAGTTGAGTGATGTTGATATTGTCAATGCCGAGGGTTTTCAGATGTTGACCCAGGTCTTTTGGGATTGCACTCAAAGTGCCTGTTATTATTATTGGTGTTGTTCTTGCTTTCTTGTTCCATAGCTTTTCGATTTCTGTTTCTAAGTCCCGATATTTGATTTTCTTTTCTAGCTCTTTATCACTGACTCTTGCATCTCCTGGTATTGTCACATTGACGATTCAAACTTTGTTTTCTTGCTTCTATACTATTGTAATGTCTGGAGTATTGTGGGCAAGGTGTCTGTTGCATTGGATTCTGAAATCCCAGAGCACCTTGATAATTTCATTTTCGGTAACCTTTTCTGGCTGATGTTCCCACCAGTTCTTGCCTGACAGTAGGTTGTAATTTTTACAAATGTTCTAATGGAGCATTGCTGCTACTTTATTATGACAGGCTGATATTATGACAGTCAAATATTCCTCGTTTTTCTTCTTCACCGGTTGGATGAACTTGCAAGAGGCCTCTGCCTCCTATTTTCCTTGGTAAGTAGAACCTATTGACATCACTTTGTGGATGTAGTGCATGGTTTAATGTCATTGCTTTTCTTGTCTTTCGATCTAATGCTTCTCATTCTACCTGGGTCCAGTTTATAATACCTGCTGTGTATTGCATGACTGGAATAGCCCATGTGTTTATAGCTTGGATGGTATTCTTGCCATTTAATTTTGATTTTAGTATCTTTTTAACTCCTCTGATGTATGCCGGGCTAACTTTATTCTTTACTTCTATACGCTTGATGTTATCTTCTTGTAATACTCCAAGATTCTTATATGATTCTTCTTCATTCAATGATTTTATGAACTTATTAGGCAATAGGCATATCAATTCCTTCAGTCTTTACTATCTTTCCTCTGATGATGCTCAGGGTTATGCACTTATCTAATCTGAATTCCAATGCAATATCATTGCTGAAAATTTGCATTGTATTGAGTATTGACTCAGTTTTTTGTTGTGATTTCCCATACAGCTTCAAATTATTGATACGTATACAGCAAATGTTTTATTCGGCTTGATGTTTTTATATTTAATAACCCATATCTGTCTTATTCAATATTTTTGTGAGTGGAATTAGAGCAATTACAAACAGCAGGCTGATAGTGAATCACCTTGTAATATTTCTCTCCTGATATTGACACAGCCAATTTGTTCACCATCGATGGTATTCCACTTTTTCAGCTTCATTGGTATTCCACTTTTTCAAATTGTATCCAATCATGTGGCAAATAAACTCAAGTTGGTTCTGTGATACAATTATCATCTTGTCCAATAATTCCTGACTATTCTAATTCTTTTGTTCAAAAACGTATCAAGTGGCTTTTAGTATCCAATCATGTGACAAAGGGTCAAATGATTTCTTTGGTCAAATTGTTCAGCGAGTCTTGAATGCATACTGGTTAGATGTTCCAGGCAAAATCCATGCAATTCATCTTCTCCAGGGGTAGTCCCAATTCTTAATTTTTTTAGTTCCTGCTTTAACCATTTGAAATGTAATATCCATTCCATTTAAGCTAGCAGCATCTGTGCTCAATTTGACTGTCTCTAACCAACCTGCTTGCTTATTATAATTCTTGGGATTATCTCAGATATCCCACCAGAAGCGTAGCATTTCATTTGATGATAGTTTTATTCTGCTATCTGTTGTCTGGTCTGCAGTCTTGATAGAAATTCACTGGTAGAACCTCTTCTGGTTACTCTGAAAAAGCCTATTTTGTTTGAATTACTATATTCTATCTTCATATCTTTGAATCTTCTTTGAGACTGCTATTATTTGCTGTTTGACCATTTCTAGAGCTTCTTTGATATTCCTTTTGTCCAGATGGTATCTCTTGATCAAGTGGCCTTTGGTCTTGTTATTCAGCTTCTTTTCTTTCATGTCTTTCAATGTTCTGGCATCTGATCGTAATGTACCAATTTTATTTTGGAGCCTTATCTTCCATGCTGGTACTGCTGGCATTCTACCTTTCTTCCTTATTCTTTCTGGCATTAGGTCTTCTGTTGCTATCAAAGCAGCACTATACATTAACTGGTTGGTTTCTGCAAAGTTCTGCTTTCAATATTCTCTATTGCAGCATTTATGTTGGCTAGTAATTTCTTAGGCATGAATTTAATTGATAGTAGTCTTACAGCTCTTCATGTGATTCATTATTCTTTCTTTAAGCTTTTCTTGGTCTTCAGTCAGCTGTCTTTTATCAGATTGTGATGAGGGCAGAAGAAAGGCTTGTACTTGATCATTATTTGGTAAATCTACATGCTTTGATGCTTCCTCTACTGCTGATACTACCTGTGGTACACTGATACTTTGGATTTTTTGAATGTCTTGAATTTCTTGAATTTCTGCAGCTTGTATATTGCTTTGTATTTCATTTAATTGAAGCTGTGTGAAAACATTAGGTCAGGTGATGAATTGTTGCTGATCAGCTAGCCTCTGTTCTATTAGGTCTAATTCTGGGTGCAATTCCTTCCAGTTGTTGTGCATTATTTTCAGATATCCTCGTCTATTCAGACCTGAGTTGTAATAACAAATCATAATGTCTGTATTTCTGACATTATTTCTGCCTTGCTTGTATAGGATTTTCATTATTAAGAACTTCAGGTTGATGTTGGTTTGCTTCCAGTAGCATTGCAGGGGCCGGCCCTGGTTGCTCAGCCAGTTGCCCTGAGCCCTGTAGCCCATTTGTTGCCAGACACCCAGGGACTTCAGTATTTAACTCAGTCCTTGTTGACCCGGGCATCAACCGATCCAGTTTGGGATTCTTCAGACCATTTTGCTTGGGAGACACCCTTTGTCCGACTTCTCGACAGTGGCCTGTCTATTATGGTTCTGTATAGCTTAGCCCACTGTGTCCTCAAAGCACGCAAGCCCCACCACCATGACAAGGTTACGTGCATATGGAGGGATTATTATTATTATTATTATTATTATTATTATTATTATTATTATTATTATTATTATTATTATTATTATTATTATTATTATTATTATTATTATTATTATTATCATCATCATCATCACACAGCAGACTAAGTTGGATTTTGTATTACCAATCACTAGTCGAATGCTTCCCAAGCGTTTAGGAGTATGTGATGTATCGGCGAATTATGCGAGCAGATCCCAGTAAGGCGGCTTTCTGCAGCTGATTGATGGTGACTTTGTCAACTCCAATTTCTTCTAAATACTTCCTTAGCTCTTTAGGCACCGCACCCAGCTTGCCAATTACCACTGGTACCACATTATTATTATTATTATTATTATTATTATTATTATTATTATTATTATTATTATTATTATTATTATTATTATTATTATCTTAAATGAAAAGGAATGCAATGAGAAGCACTGATTTCAGCAACCACCAGTTTGAGCCAACTACTCATAATGGCTGCTCTTCAGATTAACAGAACCCCCCTTGAACAGACAGCTGTGGGGGGGGATGATGTGTTTTCTGCCCCCTGATGCTTTAGACCACCACCTCACATGGCTTCATGGTAAGGTGGGCCTTGCTATCAATCAGAGTGAAGGTACCATCTGCTCCCCATACTGTAGCTTAAGTTGGAAAACACAGGTGCCAAGCACATTGGGATGAGGGCTTTCTGGTGAGAGACTTGGGCACAACGGTGCATTGTTGGCAGCAGGAGGAAATTGTCAAGAATTCTATTCAGCCTCTTGAGTGACAAATCTACTGTTTCATTTCACTCCCCCACCCCACCTCCGGAGAGCAACACTGAGAGGGCAGGAAGGCTGTAGATAGACAAGCAGTTGGCTCTTCTGGCTTTTAAATATAATTTTTTTAAAGTTTGGGTAAACAGTTTCCATTGAGAAAGATTCCCAAACCACTGAAAATATTTAAAAGCACCGCTTCTACAAATAGACCTCTCCATGATGGACGAGTGTAGCTTTTCCCAAGATTCATTCCTTACGTTGGCTGAACCCAATGCTTTCCCAAACAATTCCTCACTGATTCCTTAACTGAAATCTATCATTTTGTTTTCCCACCAAGATTTCAGTTAACTGTAGCTCTGTTTACAGTCTATTAAGGCAGGCCAAAATCTGTAAATTTGTGTGTGTGTGTGTGTGTGTGTGTGTGTGTGTGTGTGTGTGTGTGTGTGTGTGTGTGTACTCTTAGGTCTACATCTATACAGAGAGCATTCTAATTTCAAAACAAGGAAGAAACCGCTCTACTGGTTTTAAAATGTACTGTATTTGGTAATTGTGAAATGTGTGCTATATTTGTCAGACAGTCTTTTTAGAAAATGATGTAAAGTGTTGTATATTTTTAAAATATCCAGAGAGTGCTTTAGCACTGTGGGATGGCATATAAGTCGGGGGGGAGGGGGAACCAACTACTATTTAACAATTCCTTGAATAATATCCCTTACTGACACTTTTTGTTCCACCCAGGAATGGATCAGTCCATTCTATGTCTGTGTCAACTTCACCCCCTATGTTTATTCCAAAGGTTGAAAACATTCTATATAAAAACCTGTAAATATAAATTTAAGTGGGCAATGTAAACCTGTTTGGGTGGAAAAATAAGACATATTTATGAGCATGGCTTTGACAAAAATGCATTTATAAATGTATTTTGGATCTGTCCCTAATACAGGGATAACATTGATGAAGACATCTTCTGAGCCAATCAGCACAGTATAGCCTTCAAATAAATTACAAAACAACAACAACAACAACAACAACAACAACAACAACAACAACAACAACAACAACAACAAAACAACAACAACAACAACAACAACAACAACAAAGTTATAGTGTTTGCAAAATGACCCGAGTGCTATAAATGATCAATAAATGGTCACGACTGAGCAAACAAGGGCCTTTAAGAACCTTGGTGTTGTTTTTCAGTCTAATGGCTCCCATGAGGCACATGCAAATACATTGCCCAAGTGGCACAGAGATCCACCTCCCAGTGTTGAATTATTTTTATACTGGGGGAAGCTGTTTTAAGATTGTTTCAGGTCAAATTTCTTAGCTAACTCATTTAAGGCATAGAGCTGGGTCCTCTTTCACCTCTTTGGAAGTAAGTACAATCAAGATTTCTGAAAGTTATTCCTCAGCAACCCACTGGGTTCCTGGGGTACCTAAAGTCGGAGCTAGGGTTTGGCTAGCTTTTCTTTCTAGTTTCTGGTTGAAACTAATCCTCCCAAAAGGCATAGGCTTGTATACAGTATATGTATTACAAGATAACCATCCATCAATTTGGAAGAAAGCCCTATCTATCCAACTTAAAGGATAAAGCTTCTCTGAGGAACACCTCATTGGCACAGGACACGCTGCAGCTAGCCAAGTCCTCAGGCAATATATTATGGAGTTTGAGAGGCAGCATGATTTAGACACAACCTTCAGGAATATATTGATTCCTCGTTGTTACCAGAGATGGGCATTAATTAAAAAAACAAATTGCAAAATTCATTCAAAAATTGCTAATTCATTGGTTCATATTCAAAAGAAAGGATACCCAACAATTATGAATTGATGAATTTTTGGCAATTTTTGATTCATTGGACTATAACATGGCTACCAAGGGACCCATAGTTAACAAATGTGCAGGAAAACCTTCTATGACTCTTTCCTGACTCTTTTCTCCAATCCCTCCAAGTTTGGAGAGCTTAGATTTATGGTGTCTATGTTATGCATCCCCGAAGAACCCACCCACCCACATCATAAAGTCCTCCCATGTACCTAGAGAAACCAAACCTGCAGAAAAGCTTTCTCTGACTCACCTCTACAATCTCTCCAAGTTTGATGAAGGTTGGGGTTTACCCAACCCTGTTGCTGTGAGGCACTTTCCTAGGGGTTGCCACTCTGTGGTTATATAACTCAGATGTCAGAAATTTCTGGCCATGTAATTTAAGAGAAAACTGTTAACAACACAGTGGAAACGAGACCGAGTGGGATCCAGTCAGACCATTTATAGAAACAAATTCCCCAGTTGTAGCATGGAAGAGTATCTCATAGGAAAGACTGTTTCATGCACCTTGACCAGTTTTGTTGATGCCATAACAAGGAGCTAGAGGGAATTCAGCTGTCATAATGGCAGGCTAGTGGATTCGATCTTGCCATTACGCGCCATCACAAACTACATTTCATTTGTCCTTAAGATTCAGGTTGCTATGATGGACTAGGACTCAGGAGGCCTTGTTCAAATTTCCACTCTGCCCTGGAAACCCCCTAGTAGGGTGGAACTGGTAAAAACATCCATAAATATCTCACATACCTTGAAAGCCCTATTGAGATCACTATAAATTGGTTCTGACTTTATGGGATATAATAAGTCTTAACTCATGCTTAGATAATCAGGCCTTCTTCCAGGAGCTTTATCTGCTCTACATGCAAGCCAGCTTTCATCAACTAAAGGGAGGGGTGGGTGGGAGTTTTTAGTTCTTGAGTTTTTGTCTGTTAGATTACCTGGGAAGAAGGCAGACCTGCGGCAACAGAAGTCTCCCCATCAGATGGATGAAAAGTGGTTCCTTTGGAAATTGGATGCAATTTATAAAGGCCAAGGAAAAACCTCTGCAGCAAATGCACATTTATTTGTTTTTTATTTCTTAAATTTATATACTGCCCCATTAGGGCAATACATTATTCTGGGCAGCTTACAGTAATAAAAACGCACAAATAAATTTAAAATGAAGTGCACAACATCATTGAGATTTGGCAGAATAATAGAGAAATAGTCCTTGTACTGCTCCTGGTACAGTGGTACCTCTACTTATGAGTTTAATCCGTTCCGAATGCAAGCTCATAAGTCGAACAACTCTTGCTTTTTCCAGAGAATCTTGCCTTCTCATGATGTGTTTAAAGTATGACAGCAATATTTTTGCTTTCAGAGATAGTTCAGAGTTCATTTGATCTTAGACCTACTTGCTCATCTTTTCTGGGAGGCCAGGGTTAGGGCTCTTCCAGTCCCACATTTCAAACAAATCAAGTTTTTTCCAAGTCTTCATTTTTCAACTGTCCAGCTTTAATTCAGAATTCCAAGAGTGTGGATGATCTTCTTCTTCTTGGTCTCCAGTGACACATTCTTACACTTAATTGTCTTTTTAACTTCCCTCACAGCTGCCCTTCTGAGTCTCTGTCTCTGTCTGGTTTCTTAGCCACAGACTCCACTTGGATTGGTGACTAAGCAAAACTTGATACAATCATTAATTGTATCAGTTTCGACATTGTCAAATTAAAGTTGTGTGGCATTTCTACAGTCATGATTTTGGTCTTTTTAATAGAGGTGGGCATGAAACAGAAAACTGATGCCCGAGCCCAATTCAAAGTGCTTGTTTTGACATATAAAGCCCTAAACGGCTTAGGACCTAGATACCTGAAGGACCGCCTCCTTCCATATGAACCTACCCGGCAATTAAGATCTAGTCAGGGAGCCCTCCTGAAAGAGCCATCCCTTAAGGAGGTGAAGGGGATGGCTTGCAGGAATAGGGCTTTTTCAGCAACTGCCCCCAGACTATGGAATACCCTCCCATATGAGACTCGCCTGGCACCGACGTTGCTAACATTTCGGCGCCAGGTAAAAACCCTCCTATTCCAAAAGTTTTTTAACTAATGATTGTGGGCCCTGATGGCAATTTTAGTGGTGTGTTTTTAATGTATTGTATTTATTGCATCTACATGTTTTATTGTTTTAATTTTATTGTATTTGATGTTTTAACTGTTTATTCTTATTGTGAGCCGCCCAGAGACCTTTGGGTAGTGGGCGGCATACAAGCTAAATAAATCAAATCAAATCAAATCAAATCAGTTCATTCTGTTTCGGGCCCACAATTGGTTCAGTTCAGTTCAAAAGTTTGTACGAACTGAACCAAGCCGAACTGGTTCGAGTCCAACTTACCAGCAGCGGCGACGGCGGTGGTTATCCTGCCAGTGGAGGCGACGGCAGGACCTATTTGAGGCACTGGCTTGGGGTAATGCCTCTCAGCTGAGAGGCGCTAGATTCCTTGTGCCTCTATTTTTAAAAATTATTATTTATTTATTTTTCCAGCACCGACCACGCCCCCTGGGGCTGGGTCGACACTTGTTTATTTTTTTTTTATTTTCAGCACCGACCATGTGGCCCCAGGGGCCAGGTTGTTTGTTTGTTTGTTTGTTTGTTTGTTTAATTTTTCCAGCGCCAACCATACAACCCCTGGTGCTGGGTCAGTGCTTGGTTTTGTTTTGGTTTTTTTCAGTGCCGACCACGCAGCCCCTGGGGCCAGGTCGGCACTTGTTTTTATTTTTTTTATTTTTTTATTTTAGAGCACTGACCATGCAGCCCCAGGAGCTAGGTCGGCCCTTGTTTGTTTGTTTAAAAAAAATGGGGGGGCAACGCCTCTACAGGGCTAGCTTCGAAGTTCCAGGAGGTCTTTCCAGCACGGTGGCAACATGGTTAGTGGAGGGGTAACGAAAAACGAAGTGAATGAAATGGAAATTTTGATTTCGTTTCATTTTGTTTTTCTTTGATGGGTTGGTTTCAAGTCAAGTCAAGTTTATTGCGGTCATATGACCCATATCTGCAAATATACAGTAAAAGGCAAGAAAAAAGCAAAGAGAAGTACTAATAAATAGGAGCATGGGAATGGGTGGCCAAAATGATCTCTGCTCTCTTTCGAATGGCAGCTAGAAAGAACTTTGCAACCTGTGCTGTAACATGTGAGTTCCTGTCTATTAGACAGTATTGAACTAACCACTTGGAAGGGTGGCCTTGGAATTTTTTCAACAGTGGACAAATTAGGGTATTCCTAATTTGTTCATAAAGTGGACAAAATAAAAGCACGTGCTGAAGAAACTCAGGAGCCTCGTTTCCACATGGGCAAAATTTCGTTTCATTTCGTTTTTCTTTGATGGGTTGGTTTGTTATTTGTTTCGTTAGCTAACAAAATGAATAACGAATAACGAGATGAATTAAAAGTTTGTTTCATGCCCATCTCTACTTCTTAATCTTCAGCTTCCATCCTGCTTTGGAAAGTTCTTCCATATTCACCAGACATCATTTCCAGTCATTGCCGCTTTCTACCAGTAAGACTGTTTCATCAGTATATCTTCAAGTACTGATGCTTCTTCAACCACTTTTCACTCCATCTGAATATAGTCTGACCTTCCGTATGATATGATATGAGTGCAGACTGAGCAGACAAGGGGACAAAATTCACCCTAGTCTGACAGCTTTGCCTATAGGAAATCATTCTATCCCGTCATATTCTGTCTTAAAGACAACTTCTTTTCCATAACATAAGCTACTCATTGGGAGAATCAATTGCCGAGATACATCCATTTGTTTCAAAACCACCCATAATTTCTCGTGATCCACTCAAAGACTTGGCTATAATCTATAAATCATGGACTGATCTTCTGAAATTCTTTGGTGCAATTCTTCTGTTTGCACCTTCTCTTTATTTTCTTCTGGTCAGACAGTGTGCTTCCCTGTTGGTCATTCAGCATTCCTAAACTAGGTCTAATTTGCCCTTTGATTTCTTGAATCTTCTGGAAGAGATATTTTATTTTTTCACCTAGATGTTCCTCTAGATGTCTTTGCACTGGTTGCTGTAGTTCTTGTTGTCTCTCCATGGCCATCACTGAAAAACTGCATTCAGGGTTTCAGTCATATTTCTGTCACCTCTTATTTTTGCTTCTCTCCTGTCCTTTACAATTTTTAAATGTTTCTTCCATCATCCATCTAGTTTTTTTCTTTCATTTTTACTCCACAAATTATCTTTTGGCATTCTTCCCTAATAATGTCTCTGGTTTCAATCTACAGTTCTTCTGGCTCACAGTCAATTAAAGTTTAGTAATGCAAATCCGTTCCTTATGTAGACTTTAAATTCAACAGGAATGTCATTTAAATTATATTTTGGCACTACAGTTTTCAATTGTTCTTTTTTTAGCTTTGTTCTAGTGTTGGATATTAACAACTCATGATCAGTACCACAATCTGCTTCTGGTCTTGTTTTGGCAAAGAGGATGCAGCTTCTCCATCTCCTGCTTCCAATTATAAAGCCTATTTAATTTCTATATAGACCATCTGGCCATATCCATGTGTACAGTCATCTTTTCAATCAGGGCTGCAACTGGGGAGGCAGGGAGGAGGGGACACATGACCTGGGTGTTGTGCTGGAGGGAGCATCAAAATTATTTCTGGGCAGAGGTAGTGTTACAGGATGGTGTCCCATTCTCTCCCTGCTGTCTTCCACAGAACCCTGCTAGGAGAGGAGAGGAGAAAGGAGGAGGCATCAGTGGTAGCCCCACACCCTCAGGGAACAACAGAGGGCCAGGACTTACTGGAGGATGGCCCACCACAAGATGTGGGCATGAGGGGGGTGGCTGGCTTGGCTGTTGGCACACACTCTCTCTCCTTAGACATCTCCCAGGAAGAATGAACACCAGCAAGGGAGGTGCATGGGAGGATTGGCCACAATAGCCCCACCCACCCACCGACGAGTGCAAACCAAAGTGGCAGTACTTCCCAGGGAGTAGGAGCTCCCTCTGGCAGAGATGGCGCTCCCACCCACCCATTCTGCACAATGAAGGGCCACTGCATACATGTGCCCGTGTACATCTGCATAAAGGCAGCCCTATCCAGCCACTTTCTCCAGTGCCAGCAGGACCTGCCTCAAAGGGGCAGCAGCACACCCTGCCTGTGGGGGCAAGGGGCCCCAGAGAGCTGCCTCCCATCCTGTCAGACAGCTACCAGCAGCAAGTCTTGTGTCTCGCAAAACTGCAAGGCTGGTTGTGTGTGGGGGGGTGAGAGGTGCATTGAAGAGCACATTTGGTTCCCTCTTGCCTCCTGCACTTCCTCCACAGCAGCTTAAGGGAAGTTTGCTGGAACTAGGGGTACTGAAGCCCTTGGGGGGCATGCGGAGCCACAAAGTGCAGTAGGCGAGCAGAGGAGGGAGTGGGTCTAGGGGTGCCAACACCTCCTTCACCATCCCCTCTCTCTCTCTCTCTCTCTCTCTCTCTCTCTCTCTCTCTCTCTCTCTCTGTGTGTGTGTGTGTGTGTGTGTGTGTGTGTGTGTGTGTGTTGCATCATAACCCATGGGAGAGGTGCAATCCTTGTTTGCCCTGGGTGACACAGGCCCTAGTTGTGGGCCTCTCTTCAGTTGTTTGAAGTATGCATTTGCAATAAACAGGTTGTTGGCTTTGCAGAATTCTGTGAATCATGCACCTGCTTCATTTCTGCCCATATTTTCCAACAACATTTGGTTCTGCTTGGTACCCTATGTTTGGGTTCCAATCACCTATGATTATAAGCATGTCTTGTTTTGGTGAGTGATCATTTTCCCCTTGGGAACCTGTGTAAATGCTTTCATTTTCATCTTCTTCAGCCTTGGTAGTTGGAGCATAGAACTAAATGATCATTGTCTAATTGTCATTATTTGGTCAGACTTTACATTATAGGCCTCAACTGACTGTGTTATATCTTGTTTCAGTGAAAAAGCCACCCCATTTCCAGACTAGAACATTTTGTAGTTAACTTACTGAAAATATCTCATTCTAGTCTGATTTAGCTTACTGTCACCAAGCACTGCAATGTTTATGTGTTCCACTTCTTGCTTTACCAGTATAATACTAGCTAGCAGTATTACTTTTCACAAAGGTAATCCATGGTCCAATCAGGAAGTGCACCTGACGGATGCAGTGGAACACCTTAATGGAATGTCACACACATCCTGAAATGAAAAAAACAACTCTTTAATTACTGGTAGTCTGCCATTGCCAGGGATGTAACTTTTGTTACAGTGGCAGAGCTCCTTAAGAAGACTGCCTCTTGTTTTTAAAAATTGATGGGAAAATCCTATCTTGAAACATTCATGTTAGCTACTTTCAAATGTATCAACTTAAAAGAACTTTAAAAGTAACTTTCAAAAATACCCAAGAAAACTCTTTGTACCAATAATGTAACATAGTTTCCTGTTACATTACATGTTTTATTTTGTTTTTCTTTCCTTTTGCCTGAAATTCTTGAAAAAACTAACACAGCTACCCTCTCTGAAACCTGTTACATTATATATCTCACTAGATAGCTCAATGGATTAGGTATCTGCCTGTGAAACCAGAGGTTGGGAATTTGATTCCCTACTGGGCCTCCTGCAAGTAGAGCCAGCCTGTGTGGCCTTGGGCAGGCTGCGCAGTCCCAGGGTGCCCCCATAAGAAGAGAATATTAAACCACTTCTGAGTACTGAAGAGCCTTGTGGCATAGTGGTTAAAGGCCTGAACTGCAGCTGTAACTGTGCTCACAACCTGGGGTTCAATCCCAAGTAGCCGACTCATGGTTGACTCAGACTTCCATCCTTCCGAGGTGGGTAAAATGAGTACCCAGCCTGCTGGGGGTGGGGTGGGGATATGTAGCCTGCATACTGTAATTAAACTGTAAACCACCCAGAGACTACTTGAAGTGGTATGGGGCAGTCTATAAGCAGAACACTTTGCTTTACTGTATTTGTTACCCAGAAAACCTTGAAAAGGGTCGCCATAAGTCAGAACTGACTTCACAGCACATGTTAAAGGTTATTCTTATCTTACTTTTGAAATGCAATTTTATATACACTTATTACCCAAAAACATAGTATCTAGCTACAGGAATCTATGTTACTTCTACCTTGAAACTTCTAAGATCTTATGTCTGGACTTAGATCACACAACTCTTGTCAGATAAAGTTGGAAGAGCATAGTCATGGATGCTATCCTAAGTTAACAGGAGGAAAAACGGGAGATAAATGCAAATAGTAAAGATAACTAGTGGTAAGTAAGCATGCATTCCCACCCAGTGTGGGCTCAATCACTTAACAACCAATGCCTTTAAGAAGATGTACTCTGATTCCCCCAACTTATAGAAAGAAAGGTGTGTGCATATTGCACAAAGGAGTGATTCAGCATAATTTCTGCAATTATTTTTAATGCATCGTCCTGCTGGTTCACTTCCTACGTTGTTTTGGACAGCTCGATCTGCAAGTAATTTAGCCGTGTTTTCTCAGAGTGCCTGGCGAGAAGACATTCCACTTGTTTATATTGGAGACACAATTTCAGGCAATTGACACAATTTTGATTGATTAAATAATGACTTTCTTCCTCGTTTTATGGGCAATTTGACATTTCTGTCATGATATAGAAAAGGTAAGCGGCTGTCATCAGTGTGCCTATTACGTGACGGGCAGACAGCCATGCAGGAGTCTTAGTAGCTCATGATAGGAGCTTTTCAGTGAAACCTTCAAATTTTCATTTCTCCAGTCAGTTCTGGAGACAAGGCAAATGATTAAATAAGTCAAGGGGGAGAAGGCCAACCTGAGGTCAATTGCAGGTGTTTTAAGCTGTCAGCATTAGGTTTTAATCATACGTTAGCATGCTGGGTTGAGGTACACTCTGTGTCTAACTTTTAAAGAAACAAACACCCTTTTCTTTCCACACAAAAAAACCTTTCTGTTCTCCCAAAGATCGGTAGACTCTCTCTTCCACATGAAATATAATTTCCAAAAGAAGACTCACGTTACCAGGGCTACATTACCGAGTTCATGAATGTCGTTTAACTAAAATGTAAATCAAAGATGTATCATGGTAAAAGGACATAAAACCCTACCTCACTTGATTCAATAATATAAAATACCAAAAAAAGAATGATTTTGTATCTATTCCGCAGATAATATCCAACAAATGAGCTGAGTCTTCATTAATCCAGTTAGAAAGCAGTTCTGCACGTCTGGCTTTGGAAAGTGGTATTCTCTCTCTCTTTTTAAAACCTTTTTTAAAGATCTGTTTTGCACACCAGTCGCAAGATCTAGAAGAGAGTCCAATGGCAACCATTCAAAAAAAAATCTGAACTTTTGCAACGATAAGGGGCAACAACAGAATACTTCTTTTAAAGTGTTTTGATACTTTTTCAAAAAGTTTTCAAAAAGGAACAAGATAGCCATATGTCATATATTAAATGGTAAATTTGTTAAGGAATAGTCTGGCGACATAGGTTAATGAACTAGTAATGTCTCAGTTGACTACTGGAATACACTGTGTATAGGGCTACCCTTTAAGACAACACTGAGACTGCAGCTATTGAATATGCAACGGCTAGACTCCTGACACTTTACTGTGCGTATCTATACTATGCTTTTACTGTCACACCTTTCTGCAGTTCAATTCCATTTTGGCTGCCATAGCTCTGTCTTATGGAATGCAATGAAATGAAGGATTGGTGAGCTTCATGCTATTGCGCAGGGGACATCTGGGTGTATTCACAATGCTTCTCCACTCCTTCTATGACCCCCACCAGGACAAGACTCTAGCTGCACCATCTAGAAGTCACTTAATTGTGTGAAGTAGGAAGATTTAAGAATAATCATATAAGGTGGGGCTACTGGGATACAGGACAAAATTTCTGCAACTGTGGAGAAATTCAATCGATGCAGCACTTATTTGCATGCAGATTATGTCCCACCGTGAGCACAGCAGAAGATCTAGCAAATGGCCAAGATAACATTATTAAAGTAACCTTTAATTAAAGTATTAAAGTTTCTTGTCAAGAATAGTCTAATAATCTGAACGTTTTAATTAAGCTGCCTTGGGTCCTTTTCCAAGGAGAAAGGCGGGGTAAGAATACTCTAAAATAAATAAATAAAATACATTTTACCTATACAGTAGGACCCCGATATCCGCTGGGGATTGGTTCCAGGCCTACCCATGGATAATGAAATCTGTGGATAAGAGAGAACGCCAAAACCTCCCCCAAAACTGCTGTTTTGTGACAGTAGCTTGCTTTCTGGCTGCAGTTTTGAGACAGTAGCTTGCTTTCTGGCTGCTATTTATGACAGTAGCTTGCTTTACACTGCTGTTTTATGAGAGCAGTTTCCTTTACAGCTACTGTCTGCTTTGTGGCTGCTGAATTATTTATTTAATTTTTTTCTGAAAACTGTGGATAACTGAATCAGTGGATGATTAATCAGTGGATATGAGGGTCCTACTGTACTTCATATACATGCACAATTTTAAATGGTACAGTGCTGTGATGTGAACAAAGAAAAGTCCTGAGGGATGCTGGGATTTGTAATTTGGGGAGGGACATAGAATTCTCTGCTTGTGCACTTCCCCAAACTACAGCAAAGAACTGTACATCCCTCACCAAAGTGCAAATTCCAGTACCTTATAGGATGGAGTCACAGTCATAAAACAGGAATCAAACTACCGTAATTGGCTACTATAAATAATCCCCACAGGACATTGGTTCAAAAATGAATTCATTTGTTGTTGTTGTTGTTTTAATTTTAATATGCTGATGATCCCAGTTAAAAGGTCTAAGTCAGTTATTCCTGACCTTTGGTCCCTAGGTGTTTTTGGATTAACATTCCCGGAAGCCTTCACCACTAGCCATTCTGGCCACGATTCCAGGGAGCTGTCTTCCAAGAACATCTGAGGACCCAAAGTTGGGAGCCATTGCTTTAAACCAGTGGTTCTCAACCTGTGGGTCCCCAGATGTTCTTGGACTGCAACTCCCAAGAAGCCTCCACCACTCGCTGTGCTGGAAGGGGTTTCTGGGAGTTGTAGTCCAGGAACATCTGGGGACCCATAGGTTGAGAACTACTGCTTTAAACAGTCTGGAGACAATACCTGCAGGAGCTCCTTGCCCTGTGCACACCTGTTTGGATCTTTTTCTACAGGGAGCAGCCATGTGCGTACAACGTGTCAGTGTAACAACAGTGCCATCTAGTGTCTTCTCCCCGCTTTTAAAGATCAGCCAGAGCAGGAAGATAATTATATGGTATTTTTGAATCAATGTTGATGAAACAATAAATTCTCAATGCAACATTGAAAAATTTGTTTTTAAAAGGAATATTTTTCCTCCCTGATTGGAATAACTCCATTGCTACATTACTGTGGTAAAAAGAAGGCAATATCAAATTGTGATAGCACAAAAGTTGCATTGTATTGTATTGTAACTGGAGCATCAGGAATACCATTGACAGGAGAGACCTCTGGCACTGTTTGTAGTCAGAATCCCTCCTTGAATCTGTAATTTAAAAAAATCCAATAATGGATGACAAAAAATGTACATGTTCATTTGTGTTTGCATAAATGTCTGCATTTGATTTATACCCCTGCTTTTCTGCCAGGAAATAACACTCCAGGTAAAATCAGTTTTGAAAAATTTAAGCCATTAAAATCAGATTTTTAAATTAAAAATACATCAGTGCAAAGAAAACAACCATTTGCAGTCAGTGAAATTCCCCTTTAGCAACATTCTAGCTGAGATTCATTCTAGCTGTCAATTTTTAAAAAAATCTGGAGATGATCACACAGAACCCTTTACTTATTTTCTATCAACGATGCCTTCAAGTCAGAGAGAAAGACCTTTTTCCCAAAGGCTGAATATGTCACACAAAGAGCCTTATTCAAGCTAACTATGACTTTACAAGTCATGACCAGCACTTTGAACTAGAGATGGGCACGAACCACCAAATTGGCAGTTCTTGCTGGTTTGTTTATCGGCTGGCGAGGTGTTCAAAGCTTTCCAGACCCATTTCCACTCAGAGACAATGCCTATTAGAGAGGTGGGGCAGGAAAGCCAGGCCGCTGCTTCTGAGTGGGTGCCCACTGGAGCTGGGAATTGCCAAACACCTGTTTGGTCAATAAAGGAACTGGCACAAAAACCACCAGTTTAATGGTTTGTGCGCATTTCTACCCAGGAACAGACCAGGAGCCAGTAAAGCTGTCCTGTGAAAGGAGCTCATGTAATTTATAACAGGATCCAGACGGGCTTCAGAATTGGTACCTGAACTTATTTTTTCAATTAAAGCAATGGTTCTCAACCTGCGGGTCCCCAGATGTTCCTGGACTGCAACTCCCAGAAATCCTGGCTAAGTCAGCTAGCGGTGAAGATTTCTGGGAGTTGCAGTCCAGGAACATTTGGGGACCCACAGGTTGAGAACCACTGAATTAAAGCCAGCCTTGTAGCCTTGGGAAAAAATATATACAGTCCCAGAGCATCTCCAGTAGAAGGGAATCATCAATCATTTCTGAGTACTCTATACCCGGGAAACCCTGCAGAAGTCATCCAAAGTCAAAGTCAACTAGATGATGCATCATTACTATTAATCTGTATCACAGACTCAGCATATATCATCATTCTTTTAAACTTGAGGGCCAGAATGTTCTAACTGTTGATCTGAGTCAGACAGCATGGGAAAGCTTTTGGATCAGTATCAACATCTTAGAACTAAGAATGGCCCAGAGTATGACATCAAATAAATAAATGATAGAATTCTCAAAATATTTTTAAAAAATCTCTCAAAACTGGTGCTGTAAAAACATATCAGCATCCAACAGTCAAATATTCTTTGGAAGCAAATTTCAAAATTAGAATTAGCAGGAAAGTTTTGAAAGTCATTTTTTTGGATTACAGACACCTAATCCCCTACCAGCAGGGAGGCTTCTAACCACCTAAACTTTTGAGTTTTTTTCCCCTCTGTTATGTACATACAGTAAGACCTCCATATCATCTGGGGATTGGTCATAGTTTTTCCCTTTGGGGTGGAGGGGGGAGAGAGAGCAAGGAAAAATAGAAACAGAACAAATTGCTGTATTTTCACATGCATTCCCAGAACTGACCACTAGAGGCTCTGGGTTAGTATTCTTCACTCGCTCTAGTGGCTGGTTCTGGTAATGCATGTAAAAATAGTTTTTTTCCCTCTGGATTTTTCTCTTTTTCATATTTTTAACATTTTCAGACCTTGGATAAGTGAATCAGTGGTTCACTGATAAGGGGGTCCTACTGTAATATATTTCTACCAGTGGGTGTCAAGGAAAGGCCTCATTGAAAGATCCTGAAGAAAACTTGTAATTAAATCTTTCACCTACAGAATCATGTGAAGGCATCTTTATTCATGGATAATTCTCAAATGGACCCTCCATGCTTAACACTTCACTTGAGAATACCTGATGCTGGGTTAAAAAGAACAGGGTCCCTGGTTTGTCACAGGACCACTTGTACTATTAAGCAATATGAATCAATTGCCATAGGGGGCAGCCAAATTTGGGTTGAACGCACACACCCTTGTCTTGCATCCCCTTAAAATACCTCATAGTCTCAAGTGTTGACGAAGACTCAGTTCTGTTGGCATTATTGATAAAGGTCCAGCGGGCATCTCTGTACAAGACATAGAGGAACGGTCTGTCTTTTGCTTTGTTAAAATATCTCAGGGAGTTTTGCCACTGCTTGTAAGCTTCCTGGAAGCATCTAGTGGGCCTCCCTCTCAGAACCACACTCTGGCACCAGATATTTGGCCTGGCTCGGCTCTTCCTATTTCTTTATGGTTTCCAACCAAACTCTCTTTCCTAAGGATTTTCCATCCTGTACTGGTGGCATTTCTTTTTCCATTATGTTATTCTGCAGCAATGAGGCACGTTAAGTCTTTTTTTCTTACATACTAGGCCAAAGGGATTATCACGCTGATATTAACGAAGCTTAGCAAGCATTTGTCAAAGAGATCTCCATCCAGTGATATCTTTGGGTCCTGCTTGACTTGCACTAGGAGACCAATCTTAAACCTTGCTGCTAAGAATCTGAAAAACAGACTTTGCATTCTTGGCATAAAATTTCTGGCTCCACCAGGGCCAGTGGCAAAAATCCAACTGGTTTTGAATCGAGATCTATATTTCTCCTATAATTCTGCTACTGCCAACTCCTCATCAGATTCACACAAGAATGTTACCTTACATTTTACTAGTTCCTCCTTGCGTTTCTTTTAAAGCCCAGACTGTTCCATTTGGCTGCCCTGAATAAGTATCAACAATAAAGTTATACAACATATTATACCATATTTTAAAGCACTAAACAGAGATTGTTGTGGTCAAGTCAAGTAGCTTAAAATGTGACACTGAGAGCAATACTCCATGGGTGGCCTCGTTCACCAATTTGCTCTCCCCTTCTCTCTCTCGCTCTCTTTTCATTTTCCTCCTGCAGAAGAAAGACACTGGATTTGATTAGCTGTATAATCTACAGAACAGGGTTCTTCAAGGTCCTGGCATAGATAGGACAAGAAATCTGGACATCCATCAAAAACATAAGCCACAGAAAACCTGGGAAGCAGTAACGTTTTAATACTTTTGCTATAGAAGACATCTGGCTTTTACTGGCTGCTAGCCCATCTGTTCAATTCACTGAAAACCTGGTATAAATACTTCCTCATTCAGGACAGTTCTGTTCCTGAACACTGTGTATTATAGAATATATCACTAGTGCTGGCACTACCATTAGAAAGAGAGAGGCAACTGCCTCAAGTGAGAAACACTTGGGAGATACACATTCCTCCTGAAACCCATGGCTCGCTTGCTCGCTCTTAAAAGAAAAAAATAAACCTATACAACCTGATACCTGCGCTCTCCAAAATAGTATGCTGCCCTTAGGTACAGTGGGTGGACCCTATCCTGGTGTTAATATTGAAGCTGATGGTCCAGTCAACTTTTGTATGTGGGAATGTGAGGGAAGCACCATTCTTTGCCTGAGCTAACTGAGCGGAGCAGGTCTGTGCATCAACTAAAGAGGAAGCAAATTGTATAAATGGGACACATGCTGATTTATATGTACAGCCAGGAGCATGTTTAAAATGTATGACTAGCATTTAATAGAAATACTAAGTTATCTCACTGTAGTGGTGAAGATTGGGGTCTGGTGACCAACTCTAAATTCTTATTCAGGTTCCTTATCTTTAAACTGGAACTGAAACACCCTTCAACTACAGGATATACCTCCGAATATATTTACCTATTCTCAAATAGCCATTCAAATATCTCTGTAGACACGAGTTATCTCAGATAACATTCTGATAATACAGCAGGACTTTCTTACCCTGTCCTGTCTATAGTCCCATAGCTTGAAGGACATTTTACATTTTGTATTAAATTTAAAACCATCTGCTCATCATACAGACTTGGAGGAATCTGGCTATAGACATAGAAATGGGAAACTTCACCTTTTTGTTTTGTTTTGATGATTTCAATTCCCAGAATGTCCCAGTCTGGATTATGGTTGATGTGAACTTCTGGCAACTGGTATTCTGAGGATGGTAGTCCAAAGTCTAAATATAGTATCAGCAGCTTGAACTAATTGGAACCCACTGAATCAAGGATACTTAGAGACATTTTGACTAACCAGTTCCCCATTGATCTAACTCAGGGCTGTTCAACTTTGAACAGGCCAAGGTCTACTTTTTCCAGCCCAAAGTGCCTGACGGCTACTACACAAAAACCTCTACTTACAAATTTTATCCGTTCCGAGCACATGCTCATAAGTAAAAACTTTTGTAAGTAGAGCAGATATTTCCCATAGGAATGCAATGAAAACCAATTAATCTATTCTGGAGTGAACAGATTTCATTCCGCCATGGCCCTTGAACTGCCCCGCTTGGCTGAGACAGTGGGCTGGCAGACCCAGAACTTTGCTGGGGCAGTGGTGGTCCTTGGGATGGGGGAGGGAGGGGTGGAGAACTTATCCCCCCCTTTTTATTGATAGCTGGTGGGCTACTTTTGAACCCTTCGCGGGCTACCAGTAGCCCGCGGGCTACCTGTTGGGCAGGCCTGATCTAACTCATCCACTCTACTCAAGACTAGCAATTTGATTTAAGCCCCAAAAGCATATTTTTATGCCTGCATGGGACCCACACCAAAATCATTGTCATTCAGCTCTTGGCAGTCAGAATCACACATTTGGACAAGAGCAAGGAAGCATCTGAACAGCAGTTCCTGAACATTTTTAAATTCAAATCCAAAAATTTTTAAATTTTAAAAAGACTAGAAACCATTCTTTATCCACAGATTTTCAGAAGGAGGTTGCTGTATTAGTGTTTTACACACACACACACACACACACACACACACAAGATGAACACTCTGATCAGCACCGGGTGGCTGAAAACTTTTTCTTTTATTTTCTTTTTATTTTCTTTTTCTATGCTCTGAAACAAAAGACACCAAGAAGAGTATAAGATTGTACAGCTGCCAAAGTAACAGCAAAGAACAAGCAAAATAATCCTGGATGGAGCAACTCCCCTCTGACAAAAGGATATAATGGCCCAAATCAGGGGTCCTCAACCTAAGGCCCGGGGGCCAGATGTGGCCCCCCAGGGTCCTGAATCTGGCCCCCAGGACCAATTGCAGACCCCCCCACCTACCCCTTGCTTCACGAGCAAACCAGCCACTGCAGCTGTTTCTATTGCTGAGGCAGTTCAAAGTTGTGGGCTATGTCGCTTCCCCCACTCCCTCCACCCACCACCCAGATGATTGGCACGCTGGCTAGTGGGGCAGTTCAAAGTGAGAGAGCCATGGCAAGGTCCCCCACTCCCCCTACCTGCCCCCCTTTTTTCCATGATGGCCTTTTTTTTTTTTTTTTGGACTGTGGTCTGGCCCCAGTAGTGTCTGGGGTGGTGGTGGATCAGCCCGCTGTTTGAAAACTTTGAGGACCCCTCGCCCAAATCCTATTGAGTTCAGACACTACTGTGGTGGGAATGGTGTCATCACCAACAACAGATTACTGTTAATTAAGGTGTCCCTACTTTGATTTCATGCTGTGTCCTACTGTATTTCATGTTATACAAGTTGTATGCAACATGAAATCAAATCAGACATTCTTTAATTAGCAGCAATCTGCCTCTGCTGACATCATTTCTCCTTGGACTGGCAAAGAAACTAGAGTATGTTCTAGTTATAACAAATATTTAACCTACCTCTCCAATTAAATTGTTTTCTTCCCACACATTTTCTGTGGTTTGCCCTTACTTTTAGTCTGCATTTTGGCTACAGAACAGCTGCCAGTGAAGGTTCCTATGGCATTCTCCTGCGTGAGTAGTGCTTTCCATCTTTACCAATAGGGAGCCAATGAGAATCTTATCCTAGAAGCACTTTGGCATCAGTGCTTATCAAGGGCATGAAACTAGAGTGAGCTAGAAAATAAATCAAATATCAGTTAAAAGCTCTACATGTTATTGTTGTTGTTACCACCACTAGGTGGTCACTTTACATGGTTCTCTGTCACATCACAATTCTGTTAGGTAAGTTTTACCATGCAATACTAGTTGACCAAAGGTCACCCCAAGTATGCCTTTGGCAGAGCTGGTATTTAATCTGTGTCTCCTTATTCCAAGTCCAACACTCTAAATGTTACTACACTGCTCACTTACCACACTGGTTCAATGTGTTCTATAAAAATGGTGCTAAGTCTGCTAAAAGAGTGGTAGAAAAATTCACATATTAATGTGCTTGATTTGTATAACATGTCAGGTGTGGAAAATATGCTTAGACCAATGTTCTCTTGATTAGGGGACTCAAGGCAGTGCACAGTAAAAAAAAAGAATGGAATAAAAGCACAATAAGTTATATATTTAAAAAAACAATTATAAATGGATTAAAATTTATTTATTTATTTATTTATTTATTTATTTATTTATTTATTTATTTATTTATTTATTTTTGTACTTATTAACCACTGGACTTTCCCTCAGGAACTCTGGGTGGTATACAAAAATTGTGAAAAAACAACTTGCCCACAAAGAAAACAAACCGCAAACAAAATAAATCAAAATTTTAAAAAACCACAACAGCATCCATACAGACAAACATAGACTCCAGCAAGAAAAGGCTGGGACAGACAAGCAAACCAACTAAGCAAATACCGTTGTGCACTCAGAGATCACCGAAGCTTTCCCTAATAAGCCAGGTCTTTAACATTCATCCACCAGCCTTATCTCTGTTGGCACTGGATATTCCAAAGTGCAGGGGCAGCCACTGGGAAGGCCCAATTCGGAGTAGAAACCCTTCGGGCATCTCTCAGAGTGGTCACCTGGAGCCAAAGGTAGAGTGAGGCTCTGGTCGGTTGGGACAAAGATGACCTCTGGGAGATCCGCTCTGCCAGATAGCAAGGCCCCAGACCATGGAGGGTTTTGTAAACCAAAACCAGTACCTTGAACCTTATTCAGGAGGCAACGGGTAGCCAGTGCAAGTGAGCCAGGATGGGGGTGATGCGGTCAAACCTGCCCACACCAACCACCAGCCTGGCCGCCGCATTCTGCACCCACTGCAGTTACCGAACAAGGGTCAAGGGAACATTGAATTTAAAACCAGATTTGGTCAATAAGATTTGGGGAACAGGATTGCTGAAGCCTCTTGTAGTGGCAACTAAAGATGGGCATAAATTGCAAAAACGGCGATTCATCATGATTCGTAATTCATCAAGGTTGCTCAATCATGGATTTATGAGCTTTTTGACAAACTAGGTTTGTCTCACTCAAAAAGCCCCCTTCAAAACTTTAAAAGCTCTAAAAGCCAAAAGGAAAAAGAAAACCAAATCCCAGAAACTGACAAATCAAAAACTGCCAACAAGTCATTCATCCATATTCATCAGCAACTACACAAAGCAATGAATTTCAGACAAATCAATGATCTTAGATGGTTTTTTCAATTTGTCTAAAACTTCATGCCCACATCTAGTGGCAACATATAAAATTAAATGGGAGGTCTGGAGACTCAGATGCCTAAAACCAATTGGTGTGCTGGGAGTAAAAGAGAAGTAGGGTTCAGATCAGATATAAGTCGATGCACTTGGTTGTGTTGGTAATGTCTGCATGGTTTGAAATGACACTTTGCTAGTGAACATGCATTGAAATACAATGAAAATGGCAAAAGTTATGAATGACAAAATAATGGAGGATGGGATTTCCAGATACCCACAAGAGTGGTAACCATTTTATCTACTATTCCCCCTTCTCCTGACTACTTACTTCAGGAGCTTTGGGGTGCCCAGAAGCCTCAAGGTGAAGTGGTTAACCTGCAGTGCTGCAACCAAAACTCTGCTCACAACCCATGTTCAATCCCAGGTAGTCTTCCATTCTCTCAAGGTCAGTCAATTGAGCAACCAGCTTACTGGGGGGCAATGTGGAGCCTGCTTATTCAAGTTGTAAATTGCCCCGAGTGCCTTCAGCCTTAAGCACTCGGGGCAGTAGATAAACAGCATTACAATAGGACCACCATATCCACTGATTCATTATCCACTGATTCAGTTAGCAGAGGAAAAAAATTAAATAATTCAGCAGCCACAAAGCAAGCTACTGTCACAAACAGGAGCCAAAAAGCAAGCTATTGTCTCAAAACAGCAGTCATAAAGCAAGCTACTGTCAGGAAACAGCAGTTTGGGGGTGGGTGGGCAGGCGTTCTCTCTTATCCATGGTTTTCATTATCCACTGGAAGGCCTGGAACCAATCCCCAGCAGATATTGGGGTCCTTCTGTACTTTGCTTTACAGCCATTATTCTTTAGGAAAATGAGACTGGTTTGCTGAATGCTTCTTCCACGCTCCTTTATTCCTTGCATGCTGTTGGACCAGGTTTCCCTGGCCATCAGCAAAGGAAAAACCAAACTTACCCTGCTGAAAAGCACTTCAGGGCAAAATTGACTTTGTGGTATGTTTTTCTTCGCTATTGCTGCCCATGAAAACAAGCAGGTGATCAGAATATTTCTTAAAAGAAAACTAATACGCGTGAGGGGAGAAGAAGCCCTGTTTCAGAGCTCGCTGACTGCAGCCGTCTTTTATAGGGGGAGGACGGTGGTCCGCTCTGAGACGCTGACTCCTTTGAACTGTTATAAAGACCATCCGGTTTGTGGGCTGTTACCACCCACCTCTACTTTCTGATGCACGTATATTTTTGCCGGAGTTATATTTTTCTGGTGTTTATTTTAAAATAAAGTCTACTTTTTTGCAGTGACATTCTCCCATTTTGCAAATTAACTGCTAGCAGATGTTGCTGTGAGGCACGGTGAGTGTACAGAAATCCAAACCACCCAGGTTTGAATCCCAGTGTGTGTGTGTTTTAAATGGAGAGGGTTTTTTTAAGTTCCAAAACTCTGCAGCTTTTATAAAATGCTTAGACAAGAACTGAGAGTGGAAATAAGGTGACTTTGTTTGCACAGCTCTTTCGATCTACTTAGTATTTAAGGCTACCATTGAAATAAAACGTATATGAATTTCATTATTCACAAGCATTATTAGCTGGTTGGCTCTCTCTAGCTTCTTTTGAGTGGCTTGGAGTTTCTTTGAAAGACATTCAGATTTGAACATGAAATCGAAAGCTACGGGACATCTAGTCTCAAAGCCCTTTCATCTAAAAAAGCAGTACTTTGTGAGGAAGTATGAAGAGACATGTTCCAGGCAGTAGAATCTGGGCATCATAATAAAACAACAAATTTTAAGTTAAATCATTTAATATTATAGTTATTTCATTGCCAGGGATAAAGAGAAGCATTTGTGATATTCTCTTCCGCATGGGCCAAATTACTGTATTTTTCTGTCTATAAGACTCTGCCATATATCAGACCCATGCTTTTCAGCGTGGAAAGGCAGTTCTTACTGGGCTGCTCAACTCCAAAGTGTTCCCTGCTGAAAAGAAGGCACCAGTTCTGCAAAACAATAACGTGCAGAGGCATCTTCAGGACACGGAGAGTAATCGAAGGCTGTCAGAAAGGAATAGAAACAAGGTCAATTTGAAATTCTGTGTATACAACCCCCCCTTAATTTTTAGTGTCATGATTTTAGGGAAAAAAAGTGTCATATACACAGAAATATATGGTGGCTCTACAGAACTGATGTATAGTGTATCTTGACTTGAGTGAGTGTAGGGATGCCCTTTGCTACTCTATGTCAGGTACCAAAGTGTCTTACACCAGTGCCAAAGGATATAGTGTACCATAGCAGGTTAAGTTTCAGGCTACTGGAGGAGGTCAACATCAAATAACTAAGAACTCAATCACACATGCAAAAAGAACCCCAGTTATACCAATTCTTTTTATCGCTCTTGTACCAACACATTTTCCCCACAGTGGTCATGTGGTATATATATCAGCAGGAGCATTTCCATTGTTTTGATCTGCATTAGACATGGGCACGACTTGGCGAAATTGTCGTTTCCGTTTTCGGATATCGTTTCCGTTACATAACAGAAACGGTAACGACAATTAAGCTGTCAGAACTCGAACTCAAACCGAAAAAAGAAAAATTGGGTCTGATTTGTCGTTGTCATTCCTGGCATCGCGCGGCGATCACGCGATGCCAAGCGGCACAGAAAAAAAGTTTAAAAAAAAAACCCGATTCCCGGCCAAAAAAGCAGGCGAAAATATGCCTGCCTAAGGGCACCTACCAGAGGGGTGGTTTCGGGGGGTCCCCAGCCTTCCCCCCCCTCCTGTCCTGGGCTGCTGGTACCAGGCTGGGAGGGGGCATGCTTGGCATCTCCATTTGCCATGTGGTGCGGGGGGATCCAAAATGGCGTCCGCAATATTTTTTTTGAAATCTGGTCCAAAAAACCACCAAAGCACCACAGAAACATGCAAAAATTAGCTATTTTAAATGCTTGAATTTTTACAGTAGCAGCAGTGGGCTTTTTATAGCAGTAAAAGGTCGCACTGATTTTATTTTATTTTATTTTATTTTTATTTTTTTACACCTGCGCAATGATGGGCTGGCCATGGGATGGGACCATGCAAATTTTTTGACCCATTCTACCAATCGCATGGCCAGGTTTTGACTGACACTTCTGGATGTGCAAGAGGGCATAAAAAGCCGAGGCACTCCCAGAAGAGTCGCAGTCTGGGCTTGGATGTAGGTGGGAGAGGGCTGTGTGTAGCTGGCTGCTGTGCTAGACTAGTTTTGATTTCGCGGAGCCTTTAGATTTCAGTTAGGCAGGCAGGGAGGGAATTGATTCAACTGAATTTTTAGGAAATAATAATAATTCCTTTCATTCTCTGTCTGCTGTGGGGAATAGCAACACATTTTATTCTTTTTTATTCTCCTGCAGTTTGTTAGGATTTCTTTTCTGATAGTGCTTCAAAGGGGGGGGTTTGAGTGGGAGGGGAGGTGTGGATTTATTTTAAAAATTTCATTTGCTTGGTGGCAAGCCAATGTCCTTTCATACCCTGCCTGCAGCTCTGCTGTGGGTGCACTGCCCACTTTGTTTGCAAAAATTGCAATTGCTTTATTCAATGCAGTCTTGTGCAGCAAGTCAGTTTAAAGTGTTTTCTGCCTGCTCTGGGTCATTGTGGGACTCGCGCCCGCTGCCCGCGCACCCGCGCGCCCACCCCTCCCCCTGCCGCTGCCGCCACCCGTCCATGCCCCCCGCCACCCCGCCTGCCGCCTAGGGCGCAAAAACACCTAGCACCGGTGGGACGCCACTCGCTGGGACATCAAATCACGCAAAATCACGGCAGCGGTAACGACAAACGACAAACGACAAGACAAAACGACAAATTTTTTAAAAATTTCACGAAAAACGGAAACGACCTGAAATGGACCCATCCCGAAAAACGACAACTCGAAAAAAAATTCTGGTCATGCCCATCTCTAATCTGCATCACTACATTTATTTCTATTAGAACTGTTATAGTTGACTATACAGATCTTTAATTTTGTATCAGTTCATTTTATCTACTGTTTCTTGGGATAATCAGGCCATCCCTTTTAAAAAAGGATTACAAAAGTCTATATCAATAAAACAGAATGAACCTTCTCTTCCCCTCCCTTCATTAATGCATTGCAGTGTCAGAATTAATGCATTGCAGTGTCAGAAACAGCAGAAAGCTATGTAAGCAACTCCATTCAGAGATTATTCATACATGCATTTATTTACTTATTTTCTTTGGGTTTGACTACACAGCGAGAAGAATGAGAATGGATCAGCTCTGAAGTCATCCTCGTAAATGTGGGTTTATTTTCTCCTTGGAAAAGGATCCAAGGCAGCTTACAGTAAAGAGGGATAATATACAGTCCAGTACAATTAAGACATGTTCAAGTATTTGAGAATAAGGAATTGAGGGACATCTTACAGCATTAATAGACAACATTACATTAAAGCTACAAGGTTATAAGTAGTTATAAACACAAAATCTATGTAAACCTATAGATTCATATGAAATACACATAGTAGTCCATCATTCAGGGAAAGCTTGCCTGAAGAGAAAGGTTTACCAGGTATGACTTCAAAATGACCGGATTTGTTTCAGTCAGCCACTCAGGACTCAAGAGAGAATGGAGAAAATTGGGGCTCAGCCTTGTTTTCAGCTTGTTAAGATAGCTCTGTTCTAGCCATCCAGTTTTGCAGAAGGCATGGTTAAAGCAGAGCTACATTCACAAAGCTGATTGAGAACTTTCTCTTCTGTCTTTACAGATTCTGCACCCTTTTTTCTTCCTTTGGTCACCAGCTGCCCAGGTGCTAGGGCACCAAGACTTTAAAAGAATAGAAGAAAAATAAATGGGAGGGGAAGGGGAAAGCAAGTAAACCCAAGCATCAGATTTGAGAAGGAGATAAGTTCATAGGCTAGCCAGTTTTCCTGCTGTCCTGCTTTTCTCACTGCTACTGTAAACAGATGGAATGACTTCCAACAGAATGGCTACAAATCCACCAGGACCAATGCCAGAGGCAGATGCATTCCATCCCAATAAAGTAGATGCTCCAGTAGTGGAGCAAAAATATTTGGACTAAAGGGTGGGGCGACTGCAAGCGGATTTGCTTTGACATGTACACCATGTAGTAAATGGAAAACAATAGCAATCTTACCATCCCAATCCCAAAGTGTTTCCCACATTATTTGTCAATAAAATTGCCCCCTACTTAAGGTCTGCCCATAAACTTTGTCCCAGATTAATGACATCTACTCTATACCGCACCCTGGTATCATTGCTGCCATTCATACAGAAATGCTTAATTATCCTGGGAAGGTCACTCTCTGCAGTTATCACTACCCTATTATCCACCCCTTTTGCTGGCTTCTAAATCCATTTTTAATGGTTGGCAAGTAGAATATCACTGAACTGGCATGACATGGTGTGCACTTGAATAAACAATGTAACAGTTTATTACTATACAATTAACTTTAGTAATTAGTATAGCACTAAACCTGGAGATACGTATTTTTGAAAAAGGAAAAGAACCCAAATACCGGGTCTATTGATTGTTGCAGGTGCGGCACCTGGCTAAAACAAAAGGGCATGGCTACCCCCAGAAACAACAGGGTCACGTGAAGGAGCCCAGCCAATGAGCTGGCTGGGCGCAAAGCTCGGGACATGACTTGATCAGACTCCTTTGGAACGCATGACACACTCACAAGGGCCCACATCAGCAGGGTTTAAAGGGGGGAAACAGAACAACAACCCCCTTTTCCAGCTGAAGACAGAGCATCCCTGACCCACCCACCCTCTTTATAATGATTATAGCTGAACACCTAGTTGGTGTATAATTTTATTACATGCATGTCCCAGCTTTATAGGGCATTGGCACTTTCACAGGCATTGGGACAGATCCAAGCTGTTAAAATAGCAGGTGAGAACCTGCAAATACGGAAGAACACCTGACAAGGCCCGCCAGATGGAAGGGGACATGGGCTGAATCACATGGGGGCAGCGGGAGGCCCCCTAACAATGATTTATGGCCTGGCCACTGATGGGGTCTACGTCCCTTGGAATCATACAATTGGTAATTGGACACGGCATACCAATGGGGTAGACACCCCAGGGGATCTCGTAACTAACAAGAAGTGGGCATTCCCAAGACAACAGGGGGGACACAGGAACATATCAAGGGCAGATGGGCTCCTTAATGTGCTGGATCCAACCCAGTGACTCAGCCAGAGTACTGCCTGTTGTGATCAATAAAGTTGTGGCCTAGATACTTCCCAAAATATAATGGTCATGTCCTGTCTTTTGTGCTCATTTGGATTCAAAGGCTCAGCTATAGGCAACAATACAATTGACAAAGTGCATTACCATTGTAGCCCTTTACAGTGCGATCTGAAGGCAGGCAAAAAGAGTAGGATTCATTCCCATACCATGCTCCACTCGGTGTGTGCTATTAATGATGTGCTCGGGACACACCCTAACAACAGTCAACGTGGGTAATCACACAAGCCAAAAACAAGACAAAATCATGTCAGAGGAAATTCTGTGGAAAAGGCACAAGCCCTGCTTGCTGAACAAACAAGACCACACATTCATGCCAAAAGTTTGGATCGACTTGCGATGAGCGCTAACGTCATGTTGTTGGCAGAGTAAATATCAAAAGGAACAATGAGAAATGCCGCACAAACTGTGGGGCAAATACCCATCTAGTAACCCCCTTACTAATTTTTCAGCCATTTATTGCTTTTTATTATTTTTGCAACAGGTCATAGGAAAAAGCATAGCACACATGTTATATGAGATTTTCAGCCCTGTTGTTCTTTTGCTTCAAAGCTTTACCTGCTGTGGGCAGAAAGAAACACAGTAGCAGGAAATCATGCTTTTTGCTGAATTCAAGACTTGAAATACCCAAACATACCAGGAAAAGAACTGGTTGGTGATGGCTTGCAGTTTGACCCCTTTAATCCAATTTCCCGCTACACATTTCAGTGATCTCAGATGGGACTGATTATTATTACAGAAGAAAGTCGATGACTTAATTAGTAATTCTCAGAACAGGTTAACAAAACCTACCCTTTTCTGGCTGGCAGCAAACACCACCAGATGTGATCTCCCATGATGTTTAGGAAACAAACAATATTTGGGCTGTTATGATTTCCTGGTGTTTCTAAAAGCTGGATCGCTAAGCTAGCAAGCATTGTTGGGAAGTGTAGGAGGTTAATGTTACAGTTGTGGCCTGATACTGAGCTGGCTTTAAGTCACCAAATAAAAAACGGTTTCCCACAAGTTCCTTTTCTTACTTTGAATGCTTTGTGTTGCCTTTTCCTGTAGCATCAGTTGCACCATTTAGATTTGCCCTAAGCACTTGCCTGATTTCGGAAGCTAAGCAGGGTCAGGCCTGGCTAGTACTTGGATGGGCAACCACCAGGGGATACCAGGTGCTGTAGGCATCTAGAGGAGGAACTGGCAAGCCACTCCAGTATTGCTGCCAAGAAAACTCCATGGACATGGAATCACAAAGGGTCGGTCATGACTGTAAAGACACAACAGACAACACACAATGGAAGCTTGGGAGACAGCAGTCACATAGATAAGGGTGAGATCAGGGCATGGGAAGCATACTTTTTTTGTTGGATTATCCTGCGTCTCTCCACTCACCCAACTGAGATGGTCCATCTAGAGTTGAGAAATTTGGAAGTTCTACACACACAAAAGCACACCTTTCCTAAACTCGTCTCCTTATTTCCTTGACCATGATTTATTTATTTATTTTTCTGGCAGCTTATCATGAGTTGACTATAATGCCAGAGTGGCTGGTGTGACATTGTACCAGGGTGCCACGGGTGCTTGAAAGAGCAAGCAGCTTCTCAGACCCAGATCCAGCAACAAGATAAACCCAAGACTTGAAGCCAGAACGATACATCATCGAGAGAACCCGTCTCCAAGATAAGGAAAACCTCAAATGTTGAAGGATGTACAGATGCCACAATAGGAGTTTGGAAGTTAGTTTCCTTTGTTTTGTGGTTGGTCTTCTGCACCTAAACATGGGTGTTGTTTGCAACTGTAATTGCTTGATGACAAAAGCTTACCAAAATAATGTCTTTGGAAGATAATAAATTGCAGCTTCCAGCAATGGCCTGTCTGTAACAGAGGGTGAATGGCTGGAAGGCAGACGGACAGCTGGACAAATAAATGGCATGATGCAGCACTTGTGAGATGGGGGATCCACAGATATGGGTGAGATGTGTCAAACAGCATATTGGTCAGAATTCTAACTTAAGAGCTGGTGCTGATGCACCCCAACCCCCCATCCATGTTCCTCACATGTATTCATTATCTACTACTTTATATCTGAAGAGGACTAGTGCCTCTGCATACCAAATGGAAACAAATGGCAATCCAGTGACTTCCTATTTACATCTTTCCAGGGCCGGTTTTCTCAGGCTAAAAATTCATGGTGTCTTTATGAAAGGTGGCCAATGCATCGTTACTTCCTTTGGCTACCTTGTTTTTACTACCGGGGTGTTCTGAGCATTCACTTGAGCGAGTGGGGCAGCACCAGTTGGGACCTTGCCTCAACCACCAAAATGTTATGGGCTGGCCCTGTGCCATTCTACTTGCATAGGGAAGCACCTTAATACCACCACCATGGCAGAGAAGAGTTCGCACCCCCCATTTTCATCACATTCATAATCTCCTTAAATCAACTGCAAGACTGATAAAACATTTATTTCCAAGTCACAGATGCACAGTCTATTCACTTTGATAATCACCCCCAACTGACAACTGTTTTCTGGCGGCGGGGGTGTCCCCCTCCACAGTTATCTATAATTTACATTCTCTTAAGATCTTGCAGAGCTGGAGCTGTCAACAATCTTATCTTCACCCCAGACATACAATGGCTTGGTTGTTTTCTCTCGCTGGTGGTTTTTTAAATTGCATTATTAAGCTAACTCTGGGAAGCTGGGAATTATCTCCATACCCCAAGCTCTAGCATATGCCAGCCAAAACATTTGGTATCTTTCTTCTTTTTCATGTGTGCATGTGAGCACCTCATGCTGCAGCTTGCAAGACACCAAAGATTTATAATGCTCCAAAATATTAAGATTTCATGCTAAGGTCTGAAAACTCATTGGAATCCCAACGGAATTACAGCCGGGTAACAGTAATAGGTGACTCCTCCCCACCAGACATGGGATGGTACATTAAGTGTGACCGGAAAACTTATCTGGCCAGCACATTCTTGAGAGGAAAGTTAATGAACAAACTCTGTGTTTTTGTAGGATCTGGCTTCCATGTGTGACCATCAACAGCAGCTTTCTCTCCCGATATGTTGACAAGATCTGTCACTACAACTCTGACTCACCCTTGATATACATATATATTTTTTCATAAGGTTTCAGAGGAAATGAAGACTTGGTTCTTTAAACAGATAGTTTGGGGTGTTGTTTGAAATAAAATATATACAAGGAGAACAGACAAACACACAGAGATAAGAGCTACAGGGACAAGAAGATGGAATTAGGCTATATCTAAAGCAAGCTACATGGCCTGTATGAAAATTTTAAAAAGTGATGTGTAGTGGACAAAAGGTAGGGCATGGGGGAATAATGGGTAGCTAGTGGGTGGTGGTGGTGGTGGTGGTGGTGGTGGTAGTAGTAGTAGTAGTAGTAGTAGTAGTAGTAGTAGTAGTAGTAGTAGTAGTAGTCGTCGTCGTCGTCGTCTAACAGGTTGCATTTGGGTCAAGGCAGGAGGGCAATATGTAACTCTTGAATCAGCACCCCAACACCTCCCAAACAATTTTTTTTTAAAAAAAGAAGGTCTCAAAATTCCTTTCTGTGGGGCCATGGAACAATTTTGTCATGCATTAAGGGTCCCCATAGTGCCTAGAAAGAATGTTCCCCACCCCAAAGGTAACTATAAGGCTCAAGACATTTTTAAATGCCCAGTTTTTGAAAGGAATGTGGAGGAGAGATGGTCATAGGAGCAGATGTGGCCTTCCAAGGTCCAGGAATATCCTTGTGCAGACCCCCCCACCCTGACCTCTGAAAATTCCCACCCTTAGATTGGGGGGGGTATCCCCCATTTGATATAATGTCCAGCAAACCAATGGTGTAAACATATATATATCAAATGGGAGAGGTGACTTTTTACATTTTACCTCAGGCACTAAAACCCCTGCCTTGGCTGCCACTGCCACTGTTGAATACACCACGGGGAGGGCTTTCACACAAGAAGGGAATTGACAAAGAATCTTTTGCAACAATGAATCTTGAAAATAAAGTACCAAAATTTTGTTGGAGGTGAGGAATCATTAAGAGGAAACAGCATTTTGAAACTCCGTAGCAAGTCAGAGCATTGCAATTTTGTTTTCCATCTCTGACCCATGCCTTCCAGGTTTAAAAAAAAAAAGAAGGGTCTTAATTATAAACAGTGAGTCTCCAAACCAAAAGAAAAAAAAACCTGAAATGAAGGGGCAACTGAGGTGACCTTTCTTCAGCCCTTTGCTTTGATACAAATGCCAGGCAGAACCAATCAATGTGGACAGATTTAACAACATAAACACCAAGGGCTACACATGTCGTATTTAACAAGACCCGGTCTTCTCTACTAGACACAGAACAGGGGCCCAAAAGCTGTTATGTACATCTAGGAGCACACTCTGCATTTAGAATGAAAATATTTGCTTATCAGTTATGGCACTGTAATGTCAAACATACGGAGACCGCTTGATGTTTTAACCTTACCTTCGAGCTATAAGAAAATTAGATAGCTGGTTTTGTTTAGTGCCTTCGGAGCATATGGACATGAAAGGTCTGGCTTAGGCAAAATGGGAGATAATCTCCCTGACAAGGCCAAGAGAGCTGAGGAAACATGTCCATTTTTATGGCTGCAACCAATGTTTGTTTAGACAAATACCACCAATGGAACATTTATAGCTCATTTAAAAATACCCATGGGTGAACAGACAGTCACGTGGAAAAGGAAGAGGTGGGAGCAAAGTATTCTAATATTCATGATCTGCTGGAAAATCAATAAATGTGCATTATGTTATCATTTACTGAAGCGTTTTCAGCTCAAAAGAAAAGATGTCAAAAGGGGGAATTGGTGGGGATTCACAAAATTGTACATAGTATGACAGCCTGGGGCACTGTGCCCCTTATTATGCCGCAACTGCCATTGCTCTAGTGCTAAAGGAAACTAGGGGTAATCCAGCCTAAACAGTGGGGGCTGCAGTCAGACCACACCTAAAGAGAAAGACATAGTTGCATACACCCGCAATAGAGGGTCAGTACTACCAACCAATAATTCTCATAAATGAACCATAAAGCTCCCCCCCCGCACATGCGTGCTAGTCATGTCCGACTCTAGGGGCTGTGCTCATCTCCGTAGTCAAGCTGAAGAGCCAGTGCTGTGCAAGTCCATGGCCACATGGCTGGCATGGCTGCAAGGAAACACTGTTTTACCTTCCTGCTTTTTATGGCAGTACTTTTATGGCAGTATTTGCATTTACATGCATTCAAACTGCTAGGTTGGCAAGAGCTGGGGTTATCAGAGGGAGCTCGCTCTGCTGCGTGGCACCCAGGTTTTGAACCGCCGAACTGCCGACTTTGCAGCCACTAGTTTTGGAGCCTTAGTCTGCTGAGCAACCACACCCCTCCCTAAATGAGCCATATGTATTTATTATTTATTTATACCAACCATCTAACAACAAAGGCCACTCTAAGCAGCTGACCTGAAGGACATTTTCTCATCAAAACTTGGTTTCCAGTTGTGATTTACAGTGCTCATACAAACTACAGCTTAATGATTCCAATGAAATAGCAAACCATGATTTGGTGAAAAACAGCAGTGTTGTAAATACATGTATGCTAGAGAAGCAGGACAAGTAGAAGAAACAAGCATAAGGATTAATGACTTCATATCAAATTGTGGTTTTGATAGCTCACCTCAATATAGATCAGTTTCTTTTTACAAACATTATCCTCTGGGTATCTAGCACTACAGTTCCCATCACTCCTCAACCAGGTGATAGTCTGTCTACATCAGACATAAGAAATGTGCATGCTGTGGACTACATACACGGAGTTCCCATTTTTGTGGCTCCCAGGCATCCCAGAGCCCCAGAACAGTAGTTAAATTGCAGTACTGCAGCCCAATCTCTGCTCAGGACTGGGTTCAATCCCAGTTAGCTAGCTTGAGATTTACTCAACCTTCCATCCTTCCAAGGCTGGAAGGAGAGGAGAAATATGTGGCCTGCATAATTAAATTGTAAACCACCCAGAGAGTGCTTCAAGTGCTAAATCGCAGTACATAAGAAGCACACTCAGCAGCATTAAGTAATTTCCTGAGCAAAATGTAAAAAAAATTAAAATGGAAAGTATAGGAGAGCTGGTAGATCCTGCAGGGCCGAGGACCACAAACACAGTAAGACCCCCGTATCCACTGATTCACTATCCATTGATTCAGTTATCCACGGTTGGCAGCGGAAAAATAAATAAATAATTCAGCAGCCGCAAAGCAAGCTGCTGACACAAAGAGCAGCTGTAAAACAAGTTACTGTCATAAAACAGCAGCCGTAAAGCAAGCTACTGTCACAAACAGCAGCTGTAAAGAAAGCTACTGTTGCAAAACAGCAGCTGTAAAGCAAGTTACAATCACAAAACAGCAGTTTTGGGGAACATTTTGGTGTTCTCTCTTATCCACGGTTTTCATTATCCACGGGAAGGCTTGGAACCAATCTCCAGCGGATACTAGGGTCCTACTGTAGTCTTTCTGGTGGATTTTGCACACTGGCTTCAGGTGTTCTGAAGACAGAGATAAGACGTGAAGCCGTCTTATCCACAATACCCAGCATTCTTGACCATTTCCCATACTAGTTGGTGTGGAGGGAAGATGAAGGCCAAAAGATCTGGTAGACAAGAAAGGCCACTTGAGGAACTTCCAGTTACATCTCATGGCTGTCCCCAGAGAAAACAAAAAGAACCCAGTAACAAATACACAGACTTCCCAGGAACAAAGACTGAAAAATAAGATTATTGTTCCTTAGTAGCAGGAATATTTGGAGCATTTGCTTCTTAAAGGATAAGCACCTATTAGCAGTCATAACACAGCACTGGTTCACAGTAAAGACAAGAGATCAAAGAGATGCGATGTCGCAGAACTTGCTTGGGCTCAGAGACCCACTAAGTATATAAGTATAATCCGATAAGGATAAAATCTATAATGAAACTAAGAAATTTGTACCTCAGCCATCCACTCTTTTGTAATATGCTTCAAGAAATGTGGTATGTTATTCATGGCACCGGCATTCATTTCTTAACACTCATAATAGAAAATTAATTCTGGTACACTCCATGTAACAAGTTCTAGCATTACTAAGCTCTTTCTTAAGCTCCTTCTGAAATTCCTCCAACCAAATGAACTATTGAACTCTTCTGCAATTTCTGAGAATCCCGTTTTATAAATCCTTTGGCTTCCTCCCAATGTGTTTACAAAATGCAGGTTTACCTGCATAAAGGTAAGGCTGCTAGGATGTTCGCTTGCATACTTTGCCTCCATATTTTGTTACTTCCTTCACCGTTAGTTTTGCATTAAAAGAAACCATTAATTCTCCAGTTAATGCCTCAAATGCTATCAATAACATAATTTAATTTTTTAAAGAATGATTTCCCTAGAGATCAAACGAGAGTGACTCTATGCAAAGTGAGATTCACCAGTAATTTCCGCTGCAGAGTTTTTTCTTGAAATAAACAGCGCACCTGTGCTCCTGAAGTGTTCTCTGTATTTTCAGGGGATTTTATTAGGCAAATAAATTTGTTAGTAGATGTCTCCCCTTATAACAAAAAGCTGACACCTTGTTAGAAGGCCAGGGCTTATTAATTTCAAAGCCAGAAGATAAGAGTTCAACGAATAATGAAGAGCAGCTGCTCAAAGTCTGATATATTAGTCCTGGGACTTTCTTTCCCTCCATTACAATTACACTTTGATTGACCCCCTTGCTTTAACTTACATGCATACCCTACTGCACTGTAAATTTATATATAACATTCTTGTACTTTTCATCAGGAATGCAAAGTAACTTCCATTCATTTGTATTTCTGATCCCACATCATTCTGCCAGTTTCACTGAAACGTTTTTACTGGACAACTTCCAGAATTTCTCTCTGACCATATTGGCTGAGGGAGTCTGAGCACCCAAGTCAAAAACAACTAAGAATTTCAAGGTCTAGGAATACATGGTCATTATTATTTACCACTCTATGAAGGGTGAAGGTTTTCCAATTTCAAGCAAGCAGAAAAGCCATGTTACTGTACTTGGAAACGGAATGGGCTTAGTTACCAATGGCAGAATCTCTGCTTTAGAAATTATTTTCACTGAGAGCCCAAGGCTAAAATCAAGTTTACAACTGTAATGTTTGTAGAACTTCGGCGTGCCTCTTTGTAATGGGACATAAAATGTCATGTCAGCTCAGCTTTCGAGTTTTATATGCAGAGGTGAAACAACACCATCAAATAAGATAACTCATAGATTTCATGGTCTTTTGGTCCCCTAGCTGCAGTTATCTCCTGCTGCATCCATGAAGGTGGCTATATCTGCCAAATAAGAATATGTGGTACTGTGTTCATCTGATGAATGGATTCTAACCCATGAAAGCCACAGTCACAATCTATCGGCTCTTAAGGTGCCACAAAACTCCTTTTTGTTTTCTGTCAGGAAATCCACTGCAGAGACCCACCAACCCAGGAGGGCAGGGTACACATTTCAAGCCCTAATCTGCCGTTCTTATTCTGTCATGTCTTTTTAGAGGACATGATATCTTTATTAGACCTCGCCCCAGCCAAAAAAAATAAAAATAAAAAAAAATCAAACAAACAGCAAACAGCTAACCTCAATAATAATTCAACTTCCTGGCTTTGATGTGGTCAATACTGTCTTCTACTGGTGCTGCATTGCTTTTTTCCCTCAGCCAAAACAAACAAACAAACAAGCAAAAAGTAGATGCAGATTACTTGACAGTTCTTTGTTTGAAAAGTTTGTGGAATAAATTCCAAACAAATGCAGGCCAGGTGGAGAATAGGAAGCAGAAGCACGCCCAATAACTCATCCCATCTTTTCTGGTTACAAGTATAAGAGGTTCTGGACTTAGTAGAGCAGAGGGGGAGGAGCCACAAGGCACACGGAAAGAGACTGCCATTTTCCACCATTCAGGGCAGCTGGAGAACAGAAAGCAGAAGCAGGCCCAATATCTCATCCCATCTTCTCTGGTTACAGGTGTAAGAGGCTCTGGGCCTGCCAGAGGCAGCGCCTCTAGTGTGCGCCTCGTGCGTGCTGCAGTTGGCGCTGCAGACATTGCTTGAATACTGAGGTAAATAATAATTAAAAAGTGAATATTCAAGACTATAAGGGCAAACCTATTGTTACTGTTCTGAATAAGGGAAAATATTGTAGGGTCACCATAAGAAAAAAAATATTTTCTGAAATGCTTTTGGAGTCCCCAACACCCCCCAAACCGTGCCCCACACCGTGCACAAGCACTACACGAAAACCCCGAACAAATTGGAGCTTTCCCATAGAAAATAACAGGTAAGCTGCTCTGCAGTCTTTTCCCTGCCTGAGCGGCGCTGTTGCTGAACCAGGAGGCTTTGATTGATGGAAAATTGGCAACATTGTAGCAATTTCCCCACCGCAAAACTATCAAAGACAACCACATCATTCACCATAGCCCCTGGAAAGCCCTAACCACTGACAAACCCCATACACACCTGGAACACCTGGATTCTCCCCCTTTCCCTCCCACTAGACTTCTCTCCTCCCACCCCCACTCTCTCTGTTCCCTGCCCCCCACCATCTCAGGCTTCTAGAAGGGGGTCCCCCTGTTCTCTTCCCAACATTTTCCCCACCCTGCTTTCCCTGGGTGTGCTTTTACGTGTTCCTACACTCGACCCCCTGTTTTCTATGCTTGGGACACCATCTTGGACAAAACCTGAAAGGGTGGGAATGGAGGCTGTCTTCAACCCAGCTGGAGGACGTAACCAACTGGCTTCAGTTTTTGGTGGGAAAGTGTCCAAGACAATGGCCATCTCCGGGATCATCAGGACCATCTTCACCACAGAAGTATCTCATAATTTTCAGTTCATCCCCTTCAATGGACCTGTCTGGCAGCTCAGGATTTCCTTATTGACTCTTCAGGACTCTCTATTGACTCTGCAATCACCCAGATAATTGGACAATGCCACCTCTTCCTTGTCCCATTGTCCCTAACACCTGATGGCCCATTAGATACGCAAATGGCTCAGCCATACCTGGATGGCAGGACTAATCCGGGGTAGTATTACAGGACTCTGTGACCACCCCCAGGAACGCCCTGGGAGACACCTCAGACTGTCACCATTGGTGGCCTCCCTGAAGACCACCACCTACCTATTCCAGGGATCTGCGCGCACCTTGTGGGAGGGGTAAGGGGTATAAAACATCTGTACACCTGGTCTTCGGGGTGAGCAATCTTCCCTGCCTTGTGGAGATTGTTCGTCATTGCTGTATTTACTGGGCCCAATAAATTGGCAATTATTTTCAGAACTCTCTCATGCTGGATTCTCTCTATTGGGAATTCTGAGGTCCAGCAGTGTTCAGCAGGGACTAGCCTTGCTGTGACTCAACAATATGGCCATTTTCAGCACTACAGAAGCATAAGAAGGGATGAGTGCAGGTTGTTGGTAACTTTGAAGGTATCTACAAATTTATACTGCTCTTAAAAACTTGATAACAGGACCCCTGAAATGAAAATTTTGGTGATAAATGCTAGATCAGTGAATGGGAAGTCAACAGCCATTCAAGGCCTGATCCTGCAAGAACATGCTGATCTCACTTGCATCGCAGAGACTTGGCTAGATGAGGCTGGAGGAGTCAACCTCACTCAACTCTGCCCTCCAGGTTTCTCTGTGGGACAACAGGCTAGACCAGGTAGATGGGGTGGTGGAGTGGCAATTGTCTATCACAGCTTCATCCCTCTTACTAGATGCCATGTTCCCTAATTCCCTGGTTTTGAATGTATGTTCTTAAAAGTAGGAGCCAGGGACAAAATAGGAATTCTCTGGTATACCGCCCTCCCCATGGCACAGTAACAACTCTACCTATGCTTACTGAACTTGTAACAGGGGTGATGTTAGAGTCCCTCGGCTCATCATGCTGTGGGACATTAACATCCATACTGAGGCAGCTCTGTCAGGGGTGTCTGAAGACTTCACGGTCTCCATGTCAACAATGGGTCTGGCCCAAATGGTGTTTACCTCAACCCATCCTGCAGGTCACACGTTAGACCCAGTCTTCTGCCCTGTGAGGACATCAGGTAAAGGAACATTCTGTAGTCCCGTTGTCCTGAACAGACCACTATATGGTGCACTTTAGGTTTGCTGTAACCCAGAGCCTAGTCAAAAAGGGGGTTCAGACAAAAGCTATATGTCCCAGAAAGTTGATGAATCCAGATGGTTTTTTAACCAGCCTTGGGGAATTTCCTACCTCTCTGATGGGTGATACTATTGAATCCTTGGTTAACCTCTGGAATGGGGAAATGAGCAGAGCCATTGATCGGATAGCTCCTCATTATAGTAAGCCACCTTGGGTCCTTTTCCAAGGAGAAAGGTGGGGTAAAAATATATTACATACATACATACATACATACATACATACATACATACATACATACATACATACATACATACATACATACATAGGCACCATTGGAGATGAAACATTTGTATCTTTGTATCACAATTTCTTCCAGACTTGTCAGATTTCTTTTTGAATATTTGAATGATCTCCCAGCTATGTCGCTCTTCAGCACTACTGCACAGGAAAAGAAGAAGACCAAATATAAGGTGAACTAAATCTGTAAAGGAAGCTATAGAATTGAGCAGGACTGCCATAAATCCAAGACAACCTGATGGCACACAACAACAACAACAACAACAACAACAAACAAACAAAAGTATAGTTTCCAAATCCCATGAGGTGTTTTATCCCCCTCTATTCAGCACTGGTTAGGCCTCACCTTGAGTAGTCTGTCCAGTTCTGGACACCACACTTCAAGAAATATGCTGACAAATTGGAACAAGTTCAGAGGAGGGTGACAAGAATGATCAGGGGGCTGGAAACCAAGCCCATTGAGGAAAGATGGAAAGAATTGGGCAACTTGAATACCTGAAGGACCGCCTCCTTCCATATGAACCTACCCGGCAATTAAGATCTAGTCAGGGAGCCCTCCTGAAAGAGCCATCCCTTAAGGAGGTGAAATGCAGGAATAGGGCTTTTCAGCAACTGCCCCCAACTATGGAATACCCTTTGACTCGCCTGGCACCGACGTTGCTAACATTTCGGCGCCAGGTAAAAACCCTCCTATTCCAAAAGTTTTTTAACTAATGATTGTGGGCCCTGATGGCAATTTTAGTGGTGTGTTTTTAATGTATTGTATTTATTGCATCTACATGTTTTATTGTTTTAATTTTATTGTATTTGATGTTTTAACTGTTTATCCCAGAGAAGCATACAAGCTAAATAAATCAAATCAAATCAAATCAAACTTTAACCTAGAGAAAAGAAGACGAAATGTAGCACTTTTCAAATATTTGAAGGGCTGTCATACAGAGGAGGGGCGTGATCTGTTCTTAATCATCCCAAAGTGCAGAACATTCAACAATGGGCTCAAGTTATGAGAACCCAGCTTTCAGCTGAACATCAGGAAAAACTTTCAAACTGTTCGAGTCGTACAGCAATGAACCAATCACCTTGAGAGGTGGTGAGTTCTCCAATATTGGAAGCATTAAATGGAAATTTGGACAAGCGCCTGGCACATATCCTTTAATTTGTGTTCCTGCCTCAAGTGGGGGGGGGAGGTTGGACTTGGGGGCCTTGTAGGCCTCTTCCAACTTCTTTGAACAACAACAATATTTTAAGATTTGTGACCAGAGTTGCTGGAAAGACACTATGTAGACACTACTGGCCAAAACTGAGGAATAGTCAGCTCCTCTATGGGGCCATTTATTACATGCGTCTCTTCCTACAGATTATTTTAGACTACAACTCCCATTGACCTTAGCCAGCATAATTAACAATGGAAGGTAATGGGAATGGCAATCCAACAGCATCCATTTCTGGCTTCAGTAGCTGCATTATGAACTATACCTACTGCCACAGATCCTTGGGTCAGCAGCAGGATGACTCCGATGAAGAAGTGGACCAAGCATAGTTCTTCAGATGATAGCTGGACTAGAGCGCCATGCATTGCTCACCACACTGGGTCAGGTGGCTAGGGAGTTGTGTTCCCCCAACATCTGGACAGCTTTGTGTTCTTCACAATATATAACTTGTGTTCAAGCGTCCCTTCACGCTCACTGACAAGCAGGAATTTTGGGGCTGCACTGGAGCAGGGTTTTTGAAGAGGGTGGTGGTCTGTTTTCAAAACATTTTAAGAAATCCCACTTGGGATGCATAACTGGATAAACTGGGTTTCTGGTCTTTCCCAGACTCAAGGGAATTCTGGGAAAGGTAGTTATCTGTGAGGTACTAGCACAGACTTCTGAGCAGCAGACATTCCAGGAAAAATGACAGCCCCCAAGACTCAGTGAAGGAAACCATGGAAATTAAACTGGTATATCTAACTGCAGCAAGTATGTACAGTCACTAATGCTTGAGGCCTCACGGTCCCTGCATACCTTGTTGACACCTTTCCAGATATCCGCTCCAGTCTTGAAACTGATCACCCAACAAGGGCTTTGCACTGAGTGAGTCAACAAGCAAGCAACTGGTGAGGACGGCAGTTGGAGGAACCTACAAGGGGTGGGTGGTGGGGTGGTGGGGATAAAGGCAAGGAAGAATGGGAGGGCTGTGCTCATTTCTGCTGTCGCAGCACTTTAGGCAGCAAGAAGTAATTTCTCAAATAAGCAGGTTTCAAGCCCTTCAGGGCTTTATGGCTTACAACCTCATTTCTAAGACATTGATTTCCATCCAGAAACCCTACTGGCAGTCGCAGCAGATTCCCTCGGTACCTTTGCAAAAATATTCTTTGCATGCACATCCATTTAACAAGCAGGAGGCTTGTGTTTTGCACCAGCTCTGATTTCTTGAGGTTTTCAGGACATCAGCTCTTAAGCAAGCCATTACGTTAATCCAGTCACAAGGTGTCAAAAGCATGGTTAGATGAAGCTCTGTTCCTCTACTGACAAAATGGTCTTGTTAAAGGCAGATGTCAGCAACAGCCAGCCATTGCCACAAAGCCCCAAAGCTAATTCTCAGGAATGCAATTTCCCCCCTCATCCAGGGCTGATATTTAACTAGGTTGCCCTATTACAGCCTGGAGGAGATAACTACAGCTAAAGAGAAGAAATGCCACCGTAACTCTATGGATAAATGTTGCCATTAATGGGAACCAAGGTGAACAAAAATGCCAACAAATGAGACAGCAGAATGTCGACCCCAGATATTCTTATGTATTATTATTATATTTATACCTAAGATAGTCTGCAGCCTTCACATTTTATCCTGAAGAACCTTACAATATCAGCCTGTGAACCTCATGATGGACTAAGACAGTTACTTCACGCCCCTCTCATCACAGTTCACTGTCCCGCTTGGGACTGGTATGAAAAAAAGTTACTCCACGTCGATTGCATGACGGCAGGAGTTCATCCCAACCACACCCCCTGAACAGGAACAGAGTGTGATGAGACATACCTCTCCCTGGCCTTGGGAATTGTCTTGTCTCGGTTCTTGTTTTGAGACAAGTGCCCAGAAAGTAACGCGGGTGACACAACGCACACATTCTCCATCTAGTGGCAGGAGTGTGAAGTTGCATTATCCAGTACAATCCCAATGGCGTAAGCAATGCATCGCAGAGAGGGAAGAAGGCATGAAACCGGGAGTTTTGCCGCTTAACACATGAAAGGCAAAGTTGCGGGGATTCGAAATATCAAAAAACGGAAGCCCGGACCAAAACAAAAAGGGTAAACAAAGCCAGGAAAATTCAGTAATTGTCATGAAACAAGGACGTGAAGTAACAGTTGTCATGATACCATCAATCATGCCCGTGGGTAAATGGAAACAGGGACAGAACCGGGACAAGACCACATGACCATGAACAACATTATCACGAAATGAACATAATCTCGGAACGAGGAAGGACGTGAAGTAACCACCTTAGGGGATTTGACCCTGGGTTTTCGCAAACCTAGTCCAATACATAGAACAGATTGGTAGAGCTGTAAAGAAACACAAGGATAGCAAAGTAGATAACTAACGTTGCATTGCCTTCTCATAACATCCAGGATCTAGGTTACCTGAGGTGGCTGCCTCACTCTGGCTCATGCCCTACTACAGGATTCCCAAGGGCTAAAAGGAGACCATGGGCACTGTAGCCTCCTTCTGCTCACCACCAACAAGAATTCCATGGCACCCTGCTTCTGAAGGTAGAAATTTCTATTCAACTTTAATCACTAACCCATACTGCCCGGAGTCCCCATGGGAAAACGCGGCAGTATAAAAATATATAAATAAATAATAAAAATAGTATTCTAACCATTAACACAACAGGGAAATCCTGTTTATGGGCCTCAGCATTTTTTAAATCCAGCCACTGATAAGGCAAATCTTCCCTGAATCTTTCTCATTCGGTGACCACCACGATATCCTTTAAAGAGAGATTCTGTAAAATGAATTAATGTACCTCTTCAGATTGACTTGAAAACTATTTTGTTTACTTTGTCCTGAACCCCTGAATGACCCGTTTCTTTGGAAGAAAGTCTTACTAATGTCCACGTGCCACCTTTTCTCAAAATGTGAATTTTCCTTATGGATTTCTTGTAGCCATTGTGTTGACCACCAGCTTCTGTTGGAAGCAGGGTGCTAGACTAGGCAGGCCTTTGGTCTAATCCAGAAGAAAGTTTATTATGTGACTTCTTTAGCTGAAGCAATTATATTATGCAATGTGGGTGTTCATCCTGTCACCTTTTGTAAAGGGTGAGCACTTATGGGACCTTAGCTATATGGGAGTCCTGAGAAGCTAGATGGAGCAGTATATAAATTTGATAAATACATAAATAAATAATCAATCAGCAAACCTGTTCGGGAAAGTGTGAAGTCTGAGGAAATACAGGGAGCAAGCTGTTTTTGGATGAGCCTGTAAGTTACAGATAGCCCATCGTCAGAGCAAAACAACATATTAATGTTCCAGAGACGTGTGTTTCAGGCAGACCTTGATGTCTGAGAAATGATATCTTTAAACAAAACTCTGCTTTGTTTCTGAACACTAACTGAAAAAGAAAACAAGCACAAATAGTAAGACGCTGGAGGAAACCTTATCATGTGAGAATCATATGCTTTCTGAAGAGAACTCTCTCTTCTAATGAGAAGTCATCTGTAACATACATTTTGGCTCTTTGATAGGCAAAATAGGCTGCAGCTTGAGTCAAAGTTAGGAAAAAACATAGATGACTAAGTATCTACTTGACAGACTTCTTAGAATTCTGGGTTCCTTCTGGTATGGAAGTAATGGACTTTAGCTCTGTGTAAGAAGAAAGGTAGAATATTTCTCTTCACGATGTTTTCAACATCTATAATTCTTTAGCATGGGCCACGTGAATTGTCTGTGAAGATTCTCAGTCATCCAGGTAAGGTTCACTGGAAGCTGAGTCATAGCAACTGGACTTCCTTTCTTGTGAAATCAAAACGCTATCACTTCTCATCCAAGCAGCTTTGTCAGTCTGTGCGTTATGGCAGTCAAAGTCCAAAACATCTAGAAGACCACCATTTGGATATGCTGTATCTCAGATTGTCTCACTGTCCAAAGGAATGGACTGGATGTGACACACAACTCACACATGGCTATCTAATGTCTATCCATAAATATGTGCTACAAACACTTATAGTTGTACATGAGACAATAAGATGGTGACTCTAAATTTAATGAATACTCCTAAAAATTATATTCCAGGCCATAAATGATACAGTACATGGGTTATTGGATAATATTCGGATATGAGAAGACCAGGTTCATTATGAATACTCTCCATTTTGCAAATAATTTGCTTGAGGTTAGCCAACATTTTAGTGGTTTGCCATGCCCTGCTTCCCAGGGAACTGGGGCAGAGTGCCTTTTCTACAAGCATTCTGTGGCCGGCAGTATTGTCAAATGTAGTTTTGTTCCTCATTTTTAAAAAAATGGTACTTAAGGAAAAATTAGAGCGAAAAGTAAGAGAGGACACAAATAAATCCATTCCCCAGAAACATGCACTTTGTGTTGCTGGGCTACAGAAACGAAATGGATTCTGCATATGAATAACTACTTAGGAAACCAACTTTTTGTCATGTACGAGCACACAGTTAGGCCCTTAGTGAGAAAAGATCCTTGCTACTAAGGTCTATCAAACAAAAAAAAAAATCATGCACTTCCTTGCAAATTCTGACATAGGGCAACCCTTTGGGGGTTTTCCATGTAGACAATACTCAGTCAAGGTTTCTTCAGAAAATGAATTGGCCTATTGAATTCGGGGAGAAAGACTATACAGAAATTGCTGCACACCTGTGTAATAATTATCTGATAGGGATAAGATAAGATAAATCTTTATTGATCCCACATCAGGGAAATGTACTTGTTACACAGCTTCCAATACAAAGAAGAAATAAAGAGGAGTAGGTGCACAAAAAAGTGTAAGGTGAGAAAGAAGATGATAGAGATAAAATAAAATAAAAATTCAAAATACAAATGTACACTATAAAATAGGGATATAAAAAATTAAATGTGAAAAAAAGAAAAAGAAGCTGCAATATACGAATATGAATATGTTAGACCAGGCATGTCCAGAGTTCGGCCCTCCTGATGTTTTGGACCACAACTCCCAGAATTCCAAGCCTGTATTGCCAATGACAAAGGACTGTGCAAGTTTTGGTCCAAAACTATCTGGAGGACCGAAGTTTGCCCATGCCTGTGTAGACTGTAGAGTTGTAGAGTCTCAAAGCAGTGGGAACAAAATACCTGCGGGAGCGCTCCTTCCCACACTGGGGATTTCTGAGTCTGCCACTGAAGGAGCTACACAAAGCCTCCACTGTCTGGTGCAGTGGGTGAGAGGTGTTGTTCATAGTGGATGCCAGCTTGGCCAACATCCTCCTCTTACCCATCTCCTCCACAGAATCCAGAGGGCAGCCCAAGACAGAGCTAGCCATCTTGACCAGCTTGTTCAGTCTGTTCCTGTCCCATTCAGTACTACCTGAACCTCAGCAGACATCGGGTGACACTTTGCACACGCTCAGATTTCCAAATGCTGAATCATCATTGCATCAGCCAAGAGTATAAAAGGAGGCTGAATGTATGTCACATGTTGTTGGGGTATGTTGGAGAGAGCAGCACATCATTCTTCCAGTCGGATTAGTGAGTTCCCGGACTTTTGGATCACTGGAGTGGATTGTATTTTGACTACGCTTCTGCCTGCCAATTCTACAAAGTTTGCTGTAAGTATATTTTGTAGATACAGATACATTTGGTGAAGGAAATCACCGCCGTGTTTGTGTTTTCCATTTTAAACACTGCTATGTGGCTCTTCTGTAGCCCACACCAGCTGCATTTTCAACTGAGCAGTACAAAGCTCTGCCGGGTTATAACTCGTTTTGGGCAGGTGTTCTCCAGCCCCTTCTTCTGGTGGCATATTGGGACTGTGCAGCTTGTCCATACTATATGGCTCTAGGACTTCCAAGAGGCACCGTGGGGAATCAAAGTTCTTATATCTTTAGGCCCCTCATTCTCCAGGGATGCCTGAGCAACATACAGCAATCCCCTGCCTATTGCGGGGGTTAGGGACCCAACCTGACCCGCGATGATGGAAAATCCGCGATATGTGGATGCTGGGTTGGGTTGGGACTGGGTGGCTTATCTGGGGCCTCCTACATTTACCTGAGGCCTGGCTCTGCCCCACACAGGCTTCCAATGGGCTTCCTGGGCCTCTTGGAGGCCCCAGAAGTGGTTTCTGGTGATCCAGTAGTCACCTCCAGTTCACCAGAAACCACTTCTAGGGCTTCCGACAGGCCCGGGAAGCCTGTTGAAGACCTGTTCAGGGCAGCACCAGGCCTGGGGTAAGTGTAAGAGTCCTCAAACAGGCCCACACAGCTTGACACAGGGGCCCTTGCCTTTCATATACTGTGGTCCGCAGTATATGAACCGTAAAATGGTGGGGTACGACTGTATTTGCCTCAGAAAAAATATCCAGATATACTGAAACACTATTCCCAGTTATCGGAGCAGTAGTCACCTATGTGAGTAGCTTGAGAATGTGAATCACCATATTTTCATGTGCCGCCATGCACATGTCATGCTGCTCTGCTTCCCACTAGTAACTGGTTGTCCCTGTGAAGGAAACTCTGGGCTAAATAGCTGGAACACTGCCATGTTGGTGAGGGGGTAGTCATATCACTTGCTCATCCCACACTGGGCATTTGAGGGTGCCTTAACATGGAACCGAGCTTTCTTGGTGGTCGCACTACACTTGTGAAACAATTTGCCCTCCAAAATCAGCCTGGCCCCCACACTGCAGATATTTAAAGGTCAGTTAAAAACATGGATGTTTAGGGAGGCTTTCCCCAAGTACTGTTGAGGACAACTAAAAAGCTTGATAGTTTTTTAATCTGCCTTCGCTTTTTTTCTCTTTTCTCATTATTCCTTCTGATTTTAATTTAACATTGTTTTATCGTGTTTCATATTATGATGTTTCAGCCTATTAATTGTGTTATATCTATTGTTTGGTATTATTTTTGTTGTTGTGTTGTTATGGTTGTAACTAACTCTTTGTGACCCCATGTCCATGGGGGTTTTCTTGGCAGGAATACTGGCATATGGTTGTATTTTTGTTCTAAATGTTGTTCATTGCCAAGAGTGGACTTCAGGCCAGATGGTTGTGGTACAGAAATAAAATAAAATAAAATAAATGTAGCCTCATCCTACCTAGGTCTGAACTTTTATGAGTCGAAATATACTTTCTTAGATGCATGGCAATATTTGTAGCTCTATAGGAGTTTAAAACAAGGCCATTCGCCAAGGCCTTGGGGGATTATGGATCATGGTATCTTTTCTATCTATATATTGATCTATCTGTTTATTGAGTGATCTATCTATCTATTGATTTATCAATCTATATTGACGGTTCTGAAATCAGTCTCTCACTGCTATTCTCTCCAGGTTGTCTAGCTGCTGTGTAGCATCCCCAAGGAGACTAAACAAAAGTTATGGAATCTGTCTATTTTTATTTATTATTTTGATAATTCAGTCAAATTAAAAAGGGAGGCAAAAGAATCAAAAGATTAAGAAAAGAATTCATAAGTTAAAAACAAAAGAAATAGAGAATAATATTATGAAGAACATCATCCAACAGTAACAAATTAAACATATAAGGAAATACAAGCAGTTCATATGTCTGGAAAAAAAATTTAGGGCCAGGCTTCAGTAGAAATAACCAGACTTGATAATCCTCCACCCACCCACAGCCTCCAGTGCACCTGGGAGCACTGTGGAAGTCTATAATGGGAAGAAAATTCTCTGCTGGGTCTTAAACCAGATGCAAACATCACCAATATGTTCAAATACAGGTGAGGCCGTCAAACCACAGTGTGTTGGATAGTGGGTGTTTATCTTTCAAGTCTTTATGATAATACACAGAATTGATTAAGAGAGTAGAGAACAGTGGTCCTCCAGATGTTTTTATTCATTTCATTTTTGGATTGCAGATCCAATTCAAGGTGCTGACCTTGACCTACAAAGCACTGTATGACCTGGGTCCAAGCTACCTCAAAGATCGAATCTCACCGTGTGAACCGGCTCAGGTGTTAAGGTCATCAGGAGAGGCCCTTCTCTCCATCCTGCCACCCTCACAGGTATGTCGTGTGGGAACCCATGAAAGGGCCTTCTCGTCTGTGGCGCCCAAACTCTGGAACTCCCTTCCACTAGAGGCCAGGACTGCCCCATCTCTGATGTCTTTCCGGAAACAGGCAAAGACCTTTCTATTCAGGCAAGCTTTCCCTGAATGATGGACTACCTATTATGTGTCTTTCATATGAATCTATAGGGTCACATAGACTTTGTATTTATAACCACTTATAACCTTCTGTGATTACATTGACACAATGTTTTCAGTGTTCGTTTCCATTACTCATAAGCTTTTTATGGAATTTTACTCTCCTTTTAATTGCTCACATTCTCTTGTAGCTTTAATTTAATGTTGTCTTTTAATGCTGTGAGATGTTCCTCAATTCCCTATTCTCAATACTTGAAGATGTCTTAATTGTACTGGACTATATATTATCCCTCATTACTGTAAGCCGCCTTGGATCCTTTTCCAAAGAGAAAAGTGGGGTAAAAGTACTCTAAAATACATAAATAAATAAATAATGCTTCAAAAGTTGAGACCAGGCAGTTTGTTTGAAAAAATACAGTATATTAAGGTTGTGTCCCCCTCTAGTGGCAAAATTGGAAATTCCTCTAATGAAGCTTCATCATTTTTAATAGGTAATAACATTCTTCTTTTTAAAAGCCAGGGACATTTGTAAATTGATTCCTACTAATAAAATATATTCTAAGCTAATGAAGGTAAGTGTGAATTAATGTGGTACCTTGTTGCTGTTGTTCTTAGCTGCAAATACTAACTCATTGGTGGAAATTCCATTGGTGTACATTTGTGCCACATGTGCCAGCTCATGTCTTGGTTGTGAAGGTCTATTTGCTTCTTAATGGGCACACATGCAGGAAGGTTAGCGATTCAGTGATTGATCGTGTCAATATTTGGCAATGGATATCTTTAATTGAATTGAATCAAACATTTCTCATCCTCCAAGGTTCCTTTTGTCTCCATAGGGAGGCTTTGGGAGTCTTGTGATGGGTCAGATCCTTCAGTGTGGGAAAATTGCCAGCAGGTTCCCAAAATATCAAAAGCCCTACTGGTAGGGGTGAAGCAAGTTAAGACGATGCACTGAATTTGATTTTGCCCCAGGTTGCACTGCTTATCAATAGCTTGTGGTTTTTTCAAATGGTGATCTGTGCAAGAACTTTCTCCCTAGTCCAGGCACGTCCAAACTTCGGCCCTCCAGATGTTTTGGACCGCAGCTCCCACAGTCCTTTTTCATTGTCAGTCTAAGCTTAGAATTCTGGGAGTTGTGGCCCAAAACATCAGGAGGGCCAAAGTTTGAACATGCCTGCCCTAGTCCTATGATTTGGCCCTTAAATATTAGAGAAAAAAACTCTTGCCAAAATGGTAACTACCATTTCTGAACTGGCTAATCGTCAATTCAGCCATTCCTGAGTTGAGTGGCCCTTGGGGTAAATGGGCAGTATAGCTATCTCTTAATCCATCCATCCATCCATCCATCAAATAAATAAATAAACATCTCATAACAAAGGAGTAGTAGTCAAAGTGGTGTAGTGAATACAGAGACATCTTAGGACTCAGAAAACCTAGATTCAAATCCCATTTGGCCAAGGAAACTCACTGAGAGTGCAACTCACAAAGGAGAGTCACAAATAGGCAAGTAAGAAAGAGGAAGCAAAAAGGTCGCTGAATGGCGGCAGTTCCAGAATGTTCCCTAAATGTGCCTCAGGGGGCAGCAAAAAAAAAAAAAAACCAGAGGGAGGGAGGACCATTAGAGGTGTAAAGGAGACAGCATGGGAGGGTGGGGCAGCCAACAATCTCCTGGCTTTTTCAGCTCTAGAATATTCTAAGGATTCGCACATGCACAGAATGTATCCATTAGTGTGCTTTCACAGAGATCATGAAGAAAAACACTAACTTTCCTGCACTTGCGGTCATTAAGAAGCAATAAAATGCTCAATTAATGGCTGAGAAGGTGCTGAAAGCTTTGAAAATCATTCTCCTATCATGACTGACATGTTAGTTCTGCAATTACAATGTTTACAAATGCTAGAAACAAGGTTTAGAAACAACAGGAAGGCAGCAAAGAGGAAAACAGAATGCATAGGATGTGACAATGACATGGGCTTGATGCTCCGTAAAAGTGACTGAGAAGAGTTCATCTAGATGCTCTAGAAGTTTCTAGACGAAAAGACTAATGCAAAAGCAATCTGGTTACTTTTTTCTAATATTATTGCATATGTACCCCTCAATGGTTTAGGTATCTGGCCACAATTTCCCACTCCACCTCCTTGACAGGAGCGGGACTTGATGATCCATTGGTGATGATAATTGCTTTTTGGTTTAAAATCTCATATAATTTTAAAAAGAGAACTCCAGGCAAAATCAAAGAAAAACAAAGCAAAACAAAAGACTCAGAACATGTGGCACCTTAAAGACTAACTTTCATATTTTAATGTAATGTTTCGTGGACTACACCTCCACTTCTTCAGACATACAGCAGCAGAATATGTCTGAAGAAGCAGACGTGTAATTCACGACATATTATATTAAAATATGAAAGTTAGTCTTTAAGGTGCCACATGTTTTGTGTCTTTTGTTTTGTTTTCCTTTGGTTTAGCCTGGAATTCTTGAAAAGACTAACACCACTACCCTTTCCAAAAAGAGTACTATGAACTGTGTTTTGCATTTCCTGGAACTGACCAAGAGATGGCAGTCGAGCAACACTAAAAGAAAGCTGGTTATCCAGTGCAAATTATCCCCTCAAACCTTGTAAAAGCAGTGTATTCCCCTGAATGGCAAATGGAGAAAAGGATATACTGTATGGATACAAAGATGCACATATGTAAACACACACATTAACAACTATAGGCCCATTGCTAACGGGGGGGGTGTCAACAGTTGCAGCCATTCTGAGAAGAGACAGATAAGTCTAAATCTATGTCAGTCGGAGCTCAGCACCATGGAACTGAAACGGCACTGGTCACCCTGCAAGACAATCTCCTTAGGGAGGCAGACAAGGGGGGGTGTAACCTTCAGGATCCTTCTGGATGTTTCTGAAGTCTTTGACACTGTTGAGCACAGTATCCTTCTCCGAGTTTAATGGGCAGGTGTTAAAAACCACAGGTAGGGGAGTTCAAAAGCGTAAACAGTTACCATTCCAAGGCATTAAAGGGTAGCCGTGTGTTCCAAACAAAATAAAATACAACTGCAAAAAATAGGTGACATCTTTATAGACCACACACACCCAAAAAAAACAGCTAATAAACAAGCTTTGGGGATTCAACACCACTTCATCAGGTTGGTACCAGCGTGAAGAACTTAAAAGTCCAAAACCTCAACTCCTAATGTCCATGGCAAGATGGATATTGCCAGGCAAGTTGCTGTTAGATGTTAAAGCCAGCATGTGTTTTGCCAGGCAGGCTGGTTGCTTTGTTAACGTTCCACAGTTTATCAGCCTTGCAGAAGTTTACAATACTCTCAGTTCCAAACTGCATGCTGTGCAGAAAGAAAGTTGATCACTTGGGTGTGCCTTTGCTAGGAAACATCATCACAGAGGTAAGTGGAACAGGTGAAAGCAAGAATAATGGGGGTGCTGTGTATCAGGCAGGCAGTAGAGCCAGTGATGGGCAACGTTTGCCCTCCAGGGATATTTTGGTGACTCCTCATCTCTCATCCACCCCTTTACTCAAGAACAGAAAGTGTTACTTGCTGCCGGTGGTGCCGGTAAGCTGTGATTTGCATCTTTAAACAGGTTGCAGTCTTCACATCCAGCCCCCACCCTCATTTTTTCAAAAGCGGAAGTGACTTATTTCTGATGCAGAGAAACATCTGCTGCTAAATCAAAATGAATCAAACCTTTGCCTTTGCTTACCTGTTGACAGCCAAGAGAATGAATCAGGTACACACTTTTGTTCCACTACTACACCATTCTGCAATAACACACTCAGCATAGAAAGACTCCTGGTGTCTCTCTACCCATCTAAAATCCCCATGTATACAAGGTCTAGTATTTATTGATTTAATTCTCCCACCCATACCCCAATTCCAGTCTGTTCATGAAAGAAGCATTTCCCTAATCTACAAGAAAATGACAATTAATGAGTTATTTGAGGTTTAAAAACTGACTCAGTGGTGACACCTCCTAAAATATTAAATATACATAATAAAAATTTGATCTATGGAATATTTTGTTTCATTATACATCCTTCCTAGTAGTTCATTGGCTACATAGTGCAGCATAGTTCAGAGTAATGAACTCGGATTCAGGCGACCTGGATTTGATACCCCAGCTCTGTCATGGAAACTTACTGGGACATGAAACTGGTAACACCACTCTTTAAAGCCCTTGTACCTTAAAAACCCTATTAGGGTCACTATATATCTGTTCTGACTCAAAAGCACATAATATTTCATTATTTAGTAACATAGTATAATAAATACACTCCAAGTATGCTTATTTTCTGTTACCTATCCCCTGATCAACAATGGCCACAATTTGGAGAAATGTCATAATAAAATTATGTGCACTACCTGATTTTTTTTTCAGATTTTAGCCTTCCTTGGATAGTGTGAAATTAAAAGGCAGGAGGATATTGTTTCAAGTGCATGGTTAAGTAGGTAGGTATAATGCTACAATGAATTTTTATATCCCCCTTTTCTGCCCAACAACAGGCCTCCAAAGAAGCTAACAATGTGAAAATGAATACACAATAAGCACTTTTTGAAAAACATAAGGTGGTAGTGGTGTTTAAAAGCTATAGGGAGATGTTGGGAAGCGTTCATTACTCAGCCTGAGATGTTGCTGCTCAATAATAACATCTCTGGTAGAGCACTGCCTGATATTTCACAAACGCCAATAAGGAAAGATACTATTGAGTGTTGTTGAGTTCGCTAAATACACCTATGTCTATCTTTACTGAGAACACACTAAGGTGCACCAAAAATTGTTTTTCTTGATCTGCGACATTGAGATCAAGCTTTTAAAATCAGCAAAGGGCATGCTATTGCAGAATGACTGAATATAGCATAAACAAATCGGAGTAAATAATAGGAGCCTGGAGATTAAATGCCTGTACTGCAGCTAAAACTGTGCTCACGACCTGGGGTTCAATCCCAGGTAGCAGGCTCATGGTTGACTCAGCCTTCCATCCTTCCGAGGTTGGTAAAATGAGTACCTACCTTGCTGGGGGCGGGGGACAATGTGTAGCCTGCATACTGTAATTAAAACTGTAAACCTCCCAGAGACTACTTGAAGTGGTATGGGGCGGTATATAAGCAGAACACTTTGTAACTTTGCTCACGGCTTGGGGTTCAATCCCAGGTAGCCCTCTCATGGTTCACTCAGCCTTCTGTCCTTCCGAGGTCGGTAAAATGAGTACCCAGCTTGCTGTGGGGGAGGGGAGTAATGTGTAGTGTACAATTAAATTGTAAACTGCCCAGAGAATGCTGTAAGCACTATGGGATGGTATATAAGCAGAACACTTTTCTTTTTTCCTTTTAAGCAGGGCTGAGACAGCTTCATGGATCTAGGGACTGTTTGTCTGGTCCCAGGACCCCATAGGCTTCACCATCCAATCCAAGTAAAACCAAAACTGAAACTGGTCACCAATTCCAAATTGGTCATGATTGGTGGGGGGAGAAAAGGGGAGAAAAGGGGAGGAAGATGTGGAGGGACACACATTATTTTAGGGGATGCACCATTTTGCCATGAGAGATAGTCATCACAGTGGACCCTCGTATAACAAGTGGTTTGTTTAACAGAACATCCACTTAAAGGAAAACATTTCCGGAAATACAGGGAAATTGCTTAACAGAAGCACCTATGGGGTGAATCCATACAACAGAAAAACAGTTGAGATTAGGGATTAATCCTTTTTCAATACATTCCTAGGGGAATTTTGTAAAAAGGAACATTTGCTTAACATAATTTAATTTCAAACAAATTAATTCCTTTATACGAGGTACCACTGTATTTTTAAAAGCTAGGAACAATTCTGGGGACACCAGAGGAAGCAAGAATGGCCTTGGGACTCACACAGAGCCTATGATGATCATCCCTGCAGTTGAACGGTGTCTAAGGGTAGAATTACAGCCACAACCTTTGGTGTGAAAAGACACTCTACTTCCATCTGTGAAGTCCTGGAGGAAATATGGTCCTGTGATCTAGTCTGAAAGCTTATGAATCAAGCTGCTCAGGTGTTAGATTTGTCATAACTAAAATAGAGGAGCACATTAAATACAGTCACCCCCCGCCAATCGCGGGGGTTAGGGACCCACCCCACCCGCAATGCATGAAAAGAACCAGTTACTTACCTATAAAGGTGGTTTTCGAGTGGACCTTCCTGAAGTCACACAGATGGTTTTCCCTAGCAATAGGAAAGTTCGTTAGTCTCCGCCCCCGCACCCTGCACATGTGCGTGGGTGTTCCCGCCTAAACGCCTCAGTTCCTCTTGACCGCCAGGATGACAGGTAATGATAGTACCAGTCAGGGTGTGATGGTCCGAGGGGAGGCGGGTGGGTGCTGTGTGGCTTCACGAAGGTCCACTCAAAGAACCACCTTTACAGGTAAGTAACTGGTTCTTCTCCATCGTGGCCTTCGTGAAGCCACACAGATGGGTGATTGCAAGCAGTACTCACAGGCAGGAGGGTAGTCACGCCGTCACAAAGGAAAGCACTGCCCTCCCGAAGGAAGTGGCCGACCTCACGCGGGCATCCACCCTGTAGTGGGTCACGAAGGTATCAGGCGTAGACCAGGTGTCTGTCTGGCAGATGTTGTCCAGGGGTACACCCTTCAAAAAAGCTGCTGAGGAGGCCAAGGCTCTTGTGGAGTGAGCTCGGATACCCAAGGGTAAGGGTACCTTGGCTCGCTCGTAAGAGAGCTTAATAGTCTGAACAACCCAGCGGGCAAAACTTTGGGAAGAGACAGGAGTACCCAGTACTGCAGGATCATGGCAAAGAAAGACTTTATTTGATTTTCTAATAGGTTTGGTCCTAGAGACATAGAAAGCTAGGGCCCGTCTAACGTCCAGTGTATGCATGTCTGGTTCAACCCTAGTGGTAGGATTGGGGAAGAAAGCCGGCAAAACAATTGGCTGAGACACATGAAAGGAGGAAACTACTTTCGGAAGGAAAGTGACATCTGGGTAAGCTACCACTCTGTCATGGTGGAACCGCAAATACGGAGGGTCACACCTAAGAGCGCAAAGCTCGCTTGACCTTCTAGCCGAAGTAATGGCCACCAAAAAGGCAGTTTTAAGGGTGAGCAGCCTAAGGTCCATAGAAGCCATCGGTTCAAAGGAAGGGCGTTGCAAGGCCCGAAGTACCAAGGACAGGGACCACTGAGGTGGAATCAGTTTCCTGTCAGGGAAAGTGTTTTTGAGGCCCTTGAGAAACCACTTCATCCTGGGATGCCTGAAGAATGCAGCTGCCTCCGAAAACTGCAGCTGGTGAGCCACAATCGCTGAAAGGTGGACTCAAAGAGAAGCAGAGGTAAGTCCTGAACGCTTCAAGTGAAGGAGATATTGCAAGACCCAGGTAAGGGATGGATTGACCGGGTCAAACCCCTTATCCGCCGCAAATAGAGAGAACCTCTTCCACTTATAGGTGTACTGTTTTTTAGTGGAAGGCTTTCAGCAAGAAGTAATGATAGGCCGTGAGCTGAAGGCGAGTCAGGTCTGGGTGCAGGACTTGGCCGCTGTCCAGTGAAAGCAGGTCCGGAAACTGGGCTAGATGCAGATAGTCCGAGGACATTTGCAGAAGGGATGCAAACCAGGGTTGTCGAGGCCACCAAGGAGTTATCAGGATGAGGTTGGCTCTCTCCTGAAGAGTCTTTATGACCACCTTGTGTATCAGAGGAACAGGATGGAAGGCATAAAGGAGGCCCTCCGACCATGGGAGGAGGAGTGCATCCCCTAAGGAGTGACATCCCTTTCCCGCCCTGGAGCAGTACTCCTGGCACTTGGTGTTGGATTGGGAAGCGAACAGGTCCACCAGAGGAGAGCCCCACTTGTTGCAAAGGAGGCTGAAAGTCCTGGGATGCAGTTCCCATTCGTGAGTCACTTGAAGTCGTTGGCTGAGGTGGTCGGCATCAGAGTTCTCCTCTCCTGGTAAGTGCATCGCAATCGGGTGAATGTTGTGGGAGATGCTCCAATTCCAGAAGCGGATAGTGAGCTGCAGAAGACGCTGTGAGTGGGTTCCGCTCTGTTTGGTGATGTAATACATGGCGGTTGTGTTGTCGGTCACCGCCAGTACTACATTGCCGGAGATGTGTCAGATAAACGCCCAGAATGCCTTGAAGATCGCCAGCAGCTCCAACTCGTTGATGTGGAGTAGCTGTTCCTGAGGAGTCCAGGTATCGTGGATGGAGTGTGAGAGGCAAACAGCACCCCAACCTGTGTTGCTGGCATCTGTAGTTACTTGTATGGTAGGAAATGGATTCCTGAAGGGACGTCCAGAGAGGATGTTGGAGTGGCAGGACCACCAGCAAAGATGAAGAGGTAGGTCCGTGGGGATGGTGAGGAGTTTGTTGGGAGGGTCCCGGAGAGGGTTGAAATGTTGGAGAAACCAGGCCTGGAGAGGTCTGAGTCGAAGCCTCGCGTGCACCAGAACAGAGGTCATGGAGGCCATGAAACCTAACAGTCTTTGGACCTCGACTGCAGGAATGACCTGGTGTGCGTGGAATTGTTGCAGTAAACGGAGGATTTCTGCAATCCTGGTCCATGGAGGAAAGGCCATGGCCCTGGTAGAGTCCAGAATGGCACCGATGAAGTTTACTACTGGAGAGGGGTCGAGATGTGACTTCTTGTAATTGACCTGCAGACCCAGTGATTCTAAGATGTTGAGAACAGTGGCGATGTTTTGGCAGGCCTTGTCCTGAGAGTCTGCAACGACCAACCAGTCGTCGATATAGGGGAAGACAACTATTCCCAGTGTGCGGAGGTATGCAGCCACTGGTGCCATGCACTTGGTGAAGACTCTTGGTGCTGTCGCCAAACCAAATGGCATGGTGGAATATTGAAAGATGTCTTCCCCTACTGCTAATCTGAGCAGGTGTCGATGAGCTGGATGGATAGAGATATGGAAGTACGCATCTCGTAGATCCACAACCCCAAACCAGTCCCCCTTGCGAAGAAGGGGGATGACTTTTTCCAAGGTTACCATTCAAAACTTTTTGTAAACCAGAAATTTGTTTAGGAACCGCAGGTCCAAGATGGGACGTAGTCCACCGTCCTTCTTTGGGAACGTGAAATAACGGGAGAAGAAACCATGATGAGCGAGAGGCCTCTGAACTCTTTCGATGGCACCCTTTTGAAGAAGAGAGGAGACCTCTTCTAGAAGGCAAGGGGATGGAACGGTGCGAACTAAATTCCCCAACGGAGGAAGATAAGACAACTCTAAGAAGTAACCTCTTTGAATAACAGAAAGGACCCACTGGTCCGAAGTAATATCCCACCAAGCCTGGAGAAGGGATTGAGACGAATAGATGGGTAGTCAATAGTCATCCCGAGATCGTTTATCTCTGGGTTTGGAAGAGGCAGAAGCTGATTTGGACTTTCTTGCTTTAGAGAAGGTGGACAAAGCAGAAGGCCTGGTTGGACGGTCACGTTGCTGGTGCTTGGAAGAATACTGGGCGGATGGAGGCCAGAAGCGTCTTTTTGATTGGAAGTGAAAGGAAGGCTTCGGTCGAGGAGGGATCACATTCAATTTTTTGGCAGTGTCCTGTTTTTTGTGCCTGTTCTCCATAAGGTCATCGGTGGAGGTGTTAAATAAGCCGGATCCATCAAAAGGTAGGAACTCGATTTGGGCCTTGTGGTCATCAGAAAGGCCAGTGGTGCGCAGCCAAGCGTGCCTACAAAGGGTGATGGAAGAATTGAGAACCCTTGAGGCTGCATCAAACGAGTGTTTTGAGGCCTGCATCTGCTGGGCCGCCAAGGCCATTGACTCTTCATACAAAGCTGAAGCCTCTGCCCGCTTGTCTTCAGGGATAAGCTCGAGGAAGGGATGAAGGTGTGATAAAAGATCACGTTGGTACGCACCCATGGCACCTTGGTAGTTGGCTATCTTATGCTGGAGGATGGCATAGGAATACAGATGTCTGCCAACTGTGTCCAATTTTCTTCCTTCTTTAGAAGGAGGGATTGGAGTTTGCTTGGTACGTGACTGGACCTGCGATGATGCCACGACCACTGAATTTGGGGTTGGGTGCTTGTTCAAATAAGGGGCCTTGTCGTCATGCACTCAATAGAGCATCTCGAGCTTACGAGGAATTGCATTCGTAGAGAGAGCTTGAAAGGAATCCTCTGCCATAGTAAGGAAAGATGGAATCAATGTGAGATGAACAGGAGCCGTCTCATCATTGGCAATTCTGCCAAATATATGGCACACTCTCTTTGGTTGGGGTTGATGAACTGGTAAGTCGATGGTCTTTGACATACGGACCAGGAAGTTGGCGTAATTTCTCATCTAATTGGATGAGGGGAAGATGGTGGAAAGCCTCATCCAAGAGAAAATCTTAAAACACATAAAAGAACAAACCTTGCTGAGAGAAAATCAGCATGGCTTCTGTAAGGGTAAATCTTGTCTGACAAACCTCTTAGAATTTTTTGAAAAGGTCAACAGGCACGTGGATTTGGGTGAACCGGTTGATATAGTCTATCTGGATTTTCAAAAGGCTTTTGACACAGTCCCTCACCAAAGGCTGCTGAGAAAATTGCACAGTCAGGGGATAAGAGGGCAGGTCCTCTTATGGATTGAGAACTGGTTGAGATCCCGGAAACAAAGAGTAGGTGTCAATGGGAAATTTTCACAATGGAGAGAAGTGAAAAGCAGTGTACCCCAGGGCTCTGTCCTGGGACCGGTGCTTTTCAATCTGTTCATAAATGACCTGGAGACAGGGATAAACAGTGAGGTGGCCAAGTTTGCCACAAAACTTTTCCGTGTGGTAAAAACCAGAGAAGATTGTGAAGAGCTCCAGAAGGATCTCTCCAAACTGGGGGAATGGGCTGAGAAATGGCAAATGTGTTTTAATGTAACCAAATGTAAAGTAATGCATATTGGGGCAAAAAAACCAAACTTCATCTATCAACTCATGGGCTCTGAGTTATCCGTGACGGATCAGGAAAGAGATATTGGTGTGTTGGTGGACAGCTCCATGAAGGTGTCTCCCCAATGTGTGGCAGTGGTGAAGAAAGCCAATTCCATGCTAGGGATTATCAAAAAGGGGATTGAAAATAAAACAGCCAACATTATAATGCCATTATACAAAACAATAGTAAGGCCCCACCTGGAGTATTGTGTACAATTCTGGTCACCACATCTCAAGAAAGACATACTGGAAAAGGTGCAGAAGAGAGCGACTAAAATGATTACTGGGCTGGGGCACCTCCCTTATGAAGAAAGGCTAAAACATTTGGGCCTCTTTAGTCTGGAAAAAAGGCGATTGAGGGGGGATATGATTGAGACCTACAAAATAATGCAGGGTATGAGTAAAGTGGATAGAGGGAAGCTCTTCTCCCTCTCCCAAAATACCAGAACTAGGGGACATACACTCAAATTGAGGGCTGGGAGAGTAAGAACTGACAAAAGAAAATATTTTTTCACCCAGCGCGTTGTAACACAATGTGGTGATGGCATCTGACCTGGATGCCTTCAAAAGGGGATTGGACAGATTTCTGGAGGAAAAGTCCATCACAGGTTACAAACCAGGGTACTTCAAGGGCCAGATGCAGGAGAGTGGTATCAGGAGACAGATATCTAGTCTCATGCGTTCCCAAACACATCTGGTGCGGCCGCTGTGAGATACAGGAAGCTGGACTAGATGGGCCTTTGGCCTGATCCAGCATGGCTCTTCTTATGTTCTTATGTTCTTATGTTCTTATGAGACTTTTCATCGACCTCGGAATCAGGTGAAGTGACAAACTGGACCGATGTCGAATCCGAGACCTCTGACCCAACGGATTCGACGTCAGAAGCATTGTCCTCTTGAGTAGAAGCGGAAGACGGTGGAACTAAGGCAAGCTGGTCGGTTTTGACCAGATCAGAGGTGTGGATGGACCACTGCTTGCCATCGAAACGAAGCAAAAATGCCGGGATTGGAGGGACAGGCAGAGACGGAGCTTGGAGGTGATGTTCCTTGCGTCTCTTTTTCTTAGGTGGAGCGGACGAATCCATCGCCTCCTTGGTATGTCTTGGTGGAGTCAAAGCCTCAACCACAGCGGTGGCCACGGAATCGGTTTGTGCAGCCGTGGCGGAGGAATCGAAACCGGCCAATGGTTTCGAAGGAGCAGACTGCAGCTTGACCTGCTTACGTTTCTTCTTTTCTGGTTTTGGCGACGACTCTGACAGGAAGGTAGGCGGCAGTGAGGAAGCACGCTCCTCGAATTTGGTCTCCCTAGTAGGGACTGGAGACGAAGCCGCTTTTGAAACCAAGGACGGAGAGCGGAGTGAAAGCTCTCTGGACTGACCGGTCCCGTCCAGAGTGGACCTACAGGTCCCAGATTCCATGGTGGGAGTCAAGCCCATCAATGTAATATTGGGAGGAAGGGCTGTGCCATCATCGGATGACGACTCCGATGAATCCGAAAGGAGTAGCTGTTGATATTTCAACCGAGGAGCCAACTAGACCAAAGAAACCGCCGATCCTGAATATTCCTTTTTGATAGTAACCAAAGGAGAGGCCACAGACGCAGTCAGTGTCGGGATGGAAGTCGAACCCGTAGTCGATGTGGACGTAACTGGAGGAAGATGGGTCGGTTTTGAAGTCTTCGAAGACAGTTTGGAAGACTTAACCAAGGGTGGATTAGTCGTGGGTTTAGGTTTCGAAGAAACCACACCTTGAAGAACCGGGATTTTATTAGGTTTATCTACCCATCCCGAAGCCTCCGACTTACGAAGGTCGAAGGGATCGCTCTAAGAGGTAGTTTGCCAAACGGTTGCGATGATTTTTCAGGGCCTGAGAACTGAAACCTCGACAGATCGGGCAAGCCTCGGTGCGATGGTGCTCACCGAGGCAAAAAAGACAACGGTCGTGCCCGTCCGTGTGAGGAATCTTGGCCCGGCAACCAGTACAATGCTTGAAGGGGGGCGCGAAAGACATGAGCCAAATTACAGTCCGAGATCAAGCCAAAACGACGGGAAAATTTTCAAAGAAAAACACACGGAGACTAGGAGACTAGTGGAGAAGCACGTCTAGCCGTGGCGGTTAAGAGGAACTGAGGCATTTAGGCGGGAACACCCACGCACATGCGCAGGGTGTGGGGGCGGAGACCAGCCAACTTTCCTATTGCTAGGGAAGTTCTGACCTCTGGCGCAGGGGCGCCTGGGAAACCCATCTGTGTGGCTTCACGAAGGCCACGATGGAGAACCCGCGATATGTGGAAGCGGGTGGGGGAGGCGGGGGGGGCGATCGCGTGCCTGTCCGAGGCTTCTCAGAGGAGCGCGGGGGGAGGCGCAGAGCGACCCAATTGCCCCCCGCCGCCTCCTCACGCAGCTCCGAGGCTTCTTGGAGAAGAGCAGGGGGCGGCGCGGAGCGACCCGATCACCCCCCGCCGCCCCCCCCCGCAGCTCCGAGGTGCAGGTACTGCGATCCTGCGATGTAGTGGGATCGCAGTACCTGAACCGCGAAATGGCAAGGGGTGACTGTATTTATCCTTAGTTCCATGTTGGAAGAAAGGTAGATTGTTATGTGTAATAAATATATATATATATCTTGCAATGGCAGCTATTTATCTTGGTTAAAACAAGACAATCACAGATAACGTATTTTTTCCCAAATCTTTGGCTGTATTGCAATGGTTGTTTCAATCTGCAGTCTCCAGCTAAACATTTCCTATCCATGGGTTAACAATATATTTTACCAACGTTTGTTTTTCAACAGTATTTATCCAACATAACAAAATAAACTGCAATTTCTTATACTTTTTTTACAAAACATTTTATAAATATTTTTACAAAATGTATACAAAGCAATTTCAAGTGAGACATACTATACAAATGAAAGTATTTCAGCAAATAAAGTCCATACCACACTGACAAAAAGTGACACATCCTCTTTCATTAAAGTCAGTCTGTAAGGCCTCCCAAATCTAACAGATCAATTACGCTGACCTTGTTGAATCATATATATTTTTCATAGTTGCCAGCTAAAATTTCGTTTTCACCTTGAACAATATGGAAAGACATCCATGAAGTCAATAGACCAATCCTACAAAGCAGTTAAGCACATATAAATGGCCTTCACTGGATTTGGGACCATGGGCTGCATAACAAAATCACACTTCTTTGTACAACAAACAAAAATATTTTTACTGCATTACCAATGAAAATATTCAGAGTTCTAAAACCAAGTTCAGCTTAATAAATAAAATACATTAGCTACCCCCAAGTTAATTCAGCTGAACATTGTTCAGAGGGCTCCCAGCATAAAATGCTGAGATACATGTAAGTTATGATTCAGTCCACATTGATGAAGTGTATTTTAGATGCCTTGGCTAAAACGTTATTGAAACATAAATTTTCGCGTAAGATCCCAAACATAAAGGCTTTGTTTTGGTATTTAAATCCAGAATATTATGTACAGTTGAAGGAAACTTTACACTCCCAGATAAAACCAAAAGAAGGGGTGTTTATGGATGGATGTTAGGTTTTGTCATGTTTCGATCAGAGACAAGTTCACTTGATTCATGTGACTGTGTAACAAACAAGTGTTCATAGACATCTCATTATGGTTACAGTTCAGTTAATTTATCCTTACAGATCTTGAGGGGAAAGCAATTGGTGCAGTATTTTATATCATTGATAGGAAAGCAAGTACCAGGCTCCATGCATGTAAATATGCACCAAAGTGGCAATGCCAGTCAATATTTAAAGTCTCTCACGTGAAAATCAACACAGAATGTATGGTTCTACAAATCTGTACTGTATTTTTACCTCTGAAACACTTTAAAAACTTACAATTAAAACAAAAGAGAGCCCTCCATACATCTGCTTCTAGCAACAATGGGCTGAGCTTTAAATTATACTATTATTCTACTAAATGTGGGTAAGTTTTATTATTTTCTATGCTGACTCAACGGGGATGGCAGTGGGGTCTTGTGATTAGTGGAAGAGAACAATGGCTCTTACATTATTTATAAATTATTATAAAGAAAGCACAAGCTATGTCTTTTTTTCTCAGGGCATTCTGGCATTCTGATTGCCAACCACGGTTTGTCACCCTTGCTCTGTGATAGAGCTCCACAGATGAATGCACAAGGGAGTTCCTCATTCTTAATCAGAAAGTGTTTCATTCCAGGCACCTATGTATATACAACAGCCACTATTGGGTCACTAGGCTATCATGACGTCAACTTGGAATTTTTTGAATGTGGCTGAAAAGGAAACTAAAGAGAAACTGCCATCCAAACTACAGTCCAAAACAGATGCTACATCTTGAAATAATGGCTCAAAACCAATGTACCCAGCGGCACTAAAAATAAAAACAAACATGGGAGCGTAGGAAGAGAAATAAGGTAAAATGATTATTTTGTTCAACCTGACCACCAGCCAACTCCAAACCACACATATGATCCCTCTGGCTCTAGATCATGAATCAGATGCCTTTAATGGGGTAACTGGGTTAACTTTGGCTTGCACATGTTTTGGTAATAATTACTGCCACTGGAGATGACTTAGCATTCTTCAACAGCAAAAAGCAGAAAGAAACAACAACACCCCCCCCACACACACACACACAACATGGACCTTTAAATTGTTTAGATTAAGGCCAGCATCTCCTTAAAGTGTAAATGACTACTAAAAATGACACAATTTCCAAATAAAAGTATTTGATACTTGGTCAAGAAAAAAATTACACCACTTCAGAAAGACTTTGACTATATCCAATTTTAGAGGGAGAGAGTGTGTGTGTGCATGTGTGTGTGTGTGTGTGTGTGTGTGCGTGCACACGTATTTAATTTCATGGCTATCAAGCCCTCTTCCTTAATTTTCCATCTGGTGCCTTCTTTGTCTAGCATGTATTTAGTGTAGCTGTGGTGACTAAAATGTAAATATTCTATAGGCAAATATATCTTGGTAATATATTTGTTTCTGCTCACAGAGCAATAGAAAAGCACTTGAAGTAATAAAGCCCTGTAAATACTCTGATGACAATGTCTCTCCTTCAATATTTTATTCTGTCTTCGAAACCTGAGAGACAGGCATTTCTGGAAAGCAGTACGGTGGAGTTTCTTTATCAAAAACATTAACTCTTAAAACCTAATGCTTGGCAAATGGGTGGAAGGCCATGGGATTTTTCCTATTCAATGCAAATTGTTCACATTGTACTTATTGTTACTAGACTGTGATTGTCAGTATATTACCTTGTTACTTAGGGCCTTGTAAACTGCAGTTTCATTAAGCTATAATATTGAAACAATTAGCACAAACAATATTGCATGGGGGTTGGTCCAGACGCAACATCAAATCATATACCATAGTAAGTTTGGCAGTTTCTGCTTCAATGTTTGAGTAACTACAGCCTGCTGTTTCCTAAATCAGGACACCCCCACTGTTAGGTTTGTAAATGGAAACAAGCTAACACTGAGCTATGTTTTTGGAGCTCAACCTACTATGCTTTTGTTCCAACCTACTGTAGTTAAAATTGACCCCCGTTTATGATTCGGATGATATGCTAAACAATGATTAATCTAACAGAAGCAAAAGCTTCTCATCTCTTCAATGCAGCTGCACTGCCTGAGGCTCACTTAGATGCATTCCCAGATAGCTAAACCGAGTTTTAGCCAATGTGCCGGCCCTGCCAAACAGCTTTCTCTTAGGGTTATACAGAATTATCTCACTGTAACCACAATGAGTATTGCTTCCAAACACAGAACAGAACCTAGTTTAGAAAGGGTACCCTTTGACAAATGTCAGGCTGTACTTGTGGTGTCATTCACATTTGCTTGCAAGAGAAATATATATGCCCATGGTACTGCACTATTAACACTCTAGGATACTATTTACAGCAGCTTCTAGGAGAGAGTCAGTTTCTGCAACACTTTCACTGTGGTCTGGGATAAATTTCTCCAGACAGTTTTCCTGTGAAGCAATAAGTGAAAAATGTGGATACTCCAATTCTAAAGACCCACTGCCAGCTGCCTCACCTTGCGGCTGCCTCCCAGTCTTTTTCAGTTCCAGTATATTTTTGAATGTAGTCTCTAAACTCTTATTGAGCAACAAATCCTTTTGAGGTTTCCCAGAGTCTTTCAAGTGGTCTGGATGAAAATCCTCATTCTTTGGAGAACTCGGAGGAGTTTTGTCTTGCAATGAATGATTATATGTTGCTTTTGAGTGGGAATCAACTGTATTCTGACAAACTTTATTCTGCGTACCATGATCTGTACTCTGTAAGGTTTTCAATGAATGATCTTCAGAGTTCAAAGAGTTTTCATTAACCTTGTCAGGGTCTTTACCAGCCATTTTTTGTTCAGAAGCAGGCATAAGTTGGCGTTCAGGAGAGCAGCTTGCTTTCTCAAACTTTAAAGCTTTTGTGAGATTTCCTGTTTTTTTAACAGAAATGTTTCCTTGCTGTGGACTCACAATATTGTTAGGCACTACATGAAGTTTGTTGTGATTAAAAGACTCTGCTGTGCTTGAAATTGATCTGTCTCTGATTTGGGTATCAGCAGACTGGTTCTGAGAAGTTACATGTTTGCTCGGTTGATGGTCGCTTTTGCCAGGCTGTGTTCCATCGGCAAGCTCATCCAACTGCGTAGAGGGACAACAAAAGTCTGCCAGAAAACCATCTGAAATTTGAAAATAGGTGATTTAATACTGAATTAGAGTAAATTAAGGATAGTAAAACAAATGGAATAGAGCAGCAATCGCCATCTTTTGTAGAAGAACACTGGAATGCAAACATGCATTTTAGGAACTCCATAATTTTCTTTCCATTTATCAGTCTGGTTATAATACTCTTCAGACTATAATCCAGTACTAGGAGCCAGCACATTACCGAAGACCAATGAAAGAGAATGATCAGTACAAATATAAAAACATATGGATTTCTGAGTTCAGGTCTTGGGGTAAGGGAAATCCTAGTTAGCACCAATTACCTTTATTCAGCACCAATGTTTCCCTAACAAAAATGAAGGCCAAGGGGGAAGACTAGAAGGAAAAATAAAATCCTGTTTGGATTCTGAAATCTTAGCCATGACTATAAGCACTAAGGACGGTAACACTGATTTTTAACACTTATTTTATTTATCCTATTTGCAAATGGATATGATGTGCAGGTGTCTCAGTAGGTTATGACTTGGTAATTGGTCTCTGACACTTGATACCTTCTTTTCTTCTACTTCCAATGTTCAGATTGTGTCTGCTTTTGTTTACATAGCCAGCATCTCTACATAAAGAGGGATGTATGAGTGCTTGGAAAAGCCTCAAGGTTTCTATGCATAACAGATCTACCTTGGGAGGGACCTAACGAGGCTAATGAAGATGAAGTGTGCTCAGTGGCCACACAGTATTGGAGGACTGTCTGGGGAGATGTATATAGATGGTGGTGGGATTCAGAATAGAGTGTGGTTTCTGAAAGCTGAAGACAAGAACATCACACTGTAACAATTATTTGCAAGAGCTATCTGTAAATATTTACAACTTCAGCTCACCAAATTGACCACATGAAGACTGCCCATTTTTAGCTGGTCAAAACAAATCAGCATAAATAAGAACAGAGTATCAACTGGATGGAGGAAGTGCTACTGTTGGTGGAAGGTAAGGCATAAGGAGGCAAAAAGCAAACATACCCTGAAACAGCTTGATGACTGACTGATTTCTGCTTCAGTAGCCAGAAAATGTTGTTGACTGTTGCAGAGGAGGATTGAAAGGGGTAGGATGGGAAAACACCCTTGGACTGTGCAGCTTGCCTAAGGCCACACAGGCTGGCTCTACTTAAGTTCCCAAATTCTGGCTCTGTAGCTAGATACCTAATCCATTGATTTTTCCAGCTATACTACTATTCTATATGTTAGCTGTCAATTAACAATATAATCCTACATGTACATAAAGTGGTACCTTGAGTTATGAAAATTTTCAGTTACAAATAGAAAACCGCCGGTATAGGAAAATTCTGAGTTACAAAAAAGCCTATTTTTTTCCGAGTTATTAAAGGGAAAAGGAAAGTATATTCCTTTTCAAAATGGCTCCTGCTTATTTGCAACAGCAATATTGCCATATTGTGGCCACTCAACTACAGTGCTGCAATTGGGAAGAAAAATAAGCCATTTTGAAAAGGAAAGCTAAGAACCGGGGCTTCTTTTTTCAATGACCTGCATGAAGTGCCCCGTTTTGCAAATATTTGGCACCATTTTGGGGACCTTTGGTGGATTTCTCAAGTGGTTATAAGGTAGGTTGCTCATCTTCTGTTGTTTGCTTGTCTGTTAACTGTGCTTTTTGCTTTTGGGGAGGGGGGTTGAATTCACACTTGGAACAAATTAATCCGTTTTCAATGCATTCCTATGTGAAACCATGTTTTGATTTAAGAAAATACAATTCAGAACAGATTGATTTTGTAACTCAAGGTACCACTGTATTCAGAAGAAACTACTATGTTCACCATTAGCTGTTCTATACAGGATTACAGGATGCCTTAAGGAATAAATAAAATGTAGCCTTCATAATTATGAAATTACGATAGTTATGAAATTGTGACACAATTATGTCAGCAATGAATATGTTCTGAAGTCTGGATTTTCTTCTATATAGAAAAAACATGTTTGCTATGTTTTCAAAATTATGAGCTGAAGTGTCACGGTGGTTAAAATCTTGGTTACGAATTCTGAACAGGTGGGCTCAAATCCCCATTCAGTCATGAAGTTCACTGGGATAGCTTAGGCCAGTCACACACTCTCAGCTCAACATATCTCACAGGGGTGTTGTAAAGAAAACGTAGATGGCAGGGAATGTGGAATAGAAATAAATAAATCGAAATTGCAAAAACGTTACATTTATATACTGCACCAACATGCATTAACTTCTTAGGAATATAATAATTCTTGAGCTAACTAAAGTAGCACAATGACTAGTCATATCTATATATATGTCTTGTTTGTTTCTTACCAGGATCAACTATTGCAAGACGTTTATCCCGGGACAGGTTTTGTCTTTCTTCCTGATTAAACATCCTGTCAATCATTACCATTTCTGCAGAAGGATTTATCCTCTGGAAAAAAAATTACAAACTATCAGTTTAACCTGTTGTCATGCATGAAATAGAATTAACATATTATCAATACTGAAAAATGTCATGATTGGTTAAATATGTGGTGGGAGGGGATATTAGTTCTTCAAAAAAGGCAGACAAAGAAGGCTTTGATATTTGCTGGATAAGAAAAGGCTGCCGCTACTACTACAGTGGTACCTCATGATATAAAATTAATTCGTGCCTCGGAACTCTTCGTATTGTGAAATTTTCGTATCACAGATCAAATGGGGTGCAATGCACTGTGGGAACTGAAGCCTTCTGCAAAATTTTCATATATTGGGGCTTTCCGTAGGAAATTTTCATATCTTGCATTTTTGCAGAAGTTTTCCATTCCCATGGTGCATTGCGTCCCAGACGGACTTCCTTTTGGTATCTCGTTGTTTTGTTTTGTTTTGTTTTGTTTTGTTTTGTTTTGTTTTTGACACAAGGTGCCCATATCTCAAGGTACCACTGTAATTTGAAATGTATCACAAGCAGGAGTCTGAAAACTGTGGTCAAACTTAATAAGACAGGTTTTGCTCATCACACTAACTGAAATCCCACAATATTCTCCCAAAACTGAGATTCAGGGCATCTAAACATCTATTATGTACATGAACTATAAAATGGAGGACTTGCCACTAGCTTTCCTCAGACTGACAAAGTTGTTTGGATGAGCAGCAAAATGTTTCGATCTCTCAAGAAAAGAAGTCCAGTTGCCATGAATCAATTTCCAGATCTATTCCGTAGTAGTTAACTCCATTCCTACCATGATTCCTTGTTGATAAACAAGAATGCTTACCACTCCCCCATGAATGGATTCCCCCCACTGGGGTTTAGACACTTGCTAAATAAACAATATCACTTTCAAGCACTCAGAATGTAGCCCTAATCCACAGATACACTGGGTGGATTGTACTAGAAAGGCATAAAAGTACTCAATTACAAGCAGAGAGAAGTTCAACCATCATAAGTGGGGGAAGGCCACAGTTATGCACTGTCAACTAGAATTACCCCAAAGTAAGCACACATAGTGCTACAGCTTTAGTGTATACATAGCAGTCTTAGTTAACTATTCATTGCTGGACACACTCTTCTCCAGGCTTCTGTCCTAAGCATCTTTGCACGAGCAGTAGCTAGATTTAAAACAATGGAAGAAACAAACTGTTTTGAAGACTACAGTATTACAAAAATATTTCTTCTCTTTAAGTCTTAGTTTTATGAAGAGCATCATGGTGCAATGGTTAAACTGCTGTACTGCAGGTTTAACTGTGCTCATGACCTGGGGTTCAATTTCAGGTAGCAGTCTCAAGATTCACTCAGCCTTCTATCCTTCTGAGGTCAGTAAAATGAGTACCCAGTTCATGGGGGTAGGGGGATGTGTAGCCTGCCTAGATAAATTGTAAACCGCCCAGAGAATGCTTTAAGCACTATGCGGCAGTATATAAGCAGAACACTTTGCTTATATGTTATAGGAAAAGGCAGGCTCAACTCCAGCCTTGTGCACTGAACATAATGGAAAGGCAGGATATACATTAGGGAAATATAAAGGGCTTGACACATTGTCAATCTCTCCTGCCTTCTGAGATAATCTGCCAGGCATAACAGTGAGAAAAACAACACACAAGTACCTGAAATAAATCATCTTGTTGCATTCCTTTTGCCTCAAAGAAGACCACAGAAGAGGACTGAATTACCATGCAAGTATGCTGGCTCAGACCTTCCTATTCCCATGCAGCTGCCTATAAAAGTTGGCAGAAGAGTACTTCTGAACAGATATGTCTCAAGAAAAGAGACTGACATCTCTGCACCCTCATGTTCTCTGAATTGTATGACTATTGTTAGTGGGACCTCAGTACATGACAATGGGATGGGGAGGTACCTCTTTTGGAAACTCTTAATGTTATTTCAAAAATCATAAAGTGGAAAAGAAGTTTGATGACAGAGTTCATAGGATTAGACAAAAGCTACCCTGTTGTATTGGAACCAACTGTGAAATTTAAACAGTGTGACTCAAGATACACACATAAATAAACACATACATATATGCATGCATGCATGTATGCACAGAAGGACATATTATATGTGATATTTGTCATGTGGTTAGCCCTTGAATGGAAGATTATTCTTGAACAAGTAGCTGTTACAAGGAGAAGATAAGCTGAATCATAACATGGGGAAAGATGAACTTCACTCTTTTCCTCCCAGAAATATTCTCCCAACTCAATTCTCCAATTCCCTACCAAAATTGTGGCCTCAATGCTTGCAATCGGCAACAGAGGAAAGTCGTTTCTACAAATACAAACCATGTTCTGAATCCAGCTCATTCGACTCCACCTTGTCTCACCAACACCCTATATTATTTGTTAAATAAGATCCTTCACAGGAAAGCTGACCACTTTGTATGGCATCAAGAAAGTTGAATACATGCTTTTATTCATCTTACCATTGCATCTTCCAAGAGCAGACATCTGTACTTATTTAGCATAGCCTGGGTCCTTTTCAGAAGTTGTGTGGCTACAGATTCAAATTCATTATCCACTGAAAATGCACAGAAAATATATTTAGATAGTAGGTTCTTATGACTAAATAATTTTACTTATTTCTTCCTTTTTCTCCTTTTGCCTTATTTCTCCTTCTCCTATTCATCCAGCACCAGTCTCAATGTTTCATTGATTTGATTTCTATGTAAATACACAAGCACAGGAATTTTTTTTTGCAAGAATTTGGAAATCAGAACTTACCTTTCCTTAAGTCATCTTCTGTTGGCAGCGATCCTTGGCACACATGATATGATAGGAGTCTCTGGACTGCATCATTTAAAGATCTGAACTGACTTTTATCAGGAGTTACAGCATGTGCCTGGTCTTTCTGTAACTGTTGTAGAATGCTAATGGGGAAATTAGCATAGTCAGTGGTTGTTGTAACTGTGATAAAAATGGATGGTACCCAAAGAAAAACAAATGTCTGAAGAAACACTATAAATCAAAATGGGTAAAGACTTACAAGGCTCCTTTTGTTAACTGTTTAGCAGCAGGTCTCTTTTGTCCTATTGTGTGACGATCATCCACCTGGGTGTAAAAAACACATTTTTATTACACTAGCAAACTACAATTTTGTGCACATTAACAACAGGGACAGTTTGACGGAAAGTACTTTCTGTAGGCTGCATCAGGACAAATAAACTTACTATCTAACACTGAGATACTATTAAAAAACGGCATGGCTACACGTGGTTAAAAATATAGGTTTCACTAATACTAGGACTGTAATCCTATGCTTTCCTCTGCAAACTTTCAGCGAAATACATCTAGAGGTAAACAAAGGATCATGGAGCATGAATTACTGTGTGCCATAAAGTCACGTCTGACCTATGGAGACAGAGTTTTTGAGGTACATGAGATGTTCAAGGAGGCTTTACCATTCCCCCCACCCCAGTTTCTCCTTGTCAAAAATGCATTTTCCTGAATCCTCATCCAGAACTTTATCTACTACATCATACTGGCTCTCACTTTATACCTTAATTCATACCTAGTCCATATACCTAAATATTAGGATGGTAAGTGCCAACAGATTTGCTAACATTCTTTCACATAGCAAACACACTGCAATATCACTAATAGCATCATGTCATTTCATAAACCAGCAACAAAAACTTTGTAAAAACAGTAAGTGGTAATTTTTAGAGTCTGCTAGGAAATAGATTCTGCTGCTTGAAAATAGTCGAGTGATGTGAAGAAAATCAGGTGAAATGCCTTCCTACCTGCACCTTTGGTTGTGTAAGAGATGATCCTACTGCCTTCTCCTGATGTGGCAATGCAGCTCCTACGGGCTGCTGCATGACCTTACCTCCTGTATCTTGTCCTATAAACAAACAAATAATGAAGTCTCTTTAACGCGTTTCAGCAAACCTTCAGCTATAATTGAAATCTTCTGCTTAAACACATGATTGCATGTCTTAAAAATGCATGGGCTTATTTACAACTTTGCATGTCACTATGCTGCACTATGTAACATGCACCAGTAATAACAAAAGTGTTCACAATCACACTGGTTTTAAATGAACAATTTATAAATGATAGCTGTTATGATTTTTATCGGGCTGTTTGGCCGTGTTCTGGAAATTTTTCTTCCTGACATTTCGCCAGTCTCTGTGGCCAGCATCTTCAGAGGGCAAAGAGCTCAGGGGAGCTAGGTGTTCTCTCTGTGCTCTGGGGTACAGAATGAGTGAGATGTTGGGTTTTTTAAGTTGTGGGAAAGGGAAAACCTGTCCTATTTAGGAGAATAGGTGTTAGTCATTGTATTTATAAATGATTTATAATTTATAAATGAATGTCATAATCTTAAAAATATTCTGGAAACCTGTAAAAAGCCAGCCCACATTTGACTGAATTTACGTCTAGATAGTGGGTGCAACCCTGTTGTCTTAAAGAGGAAATCCGGGGGTTCACATAACAGATTCACTCCACCTCTCTGATGAAGAAAGATACGTGATCTTAGAGCAGCTGAGTGGGCACACTGGCCTCCCAGAACCATTGAGGACCATCTTGCTTTTACTGCCAATGGGAACATACCACTGATGCCAAAACCCAGGGAGAGAATTCTCAAACGCAGTTTAAAATTCCCTTCTTCCAAGGGCATCCTGGGGCTTTGCGGCTTACCCAAGACTACACAGGGTGTCTCACCATAAAGGAAGCATAATGGGGGATCAAACTCCCAACTTCTCCTGTACAGCCAGATACCTAAAAACACGGAGCCAGTCGCCCTATGCCTACTACAGTTAAATTAGAACTGCTTTCTGGAACATATGAAAAGCATCTCTGTGTCTAAAAAATTCCCAACCGATCTTAGCTCTCACATGCATGTTAGGCACATTCTCAACGTGTCAGCCAAGTTTTAAAGCTATAGCTTTGGACAGTGTCACACATGCATATGCATCTGTAAATTACTATCACAATCATATCCCAGACAGTTCCAGGATTTATGTCTTTTCTGCAGCAGCCTGTTCACACTGCATTTTCATGTATATAAACAGACAAAAAGTACTCTATAAAACTCATGCCCTCTTTTTTGAAACCCATGTGGGAATTAACAAAATCTGTAAAAAATACATTTAAGATGGTATTTGACACCAGTGAAATTGAATAAAATGAATGGTAATTTTTCTAAAATCTGTTGGAAATGTGGTAAGGATGTTGGTACATATTTTCATATGTGGTGGGAATGTGAAAAGATATAAAAATGTTGGAGATCTATTTTTAAAGAATTAAGTGATATATTTGAAAGGTATATAGAGCCCAACTCAGAAATTGCTTTATTGTCAATATTTGTTAAGACAGATTATGACAGTAAAACTAGAGAGATGATTACTAATCTCCTGAGAGTGGCTAGATAGCCAAGAATTGGAAGGGAAATTATGAATTATGTATGAACGAATGGTATAATGAAGTTTGGAATATTGCCTTAAATGACAAACTGACGTGCAATTTAAAGATTAAGAAAGGAGAGTTTAAAAAGATTTTTTTATGATATATGGAGTAGATTTATCGAATATGTGCTTGTAAGAAATAAGGGTAAAGTTCCAGTGCAACAATCAATTCAGTTCTGGAAGGGGGGATAATAAGGGATATTGATTAAAAGGCCCCACTGGTGGAGGGGAGCACTGTTGTTTAGTTTTATGTTAATATTTTATGTGTATTTTGTATTTTGTATATAAATAAATAAAAATATTTTTTAAAATCTACAAAAAATCTGCCATGGGGATCTGGCTGTGATTTTGAAGTCACCAAAAGTGCCTGGTTAATGGAAGGTTTCTTATGAATAGATACATTAGAAGTGTGGAGTTAATGGTTTTTCAGTGGCCTAATGCGCTTCCTTAAGTTATTTGTCTCAAAGATGCAGCCAGAGTTTAGACTGGTACTGCTTCAAGGCCTGTTTTTTAACCTCTGGCAGAATGAGCAAGACTGAAATCAGCCTCTCCTAGGCAAACTAAACAGTAAGAAGGCCCATCTGTGGGCCCTATCCTGCCTCTGGAGTTCCCATATTTCTTTAAAAGGAACCTAAGGCCACAGGAGCGGGCAACCCCTAGAAATTAGGGCTCAGAGAGAGAGAAAAAGTACAGACCATGGATAAATGATAGAACTAATCAAAAAGCTGAGAAGACACTGGTAAAAATTGTCAAAGGAAAATGTGAAAGGCAAATACAGTAGAACCCCCTTATCCACAGGGGATTGGTTCCGGGCCACCACGCGGATAATGAAATCCTCAGATAAGAGAGAACACTCTCAACCAAGGGTGACAGCGGTGGTACCATACTGCTCGGTCCCCCACTGCTTGCCATGAAGAAATCGAAGGTCTGAAACATGAAGCTCTGGCTGGGAGAAGTTAAAAAAAGAAAAGAGGGGATCAAGTTGAGGTGTGCTCAAACATGAACGATGGGAAGAGGGCATGGTTCTTGCTTTACAGTTGAGCTCTTCCACAAAGAGTTCTGTGCAAGTGCGGAGTCCAGAAATTAGTGGAAGTCACAGAGGCCATAATGAAGAACAGAGCAATACATCAAGGGCTTGTTTAAATTTCTACCCTACTAACATTAACTCTCTATTTACTCAACAGGGTCTTGGGGCATCTTAAGACTGACTGCTGACTGTGCCTCTGATGGGCTGAAGCTCACAAAAGTCAGTGCCCAATAAAACAGGTTAGTGGTTAAAGTGCCTCAAGATTCTGCTGTTTTCCCTGCAACAGACACGCATGCCTACTCCTCACCCAGAAAATTTGTATCAACATGCAGACCTAAATGCCACATATATCAGCCGGCATGCTCAACTATATTTACGACACATCAGCACCATGCCTTTGCTGGTCATTTAGGAAACACTAATTTCATACTTGAAAATCTTGGGAAAGCTATAAAATTGCATCTAACCTGGCAATGTATTACCTAAAATGCTTGTTAGCTGAGGTTGTCTCAGGTTATCCTGGGACTTGGATGATGAAACTGACGACGCCAAGTTTGAAACTTTTTTTTGAGCCTGTAGAGAGATACCACACATATAATTAAGATGTAATGACAATATTCTGTATATAAAAAGCATATAACACATTTCTCTGTATGTCTGATTATCTTATCCTACTTATGAAATGAGCATGTAGGCAGAGTATCTGTATTCATTCGTCTGCTAGGTTTCCACACAAAGACTCAGACCATCTTTACCCAAGCTATGTTAATTGAACATGCCATATTCCTATGGACACATGATTGGAAACAATACCACTGAATAAAGAAGGGCTTACTGTCAAGTCAACATGTGTAAGACTAAACTGTACATCCACAGTCAACAATTATTAGGAGTTCAATCATCCTTTCTGCTCTTGCAAATGAATGAAGACATGTAGTGATATAAGGATTCGATTCTCCATGTTGTCTCAGTTCCATAAAATGAACTGGACTTCCTACTGCACTACGCGCTCTTTGTGCTCAGTGTGTATGGAATCTGATTTGAATTGGCAAGTCACTGATGCCTGAAGACTGTAGAAGGCATACTGCAATTAATGCACCCTAAAGTGCAGTGGTTAAACTAAAGTATTGCAGTTAAACCTTTGCTCACAACTGGAGTTCAATCCCAATGAATTCCAGCAACAGGCACAAGGCTGACTCAGCCTTCCACCCTTCTGAAGTTGGTAAAATTAGTACACAGCTTGCTGGGGAGGTAACAGGTTGTTTGTGTTAATTACATAGTAAACTGCCCAGAAAGTGTTTTACCACTTTAGGGTGGTATATAAGTTGAAACAACAATGTGTGAAACTACCCAACAGTCTTAAATATTGACTGTGTGGGACAGTTCAGACATATCAATCTCAGCATTATACCCATAAAGGTAAGGGTAAAGGTCCCCCCCCAATGCGTGCTAGTCATGTCCGACTCTAGAGGCGGTGCTCATCTCCATATTCAAGCCGAAGAGCCAGTGTTGTGCAAATCCATGGCCATGTGGCTGGCATGGCTGCAAGGAAACACTGTTTTACCTTCCCACTTTTTATGGTGTTACCTATTTATCTACTTGCATTTATATGCTTTCAAACTGCTAGGCTGGCAGGAATTGGGGTTAACAGCAGGAGCTCACTCCGCTGTGTGGCACCCGGGATTCGAACCGCTGAGCTGCCGACTTTGTAGCTGACAGTTAACAGTGCTCTAGCCCGCTAAACCACCACACCCCCATATTATGCCCATAGTTAACCTTTAAACTAGAAATCAATATAAGAAATCAAAGTTATATCCTAGTTTCATGTCCTGCCATATAATCCAAAATTAAACCAGCTTCCCATTTGTGTTGTGAAGGAAAATGTGGTTTAACACATCCTGTAAGTCTTCAGTTTTGGTATACAAAATGAGGAGTAAAGAGGGACATAAAATGCACAACACATTTAAGGCATAAATCATTACATTTGTACCACTTCTAAGAATCACTATAAACATCTACTCCAAGACATCTTTCAGTTGATATCTAAGAACAGGTTTTCTTTTAACAAGCCTCATCTCTCTTCCGCACAGATCTGACCTTCAGTAAGTTCTATCCAACATCCATCTTACATTGTTCTGTATTTTTAGAGCAAACACTACAAACATACATAAATTGGAAATCTCTCTCACACACACTCGAGAACAATCTGGGTAATATGAATGTTTTACACATAGATTTTTTTTAATACAGCCTCATAATAACAGGCATTTCCGATGAATGCGGAACATATGACCCTCCACGTCTAGCGAGACTACCATCCCAACTACCGCGATTTCTCACTTCTGGTTTTGCTAACCAGGGCTAATGGGGATTGCAATCTGGGGCTATCCAGAAGGCCTTGTTCCCCGCTCTTTACTAAACCACAGTTTAAATTGATGAGAACCTGTAGGGCACTTTGGGGGACATCTACTTGCCTTTTCTCTGGTGCAGCAATGGACACAGAATATAGGAAGGTTTTGCTTCTGCTTTAAATTAACAGCATTGTTGTTGTCCAGACTTGATACTATGGTGAATCTTAACTATGGACAGTCAAGCTTGCTTGAAATTAGTTTGTTTCCATTAGTCATAGTTGAGATTGTCAAATTCAGTAAATGTAGCAAATTTCGTTCTTTATAAAACTACATAAGAATTCTGTAAAACAGCAAAACTTTCAAAATGTCTTGCAACTGCACAAGAGGAGGGCAGTGGGCATAAAGCACTCACTGCAATTCGGTCTTGTCACACTTAGCTATGATATAGCTATCACAGCTTAACTGATGTGAGTAATTTAAAATGGAGGACATGCTCAGCTACTGCTGAAATTCTGGCAACTCTGCTTTTAGCAAACCAAATAAGACTTTGAATTCAAAGAAATTCAACCGAGAGGACTTGATACAATGATACAGATTTTTAAGATGATAGAATATCTGCACATCTGCAAATCAATAAAATAATTTTAAAACACTAGTCACCCCCCGCCATTTCACTGTTCAGGTACCGCGGTACCGCTACATCGCAGGATCGCGGTACCTGCACTGCGGGGGGGAAATCTGGCGCTCCCCCGCACCTCCGTGCCTGGGGGCAGGGGCGGCAGGGGGCGCAGCCTCCTCCGTCCCCTCCCGGGCACCTCTGAAAGGCCTTGGAGCCGCGCAGGGCGGAGGCGGGGGGCGATCAGATCGCTCCACGCCGCCCCCCCCCACACTTCTCCAAAGCTTTTGGGAAAGGCGCGGGATCGCCCCCCGCCCCCCACCCACTTCCGCATATCGCGGATTTTCATGGATCACAGGTGGGGTGCGTCCCTAACCCCCACGATCGGCAGGGGGTTACTGTACTTCATGTTTTGTCGGAAACGTATCCTGGACTAGTACCCAAACCAGCACTTTAACATATTTTTCTTAAAATTACATTAAGATTTTGAGCATGCATCAGTCCATACCTGGCCAAAGGAAAACTGCGGTTGGGTTACTGATGTGTGACTAAAGGTGTTGACAGGTTTGGAAGAAGAAACTGGAAGACGATGTGATGCACTGACTGCCAACTGCATTCTGTTTTGCTGAACAACTTGATCTGCAGCAAAATTCCCGCTGGAAGCCACCGACTGGGCTGATGGGCCAATAGTGGGATGTGCCGTGGCAGAACTCACAACAGTAAACCGGTTGTTTGTTGACATATTTGAACCAGCTGCCTGTCCAGGAGACATTGTTGTAAAGCCTGTTCTACCTTGGGAAATGTTTCCTTGGCTAGGAGACAAATGCAGCACAGCAGGAGATGTCTGCTGTAGCGGAACCTGGCCACCGACAATTTGAGAAGTCCCGTGGTTTACTATAACTTGGCTTCCAGGAGCTGCAAATGTTTGGCCGGAAACTAACTGTACAGCATTCTGATTATTCAGCATCTGTCCTGAATATGGCTGGTTAGTTCTAAGCATGTTTGTAGAGTTCCTGTTCAACATAACATGATCACTAGACACTTGGCTGGACACAAGCTGTGAAGGCTGATTCTGAAGAAGCTGTCCATTTATAGTCTGAACATGGTGAACTGAATTAGGATTTACGGACAGACTTGTGGGTATAAGGAATTGATTTTGTGGTGTATGAGGCTGTCCCATGGGAGAATGGATAACAATACTACCACCAGTATTACTTACAGCCTGGGGAGTGACTGATTTTCTTGGGTTTTGTTGACTAACAATATTAACAGACATATGTGGACCAACTACTGAATTTTGAGGTGAGTTTGACGAAGCAAAAGGAATCCCTTGTTGTACATGATGCTGCTGTATTCCCAAGCTGTTCACATTGTAAGTGGTTTGCTGACCCATCTGAATAGGTTTTGGTTGAATATTGATGGGAACCTTGTTAGAATTTGGAGCAAGGCCCCTCTGAATAATGATGTTATGCACAGGCAAAGATGTTTGAAAATTTGTACTATTAAATGGAACAGTTACAGGTTGTGCTACTGGGCTTGAATTTGAGTTGCCAAACATTGAGTTACCATTAGGAGTTTGTCTATGAACCAGAAGTCCGCCACTCATATTTGCAGGTGCTTGCTGCCCTCCACCCTTCAATATAATATGAGATCCTTCAAGATTATTGATGGTCATCATAGAAGGTTGGTTACTAAACGAACCAATTAGCTGTATCTGTCCAGAACCACCAATCTGATTACTGTTTGACAAATGCTGACTAGGAACACTGATTCCCACATGTTGCATAAAGCCATGTTGCACACCAACTGTATTGCTTGCAAAAGATGCTCCAACAGGTTGCTGTACCACTTGAGTAACTCCTATAGGTTGCAGTGTCTGACCTGAGTAATTAGATACATTAGAAGCCTGAGTAAAAGATGCTGATGAGGAAGGATGAAGCTGAGTTTGTGCAAACTGTGGACTGGAGCCTATGTTGGCATCCAGATAAGCTTCTTCTGCCAAAGTCTGCTCGGTAATATTAGCTTCCTGCAGAGATTTCTGGAGGATATCAAAAGGCTGATCTTCACTGAGCTCAGGCAATGGAGAAGATTCAAGTTCATCATCAAGAAACTGAAGGCTGCTTGGCAACTGTAGACCATCACTCGGCCCTTCTCCAAGCTGGCTCCCAACACCTTTGATGGATGACTTGGCGTCAGAGCTCTGAAAGGGAAAATATGATACAAATTACTTCCACCTGTTTTAAACCGTACTGTACACACATACCATTGTGTGCTCTAAAAACATGCGGAGAGATCTGGTTTTATCATTTCAAGAAGAAATAGGATGGCCATACAATACAATGCAAGAGCAACTTTTTGAACAAAGAATGGAAATTATATGTCAGTAAAACATTTGCCTTAATTTAATACTACATTTTGAAAGATATTTTGCATTTACTAAGAAAGCAATAAAATCCTAAATTTTGCTATGATTTAATCTGGTACTAAATTACAAATTCTTATAATATTGTTAAGCATGATCCAACTCCTATACATGACATAGCTTAATAAACAAGCTGAATCAGGAGAGGTACTGAAAAGTGAAGACTCAACAAAAGCTTTATCAGGTAACTGAACCCTCCAGACTGAAGTGCCAAACTCTAGGAAATAAAGGGTGATATGTTTTTGTGTGTACTGAAGCTAAATGTTACAGATCTAGGTGAGCCAACTGCCGTAATTCTAGCCCTGGGATGAGGATCTGGGAAATTTTTGCCCCCAGGTCCCCATTGCAGGTCACACTAAACTCAGAAATAATGGGAAAAAATGATATTTTAGAAAGGGAACAAATCAAGAAATGCCTAGATGGAGCACAGCTGGTTTCAATTTTTTTTAATGGGCAGAAAGAAAAGGGCCTTAAAGTGAAAACTGATTTAAGATTAAATAGCCACTCTTTCATTCATTCACACACACACTCACACACAGTTGTTTAAAAAGATACTTCAGGGGAAAAAATCCATCTGATGTAGCCTTGCAAATAAATAAATAAATAAATAAATAAATAAATAAATAAATAAATAAATAAATAAAAGGCCAGTGGGAGCTTGACACAGCCCCTGAACTGCATGTTCCATGCCTCTGCTCTAGCCAATGTGTTTCAAACTTAGGACCATAACTAGTTGGCCTATAATTTCCAAAATTCATTACCACCAGCCATGGATATTGCTGGACTACAACTCCCCCAGGACTCAGGCTGGTTCAGGACTATGGGAGTTGCAGTCCAACGATAGCCATGGATCCCCATTTGGTCATCTCCTCTTCTTTTTCTCTGACAGACCTAGTAGGAGCCCTGGAAACCACACTTCCTGCCTCTTCCAGGCCCTCGGCAGCTGCCTCCTCATTCCATTGTCTCCACCCAAGCAACTCTGCACACCCAAGTTTGGAAGATAGTTTTCCATCGCAATCCTAAGCACTGGGGCTCATTATCAATGGTCTGTTGTGAAAATATTGCTGAAAGAAATGAGGAGTCCTCTAAATGCTACAGCACATTAATGTCTAAATTTTATATCAATGTAAGCCTTCACAGATCAGTCCACTTCCTTAGACACTGAAGTGCAACTACATGACTGTTGATGTATTTCGAGAATGTCTCTGGCCCAGAAATATCTCTTAGCATTCCTGTTTCAACCAACTGCACCTTGCCTACAGTTAGTACAGGAGCCAGGAACTGTAACTGAAGTAATTAACAACTTAATAAGCCCATTCCTGTGTTAATGAACTACTGTTACTTTGTGTATTATTCATGGGGATATGTATAAATGTATCATCCATTTACATACCAGTATAAATTCAACATGCTGAGACAGCCTATTATTACTATTTCTTTTAAAACTGTTGTAAGCATGTTCGTGCAGCAGAGTTACAGCATCTATATAACTAGTACCTCAGGACATCTCCAAGGCCTGTTTGTGCAATATACTCAGAATATACTTGCCTTGCCTTCAAGGTGTGAGCAAATGAGGGTAAAATAAGCCTAAACTAGTCTCCTGCAAACAATGGCTGGTATTATAGCAAGCATCTGATGAATGGAAGTTCCATCAATGCAAAATCATGTCACTACTCTCTTTGTAGAAGTAGTGCTGTGGTACAAGTGATGGCCTTCATGAAGAAATCCACTGTTCACTTGCCAACAGCAATGTTGTGTAAACTGTGTCAACTCACATTACTACACTGGCCAAATCCTCCATTTAATGGAAACTCAAAAGAATAAAGGCCAGTTTTGACAAGAGGCTAGTGATGTTTGTTTGTTTGTTTGTTTGTTTGTTTGTTTGTTGAATTTATACCCCACCCATCTTCCCATAGGAACTCTGGGCGGCTTACACAGGGCTGAAGAATCAGCAATAAAAGACAAATAGAACAATCAAATAAATCATCGACAACAAACAACAAAATAAAACAACTTTGGCACCCCGGCATAAAATTTCAAATGCTCCAGATAGCGTATTTGAGCAGACAGATGGCGGGAAAGGGAGGAGAAAAAAAAAACTAAACTAAATTGCCAAAGGCCTCGCCGAAAAGCAAAGTTTTTAACGCTCGGCGGAACACCAGAACCAGATCCTGTATGTAATCTATTTAATTACATGTAGTGCATACAAAGATGATTACAAAATTTCAAGTGCACAACATAATTCCACTTTTTTCCTCCATACTTACACTGGTATTGGCGAAAATGGAATTTGAGTTGGCTGCAGAATACCCTGCATTAGTCAAGTCTTCATTGTTCTGCTACAGCATAAATATAGAGAAATAAGATTAAGCTAACAGTATTACAGTTACTAAAACTAGAACTACATAACAAATCAGAATATAACTTACAGATTTACTGCCTGCTCCATGTAAGAAATAATTCAGTGCCTGTGCATCTCTAAGAAAGAAAAAAACAAGAAAGTGAAACAGACCCGTTTTAGAAGCTCACACTTGTTACAGTACAGTATTGTATTCTAAAAATGAAAAGTTCTTGAACAGTATAGTACTCTAAAATTACTGAGACAAATAGCAAAGAGTTCCTCTGAATGATCACATGAGCACTTATACTACGATTCTCAAGTATCTGATTTAGACTACTGAAAGAGAAGAAAAACCCTGGCTTATTTCCGGTAGTGTAAATGTATATCTACATATCTTACATATATAATTGCCATCAATGCTGTTTAAAAGAATTATCACCTTATTATAAAAACTATATATGTTTAATTAATTGCTGTAAACAGCGTAAGCTCCCAGGTTTTTGTAACAGTGTGTATGTATGTCTCTGATAAATCTGTAGTGTGAAAGACATCTCATTTGACCAGCACAGTGAATTCCAATGCTATATTTTAATCAGTGAAAATTAAAAGGCATTTACTATTGAAATGAATGTAAATAAAGTAATTTTCTTTTTTAAAAGATGCCTCTTGTTTACTGCCTCATATATCCCCTTTGTACAGGACATTTTTCAACAGACATCAAAACTGGTTGTTTCCAATTTAACTTGTTTTTCTTTCACCACTTTTGAAATCTATTCCATACAGCATATTATAATGAATAGATACTAAGGCAGTGATGGTGAACCTTTTAGAGATTGAGTGTCAACATTGCAATTCAAAACCCACTAATTTTTTTACAAAGTGCCAATACAGTAATTTAACCTGAATACAGGTGGCTGTGAAGGGGTGATGTTGGGTGCCCACAGAAAGGGCTCCGAGTGCCACCTTTGGCACCCCTGCCATGGGTTCGCCAACACTGTACTAAGGATGATTACTGCCTATATTACATTGTTTTCCATTGTTAATGACTTCACACTGGCAATGTACACATTTGTGAATGAAATCATGGAAGCTATGACAGTAAATTTCCACTAATTAACAACGTTTTGCACCAAGTTTCCAGTTGCATGACCAGACACAAATTCAGGAGCATGATAGGGACACCTTATTAAGTAGCCACAATTTGACACCGTGACTTCCATGCTTTTATGTACACATGCATAAACCACCAACAAAATTCTAGTCAATGGGCTGGCTCTGGTTATTTGGTCATTGAATTTTAATTACACTGGAGAAAAAGAATGGAACAGCATTTTCACTGATTTCTGTTTCTCCGTGAACTAAAAATCAGGAACTTATCCTACACCCTTGAGTAGACAAATATGCCTTCCTGACAGCAGTGCCTTTTACATGACTTTTATTAATTTGAAGCCAATATTGCACTCTTCTGAAGTGGTTCTACTCTGTCAGCATCTTTCAAGTTCAGTGTCCAGGACTGGACACAGTACTCAAAATGAAGCCAAACCAGTTCTGAATTGAGGAGAATCATTGCATGGTATTTGGAGACTATATACATGCAGCCTGCATGAACCGGATAGTTATTCTATCTAGCCCACACCTAGTTGGCTTCTACTCAGAATTATCACTGGGCGCTTTGTTGAGTTCAGTATGTATTATGTCAATAACACTCCCACTGTCTACCAGGGAAGCTACCCTATCAAAACATGAGATAAGATTAATCCTGCAGGATTTGTTCTTGATAAATTTGTGTTGACTTCCATCACTGCATTGCACAGAAGGTAACAGTGGAGACTGCAGGAACGGGGCACGGCATTGTCCCCTTCACTACTCCAGTAAAGATCCAGCTCTTCCGCAATGTTTCAATATTATTATCTATTGATCAGGCTTTCCTCTTGGAAGGTGATTTTTGCAGAGTTTTAAAAACTTACCCAATAAGGTCAAAGAGACAGGATTCATCATCATCATCATCCATGACAACTAAGGAAAAATAAAAGCACTCATATTTTATCATAAAGTAGATTTCAGTTTTCTTCTAGAAACAGACAAATAATATGGAATACAGTAGTTTTTGTACTTGAAGTAATTTATGCAATGTGTTTCTTCAAAGATACCATTAAGAAAAAGAAACTGACACAACATGCTTCTTTATAATGAATACATTTACATGAATCATGGTAAGTATAACATGAAAGCTGCCATCCTGAATACTACCTTATTCAGAAATGAGATATATTCAGTCTCGGTGTAATTTAAGAAACACCAGTATTATTTCCCCATATTGTGTGTATGTGTTCTGTCAATTTGGGTCCAACTTATAGGGACCCTAACAGGGTTTTCATGGTGGGAGATTTTAATAGTCCTGCTCCTCAGTGAGTTTCCACAGACAAGGGGAGTTCGAACCCTGTTCTCCAGAGTCCTTGTCCTTCACTCTGTCCATTACACTACACATAAGTATTCTCCATATTACAAATGGAAAATTGAGACTTAATGATATTGACTTCCCAAAAGCTACTGGTCGGTTCATTACTACGATTAACAGTTCATGACTCACAGTCTCAGTGCATGCTACAGCACTATTCATGATTTGTGGTGTTTCTTTTGTTACACAAAGTAACTTTTACATACTACAATGGTCTGATTCATAACATCAGACATGGTCTCAGTACTATTTTTAAGTGATACAGTATAGGTAAAGTATATAACTTAACATTTCAAGAATGAAAAGTTGTATGCAATTTACTATCAGAATACTAGAAAATGAAAATAAAATCCCTTCTCTCAAAGTACGAGAAGTAACATGTTGTTGTGAAGCACACATACTGTGCAGAACCCTTTGTTGAATGTCACTTTGAGATAAGAACTGAAGCAATGTCTTTGGGCAATGTGTATAGTTGTATCTTGTATAGAGGCATACATATTTTATATTTATTCTGCAAATCACATACAAGGGTACTAGTAGACAAAGCAAAATCATAATGATGTGATGGGTTTGGGATTAAAACCTTTTCCTTAAAGGAAGGATTGCCAAGCCAGCAGCTTCTCATCACCTAAAATTTCAGAACAATACTCTGAGGCTAAGAAGCAGGCTTTTTGATGTCACAAGGGACAAACTCTTGCAATGTCACAGGAGACAGGCTGGACTCTGGTGGCCCTTCTGGATCCTTCTGGGGCCTTTAATACTATCAACCACAGAATCTTTCTGAGACAGATGTAGAGTTTAGGGATTAGAGGCTCTATTCTTCAGTGGTTCTGGTCTTTTCTCGATGGCAGATCTCAGATGGTAGTTTGAGGATGCTGTCTCCATCTCCCTTGGGACCTCAGTTATGGAGTAGGAATTAACAATCTCTCCAATGGTTTTTAACATCCAAATGAAGCCACTGGGAGAAGTCATAGGGAGATTTAGACTTTACCATCACTAGTATGACCGTCAGTTCCATCTTTTCATTTCTATAGCTGCAGGTATACAGGTCCTTGAGTGCTGTGCAATTTCAATAATGGACTAGACGAGCACCAATAAACCAAAACTAAATCTAGATAAGATTGAGATCTTACTGTTAGGACCAGGTCCAAAATGCAGTGGCCATACAGGTTACCAAGACTAGTAAATCTGATCACATACCCCCGAGTCACTGGCTCCCTGTTAGTTTCTTTGTTCAATTCAAGGTGCGGTTTATGACCTATAAAACCCTGAATAGTTTAAGACCTCATTACTTCTCAGAATGTCTCTTTTAGAGACCAACTACCCACTCCACTTTCTATCTATGCTGTTGAAAGAGGTGACATCAAGGGAGCCCCAAAAGGTGAGTACTGTACAAGAAATTGTGACTTCTGGATTGTGGTCTCTAGTCTCTGGAACAAAATGACATCAGAAATATGTCAATCTCCTTTCTTGTTTCAAAAGCTGGTAAAAATTGAATTATTTAAATTATTTATCTATAACAACTAAATTGCCATGATACCATCAATGTTTAAAACATAATTATAGATTTTATAGTGCCAATTGTATTTATGGCTTACTTACCATCTATCGTGTTGCCTATTGTTTTTGAATCTTTTTTTGTTACTGGGGTCTGGAGGTAGTTTAAATTTTAATCTTGTAATCTGCCCAGTGTAGTATTTACACTAATGGAGTGGCGGATGGATGGATGGATGGATGGATGGATGGATGGATGGATGGATGGATGGATGGAGAGGACTTAATTTGATCTTTCTGGGAAATCCTAGGAAGGTTTCCCCTAGATCAGCAGTTCCCAATGTTTGTCCCTCCAAACTTTATGGACTAGGATTACTCACAATCAGTATAGACAATGGTCACAGATTTTGGGAGCTGAGATCAAAAATACAATAAGTATCTGATGGAGAATGGGACTCCATGCAAGTCTTAATGCTACAACGCTCATTTTATAGTAGTACTGTATATGTGCAGAGTATGAAGAAAAAACAGGCATCATAAGCCAGTTGCTAGTGATCAGCTTCTAATGAAACTGAAAGCCAATTAAGTGAATGAAATCTTGAAATTTTTACTTCTCAGAAGGTGAGTACACAAGACTAATGACTCACCATTGTAATCTATGGTCCTGAATATGCAGTAGCACATCTGCAGGCAGTGGATCATCGATTTTGCATTCCCCCCCCCAAAAAAAATTTTTTTTACTGTATAAACATTTTATAAATTACCATTTTAATTCACCTGCTGCATGATTATTTTTAACTGGAAACATCATACCAAGGATGGAACACAAACTATCTGCTTGCACAGCACAGATCCATATCACAAAGTTCTAGTCATACCTGCTACTTTATCTACCATTATATACTGTATATATGGCCATTATAAATTGTTCATATTATGTGTTTCCTCTGTTAAGTGGATGGCTGGGTAGACACTCCATGATGCCACTGTAGAAAGCCATCTAACTCAGACCTAGTAGACATAATTAAGTCTATCCTGGGCCTCATTTTTTCTTCTTCTTCATGACAGATCTAACTGATTCGCTCAAATCACTTTATGGAACTAATATTTTCAGGGCTTCTTGGGATTCAATATCTCAGGAACTACTGCACAATGTTTTTACAGTTTGCACTATGAACCCTCTATCCATCCCTCTGGATCAGAAGTACTCATGGACTTGGATCTGGGGGGAAATCAAGTTACCCCAAGTATTTTTGCTCTCATAGCATTTTTGGATGGGAAAAGTGACACCTCACTTATCTTCCTTTCAATGCCTTATATGACAAGAGGCCTTATATGACAAAAGACATGGAACTAAACCTCAGTGACACTGTGGTCAAGGAAAATGGATGTATAAATCAGTTGTGAATTTTCATAGATTTAAGCTTTCAGCATCGTATTTCATCTGCTTAAGGTGTTTACATCTTAAAGACCCATTAGAACACTTTGGTGAAAATGGCAACAATTCTACTTTTTTGCCTACAAGCTTACAGTACCAGCAGATACCTTTATAAGAGGAATTATGTATTTTCCTGGAACAGCCCCTGTATCTTTAAAGGTTGCATGGAATAAATTCAATAGGGGGATAATTTCCCAGTGAAGAAAAACCTTTAATGATTTGTGAAGTTTTTTAAAAACATAAAGTTATCAGTTATCCCTTCTCCCCTTTTCTTGAAAAAAGTGATCTATACAAATGTATCTATTTATCAATTTGTTACTGTAACATATGAAAGCAGCTGGGGAGATTTTAACCAAATTTGGAGAGTCTGTTTGAGATATGGTTTCCATGGCATATACAAAACATTTGAGGGGGGGGGTAGATCCAATAGTTTATCTTTAAAAAGTGTGCTGCTTATGTACCACCTCATAATGCATCAAGCACTTTGAATGTTTTAAAAGCAATTATGCAGGCTACACATTGCCCCCTGAGCAAGCTGGGTACTCCTTTTATCAATCTTGGAAAGATGGAAGTCTGAATGAACCTTAAGCCTGCTACCTGGACGTGAATTGTATTTTGAATTATGCCATAATTATATAGATAAGGGTCTTGAAATGGGGTATTCTGGAAATAAGTATCCTCTGATGAGCTGAATGAACATAAAGAAAGTGAGAGAGGCCATTAAAAAAGAAAAGGGATCACATGCATCTGATCCTTGAGGTACCCTGTTTTTAAGGCTGGAGATTACACATCTCCATCATGGTTTATAACCTGTGATGGACTTTTCCTCCAGGAATTTGTCCAATCCCTTTTTGAAGGGATCCAGGCCAGATGCCATCACCACATCCTGTGGCAGGGAGTTCCACAGATTAACACACTGGGTTAAAAAAATTATTTTGTCTGTTCTCTCTCTCCCAGCTCTCAATTTGAGTGTATGTCCCCTAGTTCTGGTATTTTGTGAGATGGAGAAGAGTGTCCCTCTATCCACTTGACTCATGCCCTACATTATTTTGTATGTCTCAATCATATCCCCCCTCAGGCACCTTTTTTTCCAGTCTAAAGAGCCCCAAGTGTTTTCGCCTTTCCTCATAAGGATGGTGCCCCAGCCCAGTAATCATTTACTTGCTCTCTTCTGCACCCTTTCCAGTTCCACTATGTCTTTTCTGACATGCAATGACCAGAATTGTACACAATACTCCAGGTACAGCCTTACTATCATTTTGTAAAATGGCGTTATGTTGGCTGTTTTATTTTCAATCCCTTTTCATAATTCCCTTGCATGGAATTGGGCTTCTTCACTGCTGCCTCACGCTGGGTAGACCCCTTCAATGAGCTGTCCACCAGCACACCAAGATCTCATTCCTTTTCCATCACAGATAGCTCAGAGCCCATGAGTTGATAGTTTTGATTGTTTGCCCCAATATACATTACATTTTCCTACATTTGCCATTTTGCAGCCCATTCCCCCCAGTTTGGAGAGATCCTTCTGGAGCTCTTCACAATCTTCTCTGGTTTTTACCACAGAAAAGTTTCGGGTCATCTGCATACTTGGCCACCTCACTGCTTATCCCTGTCTTCAGGTCATTTATGAACAGATAAAAAAGCATCAGACCCAGGACAGATCCCTGGGGGACACCGCTTTTCACCTCTTTCCAATTGTGAAAATTTCCCATTGACATCTACTCTTTGTTTCCTGGATCTCAACCAGTTCTCAATCCCTAAGAGGACCTGCCCTCTTATCCCCTGACTGTGCAATTTTCTCAGCAGCCTTTGGTGAGGGACTGTGTCAAAATCCTTCTGAAAATCAAGATAGACAATATCCACTGGTTCACCCAAATCCACATGCCTGTCGACCTTTTCAAAGAATCCTAAAAGGTTTGTCAGACAAGACTTACCCTTACAGAAACCATGCTGATTTTCCCTCAGCAAGGTTTGTTCTTCTACGGTATGTGTTTTAAGATTTTCTCTTGGATGAGGCTTTCCACCATCTTCCCTGGGACAGACGTAAGGCTAACCCTGGCCCCCTCCTTCCTTTTTTTAAAAAATGATGTGACATCCGCTATCCTCCACTCCTCCAGCACTGTGGCCGTTTTATGAGGCAAGTTGCATATTACTGTTAAGAGACTCACAATTTCATTTCTCACTTCCTTGAAAACCCTTGGGTGGATGCCATCTGGGCCCGGTGACTTGTGGATATTCAATTTATCAATTAAACCTAAAACATCCTCTCTTTTAACCTGTATTTGATTTAATTCTTTAGTCAAGAGGGGCCATTTGGGCAGCGGAATCTGCCCATGGTCTTCTGTCGTGAAAAGAAATGCAAAAAAACTCATTTAATTTCTCTGCAATTTCCTCCCCTTTTCCTCCCTCACCATCCAGAGGGCCAACTGGTTCTCTGGCAGGTTTTCTACTTCTAACATATTTAAAGAAGCTTGTATTATTTCCCTTTATATTGCTAGCCATACGTTCCTCAGTCTTTCTTTGCCTTTTTTATCACCTTCTTACATTTCTTTTGCCAGAGTTTGTGTTCCTTTTTATTTTCTTCATTTGGGGAGGATTTCCATTTATGGAAAGACCTCTCCTTGCGCTTTAGAGCCTCTCTAACTCCACTCATTAACCATGCCGGTGCCCTCCTGGACTTAGATGAACTCTTCTTTCTTTGTGGTATGCACTTGTGCTGGGCCTCTACTACCCTTGTTTTAAACAGGCTCCATGCACTCTCAAGAGATTGGATTCTTTTTACCTTCCCTTTCAATTTCTTTCTAACGAGTTTCCTCATCTGAAGGAAGTCCACCCTTCGGAAATCAAGGGTTTTGGCTTTTTGTGTCTGATTTGCTTGACACTCTTCCCCCTGACATGCATGGCAAAGGAGATTGCAGCATTGTGAGGGTTCTGGTCACTGTTTCCCAGTGACATTCACATCTGTGATCAGGCCCTGAGTATCACACAGTATCAGATCCAGAGTTGCCTGTTCTCGGGTGGACTCCATGACAAGTTGCTCTAAGGCAGTCATTCAGCATGTCGAGAAACCTGGTTTCTCTTTCTTGCCCCGAGTTCGCATTGGCCCAGTCAATGTGGGGATAATTGAAGTCCTGTACGAGGAACAGGCAGCACCTGACAATGCTACCTTGGAAGTCCAGGACTTCAACCTTCTTCCTAACAACCTGAATTTGGCTTCCAGGACTGATAGCTTTGCCTTCCCAACATCATTGGTACCCATGTGTACCCTTTTCCGGAGGGAATGGATCAATAGGTTTTCAATGCATTCCTATGGGAAGGCTGTCCTAAACCCCCTCAATCAAGGGCAACCAAAGACTGCTTTCCACTTTCCCGCCAGACAGCTGACTTTGACAGCTCCAACCTGTCAAAATCAGCTCTTGGGGGGCACTGCAGAGAGCAGCCTTCGGCTGCCCTTGATGGAGGGAGAAGCCTGAATGGTTTGGAAGTGAAGCGCTTGCCTCTGAGTTGAGTGCTTACTTGGAGGTGTTTCCCTTCCAAACCGCTCGGCCTGCCCAAAGTTGCATCGTTCCCTGGGAATGATGAAACTTCAGGCTACCCGGGTGGTTTGGAAGGGAGTCGCAATGGACACCTCCTCCTCCTTTGTTGCTTCGATCCCTTTTCCAAAGATGGAAGCAACCAAGAAGGAGGTGATGATGGGCCGCAAACACTGCTCTCCGCTCTGCACGACAGGTGACTCTAACAGGTCGGACCTGTCAAAGTCAGCTTTCATGCAGAGCACAGAGCAGCGTTCGTAATTATTCGGTTGTCGAAGCAATTGTAAGTTGGGGTACCACTGTATACCTTTCCTTAGGTCAACCCCTAAATGAAGAGATTGTCATGCCACCTGTAATATGAATGCCAAGAGAGAACTATTAAAACTGAAAATCACATTCCTTGAGCAATTCAGCACCACTACAGAAAATATATAAGGATGCATAAGCATTAAAAAATTGTGTGGCTACACAATGTCACCTGGGTGTGCAGAAATCACAGCAAGATATGACTGAGTTTAGCAATACCTTGGGGTTTTTTTCAATTGATTTACACAGGTGCAGCCAATCAGCATTCCAGACCCATGTGAGAAATTAAATTCACCTCCTATATTCATCTGATTAAACATGCTTTTCCTCAGCCAAGCTATTCTAGTTGTAACTAAAGCTTCATTCCTTGACTGTGTGAAGGAAGGCAGCTGCATAGGGACCAATAATTCTCAACAGACCTTGTACTACATAAATTTATCTGCTGCGACACCTGTATTTGCACCCAAAATCACATGCCGAGAAAGCCAGCAGTACTTCCAAGTGTCTTGTGAGAATTCCTCTGCACAGTAATAGTGTGCTCGATAGTGATTAAGCCTTTTCTACTGAAATTGGTGTTGCTGTCCTTACAATTTGACATTGGCACATTTACCCAGAAAAATTAAAAACCGCCGCATCACCTGGAAGACCAGCTGTATAACACTTTTCTCTATCTAGATGCCCTGAGCACATCCAATCTCGCCTGATCTCAGAAGCTAAACAGGGTTGAGCCTGGCTAGTACTCGAATGGGTGACCACCAAGGAATACCAGGTGCTGTAGGTGCCTGGAGTAGGAACTGACAAGCCACTCCAGTATTCCTGCCAAGAAAACTCCATGGACATGGGGTTACAAAGAGTCAATCACGGCTGTAATGACACAAGTCCTTAAGAAGCTATCAGATTAAATTGACCCCATAATGTTGTTTTCAGTCTTCCAGATCTCCCATGAATGGCAGTGATGGCATGTATGACTGCTCCTTAAGCTCCTGGCCTAAGTCCAGATAACAGAATAGCAAGAGAAAAGGGTACACAGTAGGACCCCCGTATCCACTGATTCATTAACCCCTTATGCAGTTATCCACGGCTGGCAGAAGAAAAAATTAAATAAATAAGCAAGCTACTGTCACAACAGCAGCTGTAAAGCAAGCTACTGTCAAAACAGCAACTGTAAAGCAAGCTATTGTAAAACAGCAGCCATAAAGCAAGGTACTAACATAAACAGCAGTCGTAAAGCAAGCTAGTATCACAAAATAGCTGTTGGGGGTGGCGTTCTCTCTTATCCAGTTTTCATTATCCACAGGAAAGCCTGGGACCAATAGGTTCCCTTAGTACACCTCTACAATCATCATCTTTCTCTTCTTCAATTGATATTTCCCAACTTGTTACAAGAGGCAGATACACTGGGAGTAGTGATTCAGCAGTTACTTGAAATATGATGAATAATGTTATATAATTATAATTGCATGTAACTATCTCCAAGTGCTATGAAAATTCCTGTTTTAATATTTAAAATAAGGAATCGGTGTTTACATGCTTCTATCAACAGAGCATCCTTCCAAGGAGATGAGTTAAGATTCCACAGAGACAGATGAAATGATGAGACTAAATGGTGAACCCCACACAAAAGTTAATGGTAACAAAACACTTAGATTGTTATCCTCTGTTCCATTATTGTAGTTCAAATAAATATTTATTATACATGGAAAAACAGCAATTTGTGACATGACAGGAAGAGTAGATAATTCTGTACTTTAGCCCATCTCAAATCTCACTAGGTTCAAACTGAATTAACTTTTCAACAAAAATAACTATACTTTTTATTTAAAAGGGTATCTGAATAAATTTGAATTCAGAATCCCTGCCTGAACCATCATTTATTTTAACATTTTGATTCCACATAGTTTTCCCCATTGTGCAATATTCCAACAAAGCTGTGCCATAAACTGCCATTCAAGAACTCTCTAATGATTTACTTCCAATCAGGCTGGATAAAATCATTTTTAATTGAGATTTAAATTTTAAAAATGTATTTTAATTTAAAAATGTCTTTACAAACTAACTTTAACTCTTTTAGATCAAATCTACCCTGCATAAAATTATTCCCTTTCAGTTCTATCAAAATGGAAGAAGGAAAAGGCTGAAGATGAAATTGATTGCACAACCTGTAATTATCTGCATCTTACTATGGCTAAGTATATGATGGGAACATGCAATCAGTTGTGCTTCAACCAAGCAAGAGGCTTCATTACCCAGGACAAGCTCTGAATGTGTTCTCCCATAAGACAAAATTAGATATACAGTACTGTAATACAAAAACAAGTTTTACTTCAAAACTAGCCAACTTTTGCTAGAACTTGGGCAGCCAATAAACCCTAAATAATGGCCTCCCCATTACATCTTGGGTCTTTCTTCCTGCATATATTCCATAGCCAAATATGTACTTTTGAATATGCTATGATTTTATGTACAGTATCCCTCCAGGATATCGCAGTTTTCAATTTGGATCAGATATACCAGTGTATATCAGCACATTTCTAGTGCATTAAACATTTTTACATATAGCCACTTCCAACCTTCAACACCATGAGTTGCAAGTACTGTACATACAGTATAACCTCGATTTTTACAGTATAACCTCAATATCTGTAGAATATTTGTGTTTTAAAATGATCATACAAATGTACTCTAGTACATTTCATGTTTTTGAAGGGTGGATATGAAATTAAACTGGGCCTAACAACCCAATGAAATGTTTAAAGAATTCCTTTCCCCACATGGTAACAATGGTTGTTTCTCACATACAGTTTGAAAGCTGGTTTGTGTTTACTTCCATTCCTAAATTCCAGATGTATTCTCTTGCATGAGATTAAACTGGGATATGTCTCCCATTTTTATCAGATTCAATGTAACCTACAATAGTTTAAATATATGTAACTCTGGAAGTATATAAAAGCTGAGGCTATTGAACAAATAACAGCATTATTTGACAGAACTATTTAGATTTTTAGAACATATATTACACCCTTTAGAACATATAGTACCTCCTATACTATATTTCAAGCATGAAGACAATACTGTGCCTTTGTACTAAAGCTCTTTCTAAAACAGCTATCCAAGTAACTGTGATTAAAATGGGTTTATCACTTAAGTACCTGTGGGCTTGAAGTCTTAATATGGTTGTACTGTAATTCATTTGCTCTGATTCCCTTCTCCTGTTTTTGATGTACAGTATTTCACTAGATTATTTTAAGCCCATCATTATCATTGGTCTTCAAACCCAACACTGTTCAAAAGTGCCACCACTCCAAATGACAAAATTCAGAAGTGCTTGTTGGGTTTCAAAAATACATGGTGAGTTTTTATTAGCAGGTTTGCTTTTTTGATGCAAGAAGTCACATTTTGCATCTTTTTAGCAGTAAAATCACAATAGTATAGTACACACCATACAAATATCACACAACAGTTCTCCATTTTTTTTAATCTCACAAATTACATACATCAGAATTTGACCTCTGATTTATACAATATGGAGTTATTTCTGTACAACAGTATATGGGTTTCTGTTTCAGTTAGTTACAAATGCCTCCCCCCAGCCCGAAAGTGAGCCAAACTAACAGGACACCTATTCTAGCGAGTTAAGGCCGTTCACGACAGGAAACAACTCCTTTTATGGAGATATACCGTCATTTATTCCTCTAACCCGGAAACCAAGAGTGGAGAAACTGCCGTTTTAGGGCAGAGCCCACCATAAAAATTTTTAATAGCGAGCCAGGTTTACGGTTAAATTACTTTATAATTTGGCTAGCGAGTAAAACATGGACCTCTCTCACAAGATGATAAGCATCGACATCCAAATGACATCTTCTGGGTTAAAGCCTTTCAAAAAAAATCTATTAACTCTTTTTTAAAACTTGGGGAAAAAAACCAGAAATGCTGGCGTCGGGTATCCTTAAAGGGACCTTGGGAGGCTATGTAGTTGAAGTCGCCCTGAGGAAGGGAAGCCCAGTTCCTACTAGCAGAAAGAGGGCGACGCCCCGGCCAAGCCGAACACAGACCAACGTTATCTCAAAATGGCGGCGGCGAAGCGATTAAGAGCGAAGAGAAAGAAACTGCGCCACAAACTCCTGGCTGGGAGCCAGGCAGCGCCATCTTCTCTCCTCCCGGTCCCACCACTGCGAGACATAGAAAACGGAAGAAGCCCGGCTTTTAAAAGCCGACACGGGGAGGGAGGAAAAAAACATTTCTTTTCCTTCGGCAAGGCATAAACACTATATAAATTATAAAAAAAAATAACGCGAGTCTAACTTTTTATTTTAAAAATCCCGGGGGGGGGGAGAACCCCAAGGCCTCGCCTTCAGTTTTCCCCTGCTTTTACTCCACAAATGATATTTTACGAACAGATCCACTCCGTATTTCCGTTTTAAAAAAACCTGTCTTGATGGTTATTTCTGAAGTTTACATTCCACCCCTTAACAAATCCACGTCGATTTAACCGGGGGAAGAATCACGTACCCACCTCAAAACGATCCAACCTTTCACGGATTTTCAATTCTTTATATAATCCTTTTCCCTCCCCTCCCCCACATAACGAAATCAATTACCAAAAAATTGTTGGAAGGTTGATGGGGGGGGGGAGGTTAACATGCAAATTCATCAAAAGGCAAAAAACGAGAATGTTATTACAGAAGTACGACATTTATTATTATAGTGATTTCAAAATACAAATTACAGTCCGATACTTCGAAAGGCTTTTTTTAATCCTACCCACACAGAACTACACCCAACGAAACAATCGCCATTTCGATTCCCTGTTAACACTGACAAACAAGAGACCGGATAAACGACAGACCGAAAGGGAAAAAAGACCTGAATAAATAACAAAAAGGAAAAGCCCAGACTAGGAAAATTGAAGGGGGAAAAAAAACCATCATCGAAAAGCACAGCCCCGTGACAGAAATACAGTGAAAATTATTACAAGAGGAGACGAGCTGAGCGATGAAACCAAATCCGACCAGAGGAGGAAAAGCAAAGAAAAATCCTTGGCAGTCTCTCGCCCAGGAGAGCGAAGACGAAGCGCCTCCATTTTCCCGAGGAGGTGGAAGAAAAAATGCTTCACAGACCAGAGAGCTTTAGAGAAAAGCAAAGAAACGAGGGGGGGAAGAGGGAGGAGATTTGAAAAGATTATTTTTCTTTCTCCCTCACACACACACACACACAGAGAGAGAGAGAGAGAGGAGAGAGAGAGACTCGATTCCCCCTCTTCCTCACACTCTCGCACTCACACACACACTCGCTCTCTTCTCAGTCACACATAGCACTCACACACACGTAACACACACACACTTCTTTCTCGCCCTCTCTCGATGGCCACCAAGGGGGTGCCCAGGAAGGGGGGGGGAGAGAAAAACCAACCCTCCAAACAAGACAACTAATTTTAAACCGGCTCAATCAATGAGTCATTAAAAGAGATTCTTTTCCCTCCTCTCCTCTAAATTTGCATGGCATCAGCAAGAGGGGGGGAGAGGAAAAACCCACCCCAATCCTCTCTCTCTCTCTCTCCCCCCCCTCTCTCTTGCAGCTATCAGGCTAGACCTGAAACCTTATCTGTCCTCCCTCTCTCTCTCATTCACTCACTCCCTCGTCTCTCCCCCTTTAAGAAACACATTTTTGGAAGTGCCCTCTCTAGCCGCCGCCGCCGCCTGTCACTGCAAAAGAAATAAATATTTCATTTCCATCTGAATTAACATCTGCCCACCAACCACCACCCGCGCAAAATCGCCCTCTCCTTCTTCTTCTTCTTCTTCTTCTTCCTCCCTGCGTCCCCTCTCCCTCTCTCTCTAGATATATATTTATATACATCGCCCCAGAGCCAATAGCTCTCTGGGCTGAAACCTAATATCCTGGTTTTGGCAACTCCTGGTTGTTAATTTGCTCCTCTTTCTTCTCTCTCTGTCTGGAGATAGATCTCCCCCTTTCTCTCTCTCTCTCTCTCTCTCTCTCTTTTCCCTCCCCGAAGGAAGGGAGGAAGGAGGTTGTGTGTCTTTTTTTTTCCTTGAAATTTTTATCACAAAATTATAATACACTCAAAGGGAAACTCACCGTCATGAAAAAGCAGTGCCTTGTCAACGGGGTTTCTTCGCCATCACATCAGGGGCTGGCAGTGTAAGAGAGAGAGCGAGAGAGAGAGAGAGAGAGAGAGAGAGAGGAGGGGGGGGAGGGAAAGAGAGGGGGAGAGCGAGAGAGAAAGGAAGAGAGCGAGCGAGCGAGTACCACAAGCACACAGTGCGGGAGCCGTCGTGCCCGGCGACCAGGAGACGACGAGGCACAGGCGGCGAGGAGCACCGCCACCCCGTTCCCATGCATTATTTGACTGGAACGGCGCTGGCGAACTTGAGCGAGCTTGCCTGCTTTTTTACACCGTGGAAAGGGAGCGAGCTCCGTGTAAAACCGGGGTTTGTGTGTGCGTGCGTGTGCATGTGTGTATGTTTCAAGTAATAATTTTTTAAAAAAAAAATCCACACGCAAAACTCTGGTCCTCAAGAGTTCATTTGGGTGCTTGGAAGGGGTAAACTGCTGCTGCTGACCCCGTTCCTGGAGAAACAAATATAACTTTCCTCTTTTGTCTCTCTGTGCGTGTGAGAGTGTTAGATCTGCTGCGAGGACTTGGGGTGGCCTTTTTTTTTCTCCTAGGATGTTGTGGTGCTTGTTGCCGATTCGGGTTTTGGCACACCGTCGTTGTGTGTACTTGAGCGAGAACAGCCCCTGGTACCTTTTGGAGGGATTGGGTGGGTGGAGGGAGAGAAAATGCTCCGTTTGTCCTCCCACCGAAGTGACGTGGAGAAAGGAAGTTGGGAAGGTTCTGAACTAGAGGAGAGGAAATGAATGTTCGCGTGTCTGAATGTTTGCTTTTACAATCCTGGCCACGCGCAAGTCACTCCCCCTCTAACTTTTAGGGCTGTTCCTGATTGTTCTCTTCATTAGCGCCAGGATTTGACACGGGGCTGTCAAAATGGGATGGCAGTACAGTACTATACTGTGAAAGCCTGGGTGCAAAAGAGTATTCACAGTACAGCCTACTGTTCCTGCAAACAAAATAATTTATCTGAATTTTCAATATTTGAGAATTCTTAACACTGCCCACATGGTCCATCAGCTTGGTCTTACTTGTTCAAAAAGTGCCTCTGTAATCAATAGTGCTTTTTCTCTCCTTCAGAACAGAGTGGGCTAAATGCTTTGGGAAAGAACTTAAGTTACAGTTCATTATTTTAATGCTACAATGGGAAAGGAACAAAGGTGTTTTTCACAATTTTAAGGAACAGGAAATACATTTTAAATGTTTTTTTTTCATTAGGCAATATTTATTGGAAAAACAGTGGGAAAAACCATATTTCATGGGTTTATACCAATATATTAAGAATAAAAACAGACTTTACTGACCTTTTGGAGACCATCTTAATAGAGGAAAAATTTAAGAGGACACATGTCATACATTACTTAGTGCTTTCAAGTTATCTATTTGTTTAATATTTATTTATTTGTTTGTTTGTTATATTTTTATACTGCCCATCTTCCGGACGGAACTCTGGGCGGTTTACAATAGGAATAAAACCAACATCAATAACAAATAAAATAAAACAAGAATACACTTAAACCAAGTGACAGATGTGGAGGGATATGGACAGGTCATGATCCATCAGGGCAAGTTATACTCACCCCACATTTCCTGCTTACGTTTTAACCTTATATTTTTGCACCACCTGTAAACAAATGCATGTCTTCAACCTATCCTGTTCTTCCATATAGTGGAAAATACTACCTCCACTTGGTAAATCTTAATGCATTTCATCAATGCTGTTTTATTTTAATTTCCTCCATCTGCTTTCTTGTGGAGATACCAAGGTTGAGGATAAAGCATCTGGGAAACCTTGCCTAGCAATACATCATTCTAGCATGGATATAGTTTTCGAAGAGGTACCATGCTAGTCTGTACTAGTGTATCAGGAGAACACAAGAAAAACAAGACAAAAACATTGTGGCACCTTAAAGACTAACTGCTATATTGTAATGTGTGCTTATGTGGATAGGTCCACTTCTGCTTGTTTATCTCGTATTCTAGTGTTCTGAAGAGAAAATATGAGTTCTGTTTGTGCTCACCTTTAAAGAGCACATTTCATTTGTGTTCAAGCTCACATTTGTAAGGACACAAACTTGCATGTGTACTGTGGAGTCCTACTAGCTGTCCCTTTTAGTTCTCAAAAAGGTACAGTATGCAAAGAAATTGTGCATAACTTATACAAATATAAATCTGATAGTGCATCAGAAATTGGCAGCACATTTCCCTCAGTGTGTGAACTTCACTGGACAGCCTGATAACTATATAAGGTATAAAATATATAATATGTATAATATCTGTAATATAATACAATCACCATTTCCATTCTGTGTTAACACTGTGTACTATTTTGGGACAAGTAGGCAAAACCAGACTAAATCAAGGATTTATGTGCAGTTTTAAGGCTACCATTGGGTAAAGGAACACCACAAGAGACTCTTCAGCATTCATGGAATTAAAAAGATATACAGTATTTTCAGCTGAGGAAAGTAGGAATCAAAAGTAATAAACTAGATTGAGCTGCAGAAACCAAAAAAGGAGGCAAGTGCTAGCCTAACCCCCTCAGTAAAACCAAGAATGTCCCCATTCTCCAACTCCTGAGGAACTAGGCAGGTCTTAGACTGCGGTCATTAACACTATGTATGTTTCCTTGCGTCCATTTCATTGGCCATTTTATGAAGCCGTAGGGCAAAGAGAAAGACTTGTGTCACTTTATAGAGAGCCTTTTTGCATTCTCAGTTATTGCTGCTTTCTCCTCTCAGCTAAATTTACTGAAATATTATTGCAGTATTAAGACTGAGGGTTTGAATGTAGGACAGTTCTTGTATAAGCTGTGAATGGTTATTAGCTTGTGTCTTCCTGTTTTCCCTTCCCTTTTTCACTGTCTTGTATGGTTGTGAAAATAGGTTGTGCACTGCATTCTGGACTGAGTACCATAGGATGCACCCTTTCTCTTCCAGCTTTCTTAGCCTACTGGACTTTTGTATCTGTCCCTGTCTTTTGGACTGTTGGACTTCTTAAATTATTTGTACACCTATACCTATCCTGAATCTGATCGAACTATCTAGCTCCTGGCATAGGACTTTAAAAAAGAGAGAAACAGAGGGAGAGAGAGAGATGATCACAGATGACGGCTAGAATTCTATTGATGTTGAGATTTGCATATTAACATTTCCCAACCAATCAGAACTAAGATGACAGCAACCAAAAAAGCATAGGAAGGTCAGTGCCCAAAGCCCTCTTGTCTTCAGTCGAACATTCTCCTCATATTTTGGCCAAGCATTTGCCATTGGGAAGCGTATAGGCAGAACATAAGTGCAAAATCACTCTCCTACTCTTGATCCCCAATATCAATGACTGTGTCCTAACACAAATGTGGACCTGAATCAGGGGAGAGGCTCCGGGGACTTCTCAGAGCTATTACCTCTTTGTGTATTGTCCGTGAAGCCACAGCCAATGTTCCCTACATACCACACCAACAGTGTCTGGCACTGACCAGCCTAACAGTAGAAGAATAGCTAAACCAGAAAGCTTGCATGCAGCAGTGGCAGTGGCTCTCTGGAGTGATGGGTGTTTGAGACAAATAGGGGATCAGTGTTGCCTAGGACCGGGTGTGGTACATGGGTATGGCAAACCCAACTGGAAACAATAGTGACAGCCTTATGAAATTTAGGGTATGATCAGACAGGGAAATTGGATCATGTTGGATCACATGAAAAGGGTCACTTCACTCCATGGGATCTCCTTTAAAGTGACACTTCCATGCATATATAATCCAGCCCAACTGGGAGTGGGGGGAAGTCAGGTTGGTTCACAATTTGCTAATCCTTTGTAGCTGAAAAACTGGTCAAAGAACAGAACACAACAATGAGGAATAAATGGTTGGTTGTCACAGTAGATGGCTATGAGCTGTAGGATCCCTCAAGAATCTATGCTTTAAGTGGTCCTTGCTGTTAACTGGCTTGGGAGTTAGGGGATAAGGAGCCAAGTGCCAGGTTTGCCTATTATTAGGATGCTAAGAACAAAAATAGATGCAGAGCTCTGAAAAGATTTTTCTATTTTTTTTTTAAATATGTTTTTATTAGAAAATTTTAGTATACAAAAAAAAAAAAAATTCAAGTTCAAAGCATTAGCAATACAAAATCATTCTACCACTAAAATTTGGCTTCCCTCTGTTCTTCCCGTGGTTTTAGCGTTATTCATCTCCTAGCCTTCCTTTCAGACAAACCCCTTTATATACTTATAAAAAGATTTGAAAAATAAGTAGTAATCCTTCGAGCTCTATCCTAATCCGGTAAGAGTCTTTAATTCCTTGCAATGAATCTCCATGTAGTTCTTAAATTTTTGCCAATCTTTTTGGAACCTCTGGTTGTCTTGATCCCTCAGTCTGCACGTCAGTCTGGCCATCTCTGCGAAATCCAATATTTTCGCCCTCCATTCATCCAAAGATGGTATATACGTTGTCTTCCAATTCTGTGCCAGGAGCATTCGTGCCGCTGCTGTTGCATATAAAAATAGAGTCCTGTCTGCTCCTTTAATTTCATTATCCACCAACCCTAACAAAAAAAGCTCAGGCCGTTTTGGGAATGTACACTTTAACATCTTTTTGAGTTCATCATATATCAATGCCCAATACTCTTTCACTTTCTCACAAGTCCACCACATATGATAAAAATCACCTTGTTTCTCTTTACATTTCCAGCAGTGGTCATCTTTCATCCTATACATCTTTGCTAACTTCGTTGGGGTAATATACCACCTATACATCATTTTCAACAGATTTTCTTTTATCAAAGTACATGCGGTAAATTTCATATTCTTTTTCCACAATCTTTCCCACACATCTAACTCAATATTATGACCCAGATCCATAGCCCATTTTACCATACATTCTTTAACTTGTTCATCTTTAAGATTCAACTCCAACAAAAATTATATAATCTAGTCAACAATTTCTTTTTTGGGCCCATGATTATGGTTTGGAACTTAGATTCCTTCTCTCCAAACCCAGACACCTTTCTATCTTTCTGAAAATGTCATTTAGTTGATGGTACTGAAACCAACCCGTTAACTTCTCTTTCAACATATCATAAGATTTCAGTCTAGGACCTTTTTCTGAAAAGAATAACACATCACCATAGGTGATCCCCACTCCTTCTTTATCTTTCCTCTTGATCGCCAATGCCTCAATCGGGATAACCATCTCGGTGTATGTCTCTCCAAAAGGGGTTTCAACCGTTCCCAGGCCTGAAGTAGTGACTTTCTAATTACATGATTCATAAAACTTTTATGTACTTTCACTTTGTCATACCAAAGATAAGCGTGCCAACCAAATCTGTTATCATGACCTTCTAAATCCAATAGATCCTCATCAACTAAAGTAATCCAATCTTTTATCCAACCGAGGCAGGCCACTTCGTAGTACAATCTCAAGTCTGGCATGGCAAATCCTCCCCTTTCCTTGGCATCTGTTAGCAATTTAAATCTTATTCTCGGTCTTTTACCTTGCCAGACAAATTTAGACAATATCTTCTGCCATTCCTTAAAGTGGCCTATTCCTCTAAGTATTGGGATCATTTGAAATAGAAATAACAACCTTGGTAGCACGTTCATCTTTATCACCGAAATTCTTCCCATCAGCGACAAATTCAATCTATTCCATGTTTCCAGATCTCTCTTAATCAAGTTCCATACCATATTATAATTATCCTCAAAGAGATTTAAGTTCGTAAGAGATAAGTTAATTCCCAAATATTTAACTTTTTTCACCACTAAGAGGCCGGACAATTTTTCAAATTCTTCACAATCTTTCTTTGTTACATTTTTCAATAAGACCTTTGTCTTATTCTTATTTAGTTTGAAACCGGCTAGATTACCAAATTCCTCAATTATTTTCATCACCTCAGTAATACTTTCTTTTGGATTCTCTAACGTCAAAACTAAATCATCAGCAAACGCTTTTAATTTATATTCCTTATCCCCCACACATATACCTTTAATTGTCCCCATGTCCCTCAGTTTGACTAACAATACTTCCAATACAGTAATAAATAACAATGGGGACAATGGGCACCCTTGTCTCGTACCTTTCCCAATCGGGAAACTTTCTGTTATTACATTATTAATCAGTAAACTAGCTTTCTGTTCCTTATATATTGCATTAACACCGTTCCAAAACTTTGTTCCCACTCCCATGTTTTCCAGATTCTTCTTCATAAATTGCCAAGAGACATTATCAAAAGCCTTTTCAGCATCAATAAATATCAAAGCAGCTTGTTTCTCTTTCCTGACTTCTAGATACTCTATTATATCAATTATATTTCTCATGTTATCTTTCATCTGTCTGCCAGGAAGAAACCCCGCTTGATCTTTGTGTAATAACTCATTTAAAACCTTTTTTAGTCTATTAGCCAAAACATCGGCAAATAATTTATAGTCTCCATTCAAAAGGGAAATGGGCCTATAATTTTTAACATCTGTTGTGTCTAAGTTCTCCTTTGGAATCAGTGTTATATACGCCTCTTTCCAGGTGTTAGGTATGACTCCTTTTTCTAGAACTTCATTCATAACCTCCACCATAATTGGTAACATTTCTTCTGACAATTTTTTATAATATTTTGTAGTCAGACCATCTGGGCCCGGTGATTTTCCAATTTTCGCCCTCTCTATTGCACTTTGTACTTCATGTGGGGTAATTTTCTCACTCAATATCGACACTTGGTTTGTTGAGATTTTTTTCAATCCATTCTTTTTTAAATATCTGTCCATTTGTTCCGGGTTCTCTTTTTTCTTCGTATATAAATTTCTGTAGAAATTCCGAAACACCTTTACAATTTCTCTTGGATCTTCCACTAATTTTTGGTCTACTACTAATTTGTTCACAACCTTTTGTTTTTGCTTCCATTTCAGCTGCCAAGCCAGCAATTTCCCTACTTTATTTGCCGATTCAAAATTTCTTTGTCTCATCATCTTTACCTTCCACTCAATTTCTTGATTGATAATCATCGACAACTGAGTTTGAAGCATCTTTAATTTTTGAATCCATTTCTGTTCCTTTGGCTTCTCCACCAGTTTCTTCTCTGTCTCTACCAGTTCTTTTAAAATCTCATTTTGCTTCTTTTCTTTCTGTTTCTTCTGATACGCATTTCTTTGAATAAAGAGGCCTCGCATAACAGCCTTACTAGCATCCCATACCACATTTGTTGGTGTTTCTCTTCTCCAGTTATTTTTCAAATAGTCTCTGAAGGTTTTTTTCGCTATCTGCAAAGTCTCAGTCTCATCCAGTAAACTTTCATTCAGCCTCCAACGGTATAATCCTTGCATTTTGTTTTTGATTTCCATCACCATTGCATTATGATCTGAGATCGTTTTAGGTAAAATTTCCACTTTTGTCACTCTATATGAGATATCATTAGGGACAAATATATAATCAATTCTCCCCCAACTCTGGTTCGGTTCAGAAAAAAAGGTAAACTGTTTTTCCATTGGGTGTCTCAATCTCCAAATATCGGTCCATCCAAAATTTTCAACTAAGTCATAAAAAGATTTTGGTAATTTCCCTTCTGAACCTTTCTTTTTCTGAGATCTATCCAAATCTGGCATCATTACCCCATTACAATCTCCCATCAGAAAGAGTTTTTCATCCATATAATCTAACAGTTTTTGTTCTACCTCTCTGTAAAATTCTGATTTCCTTTCATTTGGCGCGTAAATGCCTACAATAAAAATTTTTCAGATTGCCAAGTGATTTGTACCATCAAAAATCTTCCCTCTTCGTCTTTCATAATCAACTTAGGTTCCAATTTCTGTTTTGCATATATCACCACTCCTCTTTTCTTCAATTTATCAGACGATACAAATTCTTGCCCCAAAATTTTTTTTTTAGAATCTTCATATGTTTCATTGCAACATGTGTTTCTTGCAGGCAAATCAAGTCCAGATTTTCTTTCTTCAATAAATGCGTAATTCTGTTTCTCTTGGTCTTTTCATTCAGACCATTAACATTCCAAGTCAATACTCTCAGCGCCATTGTAAATTTCAAATTAAATATATTTTTATCAATCTCTATTCAGATATTGGCCATAGCTAAATCCGCTTTACCTTCTTCCTCCTCAGAGAGTTCTAACTCCTCCTCTTCTTCCTCTTCTTCTTCTTCAGGTGATTTTTCACCCTCTTTCGATGGTTTCCTGTACCCAAGCTCTTCTCCATATTTTCTCAGAAATTTACCTATTTCCGACTCAGATATTATTTTAAATCTTTTCATCTTGTAAGTAAAGGATAGACCTTCTGGGAACTCCCAGCGAAATCTCAAACCATTTCTTCTCAGCGTTTCTGCCAGAGATTTATAACTTCCTCTTCTTCTCAAGAAATGAAGCGGAATCTCCTTGTATATCAGAATCTGTTGTCCATCAATCACAAACCGATTGTCATAACTATGTTTCAGGATTCTATCTCGCACGGCCATAGATGTCAATGACACAATAACGCCGCCTGGTGTCTTCTTCGCTCTCAGTTTCTTTGATCTGACTGCAATTCTGAACACTTGTGAGATTGCATCAGCTACTTCCTGTTCTTGCCATCCAAGCCACTTCGCCAATTCCGTTATTACTTTGGCCTTAATATCTTCTCCTTCCTCCCATGGAATCAAACGGAAACGAAGATTCTGTTGCCTTTGTCTCATTTCAAGAAAAGCAAGCTCCTCAACCATCCTCCTTTGCGTAATTTCTACTTCTGACACTCCTGTTCTATTCCTCTCTGTTTCTTCTCTGCATTGTTTAACCTCTGTCTGCACTTTCTTCACTTTAGCTTCTATATTTTTGTTTTCACCGTTAAATCCTTCACTTGAGCTGAGAGCTCCCCAACTGCCTCTTTAATTTGTTTCTGCATGTCTTCCTTTAGTTCTGACAACTTCTGATCCATACTTTGTTCACTTTTTTCAAATTCTCTCCTTATATGTATCATTAGTCCTTCCCATTCTTTACCCTCCTCTTGTCTGGAATCTCTTCTCTGTGTTAAAGGTGTTTTTCTTTTTCTCTGCCATCACAATTTTTATTAACTTCTATTCCAATAGGACACAATTTAAGCACGTATTAAAGTTAATTCATTCAATAGACTACAATAACCTTCAACCAATCGAATTAATCTATTAATACTCCATTAATTGATGTTGATTAATATTCACCCAATTACCATCAAAGATGTTAAATTTACTTATACTAACTTCATTTTAACCTCTCTAACTTTAAATTATCCAAATATCAAATTTATAACAATTTATCAAATTTTATCAATTTTTCTATATAGTCAAACTCTTTCCCATTCAATATAACATTCAAATTGAATTTTATATGCAATAATTTTCCAAATCCACCAGATGGCGATCTAACATAAAAAAAAAGAATTTTCTAAACAGTGTCCCATACAATAATTTTTAAAATCCACCAGATGGCGCTCCAACCTAAAGAATGAGATTCTTAATCCAGCTCACAGCACAGACCTTATCTTGTTATGTCTTTCTTATGACCTTGAAACCAGAGAAAGCCTCAAAGGAAGACACGCAGCAACTTAAGTTCGTTTCTACTGCAATCGAATAAACAAAATGAGACCCGTAAAGGAACCTTTTAAAAATTAAGAGTTGAGAAAAAAAATTGAAGCAATTCTTCTGCTTTTTCACAGTCTAAACCACTTGTATTGCTTCTCTGTAACAAAGAGTTGTTTAACAAAGTTTTTGCCCGTCCAAAAGATATATAAATCTTCAACCGCTTCAGAAGGTCTAATCCAGTTAGGAAAAAGTAGATAACAATAGCTCCAATTTATAATAACTCCTAAACTGTTCCCAAAAAAAACAACTTTCCAGCCGACTCTGATGAAATCCTTTGAAATGTAAAATCACACCACCTTGTCCGCCACTCAAATTCCTCTAAATATCCGGTCCTCCGCAAGAAAAAAGAAGTGGGAGGGGGAATTCAATTGTTAATCAAAAGTCTTTGGAAGTGTAGAATCAGGAAAGGGGAGAGTAACTTCAAACACCAGAGTTTTTTTTTTTAAATATCCCCCTTCCACCCCCCACGCTCTCCTCTATTCACTATTCACTCCGTCTCTTCACAAAAAAGAAAAGAGCGGGGGGGGTGACTTCAAAACGCCAGTCTTGAACTACAGACTTCACGATCAAGCTTCTCCAGGTCCCATTATTCTTCCACTTCAATTTAAATATTAAATTAAACTCACTTTGCAAATGAAGGGATGTCTCCTCTGCCCCCACCGCTTGGTTTCGATTTGCATTCACGAAGGGGAGTTATGGCTGCTTTCCACCGCGCTCCGAACAGATTCCGATATAAACAAGCAGACTCACGTTTCTTTCGGGTGTGATCTTTATCTTCTAAATTGCCGTTTAACAGCCTGTTGATTCTCCCTCCGATAGAAACGACTTGTACAGTCCTTGGAGGTTAATGGCTCTTCTGCCAAGACTTTGAGACTTCGCAAACACAGGAGTAGCGATAGTAAAGTGCCGCAACTCGATCCTTTCCCCCCAACCCCTCCAGATCGGGGTGAAAGGAGAGTCGCAAGAGGCAACAGCTGATACCCAATCCCTCAGGGCCCCCCCCCCTGAGGTTAATGGAGGCCACGTAGTCTTCGCGAACCTCTTGAAACCTCCTGTGCGCTCTGGGGATTCCTCAGAGGAGCTCCCTAGCGTCTTGTTCAGTCGGCCATTAAACCGGAAGCCTGAAAAGATTTTTCTAAACTGCAAGAATGGGCTCTGAACTGGCAAAGGGATACACAGTATAGGCCACTAATAAAATAACAAAAAAAATCATTGCAAGCTTTTGAGGGCAATGCCCTCTTTTTCAAAGCATGTATGTACCAAAAGTCCAAAAATGGTAAAAGATGTGGTTTGCCAGGTAATTATTCTTAGATGTCAAGTTCTTGGCAAGACGATTTTTGCCAGGCACATCTGTCGTCGAGCTCTTCAAAGAAAGTGACATACGGTAGCTCATGCACACCCACCCACCCACAACTCCTCTCCGTTTGGCTCTTCAAGACCTACACAAGTAATATACAGTATGCTGGTACATATACACTCATGACAGCAACTGACTAAAAACAGGATCTCAAGTTGTGGTAAATTGCTCAGTAAAAGCCCCGTGTGGGGGTGCAAATTAAGCAAAAATTGTATTACCTCATTGACTGTTTGTTTGTTTGTTTGTTTGTTTTACTCTGCCATTCTCTTAAAAAGAGTCCCAGGGTTAGATTACATTGTTATTAAAAAGACAATATTTGAAAGCTAAAAACAATTGTTATACAAATATTGAAAAAGAATTTAAAATTGTAGATAAAAACAATACTAGCATATTTGTGCCCTGCATAACAGCCTGCAGATGAAAGCAAAACCCTTTGCTTCCCTCTGTATAAGTGGGTTTCCCAATGCTGTATATGATTTTATATAAGTTTCTCTCCCCACAGGAGTAAGCCTAAGTGATACTTCTGATAGGAATTGCAGTCTTTTTGTGTTATCAGAAAAGCAAAAACAGGAATCCATTAACTTGGGAGCACTGAGCCAGCTAAGTGCTGTAATGCACTAAAAACTACATTGCCCTTCTATATCCTATTCAAAACAAGCTATTGCTTTGTATATGCCAGAAATCAACTACAAGGGAACTGAAATCATTTTAGCTATTATGTCCCTATCATTTTTGCTCCTGTGATGACTGCACTTCCATTGCAGAGCAAAATGCACTTACCAGACCTCATCAATTTTGTATGGTTTAGCAGCCATAGCAGTGTCTAGCTAGCCAAATGCTTCCCACTTGCTGGACCCATCATAGTTAAGCTTTGGAGATGCACTGCAAAGTAAGCTATCAAGACAGGAGGCCATTTCCTTGCTAGGTTTCCTTCCTTTACAACTCTTTTTCTCCCAGGATTTGTAAAGGCTGGTATTACTGCATGTCGGGTTGGGAAACTCCCTAATCTCTAATACTATAATTTTGCATCTGTAGATAGAAAATTATAGGTTACAGGAATTCAGTGACATTCAGGCAGTCACTCCTCACTGTGAGCACAAAATATGCTACATATCTACACATGTGAATCATTATGACAGAGAAAAGTTGTTTTGTTGTGTCTTTGTTTGCTTTAGTAAAACAAGTCAAGCGTTTCACATTTCCCCACAGTTAGTGGATAGGATCTAGGATTTTGAAATAAAAAATAGGGGTTTGTTTACATTAAGTATTAAGCAATACATATTTGTACTAAACATTAAACCCAACAGTACTCAACATTAATGTATTTTGGAATAAAACATGAGGATTTTATTTATTTATTTATTTATTTATTTATTTATTTATTTATACATACATACATACATACATACATACATACATACATACATACATACATACATACCCCGTTAGTGCCATGTGGGACACTATTCTGTGCCGTTAACAGAACTTAAAAACATATAATAATGGAATATTAAATGAGCAGTTAACAGTAACTTTTGTGGGTATTAAATCATGCTCCAAAGAGTTTCAAGTCTTCTAAAATCAGTTTTTAGGATACAAAAAGGCTGCAAGAGGGAAGAAGGATTCCCAAGTATGGCACAAGCTGGGAGACCTAGTTGAAGTACAAAATTGGATCTTGGCCTGGGATGTTAAGGTTTAAAATAGGAATAAAAATATGTTTTTTTAAACACTACATGTTAACTTATCTCAATCACCTGTCCTGTCTAGAACAAAGTACAGGGAAAGTACTTTTTAAACTGCAACTCCACAAATGTTCAGGACATTACCAATGGCTATGCTGGATGGGAGCTCTGAAAGGTATGGTCTGAAAAAGCAACTTCTGTACTCTCTGGGCTACAGTATTCTTCACATGATTGTCTGTTCTTCAAGGAGAACACCATAAACACATAACATAAACACAATAAGGAGTAAGAATGGATTTAGGCATATTCTTGGTATAATCTTGGTACAGTGAAGACTTTCTGTGAATTGAATGGATAGGTAAGGCCACATTTTTTCTGTTACCTGTAAACAGAGCTGACACAAAGTGGCATCTGTAACAATGTAGTACAAAATATAATGTATTATTATTTACTTAGAAACAGTAAATCATCCATATGACTACCAGAGCACAGAGTACAAATGTAATTAAAATATTAAAAACACTAATTAAAGTAGGAACTCCAAGAAGATGTAGGCTAGAATTCTGTTGATAATTAACATTTGTGTAACACAACTCACTTAAATTTTGGTGGCAAATTGCTACTCATTAATAAGATGCTGTTTGTATTCTTGGTTGAAGACTCAGTCATGCAATCAAACATGAACACACAAATGCAACCACCAACTCATTAATGAAGGGCATGTTACCACTAAGATTTACATGGTTTCTCCTTAGGCAAATAGAAATCAGTATCTATTCTGGTCACCATATTGATACAGGAAAAAAACACAAGTATTCCATAACTGAGATATATGCTCTCTCTCACCCATGAAACCCGGAGGCCTCTCCTAATGACCTCAATAAATGCACTGGTCCAGTACTTTTGTTCTAGGACTGACTGACTGAACAACTCTGCATTGAAAAAGGCCATGCAAAACATTTGGTCTTGATTCATGCAACATGTGTAAATAATACTTATCTAAACAATGGAACCTGTTTCACAACTGTATACTGTATATAAGACACAGGAATCTTGCAACAGTGACCTTTCATACAAAGCATAGAATTGGCAGAGTGTGTGTATGTGTGTGTTACATGCCACTGAGTAGCCCTTGACTTAACATCAACTCAATCAATGAATTATCTCCAAAACATCCTACATTAATAGTCCTTCTCAACTCTTGTAAACATAAGGCTGTGCCTTCCTTTATGGATTCAATCAATTTAATATCTTCCTCTTCCTTCTGCCTTCCATTATTGCTAGCGTTATTTTATTTTTCAGCAAGTTATTTCCTCTCACAATTTGGCCTAAGTCCAATAAGCCTCAGTTTCATCATTTTTGCTTTGAGGAAAAAGTTCAGAATTTTGATACAGTGTACTTCTTTGTCTTTCTAGCACTCCAGGGTTTCTACAATGTTCTCTTCCAGCATCGTAATCTGGAGGAATTAATTGGTGGTGAAGGGTGTTCTCTCAGCTTTTTTCACTGTCCAGTTTTCACATCCATACATAGTAATTGAAAACAAAATCACATTGATGAGCTTAGCCTTAGTCTCTAGTGAAACATCCTTATAATTAATAATCCTCTCTAGTTCCCTCATGGCTGCCCTCCTAGTCTCCCTGTTATTCTGAATTCTCTGATTTGGTTTAATGACTGAATGAAAGTATACAGAACCTTAACTGTTTTGATTTCTTCATGGACATCAATCAAGTTATGGCATTCTTCTGTAGTCATGGTTTTTGTCTTCTAAATATTCAACTTTGGAACGTTTTCCTTCCACTTTCATCAGAAGTCATTTCAAGTCATCCTTTCTTTCGACAGTAATATAGTGTTATCCGTAGAATGGTTTCCCAGTCATAAGTGTCAGCAGTGTATTTTGATTATTGTTTCTTCATAGCAGTAGCTTCTTGCAAACCATGTTATGTCATTACCAGCAGCCCATATGCCACAAAATAATCACTGGTTCAGATTTTACAAACATTTGCAGAAATACAGAAGACAAAACTAAGAACTGCTTCTCCTGCACTTAGGGCTGGGAAGAGAATGATGCCAAATTTGAGGGGTGGGGATTTGTCAAATGCCTTTAAAAACTACCATATCCAATATCCAATAGAATTATTATATTTATAAAGGATAATAGTTCTGGATTTTTAATACTGTTTTGAGAAATATGCCTGTGGAGATTCTCAGCCACCCAGGTGAGGTTATCCTTTAGGGAAGAAATTAACCTATAATAAACAACTTTGTGCAGTGAAAGGCTTAGTTCAAACAGTCAATTCATTCATCTTTCAAATTGTCACAAGATTATTTATTTTTTACCGCCCGTCTTCCAGTGGAACTCCTGGCGGTTTACACCAATCAAACACAGAAACAATAAAAAGATCAGAATAATATTACAGAAAATAAAAACAAAAGTATGCTGCTTATGCTGCAACAGATAAATACCACAATTTGGAAAAGTTACTTCTTGGACTGCAAATGCCAGATTCCTCGGCGGGCACCACTGTGAAAACTGTCGATTTAAATAAATAAATAAATAAATAAATAAATAAATAAATAAATAAATAAATAAAGTAAACTTTCCCAAGTTCTGATCAACCTGCCTGTCCTTCTGCCATTTCTTTCTGACAGTAGCTCCTGGCCCAGCATTGGGACGGAGAGCCTTATTTGCCAGTCGAACCAATTACTGTATTATCATTTTATTCCGCTCAAACAAAGCGCCCTTCGGTCATCCTCGACCGCACCCACGCGCGCATCTCGCATCCGTCTCCCTTGCCCGCCCCTTGGCTCTGGCGCTTGCTTTGCCTCCGTCAGGGTTTTTAGGCGCGGCCCCTTTAAGGCGCAAAGAGACCACGCCCATGCCCCACCGCCGCCGCCGCCAATTCTCTTCCCAACTCCGAGGCGACGCCAGCGCCAAGAGCCAATCAGCGTCCGTTTTAGAGCGAGGTGGGTGAGGCCGCGCCGGGCAAAGAAAGATGGACGCTGTGTCTGAGGCGACGGTGCCGGCGGAGAATGAACGCGTGTCCCTCCCGACGGGCGGGTTTGCGGCCGCCGTCCCGGAACGGCTCCAGCAGCGGGAAGCGGAGCGCCGGGAGGAGACGGAGCGGCGGCGGCGGCAACGCGACGCCCAGACGGTGCAGGAGGAGCAGAGCGATTACTTCTCCGCCGCCTTCGCCCGGGAGCGAGAAGCCGTGGAGGGCTTGCTGGGGCCCGACGGGGACGCCGAGGCGGTTTCGGAGGCGGCCGGGCGCCTGCAGGGCTTGCAGCGGCTGCTGAACGACTCGGTGCGTTTCCTGGCCCCTTACGAGGTCCGTCAGGCGCAGGCGACCCTCAGCCGGCTCCAGGCGGCCCTTTCCGAGCGGCGCCTCCAGCTGCAGCCCAAGAAGCGCTTCGCCTTCAAGAAGGCCCTCAGGAAGGAGCCCGCGACGTCCCCTCAACCGCTTCCGACGACACCGGAGGAGGAGGAGGAGGAGGAGGAGGAGGAGGACTCCGCGCAGGGGCCCCCGCCACCGGCGGCGGCCTCGTCTTTCGCGGTGGAGCCCGGCTGCGGCTTCAGCGGGGCCGAGGGCCAAGAGCTGGAGATGGGTCCGGCCGAGCTGCTGCAGCAGGACGTGGTGCTGTCGGAGCTCCGCGGGTGCCGGGTGCGGCTGCGGGGCAACCCCAACACGCTGCTGGTGCGCCACTGCCGGGCCTGCACCGTCCTCTGCGGGCCCGTCTCGACCTCGGCCCGGGTGGACGGCTGCCGCGGCTGCCTCCTGGCCCTGGCCTGCCAGCAGCTCCGCACCAACCGCACCGCCGAGACCAGCTTCTACGTGCAGGTGACCAGCCGGGCCATGTTGGAGGAGTGCCGCCGCATCGGCTTCGCCCCTTACACGTGGACCTACGAGGGCATCGAGGCCGACTTCGAGACGTCCGGGCTCGACCGGAGACGGGACAACTGGGACCAAGTGGATGACTTCGACTGGCTGGCCAGAGACGAGGCCTCCCCGAACTGGAGCGTCATCCCCGAAAACGAGAGGGTGGTGGACTGGGAGTGAGCGGCATTTTGTGTTGTTTTTTTCCCCAATTTTGCCGACGAGGGCTCAAAACCCGCCTGTGTTGGAAAAGGAGAATTATGCCAGGAGGTGAAAGTAAGGCTGTGGTTTGAAAGACCACAGCCATGGCCGTTACTTGTATTCCCTTGTCTGTTGAAGGAGCCCATGAGATTACAAAAAGATTGCCACCACCTTCACCTTAATTCATGTCGTTTTTGCTAACTGATAATGTATGTGGTAACTCCTGTTTTTTGGTGCCCTCTCAGTTCCCTTGTATATGTGCCCCATCAATGCCTCTGTACTGCTGACTGCTGCTTTCAGATAAAGTTTTGGTAGCTTAAAATTGCTCAGTGCCACTGAAATATTAAATTGTTATACATGGATGAAAAATTTTAAGTGAAAGGTGCTTCATTTCTTTAGCACATTTATGAAAGTGGAACCAGGGCTAAAAAAGAGAATCATACTGGGATAGACCGATGTGGAACATTTGTAAGTGAGACACATTATTAATTAGTATTGTTTACTGGACCAAGTATACAGTATGCAGAAGCCATTATAGCCAATTGATGAAATAGTATATATAATGGGTATCAACTTGGAATTATTACCTGTATAGGTACTGAAAAATTGTGTACCTTTAGCTGGTTATCTAATTGTTGAAACAGTTAATATTATGCTTCCCTACTTTGGAAACGTCCAGTTCTGCTTCACATATTACTGATCTACAGGTAATTTTCTTGCCCTACTATTAAAATCTTATTTTGTAAAATCTGCTAGAAATAAAATACCCAAACGTGATGTAAGACCACAATGTTTACATGAATTTTAGGTAATCTTTGAAATAAACATTGTGTTAGAACTTACAAATACTCTGGTCCTGAATCCGATGCATACCATAGCATGTATCTGCTGTATCTACAAGGGTAATTTTATATTTATTCAGTGGAAACTGGAAAATAGTTATGCACATGCCTAATTCTTCCTCTGAAATTAGTGGGATATAAAAGTGTTTAACTTTGGTTGGGAGTTGCTTATAATTTGTCTGTTACTTACTCACTACCTAAGAACTTGTTTTCCAAGTGGCAAATTGCTAAATTTTACAAAGCACTTTGGTTTTAATAAGTAGATGAGCACCGCCCCTAGAGTTGGACACGACTAGCACGCATGTACGGAGGGAACCTTTATCTTTTATATTTCAAAATTGACTGAATCAGTAAAATGAATGCAACTTATTGTCCTTAAAATAAAAACACATTTCAGATTTTTATTCTGTATTCCAGCATTATTTGAATTCACTGAAGGAAAACTCATAACTAAGAATATCTTTATGAAGTTTACATTTTAAACAGCTTCTTATTTATTATCTGCCTCTTCATTTTCACATACCTTCATTTTCACATACCTCTGTCTCAGTACTGATGGGAATATGAATGCAGAACCCAGACTGGCAGAGAGGAAGTAGCCCATGTTTTAATGTGAATAAAAATAACTCCTCTGAAGTTGGATGGATTGCTTCTGTGACAACACCTGCCAAGCTCTTGTGCCTTTGAAGAGTTAAATAGAAGGGGCAGATCTGCCAAATAAGTGTCTTCCCAGAATGATAAAAGAGACACCATACAAAAAATCAAGATATTCCTTTTAATATCTGTTTAGAGATACAAAATCCATTTATATGACAAAAAGGTGGCAACAAAGCCCCACAAGAAAGCTGTCCAGCTGGATTTCTGAAAGTGTGCAGCAACGACAGAAAACAGGGAATGGCAGTTTGTGGATGTAATTGTTCTGGGATGTCTTCATTCATGGAATAAATCATAACAGTGAATGGTGCTGATGGTCTTCAGTTACATTGTGCCTCTTAAGTTTTTAGACCAACTCCCTCTGCTGCTGTTGAGTTTGATTTTAAGAAAATAACTAGCCTTCCTATAGGTAGCTGCTCACTATGTGAACAATGCTGGAGTAGACAGACCTTTGTTTTCTCTTCTGCTCTTTTCATGAGCTTTGTAGACTACATTGTATTAGTCATGACATTTAATGTGAAGTCAGATTGTATTAGAAAATATACATTCAGTCCCAAGCCACACTTGGGGAAACTTGAAATGACCAAAGAAAATGCAGAACAAAATAATGAATATGCTGAAATAGGCACCAGCATTTAAAAATATATAGTGGGGATATTTTCCTTAAGTCCAAGAACTAGAAACAAATTTTCTATCACTAGTGATGAAAATTCATTAACTTGCATGCACCAGCACAGTATGTCACTCAAGAGTCATGGTTTATTGAAGAATCAGCACAGAACTAGACCTACAAGTGTAGGTATTTTGAGGCATTGTCTCATGAACTGTTACGAACAACATCTGCAGATCTGTGCCATGTATGGTTTTCATGTACAAAGAAAAACAGCAAGCGGGGAAAAATTTCCAACAAAGCTACTGTTTGTTAAATATTGCCCCCCCACCCCATATACTGAATTGGGACACAAAATTGAACTGAGGTAGGGAAATAGAAATAATGTGCTTGAATTCAAATTATTGAATTCATAGGAACATTAGAATTCTAATTAGGGTTAGAAAATAAAAGAAGCATAGGTTATGAATCTTTAAATCTTGACCCTTATATCGGTAACCCTACTGGTACTTAACATTTGGAATTCTCACAGGAAGTTAGAAAATATACAAGTAATTAGTTTTAAAACAAAAAGATTGATGCATGAAGGCCATTCTCACCTGTGGTTTCTACTTTAATGAAGGCTTGTGATTGGAAACCTACTGGCATGGATTATTTCATAATCCAAGAAGATTTCTGCCTCAGATTCATGTCTTCTATTTTGGAAGTACTGAGACAAGACAACTGTTGGGAAACAATACTTAATGCACACCCCAACGTCTTCTTTTCAGCACACGTGACTGACAGTAAAACTTAATGTGTCGTAATTAAATTATGATAGAACTGAGCTGTCTGGATACCTCATAGATTTGAGTATCAAGACAGAGGGTTGGGAATTTTGTTCTCTACTGTGCCTCCCAGGATTTGAGCCTTGAGCAAGCTACATAGTTCCAGAGTACTCCCAGAAGAAGGGAGTGATAAATTGCTTCTAGGTACTCTATACCGAGAAAAGCCAGGAAGGGAGTGCGTGAATTGAATTGACAGAACAGAATTATTAATGCAAAAAGTATCCCGCTGGGTTTACATTCCTTGTAATTTCATTGTTAGCCACAAGGTGATGCTGAGCTGCTCATCTACCTACATCTTTCAACGTTCAACATCTTTCCTTGGGGATGTGAGGTGAGAAAAGAAATCAGTTCCTCTTACATAATTCACTTGATGAAGCTTTGTGTTTACTCTTTCCCACTGAACATTGTGTTTTCATTCTTCTCAATCTGAAGTATGTTAAGGTGTACTTATGTGTACAGCGCTATTTTCAAAATATGTGAAACCGCTAGTGTTAGTCTTTAACTTTATAAATGTATTTCCTGTTTTAGAATCAGTAAAAGAAGGTGAATGCATTAGAGAAAGAAGATACAAGTGTTTGCAAATAATTTCCAAAAAGAAGTCTAGTTGCCATGACTCAATCTCCAGATGCCATAGAAACATTTCAAAGTACGATAATGATGTCCTTAAAATTAAACTATCTAAAAAAGAAATAACATGAATGTTTCCAGTTTACCATATCATTGTAAAATGCAGGTTTAACTCTTATGTGCTATTGGTCCAGCAAAGTGATTGGGAAAATCCTTAGGACTCCGGCTGTAAATTTTTAGTTAAGAAACAGAACGGGCTGGACAAGAAAATAATTTCTGTGCCCTTGGAGTAAGAATTAAGTCCTTGTTGCTGTGATTGAGGATACTGAAGGTTTTGTCCTTGGAACAATCTTGAATCCTTTAAAAACAGAAGACTATGAAATATAATATTTCCTGAAGATTTGGTTGAGAGAGATTTTTTTAGATTTTTTTTTCTGTGAGTGACTCAATCTGGTGCCTTGTTTGTAGATGGAACTATTTTTTAATAAGCATCAAATTTGGACCACATTTCCATTATTGTTGTTTTTGTTATATGATTTAACATTTCAAATCTTTGTTAAGCTTATACAGTATTTGCAGTACTTAGAGAAGAGGCCATGACCGCACCAGGTGGAGGGCCAAAACAAAAACAGACTCCACTGCCAAGTGTGCCAAATGCTTAGAAAAAAGAAGAAAGACTTAGAGAAGAGTGCCTTTGAACAAAGTGACCAATAAAAAAGCATCTACAACTACTGCTCTTCTATACTCTGGGGTTCTAGGTCATCATCAGAATGGTCTAGAGCAGTGGCAGTGAACGTTTGGCACTCCAGATGTTTTGGACCACAACTCTTACAGTCCTTTGTCATTGGCAATCTAACTTTGGAATTATGGGAATTGTGGTCCAAAACATCTGGAGTGCCAAAGGTTCACCACCACTCCTCTAGGGAGATTATGCAGTTTTATTAAAGAACCTTTTATCCAAGTAGTGGAGCAGAGATTTTCTCCTTGATTTGTGAAACAACCATCCTCAGTGAAAGTTTTCTTACCTCATTAGATGAGTTCTACTCTACTCTTGGCTCAGCACCATTAACTCAAACCAACATTTTGAGCTCAAATGAATATTTGTGAGTTTTTGGGGGGAGTTTCATATTTGAAAGAGTTTCAATGATACTTTTGTGTGGTTCCAGAAGACAGGTACATTTTGCTTTCTGGCCTTCCTGATATTTAAAATTTTAGTTCACTGGAAATGTGACCTTAATTCCACCCTTTCAAAAGACATAAGCCAACGGATATCATTCAAGGTGATTGACACAGGATAAACAGCAACAAGGTCTTACTGGCTTGGAGCATTTTTAAAACCAAGGTATACTTATGTCTGACACAACTTTTACTGAGTCTTCAGTTTCATCTCTTAAAGAATCTATGAATGGGGCATGTTTTTTATACCTTGGTTTTCATTTGTAATGCACTGCAATACATCACGTGAAGGTACAAATCCATTAAATAGTAAAAAGAGGGATTATTCCCATTGCTCATCTGCTAGCAGAGATATCTCCAAATTGGATTACACTGATTAGTATTGGAATGACGTATTGTAGATCCAGCTTTAATCATTTGCAACTTTGAAGCTGTTACTCCTTTGCGTAGAAGGGACCACCTGAAATAGCTGCATAAGCTATTTGCCAATTTTTTTTAATTGTGTGAAATTTGTCCCTTCTGTCTGCATTTCTTCAACTTCAGGTTCAGCAAGATGGAAAGTTCAAAGGACAACTCAGCGGAAGCTACACCATTAGGAATCTTTCAGGGCTGAATGGTGGCAGATTGTCCTAAAAGCGGTTCCCTTCTGAAAAAAAGATTATTTCTTTGTGGAGTCGTTTTGCATCGAACATCTCCAAGATGGCAGTGATGAAAATAAAGTTCAACCAGAAGAAAAGGGTAAAACTAGCACAAGGACTATGGCTCATGAACTGGTTTTCCGTATTTGCAGGGATCGTCATTTTCTCAATGGGTTTGTTCTTGAAAATTGAGCTGAGAAAGAAAAGTGATGTGATGGACAATTCGGAAAGCCACTTTGTACCCAATTCCTTGATAGTGGTGGGTGTACTAGTCTGTGCATTCAATGCTCTTGCAGGAAAAATATGCTACGATTCTCTGGATCCTGCTAAATTCGCCAAGTGGAAGCCAGTCCTGAAAATTTACTTAGTGTTGTGCTTCTTTTTTATCCTCTTCATTTTTTTCGTTGTTCTCGTTTGTTTTTTGATGAGGGGTTCTCTGGAAAGCACACTAGAACAGGGGCTGAAAAATGGTATGAAGTTTTATCGTGATACAGATACCCCAGGAAGGTGCTTCATGAAGAAGACAATTGATCTGCTCCAGATTGAATTCAAATGCTGTGGAAACAATGGTTTTCGAGACTGGTTTGAAATTCAGTGGATCAGCAACAGATACTTGGATTTTAGCTCCAAGGAAGTGAGAGAGTAAGTAGTGAAATGGAAATTAATTTGGCTTATCTGATGTGTGTACCTGAACTTTTGCTATGAGCCCTAAGCAACATTGTATGCTATAGTGCCTCCTTTTTAGTTGTATATAAACAAAATTCTTTATTACACCCTTGTGAGTTACCCTTGTTAATTAATTCATCTACAAATATTTATACCTAGATATTTTCAGGGGTAAATGATTTTTTTAAAGTGCACTTAAGATAGCAGGAGTGCAGCTTAACAATTCTGGGGCTGTGCTTTAGAACCACCTGCAACTCGCACTCAGAGTAGTGGCATTCGGTGTAGTTACTTCGTTGGCCGATAGAATCCTGAATCTTTGTCAGCTACATTAATTACTATGGCAATACAGCTAGAATAACAAAGAACATTTTTAAAAAATATGGCCTTATCACCATCACTTGCTAGCTTTTGTTCATAAATATAAGGCCTGTAAATGGGGCTAGCAAGCCTGATGTCTCTAAATGGAAGGTTGAAGGTATAATCTGGCTAAAAGCTGGCTAGCACAAACCTCTTTGTGGCTAAATCCAGCACAGGTATTACCTAAAGAAAGCCCATGGAAATCAAAAGGGTTTTAGTAACTCTTTGTGAAGGGGCCCCTAGCTTTAAGTGGGTCTGCTCAAGGCAGTGCTAACTTTGAATTTAGATAATTGAAATAAAGCAGAATCTTCCAGAGTTGCCATTAATTCCAGTAGATGTACAAAAGAATTGCTTGCTGCACTGTGCCCTGACACCATTCTCAAACTCGATTAAGCTACTCTGTAGTTATTCTTGGCTGGTTGGATTGACAGAATTAATACAGCTCTTCAAAGTTCACATCTACTGGGAAAGATGAGCTCCTGTTACATTTGCCTTGCTTAAACTAGAAAGATAAATTGTTCTAGTGTTTTTGTTTGCCGCACAACCATTACAGGATTGTTTTAGCTGCTTTTGCCCTGCCGTGTATATTACCCTTCTGTATATTACCCTTCAGGGCCAAAATCTAGCATGTTCTTGACCTGGTTGGGAAAAAAGTAAGAGTGAAGTACTCATTGAATGTCAATAGATGAATGCCACATCTCCAGCATGTGTTTCCAGTAAAGGAAGAACACTCCCAATCTGGAACTAGGCTATACATGACTATCCCTTTTTGTTGGTAGGTGCCATCAGGTCAGAGCCAACCGATAGATAGATAGATAGATAGATAGATAGATAGATAGATAGATAGATAGATAGATAGATAGATAGATAAAACTTTATTGTCATTGTCCTATACAGAACAACAAAATTAAAAGAAAAATGAATTTAAAAAAATTATTGGTATTTGGTACCCTAATAAGATTGTCAAGGAAAGTGAAATATTTAAGGGGTGGTTTTACATGTTCCACACATCCAGTGAGTTTCCATGGCCAAATGGGAATTCAAACCCAGACATCCTGAGTTCAAGTCTATCACGCTGTCCACTACACCACACTAGTTTTCTATCTTCAGCTTTTAGCATGCTTTATATAACTCATGGATCGGCCCTTAGGGGAACTAAAATGGGGCATCTCCACACCTATTTCACAAAAAACTAAAATTAAAAATATCTGGCTCTGTCTGTATCTTGTTTTTTTAAAAAGTGAATTAGCAGAGAAAACAACAACTCCTTTGCATCTGGCAAGTGATTTGAATTGTCCCTGTTTTATATGGAGAGTAACTGGAAACAGGTTAAGATAGTAGTAATGGGGTCTTCTCAGTGGAAATGTGTTGGCTTGTACTGTAGGTTACATGTTTTTGATAAGACAAGCTCATTGCCACTAACCTAAAATTCACTAGTTTTAATTGAAAGAAAATACAACTTTAAAGGGGGCTCTAAAGGTTTATAGAGTGGTAGGAGTTCACTCCATACATTTTAAATGTATCAATATTTCATCAAAACCTATAGTAACTTCTGTCAAACAAATATTGTATGGCCAAAATCCTATTGTGAACAATTACACCTGTGGAAGACAAACAGCATAATTTTACAGGGGCTTTCTATTGCTGATAAATTAATGAATCCCTGCTTAGATTTTTCTTATGCGTGCCAGTGTGGTGGATTTGCATGTGCCTGAAATCCAAGCAGAGACTTGTTCATTGCCAGCGAAACACAGCTGCATGTTATGCTGTTTATCTTCCACAGGCATAATCACATACTGTATTAGGATTTGGGGGTTATAGTTGGAAAGAACTGTATGTTCAGTGTATGTCCTAATAACATTTGCTAGAATCCTTTTGGAACTTTGGAAGTAATAATCAAAACACTGATGTGTGCCGTCTTACCGCTGGTCTGCAAAATTGTTTGCATATCCAAGTGCATAACAGACATACAGCAATTTGTGAAAAACACTTACATGGTTGTCCTCACGTATGTTGTACTTCATGGAAGGATTCGGGCCTTAATGTAAAATATTATATTCATATGGACATATGATAACTATTGACATGGCTTCAGAGACTAGGACACGGGGCAATGGTTTCAAACTACAGGAAAAGAGATTCAATTTAAACATTAGGAAGAATTTCATGACAGTTAGAGCTGTTCGGCAATGGAATATGCTGCCACAGAGGGTGGTGGGGTCTCCTTCTTTGGAGGTTTTTAAGCAGAGGCTGGATGGCCATCTGTTGAGAGTCCTGTGATGGGGGTTCCTGCATGGCAGGGGGTTGGACTAGATGGCCCTTGAGGTCTCTTCCAACTCTATGATTCTATGACCCACCACACACACACCCCTTGATTACCACCTGCCATGTTGAAAGTAATCTCAAAGCAGTGATACCACCTGGGTTTGACAATCTTCTTTAGAGTTTCTTAAATTTGGTTTGGATTCAAATTTTGCAACCTGCCTGAAGTAGCTCATGATGATAATGAATTTTGTGTTTATGAAATTATATTTTGAGCTCTGACGTTAACCAGATGTTTATTTGTAGAATGCATGGGAACAGTTTAAGTTGAAGAAGTACCCTTTGATATAAATACCCTGGTAGCATTATCTCCAGATCCATGATCTTAATCCATCCCTAGCAGAAGGGCAGTGCATGAGAAGAAAAACAAGATTATGCTGCAGTTATGTGTGGGTGTAGTTAAAAATATTGAAGGCCTTGTTACCAGTTTGGTGAGTCATGTGAATTTATGGTGATACATTGTTCTGCAGCCCTTCAGAAGGTATTCAATAGGAGTCTTATTTAAAGCCCTCTTAGCAGTCAAGTTTGATTTTATGCCTTTTTAAAAAACATCTAGGGTGCTTTGGAGGTTGACATTGTTTTCCACCCCTATCTCTGATGTGAACATGAAATATTGTGTGGTATTCATGATGATAAAAAATTATAGAGGGTAATTTTATAATTATAAATTTATAAAATTTATAGTCTTGTAAGCCCATTGGAGTCCATCGTACTGAAATTAATAGGAGATGTTCTGTTTTTCTGCATGGAGGTCAGGCTAGATCTTGCTTCCTCAGCCTACCACCCTTCATATGTGCCATCCCCCAACCAGGACAGTCATGGCCATGGTGAAGTGGTAGGCGTTGTCACAACTCGTCTAGAGGATACCTGATTGTGGATAGTTTATTTAGGCTGTGAACATACAGTGGTTTGGGGACTGTAAATAGACAGAGTTACAATTAGGCCACATGCCAATCTTCTCTAAGACTTCACAGATTAAAATAGGGAGGGACATGTCATTGTCCTTATAGTAAAGACCAAGTAATACACAACAGTAGACTCTACGTATCTCTTCTGTGAAATTCAGTGGTTGGAAAGGTTAATTTTGGGGGGTAGAGCTCTCAGAATCTTCCAAATAACATGGGCCTCTATCACACGACCATTAAATGTTCACCATAATTTGATGTGTATGTTAATCGAGAGGGATCACGTGACATTAGATGCGCAGTTACCGCCTCCACAGCAGCACTTTATTAAACTTTTCTTTGTGTCCCTTTTGGCCAAATTCTCATCAAAGCGCTGGTTTGAGAAGCTGTTTTCTACGTCAGTACTGTATATATTAAAAAATAGTTAAATACGCTTTGATTACCAGCATGCTGTCTTCATTTCACCTGCTGTAGAATATGGAATATTAGTTTCAGAGCTTCCTGTGACCTTGTTTATGTATGTTATGGTGCATGAGCCTTTGAGACAAGTTGCATCTCCCATGACATGACGGACCCAGGTGTGTCAGAGTAGAGAGGAATGGGCCCTCGGGGTGGTTTATAAATTACAGAACTGGGACCAGCAATGTTACAATACAGCAAATGGATACAGTAAAGCAGAACAGCTAGTATGGAAGTATAGAACAAAGAATTAATCTCTTCTGCACACGAGTGGAAAGTGATTGTGTCCAGGAGAGTTGTAGTACCCAATGAAGTACATATATAGCCATTTATTTGTAATGTTTTTAATATTCCTTATAATGGTAAAATGCTGAACTGTTTGCATTAAAATGTACATCGAACAAGCTATAGAAGTTACCAAACAATTAGTAAAATGATAAATATATAATGTATTCAGACAATTAACACAGAAATAGAGTAGTTAGCATGAGTTATGTAAAGGACTGATAAACAAATATATTATCAGCAGATGCTTCCAGCTTAATGCCTACTTCTCAGACCTGTTTACATTTAGTGGTTTGACACCAAATTTCAGCATGACTTTTTTCCTGGGAAACACTGAAATGTAGTAGTAGTAGTAGTAGTACAGTAATAGTAGCAGCAGCAGCAGCAGTAGTAGTCTGTCAAGTTGATTCCAACTCCCAGTGATCCTCACAGGGTTTTATAGGCAAAAGGTACTCATAGATACCTTGTTTTGGTAGTACTCTGAGACTGTGCAGGTTGCCTAATGCTGAATAGGTGATGAAGCAAGGAACCTCATTAGCCAAACACTCTCTGGGTGATCTTGTCTGTTTCTCTTCCAGTAGGCATAGGAAGGTTTTGAACTCTGCGCCCCTGATTCTGCAGACAGGTACAACAGTCCTCTAAGCCAGGGGTCCTCAAACTACGGCTCCCTAGGATCTTGAATCCCGCCCGCAGGACCAACTGCAGAACCCTCGCTCACCTCCCACCATAGGAGTTGGAGGAGGTGCACCAGAGGGATCCCAGTGGCGGCACCTCAGAGTGACAGTCTGGAGCAGGAGGCATCACTGGAGCCTCAGAGCCGATCATGGGGGGGGGGGGTTTGACTCTGCCCACTTGCCCCTCCCTGCCCCATTTTTCCATGTCGGCCTCTTATTTGGACTGTGGTCCAGCCCCCAGTGGTGTCTGGGGGCAGTGGACCGGCCTGCTGTTTGCAATGTTTGAAGACCCCTGCTGTAAGCTGTGCCACCTCTAGGGGACATTTTTAAAAGCCCCGGGGGCACTCAGCTGAACTCCTTCCTCCCTTTTATAAAATAACCAATAAGGATTTTGTTGAGGATCTCAAGAGTTGACTAGGTTGACATGGAGAAGAAAGTATGCTAGGGTCCAAGGTATTAAAGGTTTTATACATTAACAGCTTTTTTTTTTACCATCTTGAGACTTTTTTCCTCTCCCTTTTCACTGTATTCTGTCATATACTTCTTGTTTGTTTTCTTGTTTAACTGACTGATGTTCGTAACTAATAGGCAGCAAATGTTGTGACTCTTGGAAGAGATAGGGTACTTCTGTTTCCTTCACCATAATTGGAGACATCTTCGTGGAGAATACAAAAGGCAGCTTTCTTCGTCTTCGTGCCCAGGCATCTTTCTATCAATAGACAAATATGTTTTTATTCAGAAATGTACCGGTATTTGATGTAAAAGCTGACTTGGCATTTGCTGAAATAAGTTTTAGGGAATGGATGCTGTTTACAGTACTGTATTTCTAAACAGTATTGAAGATGGCTAGGATTTGCTCTTATATTTTGGTTATAACTATACATTTTATCTTGTTGTTGTTTTTCAATTGTTACCTGTCCTAAAGATGACTTGTGGTAGAAAGTGGGACATTCATTTAATGTAATAATACTTTGTGAGGAGAACTTGCAAACTGGGCCAGAGAATTCTCAGCACTGTTAGCCATTGTCCTGTCATTCTTTGGGAGAAAACAGGACAATCAAACTAATATAGAAGTGCTCTCTACATTTCAGGTTTAGACATTCCATTTGACCAAGGAGACCAGTAACTTGTCAAGCCATTAAACTCAATTTTTATTTACAGTTAAAATTGTTTGGGGTTTAAAGTGGCTAAAACATCAGCCTGAACTTCTGCCACCAATAGTTAATGTTCTGTTGAATAAACCTACAACAAATGGTGTTGTTATAACAATGGGTACTTCCACCTTTGGACAGTGGAGCAAGCTTTTGTGATTGATCCAGAAAGGTTAGAAATGACTGGAGCCAGAATTTGTTGACGAAACTTGCAATGAGTGGAGCAGTAAAGAAGGATATAACAATGGAGTCAGGTTCCAGTAGCCAGTGTTTACACAGTCTGCTCTCAAATGGTATGTCGTGGTATCTGCCTGAGAGGACAGCTGAGGGAAAGATATTCAATCTGGCAAGCATAAATGCCTGATGCTGATGAGAATTAGTGAGATTTTTCATATAATTATCTCCTAGCTCTGGAGTGGGCAGGGGCTCGGACCTAATTATATGAAAAATAATTATAATACAAAGCCCCTCCATTTTTTTCACAATTTAACAAAAACAAGTTTAAGCAACCTCATAACTCACTCTCCTGGATCATGTTCTGCTTACTATCAGTTGCTTGCACTCAGGTGCAATACCTCAAAGGAATGGAAACGGTTGACTTGATTTCAGTCTAATGTCATTTCTCTTCCTTCTTTCTCCCAGCATGTGAACACAAGGTGGCTCACAAATGATTAACAAACCAATAAAACTCAAGACAGAAAAAGTTAAAATGTTGAAAACCTTGAAACCTGTGTGGCAAAATCCTGTTTTGATTTTTCTGCCCATGCACAAGCAATTGGGAAGCTTCAGATCTTACTGTAGATCAGAGGTGTCCAAACTTTTTGCAAGAAGGGCCAGATTTGGTAAAGTGAAAATGTGTTGGGGCTGACCATTCAGCTGCATTTGGCCCCCGGGCCAGACTTTGGACAAGTCTCTATAACATGCAAAAAGACAGGGAGGATGGTGCAGCAACAGAACTGGGGGTGGGTAGGCTGGGCAGGTGGCTGGGGGGATGGACAGGGGCAGGGAGGGCAGGCAAACTCTAAAACTTCAAGCTAACGCCTCCATCCAGTATGGGGAGGGCCAGCTGGCAGGAATACGTGACAGGCTGAACCGGTGGGGAGAAGAAGCCGCCGGCCGCTCAGAATTTGAAAATGGGCCGTATTTGATCCCTGGGCCTGACTTTGGACATGCCTGCTGCGGATACTTCCTTGCACAAGTTTGGAAACTCTTTAACCACTGTTGGGCAAAGAGGATTCTGTCTGCACTAGTCCTGAGAACAGTGTGAAACTACACACACACACACACACACACACACACACACACACACACACACACACACACACACACACACACACACACACACAATAGTACAATGTACAGTATTCCATATTAAAACACCTTTTCTGCTCAGTCTACTGATAGTCAATGGAGTTGTTTTTTGTAGAAATTGCTGTGTAATTACGTACAGGGCAACACAGAAATGCTCCCTATGTTAGTGGTGGTGAACCTTCAGCACTCCAGATGTTTTGGACTGCAACTCCCACAATCTGGAAGTTGAGTCATGGCAACTGGACTTCTTTTTCTTGACAGCAAATGTTTTGCTGCTCATCCAAACAGCTTCATCAGTCTGAATAAAGCTAGTTGTGAGTCTTTCATCCTATAGTCCTCTTTGACCTCTTGTCACCCTCGTCTGAAATAGGCACATAAGATGAACAATGGCCTGAATAGGCTTGTTAGGTAAACAACAGCATCCATAGCCTTAAGGTGAACAATGGCTTAAGGTGCTGAAACCCATAAAGTATGGGTTATTAGCTATGGCCTTGGTGGTGAAGGCTTTTAGATTTGTCTGGGTATTTTTGAAAGCACAGCCTGATAAGTAGCAGATACTGTGCCTGAGGCCCCCACCTCTGTTGAGAGAGGGTTTTTCTTTGCTCACATGAATGGCTTCCCCATCCCCACTCTCATACCACCCATCTTCTCTGTCTAATATGTGTACATCCTCATGAGCAGAGAGCATCTCCACCTCCACAGAAGCCAAGAAGAAGGAAGACAGGCACCTGAAGATAGCACTTAAGACCTGTGGATATCCAAGTGGGCCTTCAACAAAGCAGTGGGCCATCCCAGAAGAACAAGGGATCAGTCTGAGACCCAGACCCGAAGGAAGAACCTGGTCATTCCCTACATGGCTGGAGTGCCTGAGAAGTTTAAAAGGATTTTTGGCAAACACCACATCCCTGTTTATTTCAAACCCACAAACAAACTAAGACAGAGACTTGTCCACCCAAAGGACCCGATACCAAAACGAAAAAGGAGCAATATAATATAGAGGAGCACACCTCTACATTGGAGAAACTAAACAGCCATTAAACAGAAGGATGGCCCAACATAGGAGGGACAACAGCCCAGGATCAGATTCTGCAGTACACTTCCATTTGAAGGACAAAGGGCACTCATTCAAAGATGAGGATGTACACATATTAGACAGAGAAGATAAGTAGTTTGAGAGAGGGATGCCCAGGAAGGGACCTCGGTGGCTTCTGTGGCCACTTTCCAGCCCCCCCACTAACCATTTCACTAATGTTTCATTTCATATGAATTTTTTTTTTGAAAAAATTCGTATCAAATGAAACAAAAAAAATGGGGGGGGGAGACAAAATGAAATGAAACATAATTTTTCCATTTCGTACCCATCCCTAAATTGCAGCCTTAATCGCACTTCCTTCCTTGCAGGTTTCTCTACTCACTTCTCAGTAGCCCCTCTAACCAGAGCCTCCCTCCAACAACCAACCTGGTTCAGGAAGATCATCTGACAGCAGTGAGAGGCTTTAGCAGGGCATGAAAAAGGGTGGGAAAGTTACCAGCACTTCTTTGCATGCCAGCTTCTTGCTTTAGTTCATATATGTGCATTAAAATTGTTTTGAACCAATACATATTCTTTGGTTTTACAAGGTATATGTATCTGATGGGACTATTGGGGCAGTTACATCTGAGTAAGCCTTCTCTCCAAGTAAGAGAAAATGGTGGCAGATGCTTCCTCCTAGTCAGTGGTTCCCAACCTTATTGTAGGACTACACTCCCAGAAATCCTGGCCAGCAGAGCTCTTGGTGAAGGTGCCTGGGTATTTTACTCCTAGAACATCTGGGGACCCAATGTTGGAAGCCTCTGTACGGTTGCTTTTGTTCTGATGGGCTGGCAGGCCACATTTGTTTTCAGGTGAGATTATTTATTTATTTATTTATTTATTTATTTATAAATAAATAAATAAATAAATAAATAAATAAATAAATAAATAAATAAATAAATAAATTATCAATAAATAAATTATAAATGAATGAGCTCCAGAAAGTCTTATCGTTAGCAGTCCTCTTCACATCTTGCAAACTCAAGAGTGTGGCTTCCATTATTGAGTCAATTTATCTCATATTTGGCCTCTTCTTCTCCTGCCTTCAATTTTTCTCAGCATTATTATCTTTTCCAACGAGTCTCGTCTTTTGCCCAAAGTATGATAGCCTTAGTCTGCTTCTAGACAGAGTTTAGGCTTGATTTAATTTTAATTTAACACTGCCTTGCACAGTGCTTCTCCTTTTCCCAGTATTTATAACTGCATGTACCTTTTTAAAAAGGTAATATCCAACATGATAATTAGGGACATTCTTCAGTCAACTGAATTTTTAAAATATATGATCAAACAGGTTAATAAGGGAGATTTGTAGCTTATGGGATGTTGCTGTTGTGTCCATCATCCATTCTTGTTGACTGTTCTGATTAGAAATAAATAAACATGCAGTCAGAGAAGCAACATCTGAAGAATAGGCAAATTTCCCACCTCTTGATTAAAGGCTGCAGCTCTGCTTAACACAAATGAGTTCCTCTTTAGAATGTCAGCAGTCAGAGAGTTGAATAATGCAGCTTTCTTTGCTTTTCTTTCCATGTTTATTGGCGACATGAGTATAGCGGAGTACTCCTGCATCGGAGAATATGAAACTGGGATTCTATTTTGAATTAATAAATTAGGTGTAGCAGAATAGATGTTTTGCAAGTTTAAATGAACTGTTTTCATTGAGGCACAGAGAAGACATGCAGTTTAGAGAACCTTTGAAAAGACTGCAGAGATTGCTTCTTTGGAATGAATTTCTCCAGTGGCTTTGATATTGATATATATATGTAATAAGAAATTGTGATGTTTATAACTCAATGTGCTTTGCTTGCTTGCAGCCGCATTAAAAGCAACGTGGATGGCAGATATCTGGTGGATGGTGTCCCCTTCAGTTGCTGCAACCCGAGTTCCCCACGTCCATGTATCCAGTACCAAGTCTCAAATAACTCGGCTCACTACAGCTATGACTTTCAGACGGAAGAGCTCAACCTGTGGAACCGTGGCTGCCGGGAGGCCCTGCTTAAGTACTACAGTGGCATGATGAGCTCTATGGGAGTATTTGTTCTCTTTGTCTGGCTTTTTGAGGTAACACACTGAAGTGACAAATTCTTCCCCTTGGTCAGAACCATTTTGAAAAACAAGAGTTTCCACTGTGCACAAGTAACAGGTTGTTACCGTGTAGACTCACTTCCCCCAGCATGAACGTTCTTGTTCCAGTCTCCATCCAGAACTTAGAAAGGTTAATTTCTTGGACTACATGTCCCCAAATTGCCCAAATAAGGATACTGGGAGCTGTAGTTCATGAAAGAAAGAAATGTTCTTGAGCTCTGCTTCAGCCATCTTCCAAGAGGAAGGCACCTTGGGTTGTTTTTTCAGCCCTTGTAGGGAATGAGGAGATCTTTATGAAGAGAGAAGGGAAAGGAACACCTCCCACAAGAAAACACTTCCCTCAGTGCTACTACAAAAGGCTAAGCAGGGCCAAGTGTGGAACCTGCAGCTAAACCTGAACTGGAAAATTCTTTGTGGTCCAACAAGTGTGACAGGAGGATTTTCTGGGGAGTATGAAAGGCAGGGGAGGGTTTTAATGCCATGATGCATATACTTTTGACCTTAATCCCCTTCTCTGGGATCTGAAACAGATTCATTCTCTCTGCTCTCCTTACCATGTCATTGGTTTTCCTTCCCCTCACCACCAAATTATCTATGGCCTTGCAACTCACTGGTTATTACTGGTCTAGTCTCTCTCTCTCTCTCTCTCTCTCTCTCTCTCTCTCTCTCTCTCTCTCTCTCTCTCTCTCTCTCTCTCTCTCTCTCTCTCTCTCTCTCTCTCTCTCTCTCTAAATTTAAGGGACAGCCAAATTAGGCTTTAGTCTTCTCACATTTAACAGTAAAGGGTGAAGTGAACCTTCTATTCTCCACACTCTCAATACTTCATAGGCCCTGGAAGGTTGTTGTGGGATATTCTTGTTAAAATGTTCCATTTATTGTACACATTCAAATAGCAAAAATAATTACACTTCTCCCTTGAACAATGCTGGGCTTAAGGCAGGCCTGCCCAAAGTCCTGCCCAGGGGCCAAATCCGGCCCATCAGGCCATTCTGAGTGGCCCGCGGCTGGCTGGCCCACCCATCCCTCCCCCTCCTTCGCCTCATTTTTTTTAAAAAAATCTTCTGCCAACACTGACACCGCCGGGAAGCTGGAGGGGCTGGGTGGGCCAGCCAGCTGGTGAGCAGAAGTTTGTGGGGCTGGGTGGGTGGGTGAGGGGCGGGCCACCACCACCAGCACCGCCGGGAAGCTTGTGGGGCCGGGCATGTGTGCGCTGGTGGCGCGCGCGCGGGCCGCTGCCACTGTCATCACTGGGAACCTTGTGAGGCTATGCACACACACGCAGGGTGGCGCACGGATGGGACGCCACTACCGGCATAGCTGGGAACATTGTGAGGTTGGGCGCATGCGCGGGGCCGTGATCGGGCCAGCCACGCCACCGGCACTGCTGGGAAGCTTGGGTGGCTGGGCGGACGGGCAGTCTGCCAGCACCGGCACTGCAAGGGAATGTGTGGGGGTGGGCAGGCCAGCGGGCCTCTGTCACCACCAAGGAGCTTTGGGGTGGGCTGGCAGGCGAGCCGTTGCCACCACTGGGAAGCTTGGGGGGGTGCAAGGTCACACAGATTGCCTCTTCCAAGGGGCGACCTGTGGCCACGGCTCCCTGTGCTTCCTTTGGTCCCCACCTTCCTTCTTTCCTCCCTCCCTTGGTCCCCACCTTCCTCCCTCCCTCCCTCCCTCCCTTGGTCCCCACATCCCTCTCTCCCTCCCTTCCTTGTTCCCCACCTTCCTTCCTTCCTCTCTTGGTTTCCACCTCCCTCCCTCCCTCCCTTGGTCCCCACCTTCCTTCCTCCCTGCCTTCCTTCCTGCGGGTGGGGTTGCAAGGGATCAGTGGGTGGGCCTTATGGGTTAGTGGGTGGGGCTTGCAGTGGGGTGGCAGGGTCAGGGAGCAGCCGGCCCCTGACACATTATCAGCCACCAAATCTGGCCCTCCTTACAAAAAGTTTGGGCACCCCTGGCTTAAGGGCTGTGGATCCGTGTATTCCACATGTTATATTTCATATAATTCGTATGCATGAGTCATTAGCAGTGGCCTCCCTAGTAGATGTGTGAGGTGATCCTGATTTTTCTGGGCATAGATGGCTGGTCAATACGCTGTCTGTCTGTCTGTCTGTCTGTCTGTCTGTCTGTCTGTCTGTGTGCCTGCCTGCCTGCCTTTCTGTCTGTATGGATGTCTGTCTGTATGTATGTATTTGGGAGAACTGTGTAACAAAACTCTGATATTCAGATCCATGCAATTCAAGAGAGAAGTGTACCTCATTTTGTAACCACGTTTTGCTCTTCAATGTATATTTATTTGATCATTTGAAGTCATGATCAAAGGCAATATTACCAACAGAAATTGTGAGGCTGAAATCCTCTATTGAATAGTTAGGAATAAACAATAAACCCAGAGTCAGAGTAGACCTATACAGGATTGTGCTAGAAAAACACTGGTTTTGTACTGTATGAAAGATTCTACTTTCCTTCTGTTACTGTATTAATGCAATAATTGCTCACTGTAAAACAGCCCTACAACTTCCATCTCGGCATTTCAGCTCAGGTGGGAATTATCAGTGAACTGGTGTGGATCCTTGAATTCTATTATTAAAACCGCTTGTGCAGAATATATGGAAATTAACAGATGGTTCAGAAATCAACATTATGCTGAACATCACATATTTATCAGGTATTGTCAAGGATCAGCTTGAGGCATAGCAGCAAAGCAGGAAAAAGGCGAACAGAGTTACAGTTAATATTTTATGAAAGAAACTTCCTTTATTTAAGTGCCTGCATCTTCCCTCTTATTTTTTTTTTATGGCTCAAAAATGTCCCAGTCCATCTTACCTCTTGCTGTCATTGACCAAGTTTGAGGGAAAATTATTTTTGGTCACAATGAAGTAGCTGCTCAAGTCAAAATGAAAAAGAGTCTGAAGGTCAAGCTATAAGTTACATTCAACCCAGAAGAAATGTCTTAACTGCTGAAGGTTTCTGAATGTCACTGCAGGACCTTTTTCTCTCCCCTCATACTTGAAAAAATAGGTTGCTTTGTTTTTCGATTGATGTTTGGGTGTTGAGACTTTGACTGCAAGTTTGATATCTTAGACACAAAGTTGTGACCCAATCATACCTATCAAATATTGTACTGATGTTATTTACATCACCTGTAATGAGGGGTTATCTGTAATTTGTAATTTGCCCCTCAGTTTTGGTAGATAGCTCTTTTGGTCACTATCTCAATGTGAATGTTCTTGTGTGACATTTGTGCAGATATTGATACACCAAAAACCAAGAGAGAGGAGAAGGAAATGGGAGAGACCTGGCAGACTCCTTTTTGCTGTACAGACCCTGGAAGCAGCAGAACAGATTCATGGGGTGAAGTGGGGTGCACTCTATGTGAGTTAGTAGTCATTTTTGTTTGCGCTATAAGAAAGGCCACTAATTGCAAGCCTTCGTAAGAACAAGCAGCAGCCGAGGGGTATCCTTTGCTACCCTCCTGGCCACCAAGAATTCAATTGGCTTACGCTATAATGTGACTCACTACACTAAGCAACAGGATTCCAGCCAACAAATTTAAATTAGCACACACAAAAAGGCAGTGCCAAAGTTCTCTGAATTGTGTTTGCAGTACAGGCACATTGTTGAGGAGATTTATTCCTGCACTTTACTTGCCATTCCCACCACCACCATACCCACCCCTCTTTCTCATTGTAATGATATTAGGTCAGATCATTAAAACCCCATTGACAAAAGCCAGATGGATATTCATTTGGTAGACATACGTAAGGGCTTTTGGTTGCTCTTAATTATCTGAGGTTTGTTTCCTTGCTCATCCTATTCTGTTTACTTTCTTCTATGACCGTAATTAAGATCATCAAAGCCATTTCTTGACATTTACTTTCTACTGAAAATGTATGACCCAAGGGTTAAGGGTATGTAATTGGAAACCAAGACCAAGATCGGCCAGAGTCTTGTATTTCTGAGCAGCATGTATGGGAATGAAAGCTGGATTCTCTGGAAAAGGCAATAAAAGTGGAAAAGGTTGAAGGCAGCAGGGAAAGAGGAAGATCAACAAGATGGACAGACTCCCTAAGGAAGCCACAGGCTTGAGTTTACAATCGCTTAGCATGGCAGTTGAGGCCAGGACATTTTAGAGATTCATAGGCCCACTATAGTTCAGAGGTGGCTTGACAGAACATAACAAATTGAACCAATTCGCAGTTTGCACTAAGGGGGCGGTATAGAAATAGAAATAAATAAATAAATAAATAAATAAATAAATAAATAAATAAATAACAAGTCTCTGTTATCAGTGCCATCACATTGATTAAATTGTACAAACTGAAAAATGGAAGAGATATCAGCCCAACAATTCTCAAGAATCAGAAGATTATGAATTAAAAAGCAAAAAACAGAAATTCCAATTTCTAAAAGGTTCATTGGAATGAAACCGTATTATTAATTTTCTGTATACCAAGACATTTAGGCATCACTGTTGGTATTTCTATAATATCACTGATGGTACTGATTTAATGCTGATAGGAAGATTAACATTTTGTACAAACTTTCCAAAAGCAACTTTTATTTATTATTTTTTGAATATTAGACTGAAACTATATTAGTTATTGTTGTTGAAGAGTGCAGCAGTGATCTTGTGTTGGCAAGGCAAAACAACATTCTATAAAGTAATTCTAAAAATGGGGCAGCCCAAACAAAATTATAGCTTTTAAACTGGACTGGAGATTAGCACTAAATTTGGCTCACTGGTAGTAAACAGTTTGCTCTTGCTCCATGCTACATTTGAGAAAGTTTGAACAAAAGGGTTTTGAGTTATGATTTTTGAAAGTGAAACATTTCCCCGTTCAGAAAACTATGACCCTCGACATCTCCAAATTTAAAACAGATCACATAAATTGAAAAGAACCAGTTTGCTTATCTTGAAAGAGAACAGTTGGCCCCACCTGCTTTCTTTTTAAATACAGAAAAATCCAGGCTCCAGGGACTGAAGTATTGATAATCAAATAAGGCATTTCAAAAGAGAAAAACAGCCACTTTGCTGTAAGATTAAACATGCCTGGTACAGGCTATCCAGCAGGAGCTTTACAAAATGAAATATTTATGGCCAGTATGGGAGGGAGATGTTTAGAGAGAATGGTCACAGGAAAAGATAAGTTTTCTTTAAATAGTTAAAAAAAGCCACACCAGTTTTGCTTTAAATAAATTAATGGAATAAAAGCCCTCCAGAAAGAGAAACTATTTTGCCATGCATCTTCATAAACATTTTCTCAGGATTCCCAAGACTAAACAGTGTCTTCACATACATCTTTAAAGGAGAATTCAGCTCCACATGTGGGACAGTCTGAACTTTTGAACCTGGCAATCAGGACCCAATTAACTGACTCTTAGGTAACTTTTTAACTGCTTCCTGAACAAACAGGCTTGAAAGGAGATTCTGTGTCTGGTTATGAAAAAGGAGAGGAAAATAATATTTAATTGAAAATATTTTTGAAATCGTAGAAAAGAAGGCAGAACAAGAAGCTCACTCATTTAAGCTGTGAAATAACTTTTTTTTCTTTGTGGTTGGGGATGCTCTTACATTATGTTAACGGAAGTATGTCTTGTCACAGTCTCCTGTTAAAGTCTCAGTTCCACCCATCTTGTCACTACATGATTGCTTGATACAAACCTTCAAAGATATTATGTGCCATCAAGTGACGTCTAATGTGTGGTTACTTTATGAGTTAATGAACTCCTAAAGGTCCTATCATCAACTGCTCTTCTCAAACCTTTGACATCTCATATCAGGTTGTTCTTTCTATTGTTCTGCTCAGGTCTTGCAAACTAACAGCTGTGAATTCTTTTATTGTGTCGATCCATCTCATGCTAGGTCTTCCTTTCCCCCCACTGTCTCTTGTCCACATTTCCTATTATTTATTTATTTATTTATTATTTACACTTATATACCGCTCTATTTCCCATGAGAAGGACTCAGAGCGGTTTACAGCCATAATAATAAAACAACAAATCAAAACAGTAGTTAAGAACAGTGGTTTCCAAGAGTGAATAGATCGGCGGGTATTGGCAATAGGGAAGAAAGGAAAAAAAAAAAAAAACATATTTGGATCCTTAGAGATGTCCAAAGGCATCACGGAAAAGATAGGTCTTTAAATTTTTCCTGAATGATGCCAGCGAGGGAGCCAGCCGTAATTCACCGGGAAGCTTATTCCACATAGTTGGTGCAGCCACCGAGAAGGCCCGTCCTCTAGTTCTTGTTCTACGGGCATCCCTCGGGGCGACAGTCCTCAGTGAAAGGGCCATTGATGAACGGGTGGGTCGGGCTAGATCTGATTGTCGGGAAAGACGCTCCGCCAGATAGGCAGGGGCCAAGCCATGGAGGGTTTTGTAAAGGAGATTCCAACACCTTGAACCTTATCCGGGAGGAAACGGGAAGCCAGTGAAAATAGCCAGGATGGGGGTGGCGCGGTCAAAAGAAGGCGCGCCAACCACCAGCCTGGCCATTCTGGACCCGCTGCAGTCGCGGACAAGGTGGTTGGGGATGCCCCATGTAAAGAGCGTTGCAGTAGTCT